>CM051243.1:121595422-123995422 GCA_027917425.1 Gastrophryne carolinensis | reverse complement strand
TCATCTCTGCAGAAGTTCGCCCTCTACTGGAGATTACCCACATGTCATGAAGACCGAAGTGGAGTGTATGGCACACTTAGAATATCCTCGTTACACTGCTGGTAAGTGCAGAGCTCCCACACAAGTGTGTTCACGCCATAGCCAAGCCACGCCCCCTTTTACAAATATTTTATTAAGGTTTGCATACAGTAGACAGTTTACATTCATAAACAAAATGTACTGGAATGCATAAGACAGTAAACCATGCAATTCTCTCATCAATTTACCTTATCAATAGCAACGTACAACGTGACTGTAGGTATGTTTTCATTTTTGTACATCTACATGTCTGATCTTTATTTGTTAGAACACGTATTCTTTCAGCTCCGATCATCTGTGCACTTTAAAATTGTATCATGGGAAAAGCAGCTAAAATAGCTTGTAGAGTTCCAGCAGACTAATTATACTAGAGGCAAACAGTTGGATGAAAGGAAACTCAGGTAACTCCTAGCATGCAACAAAAAAGAAGGATACATACAGATTAAGGTTTACTGTACTGACAGCAACAGAGCCGGATGCAGTCAGCTGGACCTCTTTATCCCAGACTGAGCGGAAGACAAGGAAGGAAGGAGTAATCATTGGATCAGGATCTGGATTGCGTTGATCTGATCTAAAGCTACCTCATAGATGTTAATAAAGGGGTAGAGACTAATATAACATGAAAGATTTTTCTGGGTGTTCCCACTCAGACTTGTATCCTGTATAGATAAAGGTTTGTCCATCACTTCAGAGGAGCCAGAGGCCCCCCTGGAGCCTTTGCCCTGTATTCTTTGATTAACATAGTCTACTGAAGAAAGTTAACATTCTCTTTCTTCAACTATGTCAGATCCTGTTACGACTTGAACAGGCGCTGGACTGGGTAGATCAATGTCAGGTATAGATGCAACTAGGGAAATTAGAGGTTTAGTGCTTAGTGGGGAGTGAGTACCCCAGGAGTTGATCCAGGAGGATTGCAAGAGTCCAAAAAATGAATCTTCTCCTTAAAGTTAGGATCTCCCTGTATATAGCCGAGGTCTCCTCTCCCAATTTTAAATTAATACATGCCTGGCAAATAGACTTTTGCCAGGAATCCGAAAGCAAAATACTGCAAGATTCACAGCGCCTAGTGGGTTTAGGATCCTTAGGGGGGAGCTTTTTCTTTTTGCTTGTCCTTTGCTTTAGGTGAACTAGGCTAATGAACAATTAAAACAACAATGTTTAGCACACATACCCCCCCAAAAAAGATCAAGACGCAAAATATACAAATATATTACCATTTTGTCCTGAGGCATTTTGCATGAGGTATAAGGATCATAAAAAATCTTGCCTGCACCTTTAAGAAATTTCTGCCCAGTACCTCCAGACTCTGGGCCAGAAATAAGAGCTGCTATGCTGCCCCTGCAGTCACTATCACTGCCGCCTGTGACCACCACAACTCAGGCTTCAAAGAAGCAGTTCCTACACTTCGCGGTTGCCCATGTGTAAGGAAGGCTGCGCCCGAAGTGACATCGGTACATCGCCCGTCAGCAGCCATGCCCCCAAAATTTAAAAAAATGGCGGCAATGAAACTGGAGACCCAAGAACACCCAGGACCGGATTTTCGGAGATCAAGCGAGTAGTTCAGAAAAAAAATATATATTTAAAAACTATTCTTTGAATGAATTGAATGAAATGGTGGAAGCAGTCTTAAAGGGCAAGCGCACAACTAGTGTGGTGTCAGAAAAAACACTAAACCTCAGGTTTACAGACGGGCCCCAATGTGAAGCCTGGCATCAATGTTTCTTAGGTTTGGACTGATGAAGACCCCCTAAATTTTCCTCTTTCGGCAGAGGCTGGGGCAGAGGAGGAGGAACCCTGGTTCCTTTAGAAGCTTCCCTGTTAATAAAGAAGTGCCTAAAAAAGACTGGGCATGAAATCTATTAACTGAACCTATAAAACAGGTAGAAATGCACTTATTTCAGTCGACCCATCCCTAGTTCAGGCCCAAAAAGGAACTGCCCATCAAGGAGTATAGCACACAAAGGCGTCTCCTTCACCCAATATTGCCAGACCAGGTCCTCACCCATAGAATTGGTGACAGCCACACTTTGCGCCAGAAACTTACCAGACTCAGCCATTTTGTCCGTAATGAATGCCATAGCCGAGAAAAGAATTGGTTAGGCCTTGAGTATCTTTTCCAGACTAGTTTGTTCTAATAAACAGTCTTTCAACTGCTGAAGCCAAAATCTCAATTACCTAATAACACGAGTGGAGGCCAATTTAGTCTAAGCTTGTTAGATTCGGCCTGCCAAGTTCTTTTAAGCAGTGAATCCATCTTTTTATCTAAAAAGGGTCTTTGAACACACCACAATCCCCAAAGGCTAAATCCACCCCTTTAAAAAAAGGTGCATAAAGCTGGGACGCTTTTCCCAAGTCAGAATCCTCTTCTGAAAAAGGATACCTTCTTTTAACCCTTTTGTTGCCAAGCACGTAACACCTACATGCTGGCTTGGCTGGGCCTTAAGTGCCAAGCACGTAGGTGTTACGGGCTCGACTTTCCCCGCTGCTAGTTTAAAAAATAAAAATGAAAAATACTCACCTGACCCCTCGTTGGATCCGGCCAGGTCTCCTCTTTAATTTGGCACACTTAGAATATGGGACGAGTCGGAAGGTAACAGGGATCCACCCTTAATACCACTTATTCCTTTTTTTTTGCAAGACAAAAGTGGTATTAAGGGAAGATCCCTGTTACCTTCCAAAGATTCCTCTGTTCTTCCCTCAGTGGACAATATTCTTCAGTTCTTTAGTTGTCAAAACATGTCCCCTGGAATATCTTCATAAGTCCAAGGATATAAAGGCCTATTTGTCCCTTCGATGGTCCCAGGAAAGATACAAAGAGTTTCTAAATCAACATTTACAAGACTTTTCAACTTTTGAAAGACAGAAAACAAGATAAAGCCTGAATGTCATTAACTCTGCTTGCCGAAGTTACCAAAACCTTCCAGGTAAAAAATTCATTATGAGACTCTTCGAATGGTTCAAATGGAGGAACAAATGGAAACATGTCAAACTGAAAGGACGTTAGCAAGGTTCCAATGGGATACGACCTTCGAGCATATCTAGCTTAGATTATCTCACGGCCAGTAGATAGAAATTGAGAATGACTAGAAGCTAAGAAGATGTCTTCTCTTTCTGGATATTCCAAGCTCTAAAAGGTTACAAGACTCCCAAATAAATAAATACATTTGCCCCCTTACTACTTTCTTCCTACTTCAGAGTAGGATGTCAATCACCTTCTTAGAATTTAATTTTTCTCTGAAGCAGGGTGACCCCAGGGTCCACCGTGTCAAACTCTATCTCTAAGGATCTATCCACAGCTCTTTTATAGATAATGTTACAAAAGTAGAAAAACCCTGTGTCTGGCTGACTGAACCATTTATATAATTGCGGTGAAAAAAAGGTGAGGTACCTGGTAACTTCTTTTCTAAGCATCCGAACGGGCAGCACACAGAGACTTTCAAGTCCCTCCCCCAAGAGGGGAACACGTGACCACCAGAATAGAATAAAAACTTGACTCCACCTCCAATCCCCAGTTGTTGTAGAGATCTGAAAGAGAAAAGAGAAACAGACCCACAACTTTACTTCGTAAAACATGACATAATAGCCTAAATCCACAAAAGGAAAGGGAGGGGAAAATGCTGTATGCTGCCCGTTTGGATGTTTAGAAAAGAAGTTACCAGGTACCTAACTTAAGTTTTCTCAAAACATCCTCCGGGCAGCATACACTGAGAGATAGCCGAGATCTACCTCATTGGGTGGGAAGAACAGCCCGTAGAACACTTCTACCGAAAGACTGATCCTTATGGGAAAGAAGAACCAACCAATAATGCCTGGCAAATGTTCTAGCTGAGGACCAAGTAGCGGCTTTACAGATCTGTTCCATAGAGACCCCAGCCTGCTCTGCCCAAGATGTAGAAATACATCTTGTAGAATGAGCCGTGATTCCACCTGGTATGGAAATATGATATGATAAGTCATTTAAATCTTATTCTTCATACATCTTGCTAAAGTCGTCTTAGACACTCTCTGGCCCCTTCCTTGGGCCTGAAAAGGACACAAACTGATGGCTTTCCTCCAATCGATGAAGGTACTCCAACAGATGTGTTCTAACATCTAAAGAACTTAAATCCGAAGAGTCTTCACAGCCTAGACAAGGCCTGAATGTCACCAATTCTGCATGCAGAAGTTATAGCCACCAAAAATAATACCTTCCAGGTAAGAAATTTAATGTCCAAATCCTTGATGGGGAAAAAAGGAGGGGACTTCAATATTGAGAGAACCTTAGCTAGAAACCATTGAGGCACAACCTTCAATGGTGCAGGTTTAGACCATTTGACCGCAAGAAGGAAACACCTGACAATAGAAAAAAAGAATATAAGTGAAAATACCGCGCTGAAATTCTTTAAAACCCAATATTTTACATCAAAAACCTCAATTATACAGCTCCACGTGCAAAAACTTATATCCCACCAATAAGTCCACAAAAACCAACTCAAAAAGCACAGAGCCAAGTTATCTTCAAGTAAAAGTCCACCTTAAAATGTGTCCAGTAGTGCTTTAAATCCAGTCACTGGTGGATTTAAAGCACTACTGGACACAATTTAAAGAGGACTTTTACTTGAGGATAACTTAGCTCTGTGCTTTTTGAGTTGGTTTAATAGAAAAAAGAAGAATCTTTTGTCCAAAAAAGGCTGCTAACTGGACTTTCAAAGTGCTTACGCTCAAGCCTTTTTCAACCCCATGTTGTAACATTTCCAGAATCACTGGAAGCTTGAAGGAAAGGACTTGAAGAACTTATTTTGTACTCCCCAAGATTTAAAGGTCTTCCAGACTTTCAAATACATTTTCCATCTTCCTACTTGATAATAACATATCAATAACTTTCTTTGAATAACCCTTTTTCAAAAGTAGAGAGACTTCAGGGTCCAAACTGTCAGCTTCCACACCTGTGGGTTTGGACAAAGTCATGGTCTCTGCAACAGCAACTGTGGACATGCCGGAATCCTCCATGGCTCCTGAATGGATAGTGTCACTAGAGTTGAGAACCAAGATCTCTTGGGTCACCAAGGAGCCACTAGAAGAATTGTTGCTGGTTCTTTGATTCTGGTGGTGTTGAACAAAATTTTCAATCGAACCGCAGGAAATGCATAGGCTAGACTGAAATGCCACACATGGGTCAATGCATCCACTCCTAATGCCGGATCTGCCGGATTCAAAGAGAAGTACTTGTTCAACTTGTGATTTCTTGCTGAAGCAAATAGATCCACCTCTGGCATGCCTCTTAGATCGCAAATCTGCTTGAACATTACTGGATTCAATGACCATTCCGACTATCTCAACTGAGACCGACTCAGAAAATCATCAAGCTTTCTAGGCGTACCAGGCTTGTTGACATGGGTGTAGTTTTCTGGAAGTAATCCCTCAATGTATTCTTTGGTTGCACAGAGTTTCCCTAAAAATGAATAAAAAACAAGAAACATTCCCCCCCTTTCTTTCCCTCTCTTCTCTGTTGCTGTCTTCTGCGCTTTACCCCTCCCTTATCCTCCTTCCCCTTACCGAGGTCCCCGCCTTCCCCCCCCCTCACAATCTCCACTTGACGGATTCCCTCTCTCCCAGCCACTAGGAGTAACGAAAGGCAAGGATGGCAAATTTAACTGTTTGCTCCTTTAACGTGAAGGATTTCAATGCCCCCGAGAAGAGATCTAAAGTTCTGTACGACCTCCATAAATGTGGTGCCAAACTGATTTTATTGCAGAAAACGCATTTTAAAGAGGGTCCAGTCCCGAACGTTAGGGATCGTTATTTCTCTTCTTGGGTACATGCCTCTAACCCGGACGCCAAATCCGGGGGGGTTTCGGTTGCTATCCACAGATCTCTTCCCCACAAGGTTTTAGACTCCAAGATAGACCCCAAGGGTAGATACATTTTTCTGAAACTATCAATTTGTACAAAGATGTATACAGTGGCGAACTTTTACAGCCCCAACAAGGACCAGTCCCAATTTTGTCTTGGGGTCTTGAAACTGTTATCTGATTTTGCAGAAGGGATAGTCATATTTGAATATGCCCTTAAACCCGCAGATTGACACCTCTTCTGGCAAATCCTCCATCCCCCTGTCCAGACTTAAGAAGCTAAAGTGTATGTTGTCGGACCTCCGATTGGTTGACGTGTGGGCCCTGCACCCGGGTTCTAGAGACTATACGTTTTTCTCCAATGTGAACAACTCGTATAGTCGTATAGACTATCTCCTGTTAAGCCACCACGCTATGTCCTGGGATCCACAGGCCAGCAATGGAAATTTCCTCTGGTCTGATCACGCCCCAATCTTCCTGTCCTTTGAGTTGCCCGGATTGTACCCAAGTAGATGGGACTGGCGCCTTAATGACAACTTACTGAAGGATAGGGTCTGCCTGGCAGCGGTTGAAAGCACCATAGAGCATTTCCTATCTGACCATGGACACGTCCCTCCCCATCCAATGGGAAGCGCTAAAATACGTTCTAAGAGGTACTTTAATTCAGCACGGATCTAGGCTTAAAAGGGGGAGATCCGCTCTGATCAAGCAGACGTCAGCCCAGATCCAAAACCTATAACACGATCACAAGCTCTCTCCTTCCAACGCTGGAGCTGGAGAGGACGAGGGGGATATTACAAAGTCTTTACAATCAGTGCTACCTACGACACAGGGACAGGCTGGGAGCTATGCTCTATGAGGGCGCCAACAAGCCAGGCAGATTACTTGCTAGACTACTTCACCCTCCTATTTCAGCCACATACATCCCCAGCATTAAATTGCAGGGGAATATTGAGACCTCCAATCCAGTGAGCATAGCGGGGGCTTTCAGGGATTACTATAGTTCCTTGTATAATCTACCCAGCTCCACCACCGGGGGGGCCAACCCCACTACAAAAGTGGCCCGTCCAGGAGTATATTGACAGAACTCCGCTCCCCAGGATCCCGCAGGAGGAGATCGAGACCTTGGAGGCCCCTTTCGGGGTGTCGGAGGTACTTAAAGTTATACAAAACACCCCTGGTGGGAAGAGTCCGGGCCCCGACGGATTCACCCCTAGATTTTACAAACAGTTAGGTCCACGGCTGGCCCCTTTCCTGACCAAGGTCTTCAACGCAGTGGGTCCGGAGACTCCGTTTCCCAAGCAGTCATTGGCGGCAACGATTACCGTTATCCCTAAACCCGGCAAGGACCCAGCAGTTATCGCCCCATCTCGTTAATAAATGTCGATGTTAAGCTTTTTGCCAAATTAATAGCTAGTTGTCTTCAGGCACAGATCCCTGGCATCATTCACCCGGACCAGGTGGGGTTTGTCCCTGGCAGCGAGGCGCGAGACAATACAAACAAGCTTCTCAATCTGATCTCTTATGTGAAGACCAGAGGAATCCCCACCTGCTTGCTCTCATGTGATGCAGATAAAGCTTTCGATCGTGTGGGTTGGGATTTCCTCCAGGCTTCGCTTCAACAGATTGGAATTGGCCCGTCCTTACTAGGGAAAATTATGGCGCTATATAAGGATCCTACGGCCTCTGTCAGGACGAACGGTATTTTGTCAGCCCCCTTCCCCATTGGTAATGGTACTCGCCAGGGCTGCCCTCTATCACCACTTTTGTACATTATTACGATGGAACATTTGGCGACAGCTCTGAGAAGCAATCCAGACATACGGGGAATAGAGGTGGGGGGTAGACAGCACAAATTATCCCTATATGCAGATGATCTGCTACTGCATTTAACCGCCCCGGTGACGTCCCTCCCCCTCGTTTTGAAGGAATTTGAGCTTTTTGGAAAGGCGAGTAATTTTAAAATCAATTATGGGAAGTCGGAGGCCCTTAACCTTACTTTATCGCCGACAGTAATGGCGGGTCTCAGAAGTAGCTTTTCATTCAAATGGCAATCGGTGAGCGTTAAATATTTGGGAGTTCAGGTCCCAAATTACTTAACAAAAGTATACAAGCTGAACTATGCTACACTACTGAACAAAACAATCAGTGATCTTAAACAATACAACAGGAAACCTTTGTCATGGGGTGGTAGGATAAATGTGATTAAGACGGACATCATACCTCGCTTTTTGTATATTTTTCAAACTGCCCCTATAGTTCCCCCCAGCAGTTTTTTTAAGATCCTAAAATCTACTTTCCTCAAATTTGTTTGGGGGGGTCTCAAAGCCACGGATCCGTTTCAGTACCTTGTCTCGGCATAAAACAAAAGGAGGTCTTGGCATGCCAGACCTTAAGCTTTATCATGCAGCGGCGGTCCTAATGAGAATGTTAGACTGGGCCTATCAGGACACAAATAAAATTTGGGTCACCATCGAGAAGGAGCTCTCCCCATGGCCGCTGGTTTCTCTGCCGTGGACGAGCCCCCAACCAAGAAAACGGCTTAGGTCTCTGCCGTTTTTGAGTCAGCATTTTTTTTTACACTGTGGGACCGCATGACTGCTAGGGGCCAGCTTGTGACACGCCCAGGTCCGTTGACGCCAATCCTGGGAAATCCTGGTTTTGAACCCCGGGGTGGGGGTGTAGTCTTTCCTGGGCTGGAAGGTCGAGACGGCCCCGAGGCTGGGTCAGTTGCTGAGTGGGGGGGGCCTCCCATCCTTGGGCGAGCTGAGGGAGCGGAGTCCCGGGGTTCAGATGTCCTGGTTCTTGCATGGACAGTTGGCGGCATTTGTGTCGGCGGTAAAGGTGGAGTGTAACATGGAGGGCCCGTTGTCAGAGATGGAGGGGCTTCTCTCCTCTGCGTCCCACGCACCTCATTCCCTCTCCAGGATTTATTCCGCCCTGGTGAACAATATTCACACGGGGCCGTTGGGTTTTATCCCGAGATGGGAGAGGGAGCTGGGTGTGTCCCCCTTGGAAGAGGATCAAGCTAAAATGTTCTACCTAACGCATAAGGCGGTGGTGGAGGGGGCCGCACAGGAGAGGAGCTATAAGATTGTCTCCAGGTGGTATAGATGCCCATCGGACATCAAGAGTTTTGCTCCCCTCTCCTCAGACCGGTGTTGGTGATGCCTAGATGCGGTGGGCGATATGACCCACATTTGGTGGGGTTACCCAGCCATACGCTCCTTCAGGGAGTACTGAGCATATATACAGATGCCACCGGAGAATCAATCAGCAACTCCCCCCAATTAACCCTTCTCTCCTTATAGGAGGGACCAGCTTCACGTTTCAGGACGGATATACTCCGACACTTCTTATCAGCTGCAAGAGCAGTGATCCCCAGACACTGGAAATCATGTGAGATTCCCTCTTTGCGGGAATGGTTGACAGAACTGGAACGGATTAGGCGGGCGGAGAAACTGATCTGGGGAGACAGGGGGATCAAGGACAAGTATGCGCTAACCTGGACCTGTTGGGAGAGTCTACGGGACTCGGATAGGTTTAAAGACAGGCTCAATCAGCTAGGGTAACGCTATAATGTTTTAGCGGGAGTTGGTGTGAGGTTTGTCAAGTTAATAGGTGGGGCGGGCAACGGATCAAGTGGAGTCAAGACTGCCCTTCCCCCTTCTCTTCCCCTTTCCCTTCTATCTTCTCTCCTCTCTCTATCCTTGTTTGGTACACCAAGAATCTCTCTGCAGCGGAGTCCCTCTCGCCCTCATTACCCAGGCACCTGGGGAGCATTCGGACGACAGCCGGGCGTGGGGCTTCTTTGTGGTGTGATATGACTCATATGGTTGTTGTTCTGAACCATTCTCTGTTAAAAAGTCTTTGGTTTATTGTGTCTAAGATTTTTCTCTGTACCGAAACAGGGACTGTTCCCTAAGTATTGTTTCTGTTTATATGTTTCAATAAAAACAGATTATACAAAAAAAAAAAAAAAGCAGATTCAAAACCACATTTTCCTAAAAAAAACTATATGCTGAACTATATCTGAAAAAGCAACATCCCCCAAACAGAATGATATCCAACATGCATAGGTTCTGTCAAGGAAAGAGTTGGCAAACACACCAAAGTAAAGCATGCGCATAACGGTAATTTTACTTCAAAATTTCAGCTCTGCAGACAAAGTGCGCACCTTGTGCTTTTTCTACCAAACCAACCCTTTACATTTGGAATATCCCCCATAAACCATATATTCCCTGAAAGTACACGTTTCTAAGCGTACCCAGCTTGTTGTAGTGGGCTCATCTTTCCGGAAGTAATATCTCGAAGAATTCTTAGGTTGCACAGGGTTTCACAAAAAAATGTATAAAAAAGCAGAATAAAAAACACCTTTTCCTAAAATATCAATATGCAAATAAGAAAAAACAAGCTAAATCTGAAAGCGCAAGGTTCCCCGAGCAGAACAATACCCAACATGCATAGGTACCTGTAACCTTTTGACTGCCAGTCTACTTGAGATTTTGTCACCCTCTGCTGACAGGATATTTTTCACCATTTTGCGTGATGTTTAACTGTGATTTTTGCAGGAATTTCCAAGAAAATGGCATATTTTCTTTTTGTGGCAGAGTTTAGGCTTTAACATGAAATGTCTTGTTTGTATTTTTTCTACTTTTTTAAATATTTTTAAATAAATAAGTAAAAAAAATAAAATAAAAATATATATTTTTTAAATTGTCTCCATTATTTTAACAAAAAAATTTTATTAAAGAAAACCATATTGCATGTGAAAGCCCCATTTCTCCCGATTACAATGATAGCCCCATTTCTCCCGATTACAATGATACCACATATGTATCGGTAGCCCCCCGTTCCTGTCCAGGTGATCCCCTAAACTGAAAAGAGCAATTTATAACATTTACAAATAAAATACAACTACTATCCACATAATAAAGGGTTAAATAAAAAAAAAAAAATTGGTGTGGGGTCCCCCTTCACAGGGGGGGGGGGGGACACCATTTCGTGGGGGAATTTTTTAGGTTTTTTTTGGGAGGCAGGTAATGGGGGGTCTCGGGGTTAATGGCAAGTCACCCACTAGCCGCAGGTGACTTGCCAGACCCAGAGCCTTGTGAACTGGTATAGGGGTCTCAAAGATCCCTTACCAGTTCACAAAGGGTTAAAAGTAAAAAAAAAAAAAAAAAAAAAAAATACACAGACACACTTTAAAAATAACTTTATTAAAAAAATATATTTTTTTTAATTATTTTTTTTAATACTTACCTCCCATCCATCCCTGTGTCCCACGCTGATCACTTAGGCTTCTGCTCTCCTGCTGCTGCTGGAAGCCTTTTATACCTACTGGGTTACAGGTAACAAAGGGTTAATTAAAAAAAAAAATTACATAGGGTCCCCCCCTCCCAGGGAGGGGGACCGCTTTTTGGGGGGGATTTTTTAAGGGTTAAAACTCTTAAAAATCCCCCCAAAAATGGCGTGAGGTCCCCCTACCCAGCGTAACCAGCCTGTGACCAGCTATGGGGGCTTATAGAACAGGGCGCAGGGGCCAGCTTTAGTGGCCCCTGACCCTGCCGGCTACAAGCCGTCATAGCCTAGGGCCACGGCTCTTCTGCCCCCCCTGGGCTTTGGGGAGGCAGGTAATTTGGGGGGCGAGGGGTTAATGGCAAGTCACCCGCTAGCCGCAGGTGACTTGCCAGACCCCCGAGCCTTGTGAACTGGTATAGGGGTCACATGGACCCCTTACCAGTTCACAAAGGGTTAAAAGTAAAAAAAAAAAAAACAGACACTTTTTAAAAATATCTTTATTAAAAAAAAATAAATGATTTTTAATATTTTTTTTTTTAATACTTACCTCCCATCCGTCCATGTGTCCCACGCTGATCACTTAGGCTTCTGCTCTCCTGCTGCTGCTGGAAGCCTTTTATACCTACTGGGTTACAGGTAACAAAGGGTTAATTAAAAAAAAAAATGACATAGGGTCCCCTTTCAGGGAGGGGGACCCCATTTTTTGGGGGGATTTTTAAAGGTTAAAACCCTTAAAGTGGACCAACACCCACGGGTGATCGGCCCGGGAATTTATAAGATTCCCGGGCCGATCACCTCCCTCCCCGCGGGACATCCGAGATCGGGATGTCCCGCGGGGTGAAACCTCCCCAAACTCCTTACCTTATCTTCCCTCGCGCCCCTCTAGACGTGCGCGCGCCCGCGCCGGCCGTCTGTGACTGGCCGGCGCGGGCACGCGCGCGTCAAGAGGGACGCGCGGGAGGCGGCGGAGCCGCTTGTCCGCGGCTTGTCCGTCGGCGCTGGGAGCGGGGAGAGGTGAGTTGTTCGGGGGGTTCGGGGGGGTTTCACACAGCGGGGCACCCCGATCGGGGGTGCCCCACCGAAGTGGACCAAGACCCAGGATAGTCAAAATCCTGGGTGTTGGTCCACTTTAAAAATCCAAAAAAAGAATGGCGTGAGGTCCCCCCTACCCAGCGTAACCAGTCTGTGACCAGCTATGGGGGCTTGTAGAACAGGGCGCAGGGGCCAGCTTTAGTGGCCCCTGGCCCTGCCGGCTACAAGCCGTCATAGCCTAGGGCCACGGCTTTTCTGCCCCCCCCCCTGGGCTTTGGGGAGGCAGGTAATTTGGGGGGCCAGGGGTTAATGGCAAGTCACCCGCTAGCCGCAGGTGACTTGCCAGACCCTCGAGCCCTGTGAACTGGTATAGGGGTCACATGGACCCCTTACCAGTTCACAAAGGGTTAAAAGTAAAAAAAAAAAAAAAAAAAAAAAAAAAAAAAAAAGACACACTAAAAAGTTTTACTTTACTCACCTCCGATCTTCACTTCCTCCCTCCTCCTCTGTCCAGCCGTCACTGGCATCTGAACCGCCGGGTGCCCTGATGACACCCGGCGGTGACGTCACCGCCCCCGCCGGGGCGGGGCCAGAATGCAAGATGGCGGCCGCCATCGGAAGCTGTGGAGGGCTGTTATGCACCCTCCAGAAGACGGAAGAGCGGGGGGGTGATCGGAGCCCCCCCCCGTGAAGAGGATCGGAGCCCCCCCCCCCCGTGAAGAGGAGAGCCTGCGGGAGGTAACGGACATTTTTTTTTTTTTTTGCAGGAAACCGGGCGGCTGCTGAAACGGGGGGGGGGGGGGGGGGGAGACCCTATTTTGGGCACTCCCCTGCAGCCAGAGGAGCCCCGATAGGCGATCGGAGCCCCTCTGGCTGAAGAGGAGACCTGGCCGGATCGAACGAGGGGTCAGGTAAGTGTCTTTTTTTTTTTACTTTTTTTGTTATTACTGGGGAAAGTCAGGCATGTAAATTTTACGTGGCTGGCGTTTAACGGTTGGAGGCAGTGGCAATAGAAGGGTTAAAGAATTGGATTCAGCCTGCCAAGCTCTCTTAAGCAAAGACCCCATCTTCTTATCTAGGGGATCACTAAGTACACTAAAATCTTCAAAGGCTAACCCTGCCCCTTTAGAAACTCTAGCAAAAGGAGCATCCAACTAAGGACATATCCTCTGCAAAAGGATATCTCCTTTTTAGACCTCGGGATCTGAAAACCTTTTTAGTATAATCAAATTTTATTGGTTTTAGAGTAAAATGGCGTGTAAATTGGGGATACAAAAAGTAGAAAGGGGGGAAGGGGTACAACAAGAGCATTTCACAAATACATATGCAACATAGTCATATCTCATCATCTACAATAGTTAGCATGCAGACTTGTTGGCAGTGTACATACAGAGAACATTCGATCTCATTTTGTATCAGTGGACTATGTTACTTGTGTCGACTCCTAGTGGGGTACCTCTAGGATCCTTTTTTCCACATGTAGATCCTACCAATAGCTATTATATATTAAGAATGAGCTGTTGTCTCCTGTATCTCAGTTTCTATAATAATTCCACTCACAGAGTCGTGGTGGGCTAGTAAGGAAGAGTAAATAGGCTCTGCAATTTGACTTGTGCGTTAATGGCGTGTCAGTGATTGAGCGCTGGACTTTTGGGGGTGGGGTGAGGGGGAGCCTCTGAGACAGGTTCCGAGATAGGCTCCAGGCCCCTGCTCCAGTGTTGGTATGGTCTCAGAGAGTGAGTTAAGTTTGTGAAGAGGTACAGCTCATGAGCTTCTCCGTTTGGTTATATCAGGGAGGGGAAGCGGGAGTCTCGGAAGAAGTCCAACCAACCTGCCCAGGTCACTATATATCTATTTGTGGCTTCTGTGTCCTTAGCAACTAGGCTTTCCATATAGCAAATCGATTCTAATTCCTGCATCCAGCCTATCAGTGTTGGGGGGGGGGCTGTTTTTTCTTCGAAAATGCCATGAAGTGTCTCAAAATGTCCTTTTGGCTATGGAGTTCTGGAAAAGGGATAGGAGTGCCACTTGGGGTGAGTTGATTAATTTACTCCCAGAGACCTGGCTATAAATCGAAAAGATTTGGTCCCATAGGGCTTTAATGGTTGGGCAGCCCCACCAGACACAAGTCATTTACCAACCCCCTTCTGGCATCTCCAGCATATGTTGGTGAAAGGTTCAGCAAATCAATAGGTGTCCGCTGGGCACCTTTACCAGCGGGCTAGTATCTTATAGTTCCGTTCTTGTACAGATTTACTGAAGCGCCGTGGGTACAGGCATAAATTTTGGTCAGGTCCATTTCTGAGAGACTAAGTCCCAACTCCCTTTCCCATCTTTCCATAAATTTAGGTGGCTCCGGGTATTTCACTTTAATAAGAAGCGAATAGAGGGATGCTATCACATGGGTAGGAGGGGCGTCTTGCGCGATTAGAGACTCCGTGGGTGGGTTTCGGGCTGTCTTCGCTATGTTATTGGCAGTGAAGAATGCCCGGAGTTGCCTATGTAGCAGCCATGAAACGTGCTTACCCCCTGCCTTCACTTTCAAATACTCCAAGGAGGGTATCTTCCCGTTCTGTAACACCTGGCCTACATTGAAGTTGGAGGAGGCATTCCAAATGAGGAAGTTCTTTGAAAGTAAACCGGGTTCAAATGCCAGGTTATCAAATAGCAGGCCAGGTCTACGTACTAATGTGTATTTGTCCTGGAGTGGGTCCCAGGTTTCCAGGAAATGCTGCATAAGAATGGGTGTGGATTCCTTTTGCTGTTTAGACAAAGGAGCAGCCCATGCAATAGCGGTGGGGTTAAATAGGGAAAGCGATTTCTCCAGCTGTACCTATAGTTTGTTTTCGCTTCTACGTGACCAATCTACCATCCTCTGGAGGATTGTGGCCGTATGGTTTTAAATCCGGGCGGCCCACAACTCCCTGCGCTTTACTCCTGGAGAGGGTCGCGAGTCGAATTCTCAGCCTAGTGACCCCCCCCAAACAAATTTCAAGAAAGTCTACCTCAGTTTACTGAAAAAGCTACTGGGCAAGCTTATGGGGGCTGCTTGGAAAATATATAACAGCTTGGGGAGTATGTCCATTTTTAAACTGTTGATCCTGCCAAACCAGGAGATTGTTTTTTTTTTGTGTACGAGTTTAGTTCTACCCCTATTTTGGCCAATATAGGGGAATAGTTCAGTTCGTATATTTTGGAGAGATTCGCAGGGATTTGGATGCCAAGGTACTTTATGGCTTGGGGTTTCCATTTAAAGGGGTAATTGGCTTTTTTTTTTATCATTCTTTAAGGTTTTCAAAAGCAGATACAGCGTAACAATATCTCCATACAACATCTAGTCTGCGCCGTAGAAGTAATGCAGGACACAAAGGAATAAGGAGGTTACACGATAAGACATGACAATCAGGCTCTAAATTAGTCTAAAAGAACCCTATGTGGGGTCATTGAGGGGGAAGGGGGCGGGAGGGGTTGTACAGATCTCTGGGTCTCACCAAGCAGTGTTCTACATTCATCCGATTCAGAAAATTTCAGCCAGCTAAACCAGGTGCATGTGAACTGATCAAATCTGTTTTCCAGGGAGAGGATCACACTTTTTGAAACGCATGAGTTCATTTACCCTCAGTATCCACATAGCGATTGAAGGGGGGTCAGCACTTTTCCACTTTTGTGGGATGCAAATCGTGAAGGAAATATTCAAATCAGTCTCCCACTTCCTCAGAAAGGCAGGAGGATCTCCTTCTTGTGGGTCGACCAGCAGTTTATGTATGTAAGAAAGGGAGTGTTTAGCTGCATGTCTGCCAGAGCACAAGCGTTCAAACGGCATCAGTTGCCTCACACCCCCTGAAAACTCCAGCAGCGAGTGGAGAAAGTGGGTGATCTGGTTTCTTTTCCAGCTTGACCAAGCCGTTAGACCCTTTGTTTGGGCCAAAGCCTCCAAATTTGCCCAACCCTCACCTGCCCAGAAATGTCCTGCTCTAAAGAAACCAGCCTCTTTCCACTCTCTCGCCTTTGGCCCTTCATTTCCTGGGGGGAAACAGGGGTTCCCCAGGATTGAGAACACCGGGGAAAAGTCCGGGTGGCCCAGGTGACGCTGACAGACCCTAAGTGTGGCACCTAACGTGGGATGTTTAAGCACCAGGGAGGTAACAGCTCCCACCATCCAGCGTCAATCGGGGCTTCTAAAAAGCCCCATGCAGGCACCAGTCTACCACCCTGTTAAGGTGGACCGCCCCATGGTATCTAGTCGGGTCAGGGAAACCCAGCCCCCCCATTCTCTTGGTCCGGGAAGCTTCTTATCTCCCCAAATGAATCTGACAAAGAGCGCCCTGACCTTTCGTAAGAAGCTTTGGGGGATCGCCACTGGGAGCGTCTGTAGCAGGCACAGCAATCAAGGAAGTTCATCTTGGTGGCGTTACATTTGCCAAACTAGGATAACCTCCTCTTTCCCCATCTGGCCGATTCCTCATCGAACCCCTTCAGAAGTGGTGGGAATTTCAGATTAAATATATTCGCAAGGTTATTTCCAATTTTCGTACCCAGATAGGTGACGCTCTCCCTGGCCCACCTAAGCGGGAACGAATCCAGAATGGCACTAAATCTTTTCGAAGGAATGTTTATGTTGAGGGCCTCCGATTTTTGGAAATTGATCTTGTATCCTGATACATCACCATAACACCTTAATTCGGACATCAAGTTTGGGAGGGAGACCTCAGGGCAGGGCAGGACAGGCAAAAGATTAGGTCATCTGCGTAAGCAGCCACCTTATAGTGAGCTGCTGCGCTATGTAATCCTTTAATGCCTGGATTTCTCCTTATCCCACAGAGAAAGGGCTCTAGGGTGAGAATAAAGATAAGGGGCGAGAGCAGGCAGCCCTGTCTTGTCCCATTGGCTATTCCAAAGGAGTCAGAGAGCATGCAGTTCACCTGTACCGCGGCAGACGGGGAGTCATACAGGCTTCCAACCCAGTTCAGCATGTTCGGGCCGAGCCCCACATGTCTGAGAGTGGCCCGCATGAAATCCCAATTGACCCGATCGAAGGCCTTCTCGGCGTCTGTCGCAAGCAGCAGGGACGGCACCTTCTTCTGAGCCAGGTGGACAAGGTTCAGCACCTTAATGGTATTATCCCTCGCCTCCCTGTGCGCCATGAATCCAACCTGATCCAATTTGATGACATGGTGAAGGTGAGGAGCTGGACTGGTCTGGAGGCCAAAATTTTAGCAAACAATTTTAAGTCAGAGTTCAAAAGGGAAATTGGCCTATAACTGGCGCATTGGGTGGGGTCCTTACCCTCTTTCGGGATGACCGAAATGTGTGCTCTCAGGGTTTCAGCTGGCAGGGTCTTCCCATCTTTAACTGAATTAAAGACTTCCAAGAGTTTAGGGGCAAGGGTTAAAAAAAATTTCTTATACTGAGGGCTAAAGCCATCGGGACATGGGGCCTTCCCTCCCGCCGTCCCGGAATCTGCTTTGTGCCGCTCAGCCATTGAGATGGGGTCTTCCAGCTCCTCAAGGGCCTCTCTCGGTAGCTTGGGCATCCCCGACTCCAATAAGTATTGCTTAGGAGGCTCCCCAAGATCTCGGATCTGGACTTTCGGGAGGTTGTATAACCGTTCGCAGTATCTGCGAAATGTTTCTCCAATTTCACTTAGTAGGTGCGTGACCTGCCCACTGGAATTGGTGATTTTTGGGATATACGCTTTTACCCTCTCTTCCCTTAACGCTTTAGCCAGAAGTTTGCCACACTTGTCTCCAGATTCATAAAAAATTCTGCGACAATTGTTCACCTGCGATTTAATCTTGTCACAGCACATTACAGGTCCTTCTCAAAAAATCATATAGTGCTAAAGTTCATTATTTTCCATAATGAAATGATAAAAATTAAACTTTCATATATTTGAGATTCATTGCACACCAGCTGAAATATTTCAGGTATTTTTTTGTTTTAATACTGATGATTTTGCCATACAGCTCATGAAAACCCCAAAATCCTATCTCAAAAAATTAGCATATCATGAAAAGGTTCTCTAAACGAGCTATGAACCGAATCATCTGAATCAACTAATTAACTCTAAACACCTGCAAAAGATTCCTGAGGCTTTTAAAAAAGCCCAGCCTGGTTCATTACTCAAAACCGCCATCATGGGTAAGACTGCCGACCTGACTGCTGTCCAGAAGGCCATCATTGACACCCTCAAGCAAGAGGGTAAGACCCAGAAAGAAATTTCTGAACAAATAGGCTGTTCCCAGAGTGCTGTATCAAGGCACCTCAATGGGAAGTCTGTGGGAAGGAAAAAATGTGGCAGAAAACGCTGCACAACGAGAAGAGGTGACCGGACCCTGAGGAAGATTGTGGAAAAGGACCGATTTCAGACCTTGGGGGACCTGCGGAAGCAGTGGACTGAGTCTGGAGTAGAAACATCCAGAGCCACCGTGCACAGGTGTGTGCAGGAAATGGGCTACAGGTGCCGCATTCCCCAGGTCAAGCCACTTTTGAACCAGAAACAGCGGCAGAAGAGCCTGACCTGGGCTACAGAGAAGCAGCACTGGACTGTTGCTCAGTGGTCCCAAGTCCTTTTTTCTGATGAAAGCAAATTTTGCATGCCATTCGAAAATCAAGGTGCCAGAGTCTGGAGGAAGACTGGGGAGAAGGAAATGCCAAAATGTCTGAAGTCCAGTGTCAAGTACCCACAGTCAGTGATGGTCTGGGGTGCCATGTCAGCTGCTGGTGTTGGTCGACTGTGTTTTATAAAGGGCAGGGTCAATGCAGCTAGCTATCAGGAGATTTTGGAGCACTTCATGCTTCCATCGGCTGAAAAGCTTTATGGAGATGAAGATTTCATTTTTCAGCACGACCTGGCATCTGCTCACAGTGCCAAAACCACTGGTAAATGGTTTACGGACCATGGTATTACTATGCTCAATTGGAATTATGGAAAATAATGAACTTTAGCACTATATGCTAATTTTTTGAGAAGGACCTGTAATTTAAGTTTCTCTCTTAGGGAGGTTAAAGTGGCCAAACACGCTACTGCCAGGGACTCCTTGTACGATTTCTCTAAGACACGTATTTGTTCAGCCTTCTCCCTCTTAACTCTGGATCCTATCTTAATGAAGGTACCCCTGATAACACATTTGTGCGCCTCCCAGAGGACCCCAGGGGAGATGTCTGGAGAGGTATTGGTTCGAAAAAAATTTTTGATCTCAGTATACACCTCCTCCAGGATTATCTGATCCTCGAGCAACGAGGTATTCAGCCTCCAAGATCAGCTCCTCAGGATTGGGTGAGGACAGAGGACTGTCAGCATAATGGGTGCATGGTCTGAGACCGTGACGTTACCAATGGTGGCGCTCAAAACCCGGCACAGGGAGGCGTGGGGCACCAGAAACCATGGGGTGCCGAGTAAAAGGTATAATCACGCTCACTCTGATGGAGAATCCTCCAGGGGTCAACCAGTTGGTAGAGTGCGAGCGCACTCTTCAATTTTTTTCAGTCTTGCGTAGGTGTCTAAGAGGGTCAAGAGCTACGTTAAAGTCTCCACCCAAAATGAGTTCTCCTTCTTTGAAGGAGGACAGTGTATTCAGGACCTGGTCCAAAAAAGCCACCTGACCCGTGTTCGACAAGTAGACATTCGCAAATGTATAACTACAGGAGGCGATCTTTCCCTTGAGAAAGATCCACCTCCCTTCCTCATCTGTTTTAAAGTCCTCCAGCTCCCAGGGCAGGGCCGCATCTATAAGGATGCGGACCCCACTAGACCTGGAGTCCGTGGAGTGACTATGATAAGCTCTTGAATAGAGTCTGTTGCCAAAAGAGGGTGGGTTTTTGGCCCTAAAGTGGGTTTCTTGTAGAAAGGCCACTTATGCCTTTAGGCCTCTCAGGGTCCTAGGAATGAGCGATCTTTTTTCCGGACTGTTTAGCCCCTTGATGTTGAGGGAGACTATACGTACCTCTGCCATGGAAGAACAACATGTATATGAACTATTTCAGTATCTACTAAAGCAAATGAACACCAGAGATCCGAACGGTAGGAGTTGTAGGAAAGGGGGAACGAAGAGCCTGCCTCTGGTGGTAGAGGCAAAAACAGAGGGGGGAAGGGGAGATAACTAAGAGGAACCAAACCAGAGAAAATCTAAGACTTTCCTCTACAGGAAAACACTCGGTCTATAAGGGCACTAAGCGCCCGTCGGACCAAACCTACTGGGGGTGCTGTGTCTTGTCAAGGAGACAAGGCACGTCCAAAGCCTTAGCAGAGTGCCTCCCAACCCAGCCTGACACATCACACACAGTAGCCGGACGACCGGAGGGAGCCAAAGGCTCTCCGCGAGAGGGCCTAAACAATACAATATAAACCATAAACATAAACCACCAGGATGGAATCTGCTTTAGAAAGGTGGCACGCGGGCCACGAGGATTAACGGAAGCTTACCATGAGGAGACCACGGCTCGTCAAGCCAGTGCAAACTTTCCCTCAGGGCAGCCGTAACCGCCAATTTTAGGCTACCGTCCCCCCCCCCCCCCCAACTCCAGATGATTGGGCCGGGGGAGAGAGGGGACGACGCAACCTGTCACCTCTGGGATCTCCAGGCCCGAGTTCCACAAATTTACTGTTGAAAGGAGCCCATTGGGAGGCTTCGGGCCCCCCCCCCCCCAGATGCCTGAGATCTCGAAAGCTCCTCGGGCCTCCAGTTTTCCTGCTTGTAGGGCGTGGGCGCACCTGGGGCTCTTCAGGATCAAGCCAGTCAGGGATACGAACTGGATCACACTGCAGGAAATCAAAAAGATCCTCCAAGTCCTGGTGGGTTCTCAGCAGGAACACTCCTCTTGTGTTCTTTACAATCAGATGAAACGGATATCCCCATCTGTATGTCGATCCGTTTCTTGTAATCACATCAAGTAGGGGCTTCATTATCCTGCGCATTTGGAGAGTCCGTTTAGAGAGGTCTTGAAGAATCTTCACGTCCGCTCCCTGAAACGACACCGCCCCCTTGTTCCATGCCTTCCTCAAAATTTCCTCTTTAAGTGAGAGATGCACCCTGCAAACAATATCTCTAGGGTGCGGCAGGGTCAGCACTTTTGGGGCCTAAAGCCCAGTGAGCTCGGTCTAATTCAATGGGAGTGGAAGGCTCCCTCTAATATTTCATTGAATATAACGGTAACAATAGCTCTCACATCCTCCACGTTTCGGGAACTCCGGTACACCTCTGATTCTCAGATTGTTCCTACGACTTCGATTTTCAAGGTTGTCAAGGTGTAGTTGGCAGTTTTTGATCAATGCTTCTTGTTTCTTACATCTTTCTTCCAACACTTTCATACGGCTGTCAGTTGAGCTCTCTTTCTCCAGGATATTTACTCTAGATGTCACCTCGGCAACTTTGTGGCAGACCACTGCAATTTCGCATTTAAACCCTGCTTCATATTTCTCTATGAGATTTTCTATATCCATTTTAGAGGGCATCCCCTTCAATAAGGAGATAGTTTCCAAGTGAATTTGCTGTTTGAGGAATTACATTTCCAGGAATATCAGGAGCCGTCACCGCTACCCAATCGTTGGCGCTACTGGAGTAAGCGTTGGAGAAGCCAAAGGGGCTGCTGGGGACATCAATATTGGGCTTTTGCAGAGCCTTTCAGGGGATCTTGCAGGGGAGGACGGAAGAGGCGATACGGGGGACCGCATAGCCATGCGTTCCTCATCAATAACTTCCGTCGCTGCTTTTTTCAGCCTGGTACCTCACCTGCCTTTGTGGGAGACCAGCCGCTGGGGCTCCGGGGATTGATTTTGCAGGAACTTTAAGGGACCACTGAGGAGGATCTGCTTCATCCGTCCCCCTGGGTGTATATGCATATTTCACTAAGCCTGCCACCAGTTTACTGGAATAGCCGGTGAGATTGCCATTTCCAGACCTGCCTGCTTCATCGTCATTCCCTCGTGAGTGCTCCCCAATATCAGCTGGGCACTGCTGAAAGTTGTCTTCCACAAAGGAAGGGGGGGGGGGGGATCAGCCTGCAGACCCACTTCCCTTTCTATTCGGCTGCCTGCATTGTGGTCCAGGGAGCTGTCATCACCTGCCGAGTTGGGAGAATCGGGGTCCTGCTCTTGTTTTTTCTCTTCTCCCCCCCCCCCCCCCAGTGTGCCACATATCTCCTTTCGCAAGTAGATCCCTCACAACTAGGGGCTCCTCAGGGACAAGCTGGGAGGGTGGGCCGCGAGCAGAGCACCGGCTCACGTGTGGCAGCGGCCGCCATTTTGACATGCAGTCCCTTGCAGGAGGGGCCGCTGGGGCACTCACATAGGCTGCGATCGGGCCCCTGGACATTGCAGTCAGTCCTCAGGCACCCCCCTTCTCCCCTCCGCTGTGTTCGCGCCGGCCCCGCTCCTCCGGCTCTTCTGTATTAGCTGCTCTTCTCAGTACCAGAGCGTATCTCATCTCTGCAGCGGACTTCACTCCCCGCCGTGTCCCCGCGCTCCACCGAGGGTCTCTGCTGCTCGCAGCAGGCGTCGCTGCAGACATCTTCCCAAGTAGAGGAGGCACAATCACTCCCGACCGCACCGCCTCCACAGGACGCACTAGCCGCCGCCATCTTGATCGCTGCCGCCTCCTCCATTTTCCTCGTTTTTTTTCTGAGAAACGCCGATCCCGTGGGGCTCCTCCATTCTCTCTGCCTCTCCTGTGGCCTTTCATGTGCCTGGTCATGCCAGATGGATTCCACCAGTCGTCCGGAAAATGCTAAATGGAAGGGTTGGGAAGCAAGAGCCCACTCACAGATGTCTCATCTGCTCCAAGTCGGGACACGCCCCCCCCCCCGGGTAATTGGCTTCTAATCGGTGCACTTCTTGGTTAGAGAGCGAGAGGGTGAGCGCCTCAGATTTCGAATAATTAATTTTAAAGTTACTCACTTTGCTGAAGTGCTCAAACTCCCTCATTACAACTGTAAAGGAGGTGTGGGGTGCTGTTAGGTGTAGCATTAAGTCGTCAGCAAATAGGGAGGTTTTGTAGTGATGGTCACCTATTTGTATTCCTTTGATGTCAGGATTGTTCCAAATGGCAATGGCTAGGTGTTCCATGGTCAGAACATAAAGAAGGGGGGACAAGGGTTATCCCTGTCCTGTACCATTACTTATAGGGAATGGGGCTGAGAGGAGTCCATTAGCCCCGACTCTGGCTGTGGGGCTGGTGTATAAGGCCAGGATCTTTGAGAGGAGGCCAGGGCCAACACCAATCTGCCTCAGTGAAGCGGCCATAAAGGCCCAATTCACCCTATCAAATGCCTTCTCTGCGCCACACAAGAGAAGGCAGGCGGGTGTCTTAGTTGCGGATACAAATGATATTAGTGTGAACAATTTATTGGTGTTGTCCCTGGCCTCCCTCCCCGAAACAAACCCCACTTGGTCTAGGTGAATCAGACTGGGAAGTAGAGGCTGCAGCCTCAGGGCAATTACCTTGGCATACAGCTTGAGGTCAATGTTAATGAGTGAGATTGGTCTATAGTTGGCGCATGAAATGGTGTCTTTCCCTGGTTTGGGGATGACAGAAATGGTCGCTTCTAAAGATTGTTTGGGGAAGGGGCAATTTTCACCAATGGAGTTAAAGGCCTTTGTCAATCAACCGATCTCCAAATTGCTTGTAGAATTTGGGAGAGTATCCATCTGGCCCAGGGCACTTGCTGGACGGCGACTCTTTGACTGCCCGGGCTACCTCCTGTTCTGAGAAGGGCAACTCTAGGGATTCGGCTTCCTCCGGGGGAACAATGGGGAGTGGAGTATTTGTTATGTATTCGTTTATCATTTCAGGGGTTGCTCGATGACCCAGAGTAGTGCCGATGGAATTGTCTATGTTATACAGCGAGTTATAGAATTCTCTAAAGGTGGCTGCTATGTTGGAAGGGGTTTGCGCTGCCGATCCGTCCAGCTTTTTAAGGGTATGTACGTTGCTGTCGGTCTGGGGTGTAGGGTTCTAGCCAACATACGCCCGCATTTGTTCGCCATATTATAGAACTGAGCTTTACTCTTGTCTCTGTAACTAAGATAGGATTGATTGTATAGGTTCTGGAGCTTTTCCTGGGCCTCCTGGAGCTCTAACAGTTTGAGATTGGTGGGGTTGGTTTTATGTTCCCTCTCCAGAGAATACATTTTGTTCAGGGATTGAGTTATAAGCAAGGCTCTCTCTCTCGAGTCTGGACCCTTGTTTGATGAATTCCCCTCTAATGACACACTTCAGGGCCTCCCACTGGTATGGCAATGGGGTGGGGTCCATCTTGTGATCTTCAAGGAAATGCTTGATAACATCCTCTACTGCCATGGAGCAGACTGTATAATCGAGCAAATTATCGTTGAGTCTCCATGACCAGCATGGAAAGGTAAGGCCCGGGAGACGAATAAAGACAAAGATCGGGGCATGGTCTGACCACAGTATGGGTCCTATCCACGCTTTAGGGTCCCAGTCCAAGGCATGATGGCTGAGCAGCAAGTAATCAATTCTGCTATATGACTTAGCCGCGTGGGAGTAGAAGGAGTAGTCTCTCTTTGAGCCATTCAGCACTCTCCAGGTATCAGCCAACTGAAGGTTTATCAATTCCTTTCTCAACTTGTTGATTTTGCTCAGCGATACAGCCACTCTCCCAGAGAACGTGTCAGAGGGTTAAGAGGTACATTTAAATCCCCTCCAGTGATAATCACTCCTTCTGCAAATTTTCCCAAGAGCCTAATCACTCTGATAGAGAAGTCAATTTGGTCTGTATTAGGGGCGTACATATTCGCTATGGTGCATATTTTACAAAAAAACTTGACTTTGATAAATATAAATCTGCCCTGCGGGTCATTTTTCGTGTCTAGGAGTGATTTATGGAATGCTATCGAGACCCCTTTAGTCTTTCCCTCTGGGTTGGAGCAGTGGTTCCAGGACCCAAAGTACCTGTCCCGGATGTTAGGTATGTGGTCTGATTAAAAGTGTCTCCCCTGAAGTAGAAAAATGTTTACTTTTTGTTTGTGCAGGTCGTAAAGGACTTTTGACCGTTTCTCAGGGATATTGAAGCCTTTTACATTGAGAGAGCAAACCAAGAGCTCTGCCATTGTCAGATTTTACCGACCGATATAGATCTGCTTACGACCCCCACACAAAACAAAGAAAAAGAGGGAGAGGAGAACAGTAGAGACAAAAAAAAAAAAAAAAAAAAAAGGGGGGGGGAGGGGGTTAGGGCTCCAAACCGGCAAATTGGGAGGGGGATTAACAGTAACAAGGAAAGGGGAATAGGTTCTAGAATCAAATGAAGGAAAGGAACAAACAAAGGAAAAGATGGGTCACTAAACGTAGATTGTTACATTCTTCCCTCTACCCAACGAGGAGGGGGGAAGATAGGCCTATGTCGGGGGAGTGTAAAACCGTGACCACGAATTGAGAGCACAAATTGAGAGATGTGCCTTCCCTAAGGCAAGAGCTTTAACCAACAATAACTACAAGGGCCCGCCTGCCACCCCGTCGGTGGCCGAAAAAATACCATTTTGTGAAATACTCACCTGTAAAATGGGTATTATAAGTATGTCACACACCCCGCTTCAAGATATCCATAACATGTGGGTAATACCGACCTGAAGTGGGCGTTCCTGCAGAGATGATAGCAAAAAAAGAAAGCCCCTCCCTGATCCATAAATACCTGGGACCTCCCACTCATTACCCAGTATATAGAAGCAGTAAGGTAAGGGACCAGGAAGAGGCAAATATAAGTCATAACAACGCAAAGTTCACAAAATAAAGGATCCAGAATACAAGAAGGGCGGGTGAAGCGGGGTGTGTGACATACTTATAATACCCATTTTACAGGTGAGTATTTCACAAAATGGTATTATTCTAAGTATGTCACACACCCCGCTTCAGATATCCATAACACATGGGTAATACCGACCTGAAGGGGCGTTCCTGCAGAGATGATGCAAAGAGAAAAGCCCCTCCCTGCTCCATAAATACCTGGGACCTCCCACTCATTACCCAGTTTTCCATCTCTGCAAGACGGCGAGCAAGTCAGAAGATGATGCCTCCTCCTTGCTCAGGGGGAGTT
Source organism: Gastrophryne carolinensis (assembly GCA_027917425.1). Classification (NCBI taxonomy): domain Eukaryota; kingdom Metazoa; phylum Chordata; class Amphibia; order Anura; family Microhylidae; genus Gastrophryne; species Gastrophryne carolinensis. Next base: position 123,969,131 of record CM051243.1, on the reverse strand, counting down.
CAGGTAGCCGGGGTTGCCCCCGGCCCATTTAGTTTTATATTTCCGCTCGGCCTTATGTTCACCTAGGGGTCCCTAGTTTTATTAAGTTACATGCCTCCTCAGCTTTGGCTGCGGGCCCGAGCGAGGGTATGAGAGCACCCACGGTGCTGAGGAGCTGCGCTCCCCCCCCCGTGAGACCCTATCAGAGAGGGTAGGCGGTGGTCCGGGTTGGTGATCCCGGTTTGGGATGCCCCGCCCCGTCCGCGTTGCCACGGCCCGATTCCCCTTACTGCTAGGCTATTTGCCAGCGGGTGCTCCGCTTTGCGGAGGCACCCGCCGGGTACCTCACTACCGGCGCCGCGGCGGCGGCGGCGCCGTTTCACTCAGAGGGAACCTGGCCCGCATTGTTCCTCTCATGGTGGAGGGGGGGGCGGGGCCGACTCGCGGCGCGTCACCGCGATCCCGCCCCCCTTCTACCCTTTGCCTCTGCGCTGGTGCGCTTCGTTGTGCTTGATGGGGGGGGGGGGTGAGCTGCGTGCTGGCGCTTATCGCGCCTTTTTTCCTGGCCACGCCTGTGCTTCTTCCTCCTCCCTGCCTTCTCCTCAGAGGATCCTTCCCGCGTTTTTGGCGCACAGATTCATGACTCCAAAACTGTGAGTGGCCCAGTGGGCCCTGTTTGATTCTGTTATTCATATTTCATAGGTGACATTATTCCAATAGGGGTCCCTTGTGTTTTTCAGGCGGAGGTCGTCTGGGAAGCCTCATCATCTGGGATTAGAGGGTCCTTCCCGGTCCTAAATTCCTGGGTTCCATTATACTAATCCTCCCACTCGGGACATTAAAAGGGGCATCCCGGGTTGCTTACTGGCGTAATTCCCTGGGTCATAGCGACCACACAAAATCACCTATATGGAGGCATCCCCTGATACGGGGGCGGGCACCCCTTCGGGGCATCCCAAAAAGTGCATATTGTGCGGTGTGTCCATTTCGGGGGACGATGTACTGCTATGTATTCCCTGTGCACAGCAAACTATTACACGGCAGTCCGGATCCCAGGCTTCGGGATCAGCACCGCCGGCCGATTCATCTCCACCTCCCACCCTGACGCGGGCTCCGTGCGACGCGGTCGTGGGCAGGGACTTACAGGCTGAGTTGTGCGCCAGATTGGCCGCCCTTGAAAAGATTGTTTCCAGCTCGGCCGCCCGCAAGGCTCCGGCTAAGAGGAAACATTTGTCCCCGGCTCCGCTGGGGGATGACGGAGATGATTGTAATAATCTTGACTGGTCCGATTATTCTGTTCCGGAGGACGGAGAGGTGTCCGATGGTTCAGAGGTTGCTGACGATGAGTATTCTGCGGGCGCTGATGCCGAGTTTAGTGAGTTGGGAAGATCGTCGGACTCCCCTCAAGCCCTGGCCTTGAGGTTGGAGGTTCTGAATATCTCTCCTCCTGAAACGGCATCGCAGCAGGAGGGTGAGCTGTTTGAGGAATCCAGGCCGCGCTTGGAATTTCCTACGCAGCGGCATTTTGACAAAATCATTGACAAGGAATGGGACAGGCCGGCTCGGCTCCCGGGTATCCCTCAGGGGTGGGATAGGAAATATCCCTTTCCTGCTGAGGTGGTCAAGCGCTGGGCATCCCCGCCCGAGGTAGACGCTCCGGTTTTGGGGTTATCAAATTCCTCGGTCCTAAATAGACCGGATTGTTCCACCCTCAAGGATGGGGAGGATAAACGCATTGATCAGATGGCTTGTCATGGTTTTACTAGCGTTGGGTCGGCCATACGGCCTGTCTGTGCCTCTGAGCTTATGGTGTTGGCGGCCAGATCCTTGGTTAGGGAACTGCTGACATCTTCCGGACTTCGTCCTGGGAGTAATGAGTTCCTTAGTCTCAAACGCTGTGAGCTGTTTTTATCCTTCGTCTTGACAGCCCTGGATGACACCTTAATGATGTGTGGTAGAACATCGGCCTTACTGGTGACTATTCGACGGTCGGTATGGTTGCGCCAGTGGGCGGCAGACTTTATGTCCAAAAAGTCTCTGACGGCCCTACCCTTTGTGGGGTTGAGGCTCTTTGGAGAAACCTTGGACTCAGTTACTCAGGGCGGTAGGCTACCGCAGCGTAAGAAGCAGCGTCGTTCCTTTCGGGGGGCGACCGCTGCTGCCCCTTCCTTTCGTGGGGCCAGACCTGGAAGAGGATCTACATTTCGTTCTTCCAGAGGTGACTCGGGGAGCAGGGGCAGAGGACGTGCCCGCTCTGGATACAATTGGGGTTCCAAGCCCAAGCCGGCTATCAAGCCAGCTCAGCAATGAGGGGGCGCCCTCACCCTTGCGGGTGGGGGGACGGCTCAAGCACTTCTCCCAGATTTGGGATCAAGAAGTTTCGGACAGGTGGATTCGGGAAGTGGTGTCTTCCGGTTACAAGCTAGAGTTCGAGCTCCGCCCCCCCTCCAGTTTTCTCAGGTCTCGGTTGCCTTCGGAGCCCCTGGCGGCACAGGGGCTCCTGGTGGCAGTAAAGAGTCTTCTGGACATGGATGTCATTTGCCCCGTGCCTCCATCAGAGCAGGGCAAGGGCTTCTATTCCAATCTGTTCACGGTTCCCAAGAAGGACGGGTCGATCCGTCCTATCTTGAACCTCAAGCTTCTCAACAGGTTTGTCAGGCCGCGCAAATTCCGCATGGAGACCTTGCGCTCGGCCATTCAGTCTCTTCGTCAGGGAGATTTTCTGACGTCCATAGACATCAAAGACGCTTATCTACACATTCCGATTTTTCCAGCACACCAGAGGTTTCTCAGGTTTGTCGTAGAGGATCGTCACTTTCAGTTTGTGGCTCTTCCTTTCGGTCTCACCTCGGCACCTCGGGTGTTCACCAAGGTGCTGGCGGGGGTGATGGCACTGCTCAGAGTTCAGGGCATTCGCATTGTACCCTATCTGGACGATCTGCTGATTAGGGCAGATTCCTTCAGCCAAGCGGAGTCGGACACCGGTGTGGTGGTGTCCACTCTGGAGAGGTTCGGTTGGGTGATCAACCACCCCAAGTCTTCCCTTTGTCCGTCCAGGATTGTGACGTTTCTGGGGATGTCTTTGGACACCTTGCAGGCCAGGGTTTTTCTGCCCCAGGCCAAGATTCTTTTGATCCAGGAGTTAGTGCGGCTACTCTTGTCAGCTCTTCACCCGTCCATCCGGTTAGGGATGAGGCTGGTGGGATTAATGGTGGCCTCATTCGAGGCGGTTCCCTTTGCGCAATTCCATACGAGGATGCTTCAGCTTCATCTGATGAAGGTTTGGGACAAGTCGCCACTGTCGTTGGACCAGTATTTCCGGCTGACCCCTCAAGTTCGTCGATCCCTACAATGGTGGATGGGGTCTGTCAATCTGTTGAAGGGCAAATCCTTCCTGGCCCCGTGCTGGGAGACGGTCACCACGGATGCCAGTCTATCAGTCTGGGGGGGTGTTTGGAAGGATTGCCAGTTTCAGGGTCTATGGAGTCCGCAGGAGGCTCACGAGCCCATCAACATTCTGGAATTGAGAGCCATCAGGTTGGTTCTGTTTCGCTTGACTCATCAGTTGAGGGGCCGGCCAGTTCAGGTCCGGTCGGACATCAGGACGGCGGTTGCTTACATCAATCACCAGGGGGGGACTCGCAGCAGGAGTGCCCTCAGGGAGGTGTCTTTGATTCTGGACTGGGCGGAGGCCCACGTCCCGTGTATCTCAGCAGTCTACATTCAGGGAGCGGAAAACACGGAGGCGGACTCGCTGAGCAGGGCCTCATCTCGTCAGGGGGAGTGGTCTCTCAGTCCCAAGGTGTTCCGTTTGATTTGTCTCAGGTGGGGGTTCCCTGCGGTGGACCTCTTTGCCTCTCGGCACAATCACAAGCTTCCAGTCTTTGTGTCGCTCTCGCAGGATCCTCTGGCTCTGGCGGTGGTTGCCATGTCTCTGAACTGGAGGGATCTGGGCTTGCTGTACCTGTTTCCCCCGTTCCCGTTGCTAGCCAGGGTGGTGCGCAAGCTGGCGCTGGAAGGCGCATCAGCGATCCTGGTGGCCCCGAGGTGGCCAAGGCGCGTTTGGTTCGCAGATCTGGTAAGGCTGGCAAAAGACCAGTTCGTGCTGCCTCTGAGTCCGGATCTGCTCACTCAGGGTCGGCTGCGTCATCCCAATTTACAATCGCTGGCTTTGACGGCGTGGCTGCTGAGTCCACTATCTTGAAAGAGGAAGGTCTTTCTGATGCCGTTATTCAGACACTTATCAGTGCCAGGAAACGGTCTTCATCAACCATTTATTATAGGTCATGGAAATCCTATATTGACTGGTGTGAGGGTAGGTCCCTTTCTTGCCGGGAGTTCTCTATTCCCAGGCTCTTGGAGTTTCTTCAACATGGTCTGGATCTGGGGCTCCAGATTAGTACCTTAAAGGGGCAGGTTTCTGCCCTGGCGGTTTTCTTTCAAAGGTCCTTTGCACTTCATCCCTTAGTCAAGACCTTCTTCCAAGGAGTTATGCATATACGGCCTCCTAGGAAGCCTTTTGTTCCGGTTTGGGATTTAAACTTGGTTCTTTCTGCTCTTCAGGGGTCTCCGTTTGAGCCCATGCATGAGGCTGCCTTGTCGTCCCTTACTCAGAAGGTGGCCTTTTTTGGTGGCTATCACTTCTGTTCGGCGTGTTTCTGAGTTGGCAGCTTTATCCATTAAAGCTCCGTATTTTGAAAGGCATCAGGATAAGGTTGTTTTTCGTTTCAAACCAGATTTCCTTCCTAAGGTGGTTTCGGCTTTCCATTTAAATCAGGACATTGTTCTGCCCTCTCTTTGTCCCAATCCTAGCACCGAGAAGGAGAGGGTGTTGCATTCCTTGGACGTTGTCCGCGCTGTGAAATATTATCTGGTGGCTACGTCTTCCTTTTGTAAGACGGATGCCTTCTTTGTGGTGCCCTCTGGGCCTAGGAAGGGTTTGGCTCCTGCCAAATCTTCTATCAGTAAGTGGATTCGTCAGGCCATCATTGGGGCCTATTCTGCCAAGGGGAGGAGTCCCCCTTTTCGTGTTACTGCTCATTCTACTCGTGCTCTTGGAGCGTCCTGGGCCTTCCAGCACCAGGCCTCTGTTGAGCAGGTTTGTAAGGCCGCTACTTGGTCTTCTGTTCACACTTTTTCCAAGTTTTACAAGGTTGATGTTCGGGCCTCAGCGGATGCTGGTTTTGGCCGCCTGGTTTTACAAACTGTTGTGGCATAGGTTGTGCCTTGTTACCTTGTTTTGGATTCCCGCCCTTTTATGGACACTGCTGTTGGATGTCCCATGTGTTATGGATATCTGAAGCGGGGTGTGTGACATACTTAGAATAATACCATTTTGTGAAATACTCACCTGTAAAATGGGTATTATAAGTATGTCACACACCCCGCTTCACCCGCCCTTGTTTGGTACTCTGGATACTCTATATTGGGCATTTTGCGTGGTTCTTGGTTTTACTGTTGCCTCTTCCTGGTCCCTTACTTACTGCTTCTGTATACTGGGTAATGAGTGGGAGGTCCCAGGTATTTATGGAGCAGGGAGGGGCTTTTCTCTTTGCATCATCTCTGCAGGAACGCCCCTTCAGGTCGGTATTACCCATGTGTTATGGATATCTGAAGCGGGGTGTGTGACATACTTATAATACCCATTTTACAGGTGAGTATTTCACAAAATGGTATTATTCTAAGTATGTCACACACCCCGCTTCAAGATATCCATAACATGTGGGACATCCAATAGCAGTGTCCATAAAAAGGGCGGGGATCCAAAACAAGGCAACAATGCACAACTTAAACCACAACAGCTTGCAGAACTTTGCGGCCAAAAACAGCATCCGCTGAGGCCCGAACATCAACCTTGTAAAACTTGGAAAAAGTGTGAACAGAGGACCAAGTAGCGGCCTTACAAACCTGCTCAACAGAGGCCTGGTGCTGGAAAGCCCAGGACGCTCCAACCGCACGAGTAGAATGAGCAGTAACACGAAAAGGGGGACTCCTCCCCTTGGCAGAATAGGCCCCAATGATGGCCTGACGAATCCATTTGCTAATGGAAGATTTGGCAGGAGCCAAACCTTTCCTAGGCCCAAAAGGCACCACAAAAAAAGCATCAGTCTTACGAAAGGAAGACGTAACCACCAGATAATATTTCACAACACGAACCACATCCAAGGAATGCAGCGCGCTTTCCTTGTCGTTGCTGGGATTAGGACATAGAGAAGGCAGAACAATGTCCTGATTCAGATGAAAAGCAGAGACCACCTTAGGAAGAAAATCCGGCTTGAAACGAAAGACAACCTTATCCTGATGCCTTTCGAAGTACGGAGCTTTAATGGATAAAGCTGCCAACTCAGAAACACGCCGAACTGAAGTGATAGCCACCAAAAAGGCCACCTTTTGAGTAAGTGAAGACAAAGCAACCTCATTCAAGGGCTCAAACGGAGGACCCTGAAGAGCAGAAAGAACCAGGTTCAAATCCCAAACTGGAACAAAAGGCTTCCTAGGAGGCCGTACATGCGTAACTCCTTGGAAAAAGGTCTTGACTAAGGGATGAAGTGCAAAGGACCTTTGAAAGAACACTGCCAGGGCTGAAACCTGCCCCTTCAAGGTACTAAGTTGAAGCCCCAGATCCAGACCATGTTGAAGAAACTCCAGGATTCTGGAAATGGAGAACTCCCGACAAGAGAAAGACCTACTTTCACACCAGTCAATATAGGACCTCCAAGTCCTATAGTAAATAGTAGAGGAAGAGCGCTTCCTGGCGCTAATAAGAGTCTGAACCACTGCGTCAGAAAGACCTTCTTCCTTCAAGATGGCGGTTTCAGCAGCCACGCCGTCAAAGCCAGCGAAGGTAAATTGGGATAGCGCAGCCGACCCTGGGTGAGCAGGTCCGGCAGTAGAGGCAGAACGAACTGATCCTCTGCCAGTCTTACCAGGTCTGCGAACCAAACCTGCCTTGGCCACCTTGGTGCCACCAGAATCGCCGACGCGCCCTCCAGAGTCAGCTTGCGCACCACTCTGGCTACCATTGGAAACGGAGGGAACAGGTAAAGAAACCCCAGATCCCTCCAGTTGAGAGACATGGCATCCACTGCCAGAGCCAGAGGATCCTGCGAGAGAGACATAAAGACTGGAAGCTTGTGATTGTGATGAGAGGCAAAGAGGTCCACCGCTGGGAACCCCCACCTGAGACATATCGAACGAAACACCGTGGGACTGAGAGACCACTCCCCCTGACGAGAGGAGGCTCTGCTCAGCAAGTCCGCCTCCGTGTTCTCCACTCCCGGAATGTAGACTGCTGAGATACACGGGACGTGACTCTCCGCCCAGTCCAGAATCAAAGACACTTCCCTGAGGGCACTCCTGCTGCGAGTCCCCCCCTGGTGATTGATGTAAGCAACCGCCGTCCTGTTGTCCGACCGGACCTGAACTGGCAGGCCTCTCAACTGATGAGTCAAGCGAAACAGAACCAACCTGATGGCTCTCAACTCCAGAACATTGATGGGCTCGTGAGCCTGAAACTGGAGGTCCTTCCAAACACCCCCCCAACCTGACAGACTGGCATCCGTGGTGACTGTTTCCCAACACGGAGCCAGAAAAGATCTGCCCTTCAACAGATTGACCGACCCCAGCCACCATTGCAGGGATCGACGAACTCGGGGAGTCATCAGGAAGGACTGATCCAACGATAGAGGAGACTTGTCCCAAACCTTCAACAGATGAAGCTGAAGCGTCCTTGTATGAAACTGCGCAAAGGGAACTGCCTCGAATGAGGCCACCATTAACCCCACCAGCCTCATCCCTAGCCGGATGGCCGGACGAGGGGCCGACAAGAGAAGCCGAGCTAATTCCTGAATCAAAAGAATCTTAGCCTGGGGCAGAAATACCCTGGCCTGCGAAGTGTCCAGAGACATTGCCAGAAAGGTCACTACTCTGGACGGAGAGAGAGAAGACTTGGGGTGGTTGACCACCCAACCGAACCTCTCCAGGGTGCACACCACCATTCTGGTGTCCAACTCCGCTTGGTTGAAAGAAGAGGTCATGATCAGAAGATCGTCCAAATAGGGCACAATGCGGATACCCTGAACCCTTAGCAGAGCCATCACCCCCGCTAGCACCTTGGTGAACACCCGAGGAGCCGAGGTGAGACCGAAAGGGAGTGCTACAAACTGAAAATGCCGATCCTCCACCACGAACCTGAGAAACCTCTGGTGTGCTGGAAAAATTGGAACGTGTAGATAAGCATCCTTGATGTCTATGGACGTCAGAAAGTCTCCCTGACGAAGAGAGTGAATGGCCGAACGCAGCGTTTCCATGCGGAATTTCCGTGGCCGGATGAACCTGTTGAGAAACTTCAGATCCAAGATGGGTCGGACCGATCCGTCCTTCTTGGGTACCGTGAACAGATTGGAATAAAAACCCCTGCCCTGATCCGAAGGGGGCACTGGGCAAATGACAGCCATATCCAGAAGGTTCTGTACTGCCAACAGGAGCCCCTGCGCCGCTAGAGGTTCCGAAGGCATCCGAGACCTGAAAAACCTGGAAGGGGGGCGGAGCTCAAACTCCAGCTTGTAACCGGAAGACACCACTTCCCGGATCCATCTGTCCGAGACCTCTTGATCCCAGATCTGGGAGAAGTGTCGCAGCCGTCCCCCCACCCGCATGGGTGAGGGCGCCCCCTCATTGCTGAGCCGGCTTGGCAGCCGGCTTGGGCTTAGAGCCCCAACTGTATCCTGGACGGGCACGTCCTCTGCCCCTGCTCCCAGAATCTCCTCGGGAAGAGGGGAATGCAAATCCCCTGCCAGATCTGGCCCCACGAAAGGAGGGGGTAAAGGAAGGCGCCCCCCGAAAGGGGCGGCGTTGCTTCTTGCGTTGGGGTAACCTACCACCCTTGGTAACGGAGTCCAACGTCTCTCCAAAAAGCCGTAATCCAACAAAAGGCAGAGCCGTTAGCGACTTCTTGGACATAAAATCTGCCGCCCACTGGCGCAGCCAAACCGAGCGCCGAATAGTGACCAGCAGAGCCGATGTCCTACCACACATCATCAAAGTGTCATCCAAGGCTGTCAACACAAAGGATAAAAACAACTCACACCGCTTAAGGCTAAGGAACTCAGCACTACCAGGACGCAGCCTGGAAGAAGTCAACAGGTCCCTGACCACGGACCTGGCAGCCAACACCATTAGAGCCGAGGCACAAACGGGCCGCATGGCTGACCCAACACTAGCGAAACCATGACAAGACATCTGGTCAATACGTTTATCCTCTCCATCCTTGAGAATGGAACAATCAGGTCTATTTAAAACCGAGGAATTGGACAACCCCAACACCGGGGCATCCACCTCGGGGGGATATGCCCAGCGCTTAATCGCCTCCGAAGGAAAGGGATATTTCCTATCCCACCCCTGAGGGATGCCAGGGAGCCGAGCCGGCCTGTCCCATTCCTTAGCAATGATTTTGTCAAAATGCCGTTGTGTAGGGAATTCCAAGCGCGGCCTGGATTCCTCAAACAATTCACCCTTCTGCTGTGACACCTCCTCAGGAGGAGAAATATTCAGAACCTCTAACATCAGAGCCAGAGCGTGAGGAGTATCGGAGGATCTCCCCAAGTCACCAAGCTCAGCATCAGCACCAAAGGACTGCTCATCGTCCGAAATATCAGAATCCTCATAAACTTCCCCTTCCTCTAGCGGGGAATAATCAGACCAATCCAGATTATTAACATCCTCCTGGTCCTCCACCAGCGGAGCCGGCGACAAATGCTTTCTCTTAGTCGGGGCCTTACGGGCAACCGAGCTGGAGATAATTTTATCAAGGTTAGCCAATCTTGCACACATCTCAGATTGCAGCTCCCGGCCCATGACAACGTCACACGGGATGCGTGTCAAGGTGGGAGGAGGAGATGAAGTGACCGGCGGTGCAGACCCAGACGCCTGGGGTTCGGACTGCCGCGTAATAGTCTGCTGTGCACATGGAATACACAGAAGTACATCGTCCCCAGAAATGGATACCCCACACAACATACACTTTCGGGGATGCCCCGAGGGGGCCCCGAGCCCAGTATCCGGGGATGCCTCCATAAGGTGAACTTTTATAGGAATAGTCGCAATGACCCAGGGAATTACGCCACTAGACAACCCGGGATGCCCCTTTAATGTCCCGAGTGGGAGGATTTATGGACAATAATGAACCCAGTGATTAAGGATCGGGAGAGACCCCCTAAATGCTAATGGAGAACCTCCTGAACCACCACCTGGAAGACAGAAAGGAAGGGCTAATAAGACTAATGAAGGCACAGACACTCTTACATACAGAGGATGAGCAAAAAGGAGATGGCCAGAGGCCACTTACAGAACCGACAGCAAGTAATGGCGACCGTGAGGTAATCCACCGGAGCTTGCAGCCAGAAGGGGAGAAGGGGGCGTGGTCAGCGCGGGACGCGCGTGACGCCGAGCAACGCCCCCCTTCCCCCCCTCACACAGGCAGAGCTCCGCAGCGGCGCCAGAGAAGGATGGGGGCGGGCAGCGGTGACGCGCCGCCACACCGGCCCCGCCCCCCCAGTCAAGCGTGAGGAGAATCTCCTCACAGAGAAAGGCGCCAAGAGCCGGCCGGCGCCGCAGTGTAAAGTGCGGCCGCCGCGCCCGGCTTAGTAAAAGACACAGCCACACACACATTCAAACATGCGAAACAGGAGGGACGAGCCCCGGCCCCGCGCCGACGGTCCGGACCCGCCCCCCCCCCTCCAGAAGGACAGTATACATGGCGTGAGGTAAATACCTCCGCCATTATAAAAGTGAAACACCAGCTGAGGGAAGATGGGGGGGAAAAAGACAGGTCCAGCACCACACAGGCCCTGTAAAACGGCTGCGGCGGTGATACAATTAAAGAGACACTACACAACACCCAGAACGGAACATGTTAGGGATTAAATAAAGAAGGGACCCACACTCCCCAACCCCACCTGTGGAAAGGGGATCCTGGGAGGGCCACTGAAAGTTAATTAAGGGACAGGGCATCCCAAACCGGGGTCACCAACCCGGAGCAACCGCCTACCCTCTCATATAGGGTCTCACGGTGGAGCATAGCTCCTGAGCACCTAAGGTGCCGATATACCCTCGCCTGGACCCTCAGCCGAGGCTGGGAGGCATATGGATTTCTGGGGAAAAAAAGGTCCAAACGGAAATAAATGAATAGTGGGCCGGGAGTCATCCCGGCTACCTGAAATCCCCCTGTGCAAGGAGGAGCCATCATCTTCTGACTTGCTCGCCGTATGCAGAGATGGAAAAACTGGGTAATGAGTGGGAGGTCCCAGGTATTTATGGATCAGGGAGGGGCTCTTTTTTGCTATCATCTCTGCAGTAACGCCCACTTCAGGTCGGTATTACCCACATGTTATGGATATCTTGAAGCGGGGTGTGTGACATACTTAGAATAGTAGATTTCCACATCTCCCCGCCCCGGAGCCCCGATAAGTCGGGGTGCGCCCCGCCCCAACCAGGGGATTGCACTGTTAACTAACAAAACCAGAAACAAATCTAACATCCTAAACATGTCAACTTAGCTTACAACCCAACTTGGCCCCCCTCCACATGCATCAAGACCCGTGGCCGTTGCTGCCACAGCCGTTACTCACAGCCGGGCCCGTCGGCCGAGCGGCCCCAGCAGAAGCACCCCAGACAATACACAGGAGCCTCCCCTGGGACCCCCCCCTGGCCCAGCCCAAACAGAGAGCAACACCCATTTCACATTTGACCACCAACACCGGCACAGGAACCTGCACCCGTGTAGTTGGCCAAGCGAGAAGCAAGAGTAATTGGGAAGCCCGGACCATGCAAGCGTGATGTCGAATGGTTCAGCTGTAGGCCCCAATGAGAGAGGCCTAGAGATTCCACGGCCCCGGGTGCGAAGGTTCCATCTGTCATCCGGAAAGGGTTTAAAACGTCCGAGAGGGGGCAAAAAGCTTCCATTGTCAAAAGTCACAACCGCTGCCGCAGCAGGCCCGACCGCCTGTGAGCAAACCAGCTGGGGTTTCATCCAATTCCATTAGATTAGCTGGTTCGGGCAACCGCCCCCCCCAGGTATGGGTCCCCGTGGGTTGCGGGAAATCTTCAATAGGAAGGGCCGGTAACTCAAGAAAGCCAAAGAGGCCCGGGAGCTGAGATGGGGACCGCAGGACAAAGGAGCCACCCCCCCACCATGTGACCACCAGGTGGCTCCAACCGATTTGATTTTATCCAGCAGGAGCTTGAGTGTCTTCCTCATCTGAAGAGTGCACCTTGCCAAATCCAGTAACTGTAGCACCATATGATATGATACAGGGCCCCTCTCCCACGCTCTCCGCATGATTTCCTCCTTAATCTTAAAAAAGTGGATCCGGCAGACTATGTCCCTGGGCCTAGTGGGGTCAGCAGATCGTGGGCCGGGTGGTCTGTGAATTCTATCTATTTCAACAGGGTCCTCCAGTTGCCGCCACAGGAGCTCATTAAATATGGAAGTGGCAACCACTTCCAGGTTGCTGTGCTCGGGTGTCTCCGGAAGGCCCCGGATGTTGTTCTGCCTTCCTCTGTTTTCCAGGTTGTCGATGTGGAGCAGCGCCCTGGTAATATGTTGAGTCGAGTCAGATTGTGCCACCTGTAGGTTTGCCTGCGCCCTTTCCAGGGCCTCCAGTCGTTGGATCGTGGTCTCCTGAGCCTGCTCTAGTGTCTGGACCCTTTCAGCAACCTCCGACACAGACTTTGTCACTTCATGCAATTCCCTCCGAAATAAGGTCTCCATTCTATTGGTTCAATTTTCAAAGTCCTTGCGCGAAGGGAGGAACCTCCAGGTTATATTGAACAGAAGGAATTTGATCAGGAATCAAGGGATCTGGTGTGGTTAGGGACTCCGCCCTTGTTGATCTCGTAGGCGACACCCTGCCATGGTGTAGATATCTGGTGACCGGAGACCCCACTCCCCATGTCAGCGAGCCCAGGGCATGCAGCAGGCAGCCAAGACCCCTCTGGTGGTGGCAGAGGAGCCAGTCCTCCTCCAGCACACTTCTGAGCAGCTACCCTTTGTGAGTCAGGGGCTGCCGCTTCTCCGATCCAAGCGATCTTTTGAGTGCGGGCCCCTTGGGATGTGGATGTTTGATCCCCCTCCTGCTCCCTTCGGGTCGGGCCGGAGGGGTTTAGTGGATCCCCCTCTCAGCCGTGACCCCACCCTGGGTGCGGTTCGTTGCGGGATCCCACAAAAGGTCTCGTCCGGCCAGTGCAGGCTTAAACCAGAAATGGACCCCCAATCACTGAAAGGCCCAGGAGAAAAGTCCCCCTGGCGATCCATTGCCCCCCCCCCCCAGCGATTCTGCCCGTGACCGAGGCTGAGATTGGGTCAGAGAATCCAGGAACGGGGAGCGTAAGGGGTCAGACCAGGACGCCCCCATATCTTCCAGATTCCTGCTAAGGGGGTCTTCCTGTGTCAGGGGTATGGCAGGTGGGGGGCCCACATCATGGTCTGAGGGATTCAGGGGGGCTCCCAGTGATGGCAGAATGCGATCATTAAACTTGCTTCTAGCTCCCAGCTTATACTGTGAGCCTGGTGCTGGGAGCTCCACACTCTCCTCCCCCGAGTTCCTGTCCGGGCTTTTGATTCTTGACAGGGGAGCCGGGGCCGCACACACCACAGCTGCCTGCGAGGGCGGTGAGCTCCGCTCCCCCGGCTCTCCCCCCTCGCCGCACTCCGGCTTCCTCTCAGCTGACAGCTTCTCTTCAGCGGGGCGGCGTTCCCCCACCTTGCCTCCCACCGCTGTCTCCGGCCGTGCGGGGCGGCTGATTTCCGGCTCCTCCGCCCACCCCAGAGCCTCTGAGCATGGGGCTGGGTTCGGGCTCACCTTTGCTCCTTGCGGCGCTTCCTCCTCTGGCACCATCGCGATCCGCACAGGCTGCTCGCGCCTCGGCGCTGGACTGGCAGCCGACCTCTTCTGGCGCCATTTTGGACCCCTCTCTGACCTCCTGGGGAAAAGAAGTTTTGGATTTTTGTGGGCTGGGAGCCCCCGGCCGCCCGGCTTTCCTTCCTCCTCAACATGAGTGACTGCGGCACCTTTCCCACCGGTCAAACAGGTAAATTAGCCGATTTCGGCACAGAGCTCAGAGGCGCAGATGCGGCCATGGCTAACTACGCCCCCTGAAAACCTTTTTAGATGGATCCTTCCATTCCTCTAAAATCATATCTTTGAGAAAATTATGGCAAGGGAATGAAAAAGACGAATCAGGAGCTAAATCATAATAAAACCCATAATGTTGAGATTTGGGCACTAACTCCTTTTCCTCTATACCCATTGATAAATATATCATGTGCAAAAGGAAAGGCAAGTCTCCAGGGGGAAACATATCTCCCCTTAGATGAAGCTCCTGAGCCAGAGGCCTCATCTTCCTCTTCCCCTAGGGAAGAAACCTCCCCTTCCTCAAAGGTCTTCATCTGGCATATCTGCCTCCAGCGTGGAAAAATAAGAGGATCCCCCCCATAGGCCCAAACAGCGGGGAGGAATCAAAGGGTCCTGTGGCCGACTGAGAAAAGCTAACCTGGTTACCTAATCCCCCAGGGAGCTTCTGGCCCATGATAGAAGTGGAAATATGTTTTTACAGATCTTTCATCACATCAATTAAAAAAAAATAAAAAAAAATAGGGGGGAAAGGTAAGACCACTATTCACTACCCAAAATAAATACCCCTTATAAAAAGTAACACGACTTACCGGGGCAGAACTGGCCGTCCTCATCCCAGAATCGGCAGCCGACGGATTGGTTGATGGATTTTGGTCCGCATTAAACAAATCTGTGGAAGCATTTTCCCTATGATCCGGTAATGGATCCACAATGCAAATATCGTCCGCCTGGTCTGCCATTTCTGCTATGAAGCACCAGAGGATTAGCCACCTGAATCCACCTAAATAGGGCAGGAGCAAAATCCCCTTAATTAAGTTTAACCCTCTCAACCTATTATATGGAGAGGGAGGCCAATAACAGTAAACGACAAGACAGTTGTGCTTTAAGGCAAAACGTGTTTTCTTGTCCAGTAGGAATCGGTCCAGGAGGAAGACGTCAATCCCCCTCCCCTTCCTCCCTATTCCTAATAACTGAAATGCCAGCGGGCCCGCCATACCTTGTCCGAATGGCCGTCTCCCGAGGCCGCTGGAGGAAAAAGAAGAGGATGCCCCGCCTGCCTGCACGGAGAAACGAGCGATGGAGCTGCACTGGCGCCGCCGAAGGTCCTCCCGGACTGACCGCTACACAGAGGTAAGATGAGCTGCGGATGTTTAGAGAGCCGGGCGGGGAAGAGAGAGCGTCATTCCCCTCTCTTCCTGGCCTCTTAAAAAGGTATATCGGCCCCAAAATTTTAACCTAGTAGAAATACCTAGGAAACTTTCCCAGTGCAACCAATCCTCAGGGATTACTTCCCTTTGACCATCATTAACAATTAAGTTTAAAAAGCTAAAAATTGTGTTTTTGGGTCCGGCAACCCCGGCTTCTTCCAATCATCATCCTCAGTAAGAGGGGAAAAAACAGCTTACCCCCTTTGTCCTTAGATCAAAGAATGGGATTCTGGCCTAAAATCCCAAGGGTATCACGGGCCCCTGGCAAAAAGCCTCCAGGACCGAGAGATGGACCCCCTGCAAAAGGCCCATAGCGCCGGGTACTTACCTTAACCTTCCTGGTTCAGGAGCTAGTGGTATGGCTCCTATCCTCATGGGTAAAGCTTTTATTCTATTCTGGTGGTCACGTGTTTCCCTCTTGGGGGAGGGACTCGTTAATCTCAGTGTATGCTGCCCAGAGGATGTTTTGAGGAAAATATTATATAGGACATTTACTCATCTGCGGCCAGGATCCTTCCCGCCGGGTCTCCTCTTACAAAAAATGTAAAGCGACTTATCGGGGCAGAGCTGGAACTCTGCTTCCCAGAATAAGCAGTCGGCAGAGTAACCAATAGGTTCAGGTCAACATTAACTAGATCCATGAATTTCCCATCTGCTCAGATAATGGTTACAAGATACAAATGTCTTCCTCCTGGTCCGCCATTCTGGGTTGAGGTGAAGGGAAATAGATTTCAAAACCCTCCTAAATAGTGTAGGAACATAATCCCCTAAATTAATTTTAACCCTCTAGGTGGAGAAGCCACTAAGCCCCCCTTTAAGGAAATAATGTGCGGTCGAACCAAAAAAATTCTACCTGGAGGGGTTTCAGAAATCCGGATCCTGAAAGCGGGAGCCACCGAAGGAGCAGGATGGAAGGGGTGCGCCCGTCGAAGAGCTTGTCTGCAGGCCGGAGGAAGATGCGGCCGCCAAATTGGAAGCTGCGTGCCAGGGAGAACAAGCGATGTTAGGTACGGAAAGTGTGTGCCGGGGAGAGGTGGCAGCCTTCGGGAAGAAGCAGCCATCCCGTCTGAAAACCGGCTGTCTGGAGGTGTTGCGAGGGTCGGGGCAACCGCAGCCTAAAGCCGCGCTGCTGCCGGCTCAAGGGGTGAAACGCATATGACAGGGGTCGGGCGGAGGAGGAGAGAAGTACACACACAACACTAATAAAAAAAACACACAAAAAAAAAAAAAAAAAAAAAAAAAAAAACACAGATAAAATAAATATCCCAGCTTTCTCTAATAGCCATCCTCAAAAAGAGGGAAATTAGTCCTTTGTCTCCTATGGAGATCAAAGAACTGAATACTGGCCTAAAAAACCCTGCAAGTCACGCCTCCAGGACCACAAAATGGACCTGCCCGACAGGGCCCACAGCACCGGTTACTTGCCTAAACCTTATTTCCTGGTTCAGGAGCTGGTGGTCTGGTTCCTACCTCAAGAAAACAACTAAGGAGTGAGGGGTGGAGTCAAGTTTTTATGTTAATCTGGTGGTCACGTGTTCCATGCCTAGTGGGTCAGGCTTCATGAGCCACTGCAACCCCCCCTCCCCAAAGCTGAATCTGAAGGATTAAGGGGAAAAAAATATATATGATTTGTATGAGTGATTTGCATAAGGCTACCGTAATGATGTGATGTGCAAAGGCAAACAAAGCTTCCTTCACAGCAAACAGGTTTTTTTTTTTTTTTTTTTTTTTAGAAGTCTGACTAAGAGCCATGAGCCATCTTCCTTGAGCCGTACAGGCCCAACAAATCCTTGCTCCCTGGAGGCTCTTAATTTCAGGGAAAGCAATACAATATTCTGAAGGGTCAAACTGATTTCGAACCGTGGATAAGCCGTGACCTGAGGCGGAACTAGACCGGATACTCATAATTCCAGACCCAACCTAATTTGCAGGGCAAGAGTAGCAGATCGTCCAAATAAGCTATGATCTCAATCCCTCTTTGTCTAAAATGCACCACAGGATTGGCCAGAACCTTGGCGAAGAGCCTGAGAGCCGATGCCAGGCCAAAAGGAAGGACAGACAAACCAGAAGTACCAGATGGATATCCTTCCCTTGCTGGAGTACAGAAAGACACTATACTTGGCTGTCTCTGTCTGTAAAATGGCAGGTATCACTCACCCCCCGACACACACACACAGCAGTGACAACAGCCAGGAACAGAGTGCAGCAGGAGCAACGAAAAGACGTCAAAAGTTAACTCCCCACAGAGGAGCAATACAGGGGGGGGTCAGCCAGAAATGTGGGCTTTGTGCTTTAAGTTAGGCTAAAGAAGAAGCCGATTGTCAACCCGACTGTATAATGGGAAGATAATGAATTACCAATGAATTTCCTTGGTGGTATCTAAGGTCTTGCAATCTGACTGGAGCTTTATCTGTACCCCACCTGATCTGCTGCATATATAACCTGCATATTGTTGAATAAGCACATATATAGGTTATAAAGAACTGTCGAGTCCCCAATTGCCAGGGACAGAAAAAACAAGGAGTTAGACCCAGGGAACACTTATTACCGCTATAAGGATCTGAGACTCCCTGCATCGGCTATATAGGGCATCAGCGCAGGTGGTTTAAAGTGTGCCACAGTCAGAATTGACTAACGACAGAGAAAAAACAAGTTTCCATAATGCTACAGTGTTACGCAAGCAGATGGGGGTAAGAGAGTTTCGGGAAAACTTCTATCTGCCCTGTGCCAGGCTGTTGTACCGGTCCAAATTTAAAGCTGGATCGAACCTATATAAATAAAGATTAACAATAATGTCCCTCACTAGAGAGTGCCAATATTCAGGTAATATGGTGTTGTCCAAGGAAAACATTACAATAGTGCCTAACAAGTGATACACTATTCATCTTGTATACCAGCCAAAAGTATAACAAACCCCTGTACATACAGATTGCCCACATTAAAAATCATCCTACCTGCATCTACTGCTTGTTATGAGCCTTTAAACATCCAAGATGGAGGCTCATGTAACATCAGGCAGCCTGCAAACAGGAAGTGCCTTCTGACTGTGCTGCTCTGCATTCTGGGATTGCTGACCTTTTCCTGACCCCAGCTCTGCTCTGTCTGAGCAAAGCACAGCTATAACCCGTCCCCCTGCACTTTATCCCACTCTCCTCTCCTGAGTGTGATGCTTCTGAGTCAAGATGGTGGCACCCGTATCCTAAAGTCCTTAACAGAGTTGCAGCCCAGTGGGGGAAAGAATAATAAGTGACTAAAAACTTAAAATATATTAATTTTAGATGCTGGGGAATCGTTTTATAAGGGTTTGGGCTTTTCAATAAATCATGGTGAAGGCCCGGTTTAACCACTATTAGCACTGTGTATTATACAAAGAGCTGAAACTCGCCACACTAGGTTTAAACCTTTTAGCATCCAGCTTATTGCTCTCTGTACAAAAGGTTTCATCCTGTCTGTAATTATACTTTGTAAAGCGCTACAGAAGATGATGGTGCTATATAGATAAACTTTAATAAAGTTTCATTTAAAACAGCCATAACTCACACCTATAACAATAAAAGAAGTTAGATAACACTAGTCAGCACCCATCGGGCATTCCCACTACATGCCGGGAGTGCTGTGCCTCATCGATCGGGTGGCAAGCACGCTCTTACCATTAACACACATTTCTGACACTTAGAACCTTAATAGGAAAAAAAAAAAAAAAAAAAAAAAAAAAAAACTGAAGTTAGGTACCTGGTAACTTTTTTTTTAAACATCCGAAAGGGCAGCATACGCCCGAGACCTCCGGGCTCCTCCTACCAATTTGGAACACCTGACCACCAGACAGAATAAATCTTGACTCCTCCTCCCATTCCTCAGTTGTTGTAGAGATCTGAAAGAGAAAATAAACAGACCCACAACTCCAACATATAATCAATACATAATCCAACTCCACATAACAAAAAAAGGGAGGGAAGCCGGCGTATGCTGCCCTTTCGGATGTTTAGAAAAAAAAGTTACCAGGTACCTAACTTAAGTTTTCTCAAAACATCCTTCGGGCAGCATACGCCTGAGAGATAGGCGAGTACTACCTCGTTGGGTGGGAAGAATAGCATGGAGGACACTTCTGCCAATAGACAGATACTTCTGGGACAGAAGATCCAACTGAAAGAGTCCAGCAAAAAAAACCTTCGCTGGAGGACTAAGTGGCTGCTTAACCCCAGCCTGCTCTGCCCCAGATGAAGCATCACTTCTTGTAAATGAGACGTGATACCATTTGGCCTAACATAATTTCGATAAGCCAAATCCTGCAAAGACTAGAACCTCTTTGTCCTTTACTCGGACCTACAACGTACATGAACCCACTGTCGGATCTCCCTTAGTCTGGTAAAGAGACATCAACCATGTGTAAAACATCTAAAGTATATCATACAAAGCTTCCTCATCAGTTATAGAAAGAAGGACCATTCCTTGACTCCAAGAAAACTGATGAGACCTTAGGTCAATAGCAAGGATCCACTCTCAGAATACTGGATCTGGGAAAAAAAAAAGCTCAAAAAGGTTGAACACTTGATCCTGAATAAAAATCTTAACCCTAAGTTGCTCGGGTAAGAGTAAGGACTAGCCTAGTGCCAGAGTAAGCCTTGGCACCAGAGACAGCCTCGGCCCCCGAGAAAGCCTATGGCTAAGGTCGACCCCGGGTTAGAGACGCGACCCCGGGTTAGAGACGCGACCCCGGGTTAGAGACGCGACCCCGGGTTAGAGACGCGACCCCGGGTTAGAGACGCAACCCCGGGTTAGAGACGCAACCCCGGGTTAGAGACGCAACCCCGGGTTAGAGACGCAACCCCGGGTTAGAGACGCAACCCCGGGTTAGAGACGCAACCCCGGGTTAGAGACGCAACCCCGGGTTAGAAACATCCCAGGGACCCGAATGGATAACACCATTGAACCGGAAAAAAGCATAGGCTAGACTGAAATGCAGTGTAAGGGATAAGGTGTCTGCTCCCACTGCTGGAGCCTCTGGATTCAAAGTACTTGACCAGCTTGTGACTTCTTGTTGAAGCAATAGATCCATATTTGAAAAGTCCCTTAAAAGCCGATCTGCTTGAACACCCTAGAGGTGACTGACCAATCTGACCCTCTCATGAGAAGCACTCAGAAAATCTGCCACATGATTCAAAGTTCCTTTTGGAACACTTCTGAAGGAGACTTCAGATTTCCTTCTAAACCAATAAGGATCACTAATGTGACCACCATCTAGCGATGAATCTCGCTCTCCCCTGATGGTTAATGAATGCTACAGTTGTAGCATAGTCTGATCTTATCTGTACATGCTGATCTTCCAATGTTCTACAAATTCCATCAAGGCTACTTTATTGTTATCCATTTTCTTAGGTTCGAGGAGGACTGGCTCAGTGCCTTGGGCTACTTTCCTTGTGCTGCCCAACTTTCGCAATAGGTTACCTAACCCCAAGCTGAGGTATCTGTAGAAACCATCTTTCCTTTTGGGGTTCCCGATATAGTTTCAGTGCTCGGTCAAGGGAAGCTATATCTTCCAACCCATACTGGGAGCCGTTCCAAATGCTCAGGATATGTATATGAAGAGTCTTTGAATTAAAGTCATCATCTTTACTGCAGAAAAATGCCAATGTTAACAGTCCTAATACCCACATGGCTTGTCTTATAGAAGATGTTGAACTGGCACACAGGAATCAAACGGCTTCCTGAAGGGCCGAAATCTTTTGAGAAGTCAAAGTAAGAGCCTGAAGGGTTGACTTCAAATCCCAAATAACTCATTGCCTGAGAGGGAACCAGACTTGAACTCTCGAGGCTCAGAACCTCTGAAACCTCTGAGCTGAAAAACAGCTCCAAGATGTAACTGAGGCCCTGTAGCAATTTGTCCCTTAAATGGGCAAAAAAGTAGCAGATAGTCGGGATCAGCCAAATACTGATTCCTCTCTGTCTTCGATGTGCCAGAGGTGCTGCCAATATCTTTGTAAAAAATTCTCGGGCAGCCCGAAGAGAAGCAATTTAATGGGAAGTGTAAAAAAAACCCAGTCCTTTACTGTGAATGTTAAAAGCAGGACTAAGTCCAAGGCTCATTGGAACTTGTCAGCAAGCATCCTTCAGATCTATTGAGACCATGAAAGGGCTCTGTGGAAGCATATTTTTCACTGAAGAATAAATGTTTTATTTCAAATGTCTGTATCAACCCAGAGATGATTCCTATAAAATAAAAATGAGTCTCTACTCAAGGCTTCCTTCACCAGAAAGACCGTGGCAAAAAAAAAAACCATTCCTCGCTGGTGACAGGGGACTTGGGATAATGACTCCCCTGGCCCCCATGTCTAGCAGACTTTCCTGAATGTCTGTTCGTTCCTCCAACCTCATGTGTATAGGAGAAACCAGAATTTTGAGGAGTACAAGTAAATTCTAAGTGAACCCATCTTTTATGTCCCTGGAAACAAAAGGGCAATTCAAGGTACTGTCCAACACTGAACAAAAACTCTTAGTCAGGCCCCAACCCGAGACATGGCGTCATTGTGTCTTGGGTTGTACCGCCCAGTTCCATACAGAGTGGAACCTTTAAATCCTCCTTTCCTGCAGAAAAGGTAGAGGAGGAAGGCACCTCCGGGACATCTAGTAGTGTCCCTGTATGACAGGATTGTCTAAAAGAGGACCTAGGAAGGAACTCCATTACTACAGGAGGCCTAGGTCTGGCAGGCAACCCATGTTCCTATCGGCCGCCCTATCCCCAGTTTTTCCAAATCTGCCCAAAAAGGAAGTCCTTAAAAGGGCATTGCACAAAGACCCATCTTTGACCCGATGTTCTGGACCAGGTCCTCAACCAGAGAGTCCTGTGCCCGGAATTGGTCACAGCCATACTTTGTGCCCAAAATCTTACTGATTCAGTCATGGCGTCTTGTTGCTGACAAAAAGGATAGGTAAAGCTTTTAGTATCACCCAATTTTTTAAAGGACACATGTGGAAGCCAAAAATTGGCATTAAAGAATTGGGATTCTGCTTGCCAAGAGTAGGGAATCCATATTCTTATCTAGGGGATCACACAGAACCCCAAATCTTCAAAGGCTAACCTTGCCCCTTCAGGAACTTTAGCAAAAGGGGAGCACCCTGTTCTCATTCTTCTAAAATCATATGTTTTAGAAAATTATGGAAAGGGAATGGAGATGTCGAACCAAGGGCCAATCATAGTAGAACCCATCAAGCCTAGGGCCCCCGGTAATCTCAGGCGGACTCCCATCCAAGCACTGACCGGGCCTGACCCTGCTTAGCTTCCGAGATTGGGCGCATTCAGGGTGGTGTGGCCGTAGGTCTATATGGATCTGGGGCCCAGCTATTTTTCCTCTATACCCATTGATAAATATATCAACCGTAAGAGGAATGTAAGCCCCCAGGTGGATACAAAAATGAGTCGGAGGCCTGATTTTTTCCCCCTGGGAAGAAATCCCCCCCCTTCCTCAGAGTCCTCATCTGATATATATGACTCTAGATTGGATAAAATAGGAGAAACCCCTCATATGTCCCAGCGGAGAGGAATTAAAGGGTCCTGTGGTTGTTTGAAAAAACTAACCTGGTTAACTAAACCTTAGGTAATATCTGGCCCATGTTAGAAATGGTGAAAGGTTTAAGAAAATACCATTTTGTGAATACTCACCTGTAAAATGGGTATTATAAGTATGTCACACGCCCCGCTTCAAGACATTCATTACACTTGGGTATACTGACCTGTAGATGGCGATCTTGCAGAGATGATAAAAAAAGGTAAGACCCTCCCAGCCCATAAATACCTGGGACCTCCCACTCATTCCCCAGTATAAAGACAGCAGTAAGATCAAGGGACCAGGAAAGCCAATTAAAAACAAAGGTTCACCATATAAAGGATCCAGAATACAAAAGGGCAGGGTGAAGCGGGGTGTGTGACATACTTATAATACCCATTTTACAGGTGAGTATTCACAAAATGGTATTATTCTAAGTATGTCACACACCCCGCTTCAAGACATTCATTACACTTGGGACATCCAATAGCAGTGTCCATAAAGGGCGGGGATCCAAAAACAACAAGGCACAAACTTAAACCACTGCAGCTTGCAGAACTTTGCGGCCAAAAACAGCATCCGCTGAGGCCCGAACATCAACCTTGTAAAACTTGGAAAAAGTGTGAACCGAAGACCAAGTAGCAGCCTTACAAACCTGCTCAACAGAAGCCTGGTGCTGGAAGGCCCAGGACGCCCCAACAGCACGAGTAGAATGAGCAGTAACATGAAAAGGGGGAATCTTCCCCTTGGCAGAATAGGCCCCAACAATGGCCTGGCGAATCCATTTACTAATGGAAGACTTGGCGGGAGCCAAACCTTTCCTAGGCCCAGAGGGCACCACAAAAAGAGCGTCAGTCCTACGAAAAGGAGAAGTAGCCACCAAATAGTACTTCACACAGCGAACCACATCCAAAGAATGCAAAACCCTCTCCTTGTCATTGCTGGGCTTAGGACACAAGGAGGGAAGAACAATATCCTGAATCAAATGAAAAGCAGAGACCACCTTAGGAAGGAAATCTGGCTTGAAGCGGAAAACAACCTTGTCCTGATGCCTCTCAAAGTAATGAGCCTTAATAGACAAGGCTGCCAACTCCGAAACACATCGAACAGAAGTGATGGCAACCAGAAAAACAACCTTCTGAGTAAGCGTAGAAAGTGCAATATCCTGCAAAGGTTCAAAAGGAGGACCCTGCAAGGCAGACAAAACCAAATTCAAATCCCAAACTGGGAGCAGAGGCTTCCTAGGAGGCCGCACATGCGTAACCAGAAGGTCTTAACCAGAGGATGAAGAGCAAAAGACTTATGAAAGAAAACCACCAGGGCAGAAACCTGCCCCTTCAGCGTACTAAGCTGCAAACCCTGGTCCAGACGATGTTGCAGAAATTCCAAGACCCTAGGGATAGAAAACGCCCTGCAAGGCAAGGCCCTGACCTCACACCAATCAATATAAGACCTCCAAATCCTATAACAGATGGCAGAGGAAGACTGCTGCCTAGCCCTAACCAGAGTCTGAATGACAGCATCAGAAAGACCTTCCTCCCTCAAGATGGAGGTTTCAGCAACCACGCCGTCAAAGCCAGCGTTGGTAAATTGGGGTAGAGCAGTGACCCCTGAGCAGATCCGGCAGAAGGGGCAGGTCTAACTGATCCTCTGCCAACCTTACCACGTCTGCGAACCAAACCTGTCTTGGCCACCTTGGAGCCACCAGGATTGCTGACGCGCCCTCTAGGGCCAACTTGCGCACCACTCTGCCTACCATGGGAAACGGAGGGAACAGGTACAGAAACCCCAGATCCCTCCAGTTCAGAGACATGGCATCCGCTGCCAGAGCCAGAGGATCCCGCGAGAGAGACACAAATGCCGGAAGCTTGTGATTGTGACGAGAGGCAAAGAGGTCCACCTCTGGAGTCCCCCACCGGTGGCAAAGCGACCGAAACTCCTTGGGGCTTAGCGACCAGTCCCCCGGCGAGATGACCCCCTGCTCAGGGAGTCCACCTCCGTGTTCTCCACTCCCGGAATGTACACTGCCGAGATGCATGGGACATTGCTATCTTCTCAAGCAAGGATCAAGGACACTTCCCTGAGGGCACGCCTGCTGCGAGTCCCTCCCTGGTGATTGATGTAGGCGACCGCCGTCCGATTGTCCGACCGAACTTGAACCGGAAGGCCCCGCAACTGATGAGTCAAGTGAGCCAAAACCAGCCTGATGGCTCTCAACTCTAGAACATTGATGGGATTGTGAGCCTCCAGAGACCCCCACAGTCCCTGAAACTGAAGATCCTTCCAAAATCCCCCCCCAACCTGACAGGCTGGCATCCGTGGTGACCGTCTCCCAACGAGGGGTCAGAAAAGACCTGCCCCTTGTCAGATTGCTTGGTTTTAGCCACCACCGAAGGGAACGCCGCACTGGGGGGGGGGGGGGGCGGGACATCAGAAAGGGCTGATCCAATGACAGCGGGGACCCGTCCCAGACCGCCAAGAGATGGAGCTGGAGCGTCCTTGTGTGAAACTGGGCAAAGGGAACCGCCTCGAACGACGCCACCATCAATCCCACAAGTCGCATCCCTAGCCGGATGGACGGGCAGGGAATGGATAGAAGACGCTGAGCGACTTTTTGGACACAAAATCAGCCGCCCACTGGCGTAACCAAACCGACCGGCGGATAGCCACAAGCAGAGCCGCAGCTCTGCTAGACATCACCAAAGTGTCATCCAGGGCGGACAGCATAAAGGATAAAAATAACTCACAGCGCTTAAGGTAAAAAACTCCTCACTAGCCGGGTCAAGCCCGGAAGACGTCAACAATTCCCCTAACAACCGACCTGGCAGCAACCAGTACAAGCTCAGAAGCACAAACCGGCCGCAAGGCCGACCCAACACTGGCAAAACCATGACAAGCCATCTGGTCAATGCATTTATCCTCACCATCCTTGAGAGTAGTGCACTCCGGAGAATGGAGGACTGAGGATCTAGACAACCCCAAACCTCGAAGGGGGGGGGGGGGGGGGGGGGGGGACGACCAGTGCTTCACCGCGTCCGCCGGAAAGGGATATTTCTTGTCCCAACCCGGTGGAACACCTGGAAGCCGAGTCGGCCTCTCCCATTCCTTGAGAATGATACCATCAAAATGCTTTTGATAAGGAAATTCCAAGCGCGGCTTAGTTACTTCAAAGAACTCCCCCTTCAGCGGAGGAGCCACCTCAGGGGGAGAAATAGCCAGGACCTCAAACATATGAGCCAGGACCCTAGCGGTATCCAAAGAATCCCCCTGGCCCTGCTCGGTATCAGCACCCACAAGCTGCTGATCATCGGAGTCATCAGACTCCTCATACAACTCCCCTTCCTCACGCGGGGAACAATCAGACCAATCCAGGGAGTCAAAATTCTCCCTATCAAAGGCCTGCGCAGCAGTATACAAATGTTTTCTCTTTGCCGTGGCCTTTTTAGCAACGGCACTGGAAAACAATTTTTCAAGATTGGCCAATCTGGCACACACCTCAGATTGCGACTCCCCGCCAATGACCACATCACGTGGGGTACGTGTCAAGCGAGGGGGGAGACTGAGAAGAGACTGGCGGAGCAGAACCGGACGCCTGAGATCCGGTCTGCCGCGTAATAGACCGCTGCGAACAGGGTACACAAAGAAATACATCATCCCCCAAAAGGGATACCCCACACCCCAAACACAGCCTGGATTGCCCCGAGGGGGGCACAAGCCCAGTATCCGGGGATGCCTCCATACGGTGATTTTTTAAAAAGAGATTATATAGTAATGCAACCAGTGATGCCCCTTTAATTCCCGAGTGGGAGGAATTTTAAGCCACTAAATTTAACCAGGGACTTTAGGACAGGGAGAATCCCCCTTTAATAGTGTCAATGGTCCTGGAACACACACAAAAAAAAAAAAAAAAACAAAAAAAAAAACACTCAGACTATGCTGGCAACGTCCATAAGGAGTTAATGAAAGAAAATCTGATGGCCACAGGCCACTCACCAGACCTTCGCCCCACCTGATTAACGCACGCAGACAAGAGGAACCGTGGGGACACGAGGAGAGCAGAGGAGGAGGGCGGGCGCGGTTCGCGCGTTGCGCCCGGCCCGAAGCCGGGACCTAACACACAGCAGCAGCACGGGGGCGCCCCAAGGAGGAGAAGCGCCTCATGGGCGCCCACAGGTGCCTTTTACCACAC
Organism: Gastrophryne carolinensis; assembly: GCA_027917425.1. Taxonomy (NCBI): domain Eukaryota; kingdom Metazoa; phylum Chordata; class Amphibia; order Anura; family Microhylidae; genus Gastrophryne; species Gastrophryne carolinensis. The sequence goes on along the minus strand of CM051243.1, from coordinate 123,942,082 downwards.
GCCGAACGGGTATCTGGGAGAGGGGGAATCCATGCCAGGGTAGGGCCAAGGGACAGGGCATCCCAAACCGGGATCACCAACCCGGATAGCCGCCTACCCCTTGTTATGGGGTCTCACGGCTCCTAAGCACCAGGGGTGCCAACTACCTTTGCCCGGACCAGCAGCCTAGGCTGGGAGGCAAGTAACTTAAGAGAAGGGATCCGGGCAGAAATAGAAGAATAAAAAGTGGCTGGCAGTCATCCCGACTACCTGCAAGGAGGAGACATCATCTTCTGACTTGCTCGCCACTGCAGAGATGGAAGACTGGGGAATGAGTGGGAGGTCCCAGGTATTTATGGGCCGGGAGGGTCTTACCTTTTTTTTGTTATCTCTGCAAGATCGCCATCTACAGGTCAGTATACCCAAGTGTAATGAATGTCTTGAAGCGGGGTGTGTGACATACTTAGAATACATTTCCCATCTTGAAACAAAGTGGATTCTTGTTCCGTACAACCATCTTTTCCATGCAGTATGGACATAGGGGTATTCCTATATGAATTATTCTCACATATAAGGTTTCTCATGCCCTTCTTAGGGGATTTAAGTCTCAAAGAAGATTTTAGGTACACTTTAATGAGTTTTATCCGGGGTCTTGAGTAAAAGACAATAAAACATTATATATACATATATAAATATATATTAACTCACCGGCCAGAGCTGTGCCTCCTCGTCCCAGAACCGGCAGACGGATTAGCTGGTGCTGTATCTTGGTCTGCATTTATTAAATCTGTGGATGCTTTTTCCCTCTGGGTCCGGTATTTCCACAATGCAAATGTTCTCTGCCTGATCCGCCATTTTTTGGTATGAGGCACCAGGGGAATTAGCTTTCTGAATCCTCCTAAATAGGGCAGGAGCGAAATCCCCTTAATTTCTTTTAACCCTCTATTTGCTGGAAATCAAGAGTGAGGCCAAAAGCAATGATGGAAAGACACTGGTGCTGTCCCTTTAAGACAAAACAAGTGTTTCTTTCCGGGCAGGATTCCCGGAAATCCGTGGAAAAACCTCACGGATTCCGGTGGAAGAAGCAGACTCCCCTCCCCTTCCTTCCAAAAGCAAGTAAGTTCAAATTTCTGCGCACGCCCGGGAATGCTACCGCTGCCATGGAGGAAGAGGAAGGGGAGGGCATCCCGCCTGTGGAGGAACGCGTGATGGTTGGCTGCACTGCCGCTGATCGATCCGCCCGGCCGCTGACACTGAGGTAAGCGGTATCGGCGTTGTAGTAATGTCAGGCAGGGAAGAGAGAGAGAAGCGTCATTCACCTCTCTTCCCCGCCTCTTAAAGGTACAATGTGAAAATAAACATTCAAACACAAATGAAGAATAAAACATATCCAGTGCAACCGATTCTCAGGAAAAATTTTCCTCTGAGCCATCACAACATAATAAATACTATTTTAGGGCCGGCTACCCCAGCTTCTTCCAAACAGTCATCCTCAGTAAGAGGGAAAATAAAGCTTACCCCCCTTTGTAAAAATTCAAAGAATGGGATTCTTGGCCTAAAAATCCCGAGGGTATCCCGGGCCCCAGGCAACCATACAAGCCTCCAGGACCGAGAAAAGAGCCCCCTGCAAAGGCCCACAGCGCCAGAAATACTTACCTAAACCTTCCTGGTTCAGGAGCTAGTGGTCTGGCTCCTACCTCACGGAGGAAGACGAAAACAACTGAGGAATGGGAGGAGGAGTCAAGATTTTATTCTGTCTGGTGGTCAGGTGTTCCAAATTGGTAGGAGGAGCCCGGAGGTCTCAGGCATATGCTGCCCGAAGGATGTTTTGAGATAAAAACAATCACGGCAGCCTGTTGGGGACAGGAAGTCGCTGCACATGGGAACAAAGCATGTCTTCCAAGGAAACCATGAAGTCTCTGTATGTGTGTGCAAGGATTCCCTGAATTCCACTAAATGGGAACTCCTGCCTTCCTGCATGAGGGGAAGAATTGTACCGTAAGAAAGTGACTCTTCCAAGCAGAAAACAAGCATGTAGGTCCGCTTCAAAGAAAGAACCCGAGTGTTAGCAGAAATTGAGTAGTATATAGTGTAGCAAAATGGTACAATGGGCTCCACAAACTTGCATTCATTGTTTAGTAACATCTCATACAATAACGTTTTAACATGTATGCATTCAATCAGGTTACAAAACAGCTTGGCCTGTTGTAAAACTCACAACAAGGTGTAACCCAGCAGCGTCAGGGACAGCCCCCCGCCACTCCTCCATTTGATGCCACAATCCCTATGGGAATGGGGGAGGGGGGGGGGGAATGCCAAACTCCCTATGGGAATTGGGGGGGGGGGATAGGGGGAATGGCACACTCCCTATGGGAATGGGAGGGGGAATGGCACACTCCCTATGGGAATGGGAGGGGGAATGGCACACTCCCTATGGGAATGGGAGGGGGAATGGCACACTCCCTATGGGAATGGGAGGGGGAATGCCACACTCCCTATGGGAATGGGAGGGGGAATGCCACACTCCCTATGGGAATGGGAGGGGGAATGCCACACTCCCTATGGGAATGGGAGGGGAGGGGGAATGCCACACTCCCTATGGGAATGGGAGGGGAGGGGGAATGCCACACTCCCTATGGGAATGGGAGGGGAGGGGGAATGCCACACTCCCTATGGGAATGGGAGGGGAGGGGGAATGCCACACTCCCTATGGGAATGGGAGGGGAGGGGGAATGCCACACTCCCTATGGGAATGGGGGGGCACCCTGCCTATATGGGGAATGGGAGGGGGAATGCCACACTACCTATGGGAATGGGGGGGCACACTGTCTATATGGAGAATTGGAGGGGGGGGATGCCACAATGCCTATGATAATGGGGGGGCACACTGCCTATATGGGAAATGGGAGGGGGGGGATGCCACACTGTCTATATGGGAAATGGGGGGGGGATGCCACACTGTCTATATGGGAAATGGGGGGGGGATGCCACACTGTCTATATGGGAAATGGGGGGGGGATGCCACACTGTCTATATGGGAAATGGGGGGGGGATGCCACACTGTCTATATGGGAAATGGGGGGGGGATGCCACACTGTCTATATGGGAAATGGGGGGGGGATGCCACACTGTCTATATGGGAAATGGGGGGGGGGGAATGCCACACTAACTATATGGGGAATGAGGGGGCCTAAGTTTCTGAGGGTATCCCGAGCCCTGGCAAGTTACGCCTCCAGGACCAAGAAATGTGGCTGCCAGCCAAAGCCCACAGCGCCAGTTACTTACCTTCCTGGTTCAGGAGCTGGTGGTCTGGCTCCTGCCTGGCAGAGGAACACAAAAACAACTGAGGAGTGAGGGGTGGGGTCAAGTTTTATGTTAATCTGGTGGTCACGTGTTTCCTGCCTTGTTGGTGGGACTTGGAAGTCTCAGGAGTATGCTGCCCGGGGGATGTTTTGAGAAATATAGTGTTCTTGTTCATGGTCCAATGTTGTACATTTCTGTGGAACACTTGTGGGTTCAATATAATCACTACGCCCCAAGATAAATTTCCTGAGGGGTGTATTTTCCAAAACATTGTAGAACAGGGTACAGTGCTTAGAGCAAGTGGATAAGAAGATACACCAGGTCACTTATACTGTTTTGATACCTCTGGGGCTCTGCAATGTATGAGGCACATAAAGGGATAAACTTTCTGATAGTGGTTTTGAAAACTTTCAGAGGTCTTGTTTGAGGGTTTACTGATATATAGGTCCCTACAAGCAGTACAAAACCCCTGGAATTTGACCAGGTTTTGTTCCGTACCCCCTGGGGCATCCTGAACTGGGATGCCCTGCTGTGTGAAACCCCGTTTTCCCATAAAAACTCTCCTGTTCTGGCTCCCAACGGCGCACGTGCGGGCTCTTGCCCACTAAGAGCAACCAGCTGTGACTACATCATTTGACACGCGACTCTCATTGAAACGAATGGGGAGCGTGCACTCCAAGCCATCTTAATGGCTGGGGCATGCACACAATGTCAGCGATGTGGCAGTGCGCGCTCCTCATTGTAAACAAGGAGAGCCATCTGACGAATAACGTAGCCTCAGCAGGCGGCTCTCATTGAATGAGAGCCAAAACATGCGCCTTTGAAGCAGGGAAAGGTGAATTTTTATGTGCGCAACTAGGGGGTTTCACACAGTAGGGAGCCCTAGGGTGCTGCAAGGCTCACAAGCTTTCTGGATATCACGGCGATGTAAACATCAGGCGGCTGCATTCCAGCATTTTGAACCGTGAGTGTGCTCCTGTTGTGACAAACAATAGCCGTATTATCGCGCATAATTATGCACTAATTGGACAATAGTCTGCTCTGTAAGACCAGGAAGAAGTTTCGAAACATTTTTTTTTAAAGGATGTTAGAAAGCTTAGAATTTTGTCGATTTTTCATTTTCACAACACAGTTTACAAAACCCATATGATTTTGCAAAACAAAACAAAACAAAAAAAAAAAAAAAAACTTTCTTGTGTGTTCCTCTCAGGCAGGGCATCCCAAGCGTGTGTATCCTGATGAAAAGTGCAGGAAACTCCTCTTCCTGCCATTCCAACATCGCAGACACGACCAAAACTGAGCAGCCCGCTCAGCATGCTTGATTTCACTCGGCTCCCTTTGGCCCTGCTAAGGAGAATGAAGGGAGTCAAGTGTGCTCCTGGACACATACCAACTCTGTTACTAGCTGTGGGTGTGCCATGGGATCCCGGCCTGAAGTTATGGCTTGCAAACCACCAGGGGTTGTTGGGGGTTTCACCCAACAGGACATGCCAAATCAGCATGCCCAAAAGCATGCCCCTGGGTCTAAGTCTGCTTTAGAGTGACCCTTTAATCAAATAAGATTAGAAGGTTCCAGAACTATATAATTATAAGACTAAATGGGCTGACTACCACCACTTCCGCCCTTTCGATATTTACTATGGACACGCGATTGTGCCAGTAATGTGATGTGGTGATGTCTAAGCCAATCACAGGCAGGAGCGTCATGTCTTCTCTTGTGATTGGATCACAGTCCTTTTCGCTCTGTGAAGACGCACGGAGGGTTTGGATGGTGGCACCGGTCAGCAGACCTGCGGGAGAACTTTGGACAACTTCCCAGGTGTGTGTATTAATATGATAGATTACACATGTGATCCATTTCATTATTAATTGATATGCATTTAAAAGATTTGTATGGGAGCGAACCTCCATGTCATGAGTAAGGGCGTGCGGCCCAAAAGGCATAGACGAGGAGAGTTGCTCTTGAGAATGCCTTTTTTCAGTTGACTGCGATGATGTCTTTTTAAATGCGAAGGAAATAAAAGTTGGACTTTTATTGGTTTATAAACCTGGCTGGCTCCACGATTTCTTTGGACTTTGCAACATTGGAGGTGAGCACTCAGGGCCGTTGCCGACATTTATGAACCGTGATTGGATGTCTGGGGCTAAAGCTGGCAATCAGATTTCCAACTTTACTGCACATGCAGCCCATCCACATTGCCGGTCCCACACCCCCAACAAACATATATGCCCCTCTATGTCCTAGCCCCTTACCCACAAATACACATGCTGCCCCCCCATATTCCAACACTCTCAACCACCCCCAAATGTACATACTGCCCCTCCACATTGTTGTCCAACCCCCCCCACTGCTCCATAGTGAAACACCCCCAGATGCCCAGATCCACACATCTTCTCCTGAGCCCTCGCCACGTTTCGGCGCTGTGGCTGCATCCCCGCTCACCGCACGCCTGGCCTTTCTGAGTGAGCAGCGCAGGTACACCTGCAAGGTGAGTGGAGGATGTGGCTGGCAGTGCCGCCTGGTTGCCTAGCCATCCAGGCGATGCTGAAGGGAGCTGAGTGACAGCAAGCATGCCACTCAGCGCACCAGGGGCAACTTGGGGGGGGGGGGGGGATACACAGTGCAGGATATCCTAATTCAGGATGCCACCGTATGGAGGAACAACACACAGGAAAGTGAAATCCCTGTGGATACTCTTCAACATTTCAGGGTGGGAAAGAGGGACAATTTGTAAATTAAGCCACGCCTCCTCTTTAAAAGAGGGATAGGTTGTAACGGTTACATCACTATAAACAGGCAAATGAAGAATTTATTAATGCAGGTCAGCATGTTACACCTCAAAGAGGAACAAAGGAGAACAACGATAGGCAGAGAGACAGGCTCAAAAGTGAGACAGTCCCTCCAAATCAGGGAGTTGGGAGGTATGTCTCCGTTGTTACTCTTTAACCCTTTAAGTGCCAGTCTACCTGGAGTTTTGTCATCCTTTGTTGCCAGACCATTTGTGCTCCCCATGTTCAAATGTGATTTTTGAAGTGATTTCCAGGGATTTCCCAGGAAAATGATATATTTTTTTTTCAGCATAGTCTGGGCTTTAACATTAAATGTCTTGTTTGTCATTTTTTAGGTGTATTCTCAATATTTTGGGGTGAAATATGTGCAAAAAAAAAAAAAAAAGCTTAACATGTGTACAGGGAATATATGGTTTTATGGGGGGATATTCCAAATGTAAAGGGTTGTTTTGGTTGAAAAATCGCAAGGTGCGCACTTTGCCTGCAGAGCTGAAATTTTCAAGTAAAATTACCGTTATGCACATGCTTTACTTTGGGGTGTTTGGCAACTCTTCCCTTGACAGAACCTATGCATGTTGGGTATCGTTCTGTTCAGGGATGTTGCTTTTTCAGATTAAACTTGTTTTTTCTTGTTTGGATGCAAAGAGTTTCCCTAAAAAAAGGATAAAAAAGCAGAATCAAAGCCACATTTTCCTAAAAAATGACTTTTATTAAAAAATAAAAACTCTTACTTTACTTACCTCTGATCGTCAGCTACTTTGTCCCTCGATGTGATGACAGATGCGATCATGCTGGCTGCAGTAGCAGAGGGGCAGGTGATGATCTGATCACCTGCCCCTCTGCCCAGCATGATCGCATCTGAATGAAGAGCAGCAGGGAGCCAGGACGACACCCGGTGAGTGAAGTCATAAGCATTAAGGGGCTTAACGGCAAGATGGCGGCGCCCGTCGGGAGAGGAGGGGGGAGAGCCCTTTCGGGGGGGGGGGGGGGGGAGGGAGGCATTTTTAATTTTTTTTTACGGTTAGCAGCTGCTGCCGAAGCGGGGGGGGGGGCTCTCCTGGATCCCGGAGGGATCCCCCGTGGGGGCTCGGATGGCACCAAATTAAAGAGGAGACCCGGCCGGATCCAGCGAGGGGTCAAGTGAGTATTTTTTCTTTTGCCCGCTAGCAGGGGTAAATGCCAGGCACGTGAATTTTACGTGGCTGGCACTTAAAGGAGCAGTATCGCGAAATTTGCATTAAAAAAGATAAATAATTAAATAGCCACACAATAGCTTCTAACATGTGTATAAATAATCTGGCAATAGAAAAAGAAAAAAAATATATATGCCTTTCTTTTAAATTGTATAATTACAATGGCTCAGTCCATTTACTGAATAGGGCGATCTGCTGGGTTGTTTTTAGTGAGCTGCTTCATTTAGCCCACTGGTCTCCTAGCAACACTTTACCTCAGAGGCTGACACTGTAATCAGTGGTAACGGCTGTGTGTGTGTGTGAGGTGCTGCTTTTGTTATGAGACCAGGTGACTCAAATGTGTAAAATCTATACAAAATAAACTAAACTGACTGAAAACGACTTAAATTCTTCTTTGAATAACTGTGCAGGAAAATCTAAAGGTATTAAAGTGGAACAAAACCCCATTCTAAATCAGGATGCCCCACTGTGTGAAACGACCCCTGGATAACCACAGATCCCCCCATTTTTCTGGCGTGCTCAGTCATTTAGACAGGCCGGGCGGCCAGGAAGGTTACTGCTCAGGCTCCCCATCTGCGTGCAAACAGAGCTGATTGGATGAGAGCCCGCGCATGCGCTGTGGGACAGGGAGAGGTACGTTTTCACAGGCGAACTTGGGGATTTCACATATCAGGGCATCCCAAGTTGGGATGCCCCATAGGGGCACAAAACAAAACTCCAGATAGTGAAAATCCTGGGTTGGGCTTTGCTCAAAACTCACAAAGCTGAAAGAAAGATCATATGGAAAAATGAAAAATAAGAATATGAAAGAGAAAATGGTAAACTGAAAGATCCTGCAGCAGAGCCAACATGAAGGGAAAACAGTCAAAATCAGTTAAATGACTTCTAGAGCTTTTCTGGCCAGGCAATGTTATCTGATGCTGGACGGCTGCCAGCACTGAACAGCTGAGACTTTGATACATTGTTTACCCCTCTCCTCAGCATGGAACTGATACATTTGTATCTCCCTCTCCTCAGTGTGGAACAGGCCAGAGTGTGGCTCCCGACACTGACAAGACATAAACATGAGCTATTAGACTCCAGCTGTTCAACACACACATCATTTTTTTCTACATTTGTAATTCTTACTCCAACACTTACCTACATTCAAAGTACCATTTAAATATAAGTCACCAAGAAAAATTTGCAATACTGCTCCTTTAAGTGGAGGAGAAGCAACCACGTAAATTTTACGTGGCTGGCATTTAAAGGGTTAAACCGGACCTTCACCCTAAGTAAGAGTCTATCTTATGTGTTTCCCCCACCCTGTACATACAGAGTGCTCACAATAAAAATCATCCTATCTGCATCTACTGCATTTTCTGAGACTTTAAACAACCAAGATGGCAGCCCATGGAGGTGCAGGCTGCCTGCAAACAGAAAGTGTCTTCTGACTGTGCCCCTGTGCATTCTAGGTTTGTTGACCGTTCCCTGGCCCCAGCTCTGCACTGTTTGTGGAAAGCACAGCTATAACCTGCCTCCCCCCTGTACTTTTGACCCCTCTCCTCAGTATGTGATGCTACTGAGCCAAGATGGCGGCACCCGTATCCTAGAATGCTGAACAGTTACATTCCAGTGAGGGAAAGAATAAAAAGTGACTAAAAACGTTGAATATATTAATTTTAGATGCTGGGAAATAGTTTTTTAAGGGTCTGGGCTTCTCATTAAATGATGCTGAAGGTCCACTTTAAGGATCCATTCAGATATGCGTTACCATTGGCAGAGGCATGAGTTCGCTTACCTGCACATTGTAAGAATTGAGGCGGCACAAATTAGCATAATTATGTCGGGTCCAGTCTTGCAAATCCTTGAGCTCAGGCCGGGCACTTCGCTTTGCCTCCTTGATTCGCTTCTTACTCTTGTGGTTCATCCCTGGGCGCTCAAGACTAGCGGCGTACACGCTGGGCGCACAGTGATCCAGTCAGCTATTGCAAACCACGCCCAGGTCTTCTACCTCTATTCACTTATTGGTTAAAAATAAGCATCATCCTAAACACTGCGACTCATTGGGCGGATCAATAGTTTACTCAGCATTGCCAGTAATATCTGCCCTTGTCTAACTTTTAGCTTGCCCTGTTCACGCGAAATGCGTTATTGATCTGTACCAGGCTTATTTTTCGAAGTATTCTTTCTAAATGTCTTTCTATAAACAAGAAGTGAGAGTTTATACATTGGATTCCGAAAATGGGTTGAACTATTGTAGGTCCCTTAAGTAATATGGCTGTCGGTGGCACGTCGTTTTAATTACGTCACTAACATTCGACGCTTTGCTTTACTTGCTGCGGAAGTATACTTTCTTAGAATGGAGATTGGGAGAGCATCTAGTGCAGTGATTCGAGAATTCGTGTATACGTGTGAAGAGAAAGAAGAAGCTGTCCCAATCATAATTTCAATCCCCCAGGTGCGTTTTCTTGACACCTCAGTTGTGCGATTCCTGCCCTACAGGTGTTAACATGGAAGGCGTACTTTTGTTATTGGTTTTGGCATGGAGAGAGAGTGGTCTCCCTGTGGTATTGCTGAAACAATTTAAGGAAAGGAATAACATCTGAGAATTTGAATTTTTTTTGGATGTTGTTGCTCTCTGGTGGGGCATCTTACTTATGGATGCCCCATTGTGTGTATTGCTCATGCATATACCTTGGGAATAGCAAAAAGGTAAACTCACCTTTTCTGTGTCCCCTTGGGCCGCTCAGCCAGTCTGCATGGGGCGTCCGAATTTGGGATGTCCAACAAAGTGGTAGACCAACCCACTTGAGCCTTATATGTTCGAGGGCGGTGCATAAATATGCATGGCAAACTTCTCTGATTGGTCGAGAACCCAAATATGCACTTTTGGACCAGGAAGCAGTGAGTTTTACAGGGTGATCTGGGTTTTTCACACAGTGGGGCATCCCAAATCCACTGGGCACAGAACAAAACCTGGGCTAGTCAAAATCTTGGGTTCTGCTCTTGCTGACCACATTGCAAAATTCACTGCAGTTTTGGGCAAATAGCTGTGCTTGCATACACAGCTTTCGGAAACCATAAAATAATTTAAAGTGTACCTATCACCAGGATTTTCACTATCCTGGTGATAGGTCCTTGTCTCCAGGGGTATCCTGATCTGGGATGTGCCGCTGTGTGGAACCCTCCAGATCACCCTTTTCACTGTTCCTATGGCACTTGCCTGAACTCTGGTCCAATCTATGTTTCAAGCACAACAAAACTTGGGAATTTAACTTTCCTGGGTTTTGTATTGTGCTCTTGGGGCATCCTGAATAGGGATGCCCCACTGTGTGAAAAACCCCAAGGAAGCCCGAAACAACCTGCCACGCTCCAACAGCCCATGCACTGTCTCTTGTCCACTGAGAGCCACCTGCTGTGTCTACGTCATTTGGCAAGTGTTTGTCATTCAAATAAATGGGGAATGCATGTTGACGACGCAGCCTTTCTGAATGGCTGGGGTGGGAGTGACTAAAATCCCCAAAGCCCCTCCCCTCCATGCTAACCCCAAATCACTAGTAAAAAGGGCTTAATCTAACTATGGTAAAAAAAAAAAAATAAATGTTCAACTGAAAGGGATAAGTGCTTTCATTCTCCAGCTCTAAAGCTCTGCTGCTGAGCTAATTACAACACTTGTGCATATATACAGAGATCACAACCTGGCCTTTTGGTGGCTTACGAGGAAAGGGTTGGGGAACACTGCTCTGGAACATGCACCTGATATAACTGTGGTCTTATAACTGTGATACTAGAACTGTTTAATGTAACCCATCATTCAAGCAGCTGCTTGATTGGTGACGCCCACAGTTCTAGCAGTACTCATGGTCGCAACTGTCTTTCTAGCTGTAATTATTTCACTTGTACATCTGTGTGGAGAACAAAACTGTATCTGTTAGTGGCTCTTAAGGAGAAGGTTGGGGAACACTGGAGTCCCCCCCCCCCCCCACAGAACCCCTGTAAATATTACTTTTCCCCCGGTCACCTGTCGGGAATCCAGCACAGTGATTGCAAGATTCATGAGCGTTCAGGGTGGGGAATTATGTTTGGAGAAACCCCAGTGTTCTAGATGCCCCTCCCTGTCATATTGCCTCTGAGCCATAGAAATCCTATCCCTGATGGGATGGCTGGTAGCCTAGGAGAGGGGGGGGGACCTCACATCATTATAAATATATATATAATATATATATATATATATCTCGACGAAGAAGCCAATTCACGTAAAAATTTGCGTTTTGGACAGTAGACTTTTGTGGCCGCGTCCTTGCCCCGACGCACGGAAGAGGTGTGAAAGGGGGGGGGATAGAGGCACCATGATATTCTTAGTATACAGTACGTCCTGCTCCAAATATAATACTTACAAGTGGGTTATACTCCGCCAGATGGCGCTGGACTGCAGAGACATCGAAAATAGACCCCTCAAATACCCGGGGACCTCCCACAAATCCCCAGAATTTCTCTGCAGTCTGGCTGCGAAGGACGACAAATATCTCTCTACTCGCAGGTGAACGGGCTATTAGCCTGCGGCCTGTAGGACTATTCCCACCCGTTCCACTAGTAATATGCCTCCCAGCCTTGGCTGCGCTGGTCGGGTGAAGGTAGGCAGCACCGCTGTTAGGTGCTTAGGAGCGCTGCTCCACCGCAATCCCCCACTAAAGGGTGGCCGGTTCAGGCTTATGGTGAGCCTCTATGGGATGCCCCTCCCGCACTAGTGCCCCTTGCCCCTGCCTATCGGTGGGCCCTGTTTAAGTGGCCGCTGTCCTCCCTCATTCTCCTTGTAGCCTTCGGGGGAAAAGAGGGTGGGTGTGTGTGCGTAAACGTGTATGCTATGCATTCTGTGTTTTACACTTTATTTTTATTCTGTCTGTCCTGTGTCAGCCGCCGCGCTGGCTTCCTTTTACTGTCTTTTAAAATTGCCGCAGCCGCCACACGCTCTTTTTGTCAACACTTTGTTCTGCGCTTGGCGGCGGCATTACCTCAGGCGCTGCTGCGCCGTCATTGGCTGCTTGTCACGTCCTGGCTTCGCGCTCTTCGGGGGGGCGGGGCCCGTCAATGGCGCACTTTGCGTCATCGCTGATACCGGCCCGCCCCTCGAGGTATACCGACGCCATCTTTAACCTGCTTGGTTGGCCCATGCGCGACGGACCTCTACCTACCGTGGTCCGTAAGTGCCCTCGCGGGCGGCTTTATATTCTTCCTTTTATTACTGTGTGCTTACGGTCTTGGCTTCTTATGTCTTTCAGGCGGGGCGAACCCTTTTTGGCTTCTCCTGGCCCTTTATTAGTTTTATAACTAGTAGACCTTGTTAATACTCCCACTTTCCTAGCGGGTTATTGGGGCATCCGGGGTTGTTATATAGCGTTATTCCCTATCGGCGTATAGCGCCGCTATAATCACCATATGGAGGCATCCCAGGATAATGTGACCGGGGTCCCTTCGGGACAAGACCGGCTGTGTGTAGCGTGTGGGCAGCCTCATGCTGACGCTGACAAGGCGCGGGTCTGTGTATCCTGTGCTTAGCAGGTGCTTGCATTGCAATCCGGCCTGCCAGTGGCTGCACCTCGTTTCACTTCGCCTACTCCCCCAAGCTTAAACCTCACTCCTACTGAGTTGCATACTTGTGGGGAGTCTCAGCCTGATGTGTCTTCTAGACTGGCTACTGTTGAGCAGTTGATTGCTAAGTCCTTAGCGCGTAAGGCCCCTGCAAAAAAGTGGCACTTAACGCCTAATGTCACTATTTTCCCTATGGAAACTGAGGAGTTTTGGAATCTTTGTGGCTATACCCCGTCTGATGAAGGGGAGCTGTTTTCTGACTCATCTGATGAGAGACCAAAGGGTCATGACGATTCTGGCTCTGACCCCTGGGCCCTGGATGACACTGACAGATTATTGACCCAGATTTTTGAGGTTCTGTACATCTCTCTCCCTGTTGCGGCTCCCAGGCAGAGAGGGGAGCTTTTCCATACAGCAAAATCACGTTTGGAATTTTCTGAGCAGGCACATTTCCATAACCTTGTGCTCAAGGAATGGGAGCGCCCCAGTAAACTTCCCGGGGTTCCAAAAAGTTGAGATAGGAAATATTCCTTTCCTGCTGAGGTGGTAAATTGTTGGTCATCCCCCCCCCAGTTGGATGCCCTGATCCTAGGGCTATCTAACACCTCTCATGCATTCCCCTGACTTTACTACCCTGCGGAATGCTGAGGACCCGCGCATTGACCAGCTGGCATCCCATGCCTTTGCATGTGCGGGGACGGCGCTGCGCCCGGTCTGTGCCTCTGCCATTACTGCTGTGGCCACTAGAACCCTTATCAGAAATATACTTGATAGTGCCCCTGATGATTTGCCTTGTGAGGTGTTCAGTGCACTCTCCAGTTGTGATGTTTTTTTTTAAATTTTGTCCTCTCAGCCATGGATGACACCATCAGAATGTGTGCCAGAACTTCTGCCCTTGTGGTGGCTATACGCCGCTCGGTTTGGCTGCGCCAGTGGGCTGCTGACAACGCTGCCAAGAAGGCCCTCACTGGTTTTAACTTTAAAGGACTGTGCCTGTTTGGGGACCGCCTGGACCTTTTTGCTAAGGGAGGCAGGTTACCCCAGCGCAGGCGGCAATCTCTGCCCTTTCGGGGTCAGGGTTCCTTCTCCTCCCCTTACCATAGTGCCAGACAGGGGAGGGGGGTTTCCTTTCCTGGGACCCGGGGAGATTTCTGGGGCAGGGGCAGAGGACGTGGACATCCTGGCCCCTCCTGGGGTCCCAAAGCAAAATCATCCCCAAGCCCCCTCAGGCATGATGGGGCGCCCTCACCCATCCGGGTGGGGGGACATCTGCAGCACTTTGCTCACGTCTGGAGGCTTCATGTCTCAGACCGGTGGATTCAGGAAGTAGTGTCCTCCCGGTTACAAGTTGGAGTTTGCTGCCTGTCCCCCTCCAAGATTCATCAGATCCCGGATTCCTCAGGACCCTGTGTCAGCTCAGGAGCTAGTGCAAGCAGTGCAAGGCCTCCTGGAGCTGGGGGTCCTCTGCCAGGTCCCCTTAAGAGAAAAGGGCAAGGGCTTTTATTCCAACCTATTCACAGTACCCAAAAAAGATGGGTCAGTCAGGCCCATCCTGGACTTGAAGATACTCAACAAATTTGTCAGGGGCAGGCGCTTTCGCATGGAAGCTCTGCCATCAGTTCCCTGCGCCAAGGGGATTTCATGACTTCTGTGGACATCAAAGATGCTTACCTTCATATTCCTGTGTTCCCAGGTCATCAAAGGTTCCTCAGATTCGCTCTGATGGATCAACACTACCAGTTTGTGGCCTTGCCCTTTGGCCTCACTTCAGCCCCCAGGGTGTTCACCAAGGTGCTGGCTGGCGTGATGTATCTGCTCAGATGTCAGGGCGTCCGCGTGCTTCCCTATCTGGACGACATTCTCATCACTTCCCAGTCTCTACATCAGGCAGAGTTGGATACTCAGCTGGTGGTGTCCACTCTGGAGTCCACTCCACTCTGGAGTCATTTGGATGGGTGATTGGATACTCCACTCTGGAGTCATTTGGATGGGTGATCAACCACCCCAAGTCCTAACTGTCCCCTTCCTTGGTAACTCCATTCCTAGGAATGAATCTGGATACAGTTCAGGCAAGAAGGTGGACAGTCTGATTGCACAGGCTCAGTCCCTCCTAGCTTGTCCTCATTCCTCCATCAGGCAGGGGATGCAGCTGGTGGGCCTGATGGTGGCATGCTTCGAAGCTGTCCCTTATGCTCTGTTCCACTTGAGGCCTCTGCAACTTCACCTATTGTCAGTATGGGACAAGGACCCAGCGTCCCTGGACGGGGTCTGTGTGCTCTCCCCTCGGGTCAGGAGGTCCCTCTCGTGGTGGATGGACTCAAGGAACCTGTTGGGGGGCAGATCCTTTCTTACCCCTCCCTGGGAGACGGTCACTACGGATGCCAGTCTGTCAGGTTGGGGGGTTTCTGGAAGTCCATGCGGTTCCAGGGGAGGTGGGGTCCTCAGGAGGCGATCAGGTTAGTTCTGGCTTACTTGACTACTCACCTTCGGGTGCGCTCGGACAACCAGACGGCAGTTCCCTACATCAGTCATCAGGGAGGGACCCAGAGCAAGGGGGCCCTCCAGGAAGCGTCTCTGATCCTGACTTGGGCGGAGGCCAATGTCCCCTGCATATCAGCTATGTACATCCCGGGGGTGGAAAATCTCCTGGCAGACTCTCTGAGCAGGGGGACCTCTCGCCAGGGAGAATGGTCCCTATGCAGCAGGGTGTTTCAATCCCTGTGTCACCGTTGGGGCCAACCATATGTGGATCTGTTTGCCTCCCGCCACAATCACAAGCTCCCAGCTTTTGCCTCTCTGTCCCAGGATACTCTGGCCTTGACCTCAGATGCTCTAGCAATGTCATGGTAGGACTTTCAGTTCCTGTATGTCTTCCCTCCAATTCCCCTGCTGGGCAGGGTTCTGCGCAAGATTGCTCTGGAAGGGGTGCCAGCAATTCTGGTGGCCCCCAGGTGGCCAAGAAGAGTGTGGTTCGCAGACGTGGTACAGCTGGCAGTAGATCAGTACGCTCTGCCCTTGGTGCCAGATCTGCTCACTCAGGGCTCACTACGCCATCCCAATTTACCAACTCTGGCTTTGACGGCCTGGCTGCTGAAACCTCCATCTTGATGGAGAAGGGGCTGTCTTCCTCGGTTGTGGATACCTTGATAAAGGCTAGGAAGAAGTCGTCTTCTTCTTCTATTTATTACAGGGTTTGGCGTGCCTACATTGACTGGTGTGAGTCTAAGTCTCTTCCCTGTCGTGTGTTCTCTATTCCCAGGATTTTGGAGTTCCTGCAGCATGGGTTGGAGATGGGACTCCAGCTCAGTACTCTGAAGGGTCAGGTTTCTGCCCTGGCTATTTTCTTCCAGAAGTTCTTTGTTCAGCACCCTCTGATCAGGACTTTTTTCCAGGGGGTCACTCATGTGCGCCCTCCACGTAAGCCTATGGTGCCTGTTTGGGATTTGAACTTGGTTCTGTCAGCCTTGCAGGGTGCTCCCTTTGAACCTGTGCAGGATGCTGCCCTGGCCATTCTTACGCTCAAGGTTGTATTTCTGGTGCCTATCACCTCTGTCAGGCGTGTGTCTGAGTTGGCGGCGCTTTCCATTCAGCCCCCCTACTATGAGAGACACCAGGACAAGGTGGTGTTTCGCTTCAAGCCAGATTTTCTGCCTAAGGTAGTGTCTGCCTTTCATCTGAATCAGGACATTGTTCTCCCTTCATTGTGCCCTAATCCTAGTAATGCTAAGGAGAGGGTTTTGCACTCTTTGGATGTGGTTAGGTGTCTGTACTATCTGGTGGCTACTGCACCTTTCAGGAAAACTGATGCTCTTTTTGTGGTCCCTTCTGGTCCTAGGAAGAGTTTGGCTCCTGCCAAGTCTACTATCAGTAAGTGGATTCGTCAGGCTGTGATTCAGGACTACTCTGCTAAGGGGAAGAATCCTCCCTTCCGTCTTACTGCTCGTTCCACTCGTGCTATTGGTGCCTCTTGGGCTTTTCAGCACCAGGCTTCTGTTGAACAAGTTTGCAAGGCTGCTACTTGGTCTTCTGTTCATACCTTTTCAAAGTTTTACAAGGTTGATGTTAGGGCCTCAGCTGATGCTGTTTTTGGCCGAAAGGTTCTGCAGGCGGCAGTGGTTTAAACTGTCTGCTGCTGCCTTTTATTGGCGATCCCATCCTACTTTATGGACACTGCTATTGGATGTCCCACTTGTAAGTATTATATTTGGAGCAGGACAAACTGTATACTAAGAATAATACAATTCTGTGATTACTCACCTGTAGAATTGGTATTATGAGTATACAGTACGTCCTGCTCCAATCCACCCTTGGTTTTGTATTATCTTGGATCCCCTGTATGGTGATTGTTATCATTGTTATAGTTGATAGTTTGGGTTGTTTAATTCTCCCGGCTTCTCGTTAACTGCTTTTCAATGCTGGGGATTTGTGGGAGGTCCCCGGGTATTTGAGGGGCCGGGAGGAGCCTATTTTCGATGTCTCTGCAGTCCAGCGCCATCTGGCGGAGTATAACCCACTTGTAAGTATTATATTTGGAGCAGGACGTACTGTATATTCATAATACCAATTCTACAGGTGAGTAATCACAGCATTGTATTTTTCCACAGTCATATTTTTTTTTGTGTTTCCAAGCTGAAAGCACAGGAGAGACTTTCTTTCTAGATTTTGATTAGGATGGATTAGGGGATGCGGGTTCAGAGGAGCCAGTCCTTGTCTCCTGGCTTTGGTACTGGGAAGTCTCAGGGGGCAGAAGTCTCTGTGGAGGACTCCCTTAAACAGTTTCCTCAGCTAAAAGGAGTCCTGTGGGAAGCCTGGGGGAGTTCTTAGGAAGTTAGAGAGCTCCTGTTAAGTATTCAGGGGTAAGTATTTACAATTCGTAGCCTAGGTACCTGGTTGCCCCAGTGACTAGGATGGTGGGAGGTAGCTGGCCTCATTCCAAATAGGGATGTAGTGCAGTGCAGTGAGCAGTGCGTGCTGTCCAGGCTGGTCAAACATAGTTTGTTTCTGCCTCTAGTTTGGAACACGTGACCACCAGAATGAATAATACTTTGGCCCCTCCTCCCAGTCTCTAGTTGCTTTTGTGTTTCTGCCTTAGGTAGGAGCCAGGCCACTAGCTCCTAAACCGACGGGTTTAGGTTAGCATCTGGAGCGGTGGCTTCGATGCAGGGCCAACCTATTTCCCGGCTCCGGAGGCAGTCTGCCAGGGTCCTGGGATACCCCCAGGGAAGTGGCCAGATACTCCCCCCTATTGAATTTTTTTTTTTCTTTTATACTTTATTTATGCTTTTCAGGTCACAAGCGTATGCAATATACAATACCATCATTGTTACAATTACAGTTACACGTTTCATTACACTTGTACCGTGCCAACTTAATTTTGGAATTAAATTGCCACCTCTCTCTATCGGAGGGGGCTAACGATACCATTGTAACCAAGCACCAACCAGCCAGCACACCAGGGCCTCACAGTTAGGCCCAGAGAGAGCTAACAAAACAGACAAACAAGGAAGGGCCAAGACTAACCACCACACAGACGTACACAGTCACTCCACATTCACATGCATTCTTATCTGCTTTTGTTAAGTTTGTCTTAATGAACGTCCCACTGCAGCCCCGGAGGCTGAGCCCGGCGGGGGTACCTAATCATTAGTGGAGCCTGGGACGCTAAGCCATGTCTCCCAGATCCGCTCAAACTTGTCCGGACATCCTCTGGCTATATAGGTCAATTTATATAGAATTAGTTTATCGTTTACCAGGCCCTTCCAATCTGAAAGGCTAGGCTTCTTCGGGGTGCTTTCAATTTAACAGAATGCATTTCCTTGCATAGAACATTAACAGCCGTAACAGGCTCTTTCACGGGCAGTCATCCAACATGGGCTCAGCCACACTTAATAGGCAGAGAGATGCTAACCTCCTCACCAGCAGTCCCATAGAAATGAACACGAAATTGCATACCCCCTCCCAGAATGCAGAAATTATTGGACATTCCCAGATCATATGCATCATAGAGCTGGCACTAGTCTCACACCTAGGGCAGAGATCTGACTCCACCAGGCCCATCCTCTTCATTCTAACCAGGGTCAGATATACCTGGTCAAGCCATTTGGCTTGGCTCAGCCTATCCCTAGCATCTATGACCGAGGAGTACAGATTGTCAACCGCTTCCTCCCAATCATCCTGGTCCAAGCCTAGGATCAATTCCTCCCATTTCCTGCACATTTTTTCTAAAGGGGAGGGTTGACTTGAAAGGAGAGCATTATATAGTGTAGAGGTGGGCTTGCTTAGGTCCGTAGACCTTATCAGGGATTCGATCGGCGATGTTAATACAATCAATGACGGAAAGGGTGAGAGCTGCCCACTGGGCCACTTCCTGAGGGCATCGAGCACTGGGCGGATATTAAATTCAACAAATTTAGAGAGATCTGCATGCACGACAATCCCTAGATACTTGAAGTTGTCTACTCTGGGGAGATCTGGGCACCCCTTGGCTCGTCTACCACATATAAACTAGACTTCTCCCAATTTCCCTTTTTTTTATAATTAAATGTTTTTATTGAAGGAAGCAAAAGTTACAGCACTTGGCAACGCAGTGCCAATTAAATGAAATGCATGTATTACAACCATTAAATAAAGCAACACCATACAGGTTCAATTATCATCAATCAAAAGCCCACATGAAGATGGAGAGAAAAAGTGTAGGGCTACGTTGAGCCCTGCTCCAAGTGTTTTAGGCTGCAATTCCGCTTATCAATCTGGTACAGCGACTGCAACCTATGCCCCCAACCTTCTGTTAATGGGTAAAAGAACTGGGAGAAACAAAAACAAAACTATTAGGAAACAAGTAACATAGGGGGAAGAGGAGGAGGAAGGACAAGACAGACACAGCAGGGGGAAAAAACAGAGGAGGGGAAGGACAAGGGATGGGGGGGGGGGCTGGGGGGGAGATCCGTTCCTCAAGAGGCCAGACAAGACGAAGCTACGTATAGAGGAGGAAATCAGGGGAGGAAGTAAAACTGTCCCATATCTGCCAGGTTTTCCTGCGCTTTTCCAGAGTCCCTTTTAGCGAGGCAGTAAGCTCCTCCATCCTACAGATGTCCTGAATGACGGCCAGCCACTGCGCTATTGTGGGGGGATCAGGGGACCTCCATTTTGCCGGAACACATGTTCTAGCAGCGCTCAAGAGGGGGGCAAGAAGGGACTTGTGCCTGGATCTCATAGAGACCGGTGCAAGGTTAAGCAGATAGCATGCGGAGTCCTCGCCCAGATCAACATCCGTCAGTTTCCTGACAATCTCTCTCACTCCTCCCCAGAAGACGGACAGCTTCTCGCACTCCCAAAAGATGTGTGTCATAGTCCCCCTGGCACGCATGCACCTCCAGCATAAGGGGGAGGAAGAGGGAAACATATTCGCCAACACCGCAGGAACCCGGTACCAGCGTGAGAGAATTTTGAAGGTAGTCTCCTGGTACTTACAGGAAATAGAGCTCTTATAGGCCAACTGAATCATAGCCAGCTGTTGCTCATCTTTAAAGGTTCTGCAGAGTTCCCTCTCCCATCCCCTCACGTAGGAGGGAACAAAGTCCTCCGGAGGCTCCATCAGCAGCGAGTAGGAGTATGACAGGGCTCCCCTAAAATGTCCGGACGCCAAACAGGTGTGCTTGAATTGCGTTAGCTGCCTAGATGTCGTGCAGTCAACAGACCGCTGATAATGCAAAAGTTGAAGGGTCTGTAGCTGCGTAATAGGTCTGAGTGCAAGGTCGGCAACCAGGGTCTCCAGCCTCTTCCACTCACCACCAGCCTGCATATGAAGTCTCCTGTAACAATTCTGCCTGATCCAAGCTCTGAAGGGACCACCCGCTATCTCCACCGGAAAATCAGGGTGCCCCAAAACGGGTGTCAGAGGGGATGGGGAAGGGGAAAGGCCCGACCCAGGCAGGAACCTGTCCACCACCCTCCTGGACGGACCAACTGTAGGGTGCGTGTTCAACTGTGTGAGTTTATTCAGTGGAATCCATGGCAATCCGGGGAGAGGGCAAGGTGAAGCATCCTGTTCCATCTGAACCCACTGCTTCAAATCAGAGTGTCGGCACCAGTCAATAACTCGGCTCAGGTGGGCCGCTGCATGGTAGCGCCTCCAATCTGGGAGACCCAATCCCCCCCCCAGATTTAGGGACCGTCAGTAGAGAAGCCGCCATACGATGGGAGCGCCCAGCCCAAACAAATCTAGTGCATAGTCCTGTAAGCTGCTTAAAGAAGGTAGGGGGAATGTCTATTGGAAGGGCCTGGAATAGATATAGCACCCTAGGGAGGATGTTCATCTTGATGACACTGACCCTTCCAAACCAAGAAAAAACCCATTTGTTCCACTTAAGGAGGTCCTCCTCCAACCTTTTTAACAGGGGGGGAAAGTTTAAAGCATATGTTCCCTGCAGCCTGGAAGGGAAGCGTGTAACCAAGTATGTAACAGCCTCCCACTCCCACTTAAAATGAAAATTTTCCGTGATGTGTCTCAAGCGCTCCGCAGGGATAGTAATGTTCAAGGCAGAGGACTTCTGGTAGTTGATCTTGTAATTAGAGACCTCCTGAAAGCTCTTAAGCTCGGCAAGGAGATTTGGCAAAGTGATCTCCGGCTTCGAAATAAAGAACATCAGATCATCGGCGTAAGCCGCTACCTTATGCTCAGTCCCACCCACCCTCACTCCCACAACGTCAACGTTTTGTCTGATCAAGCGTAGGAATGGCTCCAGCGAGAGGATGAAAATAAGCGGGGAGAGCGGACATCCCTGACGCGTCCCATTGAATAAATTGAAAGTTTGAAAAGGCAAGCCGTTCACCACCACGGACGCCGAGGGGCAAGTCTATGAGGCCAGGATCCTGTTAAGCATCCTGTCGCCCAGCCCTATGTGACGCAAGGTCTCCTCAAGGAAGGCCCAGCTCACCCTATCAAAAGCCTTTTCGGCGTCCGTGGAGAGAAGCAATGCAGCCTCTCCCTTCCGTCTTGCGTGATGAATCACGTTCATGACTCTTGTGGTATTATCTCTCCCTTCACGATTTGGAACGAAGCCCACCTGATCCCAGTGTATGAGATCCGGGAGGAGGGGGGCGAGTCTGTCCGCCAGAATTTTATTGTATATCTTAAGGTCGCAGTTCAACAGAGATATGGGCCTATAGCTACCACACTGCGCTGGGTCCTTGCCCGGCTTAGGAATAACGGCAATGCTAGCCCGGAGCGTGTCCCGAGGGGGGGGGGAGAGCATCACTCAAAGAGCCGAAAGAGGAGATGAAGTGTGGGCCTAAAGTGTCCGCCAGTTCTTTATAATATTCCAGGCTGTAGCCATCTGGGCCGGGAGCCTTTCCGGGTTTCATTCTCTTGATGGCCTTTGCAAACTCCTCCATGTCAATCTCCTCCTCCAGGGCCTCTGCCACGCTCTGCCCAAGCCGGGGAAGCTCCGATTTCCGTATGTAGGCCTCTATCTTTTGCCGATGTGCCTGGGACCTATTTTGCGGCAAGTTGTACAGGCCATCGTAAAAGTCCCTAAAGGTTTTGGCTATATCCCCTATTTTATAGTGCCTGGCGCCCCCGGAGTCAAGTATGCTGGGAATAAAATTCCTAGATCGCTGCCCCCTCAGGGCTCTAGCAAGAGCCCTACCACTTTTGTTGCTATACTCATAGAAATACCTACGACATCTAGCGATCTGGCCCCTAACCTTTACAAAGCTTATATCTCGGAGGGTTTCACGTAGTTTAGTCAATTTGGCGGACATCACGGGGTCCAAAGACTGTTTGTCTGGTCTCCAGACTCCGTATCTCCTGAAAGTGGACCAACACCCAGGATTTTGACTATCCTGGGTTTTGGTCCACTTCGGCGGGGCACCCCGATCGGGGGTGCCCCGCTGTGTGAAACCCCCCAGAAAGCCCCAAAATCTTACCTGTCCCCGCTCCCACGTGACTGGACGGTCCAATCCCCGCCAACGTCCAGGCGGGGATCAGGAACGTCCAAGCGGCTGCCGCCGCCGCCGCCTCCCTCGCGTCACTTTGGGCGCGCGCACGCCTACAGGGGCGCGAGGGAGGCGGCGCCGGCCGCCGCCGAAGATAAGGTAGGTGATTTGGGGTGTTTGGGGGGGTTTCACCCCGCGGGACATCCCGATCTCGGATGTCCCGCGGGGTGGGAGGTGATCGGCCCGGGAATCTTATAGATTTCCGGGCCGATCACCTCTCGGTGTTGGTCCACTTGAAGCAGGAGAGCTGTTTGTTTTTCCCCCTCTTTTTTAAGATGGGCGCCCCGTCTAATCAGGAGGCCCCAAATCACACACTTGTGAGCCTCCCACTGAGTCATACGTGACACGTCTGAAGTATTGTTCACAGAGAAGAACTCGGTGATTGCCGACCGGATTTCTGCCTTGAACGTGGGGTCCTGCAGGAGGGAGCTATTGAGCCTCCAATGTCCTGAAGGGGGGGGGAGTCAGGAACCGAGAGGGTGACGGAAATAGGAGCGTGGTCAGAGATTGAGATCAAGCCTATGGATGGCCGCGAGATGAGATGTACATGCCTGTGGGGGACCAGGAGCCAATCTATGCGTGAATATGTATTGTGAGGGGGGGAAAAATAAGTATAATCCCTCCCCATGGGATTAACAATCCGCCACACGTCCAAGAGTTGATGGTCAAACAGGAGAGCCTTAATCCTCCTAATAGCTGAGTATGGAACGCTAGAAGTCCCCTTAGAGGTATCAATTTGAGGGTCAAGTACACAGTTAAAATCCCCTCCCAAGAGGAGAATGCCAGCAGTGAACCCTGCCAACCTCTCCAAGGTGGACCTCAAGAAGCTAGCTTGATTCGAGCTTGGGCAGTAGCATGTCGCAAGCGTTACCTTCTGTGTATAAAGAGTACCCCTTACGAAAAGGTACCTACCCTCACAATCGTGGACCATCTCCTCCAGTGTCCATAGGAGGTAGCCCGCCAGGACGATGGCCACCCCTCTAGACTTAGAGTCGGGAGAAAGGCCATGGTACTGGTGACGGAAGTGACGGCTAGACAGATTATGCACCCTCCCCACCTTGAGGTGAGTTTCCTGAAGAAAGGCGATCCCTGCTCCTAGGCGCTTCAACTCACCCAGAACAGAAGCACGCTTAACAGGGGAGTTTAAGCCCTTGACATTCAACGAAGTGCATTGGATTTTGGACATGGCAGTGCAGGGTCAGCAACTCCTATTTCAAGAACGGAAGGTACAGAGATGAGGGAGTTCTCGAGCCAAAGAGGAGACAGAGGGGAAGGGCGAGAAGGCCGGGAAAAGAGGGAGGGAAGGACACCAGACAACAGAGGAAAACAACCACAGGAAAGTGAGGAAGATACACGAGGGGGGAGACGCACAATTAACGAAAACTTACGGGATATGAACTAATATGAAAGGGAAACTCAAACTCAAGGGAATCTAAATGGGGAAGGAATCTTCCTGTCCCAAAAAAAGAACCCCAGGCGCCCGGGGCTAGCAAAACGCCAGCCCAGAGGGCCACAGGGTCCTGCCTACGGTGAAGGCGAAACGGGTCCGAGAGGCAAGGGAGGTCCCCCCGGCCGCCCCTAGGTTGAATTGTTAATAGGGCAACCACCACAGAGTATACTGTCAGAAGAGAGCCCCACCACAGGGTAACACCCACAGGAATTCAAAGAATTTAGTGAGAACCAAGCCCGCCGACACGCTGGGCAGCGAGGGACCCGGCAGCGGCCCCGTGGGCCCCCAAACCAAGGGCCAATCGAAGCGGACAGGCAGGCGGGCAACAAGAACATATGCATGAACAGCGATCGCTCTGAACAAGCGTGCACCAGGTTCAAGACTCGCCAGGACCGCCCCCAAGGGTACACCCAAAGCGGTAAGCCAGGCTCGGGGAAACGGAGTGCCACACTCAGCGCACGACTCCGTGCCCCCGGCCCCCCATAGGGAGGACAGAAGGGGTGCCGACCCAGCGAGCCCGAAGCGTAAATAACCAATACAGACAGTGCGAACATTAACTTGCAAAGTAAAATAATACAAATATCTGTCTGCAAACATACAGTCAAAAAAAGAACGTTATACACAGTTAACTAACAGATTCAGGGCTCGTCGAGGCCGGTCCCAGGCGACAGGTCACATCACGCAGGAGAGCGAGCTCAATACGGAGGGCCAGTCAAGAGTAAGTGCACAGAACACCTCAGCCTAAGCCTCCGAATTACATACTCAGTAGGCAAGCCGAGTAAAGTAAGGGAGGACCAGCCCAACGAGCCCGGAGCGCAGCAATCAAACGCACACAATTTAAAGAGCGACCAGCAAAGCAGAAGCAATGAATAAAGATACCGCTGGTAACAATGAAACTCGCCTAGTCCTCACTGGTCAAGCGACGGGGATCTCTCAGCGGCCCACCGCCACGTCCGCTGCGGGTCTCGGCTCCACCCCTCGCCCGACCCCTGGGAGGCCGAGGGGGGCCAAGGGGGAGGGAGACGTCACGCCAATCCGGGATCTCCACCGGGGGGGGGGAAGACAGGAAGATGATGATCTGTAAGGTCCGCATGATTTTTCACAGTGAAAGTACGCTGATTCCTGCGGACCACAAGATGAAAAGGGTATCCCCAGCGATAGGATCCGCCGCACTCCCGAATCTTGGACAGCAGAGGCCTCAGGACCCGTCTCATCATAAGGGACCTACGCGAAACATCTGGGAACAACTGCAGAGACGCTCCATCGAAGCAAAGCTGGCCATGCGCCCTAGCCTTCGCCAGGATGTCCTCCTTCACGGTATAATAATGCAGGCGACAAGCAACGTCGCGCGGGCGAGGTCGGAGTACCCGGGGCCAAGGGCCCTATGGACCCGGTCAATCACTATCTCGGCGTCAGGAGGGCGGCGGAGTATCTCGTTGAAAATGCCGGTGATGGTAGGCCGAAGTTGGTCCGGACCCGTCGCCTCAGGGAGGCCCCTGATACGGAAGTTATTGCGACGACTCCTGTTTTCGAGGTCGTCCAGGTGCAGGACCGCCATCTGTGTGACAGCCTTCTGCTGGGTCAAATCCCGCTCCAACGCCTCCAGCCTCTGGGTAGTCGTGGTGGGAAACTGCTCCAGTGAGTCGACTCTGGCGTCAAGACCGCCCACCGACTGCTGCAGATCAGAGATGCCCTTCTTAAACGTGCTTTCAACCCTCTGAATGAAGGATTCAAGGTCGTCCCTGGTTGGCAAAATTTTCAGCTCCGCTTTTAGGGCTGCGAGGATGGGGTCAAGAGGAGAATGCATCGCCGTCTGGGGATCGTACATGGCCTGCGAGGTGGCCCCCGGAGGTGCCAGCGCCTTTTCCATATCTGAGGAGTTGCACGGCGTCGGACCCCGGGGGTGTCCCGAACTCCCGGGCATGGGAGGCCGGCCTGAATGGGCGATAATATGGTCAGGTACAGATGCGCCATCGTTCCAAGGAGCCGCCACAACTCCCCTCCTCTCCACCGGGGTGCGGCCGCGAAGCCAGGTAGAAGACGAGGAGGACTCTTCTGCTGCCACGCAGGGGAAGGGGCATCCCAAGCGAAGCCCCACGCTCGAACCAGGCACCAGGCAAATTTGGGGAAGTAAGTGCTGCAGCTGCTCCCGGCGAGGCACTGGGGGAGGCCGGCGCAGCCCGAAGCCGAGGGAACTCCATCATAGACCCCAAATCCGGGCCCGGGCTGAACCCCATCTCGGAAGGCCCCCCGGCTCAACCTTAATTCAGCTGTCGTGACACCGTTCACTCTAACCCTTGCCCTGGGACTCCTATAGAGTAATTGGATATATTTGATAAAGGTTGGGGGGGGGAGGCCAAATTTAGTTAAAACTGCCCATAGATAGTGCCACTCAAACTAGTCAAATGCCTTTTCATTATCCAGTGAGACCACCACTGTACTCCCCACATTATCATGTTTAATTTGTAGATTGCTAAACAAACTTCTCAGGTTTATACTTGTCGTTCGGCCTGGCATGAAACCCGATGAGAGAGAGTATCACCTTATTTAAGAGTACGAGAATCTTGGCGAGAACATTGGCATCCTGGTTCAGAAGAGAGATCGGCCTATAAGATCTGCAGGAATCCGGGGGTTTCCCCTCTTTATAAATCAGGACAATTGTTGCCTGCGCGAAGGATTCAGGGAGGGACTCCAATTGCAGAGCCTCCGAAAAAAACTCCAACAACCTTGGTGCAATGTTTTCACTATTCTTCTTATACCATTTGGAGGGCAGCCCATCTGGCCATCTCTTTCACGATTTCCTCGCTCATTATTGGACTATCCAAAATTGCCCTGTCTGACACCGATAGGGATGGGAATAAGATAAGTATCCAGTTCTTCTGGGTTATAATGTTCTCTAGAGGAATAGAGATAGCTGTAGTAATCAGAATTGCCTAGAGATGGGGGGCGTGGTTACGCTATGGCCGCGTGAGGAAGCACTTGCAGGAGCTCTGCGCATACCAGGATTAATCTAGAACCTGACCCGTTGGTTTGGACCCGCATAGACCCATGTCTAAGAGGAGGAGAAGCAAGGTGGCACCTGGGAGCGCTGGGGCTGCAAAAATCCCCTCATATTTCCACCCAGGAGGGGCTGATGGACGGAAGAAGATGGACCGCGATGTGGCGCGCAAAGATGGTGGCGAGGTGAGGAGCCCCGCGCCGGGCGGGAGAGGAGAGGCTGTGGCCGCCCTGGGCAGACGGGACCCGATCGAGGAGACGGCGGAGAACTTACCCGGAGCGGAGGTCGGTGGGCCTCGGGACGGCGAGGCAGTGGAGAGCCGGGAAGAAGGTGGCCTGATGTCGCCGTCCATTCCTGTGGGGGAGGAGCCGCCTGAGACGTCCGCGGCGGCGAGAGGTGAGGAGCGACACGGGCTGCTGCCTGAGCTGCTGCCGGCTGCAGAGTCTGAAAGATACTGTGAATCTCCCCCGGGCGGCGGAGGGCGAAGCAGTCAGCAGAGATCTGCCCTTGATGCCAGCGTGCTGGGAGATGTGTGTGAGGAGATGCCGCGACCCGCAGGTACACAGCGAGCAGCAGCGGGGGAGTCAGTGACACAATGTAGCAGCAGCTCCTACTATCCAGATCAGCCCTTGTATAGGGAGAGTGCTGCCCTCATGCCACACCGCAGACAGCAAACAAGCACATATTCCCAGGGACATCCCCACCCCTCCGGATGCTCATCCTTTCATGAGGTTGGCCAAAGCTGTAACAGCTCCACCAGCCGACCCCATTTTGGTCCCCAGGGGGAAACTGATAGCCTGATGAGGTGGGCACAGCCTGGGGCCCCCCCTTTATGTTCAGGACTGAGCCCGCTGCCTGCCCTGGAATCCCCCGCTGCGGGACCTACTGGGTGCGAATACTGGCCTAGCCCATCAACATCCCATATAGAAGCTGACCCTGGGTGCATCCCCACTGCGCAATATAATCTGGATATTCTTCTGAAGTTCTTGCCCTCAAGAAAGGATTTTGAAAACTACACTAATAGGATGGAGACTTTGTTCAGGAGGGAGCTGGAGGAAGTAACCAAGTCACTGTCGGAGGTCACCGGCCGAGTGCAGGTCCTGGAACAGGACCAAACATCTACAATTCAGCGTTTGGAGGCTCTTGAAAGGGCGAATGTAGCATTGCAAAGAGCGCAGGATGACGCGTCTCAACAAACCACCAGAATGCTATTGCACCTCGACAACATGGAAAACAGGGGAAGGAGGAATAATGTCCGTATTCGCGGGCTTCCAGAGTCGCCTGAGAACAACAGATTAGAGGAAATTGGTAAGCGCCTATTTAATGAGCTTCTAGGCCGGCAAAGTGATGAGCACATCGAGATCGACAGGATTCACAGGGCACCAAGCCAGCGCTTACCGGGTCAGGCTAGGCCTCGGGACATAGTCTGCCGCATCCATTATTATAAAATCAAGGAAGAGATCCTGCAAAAAGCATGGGAGAGAGGGCCTCTGAAGTATCACGGCGCCACAATTTTACTCCTACCCGACCTGGCTAGAAGAACCCTTCAGATGAGAAGGTCACTTAAACCCTTACTTGAAAAAATCAAGGAGGTGGGTGCCACTTATAGGTGGGGCCACCCGTTCCACCTAGTGGTGACAAAGCATGGGCGCTCTTATGTGTTGCGCTCTCCCTCCCAGCTCCCGGATCTCTTTGGCTTTCTAGACCTCCCGGCTTTCCCTGTTGAGGACTGGCTGTCCCCAAACCTTGGCATGAGAGAAGAAAGGCTGAGGGTCCCGATGCGAGGCGGTGGTCGCCCACGTAGCCCACGCAGACCAGAAAATCAACGGAGGGGGCGCCAGGCTCGTATTCAGCGGGACTAACTAACCTGTCCGGATCCGCCATTGCTTATGTAAGCAGATTGACTTGTGTAAAAGGTGTTATCCTCGTTCTATGAGAGGCCTGCCCTTGTTGGGTTTGGTCCTCCCTCCTATGTGGGTCGCTTGGGCTTGTGGGTTCCCCCGATCCTGCTCTGCGAATGTTGGGGGCCTCTTTTGCACCCAGGTGCCCTTGGGCATAAGGCCGGAGCGGGGTCGGTGGGGCTCGCCGGTTCGGGTGGGCCCTGGGACGGACCCTAGGTTTACAGTTATGGGTTAACGTCAATACTTATGTTTTAAATGTTTAAATGTTTTAATCGACTAATCCAGGTTAAGTTCACTGTTGGCTGCCGGCCTGGGGGCTGTGTCATGTGACAGATGCTGCAGCATTTAATTATGGATATATGGTGTCCATGCCCCTGCGGCCGGTAGCTTGTTATAAGCACTCGGAGTTTTGTCCCCCCCAACACCAATGGGTACAATGATTACATGTTAAGAGAGCGCATCCTTCGCTCCGTGGTTATGGCTTTCCAACCCCCAATATAGGCCAGTCTTCCTTCTCCTCTAGTGTGGAGAGCGAAGAGAGTAACTAGTTACACTTAGAACATCCCCCTTGTTGTTATCTTCGGTAACTTGTATAGTTCTACCTGCTAATTTCTATACCCCTCCCAAACCTCCCTGTTATACTCTAATTAGAACCTCCTTCCCCCGCGGGGAGTGGGTCTGACCTGTTCAAAATGGCGGAAGTGGTTATCTGTTCCTTCAATGTGAAGGGCCTCAATATACCAGAAAAAAGGTCCAAGGTCCTCTATGACCTCCACCAACAAAAGGTTAAAATTATTATGTTTCAGGAGACGCACTTCAGGGCCGACCATGTCCCCATAATTGGAAGTAAATACTACCCGGCCTGGCACCACTGCCCCAACCCTGATTCTAAGACTAAAGGGGTATCGGTGGCATTCCACAAATCACTTCCACATGAAATAGTGGAGACCAGGACAGACCCCTCAGGCCGGTTCATCTTTATCAAAGTTAAGCTGTTCAGTAAATTGTACACAATAGCCAACATATATGCCCCAAACTCCGACCAGATTAACTTTTGTGTCAGGACACTAAAGCAATTGGAAGACTTTGCGGAGGGGATAATTATTGTGGGCGGAGATTTTAACACCCCTTTTAACCCAGACATTGACACTTCATCGGGAAGGGCGTGGTTGTCTCTCAGCAAGACTAACAAGCTGAAAAGGTCCTTGACGAGCCTCCAACTGATTGACACTTGGAGGACTCTCAACGGCACCAAGAAAGATTACACGTTCTACTCCCACACGGCCAACTCATATAGCAGAATAGACTACTTGCTGCTCAGTCACCACGCCCTAGATTGGAATCCCGGGGCATGGATCGGCTCTATACTTTGGTCTGACCATGCCCCGGTCTTTATTTCACTTAATCTCCCTGGCCCCTCCCCCCCGGGATGGACATGGCGGCTGAATGACGACCTACTGGGCGACAAGGTATGCTTCGCGGCAATTGACAAGACGATTGAACACTTTCTTGAGGACCACAGGGATGACCCCACCCCACTACCCTACCAATGGGAGGCCCTGAAGCGTGTCCTCAGGGGGGAACTTATTAGACATGGGGCCAGGCTTAAGCGGGAGAGGGCCTCACTCATAATCAAGACGCGAGATCTGATCCACGCACTCGAAAGGGAGCATAAAAACAAGCCTGTAAATACCAAATTGCTGGAACTGCAAAATGCCAGGGAAAAGCTGCAAAAGTTATACAATCAATCATACTTGCGCTACAGAACCAGAGGTAACGCTCTCCTCTGAGTCGGCAAATAAATGTGGCCGTGTGCTGGCTAGAATGCTCCACCCCCGGCCGACGGCAACTTACATCCCGGTTCTCCAAAAACAGGACGGTGGGCTGGCCCAGACTCCTTCCGATGTAGCGGACACATTTAAGAGTTTCTATGCCTCACTTTATAACATTCATAGCTCCCCCGACTCCACTGCACGCACACAGGCATCCCCGGAGGAAATAGACGCGTACATAGAAAGTGCCCCTCTCCCCACTATCCCTAAGGAAGAGGTGGAACTTCTAGAAAGACCTTTCACGGAGCAAGAGGTAGATAAGGCAATCAAGGAGTCGCCAGCGGGTAAATGTCCAGGCCCGGACGGGTTTTCGCCCAAATTTTACAAACTGACACCATTATTAACGAAAACTTTTAATGCCATCGGTGAGCAATGCCCTTTCCCCAAACAGGCACTCGAGGCAACGATAGCGGTCATTCCCAAGCCAGGCAAAGACGCCACCATGTGTAGCAATTATAGACCGAAATCCTTAATTAATATTGATCTTAAGCTTTACGCCAAGATCATCGCCACGAGATTGCAGCCGCTGCTCCCAACTCTGATTCATTTGGACCAGGTGGGGTTCATCCCGGGGAGGGAGGCCAGGGACAACACCAATAAGCTTCTTGACCTGATATCTTATGTTACTACCGTGGGGGAACCTGCATGCCTTCTCTCGTGTGATGCGGAGAAGGCATTTGACAGAGTCAACTGGGACTTTCTGAAAGCTTCTCCCTGACAGATTGGTGTTGGACCTGGCCTCCTTTCCAAAATCCTTGCATTATATACTTCCCCATCAGCCAGGGTTAGAGCTAACGGGCTTCTCTCTACCCCTTTCCCCATAAGTAATGGTACGCGCCAGGGGTGCCCGCTTTCCCCCCTCCTCTATGTTCTCACAATGGAACATTTAGCCAGAGCCATACGGGACAACCCGGACATTCGGGGGATCCAAATAGCAAACCGCCAATACAAAACTTCTTTGTTCGCTGATGATTTACTGCTACACCTAACCTCTGCACACATTTCCTTCCCATCGGTCCTGAAAGAGTTCCAGCGATTTGGTAGAGTAAGCAATTTTAAAGTTAATTATTCGAAGAGTGAGGCTCTTAATATCTCCCTTCCAGCGCAAGATGTTAAGCAACTGGAAAGTAACTTCCCTTTTAGGTGGAGGCCTCAGGCTATTAAATACATAGGTGTGCAAATCCCAGCCGACCTTACTAAATTATATGAGTTAAACTATGCGCCACTTCTCACTAAAGTTCTATCTGACCTTGGCTCCTATACAAAGAAGCCGATCTCTTGGTTTGGGAGAATTAACAGCTTAAAAATGGACACGCTCCCCAAACTTTTATATATATTCCAAACAGTCCCAATCAAAATCCCCAATGGGTTCTTCCGCAAGCTGAGATCAGCATTCTCCAAATTTGTCTGGGGGGTCACTAAACCAAGAATTAAATTTTCTACTCTCACAAAAAATAGGTCCGACGGGGGGGTGGGACTCCCGAACCTGAAAGGATATCACACAGCCGCGATTCTCCAGCGGATGATAGATTGGTTTCATAGGGGGCATGATAAACTATGGGTTCAGCTTGAAAAATCACTATCCCCACTTAACCCCACCTCTCTGGCGTGGGCCGGCCCCCTCACCAAGTCTCAAGAGTCCATGCCTCTCCTGATTAAACATTTCTTGGAGACTTGGGACCCTCTACAGGATAAGCACAATCTGATACGCAGGCCGGGCCCTCTCACTCCATTGTTCGATAACCCAGCATTTGAACCTGGTATACGGGCTAAGAGCTTCCTCATTTGGAAAGCCTCTGAAAATACCACGATAGGACACATACTAAAATAAGGGGTAATTCCTTCGCTGGCCAACTTGAGGCAAGAGGCGGAGGGGGGGAATGTCTCGTGGCTCCTCCACAGGCAGTTGAGCACATACATAACTTCCAACAATCTGTTGGAAATCTCCCGAGACTCACCTACGGAACTGGAGTCCCTGATCGCCCGGGATGCCCCCCCTACCCGGGTCATATCATTCATCTACTCACTTGTAAATAGAGCACTCAATTCACCTCGCCCTAAATATATAGAAAAATGGGAAAAGGAACTGAATATCCAAATCTCCGATAGCGATCTTACCAAGATACTTCTGGGTACCCGCTGCATGTCTATGGCAAGCACTGCCCAAGAGAGGAACTATAAGATCCTAGCCAGGTGGTACAAATGCCCGGAGGACATCCACCGATTTGCAGCCTCACACTCAGACAGATGTTGGAGATGCCAGAAGGAGGTGGGCAACATGTCTCATATCTGGTGGGGGTGCCCGGTTGTTAAAACCCTTTGGGAGCGAATCTTCACTATATATGAAGACATCACCGGGACCATGGTGCACAATACACCACAGGTGGCGCTGCTCTCACTTATCTCTGGCCCAGTCTCTGACATTAAGAAGGGAATTTTGAGGCATTTTATAACAGCAATGAGATCCATTATCCCGAGACGCTGGAAGTCACAGGTCCCTCCCACGCTGTCGGAGTGGGTGCTGGAACTAGAGGTGGTTCGTAGTATGGAGGAGATGGCCGCTGCCAGGGGGGATGCCACGGATCGGTTCCTGGCCACTTGGACGGGATGGATAATATATCGCGACACACGACTGTCGGACCTTGTCTAGCCCGACGGGTGATGGAGAACTTGATGGGGGAATCTTAGTTGAGTGCTATACATGTCAGATTGGCAGGTTATTCAGAGGCCCTAACGAAGGAAAAGGCCCGCTACCCCGCGCCCTATAAGTATACTCCCCCCCCCACTTCCTCTCTATACTTTCCGTACTTCATCGCCAATTACGGGGCCCAATACCCACAAGTATATGGGCCGTTGCTATGAGCCAATAAGTAATTTCTCCTTCTTCCGACCATAATCAGATCTATGGGGCTTGATACTGCGGCCTGTACAGATGTAGGCATATTTGGGAAAGGAAGCGGTTACACCGTTCCTGGCAACGTTGTCATGGAAAACAGATAAGGGGACGACTGACCTCCTTAAGACAGCCAATAAAACCCCTTCCCCTAAATTATAATACTGAATCTGTACGTGTATAGGCATAACTAGAATGTTTAAAGGTACGGAAGAATGTTATTGTCATCATTTAGCTGTATAAATACCTATCTATGGCTATCGAAGTACTGCTGTCATCCTTGAATATCCTTCTGTACTTGTTTGTTTTGTTTCCTTGCTTACAAATGTATGCATTTTTCTTTTGTTGTTACTTCTACTTAAAACCAATAAAGCTTGATTATACAAAGAATTGCCTAGAGATTCCCTCTGAGTCTGTGATAAATTGGGTCTGGTTTGTGATACCCACAATTAGTGTTTGTGGACTCTCCGCTCTGGAGAGGTATGCCAAGGTTCTCCCATTTATATCCCCTTTCTCCAAGATTGTCTGCTGCTTAAATAGTAACTTCTTTCTTGTGGATTCTGTTAGTGCCAGATTATACTCCCTCTGAAGGGCATTAAGTAAATCATGATCTGAGGGGCTTGCTGTCTCTACAAATGTCTCCTCTGCCTCAGCTATTTTCTATTCTAGCTCTCTAATGGACCTCCCCCTCTTTACTCTGGCTCTACCGCCTTGAATGCATCCCAGCGTGTGTTGGCGGACGTCCCTCCTGCTCTCTAGCCATCGCACTACAGACCTCATCATCTTCCAACCACAGGGGGCTCAATGATTAGGCTCTTAGATCCCCCGACCACTGGACATGCAGATAGTCACCATCAGCGGTGAGTGGTTTGAGATACCCCGCCGGAGGTATTCACATGCCACTACTCTAGTCAGGAAACACCTAGAGCCAAAAGCCATGTCTATACGTGAGACTTACTTGTGAGGGATCAAATGACAGGAAAAGGCCCTTTCTGTGGGGTGTTTCCATTTCCACAATTCAGGTACGCCCAGGGCCTCCACCCACCCCGCTAACTGAGTGGATGGGCCAGTCTCGGGCGTCAGCCGATCCAGTGCTCTATCAAGGACCATATAAAAATCGCTGGTCAGCACCAAGGGGTCCGGCGGTAAGGCAGCTATTCTGTCTATAATCTCCCGAAATCATAATATTGGGTTTATGGCCTTTCAAGAATTGGAGCACAGCCGAGACAGCCACCCAGAATGGGGGGGGTAGCGTCCCAGCAGACTAGGACCCTCTATCCCCCCTCAGTACCACCCCAGTCCTAGCAGACCAGTCGTGCGGAGGGCAGGTGCCCCCTCAATCAATGTTCCAACGGTAGTCCTGTCCCTGCCCTGCTACAGGCGGCGGCCCCCACCTGAAAAGCAGCAGGTCTCAGGTCCTCAGGCCGCCGGCAGCGAGTCCACCCTGGCGTTTGCTTCCTCCACCGTAATGAAGATTCTCGTTGTTTCTCCATACTGTACTTGCACTTGGCAGGGAATAGCATGGAATATTTTATGTTTTTCCTTGCGCCCTCACGTCATTGAAGTGGACCAACACCCAGGATTTTGACTATCCTGGGTCTTGGTCCACTTTCCCACTATGTGAAATCCCCCAGATCGCGAGTAAAAACTCACCTCACAATAGTGTAAAAGATCTGGGAGTACCCACTTACTTACACGAAAAACGCCTAGTGCTCTACCCCCATTTGCCGCACCATGCTACAAATAGTGCTAACGGGGTGGGGGGGGCCTCCCTAACCTACAAGGAACCACAAAATGAGCACACACACCAACCACCATGGTTTAATGTGAGGCCGGCACACAGGGCAAAAAAACGGCCAAATTGCCAAGACATCTATAAATTTATTGCAATACTATAAATGGCACATCAAAACACATCACAAACAATGAATAATAAAAAGGCTTAGCCGTTATATAAAAGTCAGGGGCCCCCCAGACACACCAGATAACAATACACGCCTCCACACAATTTCATACACACCTGCTGGCCAGCATTAGTGGGACTAACATAAAGTCCTCCTCCAGTATAATGACACGGTTCCAACTCCAAGCTCAGCAGCAAGTGTCATCACACAGCCAATATGATGTGGCCTGCACCGCATGAAGGGTTAATTAGTGCAGTTCACTGTGGCGATCACGTGGTGGGAGCTGCCGGCTGCTGCGGATGGGGCTCTATAGTGACTTCCGCCCACATACACCGCGCTGCCAGGCAGCTCTACTGCCCAGTACCTGTCCCAATGCGCAGTGGATCACGCAGATCCCTTCCCAGGCCTGGGCACTTGCAAAGTCGCAGCCGCGTTTCACTGGTCAGAACACAGGCTCAGACACAGGCAGCGATGGGAGAAGTCATGGAAGGGGGCGTGGCCAGGCTGCCCGTCACCAACGATTGTTTTGCCCCGCCCACCAGAGCTTCTTCAGGGTAGGGGACGGCCACATCCACCAGCTATTAAATATGCATAGCCCCGCCTCCTTCTTCAAGTCTGGTGGCCAATCAACATCCACGTATCTCCTTCCTCTTTGAAACAAACTCACCCTTTGGTTACTATGCGGATCCAATTCTCACTCCCTCCCTGGGAGTGAAGGCTGGCTGTTTTTATTTCTCACAGTTGCAATCTCCGGTGCTTATGGGGGAACCCCCCCTCCCCGACCAATCAACAAACACAAGATGCGATGTGGTTCTCTATATAATCATGAATGCCTTCAAAATAAAACATTATCTTCAGCGGCACACTGCCATCATTTAGCATTATCAAAGCTGTATCAATCCCCTGTTTCATCAAGGTGCACATTAGAAGGAAGTCACTAGCAGACCTCCCTTTTAACACATATACAGCTTGGGGGAACTAGAACGCTCCACATTACAATATCCTCCTCATCCAAAATTTAAAACCAATTATCTTGCCATTCTCACTCCCACTTCAACCTTCATGCATACCCAAACCATACAGTATACATAAGAAGGCAAGGGAAGCCGAGGGGAGGGGGAATGGAAAAGGGGGAAAAAGAGAGGACAGGGAGAGAGAGAAGAGGGAACAGGGAAGGGGGGAAAATAGGAAGAGAAATAATAAAAGAATTATGTTACTGTATATTTGGACCACCTTAGATCTTTTTGTCCTCCATGCCTTCCTGCAACTTCACATACAAATAATCCAGGGGAGTGCCCACACCCGGTTGCACTATAATAAAGAAGGGGCTTAAAAATTCATGGCTGATATTGATCACCACCCTAAGGAGGGCCCAAACACATCCCAAAGATTGCACCATCAACAAGTCTTCATCCATTCAAGGTGGGGGGGGGGGGGGCAGGGGCAAGCCCTAACATACTATCATAGAAAGGCCTTTAAATATCAGTATTGAGGCCTCCCGGGGTCATTGTACCAAATTCAAAGATAAGCCGTGCTTCCTGTTGTAGCTGCCTTTGGTCATGGAACCCTCTTCTCCCCTCCATCTGTAATTTGGAAATACCACATACCTTTAATCCCTTGGGATCACTGTGGTGGTAAATTTTAAAAAGGTTCTGCTATCGGACTATTGTCGTTCTTTTTGCAAATATCCCGGACATGCTCAGACAATATTTGTTGCCTGTGACGTGTTTTTATGTGCCATTTATAGTATTGCAATAAATTTATAGATGTCTTAGCATTTAATCATGGTGGTTGATGTGTGCTCAAAAACTCACCTCACCCCGCTCCTACGGCATGCACGGCTGGCGCATGCGCCGTTGGATCGGGATCCAGGTAAGGTTTCTGGATGCCCTGGGGGGGTTTCACACAGCGGGGCATCCCGATTTTGGATGCACCACAGGGAGGGATCGGATCTGCGGGCCGATCCGCCTGGGTGTTGGTCCACTTTAAAGGAGCGGCGTTGCTTCTGGACTTCAACTGTAAAGTCCGGAAAGAAGGATAATCTAGCGTCATTATATAGGATGTCCCTCTGTTTCCGCGCAGCTGCCAGAACAGTGTCCCGATCCCTGAAGTTCATTAGCTTCAGGGTGAAGGGGCACGTAAGGTGCTCCCGGCGGTGGAGTCCTAAATTGGATTCAATGTGCTTGCTCTACCACAAAAAACGGTTATATGCCCTCTGGCGCTAGAACCTTCTGAATAAGATTTTCTGCAAAGTTCTCAGGGGCATCCCCCTCCGCCCCCTCTTGTATCCTAATGATTCTGATATTGATGCGGCGGTTCCCGGTTCCTACGCACGATCCGTGAGGAGCTTTACCTGACGCTTCAGCCTCGCCAGTTCACCTCTCTGACTCAGTTGCTCTGTCCCTCATCTTATCTAGGTCATGTTTAAAATAATTAAGTTGCTCCTGCAGGTGATCAAACTTTGCCATGAGGCACATTGACAGTTATTTATAGCAGCCATTATCGCAGCATTATCAGGAATAGCAGTGGGAGATACAGGGCTCACTTCCGGCGCCTCGGCTATGGTTTGTGTGCTACAGTGCAGAACCACCGTGCGTTTTTTCTGTTGCCTCTCGTAAAGAAATGACAAATTCAGGACAGCTGCCCACTCTGCCCCCCAACCCCCAGACCAGATGTGGTAATAGGAAGTGATCGGTTCAGATGAGCATGAGACACACAGGGTGTCCCTTTAAATTTTGAGGCAGAACTTGTAGGATGGGCCTTTTTGTGGATCAGTCCTTGCCCGTGCAGCCTGTTCTCCCCCACGATGGAGGGCCGCGGAGTTGGAGTGCCCCGGGAAATCCAGCTCCGGCCGCTACTGACAATGGAAGACGGCCTCTTCAGGGGGAGGTGGTGGGCACCTAAGGAGAGAGGATAGGCGATGCTTAGGTGCACGGGCACCTCAGAGCAGCAGCCGCGGAGACTTCACCCTGCAGAGGCCGGACCGGTGGAGGAGCCGATAGAGCTGTCACAGCACGGGGAAGGCGGGCGGGAGGCCTCGGCAGTCCTCGCTCACCCCGCAGAGCGGCTGGGATAATGGAGGGAGCTGTCACAGCACGGAGGGGGCGGGAGGTGCCTGGCAGTCCTGTCTCACCTCCCCGAGAGCCACCCAGCAGAGAGGCTGAGGGGAGCTACCAGCCCCGGGAGCCAGCGGAGGAACAGGCAGCACGTCACAGTGCGGGGAAGATGAGTGGGTGGGAGGTCTCCGGCAGTCCTCGCTCACCGCCCCGAGAGCCACCCAGCAGAGAGGCGGAGGGAGCCACCAGAGGAGCAGGCAGCGCATCACAGCGCGGAGAAGACAAGCGGGCGGGAGGTCTCCGGCGGTCCCCGCACACCGCTCTAAGCGACGTCCGAGTCAGATGCGGACCAGGTCTCACCTCGGTCAGGCAGGGGGAAGTCCTTCATGCTCTCCGCGCCACCATGAAGAAGGCCACTCCTCCCTCTCCGATAATGGCGGCGGAACTTTGAGATGTGCCGAGAGGTCCGAATCAGTCCGCACATCCCCGCATCCGCTGTTAAGGTATTTTGGGGATCGGTGTGAGGGGTCCACTACATCTTAGGTCAGGCGTTTTTCTGGGGTTTACAGGATCTTTTGCAGGAGCCCTTGTGCCGTGTGCCCTACCAGCTCCACTACATGGCCACGCCCCCAGGGCTAAGCTGTCTTTACCCTATTTCTAAGGGGTTTTTTTTGGAGAAGCTGGAATTGCCGGGTCCCCATCCACCCCCGCTACCTGGGATTCGCTTTCTTTCGTCAGACAGCGAGCAGCAGCTGCAGTCTCACTGCACACAGCGAGGTAAACGGATTGAGCAGCTGGAGGGCTTCAGAGAGATACGCTCTCTAGGACTTGAGTGGCGACAGGTGGGGAAGAAAGGCACTATATCTGGGCTTGCTCTGACTGGCTGAGCCTTCCAGCAATAGTTATCTAGGAGCACCTGCCGCTTCCGATTAATATAGGGAGCAAGAGGAGGGGGGAAGATTTTCATGGATGGCTTCTCCTCCCGGCAATGACTTTACTCTCATGCGCCACCAGGTTCCCTGCTTAGCGCATGTGTTTTCTGGTAAGGGATACACACGTGCATTTCCTTATAACTTGTAACCCTCTTTGGCAGTACAGAGGGTTATAGAATGTTCAGCATTGTACCATTCCCAGTCCTTCAAGCAGATTATTCTAAGTATACAGTACGTCCTGCTCCAGATATAATACTTACACTTGGGTTCTCCTCCGCCAGAGGGCGCTGTGCACTGCAGACATGCAAAAACAGGCTCCTCCCGGCCCTTCATATACCCAGGGACCTCCCACAAATCCCCAGATTTCTCTGCAGTGCTGACTACGAAGACATGAAGTATCAGTCTCTCGCAGGTGAGCGGGGCTATTACAGCCTGCGGCCCTGTTGGACTATTCCCGCCCATCCTCCTTGTGATGTGCCTCCCAGCCTGGGCTGTGCTGGTCGGGTGAAGGTAGGCAGCACCATGGGTGCTTAACGGAGCCATGCTCCACCGCAGTCCCCCACCATAGGGTAGGCGGTTTAGGCTGATGGTGAGCCTCATAGTGGATGTCCCTCCCGCATTATTGCCCCATGCCCCATGTAGTGGTGGACCCTGTTTAAAGGGTCGCCATCCTCCCTCGCTTTCCCCCGTATTCGGGGGGAAAAGAAGGGGGGGTGTGGCGGTCTCGGTGTACACTATTGTCACGATTATGGCCGTACTTTTGCCCCTGACTGGCATCTAGGTGTCAGAGCCGCGCTGCTTGCTCCGTCTATTCTGGCCGCCGCCGTCTGTTTTTGACTTCTCAATCTACTATGCAATCGTGTACAGCACGTGCTGCCTTATCATCCCGCAACTTGAGGCAGGAAGCTAATCTTTGTACAACGCTTACGGGCGGCGGAATGGTGGCGGCGTTTTTGGACTTTACGAGTATCTACTAGCAGACGCTCTTACTCATACTATATGATTGACTTGTCAAGCCTTAACGGCTGCTTCAGAGCTTTGCGCTCTTTGGG
The DNA here is from genome assembly GCA_027917425.1 of Gastrophryne carolinensis. Lineage (NCBI taxonomy): Eukaryota > Metazoa > Chordata > Amphibia > Anura > Microhylidae > Gastrophryne > Gastrophryne carolinensis. The sequence goes on along the minus strand of CM051243.1, from coordinate 123,901,232 downwards.
GGAGGTGGGGACGTGTGGCTACCCCCACTTTGGTGCTGAGAGCGCACCGATCTGTGCACGCTGTGCCGATCAAGTACTGGTCCGGCTGCCAGGATCGCTAGGGGCTGTTCCTCGCCCTAACACTCCTATTCCCCCAGGCTTGAATCTCGCTGCTGCCGAGTCGCTTACGAGTAAGGAGTTACAGCCGGCTGCGTCTTCCAGACTGCCCGCGGCTGACCAGACTATTACAGGGTCGACAAAACGCTCGGGCCCTGATAAGAAGCGGTCCTCTACGCCCCCTGTTTCTGCCCCTGCTAAGGGATCGGAGGAGTTCACTACTCCACGTGCCTGCACCACTTCTGATGAAGGAAGGTTGTTCTCGGACTCGGGCTCATCCGATGAGGAGCCGAGGAGTCAGGACGATTCTAACCTCGAAGACTGGAACCAGTTTGATACCGTTGGTTTGTTGAGTAGGATCTTTAAGACCCTGTCTATCTCCCTCCCTATTGCGGCTCCCCAGCCGAGAGGGGAGCGTTTCCATACAGCGACACCCCGCTTGGAATTCCTAGAGCAGGCTCACTTCCATGCTCTAGTACTCGAGGAATGGGAACACCCCGGTAAGCTTCTTGGGGCCCCAGGGGGCTGGGATTGGAAATACCCTTTCCCCCCTGAGATGGTTGATTGTTGGTCATCGTCCCCCGTGGTAGACGCACCGATCATTGGGGTTCCTAACCCCCCCTTTATTGCAGCTCCTGCTTACAGTACCCTTTGGGACGCCGAGAACCGGCGCATGGATAAGCTGGCTTCACACACTTTTTCCTGTGCAGGAACGGCGCTGCGCCCGGTCTGTGCCGCGGCCATCACTGCAGTGGCCGCCAAAACCCTCATCGGACAGATGCTTGAGCATCACCTTATCGATCTCTCCTGGGAGGTGTTTAATGCATTCTCTAGTTGTGATGTATTTGTAAGATTTATCCTTCTAGCTATGGACGACACCATTAGAATGTGTGCGAGAACTTCCGCCCTTGTGGTGGCTATGCGTCGCATGGTCTGGCTGCGAGAGTGTGGTGCTGACTATGCTGCTAAAAGGACTCTTACCAGGTTCCCCTTTAAAGGGCATCGCCTGTTTGGGGCCCGTCTGGACCTGTTTGGAAAGAAGGGCAAGTCACCCCGGCGCAGGCGCCCGTCTCGGCCCCCTCGGGACAGGGACACCCCTCCCCCTCCATACCATAGTGTTAAACAAGAACCGGGGGTGTCCTCCCGGAGTCTTAGTACAGACCCCTGCCCCACGAGCAACAGACAATGCTCTGGGCCCTCCGGCAGGGTTAAACCTAAATCTTCCACCAAATCCCCTCAAGCATGATGGGGCGCCCTCGCCCGCCTGGGCGAGGGGACGACTGCAGCACCTTGCTCCTATCAGGAGGCATTTTGCCTCTTTCTGGTGGATACAAGAGGTAGTTTCCTCCGGATACAAGATAAAGTTTGCTGCGCGGCCTCCCCCATGATTATCAGGGTACTCCTGGTCCCTGCCTCTTTTCGGGTGCTGGTGCAGGCCATACACGGCCTGCGGGGTTGGAGGTCACTTGCATTTTGCCCTTATCAGGCAGAGGCAGGTGCCGCTACACCATCCCCTTCACATTCTCCCAAAAGAATGAGTCTGTCTGCCCTTTTGATTTCACAGGTTGTTGGCAATTCTACTATTCAGGCAGTTTCTGCATGAAAAATCTGGGATGGGCCACTAGCGCCTTGCGCCTAGTGGGTCCTTGCCTTCTGGGGAGATCAAGGATGCTTATGCTCACTTCCCCGTGTCTTCTAGACACCTAGGCTCTTCTGGTTTGTGTTGGATGTCCAACACTGCTAACCCGTGGCCTTGTTATCTGGCCTCTCTTCTGCCCCCACAGTGCTCACCAGGGTACTAATGGAAGCTATGTCTCTGATGAGACCAAGGGGAGTCTGCGTGAGGCCTGCCAGGTGGTCCTTCTCGCTTCCCAATCTCTATGTCAGGTCGAGTTAGCTACTCGGCTGGTGGCGTCCCTTGGGAGTCATTTGGACGGGTGTTTTTCTTCACCTCAAGTCCTCCTTGTCCTCTTGATTGGTATCTCCATTCCTAGGGATGAATCTAGTCTCGGTTCAGGCGAGAATCTTCCTCCCTCTACAATAAGGCGGACAATCTGGTTGCGTGGGTTCAGTCCCTACTTGCTGTTCCAGTCCCTTCACCAGGCAGGAATGCAGCTGGTGGGCCCGTTTGGTGTCTTGCTTAGTTAAAGTTCCTTATATTCCTCTACCAGGGTTTTTTTCTGCAACTTCTATTCTTAATACTGGACTGGGACCCAGCATCCCTGGAGTGGGTTCATGTGTGCCCTTCCCCTTGGTTAGGAGTCCCTCTTTGAGTGGATTTACTCTAGGAACCTGTCTGGGGGACAGTTCCTTCTTGCCCCTTCCACAGATGATCACCGTGGATGCCAACCTATCAGGTGATGGGGAGGTGTTTCTTCTGTAACCCCATGCGGGTGTGGAGAAGATGGGGCCTTTTAGGAGGTCCTTGTACCTCCTTAGTATTGAAACAGTGAGTTTTCAGGCTGACGCTATCTCGCCTGTCTTCTCCTCTTCCAGGCCTGCCTGTTGGGCGGTCCTCAGTCTGTCTGACGACTGTGGTCTACCTTAATCATCTGTTTGGGACCTAGTGCTGGAGGTTTCCCCAGGAAGGTATATGTTCCTGTTCTGGGTGGAGGATAATGTTGCCTGCTTATCATTGGTATTCGCTCCTGTGGAGGTTCCTCTGTGACAGGAGGTGCTAATTCTTGGATCACTATGAGTTCAACCAGTATGCACCGTCACTATTCTAAGCAGACAGCACGTCCTGCTCCAGACATAGTCCTTACATGTGGGTATACCTCCGCCTTCAGCGCAGTGCACTGCAGAATCATAAAGAAAACAAGCTCCTCCCGGCCCTACATATACCGAGGGACCTCCCACAAATCCCTCTGCAGATTCCTCTGCAGTGCTGAACTGCGAAGACATGAAGTATCACGCTCTCGCAGGCGAGCGGGGCTTTACAGCCCGAGGCCCTGCGGAACTATTTCCACCTGTCCTCTCTGTGAAGAACATGCCTCCCAGCCTGGGCTGCGTGGGTCGGGTGAAGGTAGGCAGCACCTTGTGTGCTTAACGGAGCCATTAAGGCAAATGGTGAGCCTCAAAGTGGATGCCCCTCCCGCACCAGTGCCCCACGCCCCGAGTAGCGGTGAACCCCGATCGCCGGGTCACCTTCTCCCTTAGTTCCCCCCGTTAGTGGGGGGAAAAAGAGGGGGGGGTTGTGTACGTTGGCCTAATCTTGCCCTATTACACGGTAGGCTTATGGCCTTTATCGATTCCGTGGGTCAGAGCCGCACTTCAAACTTTATTTTAACCTTTGCTGCAGCGCCTTAAAGTTGGTGACTTGGCGCGTAAGGCGGCTCTGTCTCGCGACGCCATGGCGTCCTTTTCTGTTTCCTTTCCTGTCTTGTTCCGCGCTTAGAGCTTTGCGCTCTCTGGGGGGGGGGCATGGTCTCGCTGGCGCGTTCCGCGTCACCTACAGCTCTGGCCCGCCCTTCGAGGTTCGTTGGCGCCATTTTGTCGGTTTTCCTGCGCGTGCGTGGTCACGATTCCTCCTTCTCCCTTGGTCGCTGTAAGTGCCCTCATGGGCGTTCGTTTATTTTTCTTCTTGTGCTGCGCATGGCTCTGACACCCTCTCTTCCCCTTATGTCTTTCAGACACCAAGCTTCCAGTGGCTTCTCCCAGCCTGATATATAAATATCTCACGGGGTTATATTAAATTCTCCCACATTCCCAGCGGGTATTGGGGCATCCAGGGTTGCTTACAGCATAAATCCCTACTGGCATATTGTCTAGATTAATCACCATATGGAGGCATCTAAGAATTTGGTGTCCAGGGTCCCGTGGGGACAAGACCGGCTGTGTACCATGGGTAGACAACCCCACGCTGACGCTGATAGAGCACGGGTCTGCGGACTGTGTGCTGAACAAGCGCTGGCCCTGCAATCAGGTTTACCAGTAACTGCACCTCGCTTCAATTCTCCTGTCTCCCCGTGCCTAAATCTCACTCCTGATGAGTCACACTCCAGCGGGGATGACCAGCAGGTTGTGCCGCGCAGGCTCCCCACGGCGGAGCAGGTGATGTCTGGTTTGGCGGAGCGCTGGAAAGAAGCGGTCCCTGACGCCTCCTGGTCATAGGTTTTCCACTGAAAATGAGGAACCTGCCGCTATGCAGGACCATGATCCGTCCGATGATGGTGATCTGTTTTCAGGTTCCAGTTCATCAGATGAGTTGTCTTGGAACCAGGACGGTGCTGGCCCGGGGTATTGGGGCCTGTGTGACACTGATGAACTACTTATAAAGATCTTTGAAGTGCTGTCCATCTCTCCTCTGGGAGAGTCTCCCAAGCCCAAGAGGGAGAGTTTCCACACGGCGACGCCGCGCCTGGAATTTTTGGATCAGGATCATTTCCAGTATCTCATATCTAAGGAATGGGAATCACCTTGTAGACTTACAGGGGTTCCGGGGGTTTGGGACTGGAAGTATCCCTTTCCCCATGATTTGGTTGAGCGATGGTCAGTCCCTCCAGAGGTGGATGTGCCAATTATTGGGGTTGCTAATCCTCCCTTCATGGCGGCCTCCTCTTCTCGTACCCTTCGGGATGCTGAGGACCGGCGCATGGACAGATTGGCTTCCCATGCCTTCTCTAGCGTAGGGATGGCCCTGCGTCCGGTCTGTGCTGCGGCTGTTACCGCGGTGGCCCGCCAGGACTCTGTTCAGGAGGATAATTGACCAACAGCCGGAGGATCTCCCTTGTGAGATCTTCAATGCACTGTCCGATTGCGACGTTTTTGTGAGGTTTATCCTCTCAGCTATGGATGACACTATTAAAATGTGTGCTAGAACCTCGGCTCTTGTGGTGACTATCCGTCGCCTGCTTTGGCTGCGACAGTGGGGGGCTGACAATGATACTAAAAAGGCTCTTACTGGTCTTCCTTTTAGAGGACGACGCTTATTCGGGGCCAGGTTGGACCTTTTTGGCAAAAAAGGTAAAGCGCCCTCGCGCAGAAGGCTGGCCCGACAGGCCAGAGGCAGGGCCTCCCTGCCCCCTCCTTACGTTAGCGTTAAACAAGAACCAGAAGTGTGCTTCCAACTTTTTGGAGTGGAAGGTCGTCCCAAGGGAGGCAGGCAACGCCCTGGGACCTCTGGTAGGGCAAAACCTAAGACTGCCAAACCACACAAGCATGAAGGGACGCCCTCGCCCTGTGGGCGAGGGAACTGCCACAGCACTTGGCTCCTCCCGCAGGCCGTGTTTGGCAAGGAGTGCCTGGGCTCTCTTACAGGTTGGCCTTTGGTTGATAAATTGCATCCGCACTGCTCTTTCCTCCGGGATGACGCAGTCTGCCCAGGTCCGGCATTCGGGACCTAGCATTGGTGTTTCACAGCCTGTGCCTACTTGGTATCCATCTGTTGGGTTGCAGGCGCCCTTGTCCAGTGAGCCTCTTGATGCCTGCGAGGATCCTTACTCCCCTTCGGTCCCTTGTTCCTTCTGGACTTTTGTCCTTTCTCCGGCCGGTGTTACAGGACCATTCTTCAGAATAGGGTCTTGTCCGGGGTCCCCCCCCCCAGTGACCAGGAGGACTCGCCAAGGCGAGTATAGGAGTGTTTCATGATCATTCACCGGTTCTGTCTGCATTTCCTACCTGTCTTGGAGCTCCCTCGGAGTCCTTTGGGTTGGTGCTTAGGCACATCACTGATTTACTGTAACTTGGTTCATAATCTCCCTACGGGGTGGTATTTAGATCAGTCCAGGTTCAACCTTCCCTTCTGAATTGGGTGCCCTGGTGTGGAAAGGCCCTTGTCCTCGGTGCAGTCACACTACATTCACCTTGCGGCTGGTGGGCCTATTGCTGGCGATCCAGTCACTGTTCCTTTTCTCAGAGGCCCTTGGGGCCTGCGGAACCTTGGGTTGCTTATCCTGGTGGGGGTTCCAATACCCCTGGGAATAGATCGGTATGTTCCCCTTGTTTTTTACGGGGGTTCTCTTCTGGTTGGCCTACTCATGAGAGTTATTGAGGGACTTCACTCCCTTCTTGCTATCCCTGACAATGGTCGCTAAGGGAACCAAGTCTGGCAGGCCCACTAAGGGGCTTTATTCTTATGATTTTCCCCGTGGTTCCTAAGGGGGCCCTTTTTGGGGGGGCCCATTTTCATACTGTTCGTAAGTAATCACATTGTGCCTTCGGGCCCTAAGTTGCTGGGCCATTTCCTTTAGGCATGCCCGCTTGGGGTTTCTTGGTCTGGCTGGTCAAGTGACCTGTCCCTGATTTTATTCGAGAAGGTCTCGGAATAGGTTGACCCTTCATGTAGGGTCTGGTTCTGATCTAGTGGGGATTCTTACTCTCCTCGCGCTTCATTGGTATTGACTTGTTGGCTGTCCTTCTGTGCTAGGAGGGCCTTCCCTAGTGCCTCGATGAGCCCTACTGGGGGGCTGTGGCACCGTGACTGTTACAGGGACTCTGTCCTGGTTATGGTCCTATTCATTGCCCTGGGTGATTCCCAGGACTCTCTGGTCTTGGTCATGGTGACCTAGTTTGGCCTTCTGCCGGGGTATTCTACCCTGGTCTGACCCTTCTTACACCCTGCTGGGTGGAGTTCTGCACAGGCTTGCTGCGGCAAGGGTGAACTGTGGCCCTGGGGGCCCTGAGTGGCCCTGTGCGGTGTGGTTCGCATTTTCTGCTGTAAACAATTGTACTGTGTGCCCTCTCAGGAGGGCTGTTATGCCTAGTTAGGCTCCTTGTTACGCCTCTCCCTTACAGGGTTTGGATGTTTGTTATTCACCCTATCGGAGATGATTCTTCCGGGTGCCTTTTCCTTTTGGGGGGTTGGGTCTAGACCCCTCCCTTTTTATTCTCTCCCTTTTTCCTGCCGGCTATGTTGGGAGATGTCGCCCTAGTTGGATGGCTTGGACTAGCTCTCTCTCTCTTCTTACGGGATGTGGGCTTGCCCATGGGTCCTAGAGTTCTTATGGCATGGCTGGAGTTGGTCCCCCAACTCAGTTCCTTGAGAAGTTCCACTGCTCGCCCTGTTTGTCCTTTGTAGAGACTAGTTTCAAGCTTCGGCGTTGAGCATTCCTTGGGGTGCCTTAGGCGCATTCCCCAGGGAATTCTAGGCCCCCTTGGGGGGGGGGTTACTTATCCTGCTGACCTGCTAAGGGTGACCGAGTCCTCTGTTTTTAACCAAGTTTAGAGACAGATTATAGGCTGACCTGCAAGCTAACAGGGTTGAGTGCTGTGGCTCCTTTTAAGACCTGCTAAGGGTTCACTGGGTCTTATCCAAGTTCTTGTCTGAACTGTTCCTTGCCTCAGACGACTCTTTCGGGGCGGGTGCCTCAGTCCGAGGCGTGCCATAGGAGACGGCTTTCTTAGCCTAGTCCTTTTTTATATTTCACAGCTCTTTATATCTGTACACCGTTGTTGAGGATGTGTCCGCCTTGCATCAAGCTTGAGTCCAGGCGGAAGGCTTGTTATCCTTTTCTATTCCAGATCCTATGGTCTCTGGGCTGGTGTTCTGCTTACTCTGAGCTTAAAGGGGATCTGTATCCCTCAATAGGCGTTGGGAACTTCTGGACTGCTTCCTGTCCAGGGTTGGGGCTATGCCCTTGGGGCTTATAGGCGTCCCCATCCTTCCTGCAGCAGGACCTGGTTACTCCCATGGGTGTGGGAGCCTGTTGGACTGGTCTTGATTGGCTGGTTGCCCTTCGGAGCTCTTGTTTATCGCTTTGGCTCTTGAGGAGCCTTGTTAGCTCGTGTTCAGTATTCCGTTGGTCTAGCTGTGACCGGAGTTCATTTTCCCTGACGGGAAAGGTTATATGGTTGTCATGGCTACCCTGTTGTCATGAGTAGCATGGTTAGGCTGTTACTCTGGCCTGTTTGTTATGGGAGATTCATTCTTCTCTCTTGGTTTGGATTTCGTCTACCGGTGCTTGGTTTGGGCCTTCTGCATTTGGTTGTTGAGCAGGCTGACTAGTTCTCTGCTCGTGTTTCATTAGCCCTGTAGGGCTTCATAGTTAAGTTAGAGCTTTGCTCAAGTTGCTCCTGGTAGCAAGGTTACAGGCGCTAGCGCTGTTTTTGTCGGCTGTGCCTTTTTTCATGGGGATCCCACCCTACTTATGGACACTGCTATTGGATGTCCCACATGTAAGGACTATGTCTGGAGCAGGACGTGCTGTCTGCTTAGAATAATACAACTCTGTGAAGTACTCACCTGTAGAGTTAGTATTATATGCAGACAGCACGTCCTGCTCCACCCCACCCTGATTCACCTTGTTCTGGATCCCCTGTGTGGTGGTTATTATCTTGGATATTGTTGCCAGTCTCTGGGTGGTTGTTTTCCTCCTGGCTTCTTCTCTCACTGCTTGTCAATGCTGGGGATTTGTGGGAGGTCCCTCGGTATATGTAGGGCCGGGAGGAGCTTGTTTTCTTCATGATTCTGCAGTGCACGGCGCTGAAGGCGGAAGTATACCCACATGTAAGGACTATGTCTGGAGCAGGACGTGCTGTCTGCATATAATACCAACTCTACAGGTGAGTACTTCAGAGTTGTATTTTTTCAAGCTTTTGCCACTCGTTTCCCTGTCCCTGGCTCCTATGGCCGTGGTCATGAGGATTTAGTATTTTTATGACGGGACATTCTGGCCTGTATGCCTTGTCTCCCTTCCCCCTGCTAGGCGGGTTTCTGTGCAGAATCGCTCTGGTAGGGGGACCATTGATACTGGTGGAGTGTGGATTCGCAGACGTGATACCTTAGGGTAGTAGTTCTGTACCTTCTGCTAGGGGTGTTGCCCTGTTTCGCTCAGGGCCTCCGTTACGTCACTCCAATTCCACAGTCTCTGGCCTAGCCGGCCTGACCGCTGGTTCTTCCGTCCTTATGGAGACGGGATTCTCTCTTCTGTGTTCGTGGCTAATGGAAGTCTGAGAGCAGCGCTCTTCTTCTTCTTCCATTCTTATGAGGTATGGCTTACCCATATGGATTGGTGTTAGTCTAGGTCTATTCCCTGTTGGGCATTCTCTGTCACCAGGGCTTTAGAGTTTATTACAGCATGGCTTGGAGTCGGCTCCCCAACTCTGTACTCTGAAGGGTCAGGTTCTACCCTGTCCGCCTTCCGGCAGAAGTCTTTTGCTTATTTCCCTCGGCTAAGCTTTCTTTCGGGGGTTGCTCACTGCGTGCCCCACTTAATTCTACGGTCCCTGTTGGGATTTACATTTTTTATTCCACTGGCCTTGTGGGATGTTCCTTTTGGACCGATTCAGGAGCTGTCTGGCTGTCTTTACCTTCATCGTTGTCCCTTGGGTCTGTTGGCACAGTCAGACGTGTGTCTGAGCGGGTGGCTCTGTTTCGCTAGCCCTCGTACTTTGTTATGCACCAGGATAAGGTGGTGCTCCACCTTAAGCCGGACCTTCTATCTCTGGTGGTGGCTTAGGCTCATGTATTTAGGACATCGCCTTTCTGTTGGGCCTTATTCCTAGTAACTCTGAGACAAGGGGATTTATTTTCCCTCATCAGGTGCGGGAATCTTTTTCCTGGATTGTTTCTGGTCCCTCTGGGGGACTGATGCCCCTTGGGGTTTGAGGGCACTTACCTCTGTATGTGCCTGATCTTGTCTGCTTCCAGGGGTTACGCGGCCCTTGGCCTAGCCTTTACTTGGGAAGATTGGCTTCTTCCTGGAATAATTGTTAGCGTTTGATCTTGTCAGGCTGTTACTCAGGCCTATTCCTTTGAGGTGCTGAGCTTCTCTCACCTTATTCTGATTCTACTGGTGAGTAGGTATCCTTTGGCCTTTCACCACCAGGTTTTGTTGTACAAGTTTGCTAAACAACTACCTTGGTTTTTGGTTCATACCCTTTCAAGAGTTTTTATGATTTGATGCTGGAGCTTTTGCTCCTGTCGCTTTCGGTGGCAAGGTTGCAGGTGACAGTGTCTCTACTGCCTGCTGTGCCTTTTTGTTGGGGATCCCACCCTACTTTATGGACACTGCTATTGTATGTCCCAAGTGTAAGTATATCTGGAGCAGGACGTAGGGTATACTTAGAATAATACAATTCTGTGAAATACTCACCTGTAGAATTGATATTATACGTATACAGTACGTCCTGCTCCACCCCACCCTGGTTTTTGCATTATTCTGGTTCCCCTGTATGGTGATTGTTTTTATTGTTATCATTACCAGTTGTTTTTGGTGGTTGGATTCTCTCGGCTTCTGGTTCACTGCTTTTCAATGCTGGGGATTTGTGGGAGGTCCCTGGGTATATGAAGGGCTGTGAGGAGCCTGTTGTTGCATGCTCCATTGTGATGACATATAACAATGGAGAGAGCGGACAACCCTGCCGTGTGCCATTACTAACCTTAAAGGCCGATGAAAGGAGACCATTCACGCTCACCCTTGCCGTGGGCCCGGAATATAGGGACACTATCCTGGACAGGAGGGACGGACCAACACCAATCTGCTGAAGAGAAGCCTTAAGAAACATCCAATCCACTCTATCGAATGCCTTTTCCGCATCACACGATAATAGGCAAGCAGGTACCTTATTAGAGTTGGCATATGCAGTTAGGTTAAATTCCTTATTGGTGTTGTCCTGCGCCTCCCGCCCAGGCACAAACCCCACCTGATCCAGGCTTATCAATCCCGGGAGTAACGGCTGAAGCCTGGAGGATATAAGTATAGCATATAATTTAATGTCTACATTAATTAACGATATTGGTCTGTAGCTCCTACATAAGATGGGTCTTTCCCTGGCTTGGGGAGGACCGTAATAATGGCCTCTAAAGACTGCCCCGGAAACCCGCATTTAGGACCTATCGAATTAAATACTCTGACCAGGAAGAGAAGTAGTTCGGGAGCCAGCTGCTTATAAAATTTGGGAGTATAGCCATCTACCCCCGGGCTCTTACCTTGCGGTGTCTCTTTAATTGCCTTGGCCACCTCGCACACCGTAAAAGGCTCCTCCAAAGCCTCTGCCTCCTCCTTTGGAATGGAAGGAAGAGATGTATCATAAACATATTAAACCACATCCTCAGGTGGGTCTGCAAAAATTGGGACAGTCTGATCCTGCTGTAGATTATATAGGGATTGGTAGTAGTCCCTGAACGTGTCCGTTATCTGGGAAGGAACCATGATCATGTGCCCCTGCGGTCCCCTGACATTGGGGATATAGGTGTTCGCAATTCTAGGGTGTAACTCCCTGGCTAGCAGCCTCCCACATTTGTCGGACGATTCGTAATAAAGCGCCTTCTGCCGTTCCCTAAACCTTAGGTACGCCTGATTATAGAGTCCCTGCAGCTTCTCCCTGGCCCTCGACAAGTCAAGGAGCAAAACATTAGTTGGGTTCTTTTTATGGTCCTGTTCCAATGATTGGATGAGCTGTATAGTGTCCCGAATTGAAGTGGCTCGCTGCTTTTTTAGCCTGGTCCCATGTTTAATAAATTCCCCTCGCACCACACATTTTAAAGCCTCCCACTGATATGGAAGGGGTGTAGAGTCTTGTGCATGATTCCTCAGAAATTCCTTGATCGTTTCTCTGACCCCTGACATGCAGACAGCGTCCCCCAGCAGATTATTATTAAGCTTCCAGTTCCAGCACTTCGGGTAAAGCCCGGGTAGGTACACAGAAATATTGGAGCATGGTCCGACCACACAATCTGGCCAATCCGTGCTTGCGGAGCCCAATCCATGGCGTGATGGCTCAGATATAGATAGTCTATTCTGCTATAAGATTTCCTAGCAGAAGAGAAGAACGTAAAGTCCTTGTCTCGTCCATGCAGGCCCGCCACGAATCTACCAATTGCATATCAGCCAGCACTTTTTTCAGCCTATTTCGTTTACTCAGGGACACTGCCGACACGCCCGAGGAGGAATCCAACTCAGGCTGCATGGAGATATTAAAATCCCCTCTCACTAGCAAAGTGCCCTCAGAGAACCCCTCCAGCATCCTAAGAACTCGTACACAAAAGCCCACCTGGTCAATGTTAGGAGCATAGATATTCGCTCTAGTGTATACCTTCGTATATAGCTCCACTTTAAGAAATATGAATCGCCCATTGGGATCAGCCTTAGTGTCTACAACCTTGTGCGGGAGAGACTTATGGATAGCAATCGAAACCCCTGTTGCCTTCATGTTGGGATTAGGTGCATGGTGCCAGGTAGGGTAATATCTATTCCTAATGCTCGGAACATGGCCCTCTTTAAAATGCGTCTCCTGGAGAAGCAAAATGGCCCCCCTGTGCTTATGCATATCGTATAACACTTGTGACCTTTTCTCAGGGACATTTAGCCCTTTAACATTAAATGAGCCAACCAGTAACTCTGCCATTGTCTGCGCGCTTCTTGGGGGGTAGGAAAGATGGATCGGGAGGGGGGGGAGAGAGAGACAGGAGGGGTTGTGACACTGAGGGTATCTAAAAAGAGGGGATAAGAATACAATAACAAATACAACTAAGAAAACAGACAGGTACTAGTGCTAGTATTAGCGGTAATGCTCTCTTGGTTCTCTTTATAAGAGACGAGCGTTCTGGCCTACTGGGGGGAAGTGGAAAGCCATAACCGTGGGCACGGAGTTGCTTCTGCCTTATACACACGCTATGAGAGTCCACTTCTCCAAAGTCACAGGCCACCATTAAACACCACATCAATAACATTGAACTTTAACCATAGCAAAAGAACATCATTACATCCATAACAGTTATCAACTATAGGTTCCCAAACCCCCACGCCGACCCACCCCTCAGCTGTGGGGCAAGACGGCATAGGAAACTCCCATTCCCGAATTCCACCAAAGGAGCAGCCACATTAGCCTGCCAACTTTCGTCAGCACAGTGGGTCACCCCCCCTCCACACCAACCATCCTCAACCAAGCCACTTTTACCCACCCCAGGAGCAACAGCCACATGAGCCAGGGCAGACAGCACCATCCACGGGCCAACGAATTATACTCACGCTGACCCATGTCCAGCACCGCCCCCGGGGACACCCGCGCCAAGCGCCCCCCCGGCACCTCCATCAACAGTCAAAAAAGGAATGGCCATCCATGCTCGCAGCACTTCATGACTGCAGTCCAGGAACCAGTCCCGGGGGGGCGAAGTCAGGACGCCCGGACACCGCTGGTATCTTCAACCGGACTAAACAGCTTGTCGGCGTCCGCCACCTCTGATTCTGTTTCTCTGTGGCCTTGGATCTCCAGGAAGCGGGCGTCTGCCCGGCCCTCCGAAGTCTCCCACGGAGGGCAACAGCCAATCATCCACCTGTATACTCGGAATTTCCAAAAAGCTGAAAAGATCCGGAAGTTGCGAGTGCGACCGTAGAGCAAACGATCGCCCTCTCTTCATAACCACCAGGTGGAATGGGTGGCCCCACCTGTACGTCGCTCCGACTGATTGAATAGATTCCAGTAATGGTCTCATGAGTCGACGCATTTGAAGGGTGCGTCTGGCAAGATCGGGAAGCAAGGTGATCCTGGATCCGTTGTAGGCTCTTCTCATTATGTCATCCTTGATTTTATAGAAGTGGACCCGACATACTATGTCCCTTGGTCTGTCAGGATCCATGGAGCGCGGGCCCGGAGCCCTATGGGCTCTGTCGATCTCGATATGTTCTCCAGGGGGCCTGTCCAGGACAATGTTGAATATCCGGACAACCACTTCGTTAAGGTGATTATTCTCCGGAACCTCTGGGAGACCGCGTATCCGTATGTTGTTCCTGCGGCTCCTGTTTTCAAGATCATCCAGGTGCATTAGGGCCCTAATTGTTTGTTGGTTAGAGTCTGCCTGGGCCCGTTGCATCGCTGCCTGTGTCCGCTCCAGCGCTGCCAGTCGCTGGTCCGTATCGACCTGTTGTTGCTCAAGAGTGTTCACTCTTCCAGAGACCTCAGAGACCGCTCGCGTCACCTCCTCAAGCTTCCTTCTCAGGAGAGATTCCATCCTAGTTGTATAATTCTCAAAGTCCCTCCTGGATGGTAAAAATTTCAATAAAATGTTGAGATTATATTGTTCCTGTGGAAGAGATCTACGATGCACTGGGTCTGTAGAGGCCACTGTAGCCTGGGACCAACTGGGCAACTGTGGCCCAATCGGGCTATCAGGCCCTTCTGAAAACATTGGGCTGGTTAAGGCAGATGGACAAAATCTCTGGCCCTCTCCAGGTCCGGTTGGTGACGGGGTCGAGTTCCTCTCTTGGGGTGCGCCCCAGGGTTCGCCGTCTCTCTCAGCTATTTGGGGGTTGGCCTCCTGCCCCCATGAAGCTCGCTAGCATGGATCCGATCACCGGAAGACATCTCCCCCTCACGGGCGGCCCCACCATTCGGGGCAAACTGGACCCCATCGCGAGGAGGGGGGGTGAACCTCAGCCATCACCACCACTGAACCAGGGGCGCCCCTCCTCCCGTCGGCCCCATTCTGTGGCGTCGGAGACTGTCCCCTGCAGATAAGGCAGTCCCCTTTGCAATGTGGGAGTGCTGGACATGCTCCGCAACGCGCCGCTGTTTGGCCAGGGGAACGAGCCTGTACTTGGAGTGAGCATCCCAGCCCCGACTGCAGTCCCTGGGGCCATGTCTCCCAGGTGCCTGTCTGATTTGTACCCTCCTGTGGCCCCCTTGTATTTTCCCCCACCGGGTTATCTCCCCACTCCCAGGTGGCCAATCCAATCCCCGCAGGCCGCGCCATTCTTGTCTTCTGCGGCACCTTCTGCTCTGACTGGGGGGGGGTCTCCTTCACCTCGCTCTGTGCCTCCCCGACCCGGCTTCTGGTTACCTTGTCGCCACCGTCCTCGCAAAGCGATGCCCCGCCCCCATTCCAGTGTGCAGCAATTTCATGTACCCAACAGGGTCCATGATTGTTTTTCGCTTTCCGCTTTCCTATATTAGGATCCTTCTAAGGATCTGAAATATGTTTTAACTGTAGGTCTTCTTTAGTGATAATGCAGACTAGTGGTATCCAACCTCTCCTATTTTTTTATAAGTGTAAAGTGTGGCTGTTTGGTATTTCACTTTGCTCTATCTCAGCTCTCTGTCTCTGTATACACAGTGTTGTTACTAATGGCTGTTTGCATGTATAATACTAAAACATTGTCAGCACTTACTTTTGCTCTTTAGTCATTTGTGACTGTTGGTCCAATTTAACTGCCTGTGTCGAGACCCTATCTAGCCAATGCGGGGAGTCTCAGTCTCAGCAACACTCTTTACAGTCATAAGGTGCTAACTCTTTGCATTTTCCTGCCCCTGGCAGATTGAGACTCGACATTTTTTATAACCTACCTATGTGCTTATTCAGCAATGGGCTGCATTCCTTAGGCAGGTTATAGAGGCAACAGATCAGATGTGGTACATATCAGTTTGCAGTCCTGTTAAGTACCACCAGTGTTATCTTTACCCCTGGCTGGGAACCCCTGATCTAGGGCATTTTCTATGGTAATGCTGGTAGTTCATTTTTTTTTTTGTTTGTTATACAGTCTGGATTACAATCTGGTTTAGCCTGCACCTGACTAACTGTGGCTGGCTGTCTGCATTTGAATTAAGGTGAATACTTGCACCTTTTTGTTCTTTTAACCCTTATGAGGGAACATAACTTTTGATGACCTTGTCTATTGCCTTTATTTGCTTTCTTGGTGCTCCCACCATTGGACGTTATAATCAGGGTGACCATTATTCTGGTTAGTCATGTGATCTTACTGTACATCAACAAGGGAAGGATAAGGTCACCTACCCCATTCTTCCGATTTGTCTGTCTTCCCTTTGGCCTGGCATCAGCTCCCAGGATCTTTACCCAAGGTTCTGGCCCAATCCTCTGGCGTATGTAAGGCAAAGCGGGATAGGGATCATAGCTTATTTGGACGATCTACTTTTTGCCCCAAGCCAAGATAAATTACTTCAGGATCTTTATGTAACAAAGGGGTTGTTGCTCCATCTCAGGTGGGTTCTGAAATCCAGTCTAGTTCTGTCTCGGGTCACGACTTATTTAGGGTTCGAAATTAATACGATCCTTCAGAATATTTTCTTGCCTCCCAGAAGGTAACCCTTTCAGGAAGCCGTTCAGTCTTTGTGCGCCAGTAAGACAGCCCCGGTGCATCAGGCCATGAGTGTCGGGATTTTTGACCACCTGGGACAAGTCTCCAAGATCTCTAGAAGCTGGTAAAGAAGTCACTGGAGTGGTGCCTGTGCAAGAACAGATTTGTCAACGGTCTGCCTTGGAGAGATCCCAGAGACCAAATTGTAACAACGCATGCCTCCTCATGGGGTTGGCAAGCCCATTGTGGGGCCCTGACTGCTCAGGGAGATGGTCCAAAAAGCTGAGTCAGTCTTCCTTAAACCTGAATTTATAGCAGTAAAAGAAGCCCTGTTCACCTCTGACTAGTCGACATGTTCAGATCAGAACAGACAATGCGACGACTATGGCCTACCTGAATCGACAGTGAGGGACAAGATCTCCTTGACTACTGACAGCAGCAACCGAAATTCTGCTTTGGGCAAAACAGAACCTGCTTTGTCAGCCATTCATCTGAAGGGGTGCCTTAATCAAGTGGTGGACTTTCTAAGTCGCTCTCCATTGCTGGAGGCAGAATGGTCTCTGAATCAGAAGGTACAGGGACCAGTGTTTGACTCTGTGGACCCTGAAGTCGCCTTGCTTCTATGTGAGTGCTAGAGGCTTAGCTTTGCTAGTGGCTCTAAGGCATTCATTGCGGTTTAAGCAGTGGTCAGCAGACGCAACTTCAAAGAGGACCCTGACAGGATTCTCCTTTCTGGGGTTGGGCGTCTGTTCAGGGAGCGTTTGGATGATAAGGTAAAAAAAGGCTACTGGGGGTAGGTCTACTAGACTCTCACAAAGAAGATCTAACCCCTTTTTTTCACAGATCATCCAATTCTCGGCCCTTTCATAGGGGCAGCCGCCTTCCTTGGGATACCGAAGAGATTTCTGGATTAAACCAAAGGCCCATCAGGCATGAGGGGATGCCCCCACACCTGCAGGTGGGGGCACAGCTTCTGCATTTTGCTCCTATTTGGAGGCTCCATGTAACAGATGTTTGGATACAGGAGGTGGCTTCCTCAGGTTACAAGATGGAATTGGGGGCCAGACCTCCTCAGAGGTTCTTTTAGTCAGGGGTATCCCGAAATCCAGGGGAAGCATTGAGATCCGCTATAGTTTGTTGCATTCCCCTTTTAGAGAGAGGGTTTTATTCCAACTTGCTGATAATTCCCACTACAGACGGTTCTGTACGCCAAATATTAGATCTCAAGAGCCTCAACGGGTTCATCCGAAATTTCGCATGGACTCCTTAAGGTCCACAGTGATGACTTTTCAGCCAGGAGAATTTATGAGTAGATATAAAAGGATGCATACCTACACATCCCTAACTTCCCGGGTCATCAAAAATATTTGCGCTTTGCAGTTGGCGGCCTACACCTCAAGTTTTTGCCTCTGCTCTATGGCCTGTCTTCAGCCCCAAGGGGGCTTACCAAGGTGCTGGCCGGTCTCATGGCTCTTTTAAGAAACCAGGGAATACAGATAATCCCTTACTTAGATGATCTAGAGAGTTGATCAAATATCCTAAGTCGCATTCCCTCAGGAGTATGTGCTCTCCACTTCTGGGTCGATTACAAAAAAAGATAGCTTGTGAGGAAGTTCCAACCATACTGGTGGCTCCTTGTTGGCCAAGGAGAAGCTGGTTTTCAAACACAGTAAGGAGGTTGGAAAGCGACCACTGGTGGTTGCCAGACGATCCAGACATCCTCACACAGGGGCCCCTATGGCACCCCAGTTCTGGCTTTGATGGCCTGGCTATTGAAACCTCCATTCTGGCAGAGAGTGGTTTATCTGCCAGAGTTATCTAGGCCATGGCCCGAAAGTAGCTTTACTACAGAGTTTGGCAAGTATCACTTGGTGCAATACTGGGGATTTTGCTTGTAGGACTTTTTCTGTTTCCAAAATTTTGGAATTTTTACAGAAAGGTCTTGATGAGGGTCTTCAACTGAGCACTCTAAAAAGACAGATATCTGCTTTATCTATCTTTTTTTTTCAGAAACTCATTGCTGAAAATAAACGGACAAGTACTTTTTTTGCCGGGCTTCACCCAAGTGTATCCTCCACGTAGGCCTATTTTGCCTATCTGCGACCTGAACTTAGTTTTATCAGCTCTTCAGGGTCCTCTTTTTGAGACGCATAAGCGTCGCCGCGCTTAAACCAGACCTTCACCCTGAATAAGAGCCTATCTTATATGTTTCCCACACCCTGTACATACAGATTGCTCACCTGCATCTATTGCATTTTCGGAGACTTTAAACATCCAAGATGGCTCCCCATGGAGGTGCAGGCAGCCTGCAAACAGGAAGTGTCTTCTGACTGTGTCGCTCTGCATTCTGGGATTGCTGACCTTTCCCTGACCCCCAGCTCAGCTCTTGTCTGTGCAAAGCACAGCTATAACCCGCCCCCTGTACTTTATCCCGCTCTCTTCTCCTCAGTATGTGATGCTAATGAGCCAAGATGGCGGCACCCGTATCCTAGAGTGCTGAACAGAGTTGCAGGCCATTGAAGGAAAGAATAAAAAGTAAGTGATTAAAAACTTTAAATATATTTATTTTAGAAGCTGGGGAATAGTTTAAGGGTTTGGGCTTTTCATTAAATGATGCTGAAGGTCCGCTTTAAGGCTAACTTACTAGTGGCAATTACATCTGTGCAATGGTTATCTGAGCTAGCAGCTTTATCCGTTAAGTTGCCTTATTTATGTTGCATAAGGATAAGTCTTTCATTTTAAGCATTTTACCCTCTCTATGTCCTGCTCCGGTCAGCCATAAGTGAGCGTTCTTCACTCGCTGGATAAGTTTGATTCCTTATTTATTATATGTGAAGGATCTACCGCAAGCTAAGTCTACCACCAGCCAATGGATTAGACAGGCAGTAATAAGGGCATTTCTGAGGGGAGGAAGCGAAGTCATGCACTTGGGGTATAATAACCTGAAGGCTGCATAGGCCTCGGGGAAATAAAATTGGGAGAATCACTTCTTGAGAAGGATCAGGGGGTACTGGTAGACCAAAAGCTAAATAACAGCATGCAATGTTAAGCAGCTGCTTCCAAGACCACCAAGATATTATCATGCATTTAAAGAGGCATGGAATCGCAAGATAGGGATGTCATTTTGCCTCTTTACAAGGCACTGATGCGCCCTCTTCTGGAATATGCCTATCAGTTCTGGGCACCAGTTCATAGAATGGATGCTCTGACTATGGAAAGGGTGCAGAGGAGAGCCACCAAACTAATGAGGAATGAAGGATCCTAGTTATGAGAAAAGATTACGAAAATTAAATCTGTTTAGTTTTGAGAGGAGTCAACTCGGGGGAGGGGGGGGGGGGGGCATGATTAACTTGTATAAATATGTAAATGGCCAATACAAAAAATATGGTGAAACACTGTTTCATGTAAAACTTTTTCTAAAGACAAGGGGGCAATCCCTTAAAGTGGAAAAAAAGAAATTCATTAAATATGTGGAATAGCCTCCCACAGAAACTTGCTATTGCATCACCCGCTTACAACTTCAAAAAGAGATTAGTTGTTTATTTAGAAGAAAATAACATTAACAACTATTGGCTGTTATCAGTAAACAAAAAATAACTTCCCCCTACCCCAACACGCTTGGTTGAACTTCATGAACATATGTCTCTTTTCAGCTGTATTCACTATATAACACTCTAGCAATCCCAGTAAATGGTGCCATGTCAAAATGGTTTCATATGACAAATACCACAAGACAGGGTTGCTCCCTTTCACCCTTTCTCTTTAATATACTAAGTATCTTCATGAATAAGTTAGATCTGGAACAGAGGATTAAATTGGTAATATTATAGGGCAGGGAAATAAAAAAAAACTCTTCTCAAAGATTCATTGACCAACAATAGAAATGTCCGTCTATCCCCCATACAGATATTGCACAATATATACTTAACAATTTAATCCATCACTCTACATAGGCCACACACCACTGTATTGTGAATATTTGAAATCTAAATTTATTTTATCATCCATTAAAATTCAATGAACATATGTTTTCATTTCATAATAGCAATAGTTTCATACACCAAATGAACACGTTTCGTTATAGTACATGCTTCGTCTTGATCTCCATAAAGTGGATCTGTATGCATACACAATACAAAATACATTTCAACATTACTTCACTCAGGGGAGAGTGGCCGTCACACCGCTACTAACCCCTTGGCTGCCAGGGAGGAACACACCATTGCACCTGCGCAGCCCCAACAATGCATCATATAATGAAGCACTAAGGGACAATAAACAGGCTAATACAGGGGGCATCACAAACCCCCAACCCTGGTAAGGAACGGCATGATGACCTGACAGGCCGCCTCGGCACAACCAAATCCCTCATAAAGCCTGACTGGGGATATTTTGAAATCATCCCACATTGCCACTGGCCTGTAAGGATGGCTTCACGATCATCATCATTCCAGCCATCATAGATTGGGGCATGACTGGTGGCACATATTTCATATACTATGGCCCTATCGCAGTGGAGATGTGGCAGGGACAGTGCAAGCGGCAGATACTGCTGCCTCTCTGGTACAGCTGCTGTCTCTGCCACTTCTGCATGGCACCAGCACACGGAGACACCCAGCCTTACACCGCTGTGGGTGTGGCTGATGCTCGAGCGTCGGCCACCCCACCGCTATACCAAGCCGGGTGTTCACTCTGTGTATGCTGGCGCCGCAGAGAGGAAGCAGCGGAGACAGCTGTATCTACCACCTCTGCTTCTTCCCCTCCGCAGCGCCAGCGTACACAGAGTGAACACCCTGCTTGACTAACCCTGACTGACTCAATTAATACAGAGTTTTCAATCCCCTGCCCTTTCTCGTAGTTATCTACACTGGGACACCAAACCCACCCAAGGGTGCTGCAACGGGGCCTTATTTTCCCTTGCCATCCACAGTTTTGTCTTAGGCTGTTGCCTTTCCCCCAGCCTTTGTTGTTGTTGTTATTCCTTCTTAATACCCGGTCTTGACTGCCTGTGTACGGGGACTGCCAAGTCTTGTGCCTGCACATGATGGAGGAGCCACGACTCTCTTCCTGCTCTAATTCCGCCTCCAGCTCCAAGCAATACCCAATCGTAGCAAAGCGATATCCCTGTATGGACAACTAAGAGAATTCCATTTTTTTTTTTAATATTCTTTATTTATTTAAGCAGTTTTATAGGTACAATACAACCAACAAATGAGGTACAATACAACCAACAAATGAGGTACAGTGCAACCAACAAATGAGGTACAATAAAGAAAAAGGAACAGCATGGAAGATAAAGGGAGGGGGATGGAGGAAGTCAGGCCACATGTCAGCTTCATACAACAGTAACCCAGAGCAGTTATCCTTATATATGATAAAGGTCTCTACATGTCTACCACTACAGAGCGACAGTTAAAGTGGACCAACACCCACGGGTGATCGGCCCGGGAATCTATAAGATTCCCGGGCCGATCACCCCCCACCCCGCGGGACATCCGAGATCGGGATGTCCCGCGGGGTGTAACCCCCCCAAAACCCCCGAAAAACCCTACCTGATCTTCGGCGGCGGCCGGCCGCCGCCGCCTCCCTCGCGCCCCTGCAGGCGTGCGCGCGCCCGCGCCGGCCGTCTGCGAATGGCCGGCGCGGGCGCGCGCGCGTCAAAAGGGACGCGCGGGAGGCGGCGGCGGCGGCAGCCGCTTAGACGTCCTGGAATAGAGCTTGTACGTTGGCGCTGGGAGCGCGGAGAGGTGAGTTTTTCGGGGGGTTGGGGGGGGTTTCACACAGCGGGGCACCCCGATCGGGGGTGCCCCATCGAAGTGGACCAAGACCCAGGATAGTCAAAATCCTGGGTGTTGGTCCACTTTAAGCACCCGGCGTGCTGGTAACTTCTCGTATCGTATTGGCTCCAGACAAGGACTGCTGGCTTCCAATACACAGGGGCCCTGGCCACTCCAGTCCCGCTCCCAAACACAAGACAGGGTGGGTTAACACATAAGGAGGGGGGAGACTAGGGAAAGAAAGGGGGGAGGAGAGAGGGAAGCAAGGAAGGGGGGCCCAGGGAAGGGAGGCGCATATAATGCAATGCAGCATTCCCCGACAACGGGTACCTACGCCGGGGCATATTTGTAAGCTTCTCTTGCGGGGCCCAACTCCCATCGAGCCAACTCCATCAGGACAACGCGAACCCAGGCCCGGAGACGGTCAGTCAAACAGCACCCTGAACTTCTCCGACTCCTGGAACACCAACCAGGACATCCAGGTGGTCTTAAACTGTTCCTCTTTGTCGTGGAGCGACAGCGTAAGATCCTCCATCTCACATATACTGAGCACTTCCCCTATCCAGTCTCTCACTGATGGCGCGCTATTTTGTTTCCATCGCCTGGGGATCACCTGCTTAGCAGCGTTGAGTAAGTGGACTCGCAATGATTTCTTGTATTTCCCGATTGGACATTTTGTTGAATGGAGTAGGACCTGGGCCGGGTTGTTCTGCATATCCACCCCCGTGAGTTGCGTGATAATGGGTAAGACTTTATCCCAAAATTCTCTGATCTTAGGGCACGTCCAGAAGATGTGGAACATCGTACCGCTCTCAGCTCCACACCTCCAGCACTTTGGGTCCACTGCTGGATACATCCTATTAAGCTTATCCGGGGTGTAATACCAGCGAGTGAGGATTTTATAATTCGTCTCCTGTACCCTAGAGGCGACAGAAGATTTATGTGCTAGCAGGGAAATTTTCTCCTTTCTCTTTTTCCCCCAAGGGTCTGCCCAGGTCCCTCTCCCAGTCTCGCCAGAAAGTCGGGGGGGCCGTTTCCGCATTAATTAGTAGGGAGTATAGTCTTGAGATTAAGTGCGGGAACGGCTGGCTATCTAGGCAAATCCTCTCAAACTCCGTGGGGCATCTACTCAGGCCTCTCTTAAACCCCAATTGAGAGAGGAAGGACTGGAAGCGCAGGAGAGTCCAGGGATCCAATCTATCGTTCTCCCATCTAGCCCTAAGGTCCCCCAGAGTGACCCACCCCTCTCTGTTGATTAGATCCCCGCTTCGGAGCTGCTGCAGGCCTCCCCACTCCCGTAGGCCGGCCCCGAGTGGGCTTGCATGTAACAGGGGATTCCCGACCACCGGCATTACCGGAGATGTATTCTCTGAAGATCCCCAAAGACGCCCCTATGGATGGGTGAGCCCTCGTCTCCGGGGTGGAGGGCGACCTATTCCACACCAGAAATTCTAGGCGGGTGGGTATCATAGCCGTCTCCATTTGGACCCACCTCTTAGTCGCTCGACAGTTCTGCCACTCACAAACTCTTTGCAGGTGTGTGGCAACCCAATACAACCCCACGTCCGGAAGTGCCATACCGCCCGCCCGCCTAGGTCTGCACAGCAGGTGAGATCTCAATCTCGCCCTTCTCTTGCCCCATACAAAACCCAACAAGGCCCTATTAAGTTCCCGGAAGAAACGTTGCGGGATGCGGATCGGGAGTGCCTGGAACAGGAACAGCAGCCTTGGGAGAAGAGACATTTTAATGATGTTTACTCTGCCCATCCAGGAGAACGCAGGGTGTTCCCAGGACTCTAAGTCCGTCTTAATTTTCCGCGCTAAAGGCCAGAAGTTTAGGGTCAGGATCTTTGAGCTGGCTGGGCAGATGTGTGCCGAGGTATGGAATAGAGGATCTAGCCCACCTAAATGAGAATGACTGCTGGATGTTTCTGACCGTCTCACCAGGAAGTGTGATGTTCAGGGCCTCCGACTTGTCGAAATTTATCTTGAGGTAGGACAGCCTCCCATAGATCTCGAATTCCCGCATCAGGACAGGAACCGACACTACAGGGTTCGCAATGAAAAAGAGCATGTCGTCTGCGTATGCAGCAACCTTGTGTGAGCCATCCGCCAAGTCTACCCCTCGGATGTCGCTGTTACCCCTCACCCTGCAGAGGAACGGCTCAAGCGACAAAGCAAAGAGCAAGGGAGACAGCGGGCACCCCTGTCGGGTTCCATTCCGGATGAGCACCGAATCCGATTGAACGCCATTCACTCTGACTCTGGCGGATGGAGTGGTATACAATGCCTCTACAAGCAGCCTCATCCCCTCTCCCAAACCTATGTGTCGGAGGGTCTCGCGGAGGAAAGGCCAACTCACCCTATCGAAGGCCTTGTCCGCGTCCGTAGACAGGAGCATGGCTGGGGTGTAGGATGTCCCTGCCCCGTGTATCACGTTTATGGCCCGCACCACATTGTCTCTGGCTTCCCTACCCAACACGAAGCCCGTTTGATCGAGGTGCACTATCTGTGCCACCACTGGAGCCAATCTATTGGCCAGAATTTTTGCATATAATTTGAGGTCCGTGTTGAGCAGGGAAATGGGTCGGTAGCTCCGGCATGATAACGGGTCTTTACCCGGTTTAGGTATTACCGAGATTTGGGCCTCCAGTTCCCTCCTCGAGAACCAACCGGGGGTCTCTCGATCTATGATCGTGTTCCATGCTCTCACCATGCGGGGGCCCAGCAGTGTAAGAAATGTTTTATAGTATTTGGCGGTGTACCCATCCGGCCCCGGGGCTTTCCCCGTTGGCGTGTGTTTGAGTGCCTCAGCCAACTCCTCCATGCTGATTGGGTCTTCTAGTGACTCAACCATCTCCCGTGGCAACACCGGCATCCCCGAGCCCTCTATGTATGCCCTGACCCTTTCTGGGAGCGTCTGCTCATCCCGCCCGCCGGCCAGATCGTACAACTTGGCATAATACGCCCGGAAGGTCTCAGCTATATTCCTAGGGGTATGCTGCTTTTGCTGTGAGCTGTCTATGATCTCGGAGATAAAATTCTGAGTGTACTGCTGCTTAAGGGCTCTCGCAAGAAGCGTGCCACTCTTATTCCCATGCTCATAGTACCTGTGCCTGCATTTCTTAATCATGAACTTTGCTTTCTGCCTGAGTAATGCATTAAGGGCCTCCCGCGTCTGTGTCAGTTCCCCCAGTACTTTAGCTGCCTCGGTATGTTTGAGTCAGCTCTAAACGCTTAACCTTATCCGTGAGCTCCTCCAACTGCCTCGCCCTCTCCCTCTTCATCCTTGATGCATGGCTGATCAAGACCCCTCTGAAGACACTCTTGTGCGCCTCCCACAAAAGCATAGGTGACACCTCCCCGTTATCGTTACTGTTAAAATAAGCCTCTATCCCCTCCCGGACTGCCAGGACTACCGCCTCGTCCTGCAGCAAAGACTCGTTTAGTCGCCAGGTCAGAGGGGGCGGGGGCCTGTCGATCAAGTTCAGATCGAGGGAGACCGGTGCATGGTCCGAAAAGGAGGTTGGAAGAATCCCACTATCTGTTGTCAAGCCCAGTAAACTGTGCGAGACCCAGAAGTAATCCAACCTGGAATATGTCCCGTGCACCCTCGAGTAGGAGTAGTCCCTTCCCGTCGGGTTCATCACCCTCCACACATCCACCAGCTGCATTTCGTGGAGCTTTTTCCTCAAGGTTCTCAGTGCCAGATGGGAAACCGCTGACCTACCCGCTGAGGAGTCCAGCAGTGGTTCCATGGCCAGGTTAAAGTCGCCTGCAAGAACTATTTCGCCCTCAGCGAACTCCGCTACCTTAGTCAGTGAACGTGCGAGAAACTGGATCTGTCCCTGGTTGGGGGCATATAGGGATATCAGAGTGTAAGTTTTTTGGCCAAGGAGACATTTTACCATAAGAAGCCGCCCGAATCATCACCCCAAGAGTCCCGGAGGGTGAACGGAACCCCCGCTTGCGATCACATCGCCAATCCCTTCCGTTTGGCATCTGCCGCACTACTGGTGAATACGTGCGGGAACAGCCGGCTGCTTAGTCGGGGGGCCTGTGACCTCTTAAAATGAGTCTCCTGTATAAAGACTATTTTCGCTCTGAGCCTACGCAGCTCCTGTCCCAGAATCGCCCTCTTCTCAGGGGAGTTGAGGCCTTTCACATTCAAGGATAGCAGCTTCATTCCGGACATTTCACAATGATTTCAGTGATATCACCAGACTATTAAACCCCCTCGGGTTCTCTACTCCACACCAAATGTAGTACCACGGGCGGCCGGGGCCACGGGGCGGGGGTAATATGGAGGGGTAAGGGGGGGCAAAAGGCAGGATGGGGGGGGACAGGAACGTAAGGGTGTACAAAGGGGGGGACCACAAACAAGTTAGCGATAGCGAATTTAATCGGACGCTGCGTTTCCCCGTTCGTGAGAGACAGTTGTCAGGCACGGAAGGGGGCACCAAAAATCGTGGGGGGGATGGAGGATCAGAACACTGAGCTACAGCAAGGGAGCCGCACTATTTTAGCCAACCGCTAATGTTGCAACCCAAAGCATTGTTATTTATGGGGGGGGACATCAGAACATAACATAGTAAAACGCTACCCGCAACAATACAGAAAGAGAAAACCGCAGAAACCCTGAGGGGGCCGGCAACCAGGGCGTGGCCCAGGGTCACCCTCCTCACCAGGGCCCACCCAGCACAATCATTTGCAAACAGCGAGACCCGGCGATCCGGGGGGGAGCCCACCCGTCCAGCCGCCAACCCCAATCCCCTTACCGCGGGGCCGGGGCACGGAAGGGGAGCCCAACAGCCGGGGACGCAAAACGCCCCCCGCGCGGAGTCCGCCAGGGCGACTAAACAGAGCGGGGCCCCCCGGGGTCACAAAGCTCAACCTTAACTAAAGTTAGGCGCAAGGGGGTGGAATAGAGCAGAGCCCAGGGATGCCCGCCCTCCGGTCCCGCCGAGGCGGCCCGGAAAGCCAGCGTCCCCCGAGCCCGCCACTCTCCCACGCCTTTCGCAGCAATTCCTCTTTGATCTTGAAAAAGTGGACTCTACAGATTATGTCCCTTGGTCTTCCAGAATCAGGAGGGCGGGGACCAAGGGCCCTATGCACGCGGTCCAGCTCAATGTGGTTCGATTCCGGCAAGTCCAGGAGCCCATTAAAGATAGAGACAACCGCCGCCTGGATGTCCCGCGGCTCGACGGACTCCGGGATGCCCCGAAGACGGAGATTATTCCTGCGACTGCGATTCTCTACATCATCTTGGGCCAAGAAAAGCTCGGACAGGAGGCGGTTGCTCCCATCCCGTTGATGCTCGAGTTCCGCCACTCGCGTTTCCAGCGATCTGTGGGAGGCTTCCGCGGTGTCCACTCTCCGAGCGACCTCCGTCACCGCGCCCTGAAGAGTCGCCAGCTCCTTCTTAATAGTACCCTCCATTCTCGAGACGTATCCATCAAAGTCACCGCGAGATGGTAGGCCCCTAAGGGCATCATTGATGTTGATTCTCACCGCCTCGGATATGGTACGGGACAGAAGGTCAAGCGGGACCGCGGGAACAGCATATGATGCAGACGCCACTAAGTGATGCCGGGCTTCCCCGCTCATCCAGGGGGCTCCAGCTGAACCTCGGTGAGGCCGCACCACCGCCAGTCGACATAATGCCTCCATTTCTGGTAGTTCCCGGGCCCTCCAAGGAGTGTCCAGGGGTGGAGATCTCCTGGCTGTCCCAGGCCGGCACTGGGCTCACCAGGGGAGCGGAGTGCACATCATGCTACCCGGGGATGGGGAGCGCTGCGCAGCCCCATTCGGGGACCAGAGCCGGGGGGTCCGGCGAGGGGAGTCAAGCCCGCGCGCTGGGGGACAGGGCGGAGAGTCCGGGCTTGGGATGCCCTCTTGGCGCAACCACTCCCCGTGCGAGGCAGCTGTTGCTGATATATGGGCTCCGGCGGGCCCCGGACCGCCCTCCATCTGCGGCTCAAATTGTTGCCCACTCTCCGTCTGGGTCTCCCCCCCCCCCCATCGGGCGCTGGTCACAGGCGCCGGGTGCACTGCCATCCATGCTGGTCACAGGGGGCTCTGTCAGGGGCGGATTAGAGTCATGGCCTGCCCGGGGCCCAACGGGTGATCCACCGGTCTCCCCCGCCGCCCGGTGCACCTCTGCTGTAACAGTGCGGAGGCGCTGGGCAGGAACACGTAGCGCCTCTGCCTCCTCACCTCCATTCAGACGTTGGGGGACTTCCCCGACTCCTCTCGCTGCCGTGGGGCTCAGCTGCTGGGGGATGCCACGGTGAGCTTCAGTGCGTCCTCCCTCTCCCCCTCTTGCCGGGGGCACAAGCGCCGCCGTTCTGTCGGGAGTCCCGCCTCCTCCTTCCCTCCCCGCACGGGCCCCGCTGACATGCCCGGGTTCGCAGCCATCTCCATACCGGACGACCGCGGGGGATCCGCTTCAGTCTCCGCCGCCGGGCGCAGCCGCCGGGGTAAGTCACAGGGGGATTAGTCTCCTCTCTCCCCTTCTCCTCCCGCCGGGACCATGCGCGCCGCCATCTTGCGGGGAACCGCCGCCTCCTCTCTTCCTCCCGTGCCGCGAAATAAGCGGGGATGGGACGCTCCTGTCCCCTCCGGCGCTGTCTGCTAGCTTTCCCCCTCCTGGACATCAGGAAAAGGGGGTCAGAAGGGGTTGCCTGGATGCTCAGTCTGATCGGTTATGTGCGGAGCTCCCTCGTCCTGCTTCCTCACGGCGCCATAGCAAGCCACGCCCCCAGAATTCCATTTTAAAAGGTATGTCCAAATTTTTTTTTTTTTCTTTTAATACAGACAGGGGTTCTGCAATTCAAAATGGTTTCACTCCTCCCTTTTTTAACTTCCCCAGGGCAGGGCAATTTAATGCCTTAGGAGTGTTTGTGCTTTTAATTGGTGCTCTATTCTTTAACTTTTTAGGGCCGTGGCTTCAATAGTGCTTGGCAGGAAGTCCGTAAATGCAGACAGATAGACATGAAGCTCAGTGGCAGGAGCACTTCTAAACCGCAATCTCAATCTTTTTTTAGAGGAAGAATAAACATAAAGGGGGGCTAAAATAGGCTTCTGCTCTCTCCCTTAGTTCTACTTTTTTCTGGTACTGTCCTGTGATTAGACATGTTAACATTTCTTTGGCATCAGATAACCTTGAAGAATCCGGCACTCTGGACACTTCATAGATTTGTGTTGGATTCAGTTAGAGGAATCAGTCTAATCTGATTGTTTAAATGAATTGAATTACATCTCTTTTAACATGGCTGATATGTCCTCACTGCGCTCTAAGGGGATCTTTTTTTGGAGGCTATTGTAACCTAGTCTGATCAGTCCCCGGGACACCAGAACCTCATCCTCTAAGCTAGATATTGTCGGGTATATAAAGCAAGGCTTTATACAAAATGAGAAGGATCAAAAAAAAGAAAATTATAATTCAGGCCGACCCTTTGAGGTAGACATAAAACACCTATAAAAGAGATCTCTTGAGGTAATTTAGCAGCGCAATAGTAAAACTTACTAATAACGGTTAGAGATAAATAACAATTATTTATTATAAGTACAATTAAAAATAACCAACAAAAAAAAAAAATCAGATTAAAACCAGATATCATGCACTTTTAAATTTGGCCACAAGATGGCTCACTTCTTATAACACCAATGACCTTTAACTAACCAACACTAAGGGCAACCTAATAAACAATTATACCTATTTGCAATACGAAAGATTTTAGAGATTAAAAATAATTATCCCCAGTGAACAATGCTCCGGCAATTATAAAACTCATCCGAAGATATTTGACAGTATAGCTCAATTTACCCAGCCGGAAATTAACTTGTGGAAATGGATATTCCAACAAGAATTTTATAATATCCAGCCAGTTAATTATCAAATAATAAGAACTATATGTTACCAAATATCCTGGAATATCAGCTTCCAAGGCAGTGTAGAGTTTATGAGATATTTGGGGGCGGATGTGTCCTCTATGGAATTGATCAGAATGCAGATATGGTGAGCAGAGCTGTGTCCGGTGAGCTGAGACGAGCAGATCAGATGCCTTCAGATCAAATCCGATCCCCCTCTGTGTAGCTAGACCCATTTTATGTACATTTCTTATCTATTCCCCCCTCCTCCAGTAAACATGAGGTCACTGGGGGCGTGGCTAGGATATCCCGTGACCTAGTCATTTCTAGGCTAACCACAGGAGGGCAGTATAAGATAAGAAATGGATCCCGCACTTTTTATATAATTCACCATTTCCACAGTCACTCTTCCCACAAAGGCATAATATATATATATATATATATATATATATATATATATATATATATATATTTATATTAAAATATATACATATACATAGCCAAATACCCCAATAATATCTCATATTAATCATTTGGATATCCACAATTAATTTTTCAGTTATCTTATATAGACGACTGGAAATATGTGAATGATTATTTGTCACAAATGAACATCATTACAATTATATAATTGTTATCCTGGGGACAATTATTATGGCTAATATTTAAAACATTTAAAATATTATAATCATTAAAATATAATTCTATATATCTTTCCATTATATTCATTATCTTAAAGTGGACCAACACCCTCCCTTGATCGGCCCGGGAATCTATAAGATTCCCGGACCGATCAGCTCCCTGACTGCGGGGCACCCCGATCGGGGGTGCCCCGCTGTGTGAAACCCCACAAGATCCCCGAAAATCCTACCTGATCCTCATTCCAGCGGCGCATGTGCGGGCTGCCGCCGCCTCCCAGCGCGTCCCTCTAGCAGGGCTGTTTGTGAATGGCCGGCGTGGGCACACTCCCTGTAAGAGGGACGCGTGGGAGGCGTCGGCGGCCCGCGCTCAGCTTGTCCGGCGGCGGTGATTGGACAAGCGAGTCACGTGGGAGCAGAGTCAGGTGAGTTTTCAGGGCTTTCTGGGGGGTTTCACACAGCGGGGCATCCAAGATCTATATATCTCTCTCTCTCTCTATATATATATATATATATATATATATATATATATATATATATATATATATATTCTACCAATCTTATATTGATGCATCAGGCATTGAACATAAAATTTAAAATAAAATAGTGTTGCACAGCACTATGAAAATCCTCATTATGGCTTAACATTTTGGCTGACAAGCCAGTTTCGGGTGAAAGGTATTTTCCCTTAAGACTGGGTAATTAACTCAGTCCAATTGTTTGTACTGGAAGAGCTGACACCGTATAAAACCTAAGAACACACATAGAGGATTTTACCAAACAATGGGCTTGTCTATAAGTCAAAATCTACACTCCATCCCAGACACCTGGTCTGATCCGGCATTATAAAATTCCTCTTAGCATATACACCTAGTTCGTCACCAAATAAGCCTTATTTAGAATTCAGATAGCCGTGGATTTCAGCCACCTATGTATATATTCTTAGTATACAGTACGTCCTGCTCCAGATAGAATACTTACACTTGGGTATTACTCCGCCAGATGGCGCTGGACTGCAGAGACATCGAAAATAGGCTCCTCCTGGCCCCTCAAATACCAAGGGACCTCCCACAATCCCCAGATCTTCTCTGCAGTCTGGACTGCGAAGGACTGCGAAGATGGCTTTCTCTACTCGCAGGTGAGCGGGGCTATTAGCCTGCGGCCCTGTAGGACTATTCCCACCCGTTCCATCAGTAACTGCCTCCCAGCCTTCGCTGCACTGGTCGGGTGATGGTAAGCGGCACCGCTGTTAGGAGCGCTGCTCCACCGCAATCCCCCACCAAAGGGTAGGCGGTACAGGCATATGTAGACAGCAAAATATTTGTGGAACTGCGCTTAATTATATTCTCTATATTTTATATAAATAAACTAACAAAGTCCTCAGCGCAGGGAGAAAATGGACCGAGTCTGTCACTAAAGACTCTCAATACAATATACATAGACGCACAGCGTTATGCAAATTTCCGCGGGACAGTTCAAATAACTTCAATCGAGTTCACCACGTGAATCTCCAGGCTTTCAAATTAATGTGTATCCACCACCTGTCACACCACACACGTACCGGATAGAGGTTGGGAATACGCTTCTCAATATATAATCAGTTGTTTTCTTATCGGTTTAAATCCATGCAGCCACAGGGATTATCTTTCTTGGTATCGTTAAAATATTCGTTACTTGCATACAATCACCAATAGATTTGTTTAAAAGAGAGACGTTCCTCATTTATTTTGGTTTATCATGAAAAATAAAATATATGACCGCACATAGCGTAATACAATAATCGCCAATTTCTATGCGCAAAATATAATAACGCCTTACCAGATTGTAACCAAATACAGGCGTTGCATTAAGATATTCTAAAAAAGGATCTTGATGATGAAAACATCATTCCTCCATAGTAACTCTTCAGTGCGTATTAAGCATATCCAACAGCACGGCGCGTGTATCTCCGAGTCCTAGGCCTCCGATGTTTTCATCATCAAGATCCTTTTTTAGAATATTTTAATGCAACGCCTGTATTTGGTTACAATCTGGTAAAGAGTTATTATATTTTGCGCATAGAAATTGGCGATTATTGTATTACGCTATGTGCGGTCATATATTTTATTTTTCATGATAAACCGAAATAAATGAGGAACGTCTCTCTTTTAAACAAATCTATTGGTGATTGTATGCAAGTAAGGAATATTTTAACGATACCAAGAAAGATTATCCCTGTGGCTGCATGGATTTAAACCGATAAGAAAACAACTGATTATATATTGAAAAGCGTATTCCCAACCTCTATCTGGTACGTGTGTGGTGTGACAGGTGGTGGATACACATTAATTTGAGAGCCTGGAGATTCACTTGGTGAACTCGATTGAAGTTATTTGAACTGTCCCGCGTAGATTTGCATATCGCGGTGCGTCTATGTATATGGTACAGGCATATGGTTAGCCTCTATGGAATGCCCCTCCCGCACTATTGCCCCTTGCCCCTGTCTATCGGTGGGCCCTGTTAAGTGGGCACTGTCCTTCCTCACTCTCCTTGTAGCCTTCGGGGGAGGTGTGTGTGTGTGTATATGTGTATTAGCTATTATGCTTGGTGTCAGCCGCCTCGCTGACTTGTTTTCACTTATTGTGCCTTGAAATTGCCGCCGCCGCCACCACACGCGCCGGTGCGCCGTCATTGGCTGCTTGTCATGTGTATGGCTTCACGCTCTTGGGGGGGCGGGGCCTGTCTTTGGCTCGTTCCACGTCACTGTTCATGCGGGCCCGCCCCTCGAGGTATACTGACGCCATTTTTTTGCTTGGTTCCGGCTGCGTGACGGGCTTCTACCTACCGCGGTCCGTGAGTGCCCTCACGGGCGGCTTTATTACCGCTGTTAATTATTGTATACTTACGGCTCCCCTTTGATTATGTCTTTCAGATGGGTGAACCTTTTTGGCTTCTCCCGGCCCTACTCCCTCTATTTAGTTGATTAACTTGTGAGGCGTAGTGTTAATTACTCCCACTTCCCTAGCGGGTTATTGGGGCATCCCGGGTTGCTTTATAGCGTCAATCCCTATCGGCCTATTGTGCCGCTATAATCACCATATGGAGGTGTCTCAGGATAATGTGCTTGGGGTTCCTTCGGGACAAGCCCGGCTGTGTGTAGCTTGTGGGGTGTCCCCTATTAGCGCTGACAATGCGCGGGTCTGTGTGCCTTGTGCCGAGCAGGTGCTTGTGCTGCAATCTGGCCTTCCAGTGGCTGGACCTGCACCTCGTTTCACTTCACCTACTCCCCCAAGCTTAAATCTCACTCCCTCTGAGTTGCATACAAATGGTGATTCTCAGCCTGATGTGTCTTCTAGACTGGCTAGTGTTAATACCTTGGCGCGTAAGGCCTCTGCAAAAAAGCGGCACTTAATGCCTGATGTCACCCTTTTTTCCCTATGGAAGCTGATGAGTTTTTGGAACTGTCTGGCTATACCCCTTTGGAGGAAGGGGAGCTATTCTTCGACTCAGGGTCATCTGATGAGAGGCCCAGGGATCATGAGATTCGGGCTCTGACCCTTGGGCCCCGGATGATACTGATAGACTATTGGCTCAGATTTTTGAGGTCCTGTCTATCTCTCCCCCTGTTGCCGCCCCCAGGCAAAGGGTGGAACTTTTTCATACTGCTAAGTCACGCTTGGAATTTCCTGAGCAAGCACATTTTAATAACCTTGTGCTCAAGGAATGGGAGCGTCCCAGTAGACTTCCCGGTGTACCTAAGAGTTGGGATAGGAAGTATCCCTTTCCTGCTGGTGTGGTGAAGTGTTGGTTATCCCCTCCCGAAGTGGATGCCCCGGTCCTAGGGTTATCTAACACCTCTGTCATGCTCTGCCCTGACTCTACTACCCTGCGGGATGCTGAGGACCGGGGCATTGATCAGCTGGCATCCCATGCCTTTGCATGTGTGGGGACGGCGCTGCGCCCGGTCTGTGCCTCTGCCATTACGGCTGTGGCTATTAGGACCCTGCTCAGAAGTATCTTTGATGGTGCCCCTAATGATGTGTCTAGTGAGGAGCTTAATGCACTCTCTCGTTGTGATGTTTTTGTGACTTATGTCCTCTCTGCCTTGGATGACACTATTAGAATGTGTGACAGAACCTCTGCGCTTGTGATGGCTATACGCCGCTCAGTTTGGCTGCGCCAGTGGGCTGCTGACAACGCTGCCAAGAAAGCCCTCACTGGTTTTCCCTTCAAAGGACTACGCCTGTTTGGGGACCTCCTGGACCTATTTGCTAAGGGAGGCAGGTTACACCAGCTCAGGCGGCAGTCTCGGCCCTTTCGAGGTCAGGGCTCCCCCTACCGTGGTGCTAGACAAGGGAGGGGGGTTTTCCTTTTCTGGGGCCCGAGGAGACTTCTGGGGTAGGGGCAGAAGACGGGGACGCCCTGGCTCCTCCTGGGGCTCCAAGCGTAAGTCCTCTCCCAAGCCCCCTCAGGCATGATGGGGCGCCTTCACCCATCCGGGTGGGGGGACGGCTTCAGCACTTTGCTCACGTCTGGAGGCTTCATGTCTCAGACCGGTGGATTCAGGAGGTAGTGTCCTCTGGTTACAAGATAGTTTGCTGTCTGCCCCCCCAAGGTTCATCAGATCCCGGATTCATCAGGACCCTGTGTCAGCTCAGGATCTAGTGCAGGCAGTGCAAAGCCTTCTGGAGCTGGGGATCATCTGCAAGGTCCCTTTAAGAGAAAAGGGCACGGGCTTCTATTCCAACCTCTTCATAGTGCCCACAAAAGATGGGTTAGTCAGGCACATCCTGGACTTGAAGATCCTCAACAAATTTGTCAGGTGCAGGCGCTTTCGCATGGAAACTCTGCGCTCTGCCATCAGTTCCCTGCGCCCAAGGGATTTCATGACGTCTGTGGACATCAAAGATGCTTACCTTCATATTCCTGTGTTTCCAGGTCATCAAAGGTTCCTCAGGTTCGCTCTGCAGGATCAACACTACCAATTTGTGGCATTGCCTTTTTGTCTCACTTCAGCTCCCAGGGTGTTCACCAAGGTGCTGGCAGGGGTGATGTCTCTGCTCAGGTTTCAGGGCATCCGCGTGCTGCCCTGCCTGGACGACATTCTCATCACTTCCCAGTCTCTTCATCAGGCAGAGTTGGATACTCCGCTGGTGGTGTCCACCCTGGAGTCATTTGGCTGGGTGATCAACCACCCCAAGTCTTCTCTGTCTCCCTCCTTGGTGACTTCATTCCTGGGAATGAATCTGGATACAGTTCAGGCAAGGATTTTTCTTCCTCAGCAGAAGGTGGACAGTCAAATTGCGCAGGTCCAGTTCCTGCTATCTTGTCATCATCCCTCCATCAGGCAGGGAATGCAGCTGGTGGGCCTGATGGTGGCGTGCTTCGAGGCGGTTCCTTATGCTCAGTTCCACTTGAGGCCTCTGCAACTCCACCTCTTGTCAGTATGGGACAAGGACCCTGCGTCCCTGGACCAGGTCTTTGCGCTTTCCCCCCTGGTCAGGCGGTCCTTCTTGTGGTGGCTGGACTCCAGGAACCTGTTGGGGGGCAGATTCTTTCTGGCCCCCTCCTGGGAGACGGTCACCACGGATGCCAGTCTGTCAGGTTGGGGGGTTTCTGGAGGTCCCTGCAGTTCCAGGGGAGGTGGGGCCCTCAGGAGGCCCACACACCTATCAACGTCTTGGAGCTGCGGGCGATCAGGTTGGTTCTGGCTCAGTTGACTCATCACCTTCGGGGCCTGCCTGTTCAGGTGCGCTCGGACAACCAGATGGCAGTTGCCTACATCAATCATCAGGGAGGGACCCGGAGCAAGAGGGCCCTCCAGGAAGTGTCTCTGATCCTGACCTGGGCGGAGGCCAATGTTCCCTGCATATCAGCAGTGTACATTCCGGGGGTGGAAAATCTGCTGGCAGACTCTCTGAGCAGGGGGACCTCTCGCCAGGGAGAATGGTCCCTCTGCAACAGGGTGTTCCAATGTCTGTGTCACCGTTGGGGCCAACCAGATGTGGATCTGTTTGCGTCCCATCACAATCACAAGCCTTTGTCTCCCTGTCCCAGGATCCTCTGGCCTTGACCATGGATGCCCTAGCAATGTCATGGCAGAACTTTCAGTTCCTGTATGTCTTTCCTCCATTTCCCCTGCTGGGCAGGGTTCTGCGCAAGATTGCTCTGGAGGGGGTGCCAGCAATTCTGGTGGCCAAGAAGAGTGTGGTTCACAGACGTAGTGCAGCTGGCAGTAGATCAGTACGTTCTGCCCAGGGTGCCAGACCTGCTCACTCAGGGTCCCTTACGCCATCCCAATTTACAAACTCTGGCTTTGACGGCCTGGCTGCTGAAACCTCCATCTTGATGGAGAAGGGGCTGTCTACCTCAGTTGTTGATACCATGATAAAGGCTAGGAAGAAGTCGTCTTCTTCCATTTATTACAGGGTTTGGCGTGCCTACATTGACTGGTGTGAGTCTAGGTCTCTTCCCTGTCGTATGTTCTCTATTCCCAGGATTCTGGAGTTCCTGCAGCATGGGTTGGAGATGGGGCTCCAACTCAGTACTCTGAAGGGTCAGGTTTCTGCCCTGGCTATTTTCTTCCAGAAGTCCTTTGCTCAGCATTCTCTGATCAGAACTTTTTTCCAGGGGGTTACTCATGTGCGTCCCCCACGTAAGCCTATGATGACTGTTTGGGATTTGAACTTGGTTTTGTTAGCCTTCCAAGGTGCTCCCTTTGAACCTGTGCAGGATGCTGCCCTAGCCATTCTTACTCTCAAAGTGGTCTTTTTGGTGGCTATCACCTCTGTTAGACATGTGTCTGAGTTGGCGGCACTCTCCATCCAGCCCCCCTACTATGAGAGACACCAGGACAAGGTGGTGTTCCGCTTTAAGCCGAACTTTCTGCCTAAGGTTGTGTCTGCTTTTAATTTGAATCAGGACATTGTTCTTCCGTCATTGTGCCCTAATCCTAGTAATGCTAAGGAGAGGGTCTTGCATTCTTTGGATGTGGTTAGGTGTCTGAAGTACTATCTGGTGGCTACTACACCTTTCAGAAAAACTGATGCTCTTTTTGTTGTCGCTTCTGGTCCTAGGAAGGGTTTGCCAAGTCTATCAGCAAATGGATCCGTCAGGATGTAATTCAGGCCTACTCTGCTAAGGGGAAGAATCCTCCCTTCCGCCTTACTGCTAATTCTACTTGTGCTATTGGTGCCTCTTGGGCTTTTCAGCACCAAGCTTCTGTTGAACAAGTTTGCAAGGCCGCTACTTGGTCTTCTGTTCATACCTTTTCAAAGTTTTACAAGGTTGATGTTAGGGCCTCAGCTGATGCTGCTTTTGGCCGCAAGGTTCTGCAGGCGGCAGTAGTTTAAACTGTCTGCTGTTACCTTTGGGGATCCCACCCTGCTTTATGGACACTGCTATTGGATGTCCCGAGTGTAAGTATTCTATCTGGAGCAGGACGTACTGTATACTAAGAATAATACAATTCTGTGATTACTCACCTGTAGAACTGGTATTATAAGTATACAGTACGTCCTTCTCCACCCCGCCCTTGGTTTTGCATTATCTTGGATCCCCTGTATGGTGATTGTTATCATTTTTATTGTTACCAGTTTGGGTTGTTTTAATTCTCCCGGCTTCTCGTTAACTCCTTTAAATGCTGGGGATTGTGGGAGGTCCCTGGGTATTTGAGGGGCCAGGAGGAGCCTATTTTCGATGTCTCTGCAGTCCAGCGCCATCTGATGGAGTAATTCCTTAGTGTAAGTATTCTATCTGGAGCAGGACGTACTGTATACTCATAATACCAATTCTACAGGTGAGTAATCACAGAATTGTATTTTTTCTCAGGTTGGGCAAATACCTAGTCCGGGCTTGTTTTGTCTCAATGAGCTTAACCAAACAGGTCTTGTATAAGGTTAAACAGATCGTAAAGTGTGGCCTTAGCATTACACCACACAGGTTTCACAAAAGAAGACAATTCTAAATCTAAATCTTAGGGGAAAAAACGCGCTAGATGTTTTGGTAATAGTGCTTAAAATGTTTTTGTAATAATCTTATGTAGTGCTCAACGTTTATTGATTCAATTATCTCTGTGGATCCCACAAACAGTCTTATATATAGAAACACAGAGCATTAGAAATAGAGAGTAATGATGAGAAAAATTTCCCAATTGATTAGCAACTTAAACTTTAACAATAAGTCCGCCAATTGCCAAAAGGTCTGCCCGCCGCCGTCAGCAACACACTTAAAGGACTACACTCAGGCAATCTGACATCTCCCTCCCTCCATAGCACCATTCGGCCAAAGTGCAGCGTAGGATGGGTGAGAGCCTTGCCTGGTGACCTTTTTAAGGCTGTTAACCATTTGTTTTATTGTGAGTGCATTTTTATATACAAAAAAGCACGATATTAAAGCGGTATCATGCTAGATTCTTTTTATTGATTTTATTACATGCCTCACTTGCAATGGAACACTGTAAAGTCAAGTTTTAAATCTACTTGAGAAGCCAGCCTTCAGCTCTTAACTGGAACATAACGGAAAAATAAAATTTTACACCATTCTCTGGTAAGAGTAATTACAGAAGGTGGTGGGCACAAGGAGAACATTTTAAATAGATTTCACTGGCACATGGTGAACAGCTTGGAATTAACCCAGCGTGTGAGCATGATAAAAAGTGCATGCACCCTGGGATAGGAGAATACAATTACGGACTGTCACTGTCGAATAATAGATATTGGCGGATTTATTGTTAGTTTAAGCTGCTAATCAATTGGGAAATTTTTCTCATCATTGCTCTCTATTTCTAATGCTCTGTGTTTTTATATATTATTCTAAATCAAAGCCCTGAATAAAAACCCACTAAGCAAAAAAAAAAAATAAAAAGATATATATAGATATATCTATTTTAACTATGAATAAGCATGACAATATAGACAGGATAGTCAAGTCCTGAAATTGTCCCGCAAGGACTGTGACTTATGTAAAAACTAAAGGATTTTAGCTGGATTGTCTCTGGGACAAGAGGCAATTATAATGAAGGTCCCTCTGAAACAAAGGCTACAAAAAAAACCCTTAAGTTCACCTTGGGTGTTCCTCAACCTACTCTCACCCATCTAAAAGTTCTAACTATATGCTGGGAGGGCTAGTTGGAGTGTGCCTTTTTCATAAATTAATAACAAATGTTTCAGTTTGGGGATAACCCTGGACATTCACCCATCCAGGGATATCACCCCAATAGCACATCATAACCACATTTGAATTAATTTTATTTTACATATAATAAAAGACAATTTCTCAGTATACTCCAGCAATAATAGCTAAATGGTTTCCAAGCATTCCACATAACATTAAGTCATGAGATCAATCTTCTGGCTGACACAGTTCATCAGTCTCAAGCCAGTATCATTATAGCCATCTGTAATATTAACATGATTCACATTGTTTTTAGTTAAAAATGATATATTGATGTAATAGCCTTATTCATATTTCTCTCCCAATCCATTCCAGACCGTCGGCTTCAGTAACAAACGGGTCAATTACTGCCCCGTTTTCTGTTTCATTCTTACAGTTTTACTGGACTGCGAAGGTTGCATAGATTTTCTTTCTCCCTTTTTCTAGGATTTATGCAGGAAGTTGGGGATTTTAACCCTGTCTGTCTTCCAGGCCCTTATTTTCCTCTGATCCTTGGACCCACTATGCCTCTTCATCTATGCTGTGTTTATGGGAGCTTGGTGGTAAGGGTAGCGCCAGGGTCTTTGGGGTGCTTTTGGGTGTCATGGCTGGAGACTTTCAGTAAAAAAGCAATCGCCGCAGGTTTCGGTCTGGTGAACCTGCAGGGGGGAACCTGTGTATACATTTAGATATCCCCCTTCTCCTTCCTACCTGTTTTTTTCTCAATTTTATTTTACTTTTTTGAATTTTGCACTTTTGCTTTAAGGAGATGGGAGCTTGGCAGGGGCGTAGTTTTGCACGAGGAAAGTGGCTGGCGGCGGGCGCTCCAGTCTTCGTCGGCTGCTCGGGCGGCGTCTCGTTCTCCTCTTCGTCGGTGAAGCAGTGCTGCTTGCTGGCTTTTGCTCCCTACTTTTCCTCGGGGATTGCGGCCTCCATTGCCGCTTCTGTTGCCGCCACCGCTACATCCCGCTGCCTTCGGCGGCCAGCGGGGATCTCTATCTTGGTCAACCCTTCGGGGATCGGGTTCCACGCTGCCCCTGGGCCATCTCTGTCCTGCAGCCTGCCGCCTTCCTCCAGGGTCCATAGATGGTTGCGATATCCTATTAAGGCAGCACTCCAACCCTGGATATCCTGGAATCTGAGTGCATTTATTTTTTATTAAAGTTGCTTAGATTATGTCATTGTTATGTAATTTTAAATATGTTTATTTTATCTTTTATTGTAGAGTGTGGGAAGAGGGATACTTTGTTGTGGTTCCTCCTAGTCTCTTGGAGTAGTCACTTGTGGCTATCAAGGACTTATATACTTTGGTCTTAGGCCCTTAAGGGTTATTTAGACTATTGTAAATCACCATGACGGAGGCATCTGGGGATAGCGGATCCCAGCAGATAGGGTTATCCTTTGTCTTGTGTGTCGGCAGAGCCCTCTGGGCGAATTTAGTGCGATTTGCCCAGATTGTGCTAGATTAATTTTTACTGATCATAGCAAGAGGACTATTCCATAAGTGGTACCTCCTTTTGTAGCTCAGCCTGGCCAAGCTAGCGGAGGGGGCGAGATTCAGCCAGATATTGCAGAGAGATTAGCTTGCCATGAGAAGCAGCTTGCTCCAGCAGCCCCAAAGAAAGCCTTGGAGAAAAGGAAACATTTCAATTCCTCTGATTCAGAGGAGGATTTATATGCATCATTAGATTCTGGGGGAAGAATTTTCTGAGGGTGAGCTTCCCTCTAGTAGGGAAGACAGTTTTTCATATCTAGATTCATTGGTCCCAAAACTCCCAAGAGGAAAAGGGAGATTTATTCAAGCCCGAAAAACCAAGGCGGCTTTACATCCTCATTTTTCCAATATGGTCCGGAGGGAGTGGGAGAAGCCAAATAAGCTTCCTCCCATTTCCTAAAGTTTTTGATACTAGGTATCCTTTCCCCTTGGATTTAATTAAGTTATGGTCTCTTCCTCCTGTGGTAGATGCTCCTGTTTCGGGTCTTTCTAACACCACTGCCATGCCTTCAGCTGACAACGCTTCTTTGAAAGATCTTGCGGAAAAGTGCATTGATCAGTTGGCACATCATACTTTCTCTATGGTAGGGTCACTTTTACAGGCAGCCTGTACCACTTCTATAGCCTGTTTGGCAAATAGAAGGTTGTTAAAACAGCTTGTTACTAAGACTAGGTTGCAAAGTCATTCTCAAGACTCTGGTTCCCGCTTATTCAAGACCTGTTTGGAAATTAAGTATGTCATTATGGCTATGGATGAGTTGGTTAGATTGAGCACCAGGGCTTCTGCCTTACTAGTAGCATTATGGCGCTCTATATTCCTAAAACAATGGTCGGCAGATGCGGCTTCTAAGAAGTCCTTAATGGGTCTCCCCTAAGACATTACTGCTTCAGACCAGAATACAGGCTCTCCTGGCCTGCCACCGGCCAACATTCTGTCAGGGGATGCGGCTAGTGGGTCTGATGGTATCTTGCTTTGAGGCAGTGCCTTTTTCACAATTTCACATGAGGCCTATGCAGACAGAGTTGCTGTCGGGCTAGGATCAGTCCTCTGAGTCTCTGGATCACCCTTTTGTTCAGACACCTTCAGTCAAACAATCCCTATTGTGGTGGCTGGATCCCCAACATTTTCTGGTAGGCAAATCTTTTATTCAGCTTCCTTAGGAGATAGTCAGCACAGATGCCAGCCTGACAGGTTGAGGAGGTGTTTGGAGGTCACTGACTATCCAGAGACTGTGGAGTCTGGGGGAGAACATGCTTCCCATAAACATCCTAGAACTAAGAGCAATTCTTTTAGCCCTCTTACATTGAACTCCCAGCCTGAGATGGCATCCTGTCAGGATTCAGTCAGACGACTTGACGGCAGTGGCATACGTCAACCTCCAAGGGGGCACCAGGAGCAAAAGAGCTCTCACGGAAGTAAGCCAAATTATTCCCTGTTCCATGTATATTCCATGCAGCTCGTCAATTCACATTCCGGGAGTTGACAACCCACAGGCCGCTTCTTTGAGCAGAACAGCCCTGCACCAGGGCGAATGACATTTCAGTCAAGAGGAGTTTCAATCCCTTTAAATGTGATGGGGTCATCCGGATGTAGATCTCTTTGCATCTCGGCACAATTGGAAACTTCCAAGGTTTGTGTCTCGATCCAGGGACCCTCTAGAAATAACAATGGATGCACTGACCCTTCTCTCATTACCTTTAGCCTTCTTTATGCATTCCCTCCATTTCCACTCCTCGGTCAAGTCCTAAAAAAGGTAGCTTGCAAAGGGGTACCAACCATCCTGGTGGCTCCTCGCTGGCCAAGTAGAAGCTGGTATCAGACATAGTAAGGGTGTCAGCAGGGAAGCATTGGCTGCTCTCCAACGACCCAGATCTTCTCACACAAGGGCCTCTTCAGCACCATAATTTACGAATGCCGGCTTTGATGGCCTGGCTATTGTAGCCGCGATCTTAACAGAAAAGGTTTTTTTCAGCCAGGGTAATTCATACCATTATTCAGGCCCAGAAGCAGATGACTTTAAAGATTAACTACAGGGTTTCATGTGTTTTCATTGCCTGGTGTGAATCTAGGAACCTCCTTGTAGGCGGTTTTCTGTCTCCAGGATTCTTGAATTTCTACAGACGGGTCTGGCGGATGGACTTCAATTAAGCACAATAAAAGGGCAGGTATCTGCGTTATCCATCTTTTTTTTTTCAGAAGCTCATTGCCGAGAATAGACTTGACCTTTTTCCAGGGGGCCATGCATATGCGCCTGTCATGTAAACCTATTCTGCCTGTTTGGGACTTGAACTTAGTATTGTCGGCCTTGCAGGTTGTTCCTTTTGAGCCTTTGATAGATGCTTCTCTGAGCTTATTGACTCTTAAGGTCTTTTTTCTAATAGCTATTACTTCAATGCGAAGTGTTTCTGAATTAGCAGTGGTTAAACATCCTTATTTGGAATTGCATAGGTAGAAAGCTGTCTTCCGTTTTTAAGTCAGATTTTATGCCCAAGGTGGTTTCTCCTTTTCATAACTCAACAGTATTGAGTTAAGTT
The DNA here is from genome assembly GCA_027917425.1 of Gastrophryne carolinensis. Classification (NCBI taxonomy): domain Eukaryota; kingdom Metazoa; phylum Chordata; class Amphibia; order Anura; family Microhylidae; genus Gastrophryne; species Gastrophryne carolinensis. The sequence continues at coordinate 123,857,716 of CM051243.1, read as the reverse complement.
GTTTAGCTTCAGTTGCCACTCTTATTACACTTCCCGCCCAGACATAAGGGCACTGCTATTGGAAGTCCCGTTCGTTACTGAAGCTGACGGCCTGGAATGGATTGGGAGAGAAAATTCTGTGACACTCACCTGTAGAATTTTTTCTCTTCTACATCGATTTGAAGCCGTCAGACCCTTTCTTCTACTGGGTTACTGTTTCTACTCTAGTCCTGGTAGATCTGTATATATGTAAATAGTTATTCAGCATGAGCAAAAAAATAGAAAAAGAAAATGAACGGAGAAGGGTGTGGATTATCATTTTGTCTACAACAAATCATAGAGCTCTTGATTCCTTAGCCTCCCAGTCTGTTGTTCTATTGCTTCTTAATTACTGAGTTGTGATGGGGAAACCGGAAGTACCGTATTTTTCGCCCTATAAGACGCACCTGCCCATAAGACGCACCTAGGATTTGGAGGAAGAAAATAAGAAAAAAAATATTTTAAACCAAAAACGCACCATTACAGACAGTGTGGCATTCCCCTATCCCATTCCCATAGGCCGTGTGGGATGCCCCCATTCCATAGACAGTGTGGCATCCCCCCCTCCCATTCTCCATATACCCATTGGCTGTGTGGCATCCCCCTCTCCCCCCATTAGTATAGGCTGTGTGGCATCCCCCTCTCCCCCCATTAGTATAGGCTGTGTGGCATCCCTCTTCCCCCATTCCCATAGGCTGTGTGGCATCCACCTCTCCCCCCATTCCCATTGGCTGTGTGGCATCCCCCTCCCCCCATTAGTATAGGCAGTGTGGCATCCCTCTCTCCTCATTCCCATAGGCAGTGTGGCATCCCCCCCCATTAGCATAGGCTGTGTGGCATCCCTCTCTCCCCATTCCCATAGGCTGTGTGGCATCCCCCTCTCCCCATTAGTATAGGCTGTGTGGCATCCCTCTCTCCCCATTTCCATAGGCTGTGTGGAATCCCCCTCTCCCCATTCCCATAGGCTGTGTGGCATCCCCCTCTCCCCATTCCCATAGGCTGTGTGGCATCCCCCTCCCCCATTAGTATAGGCTGTGTGGCATCCCTCTCTCCCCATTCCCATAGGCTGTGTGGCGTCCCCCTCCCCCCATTAGTATAGGCTGTGTGGCATCCCTCTCTCCCCATTCCCATAGGCTGTGTGGCATCCCCCTCCCCCCATTAGAATAGGCTGTGTGGCATCCCTCTCTCCCCATTCCCATAGGCTGTGTGGCATCCCCCTCCCCCCATTAGTATAGGCTGTGTGGCATCCCTCTCTCCCCATTCCCATAGGCTGTGTGGAATCCCCCTCTCCCCATTCCCATAGGCTGTGTGGCATCCCCCTCCCCCCATTAGAATAGGCTGTGTGGCATCCCTCTCTCCCCATTCCCATAGGCTGTGTGGCATCCCTCTCTCCCCATTCCCATAGGCTGTGTGGCATCCCTCTCTCCCCATTCCCATAGGCTGTGTGGCATCCCCCTCTCCCCATTCCCATAGGCTGTGTGGCATCCCTCTCCCCCCATTCCCATAGGCTATGTGGCATCCCCCTCTCCCCATTCCCATAGGCTGTGTGGCATCCCCCTCTCCCCATTCCCATAGGCTGTGTGGCATCCCCCTCTCCCCATTCCCATAGGCAGTGTGGCATCCCCCTCCCCCCATTCCCATAGGCTGTGTGGCATCCCCCTCCCCCCATTCCCATAGGCTGTGTGGCATCCCCCTCTCCCCATTGCCATAGGCTGTGTGGCATCCCCCTCCCCCCATTAGTATAGGCTGTGTGGCACCCCCCTCCCCCCATTCCCATAGGCAGTGTGGCATCCCCCTCCCCCCATTAGTATAGGCTGTGTGGCATCCCCCTCCCCCCATTAGTATAGGCTGTGTGGCCCCTCTCCCCCCATTCCCATAGGCAGTGTGGCATCCCCCTCCCCCCATTAGTATAAGCTGTGTGGCCCCTCTCCCCCCATTCCCATAGGCTGTGTGGCATCCCCCTCTCCCCATTCCCATCGGCTGTGTGGCATCCCTCTCCCCCCATTCCCATAGGCTATGTGGTATCCCCATCTCCCCATTCCCATAGGCAGTGTGGCATCCCCCTCTCCCCATTCCCATAGGCTGTGTGGCATCCCCCTCTCCCCATTGCCATAGGCTGTGTGGCATCCCCCTGTTTTGCTGGTGGCCAAAACACACCCAAATACCAGATATTTTACTAATTAGTGCCCAGGGCAGGGCTACTAATATAAATGCAGGTTCTTTATATTGTTTTAAAGAGATCAGAGCATAACCAATAAAGAATATTATTTTATTCTAAATAAGATATAAAAAGAATATATATACAATATACTTATGTACAGAAAGAAAGCTTAACAAAGGTAAAAATACATATAAATACAGGAAAACGTCACCACACAGTCATAAATAGCTTAAAACTTAGTGGGATACATATGACATCACCACAGAAATAACCATTGTCTGAGATTGTGGGAAAACACTATGTCCCTGACACAGGTAGTGCACACTAATATCCACACACTAATACAGCATCACCATTCAGTAACATCACCTTTCCAATGGGAACTTGAATGGGAAATCGGCACCACGAAACAGAGCGGGCTTCTATCATCATCATCTGCCTCAGCATCAGCCAGAGAAGTACGGCGAAAAGCAGAGAGATCACACTGTGTTAAGACGTCTCAAAACACAGGTTAATTCCTCCTTTTGCAGCACTCTGCGTCCCTTTTTAAGGAGGCAAAGCCAGCTGTTATTTGCTGACTAGACATTTGAGGATCAAATACCCTCTCAGTTTCGTATTTAGACAGCTGAGGTAAACAGTAGTAAACATATAGCAAAAGACCGGAGATGTAAATTTAGCAAGCAGATGTAAATGGACACATTCTCACACATAGACAATGGCAGTTTTTATGACAAGGACAGAGCTGTATCTCTCAATGTTTGAGTCAACCCAGTAAAACCAAGTCAGCAACTTAAAAGCTTATACCATGTCATGTTTTCAATAAAATATATACATTACATCTAAAAAGTCTGTTGCATAACATTCCACCCTTATAATTTATTTAAAACAAACATGGTACCTGATAAAAATAGGCCCAGGTGAGATACCCTATAAATACAGGAACCAGTCCCACCACCCTTGGTTATCTATATCTATCCCATATCTCATTGGGAGGGGGGGGACTATAAGGCCTATTTATCTATGCTAAAGAAAAACTTAAATATGGCCTATCAACTATCTGATTTGCCCTACAGAAATTCTCCAGTGTTAGGGCTGTAAAAACAAAAACATTTATATATATATATTAAGAAAACAAACATTTATGTTGGACCAAACTGTAGCAAGTTTAACACTGTAGCAATTCTCCACAGACAACAGTTGCAGGACAGCAGGGTCGGTGCTGTATATTGAAGTCTCTTTATCCTCAGGACCTGTGCAGTTCACAAAGTTATACTGTATATGTGCAATTATTTGATCATCATATCACATGAAGCTTTGCCCCAAACAGATGAGCTGTATATGACTGGCCCCCAAATCACATCCCTCTTCAGCATCATGGCTTATGGTTGACTTGTATGTAACGAAGACAGTAGAACTCCATCTTGCGGAGGACACACTTTTGGTGAGGACACACTCACTGACACACAAAGGCCTGGGGTCTGCGGATAGGCCTGATTAGTGCCTCTGGAATCATCTGGAAAAGTTGGTTTGCTTCTTGTAGACAAGTAGAGCACGGTAAACATCAGGTGTGCTAAACCAATACAAAGCCAGAATTGGAGGTAGGGGGGGTATGCAGCTCGCAGAAGGGTTAAGCAGCTCTGGATCACAGCATTTCAGCAGTGGTAGGGGCGAGCAAAATCACAGTTGCAATTGCACAGATGTAGCAGCTGAGAGTGGTCAGAGGAAAGAGTGTTAGAGACGGTTCAGAATCAGGACAGTTCATTACTTATAGTCAGTCCAACAACTCAAAAATAAGGCCCATACACACCAAAATAAATTTCTGCAAGGGTAAATAATAAAACAAACTATTCTATTATTTGCTTCACCTAGCTACCCATGAAGATCTATTCTATGCATTCTATATTTTAGGCTATGGGACACCTAACTTTAACCTTTAACTACCCCTATTTTTAACTACCCAGTGGAGTCAGTTTTTAAACTATGGGACTCCTTTTACCCAAAACCATTCCTTTTGAACTTTAAACAAGTATGGGGCACCTTTTTAACTAAAACAAGTATGGGGCACCTTTTTAACTAAAACAAGTATGGGGCACCTTTTTAACTAAAACAAGTATGGGGCACCTTTTTAACTAAAACAAGTATGGGGCACCTTTTTAACTAAAACAAGTATGGGGCACCTTTTTAACTAAAACAAGTATGGGACACTTTTTAACCAGAACAAGTATGGGGAAATTTTCACCCACAAGGAAAATATAAAACCTGCACCCATACAGTATCTATATAAATCAAACAACCCATTAATTTGAATGCATGAGTTAAATAATCATTTCAAATTTCAATTTCAAAACACACATAATCAATATTACAAGTAACAGTATATCTAGTGCCTTGTAAAGCATTATTAATATGCCACTCTCCGCCCCTTGATTTACAAGGTACTTTGTTTATTTCCAATGAAAACTGAAGCTCTATTAGCTTTATTTTTCAAGTCATTTACTTTTAGACAATTCAGTCTTTTTACATTCACATTTTTTCACCTTTTGTTTACTGAAGAGGGAGGGGGGAAGCTCCCTCCTCAGTGTGTTCCTCAAAAACTCACACTGACACACTCGCTTGTGTGTCTTTCAAAAAATCACTCTGGTAGGTGTCTTTCTAAATCATCATTCATTACAGAAGAATTATTATTCCATTCAAACTAATACTCTGTAAATCATTACAGATAAATTAGATCCATTTGATGCAAAAAACTTCCCCACTCCAAACTTTTCACAAAAAAGGTAGAACAAAACAAAACAGTTTCAATTTCTGTGCTTGTAAATAAAAAAAAAAAACTTAAAAATGTTGTCTCTAAACTTTAAGAATAAAACATAAAAATCAATCAAAAAACTTTCCAAATGCACAAAAGAATGGAAAAAAAAAAAAAACTACATTTTAAACCAAAAAAGGATTTAACTATGGTTTTCTCTCTGCCACTATTTCAGGGTCAGATAGTAAAGCGAGAGACAAACAAAAATCAAACAATTGTTACCACCTGGGAAAGGCCATGTGTGAAAAACAAATTTGGGCCGTAAAAATCAGGCAATCAGCCCTGCTTTGAGTTTTATGATCTACCACAAAAACTGATCAGTCTCAATGGCCATCCCATAAAAATACAACAATGCTGGCTGTCCCCAGACTGGCAGATTTGTACGATCTAACCAGTCTGTACAATCACTAACAAAAAACAAAAAGAGTGATTGTCTATTGTGTGGAGTGCAGGAACCATCTCCCCTTATTTGAGACACTCCCATTGTCACGCCAGCTTAGCAGTACAGGCATTTTAAAAATAACAACATTCAATTTGGAATTTTAGACAACCTGACTGCAAAAATCAAATCATATCCTCCGAGGCTTCCCCTTAACATTTGAGCAAAAATAGGAGCTTTAATGCTAAGGTCCTCAAATAATAAACATTTAGTTACACACAAGAGACAGAGAGAGAGCGAATTCATCTTTATGCCGGGTCCTGGTTTCTTTATTCCTAGAAGACAAAAATCTAAAACATTACTAACCTTTGACTGGGGTCCTAGGGACCCTTTGGACAGTACCTAACTCATTTTCTAGTCTTCCCCTCACCAACATACCTACCTCATCCCTGATTTCTTTAAATTGCTGCCACAGTTTTCCTAAATCCTGCCTAAGCTGCTGATTTTCAGATTTTAAACATTCATTTTTAGTCTTAAGGACAGTAAATGGAACATACTTTGCAGATTTACCTTCATGCTGATGAACCCTTGGCAATTTTGTCTGCTGGGGTCTGACAATGCTCCACCTAGCAGAGTACACCACATTTTCCCTTCTATAGGTTCTAAAATTTTGAGGTGTATTACCGCATATCTGTTTCACTGAGCGGCAAAACTTAGATATATGCCCCAATTGCCCACACAAATTACACGTCATATTTCTTTTTTTCTTGATATTGTCTCTGCTCTGTACAGAAGAGACATTTGCTGATCTAGGCATTCTAGACTGTGTTTGGGGCACAACCTCTTTTGTAATACTAAAACTTGAGAGTCCCCCTGGTATATTTTTACTTATACTCCCAATGGGGCGAATCTCACAAACCTTCTGAACCACCCTTGGCTCTTTGATAATACTAGATTTCAGCGTATGTGGTCTAAGGTGGCATGCTGCTGTCTGCACATCTGGCCCATTGCTTTTCAAACATGTAGCAGGGGGAGCAGCTGTCACAACTGATGATGGCTTATTATGCTGCACATCTGCTTTTTCTAATGATGCCTCTTCCAGCAATTGCGCATGCAACCTTAAATCATTGCTGGAAACTTGTTCTAGTAGCTCAAACTTTTTTTGAGAAGCAATAAGTGCTGTTTGGAGATCCTTAATCAAATTATCTTTTGCTTGGATGGAATTCTCCAAAGCAATGCAGCAAGACCACAAGCCTTGCATTACCCAGCCTTTAATATTGCTCTCAGAAATTTTAACATCAAAAACATTTGTTTTCAAAAACTCCTGCATCAATACCCATGATTGTCTAGCATCATCAGGGAGTTCAAATGGACCTCCATAGCGCTTAATGCGTTTCAAAATCCATGCATCAACAACATCAGCATTAGCACCAACATCACACCTATTCATCATGGTGGGTAAGTAACTAATCAACTGATTATACAAACAGAAACAACTTCTCAAACTTTCCAACACTTTGCAGCTTATAGAGACACAATAAGTATATTCTATTTGTTATGCTGATCTCTACAACATCCCATCCTCGTCGCCAAATGTTTTGCTGGTGGCCAAAACACACCCAAATACCAGATATTTTACTAATTAGTGCCCAGGGCAGGGCTACTAATATAAATGCAGGTTCTTTATATTGTTTTAAAGAGATCAGAGCATAACCAATAAAGAATATTATTTTATTCTAAATAAGATATAAAAAGAATATATATACAATATACTTATGTACAGAAAGAAAGCTTAACAAAGGTAAAAATACATATAAATACAGGAAAACGTCACCACACAGTCATAAATAGCTTAAAACTTAGTGGGATACATATGACATCACCACAGAAATAACCATTGTCTGAGATTGTGGGAAAACACTATGTCCCTGACACAGGTAGTGCACACTAATATCCACACACTAATACAGCATCACCATTCAGTAACATCACCTTTCCAATGGGAACTTGAATGGGAAATCGGCATCACGAAACAGAGCGGGCTTCTATCATCATCTGCCTCAGCATCAGCCAGAGAAGTACGGCGAAAAGCAGAGAGACCACACTGTGTTAAGACGTCTCAAAACACAGGTTAATTCCCCCTTTTCACTGCACTTTGGCTCCCTTTTTAAGGAGGCAAAGCCAGCTGTTATTTGCTGACTAGACTTTTGAGGATCAAATACCCTCTCAGTTTCGTATTTAGACAGCTGAGGTAAACAGTAGTAAACATATAGCAAAAGACCGGAGATGTACATTTAGCAAGCAGATGTGAATAGACACATTCTCACACATAGACAATGGCAGTTTTTATGACAAGGACAGAGCTGTATCTCTCAATGTTTGAGTCAACCCAGTAAAACCAAGTCAGCAACTGAAAAGCTTATACCATGTCATGTTTTCAATAAAATATATACATTTCATCTAAAAATTCTGTTGCATAACATTCCACCCTTATAATTTATTTAAAACAAACATGGTACCTGATAAAAATAGGCCCAGGTGAGATACCCTAAAAATACAGGAACCAGTCCCACCACCCTTGGTTATCTATATCTATCCCATATCTCATTGGGAGGGGGGGCTATAAGGCCTATTTATCTACTCTAAAGAAAAACTTAAATATGGCCTATCAACTATCTGATTTACCCTACAGAAATTCTCCAGTGTTAGGGATGTAAAAACAAAAACATTTATATATAGCAAAATTTATGTTGGACCTAGATTTAAAACTGTAGCAAGTTTAACACTGCAGCAATTCTCCACAGACAACAGTTGCAGGACAGCAGGGTCGGTGCTGTATATTGAAGTCTCTTTATCCTCAGGACCTGTGCAGTTCACAAAGTTATACTGTGTATGTGCAATTATTTAATCATCATATCACATGAAGCTTTGCCCCAAACAGATCAGCTGCGCATGACTGGCCCCCAAATCACATTCCTCTTCGGCACCATGGCTTATGGTTGACTTGTCTGTAACGAAGACAGTAGAACTCCATCTTGCTGAGGACACACTTTTGGTGAGGACACGCTCACTGAAACACAAAGGCCTGGGGTCTGTGGATAGGCCTGGTTAGTGCCTCTGGAAAGTCGCTTTGCTTCTTGTAGACAAGTAGAGCACGGTAGACATCAGGTGTGCTAAAGCAATACAAAGCCAGAATTGGAGGTAGAGGGGGAAATGCAGCTCGCAGAAGGGTTAAGCAGCTCTGGCTCACAGCAATTCAGCAGTGGTAGGGGCGAGCAAAATCACAGTTGCAATTGCACAGATGTAGCAGCTGAGAGTGGTCAGAGGAAAGAGTGTTAGAGACAGTTCAGAATCAGGACAGTTCATTACTTATAGTCAGTCCAACAACTCAAAAATAAGGCCTATACACACCAAAAGAAATTTCTGCAAGGGTAAATAATAAAACAAACTATTCTATTATTTGTTTCACCTAGCTACCCATGGAAATCTATTCTATGCATTCTATATTTTAGGCTATGGGACACCTAACTTTAACCTTTAACTACCCCTATTTTTAACTACCTAGGAGTCAATTTTTAAACTATGGGACACTTTTTATCCAGATATAATATGGGGCACCGTTTTAAACTTTAAGCAAGTATAAGGCGCCTTTTTAACTAAAATAAATATGGGGCACTTTTTAACCAGAACAAGTATGGAGAACTTTTCACCCACAAGGAAAATATAAAACCTGCACCCATACAGTATCTATATAAATCAAACAACCCATGAATTTGAATGCATGAGTTAAACAATCATTTCAAATTTCAATTTCAAAACACACATAATCAATATTACAAGTAAAGTTAGAAATTTAGTGCCTTGTAAAGCATTATTATGTCACTCTCCACCCCTTGATTTACAAGGTACTTTGTTTATTTCCAATGAAAACTGAAGCTCTATTAGCTTTATTTTTCAAGTCATTTACTTTTAGACAATTCAGTCTTTTTACATTCACATTTTTTCACCTTTTGTTTACTGAAGAGGGAGGGGGGAAGCTCCCTCCTCAGTGTGTTCCTCAAAAACTCACACTGACACACTCCTGTGTGTGTCCTTCAAAAAATCACTCTGGTAGGTGTCTTTATAAATCATCATTCATTACAGAAGAATCATTATTGCATTCAAACTAATACTCTGGAAATCATTACAGATAAATTAGATCCATTTGATGCAAGAAATTTCCCCACTCAAAACTTTTCACAGAAAAGGAAGAACAAGCAAAACAAAACAGTTTCAATTTGTGTGCTTGTAAATAATAAAAAAAAACTTAAAAATGTTGTCTCTAAACTTTAAGAATAAAACATAAAAATCAATCAAAAAACTTTCCAAATGCACAAAAGAATGGAAAAAAAAAAAAAACCTACATTTTAAACCAAAAAAGGATTTAACTATGGTTTTCTCTCTGCCACTATTTCAGGGTCAGATAGTAAAGAGAGAGACAAACAAAAATCAAACAATTGTTACCACCTGGGAAAGGCCATGTGTGAAAAACAAATTTGGGCCGTAAAAATCAGGCAATCAGCCCTGCTTTGAGTTTTATGATCTACCACAAAAACTGATCAGTCTCAATGGCCATCCCATAAAAATACAACAATGCTGGCTGTCCCCAGACTGGCAGATTTGTACGATCTAACCAGTCTGTACAATCACTAACAAAAAACAAAAAGAGTGATTGTCTATTGTGTGGAGTGCAGGAACCATCTCCCCTTATTTGAGACACTCCCATTGTCACGCCAGCTTAGCAGTACAGGCATTTTAAAAATAACAACATTCAATTTTGAATTTTAGACAACCTGACTGCAAAAATCAAATCATATCCTCCGAGGCTTCCCCTTAACATTTGAGCAAAAATAGGAGCTTTAATGCTAAGGTCCTCAAATAATAAACATTTAGTTACACACAAGAGACAGAGAGAGAGCGAATTCATCTTTATGCCGGGTCCTGGTTTCTTTATTCCTAGAAGACAAATATCTAAAACATTACTAACCTTTGACTGGGGTCCTAGGGACCCTTTGGACAGTACCTAACTCATTTTCTAGTCTTCCCCTCACCAACATACCTACCTCATCCCTGATTTCTTTAAATTGCTGCCACAGTTTTCCTAAATCCTGCCTAAGCTGCTGATTTTCAGATTTTAAACATTCATTTTTAGTCTTAAGGACAGTAAATGGAACATACTTTGCAGATTTATCTTCATGCTGATGAACCCTTGGCAATTTTGTCTGCTGGTGTTTGGCAATGCTCCACCTAGCAGAGTACACCACATGTTCCCTTCTATAGGTTCTAAAATTTTGAGGTGTATTACCGCATATCTGTTTCACTGAGCGGCAAAACTTAGATATATGCCCCAATTGCCCACACAAATTACACGTCATATTTCTTTTTTTCTTGATATTGTCTCTGCTCTGTACAGAAGAGACATTTGCTGATCTAGGCATTCTAGACTGTGTTTGGGGCACAACCTCTTTTGTAATACTAAAACTTGAGAGTCCCCCTGGTATATTTTTACTTATACTCCCAATGGGGCGAGTCTCACAAACCTTCTGAACCACCCTTGGCTCTTTGATAATACTAGATTCCAGCGTATGTGGTCCAAGGAGGCATGCTGCTGTCTGTACATCTGTGCCACTGCTTTTCAAACATGTAGCAGGGGGAGCAGCTGTCACAACTGAAGACGGCTTATTATGCTGTACATCTGCTTTTTCTAATGATGCCTCTTCCAGCAATTGCACATGCAACCTTAAATCAGCATTGCTGGAAACTTGTTCTAGTAGCTCAAACTTTTTTTGAGAAGCAATAAGTGCTGTTTGGAGGTCCTTAATCAAATTATCTTTTGCTTGGATGGAATTCTCCAAAGCAATGCAGCAAGACCACAAGCCTTGCATTACCCAGCCTTTAATTTTGCTCTCAGAAATTTTAACATCAAAAACATTTGTTTTCAAAAACTCCCGCATCAAGACCCATGATTGCCTAGCTTCATCAGGGAATTCAAATGGACCTCCATAGCGCTTAATGCGTTTCAAAATCCATGCATCAACAACATCAACATTAGCACCAACATCACACCTATTCATTATGGTGGCTAAGTAACTAATCAACTGATTCTGCAACAAAAACAAATTCTCAAACTTTGCAACACTTTGCAGCATATAAAGACACAATAAGTATATTTTATTTGTTATGCTGATCTCTACAACATCCCATCCTTGTCGCCAAATGTTTTGCTGGTGGCCAAAACACACCCAAATACCAGATATTTTACTAATTAGTGCCCAGGGCAGGGCTACTAATATAAATGCAGGTTCTTTATATTGTTTTAAAGAGATCAGAGCATAACCAATAAAGAATATTATTTTATTCTAAATAAGATATAAAAAGAATATATATACAATATACTTATGTACAGAAAGAAAGCTTAACAAAGGTAAAAATACATATAAATACAGGAAAACGTCACCACACAGTCATAAATAGCTTAAAACTTAGTGGGATACATATGACATCACCACAGAAATAACCATTGTCTGAGATTGTGGGAAAACACTATGTCCCTGACACAGGTAGTGCACACTAATATCCACACACTAATACAGCATCACCATTCAGTAACATCACCTTTCCAATGGGAACTTGAATGGGAAATCGGCACCACGAAACAGAGCGGGCTTCTATCATCATCATCTGCCTCAGCATCAGCCAGAGAAGTACGGCGAAAAGCAGAGAGATCACACTGTGTTAAGACGTCTCAAAACACAGGTTAATTCCTCCTTTTGCAGCACTCTGCGTCCCTTTTTAAGGAGGCAAAGCCAGCTGTTATTTGCTGACTAGACATTTGAGGATCAAATACCCTCTCAGTTTCGTATTTAGACAGCTGAGGTAAACAGTAGTAAACATATAGCAAAAGACCGGAGATGTAAATTTAGCAAGCAGATGTAAATGGACACATTCTCACACATAGACAATGGCAGTTTTTATGACAAGGACAGAGCTGTATCTCTCAATGTTTGAGTCAACCCAGTAAAACCAAGTCAGCAACTTAAAAGCTTATACCATGTCATGTTTTCAATAAAATATATACATTACATCTAAAAAGTCTGTTGCATAACACCCCCTCCCCCCATTAGTATAGGCTGTGTGGCACCCCCCTCCCCCCATTCCCATAGGCAGTGTGGCATCCCCCTCCCCCCATTAGTATAGGCTGTGTGGCATCCCCCTCCCCCCATTAGTATAGGCTGTGTGGCCCCTCTCCCCCCATTCCCATAGGCAGTGTGGCATCCCCCTCCCCCCATTAGTATAAGCTGTGTGGCCCCTCTCCCCCCATTCCCATAGGCAGTGTGGCCTCTCTCCCCCCATTCCCACCCCCCATTAGTATAGGCAGGCGCCATGTAAAAAAAAAAAAAAAAAAAAAGTAAAACTCACCTGTCCGCTGACACCGCTGCGCTGAGCGGCCGGCTCCGTGAATGGGGTGGGCGTGACCTGCGCCGCAGCGTCGGCGCAGGCCACGCCCACCCCATTCACGAGCTGGCTCTGTCCCGGCCCCGCCGCTGCGATCGCTGTCTTTTCAGGCAGCGATGACAGTGGGGGGGGGGGGGGCAGAGACAGAGCCCCTGCCGCTCCTCCATCTGCTGTTCCTGGGCACATGCGAGCACGAAGGTCCGGGCAGCCGGTGGGCGTGGCCTGCACCGGTGCAGGCCACGCCCACCCACTGCCCGGACCTTCGTGCTCGCGTGTGCTCTGAGCCCGGAAGAGGCAGCAGATGGAGGAGCGGCAGGGGCTCTGTCTCTGGCCCCGCCTCTGTCATCGCTGCCTGAAAAGACAGCGATTGCAGCGGCGGGGCCGGGACAGAGCCCCCGCTGCTCCTCTGGCCTCTCGCAGTGTGGCAGACAACGCGGGAGCGCCGGGGACGGGTGAGTTTTTTTTTTTTTTTACATTCGCCCGATAAGGCGCACGGACATTTTCCCCCCACTTTTGGGGAAAAATAAGTGCGCCTTATAGGGCGAAAAATACGGTATATAGGGCCAGGAGGAGCCACACATCTTGCATTCCACACAACTCTGAGCAGGAATTAACCCATTAGTTACTGAAGCTGATGGCCTGGAATGGATGTAAAAGAGAAAACAATTCTACGAGTGTCACAGAATTGTATTTTTCCATTACTAATAGATCTTGCTTGGAATAGATGTGTACATAGACATGCCTGGAGGACTTCCTGCATCACAAGACAATCCTTCTCCGTTGTCTCTATAATTAAATGAACATTTTTATTTATTATTATTATATATAAATATTTTTTCCTTCTGGACTCCTGCTGAGCAGGCTTGAAAAGCTGACTTTTAAGTGCTGCTTGGTAAGTGTGAGTTAAAGCAGGAGTTAAAAGCAGAAGTGCTGAAGCTGTAAGTATCTACCTTTGAAGCCAGAGTGTTTAGTGTTCAATTCTTCACTTCACTCTTTGTGTTCCAACAAATTGATATAGTGTGCTCCATGTTGGCTCAGGGATGGCACAGCTGCAACAAGACAACATCACTGTCTGCTCCAGTAAGGAAGGGAAGGGAAAGGAAATGAAAGAACAGGGCAGGCAAGACAGGTGCTGGTAGTATGTGACTCTGTTAATAGGGGAACAGATAGGGCAATCTGTCACAAAGACTGGGATCGCCGAACAGTGTGTTGCCTTCCTGGGGCAAGAGTACAGCATGACGTGGATGGGGCTGACAGATTATTGGGAGGGGCTGGCGAAAACCCAGCAGTCATGGTGCATATTTGCACCAATGACATAGGAAAAAGTAGGTGGAAGGTCCTTTAAAAATGATTTCAGGGACTGCCATTAGTTTAAGGCAAGGGCCTCAACTGTAGTATTCTCACAAATACTACCAGTAACGAGGCAACGAGAGATTAGAGGGGTAAACAGGTGGCTCAGAAATTAGAGTAATTGGGTTAAAAGTTGTTTGGCAGGGATGGGCTGCGCCTCAATGGGGTGGGTGCATCTGTTCTGTGGGAGAGGATGGCTAAAAGATTGGAGAAGTGTTTAAACTAAGCACTGGGGGATAAGCAGTTATACAGGGGAAGTTAGGAAATAAAGTGATAGTGGGTTGTAGACATGAAACTGGGGGTGGAGAGGGGGGAGCACATGTAGCAGGATGAAGGGTACTATACAAAATTACTGTAAGCATTTGAAATGCTTACAAGTGCTAGATGCTTGACAAAATGGATGAACTGGAACTGATAATAAGAGAAGAATATGGGGAGAGGAGGACTGGGCCTCCCGGACTGTAGGGCATACCATGCGGCAGCTCACCTGTCACGAGTGGTGTAAACACTCCTCTCTGAAGCAGTGGACGCTTGTCGGACAGGAGGCCTCGGAGATCCCTTTGCCGGGGCTCCCTTGGATTCCGTTGGATCGGGCCCCCGCCCTGAACAAACATCCCACAATAGGCCCTACCCGATAAATAGTGAGCAGATTCTTCCCGAAGTTGGACATTCTTCCCTCTGCCTCGCTAATTACCCCCATACTGGGACACCCGGACTTTCCGGCAGGCCTAACAGATGGCACTTTCCGTGGGTGGGTAAAACAGGGCCGCTTCAGGGTCATGCATTTTCCAGAGGGACCGGATTGGATTAGGACGGAGGTCTTGGCGACGAGACATTTACTTACCCCCCTGAATACATGTGTCACGCTCGGGGTAACTCCAGCCCTCTTAATAAGCTCACAACCCCCAATCTCCACAGCCAGCTTCACCTGTAGGAGCCCCCGCTTGCCGGGACGCAAGATACGCCTACCCGGGATCGGTTGCCCCCAGGACTTAATGGCTCAAAGGATGTAAGCTTATATGTGGGAGGACTGGAGAACCAATAGCAAGAGCGTGAGTGACGGAAGTCCAGAGACAGGCAATAGGTCGATAACGGGAAGGCAGAGATCGTAGCGGCACCAGGGGTCAGGCAAGACGTAGTCGGGGTTCAGGCAGAGGTCAGCAACTGGGGATCAGGATCTAGAAGCGTCAGTTCAGGCAAAGGTCGGCAACAAGGATTCAGGATCGAGAGGCGTCAATTCAGGCAGAGGTCGGCAACAAGGATTCAGGATCGAGAATGGTCGTACAATCAAATCGGCAACAGGCTAGACTTCGCAGGAGTAGGTAACACAGGGTTCTGAGCGCTATCACAGGCAATTCACAACTGAGAGGGAATTGCCTTTATAGGAACAGGTCTGAGGGAAGCAGTGTACTGATTGGAGCACATAGGATTCCAAGGGTAATTGGCTGCAGAGCAGAAGAGGGCGAAGCTCTCAATCCCCTAGGATTCATTAACCCTTTAATTGATCCTCCGGCGGGTGCGCGCCGCACAGCGCCGCCGGAGGGCATAACAGACACGTGCTCGCGGCCGCGCGCGAGCACGTCTCCTGGAGGAGGAAGCGGGGGGCGTGGCTGAGCTGGGCGCCGCTCGAGCCGACGCTGCTCGAGCCGACGCCGCTCGGCGCGGCCGCCGCACAGTGACAGCTGCAGCTGGCCGCCTGGAGACGTCGCTGGAACGGGAATCAGGTAAGCGGTTCCTGACACTACCCCCCCCTTCACGAGGGGCCTCCGGACCCTCACCCGGTTTCCCTGGATTGTCACGATGGAACCTTCTTACAAGAGCCTTGGCATGAACATTCCTTGCTGCCACCCAGCATCTTTCCTCCGGACCATAGCCAACCCAATCCACCAAATACTGTAAAGAATTACGCACTTTACGTGAATCCAAGATCTTATTCACTTCATACTCGGGCTCATTATTAAGAAGAATTGGTGCAGGACCAGCAAGAGGAGCATTCTTCGCCGGTTTTAACAGTGAAACGTGAAAGGAATTAGGTATTTTCATAGTTGGCGGGAGTTGAACTTTAAAAGACACATTATTCAACTTCTTGACGATTGGAAAAGGACCAATAAATTTTGGACCTAATTTGCTAGATGGCTGACGGAGCGCAATATTTTTAGTGGAGACCCAAACTAGATCGCCTACTCGAAGAGTAGGTTCCTGTGATCTGCGGCGGTCGGCAAATTTCTTATACCTCAAACCAGTGGTCTTAAGAATCTCCTGAACGTGTGTCCAGATATTCTTCCGTTCTTGAAGCCACTCCTCCAACGCCGGCAGATTGGAAGGTGACCCTGAAAGGGAAGAAGCTCTAGGATTTTTCCCTAAGTTACAATAAAAAGGAGATACCTTGGTACTCTCACTAGGCGCGTTATTGTAAGCAAACTCGGCGAAATCAATAAATTCCGCCCATTGTTCTTGGGCATCAGAAACATAACACCTTAAGTATTGTTCCAAAGTTTGATTAGTTCTTTCTGTCTGCCCATTAGTCTGGGGATGGTAGGCAGAAGAAAGAGAGATCTGTATTCCCAACCGCGAACAGAAGTGTTTCCAAAAACGGGAAGTAAATTGAACACCCCGATCAGAGACTATATTGGACGGAATACCATGAATACGAAAAATATGTGAAGTAAACAGCCGCGAAAGCTCAGGTGCAGAAGGAAGTTTGGCCAAAGGAACGAAATGTGCCATCTTACTGAAACGATCTACGACCACCCAAATGACAGTATTACCATGTGAGAGAGGCAAATCTACAATAAAATCCATAGAAATATGGGTCCATGGCTCAGCAGGAATTTCAAGAGGAACCAAACTGCCACTAGGAGCCTTGTGAACTCCTTTACTTCGAGCACAAATAGCACAAGCGTCGATAAAGGCAGTGATATCGCGTCTCATGGTAGGCCACCATACATGACGACGGGCAAGCATAAACGTCTTACGGTTACCCAAATGACCAGCAGTTTTGGCATCGTGAAATTCGCGAATTACATCCGAACGCAGGTGCGGCGGAACAAACTGGCACCCCAAGGGTACATCACTAGGAGATTCATCTTGAAACGGCGCCAAGGTATTGGAGAGATCAGGAAGTAACGCCCCCACCACACAACCTGTGGGTAAAATTGGTTCACCAGAATCACCCCGATCCTTACATTCACCGAACATGCGAGATAGAGCATCAGCTTTAGTATTTTTTACACCCGGCTTGAAAGTAATAATAAAATTGAAACGCGAGAAGAATAATGCCCAACGTGCCTGACGAGAGTTCAGCCTCTTGGCAGAACCTATGTATTCGAGATTTTTATGATCAGTATACACAGTTATAGGATGTAATGAACCCTCCAACCAGTGTCGCCATTCATCAAATGCCAGTTTAATAGCTAATAGTTCCCTATTGCCAACATCATAATTTTGTTCCGCGGTACTGAATTTACGCGAAAAATAAGCGCATGGATGGAGACGCTCAGGGTTACCAGAATATTGTGACAAAACTGCACCCACTCCCAGCTCAGAAGCATCCACTTCAATAATAAAAGCTTTATGAATATCTGGATGCACTAAGACAGGTGCCGAAGTAAAGGCCCGTTTCAAGGTTAGAAAGGCCTCACAGGCAGAGGGGGACCAGTTAGCAGTAAAAGCCCCCTTGCGGGTAAGGTTGGTAAGGGGTGCAACAACATGGGAAAAGCCTTTTATGAAACGTCGATAAAAATTTGCAAAACCTAGAAAACGTTGCAATTCCTTTAAAGTTTTGGGTTGGACCCAATCCTGAACTGCTGAAACCTTCCCCGCGTCCATCTCCAAACCCTGGTTGGTAATAACATACCCTAGGAAGGGAACTGTAGTGACTTCAAACACACACTTAGACAGTTTAGCAAATAAGTTGTTCTCTCTTAATTTTTGTAGCACCAACTTAACATGGTGTCTGTGCTCCGGTAAAGAATTAGAAAAAATGAGAATATCATCCAAGTAGATGACTACAAATCTACCGAGATATTCCCTGAATATATCATTAACAAAATCTTGGAAAACGGCTGGCGCATTACAAAGACCGAAGGGCATGACCAGGTACTCATAGTGCCCATCCTTCACATTAAATGCAGTTTTCCACTCGTCCCCCTGTCGGATGCGAATCAGATTGTAAGCCCCTCTCAAATCCAATTTGGAGAAAATTCGAGCTCCTGTGACTTGATTGAACAGATCCCCAATCAAGGGTAAGGGGTATCGGTTTTTTACAGTGATCTTATTCAAGGCTCGATAATCTATGCACGGTCTCAAGCCACCATCTTTTTTCTCTACAAAAAAGAACCCGGCCCCAGCAGGCGAGGTAGAGGGACGGATAAATCCTTTCCTAAGATTTTCGGTAATATACTCCCTCATTGCTTGCTCCTCGGGCAGGGTAAGGTTATAAATCTTTCCCCTCGGGGGAATTGTGCCAGGCAGCAAGTCAATGGGGCAGTCATAGGACCGATGTGGAGGAAGAGTATCAGCAGAGCGTTCAGAGAATACATCGATCCAATCAGCGTATGGCTGAGGTAATTCCTGTGGTAAGACTTGAACGCTTCTGAGGCCTGTATTAAAACAGTGACCTTTACAGTGGTCACTCCACTTGACCAACTCCCCAGCCCGCCAATCTAACACCGGGTTATGGAGTTGCAACCAGGGGTATCCCAAAACCACCGGAGTTTCCGGACAATCAAAAATAAAGAATTCTAAGAATTCAGAGTGAGAAGAGCCGACAATTAGTCTGAGAGGTGGGGTCTTGGTATTTATAGGACCTCCCTGGATTGCCTTTCCATTGATAGCTAAAACTTGTAGGGATCTTTCAAGAGGAACTACAGGGATCCCTAAGGTGGAGATCATGCTCCTGTCCAAAAAGTTTCCAGCCGCACCACTGTCTATGAAGGCGGAAACTGTCTGCTTAGAGGACCCCCAAAACAAATCAATAGGTACAAGCATCTTATTCTGGCGAGAGTTACAAACTGACTCACCCAGATCAGTACTCTCTACCTGGTCTGGGTGCGGAAGTTTTCCGCCGGTTTCCCCTTGTTGGGACAGGACCCTGCAAAATGACCAGAATTCCCGCAATACAGGCATAACCCCTCGGATCGCCTACGCTGTTTCTCCTCTTGGGATAAGCGGGTTCTCCCTAATTGCATAGGTTCTTCCTGGGAAGATGATGAGGTATTTTCTCCACGGGGAACCGGGGATCTATGACTCTGGACTGGTCTAAAGGACGTGGGAGCCCCGACTCTCTCCCTGGCCCTTTCTCTAAGACGTCGGTCTATTTTAATGGAGACCTGCATTAATTGATCTAGGTCCGCTGGCGGGGGAAAATTGACTAAGGCATCCTTGATGCTATCCGACAGTCCCACCCTGAACTGACTACACAAAGCTGGATCGTTCCACCTAGCTTCGATAGCCCAGCGGCGGAATTCAGCACAGTAGTCTTCAGCCGAATTCCGTCCTTGTTTTAAGGCCCGAAGCCTATTCTCTGCGGTAGACTGTATATCTGGATCGGCGTATAAAACGCCCATAGCATTGAAGAAGGCAGTCACTGATTGTAGAGCAATGTCATGGGACGGTAAAGTAAAGGCCCAGGACTGTGGGTCTCCTTGAAGCAAGGAAATGACTAGGCCTACTCGTTGGACCTCTGTGCCAGAGGAGATAGGTCTTAACTTAAAATATAGTTCGCAGGCATTCTTGAAATTGGAAAATTTTGCTCGTTCTCCAAAAAATTTCTCAGGCAGTGGAATCTTAGGTTCGGAGAAATGAGGTGGTACAGCGGAAGTTGGCACTTGACGAGATTCCTGAGTGGCCACTCTTTGAGCGAGTTGGTTGATCGCTGTGGCCATAGCTTGCACCTGCTGTACCAGGTCATCCATTTTTTGGCCTGTGATAATGTCACGCTCGGGGTAACTCCAGCCCTCTTAATAAGCTCACAACCCCCAATCTCCACAGCCAGCTTCACCTGTAGGAGCCCCCGCTTGCCGGGACGCAAGATACGCCTACCCGGGATCGGTTGCCCCCAGGACTTAATGGCTCAAAGGATGTAAGCTTATATGTGGGAGGACTGGAGAACCAATAGCAAGAGCGTGAGTGACGGAAGTCCAGAGACAGGCAATAGGTCGATAACGGGAAGGCAGAGATCGTAGCGGCACCAGGGGTCAGGCAAGACGTAGTCGGGGTTCAGGCAGAGGTCAGCAACTGGGGATCAGGATCTAGAAGCGTCAGTTCAGGCAAAGGTCGGCAACAAGGATTCAGGATCGAGAGGCGTCAATTCAGGCAGAGGTCGGCAACAAGGATTCAGGATCGAGAATGGTCGTACAATCAAATCGGCAACAGGCTAGACTTCGCAGGAGTAGGTAACACAGGGTTCTGAGCGCTATCACAGGCAATTCACAACTGAGAGGGAATTGCCTTTATAGGAACAGGTCTGAGGGAAGCAGTGTACTGATTGGAGCACATAGGATTCCAAGGGTAATTGGCTGCAGAGCAGAAGAGGGCGAAGCTCTCAATCCCCTAGGATTCATTAACCCTTTAATTGATCCTCCGGCGGGTGCGCGCCGCACAGCGCCGCCGGAGGGCATAACAGACACGTGCTCGCGGCCGCGCGCGAGCACGTCTCCTGGAGGAGGAAGCGGGGGGCGTGGCTGAGCTGGGCGCCGCTCGAGCCGACGCTGCTCGAGCCGACGCCGCTCGGCGCGGCCGCCGCACAGTGACAGCTGCAGCTGGCCGCCTGGAGACGTCGCTGGAACGGGAATCAGGTAAGCGGTTCCTGACAACATGGCAGACTTTTTGCAGCTTACACATTATCAAAGCTCCTTGTCCAGGGCTATGGATGCTGCGAGACCAATGACCCCTTTTGAGCAGTCTTGCTCAGGTAGCGGTCACTTCAGAGGAGCCTTGTCCTATGCTTACTCTCTGCTGATCTCCCCCCCCAGACTCCTACAAACCCCCATATGTTGAGGGTTGGGAGAGGGAACTAAATAGGAGTTTCACGGAGGAGCAGACGCAGGCCATGCTACAGGTAGCTCACCAGTCATCAGTGTCCTGTAGATACCAAGAGGCCTCCTATAAAGTTCTCTCACGCTGGTACCTGGTACCGTTGAGACTAGCGAGAATATTCCCCTCCTCTTCCCCCCTGTGCTGAAGATGTTCTGTGGCCAGGGGCACAATATCTTCTGGGAATGTGGGGCACTAGTTGGGTTTTGGAGCAATGTCAGAAAGAGTTCTGATGTTGACTGATATAGACTTGGGTGAGGATCCGGCGGGCTACCTCCTTGGCTTAGCTCCTACATCTATCAGGAAGAGGACCAAGTCCTTGCTGGCTCCCCTTTTGATTGTGGCCAGGACTTGCATCCCATCCTGCTAGAAATCGACGGCACCCCCCACGACGGCTATGTGGCTCACCAGGGTTGGCGATATTGGCAGGATGGAGGAGATGACGGCCTCGCTGAGAGGGAGGGTGGACGAGCATAGAGAGAAGTGGCAGGTTTGGGACCGATTTACCTCTTCGGCAGACTACCTAAACTTTTTGCAGGAGTAGCAGTAGGTGCCCCGGCTGGGGAACAGCCTTCTTTTGAGGTGTTTAACCTCCCCTCTTCCTCCCTCTCCCATCCCTCGCCTGCCCATCTTCTCCTTACCCCCACCTCACTCTGTCTGTTTCTGTTTTGTCCCGTCTCTCCCCCCCCCCCCGTTTGTTTCAGTTGTGTTTCTTGTAGTTGATCTATGTGAGTTTAATTCATATTTATAAAAAGAAAAATTTTAGAGGCGTGGTGTGCAGATTACACGTTTTATTACAATTTGATGTTCATTAGAAATTAAGGTTAAAAATGAGCACCCCTCCAGCTTTAGTCTTGTAGGATGAAGGGGACAGCCAGTACCCAAGGACAATAGTCCATTTTCTTCCACTGTTTCTTATCATGGCCCCTGTTATCATCTTTTGCAAGTTGGATCGGGGCGCGTCTTGTGCCCTTGGCGTTACCACGGGTTGTTTCCATTATCTGCATGGTGTATCTGTATCCATTTTCACTGTAAGCTGATGTTTAACTGTGCTGAACGTGTTCTGTCATATTCCATGCTTCTTCAATTAAAAATTACAATTTAAAAAAAAAATGACATAATGCGGGTAACCGAGACATGGCTTGATGAAAGCTAATTAAACCTACAGGGCTACTGTGTGTTTAGGAGGGATCCTAAAAACTGCAAGTGTGGAGTCTTGCTTATTTGTAAAATCCTCTCTAGAGCCCGCTCTGCGGAAGGATAAATAGGAGTGAAATTACCAGTGGAGTCTGTATGGGTAGAAATACATGGAGGGGGAAACAAAAATAAAATACTGATGGCTGTTTGCTACAAGCCTCCAGGTATATCCGAATTCCCCAACAAGTACAAGCTCCAACAACGGGGAGGGAGAGCCATATTGGACTTAGTCAAACTAAATGTCACTAAATCGCCGTGTTTTTAAAGGAATTATGTACATTAATAGACAATCCATTATTTTTGATATTTGTAGATTCAATAATTACAGGGGCTGTTCTGAGGGATTGGCACTTGGCTAATGTGGTGCCAATATTCAAAAAGGGGAAACCCGGGAACTACAGATATCTGTGGTGGGCAAGCTGTTCGAAGGTATTTTAAGAGATATTATCCTGGAATATCTTGGTAAAAATTACCTTATTATTCCATATCTGCATGGATTTATGAGGAACTGCTCCTGCCAGACAAACCTAATCAGCTTTTATGAGGAGGTAAGTTCAAGATTGGATCAGTGGAGTCATTGGATGTTGTATATCTTGGCTTTTTTTTTTTTTAAGCATTTTATACTGTGCCACATAAAAGACTTGTACAAAAGATGAGAATGCTTGGATTGGAGGAAAACGTGCACATGGGTGAGAAACTGGCTTAATGATTGGAAGCAGAGGGTGGATATCAACTTCACAGTGGGCTACAGGTTCTTTGGCATGGATGGGATGCACCTCATACTCACATTGGGTCACTGTTACTAGTTACAAGTCAATTTTGCAGATGATACAAAAGCTGTGTAAACACACAGCTTAGTATCACAACTGACACCAGGCAGCTACAAACAGATTTAGATAAATTCAGCGTGGTCAGTTAAATGGCAAAGTAAGTTTAAGACAGATACATATAGGGTTATGCACATGGGAAGGAGAAATCCGTGCCAGGATTACACACTAAATAAAGAAATGCTTGGTAAATTACATTGAAAATGACCTAGGGATTTTAGTTACATGAAACTTAACTGTAATAATCAATGTCAAGCAGCAGCTGCCAAAGGGTCACGGGGTGCATCAAGAGGGGCATAGGTTACCATGGCCAGAGCATCATTTTACCCCTGTATAAGGCACTGGTCAGACCCCATATAGAGTACTGTGTACATTTCTGATCACCTGTGAATAAGAGGGACATATCAGAATTGGAGCACGTTCAAAGGAGGGCAACTAAGTTAATAAAAGTAGTGTGGGGGCTAGAGCACCTTAAAAGATTGTCAAAGTTAGGTTTATTTAGTTTGGAAAAAAGATGCCTGAGGGGTGATCTAATAACTGTGTATGCATTTATTCGGGTAAATACAAAGATCTGTCTCACAATCTATATATACCCCGGAAAGTAACCATAACTCAAGGGCATCCGCTAAGATTAGAGGAAAGGTGCTTTCTCCACCGACATAGCAGGGCATTCTTCTCTGTAGGAGCAGGGGGACTATGGAACTCGCTGCCAGAGGACTAAGTTATGAAGGATACAGTAAAGATGTTCCAAAGTGGCCTGGATGCCTTCCTTGCATGCAATAACATTTACAGCTCTGACTACTAAATCACTGGAAGGAGATAAACAGGCTGAACTGGATGGACTAAAGACTTTTATAGACTCTATATTACTATGTAATTATTTCATTCAGTAATGTATGTTAATAATATATATTTTTGGTAAATAAAATACTAATAAATCGATCAATTAAAAATATTTTTTGGCCCAATGATAAAAATCCATATAAATATGCTGGATTGGGGGGGAGAGGTAACTTATAAATATCCAGCCAGGCATGTTTTTCTTTCTTTTAACCCTTCTAGTGACTTTAAACCCCCACAGAAAAAAAAGTATAAAAGTTAAAAACTCACCTGACCCCCTCGTTGGATTGGGCCGCGTCTTCTCTTCACCTGGGGGGGCATCCGATCCCCCCCCCCCCCCGGGGCTCTTCTGTCTTCAGAAGAGCGCCTGAAATATGGCCCCCACGCTTCGGCTGCTGCCACAGTTAACTGTAAAAAAAAATAAAATAAAATTAACCCTGCCTCTGATCTCTGCCCCCCCCCAGCCCTCCTCCACCGGACACCCAAAAGCTGTCATCGGAGCGTCGTGGGACAGGATTGGGACATCGGAGGTGAGTAGAAAAAAATAATAAATTTTATTTTTTTTAATTGTGTCTGTGTGTGATTTATTTTTACTGTTAACCCCTTGTGAACTGGTAAGGGGTCCATGAGACCCCTATACCAGTTCACAAGGCTGGGGGCTGGCAAGTCACCTACAGCTAGCGGCTGTGACTTGCCATTAACCCCTGGCACCCCCAATTACCTGCCTCCCCAAAGCCCAGGGGCCGGCAGAAGAGACCGGGCCCACGGAGTTTGTAGCTGGCAGAGCGGGGGGCCACCACAGCTGGTCTTCTCTGTCGCCCAGACGCTACAAAAGGCTTCCAGCAGCAGCAGGAGAGCAGAAGCCAGAGTGATCAGCGTGGGACACACAGTGCCCAGGGATGGATGGGAAGGTATTAAAAAAAAACATTTTTCTCCTTGTTTCTGTGTGTTTTTTTTTTGTACACTTAATCCTTTGTGAACTGGTAAGGCATCCATCCATGAGACCCCTATACCAGTTCACAAAGCTGGGGGCTAGCAAGTCACCTGCAGCTAGCGGGTGACTTGCCATTAACCCCTGCCCCCCCCCCCCCCCCAATTACCTGCCTCCCCAAAGCCCGGGGGGGCAGAAGAGCCCGGCCCACAGAGCTTGTAGCCAGCAGGGCGGGGGGGCACCAAAGCTGGCCCCTGCGCCCTGTTCCTACAAGCCCCCATAGCTGGTCCCAGGCTGGTTATGATGGGTAAGGGGGACCCCATGTCATTTTTGGGGATTTTTAAGGGTTTTTAACCCTTTTTTTAAATTAACCCCTTATGTTTATAGTGTGGATAGTAGTTGTATTTTATTTGTAAATGTTATAAAGTGCTCATTTCAGTTTGGGGGACTACCGATTATATATGTGGTACCGTTGTAATTGGGAGAAATGGGGCTTTCACATGCAATGTGGTTTTCATTAATAAAACCAATGTTTTATTTAAAATAAATGAAACAATTGTCTAAAAAATATTATTTTTTTTTTTTTTACCCAAAAATATTTAAAAAACAGTAGAAAAATTACAAACAAGACATTTCATGTTAAAGCCTAAACTCTGCTGCAAAAAATATATATGTATAAATTTCCTGGAAATTCTGGCAAAATTCAATCTGTCAACAGAGGGTGACAAAACTTCAAATAGGCAGGCTAGTAAAAGGGTTATTAATATCTATGCATGTTGGGTATTGTTCTGCTTGGGGAACCTTGCGCTTTCAGATTTAGCTTGTTGTTTCTTGTTTGCATATTGATATTTTAGGAAAACATGTTTTTTATTCAGCTTTTTTATATTTTTTTTTAGATAAACCCTGTGCAACCTAAGAATTCTTGGGGGGATTACTTCCGGAAAGATTAGCCCACTACTACAAGCTGGGTACACTTAGAAAGCTTAACGTGTGTTTTCAGGGAATATATGGTTTATGGGGGGATATTCCAAATTTAAAGGGTTGTTTTGGTTGAAAAATTGCAAGGTGTGCACTTTGTCTGCAGAGCTGAAATTTTCAAGTAAAATTACCGTTATGCACATGCTTTACTTTGTATTGTTTGACAACTCTTCCCTTGACAGTAGCTATGCATGCTGGGTATTGTTCTGTTCGGGGTATGTTGCTTTTTCAGATTTTACTTGTTTTTTCTTGTTTGCATATAGTTTATTTTTTTTAGGAAAATGTGGCTTTGATTCTTCCTTTTTATTCTTTTTTAGGGAAACTCTGTTGCAACCAAAGAATTGATTGAGGGATTACTTCCAGAAAACTATGCCCACATAAGCAAGCCTGGTATGCCTAGAAAGATTTAGGCTTGTACTTCCAGAGAATATATAGTTTGTAGGGGGTATTTCAAATGTAAAGGGTTGTTTTTCTGGAAAAAATGCAAGGTGCACATAGCGCATATTTTATCTGAAAATCTCCTAAAGCTCTGTTTCACTTTGGGGGGTTTCACTTTGGGGGAGTCTCCTGGGCAGGTAAGGGTGTCTACCTATACATATGTGGTACCGCTGTAACCGGGAGAATTGGGGTTTCACACGCAATCAAATTTTATTGACAAACCTTTTTTATTACAAAAAAACACTACAAATTGCAAAAAATAGCTTTTTTAAAAATATTTCTGCACATATTTCACCCAAAAGTATTGAGAATACACTAAAAAAAGGCCATACAAGACATTTCATGTTGAAGCCCAGACAGATATATAATTTTCCTGGGAAATTCCTGGAAATTCAAAAATCAAGGTTGGACACGTGTAGCGCAAAATATTTAAATGTGGTCTGGCACTTAAAGGGTTAATGGAAAAGAAAATGACATCCGGGGTGACAGACCCCTGATAGACTAAACTGTAATTGCAAATGTCCAGTGAGGGGAACATTCCCCTCTTCATCAGTTCTTTTATCAAGGAGGGTTCAAAAATTGTACTAAAAAATATGAGTGTCACAGTCACACCATTTTGCCAATTGTAAAACTGAGGGGTGTAGTATATTACATGCAAATGTGGGACCTACTATGTGGGGAAAAAATGAAAAGTTTTTTAAAACAAAGGATTTACAAGCATATTTACAGTATAAGAAATGGAAATACGATTTCTCCAGTAGCCCGACATTGGGTATTTAAACACAATAAAAATGTCAGATACTGACATGGGTATATCCAAATCCCAGAGGTGGGGGAATGTAAATGTGAAGCTTAAACAATTGGAAACTATGTGGATTTTTAATTTAAAAGCAATATTTTTTCTGGGTTTAAATGAATATAACACCTATTCTCCTTTTTTTTTTTTTTAAACTCTTTATTTAGATGTTTTCCTTTTTCCAAAACAAATAAAAATTACAACAGAAAAACCAATGCAGTCCAGTGTCAGAGACACATGTGTTACAGAAATATATTACAGCATAAGTCACCTCTTACACCAAATAAAGGAGGGTGTGGTCTCCAACCACCCCCCCCCGATTCTCCATCAGTGCTTCAACTTTACTACTGGTGTGGGGTGGGGTTAATTGTTACAGTGGACCAACTCCAAATCTGGAGGCCCATATGGTTTCAACCTCTCCTAGCTTCTTCCGGGGGTAGATCAGATTATAACATTATCACAATCTGGACAAATGGAACAAGACAATACGAAGGGAAGTTTTCCCTGGAGAGGGGGTACAGGAGAGGGGGGAAAGGGAGGGAAGCGGGCATCTCATCGCTGTATCTCGGATCATCGGTCCCGAAGGGGGGGGGCAGCGGAGCAGGAGCGGGGCACCGCGTGTCAGGGACGTCCAAGGACGCTTCAGGTGCTTGGCGATGTCGGGGGAAGACCGCAGAATCTTTGTATAGATACCAAGGAGTTTATTCCACCCGACATTTTTCCTCTCTATCCTGTACATTTGCAGTCAGTTCTTCCATCTCCCTGATCCTATTAACTTCCTGAATCCATTCTCCTACTGTGGGTGTGAATTCCGTTTTCCAGAATCTAGGGATCAGAACTTTTGCCGCATTGATCAAGTGTCGTAATATTGACTTTTTGTAGGTTGGGATACTATGGGAGGAATAGTGTAGCATCATAAGGGCCGGGCAACATGGGATCTGTGAGCCGGTAACTTCAGCCATACTTCTGGTAACACTGTTCGAGAATGGTTTAATGTTCGAGCTGGTCCAGAAAATGTGGAAAAGTGATCCCTCTTCCGTTTTACATCAACAAGTGGACGAGGCTTCTGGGTAGAAAGAGGCTAATCGTTTTGGGGTATAATACCATCTTGACGGGTATTTATAATTGGTTTCCTGTACGTGGACAGAAATAGACGACTTATGAGCCAAAGTACAAATTTTCTCCCATTCCTCATCTGTGAATGTCCTGTCCAGGTCTTTTTCCCACTCCTATCGGAAGGGGGGGGGGGGTCTGGCTCTTGTCTACCCTCCAAGAGCTGATAGATCTGTGAGATCACTCCTCTCTCAGGGTCCCATCTGGTGACCAAGTCTTCGAAGCCTGTAAGGGTACGTCCGATTGCTGACTTAGGTCCTGTTTTCTGTAAAAAGTGCTGAAACAGTAGCAGACGCCAGGGGTCAAGATGATGGTTGTTCCATGTGTCTCTGAGCTCTGCTATAGAGCGCCACTCTCCGTTTCTGATCAAGTCCCTTCCACGAACTATCCCCAAGCTCTCCCATCCTCCCCGGGACCAGGAGCCCATCCCGGCTGGTAGGTTGGGGTTGTCGGTCACCGGGATCAGTGGCGACGGCCAGGGGGATATATCCTCTCCTTTCCGCACCCTGTCCCAGAATCGTAGGGTCTCTCTGACTGTGGGGTTATTATTGTATCTTTTACTCGAGTCTCTTCATATCCATGGGGCTTCTTTCAGTGGGGTTTTGACCCACTTCTTCTTCTCTTTGTTTTTAGTCCAATCTATAATCCTCTGCAGGTGGGCCGCTTGCCAATATCTAAGCAAGTTCGGTACTGCTAGTCCACCTCTGTGTTTGGCCCGCTGTAATAGAGAAAACCTTACCCTCGGTCTCTTGTCTCCCCAGACGAATTTTATAAATATGGAGTTCAAAGTCCTAAAGTAGCTCATGGGGATATGGCACGGGAGGGTCTGAAACAAGTAGAGGATCCTAGGCAATATTGTCATTTTCAGTACATTTACTCGCCCTATCCAAGAGAGCGGTAAGGTTGCTCCAGGTCGTGAGGTCTCCTTTAATCCTATTTAGTATTGGCTTAAAATGTTATTTAAATACTTCTTCAACTTCACTGGGTATCTTAGTACCCAGATATGTCAGGGTGGGGGACGTCCAACGGAATGGGAAAAAGGCTTTGATGGTCAGCACGGTTGTGCTAGGTAGGCCTACATTGAGCTCCTCCGACTTGTCAAAATTAATTTTGAAATTGGAAAGCTTCCCAAATTTCTCAAATTCCTTCATCAGTACGGGGAGGCCAATTAATGGGTTTCATATGAAAAATAACAAGTCCTCTGCATACACTGATATTTTATGTTCTATTCCCTTTACTCTGCTTCCTTGGACGTCCACATTCTCTTTAACGTGTCTCAGGAAGGGCTCCACCACTAACGCAAAGATGAGGGGAGACAGGGGGCAACCCTGTCTCGTACCGTTAGAGATCCGGAATGGAGTGGGCCAGGGCTCCGTTGACCTTCACTTGTGGTCTAGAGTAGATCGCTGTTATGAAATTGATCGCTCTCTCTTGGAGACCTATATGCCTCAGAACCTCGAAAGCGACGTCCCAGTCTATGCGATCAAACGCCTTCTCTGCGTCAGTGGATAGCAGCATAATTGGGGCGTTATCGGTCCGTGATCGGTGAATGAGGTTTATAGTCGTGTTATCCCTTGCTTCTCTTCCAGAGATAAAGTCACACTGATCTTCGTTAATCAGTTCAGGTAAGTATTTAGCTAGGCGGTTCGCTCAGATTTTAGTAAACAATTTGAGATCTATATTGAGGAGGGGAAATGGGCCGATAGCTTTTGCAGCTCAAAGGGTCCTTACCCGGCTTATGAATCACTGTGATGTGAGCCTCCAGTATCTCTTCCGGTATTGCCTCTGAGTTTTTTACTGCCGCGAAGTTGTTAAAGGCGCGGAGAAAGTGCCTACCCAGCACAGCCAAGAAATCCTTATAATAGGCAATCATCAGGCCATCTGGTCCCGGGGACCTACCATTCGGCCTGGCTTTCACTGCCTGCCTCGGTTCTTCCTCCGAAATTGGTTCCTCCAGTTGTGCTGCCGCATCTTCACTCAGTTTAGGCATCTCCGATTCCTCAATATATTGTCTTTTCCTAGTTATATCTATCTTCGGGTCTCCCGCCACATGTGGGCGCAGGTTGTAAAGTGTATGATAATAGTCCTGAAACACTTTCACGATGTCTTCGGTGTTATGCCGTTTCTGTTGTTGAGTCTACAATTGAGGCTATAAAGTTAAGGGACTGCTGTTTTCCAAGAGCTCTAGCAAGTAGCGTACCGCTTTTGTTTCCCCACTCATAATTAAAGCGTTTGCATCTCTTTATGGAGAACGCAGCTTTTTGTAAGAGTAAAGAGTTCAGTTGTTCTCTACATGTCGTCAGTTCACGTAAAGTGTCTTGCATCTGGGCCACCTTATGCCTCTTTTCTAAGGTTTGGATCTGTTTAAGGAGTTGGTCTTGTTTTTCAGTATACGCCTTCTTTAGTCTGGATCCGTGCTGTATAAAAACTCCTCTTATTACAGCCTTATGGGCTTGCCAGACCATCATGGGAGCTATCTCGTCTGAACAGTTTAGGCAAAAATACTCAAAGGGTGGCTTGTACCGCTTGCCTCGTCACCGGATCTTTCAGGAGAGTCTCATTCAACCGCTAAGTCCAGCCGCCTTTCCTTTCTTCTCGAGTAGATAAAGCTATCCCAACTGGTCCATGGTCAGAAAGGGACGCCACCCCTAGCACTTTTTCTGGAATATTAAAGTGGACCAACACCCAGGGGGGATCGGATCAGATCCCTCCCCGCGGGGCATCCAAAATCGGGATGTCCCGCGGGGTGAAACCCCCCAGGAAGCCCACAATCCTACCTTTTCCACGTTCCAGCGGCGCATGCGCGTCTGCCGCCGCTGCCTCCGGCTCCCGGCGGACGCGCTCTGCTTGTCCAGCGCTGCCTCTCGCTTGTCCGCCGGCGGGAATTGGCTGCAGCGGTCACGTGGGAGCTGGGAGAGGTGAGTTTTCGGGGGTTTCTGGGGGATTTCACACAGCGGGGCACCCCCGATTGGGGTGCCCAACCGAAGTGGACCAAAACCCAGGATAGTCAAAATCCTGGGTGTTGGTCCACTTTAAGTCCTCTACAATTAATGGACACCATTCTCATCCCTGATCCCCATGAGTCCCGGGAACTCCCACCTACTGCCCCCGCCAGCCCCCCACGGACACCGGATCCATAGATCGCGCGGGCGGAAGCAAGAGACCCCCTTTTGTCGGGTCAGAGAGATTAAGGGATGTAGGGAAAATAGAATAACAAATAGCAACGTAAAGAGAGAGGGTGGGGTAAAAAAACACCAAAACAGTAAACACAAACGAAAATCCGGAAACAGCCCTTTATCTCCGGGCTTCTTGAAAGATATCTAGTTCTAGTAACCACCCTAGGATAGAGGGGAAATAATGTCTGGAGCTCTGGGGGGAAAGTGGAGGCCAATTATTCAAAGGATCTCTACGGTTCTTCCAACACCGCCGGCTCCCCCAAGTCCCTTTTATGTATATTAACTGGTAGGCAGTAGCAATTAGGCATCTAGGTGCTTGATAGTATATTAAAGAAATAGACAACTTGTCATTAACACATATAAACATCGCATGAAATTTAAACCTATGGAACGTAACCTATTGAACATAACGACTCTAGAGGGACCACGTCTCATATCCTTTTTTTGGATCCCAGGATGGCACTTCCAGGGCCAACCCCCCAACCACTCTTGACTAGTCAAGGGCCTGATAAGCTACCCCCCCGAGGGAGAGGACCGCCCCCGAGGGGCACCCAACTCCTCTCATACACGCCATCCGGTCTTTATTCCACTCCCCCTCAGGAGGGGGGGCGGGGATCATGTCAGATGTGTGGGCAGGCCCATCAGAACCGGAGGGGAGGGCCCTAGGGGACCCAGCCGCCCAAGGGGGGGGACGCCAACCGCCAAGCCAACCGTTAAGGATATAGTCAACATCTAACGGATCAGGGGACCTAATCAGTAAACATGGAGAGCAGAGCAGAAGCGCTCAAGACCGGGGAGGGGGCCGAGACACAAGAAATCCTGACCCCCCTGCAAACCTATCACGATTGCAACTGTTCAGCGATATTTTTCAACACAACATAGAACCACGTATAGAAAGTAGGAAAATCTCAAGTTATAGCTATAGAAACAAGTATAACTTTAATCTAGTTGTAACATCGTTGGCTACATACGGTCGACCCAGTACAGCGGCAGTCACTCCGCTGCTATTTGAGCTCATCTACCTTCTCGCACCTGCTCGGGAGGGTCGGCCCGCTGTCTGCGATTTCTTCTCCGTATTCGCTGTGGGCTCGGACCTCCACCATGGTTTAACTCCAACCAGTTCGGTACCTCGATAGGGGCCACATCCAAAAACTCGAATAATTCCAGTAGTTGTGCCGGTGATTTCAGCACAAAGTTCCGCTCTTTCTGAACGATCAGTTGGAACGGGTGGCCCCACCGGTAGGTTGCTCCATGGCGCTGTATAACCTCTAAGAGTGGTCTCAGTAACCTCCACATCTGTAAAGTCCTCCTGGAGAGATCTGGCAGTATGGTGACACTAGCCCCTTCCACCTTGATTGGACCTTTATTCCAAGCTCTCTGCATGATCGCGTCCTTAAGCTGGTAAAAATGTATTCTGCAAAGCACATCCCTCGGTCTGGTCGGATCTCCTTGCCTGGGACCCAGAGACCGGTGAACTCTGTCGATTTCAATATGGTCAGTGGTGGGGCGGTCCAAGAGGTTATTGAGAACTCCGCAAACTGTTGCTTTTAGGTTCAAAGGGCCTATTGTCTCCGGGATGCCCCAAAGCCTAATATTGTTGCGGCCGTTCCGGTTTTCGTGATCATCTTGTCGCAACTGTAGATGGGTGAGCGCCCGCCTTGTGGCATCTCGTTCTCATTCTAGTGCCTCAACTCTTGCTTGTAGACCTACTTGAGTGGTTTTATTAGCGTCAACTCTACTGGACAACTCCCCTATTGAGCTTTGCATGGATGTGATTTCCCTACGGAACGTACCTTCCATCCTGGATATGTAAGATTCAAAGTCCGCCCTAGATAGCAGCGTTTTGAGGACTTCGTCATGTTTACGCTAACCGATTCTGTTATGGCCGCAATTAGGGATCTGGGCAAAACTTCTCTCGGGTTTCCCATGTTACAAGGTAAACTGGTCCTCTGCTCGTCGCGGGCCCCCACAGTCCGCCAGGGCTTTCTGGTGAGAGGTATTGACGGGATTTCGGGGGGGGACCCCAGGATCATTCTGTTAGCACTAGGGGGGCTTCCCATCCCTCCTGGGGAGGATATCCTGCTTCCCATGTCTCCCTCCTCTTGTGTGTCACAAAGGGCTACTGGAAAATCCCCCCATTCCAGGGCTCTTCTGGGCTCAGTCTCCCATGGCCCCTATGAGTTCTCTCTGTGATGTACTAACACAGTTACAGAGCTGCCGGCAAGAGAAACTGCAGCTCCCTCTCTCACAGGCACTGCCATGATGTTGCTGCTGATCTGTGTGACACTTGCTGGCTGTGCTCTTTTTCCCCTCCCAGCCCCCAGGGTGATGTTTCCTACCTGAGAGGGTCTTGAGGAGGGTTCTCTGTTATGCAGAGCTCCATCAGCTGTGTGGCCCTGGGATCTTGCTCGGTGGGAGCAGTTCTCCTCTCCTCATCGCTGCCTGGCACACTGCCAGCCGTCTCCTCCCCACACTCTGTGCTGCCTGGCCTCAGATAAGATGACATTGCTGCTCGCTGGGGTCCGTCGGCGCTCCGATCCCCCCCCCCCCCACAGGGCGGCGGCTCGCGTCTCCCCGCCGTCCGGCACACTGTCAGCTGCCCCCACCTCACGCTCCAGGCTGCCCGGCCTCATACCTAGTGTCATCGCCGGCCGCTGGGGTCCGCTGGGGTCCGCCGGGGCACCGATCTCCCCCCACAGGTACCTGCTGCTGTATGGTCCGGGGAACTTGCTTGGCGGCGGCTCGCGTCTCCCCGCCACCCCGCATGCTGTCAGCTGCCCCATATCGCGCTCCGCATTGCCCGGCGCCAGACAGGGTGATAACGCCAGCCGCTGGCGTCCGTCGGGGCTCCGATCGCCCCCCGCAGGTACGTGCTGCTGTGTGGCTGTGGGAAACTTGCTCATTGGCGGTTCGTGTCCCTCCGTCACCTGGCTCGCTGCCAGCCATCTCCTCCCTAGTCTCCGCACTGCCCGGCTTCATAGGCGGTAACGCCGCCGGCTGTTGCGGCCCATCAGAGCTGGTTCCCCTTTCCCTCCGGTCATCCATCGCAGGCAAAGCTCGCCGTGCAGGCTCCGGGGCGGGGGTCATGCACACTGGAGACATTGCTTTTGCCACCATTTTGCTGGAAAACGGGGGTCTCTGATCCTCAGGCCTCACCGCTTCGAAGAACTAATGGGGGGATTCTGCTGGCGTCTGGGCGATCCCCCTCATCTTCTTCTTTTTAGACATAACTAAAGATAGCTGTTGCACTATTATATAACCTGCTTTTTAGGGGGATTTGTGGGGAGCCTCGTGCCTACACGTCCTATCTCTTGTTCCAGAGATCTGGCAGGAGCACAGGCCATGCTAGTTGACTACACAACTAAGGGAAATGATGATCATAGAGGAAGTTCTGTGGCACCTGAATACAACAGGATTTTATTCCCATGTGTTGTTGGTTCAGAAACCATCTGGAAATATTGGATGAACCTGAATCAGTCAATTTTTATGATCAATGATATCCTGTTCCAGGGCTTCGGGCATATGGCCTCTATAGATCGGCAGAATGCTTATCTGCTTGTACCTATTATTCCTGCTCACAGAAAGTTTCTGAGATTTGCAGTAATGATAGAAGAAGATACCTATCACTGGCAATTCAGAGCAATGGCCTTTGGCTTGTCGTTGGCTCCTCAAATATTTACAAAGATTTAAGCAGAAGCCATGGCATTTTTGAGGCTAAAGCAGGTTGGAGTTGTGGCATATCTGGACAACCTGCTTCTTTTCGCTCCATCCAGAGAAAAATTGGAGATCAATGTGAAGATGACATTTTCCCTTCTTTCAGATCTTGGGTGGATCATAAACCAGGAAAAGTTGAGTCAGACTCCTCAAAGTAAATTTACCTGGGGTTTTAGATCGACAGTTTACAGGAGAGAACTTAACTTCCACCAACCAAAATCGAAAAGATTGTCTCTCTACAACGGCAACGTGACCCAAAGAGCGTCAATTTTTCGGGAGTTAAAAGTTGTTCAATTGGCCTTTGGCATTTCAAGAGCACTATAAGGAATCAAAGCGCGGATTCTCAGACAATGCAACTGTAGTGGCTTATCTCAACCAAGGGGGCACAAGGTCAGTCAAGCTAATGTCGCTCTCAGAGACAATATGTGCTGGGGTGGAGAACATGGTGGTCTCCTTGAGAGCAGTCCACATCAAAGGAGAACTAAATGTTCTGACGTGTTCTCTTCTTAGTCGAGTGCAACTCAAGACCGTGTGAGAACTAAACCACAAGGTGTACAGGCAGTTGTTTGGACCTATGGGGCTCCCCCAAAGTGGCTCTCTTCACCACAAAGCAGAATTCCAAATGTCAGCAGTTTTTCTCTCTGCACCAAACTCAGGGAGCACTGGCGGGATGCCCTGAGTCAGAACTGGGGGAAGTTCAATCAATCTTACACCTTTCCACCATTCCAGATTATCTCCCTAGTAATAAGGAAGATAACATTGAACCAGGCGAGGGTGATCCTGATTACCCCCTGGTGGCCCAGGAGACTATGGTTCTCCCTATTGAAACAAATGTCTGTAGGTCTGCCAGTATCGCTCCCTCTAACAGCAGATTTACTGCATCAGGAACCAAGGTTCCTCCCCCAGATTGAGAGCCTCCGCTTAATGGCATGGATCCTGAATGGGGTCTACTAAGCAGTAAGGGGCTTTTAGTCAAGTCATTGAAACCCTTTTCCAGAGCAGAAAGATAATTACCTGTAAATGGCGCACTGCTTCAAGATGAGATGCAGCACTAGATGCCACGTGAGCAATCTGACACAGCGGGATCGCTGTATTCAATTAATGAGAATCAGCTGCTGGGAATTAATTAAATGACGGGCTTACTATTGGTAGAAAGCCCCTTCATAAGCAACACAGAGGCTTTCCTGGAGAAGATCACCTAGCTCACTGGCTGTGACTGCATTTTTTGTAGATAATAATAGCATGATTAGATTTGTACATATTTTAAATAGAAAAAAAAATATTTTTGTGAATATAATAAATGTAAGTATAATTGATTGATAAGAAATCTTTATTCATATAACAAATTACATAGTAACATAGTATGTAAGGCTGAAAAAAGACTTTAGTCCATTCAGTTCAGCCTGTTTATCTTCAGTGGTCTAGTAGCCATAGCTGGAAATGTTATTACATGCCAGGAAGCCATCCTTGCCACTTTTGACCATGTTTACTACTATATCCTTCATTACTACCTCCTCTGGCAGCGAGTTCCATAGTTTCACTGCTCTTACAGAGATTAAACCCCCGGCGGAGAAAGCACCTTTCCTCTAACCTTAGTGGATGGTTACACTTCAGGGTATAGATTGTGTGACAGATCTTTGTATTGACCCTTAATATATTTATACATAGTTAGTAGATCACCCCTCTGGCGTCTTTTTTCGTAAAAAATAAATAAACCCTGACAAACTTTCACGGTATTCTAGTCCTTGTACTCCTTTGAATGCTCTCCAGTTCTGATATGTCCTTCTTAAGCACAGGTGCCCAGAACTGTACACAGCACTCCATATGGGGCCTGACCAGTGTCTTGTACAGGGGTAAAATGATGCTCTGGTCATGAGCACCTACGCCCCTCTTGATGCACCCCATGATCCTATTTGCTTTGGCAGCTGCTGCCTGGCATTAATTACTACAGTTACGTTTATTTTTAACTAAAACACCTAGGTCCTTTTCCATTGTTGTTTTTCCAAGTGTTTCTTTATTTAGTGTGAGCAGAAAATCCAAGGTTAAGGTAATACCATTTATTGGCTAACTCATTTAGATTGAAAATGCAAGCTTTCGAAGCTGTTCAAGCTTCTTCTTCAAGCTTGAACAGCTTTGAAAGCTTGCATTTTCAATCTAAATGAGTTAGCCAATAAAT
Source organism: Gastrophryne carolinensis (assembly GCA_027917425.1). Taxonomy (NCBI): domain Eukaryota; kingdom Metazoa; phylum Chordata; class Amphibia; order Anura; family Microhylidae; genus Gastrophryne; species Gastrophryne carolinensis. Next base: position 123,820,287 of record CM051243.1, on the reverse strand, counting down.
GGTATTACCTTAACCTTGGATTTTCTGCTTACATCGATGGCTAACACGGTACAACAACTTACTACTACTTTATTTAGTGTGTAATCCTGGCATGGATTTCCTCTTCCCATGTGCATAACCTTACATTTATCTGTGTTAAACTTCATATATATTGAAGAGAATTGGTCCCAGAACTTAACCTTGTGGTACTCTGCTAGTAACGGTGACCAAATCTGAATATGTATGATAACCATCCTCCGATCATTAAGCCAATTTCTCACCCATGTGCACACGTTTTCCCCCAGTCCAAGCATTCTCCTCTTTTGTACCAGTCTTTTATCTGGCACAGTATCAAATGGTTTAGAAAAGTCAAGATATATGATATCCAATGACTCCCCCTGATCCAATCTTGAACATACCTCCTCACAAAAGCTGATTAGGTTTGTCTGGTAGGAGCAATTCCTCATAAATCCATGCTGATATGGAGTAATAAGGTCCTTTTCCCCAAGATACTCCAGGATAATATCCTAGTTCCCAGGTTCCCCCCAGATCCCTTTTTGAATATTGGCACCACATTTGCCAAGCTCAAATCCCTCGGAACAGCCCCTGTAATTTATTGAATCCACAAATATTAGAAAGACTGATCGCCAAAGAGAGTAATTCTGTCTTCAGCTTTGCTGCCCTTATCTGTTGTTTACCTAGTTTATTTTATTTTCTTCTTTATAGTTTTTTAGTGCTTCCACTGCCCCTTCCTACTTTAAATGTTTAAATGCCCTTTTTTGTTTATTTGCCCCCCCCTAACCTTTTTGTTTAACCACATTGGTTTACATGTGTTTCTAACCTTTTTATTCCTGTATATATCTAATCAGAATGAAAATTGAGGATTTCTTTGAAAGTATACCATTTACTGTCCATGCTTTGTGTTTAAGGACTTTTTCCCAGTCAATGCAGTTTAGGGCCTCTCTAAGCTGGTCAAACTTTGCTTTTTTGAAGTTCTGTGTGTCTGTGGCTCCAAGATAAGGCACCCTAGTGACTGCTAAGTGGAAGTTAGTATTATGATCAATGTTTCCAAGGTGTCCCCCAACCTGTACCTTTGTTTCATTGTCTGATACATTAGTTAGTATCAGTCCAATATGGCTCTCCCCCTTGTTGGAGCTTGTACTTGTTGGGACATGTAGCCATCTTTATGAAATCCACAGGTTTCAGCATTTCAGTCTATATCTGGGTAATTAAAGTCCCCCATAATAACTACCTCATTTAATTTAGCAGCTATATCTATTTGCCTTAGCATCATATTTTCTGTGGCTTCGGATATATGTGGAGGCTTGTAGCAAACCCCCATCAGTATTTTATTTTTTTTTCTCTTTCCATGTATTTCTACCCATACAGACTCCACATGGTCATTTCCCTCACATATATCCTTCCGCAGAGTGGGCAGTAGAGAAAATTTTACAATTAAGCAGACTCCACCCCCTTTGCTTTTTTAATGGTTCCTCCTAAACACCCAGTAGCCCTGTAGGTTTACTGCCTGGTCATAGCTTTCATCCAGCCTGGTCTCGGTTACCTCCACTGTCATATTGTTCTTCTCTTCTAGTTCACCACCCCCAGTTTCATGCCTACACCCGCTGTCACTTTATAACTGCTTATATCCTCCCCCCAGTACTTGGTTTAAACACTCCTTCAACCTTTTAGCCATCCTCTCCCCCAGAACAGATGCACCCTCCACATAAGATACTTCTTGGAAGCCTTGCTTTGGTTTAAAAAGTTTGTCCCTCAAGAGGATTCAAACTCGAGTGGCATATGATATTGAACTCTCTGTTACGTGATTTAAGATACAACAAGACCAGAAGGGGCCTACATTGCATCCCTTTTGTATACACGGAAACAGCAAATTCAGCCTAAATGGAACCCTAAATGGAACTAACCGGTAAGTCAAAGTCTCCCAGGTATTTTAAGCCTCAGGCAGACCTTAATCCCAACCAGGCATTAGGGTGAGCCCTTACCCAGTTGGATGGGGGACATCTATGCCAGTTTGCCTACATCTGGCATGCTAAAGGGTAGACAACTGGGTCAAGAGGTGACAAGATAGAATCTGAGAGCTGGCCTCCACCCAGATTTATGGCGTCCAGGCTCCCCTACACACCAGAAAAAGCACCTGCACTAAGCTCAGCGGTCAACCTTTTATTCTAAGCATACAGCACGTCCTGCTCCAGTAGTAGTAATAATATGTGGGTAATCCTCCGCCTCCGGCGCCGTGCACTGCAGACATGTAGAAAACAAGCTTCTCCCGGCCCTACATATACCGAGGGACCTCCCACAAATCCCCAGATTTCTCTGCAGTGCTGGAACTGCGAAGACATGAAGTATCACGCTCTCGCAGGCGAGCGGGGCTTGACAGCCCGAGGCCCTGCGGGACTATTTCCACCCGTCCTCATTGTGAATGAATGCCTCCCAGCCTGGGCTGCGTTGGTCGGGTGAAGGTAGGCAGCACCTAGTGTGCTTACGGAGCTAGTCTCCACCGCAATCCCCCTCCATAGGGTAGGCGGTTAAGGCAAATGGTGAGCCTTCAGTTGGATGCCCCTCCCGCACCAGTGCCCCCATGCCCCACCTAACGGTGAACCCTCTATTCGGGTCACCTTCCTTCCCAGATTCCCCCGTTAGTGGGGGGAAAAAGAGGGGGGGCTGTGTGTTTGATGGCCTACTCCTTGCCCTAAGTACACTATAGACGCTTTACCGCTACTGGGTGTCAGAGCGCGTTTCACTTGTTTACTTTTCAACTGACCGCAGCGTTTTACTGTGCTCTAGGCGCATATGGCAGCACTGTTTGGGGAAGCTATGGCGTTTTTCAAATCTCCTTCCTCACTTTGTCAGACTTCTTCTCTGAAGTGATGCTGACGTGTCTACCATTCTCTCCTGATTGGCTGCGCGCCTTCTAGCTTCGCGCTCTCCGGGGGGGAGGCGTGGTTCAGTCTGGCGCGTTCCGCGTCATCGCCCGCTCTGGCCCCCCCTTCGAGGTTCGCTGGGCGCCATTTCCTTCTCGCATGCGCGTGGTGAAGATGGTCCTCCCCTCGCAGACCTGTAAGTGCCCTCATGGGCGATCTTTTCCCTAGCTTGCTTCTTCGCGCTCGGCTCTGATATCCCTGTTCCCCTTGTGTCTTTCAGACAGCGGTCCTCGGTGGCTTCCCCCGGCCCGACGTAGCGCCCGGTCCAGACCATTTTTCAGAAATTACTCCCACTTCCCAGCGGGTTATTGGGGCATCCAGGGTTGCTTAAAGCGTCAATCCCTACTGGCATATTGAATTTAATAATCACCATATGGAGGCATCCCAGGACATCGTGAACGGGGTCCCCCTGGGCTTGGCGCGCAAGGCTACTGCCAAGACGCGCCATTTGAATCCTGAGGCTACTATTCTCCCTGTAGAATCTGATGATTTACTGCTTTCCTATGCTCAGTCCCCATCAGAGGAAGGGGAACTGCTCTCTGACTCAGAATCCTACGAGGACGAGTCCAGGAGTCAGGAGGAGTTTGGTTCTGATCTTTGGTCCCAGGACGACATTGACAGACTGCTGTCTCAGATCTTTGATGTATTATCCCTCTCTCCCCCTCCCGCGGTCCCTCGGCAAAGGGGTGATCTGTTTCATACTGCTAGGGTGCGGTTGGAGTTTCCCGAACAAACTCACTTTAATAACCTAGTGCTGAAAGAATGGGAACATCCCAGCAAACTCCAGGGGATTCCTAAAGCTGTGGATAAGAAGTATCCATTTCCTGCCGATCTGGTTAAGTGTTGGACATCGCCACCCGAGGTCGATGCCCCGATTCTGAGTCTGTCCAACACCTCTATTATGCACTCCCCTGACACTATTACGCTGCGGGATTTAGAGGATCGGCGAGTTGATCAATTGGCATGTCATGCCTTTGCATTTGGGGGAGCGTCGCTCCGCCCGGTTTGCGCCTTAGCCATCACGGTGGTGGCGCTCAGGACGGTGGTTAAGACTGCCCTGGAAGGGGCGGATGACTTGCCCTCTGAGGCCGCCAACGCTCTGGCCACCTGTGAGACCTTTGTGAATTATATCCTATCTGCATCGGACGATGCTATTAAGTTGAGCGCTAGATCTTCTGCTCTGGTGGTGGCTATACGCCGCGCGATCTGGTTACGCCAGTGGGCTGCTGACAATGTCGCCAAGAAGGCCCTTACGGGGCTTCCATTTAAAGGACTGTGCCTGTTTGGAGAAAGATTAGATATCTTTGCCAAGGGTGGCAAGCTGCCCCAGCGCAAGCGTCAGATTCGGCCCTTTCGTGGTCCAAGCTCCCATTCTACCCCCTACCGTGGGACCAAGCAGGGTAGAGGGGTGTCCTTCTCTGGGTCTCGCGCAGAACCCTGGAACAAGAACAGAGGACGCCGTCCTGGCTCCTCCTGAGGCCCAAGCTCAAAGCCCCCCCCCCCCCAAGACCCCCCCAAGCATGAAGGGGCGCCCTCGCTCGTCAGGGTGGGGGGACGTCTACAGCACTTCGAGCATGTCTGGAGACACCTTGTCCCAGACCGGTGGATTCAGGAGGTAGTCTCCTCCGGTTACAAGATAGAATTTGCGGTGCTGCCCCTACCAGGTTTGTTGGGTCTCGGATCCCACAGGATCCTGCCTCAGCTCGAGTCTTGATGCTGGCTGTGCAGGACCTTCTGGAGCTCGGGGTCATCTGCGAGGTCCCCTTAAGAGACAGGAGCATGGGGCTTTATTCCAACCTTTTCACGGTGCCCAAAAAGGACGGGTCAGTCAGACCCATTCTGGATTTGAAAATCCTAAACAAGTTTGTCAGAAGCAGGCATTCTCGCATGGAAACTCTGCGCTCGGCCATTGCCTCGCTGCGTCCAGGGGACTTCATGACATCTGTGGACATCAAGGACTCTTACCTGCACGTTCTGGTGTTCTCAGGGCACCAAAAGTCCCTGCGCTTCCAGGGGAGGTGGGGCCCTCAGGAGGCCCATCTTCCTATCAATGTCCTGGAACTCAGGGCGGTCCGATTGGTCCTGGAACGATTGACCCAGCACCTGCAGGGTCTGGCGGTTCAGGTACGCTCAGACAACAGGACGGCGGTGGCCTACATCAATCATCTGGGAGGAACCCGGAGCAAGGGTGCTTTCCAGGAGGTCTCTCTGATTCTAACTTGGCAGAGACCAATGTACAATGCATATCGGCTGTCTACATTCCGGGGACGGAGAATCTGCTAGCAGATGCTCTGAGCAGGGGGTCGTCCCGTCAGGGGGAATGGTCCCTCTACGACAGGGTATTTCAGTCACTGTGTCACCGTTGGGGTGTGTCAGACGTGGATCTCTTTGCGTCACGTCACAATCACAAGCTTTGTATCCCTGTCTCAGGATCCTCTGGCTCTGGCCACGGATGCCCTGTCAATGTCTTGGAAGGAGTTTCGGCTCCTGTATGTGTTTCCACCAATTCCCCTTCTGGGCAGAGTGCTGCGCAAGATCGCTCTGGAAGGGGTACCCGCGATTCTGGTGGCCCCAAGGTGGCCAAGAAGAGTGTGGTTCGCGGACGTGGTTCAAATGGCAGTAGATCAGTACGATCTGCCAAGGTTGCCAGACCTTCTGACTCAAGGGTCTCTACGCCATCCCAATTTACTAACGCTGGCTTTGACGGCTTGGCTATTGAAACCTCCATCTTGATGGAAAAGGGTTTGTCTGCATCTGTTGTGGCTACTATGGTACAAGCCAGGAAGAAGACCTCTGCTGCCATCTATTAGAGAGTATGGCGTGCTTACATTGACTGGTGTGAATCCAGGTCCCTTCCCTGCCGGGAATTCTTAGGTTCCAGGGTGCTGGAGTTCTTACAACATGGTCTAGACTTAGGTCTTAAGCTTAGTACCTTCTTTCAGAAGACCTTTGCCCGGCACTCTCTTAGCAAGACCTTCTTTCAGGGGGTCACTCATGTGCGCCCTCCTCTGAAACCTATGGTTCCTGTTTGGGATCTGAACTTGGTGTTGTCGGCCCTGCAGGGGGCTCCCTTTGAGCCTATTCATGAGGCCGCTCTAGCTGTGCTCACGCTCAAGGCTGTCTTCCTGGTAGCCATCACTTCGGTCAGACGTGTGTCTGAGTAGGCTGCTTTGTCTATTCAGCCTCCCTACTTTGAGAGACACCGGGGTAAGGTGGTGTTTCGCTTCAAGCCAGACTTCCTGCCTAAGGTTGTGTCTGCATTTCATTTGAATCAAGATATTGTACTTCCTTCCTTGTGCCCTAATCCTAGTAACCCTAAGGAAAGGGTTTTGCATTCCTTGGATGTGGTCAGGTGTGTCAAGTCTTACCTGGTTACCACTCAGGCCTTTAGAAGGACGGATGCTCTCTTCGTTGTGCCTCATGGGCCTAGGAAGGGTTTGGCTCCCGCCAAGTCTACCATCAGTAAATGGATTCGTCAGGCTGTTGTTCAAGCCTATACTGCTAAGGGGAAGACTCCCCCCTTTCGTCTTACTGCTCATTCTACTAGAGCTTCTTGGGCTTTTCAGCACCAGGCCTCTGTGGAGCAAGTTTGCAAGGCCGCTACTTGGTCTTCTGTACATACCTTTACTAAGTTTTACAAGGTTGATGTTCGGGCCTCAGCTGACGCTGTGTTTGGCCGCAAGGTTCTGCAGGCGGCAGTAGTTTAGACTGCTTGCTGTTGCCTTCTGTTGGGGATCCCACCCTTCTTTATGGACACTGCTATTGGATGTCCCACATGTTATTACTACTACTGGAGCAGGACGTGCTGTATGCTTAGAATAATACAACTCTGTGAAGTACTCACCTGTAGAGTTGATATTATACGCATACAGCACGTCCTGCTCCACCCCACCCTGTTTTCACCTTGTTCTGGATCCCCTGTTGGTGATTGTTATCTTTGATATTTTTGCCAGTTTTGGGTGGTTGTTTCTCCTGGCCTCTCTTTCTCACTGCTTTTCAATGCTGGGGATTTGTGGGAGGTCCCTCGGTATATGTATGGCCGGGAGGAGCTTGTTTTCTACATGTCTGCAGTGCATGGCGGCGGATGATTACCCACATGTTATTACTACTACTGGAGCAGGACGTGCTGTATGCCTATAATATCAACTCTACAGGTGAATACTTCACAGAGTTGTATTATTAGAAACAGGAGTCATCACTCCAGTACTTCATGCAGAATGAGGGTTTGGCTTCCATTCAAACTTGTTTGTGGTTCCCAAAAAAAGATTGTGGAGTATGGCCTATTTTTTCCTCAAGGGCCTCAATTTCTACATTCACTCTACTACATTCAGAATTGAATCCTGGCGCTAGTATTATGCAACAACAGGGTGATTAAGGAGGGATCTGCATATCCTGAAATTCCAGAGACACCAGCAATTTATTCTGTTTGCGCTGGGTCCTCTCCATTTCCAATTTAGAGTATTTGCTTTTGGCATCTCCACAGCGACCAGGGTTTTCACGGTTGTTGGCATCTATATTATGACAATCCGCTATTGTTGGGGGATCCTCCATGTCCCATACCCGAATTATCTTCTCATCATGGCCCGTCTCTGATAAAAGCCCTCAGGGATGTATAGACGATATTGGATACACTGGAAAGGTTTCGATGTTAAATGAATAATTCCTAATCTCACCTAATTGCCTCCCTACAGGGTCTGTATTTAGGGATGCGGTGAGACATGGTCCAGGCCAAAATGTACTTAAAAAAGTCTAAGCATTGAAAACTGCAAGAAAATGCAGTGAACTATGCTCTGGGTCTTATGGTTGCTGTTTCAAGGTGACTCCTTGTGCTTCGTTTCGCACCAGAAACCTGCATTCCACGATTTGATGGTGCAGAATGGTGCAGACATCTCAAGATTGTTGGCTTCAGTCACTATCCCTAACCTAGGCTTGCTATTTTTCATGCTTCAGTGGACTGTCATTTACACAAATGGCTACCTCCTAGGTTTTGGAGGCGTATGGAACCATTTAACTATTCAGGGGCAGTGTTCAACATTGCCTGTCAACATTCTGGAACAGTTTGCAGCGCCTCCCTGAAAAGATCTGATTGAACAATGTGACTGTGATTGTATATGTCAATCATCAGGAAAGTACCAGGAGAAATAGAGCCTTTTGGGAAGCTGCCAGAGTAATTGCATGGACGGAAAACATATCCCCTGCAACTCTGCATTACACATTCTGGGTGTAGACAACACCTGTGTGGTTTGTCTCAGTAAATACATAATTAATCCAGTGGAATAGGCTCTCCATCCAGAAGTCTTCCTCATAATCTGTGACAAGTGGGGTGTTCCAGAGGGAGTCATTCAGGCTCAATAAGTGAGAAAATTCATAGCTCTCTCATGGGATCCTCTAGCATTTTTTCTACGTTTCTTCATGTTGGGGACTCTACTGGGTTATTCTGGCCTCCCTCGGCCCAAGGTCCATCGGTGTCCTGTCAGCAGCAGCTGCCCGAGATCAGAGCTGGGGAAAAAACGAGGTGCACACTAGGCAATTTTTCACAGACTGATCCAGTTTATTAGAAATTAGAAATCAAAAGTTATCAGCAGGAATCTCACAAAATATGCAAAGTTCTACAAGGGAACATGAACTAGAGCTTGAACATTTTCCAGGAGTGTATAACCTTGAGACGTTTAAGGTCTTTCTACTACAAAATAGAACAAATCTCACAGCCATTCTTAAAGGACAGTTGTGGCCTAGAGGTAAGGGGAGCGTACTTATGGCCGGAGAGTGGCAGGTTCGAATCCCAGTCCTGGGACATGACGACTGAAGTGCTCTTGAGCAAGGCACCTAACCCCACAACTGCTCCCTGGGCGCCGTAATTAGGGCAGCCCACCGCTCCAGGCATGTGTACACTCACTGCACGGATGGGTTAAATGCGGAGGATGAATTCCTATGTGTGCGCAAGCATACAATGGCCATCTATGCATTAAGCTTTAAGAAAAAGGACTCTTTACCACCTTCACAAGATGAATACCAAATATCAATATGGCTGCACAAATATCAAGCATATCGCATCAACCGTCTTCCAAAGAATGACCACACAACTCTTCTCTGCATCGGATACGTTTCATATTTGGCACCAGGTATATAATATAAAAGCATTAAATATATTTAGAAGCATTAAAAGCACAACTAACACGGTGATAAACATATTCTTATGCCCCACAAAAAAGATTCCAATATCTGGCAATATTTTTTACTTTAGCCTGTAATCTGGCCACTTCAGCTCTGTGTTCCTTTACTATATTATAGTAATTGGGCACTTCCATATTGGTATTATGGATCCATGTACAACACTCTTAATCCTCAGTCATTTCTCACAAACCCGTGAGTGCTTGTATAGCTATTTCATGTAGCTCCAACTGTGTTCTAATGACTTTTCATCATTTAAGCTCCCAATGTCCCATTACAAGGCTGAGTCCTCTGCCAGTACAGGCCGCTATGTCCCACCCTAAAATACAGCCGCACAACAGAGATGTATTCAAAAATGTATAGCTAAACTTTATTGAGATTTTACATAGACACACTCAATTAAAAAGACACAATTAAAAATGGTTATAAGAAACCACTGATGCGGATGGTGCAAGTGGACAAATATGGACTATCTGAATATATTCAAAATATGAAATCACACTGCCAGTGTGTAATGGAACAAGCTGTACTTTCTAAGACTGTAAAAGAAACTGTGCAAAGTGTGCAAACAGAGCTATAGGTAAACAGAGTAACCAGCAGCTATGAAAAATAAAACAAAGCCTATATGTGCAGAAGTTAGTGAAAGGGTATCCCATATGTCATGTTGGATGCCCCTTAGAAAAGTGCTTGGGTGCTAAAGTGCAAGAAAAGGTGCTAACAGCATTTCCAATACACATAATGAAATGCAAAAAATAGTATCTGACATAGATTATATCACCAAATCAGTGAGTCCAGGTCCACTTGAAACACCCGCTACCGACGCGTTGCCTGGAAGCCCACTTCGTCAGGATGCTGTCGGTCAGTACCCCCTGCTCCCCCTCAAATAACTGTTCCCACAGGGGTTGATCCAATCGCGTGGCAGCCACCACAGCACGTGCCTTTGTGATTGCTTCCCGTTAGCTATAGGATGTAGGCTTAGTCCGACCCGGAAGCTCACAATGTGCGGTGGAGCTTGGGCATTATGCCTGCAGTGATGTTAATATGAAATAAACTAGTTAGGGCTGACTTTGGAGGGCATGGAGCATAATTTAGTTGCAGATATGGCTGTGATTCATTATTACGCAGCCATCCCGCGGCTGGTAATCTAACATTCGTGCTCGCTATTGCCAACCACCAAAGCGAGGCTTGGAGCGCTGTGCATGCGTTCCGGACTCAGAGAATTGTCAGGTGACGCTGTGCGGCTGACACGCGCGGCGCCCTACACACAACGTGCAGGCGCACAACACCATACACCCAATGCGCACATGCACTGGGTGTAATGTTTGCCAGGATGTATCGTCGGTGAAGGCGCCGCAAGGCTGGGCTCTCAGTTGTAGCTCTTGAAAAGTATAAACTAGTAAAAAAAAAGTGTAAGAAAGAAATAATGTGGCCAAAGAAAGCAAAACAAACCCTAAACATTTATTCCTAGTATGTCACACACCCCACTTTCAAATATTCAGGACACTTGGGAACCCGGCCTGTAGAGGGCGATCTTACAGAGATGACATGGAAAAAGGAGCCCCTCCTGGTCCATAAGTTCTGGGTTCCTCCTACTATTCCTCAGTCTTTTCGTCTCTGCAGTCGGCGAAGCATTCAGAAGATGACTCTCCTTCAAGCTGCAGGTAGCCGGGTTTGCTCCCGGCCCCTTTTTTTTCTCTATTTCTGTCTGATACTCTTTAAACCTGTTTGGTTATATTGTATGCCTCCCAGTCCTGGCTGTATGGTTCAGGCAAAGATAGATACATACACCTTCTGGTGTATACAGGAGTTTTACTCCTCCGTGAGACCCATATGTGGGTTGGCGGTTTCCGGGTTGGTGTTCTCGGCATGGGATGCCCCTGTCCCTTTATAATCCCCTTGTGCCTAATGGGTGCATTTCTATCCTCTCCCCTTTAGTTCTCCTTTACCCTGCTGGGGTAAAAAGGAGGGGGGGGGTGTTATCTGGGCGTATTTGTCACCATGCACACAAATAATAAAAAAAAAAAAGTCGGTGGCATTCCACAAATCACTTCCACATGAAATAGTAGAGACTAAGATGGACCCCTCAGGCCGGTTCATCTTCATCAAAGTTAAGCTGTTTGGTAAGATGTACACATTAGCCAACATATATGCTCCAAACTCCGACCAGATAAACTTTTGTGTTCGGACGCTAAAGCAGTTAGAAGACTTCGCAGAGGGGATAATTATTGTGGGCGGGGATTTTAACACCCCGTTTAACCCAGACATTGACACTTCATCAGGGAGAGCGTGGTTGTCTCTTAGCAAAACTAACAAGCTGAAAAAGTCCTTGACGAGCCTCCAACTGATTGACACCTGGAGGACTCTCAATGGCACCAAGAGAGACTATACGTTCTACTCCCACACGGCCAACACATACAGCAGAATAGACTACTTACTGCTCAGCCACCACGCCCTGGATTGGAACCCCAGGGCCTGGATTGGCTCTATACTATGGTCTGACCATGCCCCAGTCTTTATCTCTCTTCATCTCCCTGGTCCCTCCCCCCCGGGTTGGACGTGGCGGCTGAACGACGACCTACTGGGCGACAAGGTATGCTCCGCCGCAATTGACTCGACGATTGAACACTTTCTTGAGGACCACAGGGATGACCCCACCCCACTACCCTATCAATGGGAGGCCCTTAAGTGTGTCCTCAGGGGGGAACTTATTAGACATGGGGCCAGACTTAAGCGGGAGAGGGCCTCACTCATAATCAAGACGCGAGACCTGATCCACACACTTGAAAGGGAACATAAAAACAAGCCTGTAAATACCAAGTTGCTGGAACTGCAAAGCGCCAGGGAGAAGCTGCAAAAGCTTTACAATCAATCATATTTGCGCTATAGAGCCAGGGGTAATGCCCTCCTCTATGAGTCGGCAAATAAATGTGGCCGTGTGCTGGCTAGGATGCTTCATCCTCGGCCGACGGCAACTTACATCCCGGTTCTCAAAAAACAGGACGGTGGGCTGGCTCAGACTCCTTCCGAAGTGGCAGACACATTTAGGAGTTTCTATGCCTCACTTTATAACATACATAGCTCCCCCGACTCCGCTGTACGCACCCAGGCATCCCCAGAAGAAATAGACGCTTACATAGACAGCGCCCCTCTCCCCACTATTCCTAGGGAAGAGGCGGAGCTTCTGGAGAGACCCTTCACGGAGCAGGAGGTAGCTAAGGCAATCAAAGAGTCGCCAGCGGGTAAATGTCCAGGCCCAGACGGGTTTACGCCCAAGTTCTACAAACTCTTTGGCACTCGCCTGACGCCACTATTGACGAAAACTTTTAACGCCATAGGTGAGCAATGCCCCTTTCCCAAACAGGCACTAGAGGCAACGATAGCGGTCATTCCCAAACCGGGCAAAGACGCCACCATATGTAGCAATTATAGACCGATATCTTTAATTAATATAGATCTTAAGCTCTACGCCAAGATCATCGCCATGAGACTGCAGCCGCTACTCCCGACCCTGATTCATCTGGACCAGGTGGGGTTTGTCCCGGGGAGGGAGGCCAGGGACAACACCAATAAGCTTCTCGACCTTATATCTTATGTTACTGCTGCGGGGGAACCTGCATGCCTTCTCTCGTGTGATGCGGAGAAGGCATTTGACAGAGTCAACTGGGACTTCCTAAGGGCTTCTCTCCGTCAGATTGGTGTTGGACCTGGCCTCCTTTCCAAAATCCTTGCACTTTATACGTCCCCATCTGCCAGAGTTAGAGCTAACGGGCTTCTCTCTACCCCCTTCCCTATAAGTAATGGTACGCGACAGGGGTGCCCGCTTTCCCCCCTCCTCTATGTTCTCACGATGGAGCATCTGGCCAGAGCCATACGGGACAACCCAGACATTAAGGGGATCCAAATAGCGAACCACCACTACAAAACTTCTTTATTCGCTGATGATTTACTGCTACACCTAACCTCTGCACACATCTCCTTCCCATCAGTTCTGAAAGAGTTCCAGCGATTTGGTAGAGTAAGCAATTTCAAGGTTAATTACTCGAAGTGTGAGGCCCTTAATATCTCCCTTCCAGCACAAGCTGTTAAGCACCTAGAGAGCAACTTCCCTTTTAGGTGGAGGCCTCAGGCTATTAAATACTTAGGCGTGCAAATCCCAGCCGATCTTACTAAATTGTATGAATTAAATTATGCGCCACTTCTTACTAAAGTCCTATCTGACCTCGGCTCCTATACAAAGAAGCCGATCTCGTGGTTTGGGAGAATTAACAGCCTAAAAATGGACACGCTCCCCAAACTTTTGTACATATTCCAAACAGTCCCAATCAAAATCCCTAGTGGGTTCTTCCGTAAGCTGAGGTCAGCATTTTCCAAATTTGTCTGGGGGGTCACTAAACCAAGAATTAAACTTTCTACCCTCACAAAAAATAGGTCTGATGGGGGGGTGGGACTCCCGGACCTAAAGGGCTATCACACAGCCGCGATTCTTCAGCGGATGATAGATTGGTTTCATAGGGGACATGAGAAACTATGGGTTCAGCTTGAAAAATCATTATCCCCACTTAACCCCACCTCCCTGGCGTGGGCCGGCCCCCTCGCCAAGTCTCAAAAAGAGCCCATGCCTCTCCTGATGAAACACTTCTTGGAGATTTGGGACCCTCTGCAGGATAGGCACAAGCTGGTGCGCAGGCCGGGCCCTCTTACTCCATTGTTCGACAACCCAGCATTTGAACCTGGAATACGGGTTAAGAGCTTCCTCACTTGGAAAGCCTCTGACAATACCACGATTGGACACATACTTAAATCAGGGACAATTCCTTCATTGGCTGATTTGAGGGAGGAGGCGGGAGGGGGGCATGTCTCGTGGCTCCTCCACAGGCAGTTGAGTACATACGTAACTTCCAACAATCTGCTGGAAATCTCCCGAGCCCCACCTACGGAACTAGAGTCCCTGATCATCCGGGACGCCCCCCCCACCCGGGTCATTTCATTCATCTACTCACTTGTAAATAGGTCACTCAACTCATCTCGCCCTAAATATATAGAGAAATGGGAAAAGGAATTGAATATCCAAATCCCTGATAGCGATCTTGCCAAGATATTCCTGGGTACCCGTGGCATGTCTGTGGCAGGCGCTGCCCAAGAGAGGAACTATAAGGTCCTAGCCAGGTGGTACAAATGCCCGGAGGACATCCATCGATTTGCAGCCTCACACTCAGATAGGTGCTGGAGATGCCAGAAGGAGGTGGGCAACATGTCCCATATCTGGTGGGGATGCCCGGTTGTTAAGGCCCTTTGGGAACAAATCTTTGCCATATATGAAGACATCACCGGGACCAAGGTACACAATACACCACAGGTGGCGCTGCTCTCACTTATCCCTGGTCCAGTCTCTGACATTAAGAAGGGAATTTTGAGGCATTTTATAACAGCAATGAGATCCATTATCCCGAGACGCTGGAAGTCACAAGTTCCTCCAACGCTGTTGGAGTGGGTGCAGGAACTAGAAGTGATTCGTAGTATGGAGGGGATGGAGGCTTCCAGGGGGGATGCCATGGATCGGTTCCTGGCCACCTGGACGGGCTGGATAATATATCGCGACACACGTTTGTCGGGTCTTGTCTAGCCCACTGGACGCTGGGGAACTCGACAGGGAAATCCTGGTTGAGTGTGACACACGTCAGATCGGCAGGTTACTCGGAGGCCTAAGCGGAAGAGGAGGCCCGCTACCCCGCACCCTTTAAGTACCCCCCCCACTCCCTCTTTATACTTCCCGTACTTCATCGCCGAATACAGGGCCAATATCCACAAACGCGTTGGCCGTTGCTATGTCCCAATAAGTAATTCCCCCTCCTTCTGACCGGAATCGGATCTGTGTGGCTTGCTAATACGGCCCGCACAGATGTAAACACATCTGGGAGAAGTAGCGGTTACACCGGTCCAAGCAACGTCGCCATGGAAAATAAACAAGGGGACGTCAGGCCTCCGTGAGACAGCCATTAAACCCCTTTCCCTAAATGTAAACACTGAACCTCTACGTGTATAGGCATGATTAGAATGTTTAATGACACGAAAGAATGTTATTGACATTGTTTATCTGTATGAATACCTGTCTATGGCTATTGAAGTACTTCTAATATCCTCGAATACCCTTCTGTATTTGTTTGTTCTGATTCCTTGCTTACAACTGTACGCATTTTTTTCCCTGTTGTTACTACTGTTTAAAAAAAAAAAACAATAAAGCTTGATTATACAAAAAAAAAAAGATATATAAAATAAATCTTTATTACATATATATTATTATGTATGTTTACTATACTATTTAATAGGATATGTTTTATTTAGATTTTCCTATTTCTGTCTAGGCAGCATTCTTTTGCTTACCTTTTAAAGCTCTTTTGTTGCTGGCTATGTTCAGATTTGAATTTCCCTCCATTCTCGGTCATGTGATTCTGGGGGTGGGCGGGGCTTAGGCACACAGCATCATTTCATTCTCTTTGTCTGCCTGGCCCCTGCTGCTTCCCTATGGTCTTCCCTCATTGTGCTTGCTTTGGCAGCACATATACTAAAATTGGAACAATACTGAGAAGATTAGCATGGCCCCTGTGCAAGGATGACACGCAAATTCGTGAAGCGTTCCATATTTAAAGGTGCTGTGAGTACCCCTCAGCTTGCTGAAGGGAGTTTCTGCCATTTTTTTCATGCTTTGTCATTTATTGTATTGTGTGCATTGGTGACTGTTTGTTTTCTTTGTAGGTGGAAACTCTTCATTTCCTGGTCTTTAGCCCTTAAAGCTTTATTTGGGGGTCCATTTGTGTTAATATCCTCCCACTTGGGACTATTTAAAGGGGCATCCCGGGTAGCAATTGCGTAAATCCCATATATACTTGGCGACTATAATCAATTATAGTATAATACTAAACACCATATGGAGGCATCTCAGGACAACGGGCATGCAGTTCCCTCTGCACAGACTCGGCAATGTTTTGGATGTGGGGCATCCCTTGTTGGGGATAATGCAATTCTTTGCGTCCCTTGTGCTCAATTAACTATTATGCAGCAAACTGGGGCCCAGGCTTCGGCATCTGCGGCTTCTGCCTTATCTCCTACTCCGCCATGTCTTGTCCGTACCCTCAGTGATATTGTCATGGGTGGTGAGTCGCATTCTGATTTATGTGCCAGATTGGCTCATCTTGAAAAATTAATGTCTAGCTCTGTGGCCAAGAAGGCCTCAGCTAAATGGAAACATTTGACTCAGGCCGTTCTGGTAAGTGAGTTGGTTAATTGTGAAATGCTTTATTGGTCTGATTCTTCTCAGTTAGAAGAATGAGAATTATATGAGGATTCAGATGTTTCTGATGAACAGCAATTTGTTGGTACTGTGATTGAGCAGGGTGAAGCTAGGGATACCCCTAAGACTCTTGCTCAGTTATTTGAGGTTTTGGTTATCACTCCTCCTGAAGTAGTCCCTCCTCAAAAAGGGGAATTCTTTGGAGTCTCTAAAACTCGTTTAGAATTTCCAAATCAAAAGCATTTTGATGAAATTATTCTTAAAGAATGGGAGAAGCCTGCGCGGCTTCCTGGTATTCCCTTGGGCTGGGACAAGAAATATCCCTTCCCAGCTGATACTGTTAAGTGTTGGTCATCACCACCTGTGGTGGATGCCCCTGTGCTTAATTTATCCAATTCTTCTGTGTTGCATTCTCCTGACTCCACTACACTTAAAGATGGAGAGGATAAGCGTATTGATCAAATGGCGTGCCACGCTTTTTCCAGTGTGGGCTCGGCCTTGCTGCCTGTTGGTGCTTCAGCACTCATGGCAGTGGCTATTAGGTCTGTTGTGAGAGACCTAATGAATTACTCAGGGCTTGATCCGGCTTCTGATGAGTACGCCGCTCTTAAGCGATGTGAGATGTGTGCATCTTTTGTACTTTCTGCCTTAGATGATACTCTGCTCATGTGCAGCAGAACCTCTGCCTTGTTAATCGCCATTCGGCGGTCAGTATGGTTGCGGCAGTGGGCAGCTGATATTCTAGCCAAGAAATCGCTTACAGCGCTCCCTTTTGTGGGATTCTGTCACTAAAGGAGGTAAATTACCTCAGCGTAAGAAACAACGTTGTTCCTTTCGTGGAGTGGCCTCTTTTAACCCTTCCTTTCGGGGGTCTAGATCCGGTAGAGGATCGTCCCTTTTCAGCCCCTAGAGGGAATGCATGGAATAGAGGAAAGGGACGTGGCCTTCCAAGTCAGAATTGGGGGTCCAAAACCAAATCTGCCACTAAGCCTGCTCAATGAGGGGACGCCCTCACCCTTACGGGTGACGGGGCGGCTGCGGTTCTTCTTCCAGGTCTGGGGTTAGGAGGTATCAGACAATTGGGTTCTGAGTTCCGGCCTCCTCCCAGATTTTTCATGTCCCGGATGCCGTCAGATCCGGCAATTGCGCAGTGACTGCGGGCAGCAGTAGCGAATCTGTTAAACATGGCTGTCATCTGCCTAGTGCCTCCAGCGGAAAGGGGTTTGGGGTTTTACTCTAACCTATTCACGGTACCCAAAAAGGATGGCTCTGTTCAGCCTATCCTAGACCTAAGGAGACTCAATCAATTTATCAGTTTCAGAAAATTCCGCATGGAGTCTCTGCGATCAACGATCGATGCTCCCCGTCAGGGGGACTTAATGACATCCATAGACATCAAGGACGCTTATTTGCACATTCCTATTTTTCCGGGTCACCAGAGATTTCTCAGGTTCTCGATAGAAGACCAGCATTATCAATTTGTGGCCCTGCCATTCGGCCTTACCTCGGCCCCAAGAGTCTTTACCAAGATGCTGGCAGGAGCTATATTCAGGGTCCAGGGCATCCGCATTGTGCCTTTTCTGGATGATCTTCTTATCGCGGCCTCATCCCTCGAATAATCTGAGTTGGACACCAGGGCGGTGGTCTCTACACTAGAGAGGTTCGGATGGGTAATAGGTTATCCCAAATCCTCTCTCTGTCCGTCCAGGTAAATTCCCTTCCTGGGCCTGATTCTGGATACATTTCAGGCCAAGGTTTTCCTTCCTCAGTCCAAAATGGTTGATTCAGGACTTGATTCGTCTATTCTTGTCCAACCCTCGTCAGTCTATCCGTCTAGGGATGAGACTTTGCCCAGTTTCACATAAGGACGCTTCAGCTCTTCCTCTCTGCAAAGTGGGACAGGTGCCCACTATCATTGAATCAGACTTGTCTATTGTCTCCCCACGTTTTGCAGTCCCTTCAGTGGTGGTGAATATCGCTCAACCTCCAGGAGGGCAAGTCATTTCTGACTCCGCGTTGGGAACTGGTTACCACGGATGCCAGCCTGGTGGTCTGGGGGGGCTTCTGGAAGAAGCATCAGTTCCAAGGATTGTGGGGGCCTCGGGAGACTCATTCTCCAATCAATGTATTAGAGCTTCGGGCCATACGTCTTGTTCTACTTCGACTGACCCATTTCTTACAGGGTCTGCCAGTTCAGATTCGGTCAGACAAACGAACAGCTGTTGCATACATCAATCACCAGGGAGGGACTCGCAGTTGGGGTGCCCTCCGGGAAGTGTCTCTGATCCTTCAGTGGGCAGAGATCAATGTTCCCTGCATATCAGCAGTTTACATTCCGGGGATAGAGAATGTGGAGGCAGACTCCCTGAGCAGGGGATGTTCTCGCCAGGGAGAATGGTCTCTCAATCCAAGGGTCTTTCAGTTCCTCTGTCACAAGTGGGGGACTTCACAGTTGGGCCTGTTTGCTTCTCGCCACAATCACAAGCTGCCAGCTTTTGTGTCTCTATCCCAGGATCCTCTGGCAGTGGCAGCGGATGCCATGTCTCTGGCTTGGAAGGATCTGGGGTTCCTATATCTGTTTCCCCCATTCTCCATGATCAGCAAGGTGGTGTGCAAGTTAGTTAGCATTGGAGGAGGCGCCAGCAATGCTGGTGGCGCCAAAGTGGCCAAGATGTCTGTGGTACGCAGACGTCGTAAGGCTGGCAGTGGATCGTTTCCATCTGCCTCTTCTTCCAGATCTCATCACTCAGGGTCAACTTTGTTACCCCAATTTACAAACGCTGGCTTTGACGGCATGGCTGCTGAAGTCTCCATCTTGAAAGAAGGAGGTCTTTCTGATGTGGTTATTCAGACTCTTATTAGAGCTAAGAAGAAGTCTTCCTCTGTCATTTATTACAGGACTTGGAGGTCCTATATTGATTTGTGTGAATCCAGGGCTTTGCCCTGTAGAGTATTTTCTATTCCTAGAATTCTGGAATATCTGCAACGAGGTCTGGATATGGGATTCCAGATTAGTACTTTGAAAGGGCAAGTCTCTGCCTTGGCTATTTTCTTTCAAAGGTCGTTTGCTCTTCATCCTTTGGTTAAGACTTTTTTCCAAGGAGTCGCGCATGTGCGGCCTCCCAGAAAGCCTATACTTCCTGTTTGGGACCTTAACCTAGTGCTTTCAGCCATGCAGGTTGCTCCCTTTGAGCCCTTGCAGGATATTCCTCTTCCTATTCTTACTAAGAAGGTTGCCTTTTTGGTTGCTATTACTTCTGTCCGCCGAGTTTCTGGCGGCTTTGTCTATTCTAGCCCCTTATTTTGAGAGGCATCAAGATAAGGTTGTTTTCCGTTTTTAAACCGGATTTCCTTCCTAATGTGGTGTCTGCTTTCCACCTAAATCAGGATATAGTTCTTCCTTCCTTGTGTCCTAAACCTAGTAACGACAAGGAAAGGGTCTTACATTCTTTGGATGTAGTTCGTTGTGTTAAGTATTATTTAGTTACTACTTTGGCCTTCTGGGCCCAAGAAGGGTTTTGCTCCTGCCAAATCTTCCCTTAGTAAGTGGATACGTCAGGCCATCATTGGGGCCTATTTGGCTAAGGGGAAGGTTCCCCTTTTCGTGTCACCGCTCATTCTACTTGTGCTATTGGAGCTTCCTGGGCTTTTCAGCACCAGGCTTCTGTTGAACAGGTTTTCAAGGCTGCGACTTGGTCTTCTGTGCATACTTTTTCTAAGTTTTACAAGGTTGATGTGCGGGCCTCAGCGGATGCTGCTTTTGAATGCAAAATTCTGCAAGCTGCAGTAATTTAAGTTATGCATTATTCCTTGGGGATCCCCACCCATTACAGACACTGCTATTGGATGTCCCAAGTGTCATTAATATTTGGAAGTGGGGTGTGTGACATACTAGGAATAATACCATTTTGTGAGTACTCACCTGTAAAATGGTTATTACGAGTATGTCACACACCCCACTTCCCCCGCCCTTTTTTGTTCTAAGGGATCCTTTATATGGTGATTATTATTTTCAAACTATTTTTCAATTATCTAATATAATTTGCTCTTCCTGGTTCTTCACTGCTTTTTAAAAAGACTGAGGAATAGTGGGAGGAACCCAGTACTTATGGACCAGGAGGGGCTCCTTTTTCCATGTCATCTCTGCAAGATCGCCCTCTACAGGTTGGGTTCCCAAGTGTCATGAATATTTGGAAGTGGGGTGTGTGACATACTCGTAATAACCATTTTACAGGTGAGTACTCACAAAATGGTATTTTTTTTAAATACGTTAATTCGAAGAAAACTAAATCAGAACAGGTAGGTGCCCGAATTTATGATAATAGGGAAATGGTCACTGGGGATGAAGATAAGGCAGAGCCGTTAAATGGATTCTTTAAGTCTGTGTACACAAGAGAGGAGCAAGGAGCCAACACAGGAAATGCCGCTGATAGCAATAGTTTAAGTTTACTAATTAACAAGCTATATGCAAAATTTAACAAGCTATATGCAAAATTTAAACAAGCTAAGAAAGCTGCACCAGTCTATAAGATAAATAGTGAAAAATAAAGATCAATTATAGTGTGCACACTGATCCCAGCACTCAAAACTCAATACACTTAGGGAAGAGAGGGTCACCCACAATACCCTCAAAAAGTGCCAAGGACACACCAGTTGCACCACATTAAAAGTATGAAAAGAGTATTCAAGTTTATTGGCTATCTACATATATTTACAATCACGATAAACATCAAAACTATACAATAACAGACTACATGACATAAACATCTAAAACCACAAGGGGGCACTGGAGGTCTGTCTAAATACATCAAGTGAAATACTCTCCATTAAAAATATATGTGTATATGTCTAAATCCTATGATTAATACACTCTCAATATATCTAAATAATTGAAATACAAAATGTGCAAAATACTGCAAAAATGTGCAAACCCACTTATTATTCTATTCAAATCCACATCTTAATCAACATAAATGAAGTGAAGTGACATACCATTGAGCAGGAAACCAGGCCGTAGTGAAGGGAATAGTAAGACAAAAAAGGGAGAAAGTGCATACAGACCAACCAGGCATAGACCCCCACAAGTAGACAACGCCGAGCGCGTTCGTAGTGTCTCCTGCACTACTTCAAGGGTGAATGAGTGCAGAGAGCTTCTCCACCTGCAATATATGTGAGAGCATAGCGCCACCCAAGCCTCAACGCTCCAATCAGATACTAATTGAGTGTCCCACATGGCCCTCCCGACCCTCCTACACCTTGCCCCACACACCTGCAGCCAGCCGGGAGTCAAAATGATACAGTGGGCCGGCGCCGCGCGATCGTACTCCGGCCGGAAGTACGTCACGCGGTATACCGGCCCCTGTTGCTAAGTGACGGTAAACAGAAAGGGGAAGGTCGCGCCACAGTAAACAGCGCGGTATTCCACCCCGTGCAGCAGCCGCAGATGACAACGGCGCAGCACCATCACAAAACATAAATCCCCCGGCTGGCAGGGGCGTGCGCTGAGATGTCATCCAGACCGCCACTACTGGGGATATTAAAGCCCTAAAGGCGGCACGCATCAAAACGGACAGGGAAGAAAGGGGGGGTCACAGGGAGGGCGATTAAAGGCCCAAGTATACTTATGGGGCGAATGCTACTATGGGGCCCAAGATGTACACAGAGTAAAAATGTTAATATAACTAGCAATACCAAAGCCAATGGGGCCCTGGGTGGCGCATGCGCACAACACACACGGTGCGGTGGTCAAAGAGTAGACCTAAACACATAAACCACATGCAAATAAACATAACAAACAATCTATGCCAAATAATATCAAATATAGACAATATTAATTCATCTCTATACTAATATTCATATCAATAACTATATACATATATTCTCTATTATAATTAGGTCCAAATAAGGTAATGTATGTTATCAATTCACAAATGCCCAATCTTAGGGGAGATGTGAGACGCCAAAGAATTCACATATAATTCTTTGCACACATAATTAGAAGGTACCAAGCCCCTGAAAAAGGGCCAGAACCAGAGTAAGCCTTATCGGGAGGGGAGATGTTCCTTTATAAGGAAATCATGGTCTTACTTTGACTATTACAGCACACTTTACTAGCCACGTCAAAGCAATACACCACACACCAATGTATGGTCAAAGGGAACAAGAGTAAATTCAGGCAGGTGAAGAACAGGCAATACTGTAGGCTCCAGGATGCTCCATTTTGTCCAATTTGCGATGGTCCAACAAAATTGGCAGGGAGACGTGGGAACCTAACCGGGGGTCCACTTCAAACTGCAACGGTGGATACTCTTCCTCAATAGTATCCTCAAACTACCCAGGTGTTTCCAAGCTGGTAGAGGTGAAGGATTATTTCCGATTTCTTATATGATGTAAAAATGCACACTGATCAAGTCCGTGGCTGGCTCCACCTCTTCACATCATGACCGAGGTTAGGTGTCACCATCTATCCACCCCGAGGCGTACATCATAACGAATATATCTAAAAGCTAAATACAGAAGGGTAAGTATCAACTCCCCTACTACCGTAAAACCAATACCATCATGTGCCAAAAAAAAAGACAAAAAAAAAAAAAAACAGTGCCAAAAAGTCACCATTGGATTAGCCCAAGAATGGCGTGAAGGACACATCCTCGTTTAAACCACCTGGGTGCTGTGTGTTTGAGTATATCCACCGCAGTTCACACTGCAGGAGTTTTCGTTTAAAGTCACCCCAACCCTTTGGACTCCCATAACCTGAAGCTGATCATATTCACAATTGTGTGCTTGCATAAAGTGTTTGGCGACCGGCGTGATGGTTTTCCCCTGGCCAGTGTGTATACGTGCCAAACGTATGCTGGAGATATGTGCCTGTAATCTTGCTTTTAAGCTATTCTTGGTTTCCCCAATATACATTTTGGGACAAGAACACCATAATGCATACACCACACCCGTAGTGCGACAATTAATACATTGTCGCAGTTTGAATGTTTTTCCAGTAATTAAATTACGTACCTGTTTCCCTTTGACCATATACCGACATATGGAACATTTCCCACATGCATGGTTACCTACTATTTTGTGGTCTGTAAGCCAGTCTGAGGTTGGTCTGAAATGGCTAGAACACAAAATGTCTCTCAGATTGGGGGCTCGCTGGGCAACCAATTGGGGGCCTGTCTGTACCCACTTGTTCAGGTACGGATCAGACTCCAATATATTCCAATGTTTCTTTAAAATGTATCTTAATTTATCCCAATCACGATTGTATCTTGTAATAAATCGAATTTCAGAAGCATCACGTTTTTTAGGCCTTGGAGTCAGGAGTGTATCCCTCGACGTAGATGTCGCCCGATCCCATGCCCGTCTAATGATTTTTTGAGGGTACCCTCTCGTCATGAAACGCTCACTTAGGTCTCTAGCCTGATGTTGGAAACTATCCTCCTCCGAACAGTTTCTGCGAGCCCGCAGAAACTGACCCGTGGGTATACCATTCTTTAATGATGTAGTGTGGAAACTCTGGTAGTGTAACAACGCATTAGTTGCGGTGGTCTTGCGGTACAAGTCTGTCTCTATTCTACCGTCTTCCACCGCTCTAATACTCAAGTCCAGAAAGGTAACCTCAGTCTTTGATCTGTTTGCTGTGAGGTAGATATTGTATGGGTTAATATTGAGTGTGTCTATGAACTCATCCAATTCATCCCCAGTCCCCTGCCACAGCAACAGCACGTCATCAATATATCGGAACCAGCCCAACACGTGCCGGCAAAGTCCACGGGAGTCATCCTGGAACACCACCTCACGCTCCCACCAACCAAGGAACAAATTGGCGACCGAAGGGGCACACCGTGCCCCCATCGCAACGCCACAAGTCTGCAAATAATAAGTGCCATCAAAAGTAAAAAAATTATGAGCTAATACAAAATTGAGCAACTTCAAAATAAATTCTTGTTGGGAGCGAGTGGTGCCACCAGTCATCCCAAGGAAGTACCGGCACGTGCAGGCGGCATCATGATGGGAAATGTTAGTGTAAAGCGACTCGACGTCCATTGTCACTATCCAGGTGTCATGCGGCAAGTGCAATAAATTTAGCCGATTCAACAGATCCGCCGAGTCCTTCACATATGACGGCAGTGCTGTGACAAGGGGCTGGAGATGAAAGTCAATCAGAATAGTCAGTTTGTGAAGAACCAGCACTCCAAAAAGTTCATGCAAAAAAGTTGTATTGCTATAACATAAGCATAGTACAGCAGTGGAAGTGAGTCGACGTTTCGGGGTGCACTGGGGCCCCCTTCATCAGGACCCACCGCATGTACAAGAGAAGAACAGATTGCCATCCACTGTATCCACTGGAGTGCTGGTTCTTCACAAACTGACTGGTATCTGCGGCGTCTCCGCGAACCGTGCACCCACACAATACAGAGGGTAAGAGTGCGTCTGTGCTTGGAACTATTTGCTAGTCAATCAGAATACACGCCTTCTCTGTCAGTCCCCCGATGCCCGCCACAATAGGTCTTCCGGGGGGGGCACCGGGGGTTTTTGTGAATTTTAGGCAGTAGATAAAAAGTTGCCACCGCTGGATGATCCACAGTCAGAAAATCATATAGTCTTCGATTAATAATACTATCCTTCCACTGTTCTTCACCTGCCTGAATTTACTCTTGTTCCCTTTGACCATACATTGGTGTGTGGTGTATTGCTTTGACGTGGCTAGTAAAGTGTGCTGTAATAGTCAAAGTAAGACATGAATGATGTGAATGATATGAATATTAGTATAGAGATGAATTAATATTGTCTATATTTGATATTATTTGGCATAGATTGTTTGTTATGTTTATTTGCATGTGGTTTATGTGTTTAGGTCTACTCTTTGACCACCGCACCGTGTGTGTTGTGCGCATGCGCCACCCAGGGCCCCATTGGCTTTGGTATTGCTAGTTATATTAACATTTTTACTCTGTGTACATCTTGGGCCCCATAGTAGCATTCGCCCCATAAGTATACTTGGGCCTTTAATCGCCCTCCCTGTGACCCCCCCTTTCTTCCCTGTCCGTTTTGATGCGCGCCGCCTTTAGGGCTTTAATATCCCCAGTAGTGGCGGTCTGGATGACATCTCAGCGCACGCCCCCGCCAGCCGGGGGATTTATGTTTTGTGATGGTGCTGCGCCGTTGTCATCTGCGGCTGCTGCACGGGGTGGAATACCACGCTGTTTACTGTGGCGCGACCTTCCCCTTTCTGTTTACCGTCACTTAGCAACAGGGGCCGGTATACCGCGTGACGTACTTCCGGCCGGAGTACGATCGCGCGGCGCCGGCCCACTGTATCTTTTTGACTCCCGGCTGGCTGCAGGTGTGGGGCAAGGTGTAGGAGGGTCGGGAGGGCCATGTGGGACACTCAATTAGTATCTGATTGGAGCGGTGAGGCTTGGGTGGCGCTATGCTCTCACATATATTGCAGGTGGAGAAGCTCTCTGCACTCATTCGCCCTTGAAGTAGTGCAGGAGACACTACGAACGCGCTCGGCGTTGTCTACTTGTGGGGGTCTATGCCTGGTTGGTCTGTATGCACTTTCTCCCTTTTTTGTCTTACTATTCCCTTCACTACGGCCTGGTTTCCTGCTCAATGGTATGTCACTTCACTTCATTTATGTTGATTAAGATGTGGATTTGAATAGAATAATAAGTGGGTTTGCACATTTTTGCAGTATTTTGCACATTTTGTATTTCAATTATTTAGATATATTGAGAGTGTATTAATCATAGGATTTAGACATATACACATATATTTTTAATGGAGAGTATTTCACTTGATGTATTTAGACAGACCTCCAGCGCCCCCTTGTGGTTTTAGATGTTTGTCATGTAGTCTGTTATTGTATAGTTTTAATGTTTATCGTGATTGTAAATATATGTAGATAGCCAATAAACTTGAATACTCTTTTCATACTTCTAATGTGGTGCAACTGGTGTGTCCTTGGTATTGTGGGTGACCCTCTCTTCCCCCAACAAGCTATGCGTGGATATTATCCCCCCAAAAAAGCTAAATCATTTAAATGTGAATAAGACTGCAGGACCAGATGGACTTCACCCAAGAGTTCTCAAAGAACACCGTTTTTGATCTTTAAAGACTCACTAGCAACTGGCATAGTGCCAAGGGACTGGCGCAAGACAAATGTGGTGCCCATTTTTAAAAAGGCCTTATCCAGACAACTACAGACCTGTAAGCTTAACATCCATTGTGGAGAAATTGCTTGAGGGGCTATTAAGGGACTATATACACGAATATGACACAAAGCGACAACCAGCACGGTTTTACTAAGGGCAGAAGCTGCCAGACTAACCTAATTGGCTTCTATGAGGAGGTGAGTAGAAGCTTGGACAGAGAGGGGTGGCTGTGGATATAGTTTTTCTGGATTTTGCAAAAGCATTTGACGCTGTCCCCCCATAAAAGCTTAATGGATAAATTTGAGATCTTCAGGATTAGAAAATACAGTTTGCAACTGGATTGAAAACTGGCTGAAGGATCATGTGCAGAGAGTTGTGGTTAATGAAACCTACTCTGAATGGTTATCGGTTGTAAGCGGTGTACCCCAGGGTTCAGTGCTGGGCCCACTACTATTTAACTTGTTTATAAATGACATGGAAGATGGAATTAAAAGCACTGTCTCTATTTTTGCAGATGACACAAAGATATGTCTATTGTAGTTGTTCACAAACTTCAAGCTGACTTGGACACTTTAGGTGCCTGGGCATACACTTGGCAAATGAAGTTCAATGTGGAAAAATATAAAGTCATGCACTTGGGGTCTAACAACCTGAAGGCCACATATATCATTGGGGGAGTAAAACTGGGAGAATCACTTGTTGAGAAGGATCTAGTAGATCACAGGCTAAATAACAGCATGCAATGGCAAGCAGCTGCTTCCAATGCCACCAAGATAGTATCATGCATTAAAAGATGCATGAAATCATGGGATAGGGATGTAATTTTGCCTCTTTACAAGGCACTGGTATGCCCTTACCTGGAATATGCCGTCCAGTTCTGGGCACCTATTCATAGAAAGGACACTCTGACTATGGAAAGGGTGCAGAGGAGAGCCACCAAACTAATAAGAGGAATGAACGATCTTAGTTATGAGGAAAGATTACGAGAATTAAATCTGTCTTGAAAGGAGATGACTGAGGGGGGGGGGGCATGATTAACTTGTATAAATATATAAATGGCCCATACAAAAAATATGGGGGAACACTATTTCAGGTAAAATCCTCTTTACTACAGATCCAGCACATAACCTGATCTCCCGGCGTAGGCATACTTAAACTTTAGAAGTAGCATTTTAGGGGTCCAAGCGTCACCTGTCCCTCTCTTACCTACTCTAATTGTAGTTTTCCCACAGATCCCTTGAACCGGCCCTAACACCTGTGGGTCATAAATACATAAAGTAAGCGCATATATTATCATAAAAAGGATAAAGGCAGACATTTAGCCAAAAGTTTAGCCATTTCAGTCCCTGAGTACAGCAAAGAACTGGTCAAGGTCTGGGGCTCCTTGATCTGTTCTACCTTCTTCTGGGACCCTAGATCCCCTGCATTGGTCATCGTTTTCATGCTTTTCTTCTACTTTAGGTAGCAGTGTCTGCTTGTTCTTCGCTCTAGGTAGCGGTGTCTGCTTGTCCTCCTTCTCTGGAATCTTTTTCACTCTGGAAGCGTATATCCACTACTACCAATTCTCCACAAACACTGCCTTTCTCGTCACAGCGACAACCTTGGTAGGTGGATCAAATGGAAATCCCTTCTTATCTGGAACGAGCTTCTTCACCACAACTTGATCTCTGACCCTGAATGAATTAGTTGGGGCCTGTGAATAAAAAGGAGAGGTGCGAGCAATATTCTCTTTGGTTTGTTCTAATACCTTAATCAGTCTTCACACATATTCTTCCTGAATTAGGTCCCCTCTTTCTACATACCAAGGGGGCCTGGCTCAAGGGGTGAGGAAAGGTCTCCCCATGAGTACTTCAATGGGTGAATAGCCTGTGGCCTTGGATGGAGTCATTCTTATTTCTGCTAGAACTGATGGCAGTGTCTTTTTTCAATTTGCAAAAGTCCCTCCTGTAGCGTGCCTGATTTTGTCTTTTATGGCCTTATTCTTAGTATACAGATTACTTACACTTGGGTTATCCTCCGCCAGATGGTGCTGCACTGCAGAGACATGCAATAACAGGCTCCTCCCGGCCCCTCAAATACCCGGGGACCTCCCACAAATCCCCAGATTTCTCTGCTGTGCTTACTGCGAAGACATGAAATTATCACACTCTCGCAGGTGAGCGGGGCTATTAGCCTGCGGCCCTGTTGGACTATTCCCACCCGTCCTTTGTGTGATGTGCCTCCCAGCCTGGGCTGCGCTGGTCGGGTGAAGGTAGGCGGCACCATGCGTGCTTATGGAGCGCTGCTCCACCGCAGGATGCCCCTCCCGCCTTATTGCCACATGCCCCGTGTAGCGGTGGGTCCTGTACAGAGGGCTGCCATCCTCCCTCATTCTCCCCGTAGCCTTCGGGGGGGAAAGACGGGGGGGGGGTCAGTGCGTATAGTGATTACGTGTATGACTAGATATGTGGTGTCAGCCACCGCTCTGACTTGTCTGTTTTACTATTACATGGCTGCCGGCGTGCGCGTCTTTTCCTTCATTTGGATGTCCACGCCGGCCGGCGGCGTTACCTCAGACGCTTCTGCGTTATCATTGGCTGCTGTCTGTGGGCTTCGCGCTCTTCGGGGGGGGCCTGGCCTGGCGCGCTCCATGTCACGGCCCGCTCTGGCCCGCCCTTCGAGGATCGTTTGGCGCCATTTTGTACAGTCGCGCGCGCTTGTGTGACGGTTCTTCCTTCCGCGGGCTGTAAGTGCCATCGCGGGCAGCTTAATGCTCATTACTTACTGTGCATGGTTCTGACGCCCCTTCTTCTCATTGTGTCTTTCAGACGGGTGAATCCAGTGGCTTCTCCCGGCCAGGTGTAATTGTTAGTTGGGCCTAGTATAATTACTCCCACTTCCCTAGCAGGTCATTGGGGCATCCAGGGTAGCTTACAGCGTCAATCCCTACTGGCCTATTGTGCCTATTAATCACCATATGGAGGCATCCCAGGATAATGTGACCGGAGTTCCTTCGGGACAAGCCCGGCTGTGTGTAGCTTGTGGGGTCTCACCTATTAGCGGTGACAGCGCACGGGTCTGTGTTCCTTGCGCACAGCAGGTGCTAACGTTGCAACCCGTCCCTCCGGTGGCTGGGCCTGCACCTCGTCTCACTTCACCTACTCCCCCAAGCTTGAGTCTCACCCCCATTGAATTGCATACAAGCGGGGATTCTCAACCTGATGTGTTGCTAGACTGGCCAGTGTTGAAAAATTGATTGCTAATACCTTAGCGCGTAAGGCCACCGATAAAAAGCGTCACTTAACCCCTGATGCCACTCTTTTTCCCTATGGAGTCTGATGAGTTGTTGCATCTATATGGCTACACCCCATCGGACGAAGGGGAGCTGTTCTCTGACTCAGGGTCATCTGACGAGAGACCCAGGGGTCATGACGATTCTGGCTCTGACCCCTGGACCCCGGATGATACTGACAGACTACTGGTTCAGATTTTTGAGGTTTTGTCCATCTCTCCCCCTGTTGCGGCTCCCAGGCAAAGGGGTGAGCTTTTTCATACTACTAAGGCTCGTTTGGAATTTCTGGAGCAAACCCATTTCAATAACCTCGAGCTTAAGGAGTGGGAACGTCCCAGTAGACTTCCCGGTATACCTAAGAGTTGGGACAGAAAGTATCCCTTTCCTGCTGATATGGTCAAGTGCTGGTCATCGCCCCCCGAGGTCGATGCTCCTATTCTAGGGCTGTCTAACACCTCTATTATGCACTCCCCTGACACTACTACGCTGCAGGATGCTGAGGACCGGCGCATTGACCAATTGGCGTGCTTGATCAGAAGTGTACTTGAAGGTCCTGATGAATTGCCACCCGATACGTTTAATGCACTGTCTAACTGTGATGTGTTTGTAAACTTTATCCTATCTGCCTTGGATGATGCCATTAGGATGTGTGCGAGAACTTCTGCCTTGGCGGTAGCTATACGCCGCGCGGTTTGGCTGCGCCAGTGGGCTGCTGACAATGCTGCAAAGAAGGCCCTTACTGGGCTTCCATTTAAGGGGCTAAGCCTGTTCGTGGACCGCCTAGACCTTTTTGCTAAAGGAGGTAAGTTACCCCAGCGCAGGTGGCAGTCTCGGCCCTTTCGGGGCCAGGGCCCCCTTTCACTCCCCTACCGCGGTGCTAAGCAGGGAAAAGGGGTGTCCCTCGTGGGGGCTCGTGCAGATTCCTGGCACAGGAGCATAGGACGATGTCCTGGCTCCTCCTGGGGGTCTAAGCCCAAATCCTCTCCCAAGCCCCCTCAGGCATGATGGTGCGCCCTCGCCTGTCAGGGTGGGGGGACGGCTACAGCACTTTGCGCACGTCTGGAGGCACCACGTCTCAGACCGGAGGATTCAGGAGGTAGTGTCCTCTGGTTACAAGATAGTGTTTGCTGTGCGGCCCCCCACAAGATTCATCAGGTCCTGGACCCTGTCTCAGCTCAGGTCTTGATGCAGGCCGTGCAAGACCTTCTGGGTCTGGGGGTCATTTTCAGGGTCCCCTTAAGAGAAAGAGGCAAGGGGTTCTATTCCAACCTTTTCACAGTTCCCAAAAAGGATGGGTCAGTCAGGCCCATTCTGGATTTAAAGATCCTCAAACAATTTGTCAAGAACATGGAGTTTCGCATGGAAACTCTGCGCTCGGCCATCGGCTCCCTGCGCCGATGTTTGAGGATCTTTAAATCCAGAATGGGCCTGACTGACCCATCCTTTTTGGGAACTGTGAAAAGGTTGGAATAGAACCCCTTGCCTATTTCTCTTAAGGGGACCCTGAAAATGACCCCCCAGACCCAGAAGGTCTTGCACGGCCTGCATCAAGACCTGAGCTGAGACAGGGTCCGGGACCTGATGAATCTTGTGGGGGGCCGCACAGCAAACACTATAACGTCTGTGGACATCAAAGATGCTTACCTTCACATCCCTGTGTTCCCGGGACACCAAAGGTTTCTCAGATTCGCGTTGGAAGATCAACATTACCAATTTGTGGCCTTGCCATTTGGCCTCACCTCAGCTCCCAGAGTGTTCACCAAGGTGCTGGCGGGGGTGATGTCTCTGGTAAGGTCAAGGGGCATACGCGTGCTGCCCTACCTGGACAACATACTCATCACCTCTCGGTCTCTACAGCAGGCAGAGTTGGACACTCAGCTGGTGGTGTCCACCCTGGAGTCCTTCGGCTGGGTGATCAATCACCCCAAGTCCTCTCTGTCCCCTTCCTCGGTGACCCCATTCCTGGGAATGATTCTGGATACGGTTCAGTCAAGGATATTCCTTCCTCAACAGAAGGTGGAAGCTCTAACTGCGCAGGTGAGGTTCTTGCTATTGTGTCCCCAGCCCTCCCTCAGGCAGGGAATGCAGTTGGTGGGCCTGATGGTGGGGTGCTTCGAGGCGGTGCCCTTTGCTCAGTTCCATTTGAGGCCTCTACAACTTCACCTTCTGTCAGTATGGGACAAGGACCCAACGTCCTTGGATGGGGTCTGTGTGCTTCCCCCCTTGGTCAGGCGGTCCCTTGCGTGGTGGCTGGACCACAGAAACTTGCTGGGGGGCAGGTCCTTTCTATGGGATGTGACATTTCCACTCTATCCTTAAAGTTTTTACAAGTCTTGGCAAACCTGAGATGTGAATGCAGGGCCGTTATCGGAGCTTAAAAGTAAAGGGCAACCGCAATGTAGAATGATTTCCAGTGCCAAAATTTTGACTACAGTCCTAGCAGTACCAATTTGTCACAAAAGCTTCCACCCACCTTCAGAACATATCTACTATCACAAGTGTGTATTCTTGCTTTCTCCCCAGTTTAGGCATGTGAGTGAAATCCATTTGCAAATGTGTAAAATGTGTGGTTGGATAGGCCAGGTGTTCATATGGAGCTTTCTTAGGGCAGTTGGAATTATTCCTGATGCATGCAATGCACCTGGACATGTATTGTTTGATCAGTGCTTTTGCTCCTGTGATGTAAAAATGATTTTTAAGTAGTTCCCATGTCATTTCCAGCCCGTGTGGCCTACCCCATAGTACTGAGCAATAAATAGTGGGGCACTTGCGTTTGGGATACATGGTTTCCCCTCTTTGCACAGAAGACCATTATGGTCCTTCTGGGCATCTATTTTCTCCCAATTGTCTAGATCTTCCTAAACATGTTGTTGTACATGATAGGGTTAACAGTAAGCATGGGCATTTGGATTTTGGCTGAGAGTGGACTTTGTAGTGCTGCTTCCTTAACTATTGTGTCAGCATATTGATTTCCTCTGGTTTCATTGGTTTGGGCTCTAGTGTGTGCTCAGACATGTATCATGCCACAATTTTTGGCAAGGTAAGAGCAAACAATAAATTGCTGACCATCTGTTTACCATCTGCTGCTACAAATCCCCTTCTACTCCAAAAAACCCTGAAGTCAAAAATCACACCATGTGCATAACGCGAATCAGAGTACATTTTTACAACTTGATCTTTAAAAAGTTCACATGCTCTAGTTAGGGCAATGGGTTCAGCTGCCTGAGCAGACTGGTAAGGAATTGGACCTGACTCTACCACAATCTCTGGCAACAGTAGAATGACCTCATACTCGTTCAACCATTGAGCAGACATGTGCTGTGTGTGTATGTTTTTCAGCAAAAAAGAAACAGTGTGTGGTGTGTGTAACACAGTCTTATGGCCCAGTGTCACTGGTTTTGACAATTCTACCACCATAGCACAAGAATCTAGAGCTCTGAGACAAGCAGACATGCCCTGAACCTGCACAGGCGCTAATTTAGAAAAATGCCACTGGGTGTAATCTGCCTCTGTGCTCCTGAGCTAGTACTCCTGCCATAGTTTTACTATTCTTTCTGGCAAACAAATGAAACACTTTTCCATAATCTGGGAGACCAAGCCTGGGAGTCATAACCAAAGCATTCTTTAAATATACAAATGCATTGCACATTTCATCAGACCATTTTATGGTGTTAGATTATCAACATGCATTTCAGCTCTCAGTATGCTGTCATAATATGATCTGAAATCCATTAGCGGCAGTAACCAGTCATACTCAACCTTTTCCTGACACCACTGCATTTACTCTTTAGACACTTTAAAACCCCATGCACATAACGTTTGTAATAACTTAATACCATCAACCAGGCGGCCTCCCTGGTTTTGCTGCATAAGAGATCATCTGCATAACACACTAAAACCGAGACAGCTGGGGATTCATGCTCTGAGATTTTCCTGTAGGACAATGGCAAAAACTATGGGGGAGTTTACATACACCTGTGGGAGCCGGGTCCACATTAGGGACATCATCATCCCCATTCCTGGGAAATGGGCTAGTACTTCCCATGGCCTCTGTCCATCCCGCTAGTTTGTCTAGCTAGGAATCTACCAAGTGAGCTCATCCAGCAACTCTAATCACATAGAAAGAGAAAACAAAAGTTTTGGACAGAACACTGAACACCTTGGCAGGGAGCCTTTTCTTAGTAGCGCAACTCTTATTCTCTT
The DNA here is from genome assembly GCA_027917425.1 of Gastrophryne carolinensis. Taxonomy (NCBI): domain Eukaryota; kingdom Metazoa; phylum Chordata; class Amphibia; order Anura; family Microhylidae; genus Gastrophryne; species Gastrophryne carolinensis. The sequence goes on along the minus strand of CM051243.1, from coordinate 123,786,276 downwards.
ATATTCTTAGTATACAGTACATCCTGCTCCAGATAAGAATCATTACACTTGGGTTTCACTCCGCCAGATGGCGCTGGACTGCAGAGACCGTGAAATTGGCTCCTCCCGGCCCCTCAAATACCCAGGGACCTCCCACAAATCGCCAGATTTTCTCTGCAGCCTGGACTGCGAAGGACAAAAAGATGGCTCTCCCTTCTCTCAGGTAAGCGGGGCTATTAGCCTGCGGCCCTGTAGGACTATTCCCACCCGTTCCATTATTAATGTGCCTCCCAGCCTTGGCTGCGCTGGTCCGGGTGATGGTAGGCGGCACCGCTGTCAGGTGCTTAGGAGCGCTGCTCCACCGCAATCCCCCACCAAATGGTAGGTGGTATAGGCATATGGTGAGCCTCTATGGGATGCCCCTTCCGCACTATTGCCCCTGTCTATCTGTGGGTCCTATGTTAGGTGGACGCCGCCCTCCCTCACTCTCCCTAGTAGCTCTCGGGGGGGGGGGGGTGTATGCCTTGGTGCTTCACTGTATTATGTGCTTCTTTTTGGTGTCATTCTCCATGCTGATTTGGTTGCACTGGTTGTGTTTTTTGAAAATGCCGCTGCCGCCGCGCACGCTCCCACTGGGTTCCGTGGTTGGCGGCGGCGGCATTACCCCAGGCGCTGTTGCGCCATCATTGGTTGTTGGTCACGTGTGCTGCTTCGTGCTCTTCGGGGGGGGGCGGGGCCTGCGGTTGGCGTGTTCCGCGTCACGGTCTCTGCGGCCCCTCGAGGTATACCCCGCACCATTTTTCTCTGGATTCGGCTGCTGCGTGGCTGGCATCTACCTACCGCGGTCTGTGAGTGCCCCCATGGGCTGCTTTATTTACTCCATGTCATTTTACATGTCGCTTATGGGGTTTTCTTCGCTTATATCTTTCAGGCGGGTCGAACCTTTATTGGTTCCTCCTGGTCCTATTCCCTCTATTTAGTTATTAAACTTGTGAGGCCTAGTGTGTAAATTACTCCCACTTCCCTAGCGGGTTATTGGGGCATCCCGGGTTGCTTTTATAGCGTGAATCCCTATCGGCCTATTGTGTCGCTATAATCACCATATGGAGGCGTCTCAGGATAATGTGCTCGGGGTTCCTTCGGGACAAGCCCGGCTGTGTGTAGCTTGTGGGGTGTCCCCTACTAGTGCTGACAATGTGCAGGTCTGTATACCTTATGCCCAGCAGGTGCTTGCGCTGCAGCCTGGTTTACCAGTAGCTGGGCCTGCGCCACGTATGGCTTCACCTACTCCCCCAAGCTTAAATTTGACTCCTATTGCATACCAGTGGGGATTCTCAGCCTGATGTGTCTTCCAGACTGGCTAGTGTTGAGAAGTTGATTGCTAATACCTTGGCGCGTAAGGCCTCTGATAAGAAGCGGCACTTGACGCCTGATGTCACTCTTTTCTCTATAAAGCCTGATGAGTTCTTGGAGCTGTCTGGTTATACCCCCTTGGAAGAAGGGGAGTTATTCTCTGACTCAGAGTCATCTGATGAGAGGCCCAGGGGTCATGACGATTCTGGCTCTGACCCCTAGGCTTCAGATGATACTGATAGGCTGTTGGCTATGATTTTTGAGGTACTGTCTATCTCTCCCCCGGTGGCGGCCCCCAGGCAGCAGGGGGAATTGTTTCATACTGCTAAGCCATGTTTTGAGTTTCCTGAGCAAGCCCATTTTAATAACCTCATGCTCAAGGAATGGGAGCATCCCAGCTGGCTCCCCGGAGTCCATAAGAGTTGGGATAAGAGGTATCCCTTTCCTGCTGATGTGGTGAAGCATTGGTCATCCCCGCCAGAGGTGGATGCCCCGGTCCTAGGGTTATCTAACACCTCTGTCATGCATTCCCCTGACTCTACTACGCTGCGGGATAGTGAGGACCGGCGTATTGATCAGCTGGTGTCCCATGCCTTTGCCTGTGTGGGGACGGCGCTACGCCTGGTCTGTGCCTCCGCCATTACAGCTGTGGCTATTAGGACCCTGCTTAGAGGTGTCTTAGAGGGTGCTCCTGATGATGTGTCTAGTGAGGAGTTTAATGCACACTCTCGTTGTGAGGTCTTTGTGACTTATGTCCTCTCTGCCTTGGATGATACCATTAGGATGTGTGGCAGAGCCTCTGCCCTAGTGGTGGCTATACGGCGCTCGGTTTGGCTGCGCCAGTGGGCTGCTGACAATGCTGCCAAAATAGCTCTCACTGGTTTTCCCTTCAAAGGATTACGCCTGTTTGGGGACCGCCTGGACCTGTTTGCTAAGGAAGGCAGGTTACCCCAGCGCATGCGGCAGTCTTGGCCCTTTCGGGACCAGGGCTCCTTTTCTTCTCCCTACCGTGGAGCCAGACAGGGGAGGGGGGGTCTCCCTTACCAGGGCCCGAGGAGATTTCTGGGGTAGGGGCAGAGGACGTGGACGCCCTGGCTTATCCTGGGGCTCCAAGCCCGAATCTTCTCCCAAGCCCCCTCAGGCATGAAGGGGCTCCCTCACCCATCCGGGTGGGGGGACGGCTTCAGCATTTTGCTCACGTCTGGAGGCTTCATGTCTCAGACCGGTGGATTAGGTAGTGTCCTCCAGTTACAAGATAGAGTTTGCTGCCTGCCCCCCCCCCCCCCCCCCAAGATTCATCAGATTCCGGATGTCTCAGGACCCTGTGTCAGCTCAGGCTCTATTTCTGGCGGTGCAAAGCCTTTTGGATCTGGGGGTCATCTGTCAGGTCCCCTTACGAGAAAGGGGCAAGGGGTTCTATTCCAACCTTTTTATCATTCCCAAAAGAGATGGTTCAGTCAGGCCCATCCTGGACTTGAAGATCCTCAACAAATTTGTCAGGTGCAGGCGCTTTCGCATGGAGACTTTGCGCTCTGCTATCAGTTCCCTGCGTCCAGGGGATTTCATGACCTCTGTGGACATCAAGGATGCTTATCTTCATATTCCTGTTTTTCCAGGTCATCAAAGGTTCCTCAGGTTCGCTCTGAAGGATCAGCACTACCAATTTGTGGCATTGCCCTTTGGTCTCACCTCAGCTCCCAGAGTGTTCACCAAGGTGCTGGCAGGGGTAATGGCTCTGCTCAGGGCTCAGGGCATTCGCGTGCTGCCATATTTGGACGACATTCTCATCACTTCTCAGTCCCTCCAACAGGCAGAGCTGGATACTCAGCGAATAGTGTCCACACTGGAGTCGTTTGGCTGGGTGATCAACCATCTCAAGTCTTCCCTGTCTCCCTCCTTGGTGACACTCTTCCTGGGCATGAATCTAGATACAGTTCAGGCAAGGATTTTTCTTCCTTAGCAGAAGGTGGACAGTCTACTGGTGCAGGTTCAGTCTCTGCTCTCTTGCCCTCATCCTTCCATCAGGCAGGGAATGCAGCTGGTGGGCCTGATGGAGCCAGTCTGACGGGTTGGGGGGGCTTCTGGAAGTCCCTGCAGTTCCAAGGACGGTGGGGCCCTCGGGAGGCCCACACAGCCATCAACATTCTGGAACTAAGGGCGATCAGGTTGGTGCTGGCTCACTTGACCCACCACCTTCGGGGTCGGCCTGTTCAGCTACGCTCGGACAACCAGACAGCGGTTGCCTACATGAATCATCAGGGGGGGACCCGGAGCAAGGGGGCCCTCAAGGAAGTGTCTCTGATCCTGTCCTGGGCGGAGGGCAATATTCCCTGCATCTCAGCTGTGTACATTCCGGGGGTGGAGAATCTGCAGGCAGACTCCCTGAGCAGGGGGACCTCTAGCCTGGGAGAATGGTCCCTCTGCGAGAGGGTGTTTCACACTCTATGTCACTGTTGGGGCCACCCAGATGTGGATCTGTTTGCGTCTCGTCACAACCACAAGCTCCTGGCCTTTGTCTCCCTGTCCCAGGACCCTCTGGCCTTGGCAACAGATGCTCTAGCAATGTCATGGCGGGATTTTCAGCTCCTGTATGCCTTTCCCCCCTGTTAGGCAGGGTTCTGCGCAAGATGGCTCAGGAGAGGGTACCAGCTATCCTGGTGGCTCCCAGGTGGCCAAGAAGAGTGTGGTTCGCAGACTGGTGCAGCTGGCAGTAGATCAGTACGCTCTGCCCAGGGTGCCAGACCTGCTCACTCAAGGTCATCTACGCCATCTCAATTTACAAACTCTGGCTTTAACGGCCTGGCTGCTGAAACCTTCATCTTGATGGAAAAGGGGCTGTCTGCCTCTGTTGTTGACACCATGATAAAGGCTAGAAAAAAGTCTTCTTCCTCCATTTACTATAGGGTTTGGCGTGCCTACATTGACTGTTGTGAGTCTAGGTCTCTTCCCTGTCGTGTGTTCTCTATTCCCAGGATCTTGGAGTTCCTGCAGCATGGATTGGAGCTGGGGCTCCAACTCAGTACTCTGAAGGGTCATGTCTCTGCCCTGGCTGTTTTCTTCCAGAGGTCCTTTGCCCAGCATTCTCTGATCAGGACCTTTTCCAGGGGGTTACTCATGTGCATCCCCCACGTAAGCCTATGTTGCCTGTTTGGGATTTGAACTTGGTTTTGTCTGCTTTGCAGGGTGCTCCCGTTGAACCTGTGCAGGATGCGGCCCTGGCCATTCTTACTCTCAAGGTTGTCTTTTTGGTGGCTATCACTTCTGTTAGGCGTGCTTCTGAGTTGGCGGCGCTTTCCATCCAGCCCCCCTACTTTGAGAGACACCAGGACAAGGTGGTGTTTCGCTTCAAGCCAGATTTTCTGCCTAAGGTGGTGTCTGCCTTTCATTTTAATCAGGACATTGTTCTTCCTTCCTTGTGCCTTAATCCTAGTAAGGAGAGGGTTTTGCATTCCTTGGATGTGGTTAGGTGTCTGAAGTACTATCTGGTGGCTACTGCACCTTTCAGAAAAACTGATGCTCTTTTTGTGGTCCCTTCTGGTCCTAGGAAGGGTTTGGCTCCTGCTAAATCTACTATCAGCAAATGGATCCGTCAGGCTAAGGGGAAGAATCCTCCCTTCCGCCTTACTGCTCATTCCACTCATGCTATTGGTGCCTCTTGGGCTTTTCAGCACCAGGCTTCTGTTGAACAAGTTTGCAAGGCCGCTACTTGGTATTCTGTTCATACTTTTTCTAAGTTTTACAAGGTTGATGTTAGGGCCTCAACTGACGCTGCTTTTGGCCGCAAGGTTCTGCAGGCAGCAGTGGTCTGACCTGTCTGTTGTTACCTTTGGGTATCCCACCCTACTTTATGGACACTGCTATTGGATGTCCCAAGTGTAATGATTCTTATCTGGAGCAGGACGTACTGTATACTAAGAATAATACAATTCTGTAAATACTCACCTGTAGAATTGATATTATGAGTATACAGTATGTCCTGCTCCACCCCACCCTTGGTTTTGCATTATCTTTGGATCCTCTGTATGGTGATTGTTATCATTGTGTATGGTTACTGGTTGGTTCTGTTATCTTTCTCCCAGCTTCTCGTTTCACTGCTTTTCAATGCTGGGGATTTGTGGGAGGTCCCTGGGTATTTAAGGGGCCAGGAGGAGTCCAGCGCCATCTGGCGGAGTAATACCCAAGTGTAATGATTCTTATCTGGAGCAGGACGTACTGTATACTCATAATATCAATTCTACAGGTGAGTAGAACAGAATTGTATTTTTCCATAGGGCACTTCCCAGAGTCCCTTTTTTCTCTTAGGGCACTTCTTGGAGTCCCTTTTTCTTAACTGTCTCTGTATCTGTTAACCCCCTGTATAAGCTCCCCCAGTAGGTTCTTTTGGATTCGCCCTATGGCCCCGGCAAGTGAAAATATAAATATAAATAAATCCACTTACCGAGACATGCACAATGGTGGCGAACCCCACTTCTGGGGCCACTGAAATTGTTGGGGGACTCTACTGAGTTATTCTGGCCTCCCTCGTCCCAAAGTCCGACAGTGTTCAGAGTGGCAGCTGCCCAAGATCAGAACTGGGAATAACGAAGTGCACGCTAGGCAATATTCAAAGACTGATCCTGCTTATTAGAAAAAAAAACATGTCTTATAATGCATGTCACAGAAGCAAGCGAGTACTGACCCCCACCTTTACCATTGCTCCCTGACCCCCACCCTTGCAAAACAAAACTCGGCTTGAGTCTCACAAACACAAAATGCAGAGTTCTACAATTTCTCAGGGGAACATGAACTAGAGCTTGAACATTTCCCAGGAGTGTATAACCTTGAGACAGGTTCAGGCCTTTATACTACAAAATAGAACAAATCTCACAGCCATTCCTAAAGGGCTCTTTACCACCTTCACAAGATGAATACCAAATATCAATATGGCTGCACAAATGTCAAACATATCCCATCAATCTAGTGTATGACTTTCAACCACTGGCTCTATTACATTGGGCTCTTCTGCACCCTTGCTTGCTGCCCCCTTCTCTCTTCCATTTTACCTCAGGCCATCGGGAGAATTCAGGCATGAATGGGTCAACTCACGATCGAATTGCGTGGACTGCAAGACAAAGGTGTGGTTCCTCCTGGGCTATATACTTCCAGCTGTGTTCCCACAATCCAGTTTTTTCTCTTGCAGTTGGAACTGGACTGCAAGGTGTGCTGTGAGCGCCTCTCCGTTTATTTTTTTGTTTTTTAGGATTTTACCTTTTGAAATGTATCCCCGACTGTTTTTCTGGGCATTATATACCTCTGATCTGGATGAACCCTCAATGCCTCCTCAGCTATGCCAGAGTGGTGCCAGGGTCTTGAGGCTTTGGGGGTGTCACTTGTTTTTCAGAAAACTTGGTCACTCCTGGCTGCAATTCCACTTAAAGAAAGAGGTAGCCGCAGGTTTTTGTCTCGTGAGCCTGATTGGGGGAACCAGGTGAAGAATATTTTCTTTTGTGTTGCCTGTCTCACAATGTTATTTGAGTATTTTTTTGATTTTTAAATTTTGCACTTCCATGGCTTGTAGTGTACTTCCTTCCCTGTGTGGGGGATGGGTTGCTGCTTTGGCTGTGCCGCCGCTGATTCTTCTCTGCAGCTGTGGTCACTACCAGGGCGCATACCGCGCCTCTCCGCCCGAACAATGGGGCTTCCAGGGGGCTGTTGTGGTCTGTGTGCTAGGCGCAGGTGACTTGCCAGGCCCAGGGCATTGCTAACTGGTATAGGGGTCTCATAAATCCCTTACCAGTTCACAAAGGGTTAAATGTAAAAAAAAAAAGACGCAAAGAAAAAAATATTATAATTTTTTTAATACTTACCTTCCATCCATCCCAGAGCACTGTCCCACGCTGATCAATTTGTCTTCTGGTCTCCTGCTGATGCTGGAAGCTTTTTATACCTACTGGGTAACAGGTAAAATAGGGTTAATTTAAAAAAAAATGACATGAGGTCCCCCCTCCCGGGGAGGGGGACCCCATTTCTTTGGAATTTTAAGGGTTAAAAAACCAAAATGGGGTGGGGTCCCCCCTACCCATCTTAACCAGCCTGTGACCAGCTATGCGGGCTTGTAGAACAGGGCGCAGGGGCCAGCTTTGGTGGCCCCTGGCCCTGCAGGCTACATGCCAGCATAGCCTATATCCACGGGCTCTTCTGCCCCTCCTGGGCTTTGGGGAGGCAGGTAATGGGGGGGCTCGGGGGTTAATGTCAAGTCACCCACTAGCCGCAGGTGACTTGCCAAAGCCTTGTGAACTGGTATAGGGGTCACATAGATCCCTTACTAGTCCACAAAGGGTTAATGTAAAAAAAACAGACACAGAGAAAAAATATTTTATTAGATTTTTTTTAATACGTACCTCCCATCCATCCCAAACCACTGTGTCCCACGCTGATCAATTTATCTTCTGCTCACCTGCTGATGCTGGAAGCTTTTTATACCTGCAGGGTGACAGGTAACATAGGGTTAATTAAATAAAGACATAGGGCCCCCCCTCCCGGGGAGGGGGACCCCATTTTTTGGGGGAATTTTAAGGGTTAAAAACCCTTAAAATCCCCCCCAAAAAATGGCATAAGGTCCCCCCTTCCCAGCTTAACCAACCCGGGACCAGCTATGCAGGGCTTGTAGAACAGGGCACATGGGGCCAGCTTTCGTGGCTTCTGCCCTCCCCCGGCCTTTGGGGAGGCAGGTAATAAGGGGGGTGGCGGGGGTTAATGGCAAGTCACCCTCTTCCCGCAGGTGACTTGCCAGCCCCCAGCCTTGTTAACTGGTATAGGGTTCTCATGGACCCCTTACCAGTTCATAAAGGGTTAACAGAAAAATAAAACGCAAACACATAGTAAAAATTATTTTATTAAAAAAAAATACATTTTTTTTCTTTACTCGCCTCATCGGAGCCCCGACCGGATCGAATGAGGGGTCAGGTAAGTGTTTTTTTTTTAATTTTGCAGGCACTAGCAGGGAGCAAAGTCAGGCACGTAAATTTTACGTGGCTGGCGTTTAACGGTTGGAGAGGCAGCCACGTAAAATTTACGTGGCTGGTAATAGAAAGGTTAAGGGGGCCTAAACTGCTAATGTATCTTAATTATGGTTTAATATTATTAATTGTGTTCTTTGTTGCTTTTATAGATTGTGGGGCAGGCAATATATTGGTGTGGTTCACCTCTGAAGTCTCAGAGTAGTCACTTGTGACTATCGAGACTTGCTTTATATATTTTGGTCTTGGATCCTCAGGGAGTTAGACTTATATACATTTCACCATGACGGAGGCATCTGCGGTAATCAGATCTGATCCTTTAGCTGACAGGTTCTGTCCAGTATGCATGCAGGTGCCACTGGACGAGGATAGCAGGGATTGCGATATTGTAGTAATTGCTAAGTATGGAAGACAGTAGTCTCCTCCTGCAAGTGATCCGACCCCTGTGACTGAGGGACTCCCTCAGTAGCCCAGCCTCAGAAGGACCATCAGAGCATGAATGTCCTCCAGGAGATTTCGGGTAGGTTGGCCCACCTAGAGAGTCAAAGAAAGCTTTACAGAAAAAGACGCATTTAATTTCCTCTGATTCTGAAGAAGATATTTTTGCTGCCATTGGTTCCATTCTGGAGATTTTGGTCCCAAAGGCCCCCAAAAAGAAGAGGGATTTATTTAAGCCGGAATATCCAAGGCAGTTTATTCTAATCTGATTCAATTGTAATGGCAAAAGCCAGATAGTCGTCCGCCCATTCCTAGAGTACTAGATACGTGCGCATAGATCTGATGGCACGTCATGCTTTTTCTATTATGGTGTTAACCTTGCGGCCAGCCTGTGCCACATTCATAGCATCTTTGGCAGGAAGTTGTTAAAACAACTGGACTCGTAAGACTCATTCAGGTCATTCATTGAAGTCATGCTTCCAGTTGATCAAGAACAATTTCGATATCAACAGGTATGTTATCTCGGCTATGGATGATTTGATCAGGTTAAGTGCCAGAAGCCTAGCTCTGGTGGTAATTTTTAAGGCGTGCATTATGGCTAAAGCAATGGTCAGCTGACTCTGCCTCTAAGAAGAATTTGACGGTACTCCCCTTTTGGGGGTGCCTGTTTGGAGAGTGCTTGAATGACATGGTAAAGGAAGCTGCTGGGGGTAAGTCTACTAAAGTCCACAGAAGCGGAAGTCTAGCATTTTTACGCAGGGCCTCCAATCCTCCTCCTCTTCACAGGGGTAGATGTTTTGCCTCTTTGAGATACCAAAGAGAATTTTGGAATAAGTCAAAGCCCCAAAAAAGGCAAGAGCTTTCTGGCGGAACATGGAAAAGCTCCCTTCAAAGCCCCCTCAGGCTTTTTAACTTTTCTCACATTTGGAGGCTCCATGTAACAGACCCTTGGATACAGGAGTTTGTATCCTCGAGTTACAAGATCGAATTAGGGGCCAGACCTCCTCAGATTCTTTTGGTCCGGGGTATCCCGAATTCCACAGAAGCAATGAGATCTTCCGTATCTATCCTTTTAGGATTTACTCCTCCTTGGAGTAGTCTGTCCTGTTCCTCTCTTAGTGAGAAGTCAGGGGTTTTACTCCAATGCGTTCATAATTCCCAAGAAGGACTATTCTGTACATCCGATATTAGATCTCGGGGACCTCAACAGGTACGTCTGGCTGAAGAAGTTTCGCGTGGAATCTTAAAGATCCACAGTGATGTCACTCCAGCCAGGAGATTTTAAGGACCATATTGGATATAAAGGATGATTTTTCTGGGTTGTTAGAAATATCTGCTGTTTGCTGTAGATGACCTACATCTTTGGTTTGTGGCTCTGCCCTTTGTCTTGTCATCAGCACCAAGGATGTTTACCAAGGTGTTGATAGGTTTCATGGCTTTTCTAAGAAGTCAGGGGATACATATAATCCCTTACTTAGACTATCTGTTGATATGGGCCCCATCATTTCAGGAGGCCCAGAAGGATATACAGACTATTTTATCAGTATTAAGAGTTTAGCTAGATAGTCGGTTATCGAAAGCTGAATATCGTTCCTTCAAGAGTTCTTTTCTGGGAATGTCATCTCAGGCAAAGGTGTTTCTTCCAGAACAGAAGTGTCAGAAGACACTTACCGGGTCCCCGTTCCAGCGCCGTCTCTGGGCGGCCGGCCGCAGCTACTTCCGCATGGCGGCCGCGCCGAGCGGCGGCGGCCTCGCGCACGGCCGCTCTCCTTCCTCATCCCCGCGGCTCCTCTGTTCTTTATATGCCCTCCGGCGGCGCTGTTGCCAGCGCGTCCGCCAGAGGAAGGTGTTGTAGAGCCTACGGGCTCAGCCAGGGGGGAACTACGCCCCAGCAGTTTAAGGGCCAATGAGCCCAAAACATTGTGAGGGCTATACGCCCCTTGTTCATGTATGGGCCAATGAGCCCAAAGGGGACTTGTGGGCTATTCGCCCTGCTGTACCTATCAGCTAGTTGATCCCATGTGCACCAATCACACTCCTATCCTCCATCTGTCTGTCCCTATAAAGGTTTCTGTCGGTCAGTTGCTCGGCGCCTGTGATAGCGCCTAGTACCTAGCCTGTCTTGTGAATATTGCCGATCTGAACTCCTGTTGCCGACCTTGATTGTACCGACCACTCTCGATCTGAACTCCTGTTGCCGACCTTGATTGTACCGACCTCTCTCGATCTGCACTCCTGTTGCCGACCTTGATTGTACCCTGACTTCGAATTGCCTTATCCCTGGTGCCGCCACAATCTCTGTCTTCCCGCTGTCGACCTCTGGCCTGTCTCTGGACTTCCTCTGCCAACGCTCTAGCTATTGGTTCTCCAGACTTCCTACATATAAGCTCACATCCTTTGAGCCATTAAGTCCTGGGGGCAACCGATCCCGGGTAGGTGTATTCTGCGTCCCGGCAAGCGGGGGCTCCTACAGGTGAAGCTGGCTGCGGAGATTGGGGGTTGTGAGCTTACCAAGAGGGCTGGAGTTACCCCGAGCGTGACATTATCACAGGCCCAAGATGGATGACCTGGTACAGCAGGTGCAAGCTATGGCCACGGCGATAAACCAGCTCGCTCAAAGAGTTTAATTTTCCAATTTTAAGAATGCCTGCGAACTGTATTTCAAGCTGAGACCCATCTCCTCAGGCACTGAGTCCCAACGAGTAGGCCTAGTCATTTCTCTGCTTCAAGGAGACCCGCAGTCCTGGGCCTTTAGTTTACCATCTCATGATACTGCCCTACAATCCGTTACAGCATTTTTTAGTGCTATGGGCGTTTTATATGCTGATCCTGATCAACAATCTACGGCAGAGAATAGGCTTCGGGCCTTAAGACAAGGACGGATTTCGGCTGAAGATTATAGTGCTGAATTCCGCCGCTGGGCTATCGAATCTAGGTGGAATGATCCCGCTCTGTGTAGTCAGTTCAGGGTGGGGCTGTCGGAAAGCGTCAAGGATGCTTTGGTCAATTTTCCTCCACCCGCAGACCTGGACCAATTAATGCAGGTCTCCATTAAAGTAGACCGACGTCTTAGAGAGAGTGCTAGGGAGAGAGCCAGGGCTCCCACGTCCCTCAGGTCCTTCCAGAGTCTTAGTTTCCCGGCTACCCGTGGGGAAAATACCTCATCTTCTTCCCAGGAAGAACCCATGCAATTAGGGAGAACCCGGTTATCCCAAGAGGAAAAGCAGCGTAGGCGATCCAAGGGGTTATGCCTATATTGCGGGAATTCGGGTCATTTTGCTGGGTCCTGTCCAAACAAGGGGAAACCGGCGGAAAACTTCCGCACCTAGATCAGGAAGAGAGTGCTGATCTAGGTAAGTCAGTTTGCAACTCTCGCCAGAACAAGATGCTCGTGCCTGTTGACTTGTTTTGGGGGTCCTCTAAGCAGACAGTTTCCGCTTTTATTGACAGTGGTGCGGCTGGAAACTTTTTGGACAGGAGTATGATCTCCATTTTAGGTATCCCTTTAGTTCCTCTTGAAAGATCCCTACAAGTTTTGGCTATCAATGGGAAGGCTATCCAGGGGGGACCAATAAATACCAAGACCCCACCTCTTCAGTTAATTGTTGGCTCTTCCCACTCTGAGTTTTTAGAATTCTTTATCTTCGACTGCCCAGAAACTCCGGTGGTTTTGGGATACCCCTGGTTACAACTCCACAACCCGGTGTTAGATTGGCAGGCTGGGGAGTTGATCAAGTGGAGTGATCATTGAAAAAATCACTGCTTTACTACAGGCCTCAGAAGTGTTTTACCTCAGGGATTACCTCAGCCATATGCAGACTGGGTTGATGTCTTCTCTGAACGTTCTGCTGATACTCTTCCTCCACATCGGTCTTATGACTGCCCTATTGACTTGCTACCCGGAACGATTCCCCCGAGGGGAAAAATCTATAATCTTTCTCTGCCCGAGGAGCAAGCAATGAGGGAGTACATTACCGAAAATTTAAGGAAGGGATTTATTCGTCCCTCTACTTCACCTGCTGGGGCCGGGTTCTTTTTTTGTAGAGAAAAAAGATGGCGGCCTGAGACCATGCATTGATTATCGAGCCTTGAATAAGATTACTGTTAAGAACCGATACCCCTTGCCCTTGATTGGGGATCTGTTCAATCAAGTCACAGGGTCCCAAATTTTTTCCAAGTTGGATTTAAGAGGGGCATACAATCTGATTCGCATCCGTCAGGGGGATGAGTGGAAAACTGTGTTTAATGTGAAAGACGGCCATTACGAGTACCTGGTCATGCCTTTTGGTCTTTGTAATGCGCCAGCCGTCTTTCAAGATTTTGTTAATGATATATTCAGAGAGTATCTCGGTAGATTTGTGGTCATCTACTTGGACGATATTCTCATCTTTTCTAATTCTTTGTTGGAGCACAGACGCCATGTTAAGTTGGTACTACAAAAATTAAGAGAGAACAACTTATATGCTAAACTTTCTAAATGTGTGTTTGAAGTCAGCACTGTTCCCTTCCTAGGGTATGTTATTACCAGCCAGGGTTTGGAGATGGATGCGGATAAAGTTTCGGCGCTTCAGGATTGGGTTCAACCCAAGACTTTAAAAGAATTACAACGTTTTCTAGGATTTGCAAATTTTTATCGGCGTTTCATCAAGGGCTTCTCCCATGTTGTAGCTCCACTTACCAAACTGACCCGTAAGGGTGCTTTTACTGCTAACTGGTCTCCCTCTGTCTGTGAGGCCTTCCTGACCTTGAAACGAGCCTTCACTTCGGCACCTGTGTTAGTTCATCCAGATATTCAAAAAGCCTTTGTTATTGAAGTGGATGCTTCTGAGCTGGGAGTGGGTGCAGTATTGTCACAATATTCTGGTAACCCTGAGCGCCTACATCCATGCGCCTATTTTTCACGTAAATTCAGTACCGCGGAACAAAATTATGATGTTGGTAATAGGGAATTATTAGCTGTTAAACTGGCATTTGACGAATGGCGACACTGGTTGGAGGGTTCATTGCATCCGATAACTGTGTATACCGATCACAAAAATCTCGAATACATCGGTTCTGCCAAGAGGCTGAACTTTTGTCAGGCACGTTGGGCATTGTTCTTCTCGCGCTTTAATTTTATAATTACTTTCAAGCCAGGGGTAAAAAAATACTAAAGCTGATGCTCTATCTCGCATGTTTGGTGAATGTAAGGATCGGGGTGATACTGGTGAACCTATTCTACCCACGGGTTGTGTGGTCGGGGCGTTACTTCCTGATCTCACCAATACCTTGGCGCTGTTTCAAGATGAATCTCCTAGTGAAGTTCCCTTGGGGTGTCAGTTTGTTCTGCCGCACCTGCGTTCAGATGTAATTTGCGAATTTCACGACGCTAAAACTGCAGGTCATTTGGGTAACCGTAAGACGTTAATGCTAGCCCGACGTCATGTATGGTGGCCTTCCATGAGACGCGATGTTACTGCCTTTATCGACGCTTGTTCAGTTTGTGCGCAAAGTAAAGGGGTTCACAAGGCTCCTAGTGGGGGTTTGGTTCCACTTGAAATTCCTGTTGAACCATGGACTCATATTTCAATGGATTTTATAGTAGATTTGCCTCCCTCACGTGGAAATACTGTAATTTGGGTGGTCGTGGATCGTTTCAGTAAGATGGCACATTTCGTACCTTTGCCCAAGCTTCCATCGGCTCCTGAGCTCTCGCGACTATTTACTTCGCACATTTTTCGTATCCATGGTATTCCGTCTAATATAGTGTCTGATCGGGGTGTCCAATTTACTTCGCGGTTTTGGAAACACTTCTGTTCGCGGCTGGGTATTCAGATTTCTCTTTCATCTGCCTATCATCCCCAGTCTAATGGGCAGACGGAAAGAACAAATCAAACTTTAGAACAATACTTAAGATGTTATGTCTCTGATGCGCAAGAGCAATGGGCGGAATTTATTGATTTTATTTCAATATATCTTTATTAAGGTTTTATGCATTATACAGAGAAGAAGAAAAAAACAATAGCAAAGAGAGTCACAGGGTGAGATGACACGGCAGCTCAGCAAGCAGGTCGGTAGCTCATTTAGTATAGGAGGGTCCGGGCGGGCCTCGTTCCCATCGGGGAACAGTAAAAGATCAGGCACGGGGTAAACGCAGACAACCACCAATAGTGCCCAGCGTATCAACCGGGTCGCCTCCCCTACAAGAAGGCACCCCCCTATCCACAGGCCTGTCCCCTCATCCAATTCCAATGTACAGCGACCGTAGCCATCCCCCCGCAGTCCGAGAGAAGAAAGTGGAAATGGAGAGAAAAAAGAAAGTAACGTATAGGGAGAAAGTTTACCTAGGAAAGATTTTAAAAGGAAGAAAGGGTAGAAAAAGACAAGGAAAAGGAACAAAGCACCTAGGCTTCAGGAGCCCGTCTGCCCCATCCCCGACCCCCCCCCCCCTCCGGCCAGACCCCACTGCTTCCACTAAAGGGTCTAACCCTCGCTCAAGGCCCTCCCTTCCCCTCCGCTCAACCACGCTCCAGCAGTGTCTGAAAGTCGGGGGAACCCCGCGAGACCTCCCAGAGGGTCCACGTCCTAAGAAACCTCCGGGTACCCCCCTCTACCCCCTCCAGAGTCAGTTCCTCCATCCTCTTAATGCTCTCAACCTCCCCGTACCACTCCACCAGGGACGGGACAACATTAGTACGCCAATGCCTAGGTATCACCGACCTAGCGGCCGTGAGGAAATGCCTCAGTAACCCCTTCTTAGTTGTTGACACCGATCCAGGGATCATCGACAGAAGGGCGACCTGCGGAGTGTGTGGGACCTTCTCAAGTGTCAGGTGTTTGTATATTCCCAGAACTCCCTCCCAAAATGCTTTCACCCCGGGCACTCCCACCAAATATGTAACATGGTCCCCGGAGCCCCGCCGCACCTCCAGCAGTCCCCAGTGTCCGCTCCCCCAAATTTCACAAGATCCGATGGGCATCTATACCATCTCGCCAGGATTTTGTAGTTTCGTTCCTGAGCCCTGGACGCCACAGACAGTCTGTGAGTAAGTGCAAAGGATTTTCCCCACTCGCCTGGCTCGAATGTTTGTCCCAGGTCCCTCTCCCACCTCTTACAGTACCGGGGCAACTCCCCTTCCTCCTCCCCTTCCCGGAGAATCTTATAGAGAAGAGATATCACATGATTAGGGGGAGAAGGGTCCCGCAGGACTCTTTCCAGGGGCGTGAGAGGGCAGGAGAGGCTCGAGACCTGCGCAAGAGACTTGATATAGGCGACCAGCTGAGCACGTAGAAACCAGGAGATATTCCCATATTCCCCTCGGGCCCGTAAATCAGAAAGGGAGGGGGGACCCACCCCTGATATTATATCACCCAACCTGGTGTCTTGAGATATATCCCACACAAGGAAGGACCCAACATTTACCCCTGGAGGGAAGGATGGGTTGTCAAATAGTGGGGTGAGGGGACCCGGTCTGCGTGACAGTCTTCCCCGTCTCAAGAACCTGTCCCAAATCTTCAGCAGAGGGCCCACCAGGTAGGGCAAACCCTGAATCCCGGGCCTGCTCGAGGGGTCCACCCAGGGCAAGGCCACCAGACCAAGGGGGGAAACGTCTCCCTCGATACCAACCCAGCATTTATCGTCTTTATGATGAAACCAATCCGAAAGACGTACCAGCACCGAGGCAGCGTGGTAAGTCCGGAGGTCCGGAACCCCAAGCCCCCCCTCGATTTAGATCTGAGAAGTGTCTCCCTCCGAATCCTGGGTCTCCCGCTGCCCCAGACAAATTTGAAAAAGACCCGCTGAAGGGATTGGAAGAAGCCCCGTTCCGGTGCCAAAGGGACTGCCTGGAAAAGATAAAGAAACCTGGGGAGGATATCCATTTTAAGGATATTTATACGGCCCAACCATGAATACTGTTTCTTGTTGTATGAGTCTAGGCCAGTAACCGTGGAGTGCAGAAGCGGGGCATAGTTAAGCTTATATAGCTTCCCCAGATCAGAAGGTAACTGAACACCTAAGTATTTTATAGCTTCTTCCTGCCACTTAAAGGGAAAGTTTACTTGTAAGAGACGTTGAGTTTCTGCGTCTAGCGAGACATTCAGGATCTCTGTTTTGGATAAGTTCACCTTGAAATTGCTCAATTCGCCAAAGCGCTTGAACTCCACCAGAACAGAGGGCATGGATGTGTGGGGTGAGGTTATATACATGAGCAGGTCATCGGCAAAGAGAGAGAGCTTGTGCTCCCTTCCTCCGCAGACGACCCCTTTGATATTTGGGTCTGCCCTCAGCGCATTGGCCAGGTGCTCCATCACTAGCACGTAGAGCAGCGGAGACAGGGGGCACCCCTGCCGAGTGCCGTTACGAATATGGAAGGACCCAGACAGCGAGCCATCCACCTTTACCTTTGCAGTGGGTTTCTGGTATAGAGCCATGATTCTCGCCAACATAACCGGGCCTAAGCCCAACTGGTCCAATGTAGCTCTCAGGAAACCCCAATGCACCCTGTCGAACGCTTTTTCTGCGTCCACCGCTAGCACGCACGCTGGAATAGCCTGCGACTGTGCATAGTGCATTAGAGAGATCGTTTTGATGGTGTTGTCTCTCGCTTCCCTTCCCGAGACAAACCCCACCTGGTGGAAGTTGATTAAAGAGAGAAGCAGCGGCTGCAGCTAATTTTGCAGCTAAGAGCGATAATTTTGGCATATATCTTCATATCTACATTGATCAGTGAGATTGGCCTATAGCTGCCTGGCAGGGTGGTGTCCCTGCCAGATTTAGGTATGACCGCAATGTGTGCCTCTAAGGCCTGGAAGGAACAGCCGCTTGAGATCGAGTTGAACACCTTAACTAGGAAAGGGGCGACCAGAGCTCCCAATGTTTTATAGAATCTGGGGGGGAACCCATCAGGGCCTGGACTTTTACCCGCGGGGGCCTCTCCTATTGCCTTAATTACCTCTTGCAAGTCAAAGGGGTCTTCAAGCAAATCACTGTCCTCAGCGGGCAGGGCTGCAGGGCTGGAAGAGCTGTGTCTCTAATATACTCTACTATCGGGGCGCCCTCCATCTGGAGCTGGTTCCGGGTAGGGGCGGATCCAAGGTTATAAAGCTTGAAGTAAAAGGCTTGGAACTCGCCCGCTATCTGGGGAGTCCTGTGGAGCTCCGATCCCCCTCCCCCCCAATCATAGGAATGAACGTGCCACCCTGCCTGGGATGGAGAGACCTAGCCAGCATCTTACCACACTTATCGCTGTGTTCGTAGATACGGGCCTTAAATCTGTCACGATATTTGAGGAAGCACTGGTCGTACAGGCCCTTCAGACCCTGTCTAGCGTCCAATAACTCTCTCAAAACAGCTTGCGTGGGGACGGTCTTGTGCGTCTCCTCCAGTTCCCCGATACGCGCCAGGGCAGCCCCAATCTGTTTCGCCCTGTCCCTCTTGAGTCTGGACCCGTGCTTAATGAAGACCCCGCAAAGCACACATTTAAGGGCCTCCCACTGCAATGGAAGTGGGGTTGGGTCATTCACATGGTCAGACTGGAAATTAGTTATGGAAGTCTTGATTTCAGCTAGACACTCAGCGTCTTTCAACAGGTTATCGTTCAGATGCCAGCTGTATTGCCTAGGGGCGACTTCCGAGATCGGGAGGCTCAAGAAGTCAGGGGCGTGATCCGACCACAATATCTGTCCAATTGAGGTATCGGGATCACGTGATAGTGCATGGTGGCTAAGGAAGATGTAGTCCAATCTACTATATGTGTTGTAGGGGTGGGAGAAGAACGTGTAGTCTCTTGCCCCTCCATGTTGGACCCTCCAGGCCCTGGGAGGAATCAAGACGCGGGTCAAGGGCCAGATTGAAGGGGGGCTATTACCAGGGTGCCCTCTGAAAACTCCTCTAGTAAACGCAATATCCCAAGACCAACTTCCACCTGGGCCTGGTTTGGTAGATATAGATTAGCAAGAGTGTATCTGGCCCCATAGAGTGTAAACTGGAGAAAAAGGTATCTGCCCTCCGGATCTACTTTCAATTCCAATGGCTCCAGAGGGACACCCCTATGAACTGTTATGGAGACCCCCTTAGATTTGTTTTCTGGATTAGAGCTGTGGAACCATCTGTCATAGTATTTATTCCTTAGCTCCGGGATTTTCCCCTGACAAAAGTGTGTCTCCTGTAGCAGAACAATATCCACTCTCTCCTTATGGAAGCCGTACAATATTTTTGCTCTTTTCTCAGGGACGTTCAACCCCTTAGCGTTGAAGGTGCAGATCTTGATACCCGCCATGGCAGCTCAAGGCTGCAGCCACAACTCGGGGAAGGGTGTACTGCGGCGGCCAAGGGGTTCAAAGGCCAAAGGGGACGAGTCTGAGTGGTCAGAGACGAGGACCGAGCTCCAGGGAAAACAGCGATAGATCTAGAACAGTGGACAGGAAAGAAATTAGAGACCCCAATGGGGTATAGAGACAGAAGAGGGGATAGAAAGAAGGTTGAAAAAAACAAAATAAGCCCTACCTTACAGAGGAGGGCAAGTGCAAATGTTGAGGACAATGTCCTCGAACGCCGCGCACTACCTACCAGACAAAGTCCAACAGGATGGCGCGGAAAGGTTGTTGTGGAAGGTAGCCTAACCACTCAGGAGCCAACCCCAATTTGCTCAAGGATGCTAATTAGGCTCCCCATCCCCCGCCCATCTATAAGGCAGTGAACCTCCAGTATCATTACGGGAGTGCTCACGGCATCCTTCTAAGTACCCCCAAACTCCAAAACGAACCCAGAACTAGCTAACTTAAAAAGCAACAACAAGAAACATCAAGCTCAGGATGGCCCCCTAGCGGAATCCACCCCCCATCAGGTCCAAAAACAACTAGGGGTCACCTCCCCTTCCATTGAAACCAGGGACAAGATGTTACACTGTGCCCGCTCCCCCGGTCCCAAGACCAGCGGACAAGCAGGCAGCCCCCCCCCCGCCACCGCCACAACGCGCGACGGATAGGACGGGGGGGACGCCAGCCCGCCCACAGAACCGGAGGGGAGGGCACGCCCACACACCCATCCCGCCCCCGACCCCCCCCCAGCAGCCCACACACATAGTCAATGTGATTCGTAAAAGTCAGTCTGGAAGTCCTTGTTAGGGGATCAATGGGATACAGCAGGCGGGGGGGCACAAGGGGGGGGACCGTCATCGAAACGGAAGGAGCGGCTAAGCATCAAAAAGGGAAAGGATGGGGGATGGAGAACGAGGGGAGGGGCTAGCGATCACGGATCGGCCCAGGAGCATCTCTCCTCCGGCCTCTGGCTATTCGGGGCCTCCGAGGTTCCCTTTGCAGCATGGGAGGTGGGGGGTCAAACCCCAGCCAGTCCGGGACCGGGAAAGGGTCCAGTTCCAGGAAAATAAACAAACCCGGGATGTCTGCCCTGCTTCTGAGGGCGAACGGGGAGTTGTCCTTGCGTATTACAAGGTGGAATGGGTGGCCCCATTTGTAAGAGGCACCAACTTCTAGGATCCTGTCAAGGAGAGGCCGCAGCACACGTCTCATCTGCAGGGTGCGACGCAACACATCTGGCAGAATCGTTATTTGAGAGCCCCTGTGTCCAATCTTCCCCCTTTCCCATGCCAAGCGCAAGATCTCTTCCTTGACGAGAAAAAAGTGAATTCTGCACAGAACGTCTCAGGGGGCCTGGGGATCCCCGGCCGGGCGCCCGGCCACTCTGTGAATTCGATCAATAATCATCTCGGCGTCCGGCGGTTTTCCCAGCAGGCCGTTGAATAGTTCAGTCGCCCATGGACGCAGGTCTTCCGATCTAATTGATTCCGGGACGCCTCGGAGCTTCAGATTGTTTCATCTATTTCTGTTCTCTTGGTCGTCCGTCTGGAGCCTGATGTCTACCAGCTGTTGATGATGTAGTGCTTGATTTCTCTCAAGAGTCGCCAGACGTGCGTCGTAGTCTGAGCGGGATTCTTCAAGCGAGGCAACTCTAGTATCTAAGGCAGAAGACTTTTGCTGCAGGTCCTCGATTTCTCTGCGCAAAGCTCGCTCAATTCTGGTAGCCACTGCCTCCAGGTCCGCCCTGAGCTCAGCTTTAGTCGGGAGGCTTTGCAAAACGTCCCGGAGACTAGGATCCACAGGGGACTGCGGGAAGAGCTGTCTGATCGGGATCTGGGCTGGGGGCATCCCATATCGGGGGTCGCGGGATTCTGCATCAGAAGTGAATCGTCGGGCGGGACCCGGGCCTCCTGGCTCATCCATGAGGTCGTGCAATTGAGACTAGTCACCTGGCAGGTCGATGTCGGGGCCCGGCGACCACTCCAAAGGTGGGGTCCCCATGGGGGGATGGTAAGGTGTGTGTGTCGGTCCCAGAACCCCCAGGGGCCGGGTGCACATCCGCCCTTATGATCTGCGGGCTCCGTTCAGGACTGTCCCCCCAGGTGCAGGGTGTGAGCGGTGACTGGGCCGGTGATGGCCACTCAGGGGCTGAGGGGTCAAGCTGTGGTGAGGAGATCATGACGGTGTGGCCCTTTAAGTGTTTGTGCTTGGGGTGCAAACTTGCATCAGGACCTTTTCCTGGGCTGCCCTCATTTTTATTTGTGCTGTGTGGCAAGGGGGACTCGGAGGCAGAAGGCGCATGTGGCGGGGGGGGTGGGGGCTCCACACCGCCCGTTCTCTGAGGCTCCAGCCTCTCCCCGCCAGCGCGATCTCCCGGCGTCCTCACTAAGCATGCGCCGGCTGGAGTGGTATACGTCTCCGGCGGGGCCGGGGCAGACTCAGCCCGGTGCGTCATCTGCAGGGCGGCCCCCGAGCCGCGGCGAAGCTCCCCGCCGCTCATCCGAGCCTCCTCGGCACACTCACCCGGTGACGTCACTGCAGGCTCCGGCCAGGGCGCGGCCGCATCCTCCACCGCAGCAACAGCCCCGGGAACGGGCTCTGAGGTATGATGAGAGTTCCGCCGACCAAGGGGCTCCCCGCACTCCATCGCCGCCCCTGTCATCTTGCGGCAGCTCGCGGTGCGCTCCTCTCCCTCACGAGGCCGGCTGGGCGCCATCTTGGACTGCTGGGCTCTCTGCCCCGTCGGGTCCCGGCGGCCGAAAAAACTGCCAATACCCTTCTTTGGGGTTTTTTTGGCAGATCCCCCAGCTCTCTTCTTCCTCCCGCTCCCCATTGTGCCCGATCAGGGGGATTTAGGGGGCCTCGATCAGCTGATAGATAAGGGGTAACGGCAGAGCTCGTAGCCTCGCGTCCTCACTCCTTCATGGCCAGGCCACGCCCCCCTGGAATTTATTGATTTTGCTGAGTTCGCTTATAATAACGCGCCTAGTGAGAGTACTAAGATATCTCCTTTCTTTTGTAATTTGGGGAAGAATCCTAGAGCTTCTTCCCTTTCAGGGTCACCTTCCAATTTGCCAGCATTGGAAGAGTGGCTTCAGGAGCGGAGGAACATTTGGACACGCGTTCAAGAAATTCTAAAAACCACTGGGTTGAGGTATAAGAAATTCGCCGATCGTCGCAGGTCAAAAGAACCTGTTCTTCAGGTGGGTGATCTAGTTTGGGTCTCCACTAAGAACATTGCGCTCCGTCAACCCTCCAGTAAATTAGGTCCCAAGTTCATTGGACCTTATCCTATTATCAGGAAGTTGAATAATGTGTCTTTTAAGGTGCAACTCCCGCCGACTATGAAAAAAACCTAATTCTTTCCATGTTTCGCTGTTAAAACCAGCTAAGAATGCTCCTCCTGCTGGTCCTTCGCCTATTCTCATTGATTATTAGTCAGAATATGAAGTGAATAAGATCCTTGATTCACGTAAAGTGCGTAATTTTTTACAGTATTTGGTGGACTGGGTTGGTTACGGTCCCGAGGAAAGGTGCTGGGTGGCAGCAAGGGATGTTCACGCCAAGACTCTTGTAAAAAAGTTCCATCGTGATAACCCAGGGAAACCTGGTGAGGGTCCGGAGGCCCCTCGTGAAGAGGGGGGTAGTGTCAGAAGACACTTAACGGGTCCCCGTTCCAGCGCCGTCTCCGGGCGGCCGGCTGCAGCTACTTCCGCACGGCGGCCGCGGCCTCGCGCACGGCCGCTCTCCTTCCTCGTCCCCGCGGCTCCTCTGTTCGTGCGCGCGCAAGCACGTTCTTCATATGCCCTCCGGCGGCGCTGTTGCCAGCGTATCCGCCGGAGGAAGGTGTTGTAGAGCCTACGGGTTCAGCCAGGGGGGAACTACGCCCCAGCAGTTTAAGGGCCAATGAGCCCAAAACATTGTGAGGGCTATACGCCCCTTGTTCATGTATGGGCCAATGAGCCCAAAGGCGACTTGTGGGCTATTCGCCCTGCTGTACCTATCAGCTAGTTGATCCCATATGCACCAATCATCCTCCATCTGTCTGTCCCTATAAAGGTTTCTGTCGGTCAGTTGCTCGGCGTCTGTGATAGCGCCTAGTACCTAGCCTGTCTTGTGAATATTGCCGATCTGAACTCCTGTTGCCGACCTTGATTGTACCGACCACTCTCGATCTGAACTCCTGTTGCCGACCTTGATTGTACCGACCACTCTCGATCTGAACTCCTGTTGCCGACCTTGATTGTACCGACTACTCTCGATCTGAAACCCTGTTGCCGACCCCTGCCTGTATCCTGACTTCGAATTGCCTTATCCCTGGTGCCGCCACGATCTCTGTCTTTCCGCTGTCGACCTCTGGCCTGTCTCTGGACTTCCTCTGCCGACACTCTAGCTATTGGTTCTCTAGACCTCCTACATATAAGCTCACATCCTTTGAGCCATTAAGTCCTGGGGGCAGCCGATCCCGGGTAGGCGTATTCTGTGTCCCGGCAAGCGGGGGCTCCTACAGGTGAAGCTGGCTGCGGAGATTGGGGGTTGTGAGCTTACCAAGAGGGCTGGAGTTACCCCGAGCGTGACAAGAAGAGACTTTTACTTCAGGCCAGGTTACAGAGATCTTATCTTGCCCTCACCCCCACAATTTATCAAGGAATGCATCTGTTGGGCCTGATGGTGTCTTGCGTCAAGGCGGTGCCTTTTGCACATATTCACACAAGACCCATGAAGATGAAATTGCTCTCGATCTGGGATCGGAACCCACAAGCTCTGGATCACTCCTTTTGCATAGACACATTCAACAAGGCTGTTCCTAACCTGGTGGCTGAATACTCAGCCTCTTCAGATAGACAAATCTTTTCTTTCAGTACAATAGAAGATTGTCACCACGGATGCCAGTCTAACAGGTTGGGTGGTGTCATGGGGTCACAAAAGATCCAGAGACTTTGGAGTCTGGACGAGAACAGACTCCCCATAAATATCCTGGAACGGAGAGCAATTCTGCTGTTTCAAACATTGAAAATCTCATCTGAGGGGTCATCCTGTCAGGATTCAGGCCGACGATTGGCATATATCCACCACCAGGGAGGCACCAGAAGCAGGAAAGCTCTCAAGGAAGTAAGTGAGATCTTTGGGCCCAGAAACATGTTCCATGCATCTCGGCAGTATACGTACCAGTAGTGGACAACTTGTAGGCCGATCATCTCAGCAGAGCGGTTCTGCATCAGGGAGAATGGTCTCTCAGCCAGAGGGTTTTTCAATCCCTATGCATGTGCTGGGGGTTTCAGACCTAGATCTTTGTGTCCCAGTCCATTGATCCTCTAGCAATAGCAACAGATGCTCTGACTCTTTAGTGGTTAGCATTCAGGCTTCTTTAGGCATTCCCTCCGATTCCACTCCTCAGTGGCCAAGTAGAAGCGGTTTCTCAGATATAGGAAGGATGTCCGAAGGCAACCCGTGGAGGTTGCCCGACAATCCAGATCTTGTCACACACGGGTCTCTAGGCACTCCAATTCACGAGTTCAGGCTTTGACGGCCTGGCTATTGAAACCTCCATCTTGTCAGGGGGTTTTCTGCCAGTCATCCAGACTATGATTCAGGCCAGGAAGAAATCTTGTTTATTGATATACTACAGAGTCTGGCGAGCATTTATTGCTTGGTGTTAATACAGAGGGTTCCCTTGTACAATTTATTCTGCTCCCAGAATAGTGGAATTTTTGCAGAAAGGTCTTGATGAAGGTCTTCAACTGAGTTATTTTAAACGACAGATATCTGCTTTAACTATCTTTTTTCAGAAACCTATTGCTTAGAATAAATTTATTAGGACTTTTTTTTAAAGAGGGTCATGTGCGAACTTAGTTCTATCGGCCCCTCAGGGTCCTCCCTTTGAACCAATTGCAGATGTGTAATTAAGTGTAATGACTCTTAAGGTTATCATTTTAGTGCCAATAACCTCAGTAATGTGGGTTTCCGAATTAGCAGCTTTATCAGTTAAGCCTCCTTATTTAGTGTTACATAAGGACAATGCCATCTTCCATTTTTAACAGAATTTTCTTCCTAAGGTGGTTTCCCCATCTTAAACCGGACCTTCAGCGTGATTTAATGAAAAGCCCAAATTCTTAAAAAACTGTTCCCCAGCATCTAAAATTAATATATTTTACGTTTTTAGTCACTAACTGATTATTCTTTCCCCCACTGGGCTGCAACTCTGTTCAGGAATTTAGGATACGGGCACCGCCATCTTGACTCAGAAGCATCACACTTACTGAGGAGAGGAGAGGGGGATAAGGTACAGGGGGGCGGGTTATAGCTGTGCTTTGCTCAGACAGAGCAGAGCTGGGGTCAGGTAAAGGTCAGCAGTCCCAGAATGCAGAGCAGCACAGTCAGGAGGCACTTCCTGTTTGCAGGCTGCCTGATAAGATGGCGGCTTCCATAAGCCGCCATCTTGGATGTTTAAAGGCTCATAACATGCAGTAGATGCAGGTAGGATGATTTTTAATGTGGACAATCTGTATATGCAGGGTGTGGGAAACATATAAGATAGACTCTTATTCAGAGTGAAGGTCCGCTTTAATGAAATGGTGGTTTTGCCTTCCTTATGTCCTGCTCAAGTTAACGATTAGGAAAGGGTTCTTCACTTGCTGGATGTAGTGAGTGCATTGAAGTATTATACTGCTACTCAAGCTTTCCATAGGTCAAACTCCTTATTTGTCATACCTGAGGGACCACGGAAAGGTCTACCACCAGCTAAGTCTACCATCAGCTGATGGATTAGACAAGCAGTGATTAGAGCCTATGTCTATAAGAGAAGGATCCTCCCTTTAGGATTATTGCTCATTATACACACGCTATTGGAGCCTCTTGGGCTTTTCAGCATCAATCTTCAGTAGAACAAGTATGCAAGGCCACTGCTTGGTATTCAGTTCATACAATTGCCAAATTTTATAAGGTAGAGGTTAGAGCTTTGGTGGATGCCACCTTCCGTAGGAAGTTATTACAGACAGTAGTAAACTAAACTTAAGTTTTGTTTTTGGAATGACTTATTCCTCATATAAAGGAATAAGGTTTGGGATCCCACACTGAAGTAAGGGTACTGATTTAGGAGGTCCCATTTGTGTCTGTATTTTCCTGATGGCCTGAAGTAAAATTAAAGAGAAAATACAATTCTGTGATAACTCATGCGTAGAATTGCTTTCTTTCCCATTATTACATCAGGACATCAGACCCTCCCTGTCTGCGAGGTTACCATATCTATTCCTTGGTGTGATGCCTAGTCTTAGTGGAGTTGTAAATATGTAACTAGTTGAGCATTAAAAAAAAAAAAGGGGATCTCCCCTTTTGTCTCCAACAAAGATATAGGAATACCTCCCAGGCGGCTGGTTCTGCTTCTTTTCAAGTAAACTGGATCGTAGGAATATAGCTGGAAGTATATAGGCTGGAAGGAGCCAAACTGCCTTGCAGTCCACGCCCTTCGGTCGAGAGTTAACCCATTCGGGTCTGAATTCTCCTGATGTCCTGAATTATTAATGGAATAGGAAGCAATTCTACAGGTGAGTTATCACAGAACTGTATTTTTTGTCATGCCCTGCTGTGTGAACCCCCCCGGTTCATCAATTAAATTAAAGTAAAATAACACCACACAAATGGCCCATTGCCAACCTCATGTCTGATGCCAAGCTCTGTTGCTGACCTGTGCCACGTCCAGTTGTCAGAGTGAACTTTTCCTGAGACCTCAGGTTAGATAAGGGCCACTGGACCCAAAATCAACTTGCTTATCTCACCAGATAACTGAAATCTTTTAGTACTCACCTTACCACATATTCCTGCTTCTGTCCCGCTCCAGGTGGCGTCCTCTCAGCTGGTATGAAATGTAATTAATAAAAAAAAAAAAATCAATGGGTACAACTTAAAAATCTAAGCAAAACATTTTGTTTTTCTTAAACTTATTTTACTAAAACATTTCATGTTTTTTGTTTTCCCAGGTTCTGGATTCAGATTATGGAATGTATGTCTGGCCTTGTGCAGTGGTTCTTGCGCAGTATATTTGGTTTCACCGATCCGTGATGACTGGCAAGAGGGTACTCGAGGTATATTTTTTTTACATGTTTTTTTTTTTTTTTTTTTAACTATTTTTTATTGAGGAAAGGCATACAAGTACAAAAGTCATATACAATCTGTAAAGTTTTCTGACCGCATCATTGGTAATGTAAATCACATGCATGTGGACCAAGTTATACATTGTCTCATTGATAAACAAACAATGATTTGGTATCACGCTCGTTTAGGAGCCACTTCACTCCACTCTACTTCACCTGCCTCCCTGGAGTTTCCCATTTTGAACCACGACCGCGGTTCAGTGAAGGACTGAGAATCTGAGAATGGACTGGGAAGACACCCCAGCCTCGATCACTCCCCCATCGGAGGGTCTCCTGTTAACAATCTCGTCAAGTACCATTCCGTGTCTCTAAATGTGTCCCTGATCTTGATTCTAATCTCTGGGGTCAAAGTGTTAATTAAACTTTCCCAAGTGTTGAAAAAGATCTCAACCTTGGATTATTTATGGGATGCCGTATCTGTCCAATCGAACCTGAAGAACATCTGCAATTTTTCTAAGAATATTCTGAACTGGGGCGGGTCTGGAGATATCCAGGCCTGTAGTATGGTTTTCCTCGCTGTTGCTGAGATGATCAGCAATAGTCTCCTGGTACCTTTCGGCACCTTCAACCCTTTTACCATATATTCCCCAAAGATTGCCCACTCTGGAGAAGAGGGGGGAAATGTCACCAAGTTTTGGCTTGTGTACTGGGCAACTCTTCTCCAAAATCTCCTGACTACAGGGCAGTCTCACAACCCATGGTAAAGATCTGGCGATTACGCAGCACACTTCAAGCACCGGGGCGATTCTGATAGACCCATCTGGAAGGATTTAAGTGGGGAGACATAATTGTAGTGATATTGTCTCAACAACATTTCTCTGTATGAGGACGCTGAGAGGATCGACCAAGAATAATTGTAGGACTGTAAAATTTGACTAAAGGGCAAATTTGGAAAGTGCTGGAGCCATTTGGTCATGCCTGTTTTTTGGTTTTCCAGCTCCAGCCTGTTCCTCAAAAAGTCGTAGTGAATAGATATAGCCTTCCTATCTGGTGGAGGGTTTTCCAGGAGGGCATCTAAATCATTAGACCAATCTTGCCCCGACAATTTCTTGATTGTTTTGTTAATATAAGAAGTGGCTTGTAAGAATGCAAATGGCTGTGTTACCAATGCAGGGTATAATCGCATGGCCACTTCGTGGGACAGAGTTTTTTTATGATTCTTGTTTACTAGAGCTGAGATCGAGGTAATGCCCAAGTCATGCCAGGCTTTGTAAACAGTTGTACTGCCCATCGATAAGTCCAAATTGCCCATCAACGGTAGAAGCAGAGAGGAGTGCAAGTTAAGATTTCTTTCCCTACGAATGGTATGCCATAGTTTCCAAACAGTAAACAACAATGGGTGGGAGAAGTTCTCTGTGTTGGTGTAGCATGTATATCAGGTTGGTGGGGCCTAGCAATCCCTGGTCTAATTCCGTGTTTGTATGCGTTTTACGGTTGTTCAGACAGTCTCTCAAAACACAGAAGAGCTGCTTGATTATACTTCTGAATGTCGGGGAGATTGACTCCAGCATGCCTTATGTCTTGGTGTAGTTTCATCCTACCTATTATAGCTCTCTTCTTGGCCCATACGAACTCCTTAATAATTTTATATATGTGTTTCACCTCAGACATTCCCAGCATAATCGGCAGCGTCTGGATATAAAAGGAAAGCTTGGGGAACGCAACCATTTTGATAAGCTGTATTCTGCCCAGGAAAGATAGGCTGTTTGGCCCAGCCACGGAGATCCTTTTCTAAATTCTTAATGGCTGGTTTAATGTTATAATTATATAATTCGTTTGGGTTTTTAGGGATGAGGGCACCCAGATATTTTATGTGGTGTTTATTCCATGCAAAAGGGTATCTTCCCTCCCCCCCAGAACGGCTTGACCTTAGAATTTAAGTATAGGGCCGAGGATTTATCCAAGTTAATGGTGTACCCTGATACCTGACCCACCATGTCTATCAATCGTAGAATTTTTGGTAAGGCTGATTTTGGGTTAGAGATAAACAATATGAGATCGTCTGCGAAAGCTATTACCGTATGTTTCGCCCTATAAGACGCACCTGCCCATAAGACGCACATAGGATTTTGGGAAGGAGAACTAGAAAAAAATGTTCTAAGCCAAATGTTGTGCTAAAACACCCAATTGCAGACACTGTGGCGTTCCCCCATCCCATAGGCAGTGTGGGATGCCCCCCATCCCATTCCACATATAGTCAGTGTGGCATCCCCCCTCCTATTCCCATATAGGCAGTGTGGCATCCCCCCTCCCATTCCCAAATAGGCAGTGCGGCATTCTCCCCATTCCCATATAGGCAGTGCGTCATTCCCCCCTCTCATTCCCATATTGGCAGTGTGGCATTCCCCCATTCCCATATAGGCAATGTGTCATTCCCCCCTCCCATTCCCATACAGGCAGTGTGTCATTCCCCCCTCCCATTCCCATATAGGCAGTGTGGCATCCCCCCGCCCATTCCCCTTATAGGTAGTGTGGCATCCCCCTTATAGGTATTGTGGCATCCCCCTTATAGGTAGTGTGGCATTCCCCTTATAGGTAGTCTGGCATTCCCCCCCCCCCTTCCATTGCCCATATAGGTAGTGTGGCATTCCCCTTATAGGTAGTGTGGCATTCCCCTTATAGGTAGTGTGGCATTCCCCTTTTAGGTAGTGCGGCATTTCTCCCCTTCCATTGCCCATATAGGTAGTGTGGCATTCCCCTTATAGGTAGTGTGGCATTCCCCTTATAGGTAGTGTGGCATTCCCCTTTTAGGTAGTGTGGCATTTCTCCCCTTCCATTGCCCATATAGTGTGGTATCCCCCCCCCCCCTTCCATTGCCCATATAGGTAGTGTGGCATTCCTCTTATAGGTAGTGTGGCATTCCCCCCCCCCTTCCCTTCCTTGTATAGGTAGAGTGGCATTCCCTTCCATTCACCGTAAATAAAAAAAAAGAAAAGTAAACTCACCTTTTAATCCTCCCCGTTGTCCCCGCTGTCTTCACACACAGACACACGGCCTTATACAGCGGTGGGCGTGGCCGACGCTCGAGCATCGGCCACGCCCACCGCTGTATAGTCAGGGTGTCTCTGTCTGCTGGGGTAGTGGAGAAGTGACAGGGACAATGCGAGCGGCGATACCTCTGCCACCCGCACTGTTCCTGTCACTTCTCCACGGCCCCAGCAGACAGAGACACCCGGACTATACAGTGGTGGGCGTGGCCGATGCTCGAGCGTCGGCCACGCCCACCGCTGTATAAGGCCGTGTGTTAACTGTATGCCGGCGCCGCAGAGAGGAAGCGATGGAGGCAGCTGTACCTGCCGCCTCCTCCGCAGTGTCTGCACGTGCAGGGCACAGAGGGAACACCCGGCCTTGGTATAGTGGTGGGCGTGGCCGATGCTCGAGCGTCGGCCACGCCCACCACTGTAACAGGCCGGTGCCTGTGTGTGCTGGCGCCGCTGCCTCCGCCGCTTCCGGGACAGCGCGAGCGATGGAGAGGTGAGTTAACCTTTTCCTTTTTATTTATTTTTTCTCCACATTCGCCCGATAAGACGCACTGACATTTCCCCCCCCCCCCCCCACACACTTTTGGGGGGAAATAAGTGCGTCTTATAGGGCGAAAAATACGGTTGTTTCACCATTGAAGACCCTATTTTAATACCTCGAAATCTCGATTCATCCTCTAAGATCCTCAGTAGGGGGTCTAGGGCCAGATTAAACAGCAGGGGTGACAGGGGGGCATCCTTGTCTAGTTCCTCGCGTTAATTTTATTTTGGATGACGTAGTCCCGTTAACCAGCAGGGTGGTCTGTGGATTTCTGTATATAAATTGAATATATTGTGTAAAGCATTGTCCAAAGGCTCTCTCGGTAAGGATGTTGTACAGCCATGACCATTCCACCTTATCGGCATCTAGGCTTAGGAGGATTCCTTTAGAGTTTCGGCCAGCTATAGTTGCCGCTATTGCCGTTCTGATTAGCTTTATGTGTTTGTTACGGGTGAATCCTAGTTGGTTTTGTAGTCATTATTTAACAGTGAGATTGGTCTGTAAGAAGTGTGTAATTGGGGATCTTTTTGGGGTTTCGGTATCAGTGTTGTGTAAATCGTGGCATTTCTGTTCCATGTTGTAGTATAGTATTAAAGAGGTCTTGTAGTATAGGGACAATAGCAGGGCTTAGCATTTTATAAAATTCCCCAGTATATCCGTCTGTTTTATTATTTTTTAATTGTCTAATCGCCCAGATTATTTCCGTCTCCGTGACTGGTCCACCCAGAGCCTCCCTCTGTAAGGCCGGTAGTTTGGCAAGATTAGCTTTGCGAAGTATGGTACTTGCTAGTGAGGGGTCACCTGAGGTAGAGGTATAAATCCTCCTGTAATCCTCAAAGGACCCCACAATGTCTAAGGTTTTAGTGTATACACTGCCGGATGTTGGGTTCTTAATTCCAGTAATATACCTCCTAAGCCCGAAAGGTTTGGTCATATTAGCCAACAATTTGCCTGACTTGTTACCATATCTATAATATTTATGCTTCTGGAGGTAATTGGCTTTCTTGGCTTCTGCCAAGAGGAAAGTATCTAGGACTAATGAAGCTTCCAACCACCTTTTTTTTGTTTCTGGTATATTCAATTGTAGATGCGCTTTATATGTTTTGTTTACTATGTCATAAAGTTCCTTGTGTTTGGCCCGAGAGTTTTTCTTCTTTTGAGAAGCATATTCTATAATATGGCCTCTCAATACTGCCTTTGCTGCCTTCCAGAACAGGATCGGCTAATTAATGTGTTGGATATTGTCATCCGTATAATTGACCCATGCACCTTTCAATTAATCTCTAAAATGGTCTGAATTAGGTAGGTTGGGAATCGCCAGTGGCGAGTCCTATTCTAGGGAGCCGCAAGGGAAAGAGAAATCGTAATCGGCGCATGATCAGATAGAGCTATAGGTTTAATGTCAGACTCTTGTATTTCTGTGAGTAGCGATTCGTGGGTCAGAATATAATCTATTCGTGATAATGATCTATGTGCGCTGGAGTAACAAGTGTATTCCCTTGCAGTCGGGTTAAGGATTCTCCAAGGGTCGACTTCATTAATGTGGAGGAATGGTTCTGAAAATGTGGAACCAGCCATAGGGGCATTTTCATATCGGCTACGGCATTTAAAATCCCCTGCAACTATCAGCCTCGAGGCCTGATAATTGTGTAGATTCTGTACAAGGTCGATTAAAGAAGGGAAGGTTTGGGGCATTGGGTGCATACAAATTCACCACTGTATATATTTGCTCAGATATTTCTAACTTAAGGATAATGAACCTACTGTTTGGATCCCTGACCACCTCAAGAACTTTATAACCAAGAGATTTGTTAAGTAAAATCGCTACTCCCCTCTGCTTCTTTTTTTAAAGTTGTGGCTATTACCTAATTGATCCAGCTCGCTCTCAGATTGCATTCCTCACCATCCTTCCAGTGCATCTCCTGTAGTAATACAATGTTGGCCCCCAGGTGCTTTAGGTGCTGCAGGATCTTCCTTCTCTTTATATGATTATTGAGTCCCCCCACATTCCAAGAGAGGATTTTCAGAAAGGATTTAGAGTGATGAGTTAGTTCTGCTGGTAATGTCATCTATAAAAATAAGACCACATCGTTAAATGTATTCACTCAATTTGAACTTGATTTGAGCAGGGGGGTCGTCCCAGGCCTCCCCTCCACCCTATACGAGACATAAAGATTATTATGAACCGGGGTGTCTCCCCAGTCCAGTCCACTCTTTGCGAATCACATACAGTGCTGTCAGTCAATAACGTGCCTATTCCCTCAATCTTTTTTTTTTTTTTTTTTTTTTTTAAACAGAAAACTATGCCCCTCATATTCAGGGGGATTGAAGTCTGTATCAGTTTTCCCCAAAGCCAACCCCTGCCCAACCATTAAGGAAAAGAAAGAATTGAACAGGAAACCTCAAATCACTTTAGGTAGGCCCTAGCCCTTACCAATGCAACTCTCATTTTCCATCAATATCCTAGGAGGATAAAACATTAGCAACAATTTTACTATTATTTCCAGTTCAATCAAACACTCAATTAGTCTCCTTGTGTGGTGCGCCTCCAAGAAGAGTTTAAGTAGGCGCCTCCTGTGACGTACGCTGAACTAGTTCGCGTTTCGCCTGGGTGGGGTCTTCAAATATTTTGGGTTCTCCATTTATCAGGAGTCTTAATTTGGCTGGGTAAAGAAGGGCGAATCACACTCAAGTGTCTGCTAAATATTTACATACTGGCGCAAATTCTCGCCGTTTTTGGGTGACTGCAGCAGAGATGTCCTGAACTCTGTGCCCGTCCACCCTTAGATCTTTCTGTTTCCTGTAGGCGGCTAGTATCGCCTCCTTATCCGCGTAGTGAAAGTATTTGGCAATGACTGGTCTGGGCCGTTTAGATCCCATTGACTGCCTTTCCTGGCCCAGTCTATGTGCACGTTCTATTTTTCTTGGGTCAGTTTCTTTAAGGCCAAGGGCGGACATAAGGTCTTGGGTCAGGAATTTGGTTAGAGTTGCCGTAGTTTTGTATGATTCCGGCACTCCTACAAAGCGCAGGTTTGACCTCCTGCTCCTGTTCTCTAAGTCCTCACATTTGTCATTTAGGGAGGAAATGATCATCTCTTGGGCAGACGATCTGGACTGATAGTAATCTAATTTGTCGTCTAGGTCGCTTACTCTTTGTTCTAATTTGGTGACCCTTTTCGTGTTAGAGTTTATTTGTATCATAGAGCTAGCTATGGAGTCTTGTAAGGAATTAAAGCGTTTATCAAGATAGGGAGTAATTTGTGCCATTACCTCTTTAGCTATAGTTCTACTGTCCTCCCTCCCTTGTGACGAGGCCGATAAGGGCCCAAGTTCGTGATTCGTGTCTGAGTCCCCGGGGAGTCTGGAGGGGAGTCCTGTGAGCTTATTGTTTTTTGTACATGTTTGGATTTGGATTTGTCCTCCTTCCCTAAGTTGGTTGTGGGTTGTCTTTCCAGATAGCGCTCTAGGCCTTTTCTGGTGCTTTGGGACATTGTAAGGCGTTTTGGGGTCTAAACAGAGCGGTCCCTTTAATACAGATGACCTGTGAAGAAAAGCGTAGGTTAACAATTTATAGCCTCTTCAAATTGCTTAATTATCAAGCGTATTCTAAAATACGGCACAGGAAAAGAAGTAAAAGAAAGAAACAATCAACAAGTGCACATATTTCTGCTGCCGAGTGGTTATGGGCGTAGCTTCATCAAGGGGGAAGTGACTAGGGGGGGTGTTGTAAGTCTCCACCAGATGATGGGTGGATGTAAGGAGGCCAGTTGCAGCGTCCCTTTGATGATGGGCTAGGTATAGCTGGCAAATTAGCAATTTTCCTGAGACGTGGTTATGTACTCAGTCCTTTCTAGGAGAAGACAAAAAAAAAAAAGATCCCAGCAGTGTGCTATCGCGCTCGGCCACTAAATATCAATGTCCGTTCAAAAATTAGCCAGATCTATAATATGTGCTAGGTGATGACAGAGATTTCAAATAGCCATTTGTGCTTGGAGACATGAACAGAAATAAGTAGAGAGGCCGACTAGAAATGAGCCCCTGAAGTACACAAAAATAGGGCTTTTAATTATTATAACCAACTGTTCCTTCAGCGAGGCTATTATGTTGCATAGAAGAAAAAAAAAAGATACCATCTTATACATAGCATAGATCCTAACCACTAAAGTATATACTGAATGACTAATTTTTGAACGAACACTGCCATCTAGTGGACAAGTGCGATTACTCACCTTTGGAAACTATTTTTTCTTTCCTCCAACTTTACTGTCACCTGGTGTGTGTATTCACACACAGTCCCAGGCGACAATGCAGAACTCTATTTGCGCAGGGGGTGGGGGTGGGGGGGACCTCTCACTGGGCCATGGTGCTGCCACCCTGTCTCCTGGGCCAGCTGTTTCTCCCCAGACGTCTTCCCCGCCGCTGATCTGCTCAGTGACACAGTTCGGGGCTGCCCCTCGCTCACCTCCTGTGATGCAGCCTTGAAGGAGGGGGGGCGGAGCCTGCAGAGGTCCTCTCAGGGTTGCTTACCACCCACAGCTGTCTCCGCAGTCAAGAGGAAGGGGGAGGCCAGGCCCGATGACAGCCTTCACCTCTCCCGCAGCAGCCGAGCGTCGCACGCTGCCTTCCTTCACCCAGATGGCGGGAAAATCTGCTCTTCTCCTCTCCTCCACCACCCAGACCACGCAGCCTTCAGAGAGCGGCGCCCAGCTCCAGGCTGGATACCAGTAAGTACACCTCGATCTAGGGGGAGTAGGGTTAGTTGGAGGGTGTAGGCTTCGGGGGTGCTGGTCATTTGCCTGCCCTAGTGTCCGTATGTCCAGAGACCTTACAGCCGAATGGCGGTGTAGAAATGGGCAGGGACTTCCGGGCTTCACAAAAGGGGTCACGATCGGCACCTTATGATTATGTGGGTATTTTCCCCTTCTCCTGTTTTGCTTTCTCCCACTGATGCTGTCGGATGCAGCTGGATTCTCTTTTGGCGTGGAGGAGCACAGTTAAGATGCGGCCATGTTTCTTGGCTCCGCCCCCGGACGTCTACATGCTTCTTTTTAATAATTATATGTGCAAGTGGTAGATGCAACGGTGAGTGGCCAAATTTAGTCAGCACTACACCGGACAGGTTTTGTAACTTCAGCAGTAGAAGAGGATGTGAAAAGCTGTCTGGCTCCCGCTATTTGATTTGATTGGATTCTCAGCTTAGATATTTAGGCTTCCAGCTCTCTAGAATGCCCTTACCATCAGGTTTACTGTTGGACAGCCGGTAAACCTGTCAGTCTCACCGCCAAACACCAGCCCATCTTGCCACTGGGCAGCACGTACAACAGCTGACAAGTATTGCCCCCGGGCTCCTGAACCCCCAACTGGCTACCACCACCAATAAAACATCTCACCTGTCAGTCCAACAGTTTGACAATACAGTCCCAGTGCCTACTGCATGGGCTGAAACCCC
Organism: Gastrophryne carolinensis; assembly: GCA_027917425.1. Lineage (NCBI taxonomy): Eukaryota > Metazoa > Chordata > Amphibia > Anura > Microhylidae > Gastrophryne > Gastrophryne carolinensis. The sequence continues at coordinate 123,750,088 of CM051243.1, read as the reverse complement.
ACTAGGTCGCCAAAACCAAAACACCTCTTCCTGGTCCTACGGTGAATGCATGGCCACTCATCCAATCAGCACGCTTGGATCCGCTGACGTTACGTTGTCTAAGGCGAGCGCGCTGACAGCTGCGGCTCGCGCATGTGCGCAGTTGGACCAGGAAGGAAGGTAAGTGTATGGACGAACTGGGGGGTTTCACACAGGGGGGCATCCGGGATTTGGATGCCTGGGGGGGTGGGAATCTATCGACCTGGGAATCTTATAGATTCCTGGGCCGATCAAATGTCGCCTGTCGAATGATGTAGTCACAGCAGATTGCACCATTTAAGCATGGACAGGTGAGTTTTTATGGGTGAACAGAGGGCTTTCACACAGCGGGGCATCTTGACTTTAATCCAAGATAGAGGAAGATCAGTTCTGTCATCTGGTAATGTAGTTGCCCATAGGAAAAGAATAACAAAAGCTCATGAGAGTCTTATTAGAAGACTTATCCAGCAGTAGGAAAGAATGGAGTACAGTAGCTGACACAAACATAAATGAAATGGAAAACAATCAAGCCAATTTGCCATTTTGAGACCGCTGTAGATCAACAGTAAAGTCCATAGAGATGTGGGTCCATGGTTCCCCAGGGACCTCCAGGGGTACCATTAACCCTGCTGGAGATCTATGGGTCCCCTTGTTATGACACATACAGAAGAGGCTTCGACAAAGGCAGTAACATTGCATCTGATAGTTGACCACCAAAATTACAATTGCCTAAATGACTTGAGGTTTTACCATCATGAAACTCCTGTAGTACAGCGAGACGCAGATACAGTGGAACAAATTGACAACCAGGGCTTGAAATTGACATCCGCCTTTGGATGATTTTTGTCTAGGCTGAGTGGTTCTCCTCCAGTTCACAGCGCTTCTTGCCGGCCACTGCCTTTGGATGATTTTCGGCAAGGCTGAGCGGTTCTCCTCAGGCTCACAGCACCTCTTGCCGGCCACCGCCTCTGGAACATTGCCGGCTAGACGAAGTACCTAGCTGACGCGGTCGGTTCTCCTCTGGCCGGACGTTCGGCACTTCCCCGACCACCCTCATGCGGACCTAAACCTTTAGGTAGGTTAAATTGGTTTTTATTTTATTGTGTATATTAATATTATGTTGTTTCATAAAGTGTGGGAAAGGGCAGGCAATATATTGTGTGGTTCACCCCCTTAGATCTCGGAGTAGTCACTTGTGACTATAGAGAACTGTTATATAGTTGGTCACAGATCCCCAGGTACGTAGACTAGTATTATGTTCACCATGACGGAGGCATCTGGGGTAATCGGATCTGTCCTTAGCATATAGATTTCTGACCCCTGTTGCCGGTGCCCTCTTATCCTTAAAGCCCCCTTGGCAGTCCTCAAGCGGACCTAAATCTTCAAGAAGTGTTGGCTACTAAAAGGGTGTTAAAGAAAAAATTCCTCTGAGTTTGAAGAGAATATTGTCGCTGCCATAGTCTCCCAGGAGGAGTTTTCCGTTGGGGATGATTCAGACTCCTCTACACAAGGGGGTGCTCAGTTTGATTACTTCCATTCTGGAGGTTGTTGCAGTGCATGTGCATTATTCTAATCTGATTCATAGAGAATGGCAAAAGCCAGATAGTTTTCTGCCCATTCCTAGAGTGCTAAATACTATGTATCCCTTTCCTTCAGATCAGATTGAGTTATGGTCTCGCCCTCCTGAGGTTGGACGCTCCGGTGTCAGGTCTTCTATAATTTCGGTTATGCCATCCTCTGATAGTGCCTCTTCAAAGAATCCATCAGATAAGCGCATTGATTAGGTTACACGCCTTGCCTATTCTATTATGGGGTCGACTGTCACCGGCCTGTGCTTCATCCATAGCATCTTTGGCGAGCAAGAAGTTGTTAAAACAACTAAACTCTAAGACTCATTCAGGTAATTTACGGAAGTCATGCTCCCAGTTGATCATTACTAGTTTGGATAGCAACAGGTATGTTATTTTAGCTATGGATGATTTGCGGCCTGGCTCTGGTGGTAGCCTTAAGGCTTAAAGGAGCAGTATCGCGAAATTTGCATTAAAAAAGATAAATAATTAAATAGCTACACAATAGCTTCTAACATGTGTATAAATAATGTGGCGATAGAAAAAGGAAAAAATATATGCCTTTCTTTTAAATTGTATAATGACAATGGCTCAGTCCATTTGCTGAATAGGGGGATCTGCTGGGTTGTATTTAGTGAGCTGCTTCATTTAGCCCACTGGTCTCCTAGCAACACTTTACCTCAGAGGCTGACACTGTAATCAGTGGTAACGGCTATGTGTGTGTCGTATTTTTCTGTGGCTGGTGCACACTTACAGTATCATAGGCGGGTGCCAGGACCGCGGTGGCGCCGCTGTAGATCCAAGTAGAAAGATAGGACCGGCACTCCAATCAGATGCTGCAAATGTCTGTGTTTAATCACAAACGACATTCCAAGACATAGCATAAAGTAAATGGATGTAATCCATGTGATGGCAAAGGACAGTCTCAATGTGAACCGACGTTTCGGGGGTCAGAAGCCCCCTTTATCAAGGTGGACCGTCAAACCGTGCTACTGACGTCCAGATCTATATATACCCCAGTACAGATTTGAAATTCCCGCCTGACGTCATAGTGACGTGAGCGGGATGTTCTGCATACAGGCATAAACATAATGACAAACATAAACATAATGAAAAGACTCACCTATATCCGCCGGGGCACGCATCCGTAGTGCCCCGCCACCGCCAACCGCCGCACGCTGAAACCGCGCGCGCCGATGCCCCGTCTGTCATGGAGGGCAGGGGTGACGTCAGCCGGGCAGAAAAGTCTGCCCGGTAACTGATGACGTGGCGGCCGTCTGCGACCCTATTGGTCCGCAGACGCCGCCACTGTCAACAGGCCGTGTGACAGGCTGCACACACTCGGGAGTCACGGTCCCGAGATAGGGGTGCCGCGATCTCCCAAGGAGTGCCCACGGGTCTGGCGGCAACCCTTTGGTGGCGATGGGAGCAGAAAACGCTCAGGGATATAAATGCATATTACTGCATTATACACATGTCAAAATCATACAGTAGCAAAGCAAAGAGCAAAGCACATAAAGAATCATCATGAAAAACATGAAAATCATGAAAATAAGTACCATTATTAATGGGGGGTGCAGACTAACCATAAGGGGAGGATGGGACAGTAAAGCCCAGCAGGAGGAGGGTGGGAATAGGGATCAAAGCTGTAACACACTTCTTGTCCAGGGAGTTACCAGCAATTCCATCTGAGTATTTGATTACTGGTCTTGACCTGGTATTACATAACAATTTTTTCCGCTTTGAGAAGACTTTCTACAAACAGATACTCGGCACAGCCATGGGCAGCGCCATAGCTCCGGCCTTCGCTAACCTATTTGTCGGCTTCCTTGAAGAAAGGTATATCTATCCATCCTCTCTATATATGGACCATGTGAAATACTGGGGTCGTTATATTGATGATGTGGTCACTGTCTGGCATGGAGATAGAGATGAGTTCGATAAATTCATGGAATACATCAACTCCATCTTCCCGACAATTACCTTCAATCCTGAGGTTTCAACCACCCATGTGACTTTTCTAGATGTAGCCATTGATAAGGACGATATGGGACTAATAACGACAGGCCTCTATACCAAGCCCACCGATAGGAACACCTTATTGCGATACGATAGTGCACATCCTAAATCATTGATTAATAGTCTCCCTATTTCCCAGTTTCTAAGGGTGCTTCGGATCAACTCGAACCCGGTGACTCGAAGAGATCAGTTACAGGAGATGTTTAATAAGTTCCTAACCCGGGGGTACCCTGCGTCCATATTAATTGCAGCCCAAAAACGTGCTGAGGACATTTGGTCTGGTGGTCACCGAAAGAAACCACCGAAGGAGGAACGGGTCCCGTTCATGGTGACGTTTAACCAAGCAGCCCCAACCATTGAACATGTCATAAATAAGCATAGGTGCATTCTGACTGCTGACAATACCATGTGCCCAGTCAACAAAAGACCCCTAATGAAGGTCTTCCGACGAAATAGAAACCTTAGAGACGCTTTAGTCACTGCTGACCCGGTTGAAAAATACTCCAAAGGACCGCTGATACTCTCGACCCGTACCGGCTGCTTTAGATGTAACACCTGTAATGTTTGCAATTCTCTTATCCTGGGTTCCGAATTTGCTCATCCCCATACTGGGCAACGTTTCAAAATCCGCGGGGTATTTTCTTGTCTAACAGAGTACTGTGTGTATCTTCTTAAATGCCCTTGTGGCCTCTTGTATGTTGGGAAAACTATCGGCCCTTTCAAGAAGAGGTTTCAACAACACCGGAGTGATGTACGTACTAGCATTAATAGACACATGAAAGGAGAAAGTCTGGATTATGACAAACCCGTGGCAGTACATTTCGTGAAGCATAAGCATCAGACCCATGAACTCCGCGGGATGGTCATAGAACACGTCGAAAGACCCCGTTGTGGGGGAGACCGACATCTCCGGTTGCTCCAAAGAGAAACATACTGGATACACAGACTGGATACTGTCCAGCCACGTGGCCTTAACACCTCATTTGGGTTTACGTGCTATTTGCCACAACGCTGAGGGACACCCTCTTTTTACCCCTTTTTTACCTCCTTATACTCACCTTTTTCTCCTCTCCCTCCCCCCGGTAGGAACAACCTACCCAGGCCCCATCCCCCTCTCCCCCTCCTTCCCCCCCCCTTCCCCCCCCCTCTCCCTTTGGGCTGCCTACATGGCCCCTTCTTATCCCCCCTCCTGACCTCCTTTTTCTCCCTTTTTATACTCGCCTTTTTCTCTCCTTCCCCCCGGTAGGAACAACCCACCTATCCAGCCCCCATCCCCCTTCCCCCCCCCTCCCCTCTTATCCCCCCTCCCCTCTCTCCAACACACCCCCCCCCCCATTCGCCGCTCTTTCTGGGCTGTTTCTCTATACTATAGCTTTTACCCCTTTTTCCACAATCTATTCCCACCCTCCTCCTGCTGGGCTTTACTGTCCCATCCTCCCCTTATGGTTAGTCTGCACCCCCCATTAATAATGGTACTTATTTTCATGATTTTCATGTTTTTCATGATGATTCTTTATGTGCTTTGCTCTTTGCTTTGCTACTGTATGATTTTGACATGTGTATAATGCAGTAATATGCATTTATATCCCTGAGCGTTTTCTGCTCCCATCGCCACCAAAGGGTTGCCGCCAGACCCGTGGGCACTCCTTGGGAGATCGCGGCACCCCTATCTCGGGACCGTGACTCCCGAGTGTGTGCAGCCTGTCACACGGCCTGTTGACAGTGGCGGCGTCTGCGGACCAATAGGGTCGCAGACGGCCGCCACGTCATCAGTTACCGGGCAGACTTTTCTGCCCGGCTGACATCACCCCTGCCCTCCATGACAGACGGGGCATCGGCGCGCGCGGTTTCAGCGTGCGGCGGTTGGCGGTGGCGGGGCACTACGGATGCGTGCCCCGGCGGATATAGGTGAGTCTTTTCATTATGTTTATGTTTGTCATTATGTTTATGCCTGTATGCAGAACATCCCGCTGACGTCACTATGACGTCAGGCGGGAATTTCAAATCTGTACTGGGGTATATATAGATCTGGACGTCAGTAGCACGGTTTGACGGTCCACCTTGATAATGGGGGCTTCTGACCCCCGAAACGTCGGTTCACATTGAGACTGTCCTTTGCCATCACATGGATTACATCCATTTACTTTATGCTATGTCTTGGAATGTCGTTTGTGATTAAACACAGACATTTGCAGCATCTGATTGGAGTGCCAGTCCTATCTTTCTACTTGGCTATGTGTGTGTGAGGTGCTGCTTTTGTTATGAGACCAGGTGTGTAAAATCTATACAAAATAAACTAAACTGACTGAAAATAACTGAAATTCTTCTTTGAATAACTGTGCAGGAAAATCTAAAGTGGAACAAAACCCTGAGTGGCCGACCCTGAAGTCTATAAGACCCGGCCATTGACCTTCCCCCTTGGGCATCCTAAATCGGGATGCCCCACTATGTGAAATGACCCCTGGATAACCACAGATCCCCCAATTTTTCTGGCACGCTCACGCAGATAGTCATTTAGACAGGCCGGGCGGCCAGGAAGGCTGCTCAGGCTCCCTATCTGCGTGCGAACAGCGCTGATTGGATAAGAGCCCGCGCATGCGCTGTGGGACAGGGAAAGGTACGTTTTCACAGGCGAACTTGGGGATTTCACATATCAGGGCATCCCAAGTCGGGATAGTGAAAATCCTGGGTTGGGCTTTGCTCAAAACACACAAAGCTGAAAGAAAGATCATATGGAAAAATGTGTTGAGAAAAGAGAGAGAAAATGGTAAACTGAAAGATTCTACAGCAGAGCCAACATGGGAAAACTGTCAAAATAAAAAATGTTTAGAGCAAAAAAACAGGATAAACATAAAAATCCAATTCTGAAATAAAATAACCCCCCCCCCCCAAAAAAAAAAAGCAAAAAAAACTGGTGAGTCTGAGATTCGAACCAATGATTCTCTGGTTCAAGCTGACATTTAATTTACCAATCAGCTAAATGACTTCTAGAGCTTTTCTCTCTGTTTTAGATATATGAGTTCTGGCCAGGCAATGTTGTTATCTTATGCTGGACGGCTGCCAGCACTGAACAGCTGATACTTTGTTACATTGTTTCCCCCTCTCCTCAGCGTGGAACAGGCCAGAGTGTCGGCCCAACACTCAGCAGACATAAACATGAGCTATTAGTCTCCAGCTGCTTAACACAGACATAATTTTTTTCTAAATTTGTAATTCTTACTCCAACACTTACCTATATTCAAAGTACCATTTAAATAGAAGTCACCAAGAAAAATTTGCGATACTGCTCCTTTAATATTGTCTTCTGCAGAGAGATTACATTAGTAAACTAGATGGTTTTGGAATGTCTTATTCCTGATAGAAAGGGATAAAGTTTTTGGGGATCCCATCTGAATTCAAGGTACTGCTTTTGGAGATCCCTATCATTACTGAATTCTCCCGATGGCCTGAAGTAAAATGGAAGAGAAAAGAAAATTCTGTGAGAACTCGCCTGTAGAATTGATTTCTCTTCATTTTTACTTCAGGTTACTATGTCCATTCCTTGAATGCCTAGTCTGAGGGGAGTGGTAAATATTAAAATAGGAATGACTCCCGGGTGGCTGGTTCTACTGCTTTTCAATTAAACTGGATTGGAAGAGCCACGCCTTTGTCTTGCAGCTCACGACCTTCGGCCCAGAGGTTAACCGTATCATTACTCACTAAGTGAGTGACGGACAGAGGCACGAGTGGAGGAGACAGATCAGAAGCAGGAGGTGGGGGTAGCAAGTTTCCGGCTGGCAACACACGTGCTGACAGGTTGCCACCTGCAGACAGCATGAGATAGGAGGGAATGTGTGCGCCACAGGCACCTAGCCTGGGTGGCACAGATGAAACTGGGGAAGAGGCGAAATTGGGAGAGGGGGAGGCGGAGGAAGCCGCTGCATGAGGCCCCCGATGAGGAAAGGAAGAAGGGTGCAGGATGGAGGCTGAGAGCACCCTCTGCAGAAAAGCAGGGAGGGGCGACACTGGAAAGGCTGGCGCTCCTCCAAAATGCCCGTTGGCGCGGTTCATTTGGAAGCGCTCCCATAAAGGACAATACGAGGCATGGTCAGGGGACACCAATGCAGCAGCGAGGGGAATCATATTCCCGGGATCGCCGACATCCCCCTTGTTGCCATCTCCAGAGTAAATAGAAATTTTACAGGGTAGGAGTCCCTCTCGCCAACCGAGCCCTGCATCAACGCCAACTGTCCTGTGCGAGGATTAGGTGCAACATCAGCAGTCCAGCCAGCCACCCCTAGAGTGCTCAAACACAGAGGCCCTGGTGAGTGTGAGCGCGTGCGGAAAAGACATATATTTGGAAGGGGCTTCCCACCAAAGCAGACATTGAAGGTCCATTCCCCCCCCCCCCCCCACTCAGTGTTGATCTTGGTTTACTGCGGTCAGAATCATTATTATTCATTAAGAAACGCAAGATCATATCATCATCCTCGCGGGGCAGTTTCTGGCATGTCTGAAAATAAGAAGTTACCCATGTTTCCCCCTATTATTACCTGTTTTTCTCCTCTGACCCCCCCGCTCCTCTCACCTTAATACCATGGTTGACTAAGTAGTTAAGCATGGGGGAGTTTTATTTAAACTTTTTCCTTTAACATCTTTCTAAACCATTGAAGCTGTGTCTTGATTTCTCCCGGGTTAGTTACAGCAGTTTCCATTTCTAGGACGGCTATCATCCCGTTTCCAGGTTTTGAAGGTGGGTGGGTTTGGCCTTCGCCAGAATTTAACTATATGAAATTTGGTGCCTATCAGGATGAGGTTTGTTAGGAACCTCTTTACCATTGGCAGATTCGATTTCTGAATTTTCGGTAGGATTTTTGATTTGTTTTAACCCCTCTTCTCTTTTAACAAAATTAGCTATGTCTTGCCATAGAGATCTAATATATTTCCACTTCCACCAGATATGCTTTACTGCAGCCCGGTGTATCTTGTTATGATCAGTGGTTAAATAAAATCGTGTTATATATTTAAAGCTGAAGATTCTTAAAGGTATAGATTGTATGAGTAAGTTTTCCATATATATATTCTGCCAGGCTATCTGGTTTAGTGATTTCTTAAAGTCTTGGGCCCATTTTTTTTTAAAGAATCTGGTTTGCTATTCTCATTGCTATCATGATCAAAGAGTATCTTATAGTATACGTAAAGCTTTTTTTGAGGAATGTCTGGTGTAAAAAATTGCATTTGAAAGCTAGTTAATAACTTAGTTGGCTGTTTAGCATGTCTAAGTATATTACAAGCTTTGATATGTTTTAGTGTTATGTTCATTTCTCTTTCACCCTGGTCTTTGGGATACAGTTGGGCCAGCTCTATTTCTTTAGACCAGAAGTCTTGTACACGGATGAATTCCCTCGGGAACTGCAGCTTTGTGTGATTATCCTCGATCTCTTCTTCCACTGCCTTAATCTGTCCCAGATTTATAAGGCGTTGTGAGTGTGGGGACTTTGCCTGGTTAAGAATAAGGTTTTTTTTTTAGCGTGTTAAGTGTTGAAAGTGCGAGTGGGTGAATTCTCTGTCAATATTTTGGAGTTTATAGAGAATACTTCATCTGTTTTTATAGGGTCTATCCACTCTTCTTTGTATGTCTGGTGTTTCCATCTAAATATTCTCTGTATGTGTGCTGCTTTGTAATACAGTCTAAAATTAGAGGCACCTAGGCCAACATATTCCAGTGGACGGCATAGATATATTTTATCTTGTGTTTCCTACCTCATCATATAAACGCTGATACAGTTCTAGTTAATTCTAAGAATTTTTTTTTTTGAGATAGCGATTGGTAGAGCTTGGTAGAGAAAGATTTCCGAAGAAAAAAACATCTTTATTAACGAAATTTTCCCAGCATGTTCAAGGGCATTTTGTTTTTTTGGTAGTTTCTTTTAATAAGAAATAATAATAAGGGGCATATAGTTTGCCTCAAACAATTGTTTTTGTTTTTTTGTTATCTTAATTCCCAAATATTTCATACAGTTTTCTTCAATATGAAACTTGGCCACTCTGTGGAGTTCCTGACTATCTATTTGGGACATGTTCAAGGGCATAGTTATTGATTTTGCGATGTTTAGTTTGGAGTTAGAGCATTGACCGAAGGTATCCAGTACCTGTAGACATCTCTGTAGGGATTCCTTTCCTTTCTTAGGTTAAGAGAATATCTTCCACATAAGCAAGGGTTTTTATTGTATTCTTACCATTTCCAATGCCCCTAATCAGAGGGTCGTTATTGATTTTGTGGATTAAGGCTTCTAAGTGGATGTTAAACAGGGGAGGTGATAAGGGGCATCCTTGTCTTGTTCTTTATTTTAGTTCAATATCTTTTTATTAGATTTTCACAACAAGAGTAAAATGGTACAAACAGAACAAAGGAAGTAGAGGAGGAACATATTCACGATTAGGTCCCAATCCAAGAGCATACAAAAGTCAACAGCATGACTCGGGTAACTACCCTCCCCATCGGCCCCACCCCCCCCTGTGAAGGACCTGAGTATATCAATTATAGGAAGCTTGCCACTCCCATTAGCTGCGGCAGGCCTAGCGTCCAGCCCCCCCCCCGGGTCAGGCCCAAAGCCGGGCCAGACCACCGAAGGCCAAGGGCCCAGGGCCGCGGGAGGCGAGACCACCCGGGGCAACAACCACACAACCAGAGAGGGGGGCGACCACCAAGGGCGGAGGGGAGGCAAGAAGGCCACGAGGACTAGGGACATCAAAGACATGAATAAGAAGTAAAGAACCTGCAGGAAAGGGAGGGGCAGGGGCAACAAAGGAAAATGGGGGCAAGGGAAAGCAGGAGGCGGTTAGGGAGAAGAGCAAGGCACGGAGGCTGCAGGAGTGGAGGCGCGCGAACCCACGACCCCCCCAAAAAAATCTACACCTGCAGGCGGTTATCTCTATAGTCCATCCAGCCCGCCCATGTCATATAGTGTCTCTCCCATGTGTCCTCTGATTCCGAGATCCTTTCTTCCATACGGTGAATGGCCTCGACCTCTTGCACCCATTCAGCAAATTATGGTGGCACTGTAAAGTTCCATCTTCTAGGGATGACTGCTCTTAATGCCGTCAGGAAATGTCTCAGGACCCCTTTCTTACCCTGGGAGAGTGAGCCTGGGAGAAGTGACAACAGAGCCAGTTGTGGAGAGTTCTGTATTGCCTCTCCTGTGATGTTGTAAATTGACAGGACTTTTCCCCACAGCGCCTTAATTGGCGGACAGCCCCACCAAATGTGGGCCATATTCCCAGTTCCCTCCAGGCACCTCCAACACTTAACTGAGCGGGAGGCATCAAACTTACTCAGGTCAGCCGGACATCTGTACCATCGTGATAAGACCTTGAAATTCCTCTCCTGAGCTACGCACGGAACCGCTGATTTGTGAGTGTACAGATAGATCTTGGTAAGGTCTTCCCCAGATACGGTTATCCCCAGCTCCCACCTCCGGATGAATCCCGGCGGGGAGTCATATGATGCCTCCAGTAGGGTCCTGTAAAGGGCTGCGAGCTGGGGGGAGCCTGAACAAGGATGCACTCCAGTTGCGTCAAGGGTAACCTACCCCGTTCCACCAGATCCTGATGCATTATAAATACTTTCAATTTCCTGTAGAGGAACCACGAGATATGCTGACCCGGGGCCCCTTCCCTTATTTTGTCTAAAGTTGGAAGCCCGCCTGTGCTCAAAATACTGCCTATTGTGGTATTGGATGGAGCTTCCCAAACCAGAAATATTTTGGCCCGTACTCCTGGCTCAAAGGCATAATTATCGAAGAGAGGTGTTAAAGGGCCTTGCCTGTTTACCACAGCCTTCTTCTTGGCTAACATGTCCCAGGCCATCAAAAACTGTCCCACTAGATAAGGGAGCGCTTCCCTCACCTGTCTGGGGAGCACCCCCCCCATGGCAGAGACACAAGACTAATAGGGGTAATCGCCTTTTCCAATCTGACCCACTGCTTTCCTTCCTCCCTCTGAGTCCAGTCAAGTATACGAAGCGCGATAACCGCGTTATGGTAAGTTTTCAAATCAGGAAGGCCGACCCCCCCCCCCCCCATCCGATTTAAGTCTAGTTAGAGTGCTGAATCTTATCCGGGCCGTCTTCATCTTCTTAAAGAAACTGTTAGGTAGGTGGATAGGCACTGTTTGAAAGGTTTATAAGAATTTAGGGAGGATATCCATTTTTATCACATTAATCCTTCCAAACCAGGTAAAATGCCGTTTATCGTATGTAGTCAGCTCAGTCATGGTCTTTAGGAGCAAGAGGGAGTAGTTTAGCTCATATAAACGTGAGAGGTCAGAGGGGATCTGCACCCCAAGGTATTTAATTGAGTGGGGTTGCCACTTAAACGCAAAATTTGCTTTAAGCTGTTCCACCATCTGGTTAGTGAGGGAAATATTAAGCGCTTCTTATTGTAGTTGATCTTAAAATTGCTCACCTGACCGAATCTCTCAAACTCTTTGAGGGCCGCTGGGAAAGAGGTCAGCGGTGCAGTCAAGTGTAATAGTAGATCATCTGCTTATAAGGAAGCCTTATATTCCTGTCCCCCTGCCACTATACCCCTTATATCCGGGTTCTGCCTTAAGGTCACAGCAAGATGCTCCATTGTAATAACGTAAAGTAGTGGAGACAATGGGCAGCCCTGTCGCATGCCATTGCCAATCCTAAAGGAAGAGGAGAGGAGGCCATTGACCCTCACTTTTGCCGTTAGCTCAGAATACAGCGCCAGAATCCTGGACAAGAGTAGCGGACCAACACCAAGCTGCTGCAGAGCCACTTTAAGAAACATCCAGTCGACTCTATCCAACGCCTTCTCCGCATCACAGGAGAGAAGGCACATCTGGACTCTCTTGTTCTTAGCTTGAGCTTTTAACCCTTTCAGTGCCAAGCACGTAGTTTCTACGTGCTCGCTTCCACTCCACTTAAGTGCCAAGCACGTAGAATCTACGTGCTTGAATTTCCCCCCGGCTAGTAAAAAAAATAAAAATCACAAATACTCACCTGACCCCTTGTTGGATCCGGCTGGGTCTCCTCTTTAATTTGGTGCCATCCGATCCCCCGTGGGGGGTCGGATGGCTCCAGGAGAGCCCCCGGAATAGCCCCCCCCCCCCCCCCCCCGTTTGGCAGCAGCAGCTGCTAACTGTAAAAAAAAAATAAATAAATAAAAATGACATTTACTTACCTGCAGTCGCGCTGCCTTCCTCCGGGTCTCCTCTTCACTGGGGGGGCCTCCGATCGCCCCCCCCAGCCTCTTCAGCTTCAGGGGAGAGCCTGAAAGGGCTCTCCCCCTCCTCTCCCGACGGGCGCCGCCATCTTGACGTCACTCCCGGGCCTCTTGCTGCCTCTCCTCGGCTCAGCTGTCAGATGCCCTGGTGATCGCTGGGCAGAGCAGTGGAGGGGCAGGGGATGCTCTGATCCCCTGCCCCCCCCCCCCCCCCCCCCCCTCTGGCCAGCGATCACCAGGGCATCTGACAGCTGAGCCGAGGAGAGGCAGCAAGAGGCCCGGGAGGTGAGTAAAGTAAAAAAAACTTTTTTTTAATAAATGACATTTTTGTGTGTGGTGTCTTTTTTTTTTTTATGTTAACCCTTTGTGAACTGGTAAGGGGTCCATGAGACCCCTTATACCAGTTCACAAGGCTGGGGTCTGGCAAGCCACCTGCAACTAGCGGGTGGCTTACCATTAACCCCCGCACCCCCAATTACCTGCCTCCCCAAAGCCCAGGGGGGGGGCAGAAGAGCCCGGGCCCACACAGGGTATGTGGGCTCGTAGGCTGCAGGGTGGGGGGCCACAAAAGCTGGCCCCGGGCTGCTTATGACGGGTAAGGGGGACCCTACGTCATTTTTTTTTAATTTTAAGGGTTAGGGTTAGCTTAACCCTAACCCTTAAAATAAAAAATAAAAAATGGGTTCCCCTCTACGTCATTTTTTTATTTTTAAGGGTTAGGGTTAGCCTAACCCTAACCCTTAAAATTCAAAAAAAAAAAGTTTTTTTTTTTTTATTTTTACGGGTTAGGGTTAGCCTAACCCTTAAAATTCAAAAAAATGAAAAAAATTTTTTTTGAGGGTTAGGGTTAGGCTAACCCTAACCCTTAAAAAAAAAAAAATGACGGGGGGGGGGGGGGGGTCCCAATTTTTTTTGGGGGGAATTTTTATTTTTGGATATTTTTTTATTTTTACGGGTTAGGGTTAGCCTAACCCTAACCCTTAAAATTAAAAAAAAAAAAAAAAAAATATCTGGCCAATCCACACACATGCGGTGTCCACTTCATAGCATGATGGTTAAGGAAAAGATAATCAATCCTGCTATATGAGTTCCTAGCGGCTGAGAAAAAAGTCCTTATCACGCCCATGTAACACTCGCCAAGGATCCACCAACTGCATATCCGCAAGCAGTTTCTTCAGCTTGTTTCTTTTACTCAGAGACACCGCCGACCCGCCCGAAGAGGTGTCCAACTCAGGTTGCATAGGAATGTTAAAATCACCCCCCACAAAAAGTTACCTTCAGAAAATTCCGCTAGCATCCCAAGCGTCTTTATACAAAAGCTAACTTGGTCAGTATTTGGGGCGTAAATATTAGCTATCATATACGTTTTAGTAAACAATTCAATTTTCAGGAATATAAACTGCCCATTTGGATCCACCTTAAGATCTAATACTTTATGGGGGAAAGATTTGTGTATGGCAATCGAGACCCCGGTTGCCAGAATAGCAGGAGGAGTAGTAGCGATTCTTAATAACAGGGACATAGCCCGCTTTAAAATGCGTCTCCTGGAGAAGTAGAATAGCCACTCTCTGTTTATGCATGTCATACAACACCTGCAATCTTTTTTCGGGGGTATTCAGCCCCTTAACATTAAAAGAGCCTAATATTAGTTCCGCCATTGCCCGCGCGCCCCCGCCCCTAAAGAGAAATGGTGAAAATGGGTAGAGAGCGAGGGGAAATGTTAGGCAAGAAGGGGGAAGGGATGAAAGGGGACAATTAAGGAGATTAGAAGAGAAGAGAGAAAGGAAGGAAGCAACGTATATGAAAGATGAACAGGAAAAAAGACAAAAAAAAAAGTAAGGTGCGAATGCTAATGCTCGCTAATTTCTCCAAAAGGGAGAAAGCGAACTGGCCTACTGGGGGGAAAGTGGAAGGCTACGGTCGGAGACCTGGAGATGCACTCTCTTGCACATACGTTATAGGCGACCAACCGCACCTCCAACCCACAACCATTATCAAGCATATCCATAACAGAAAAATGTAACAACATTAACCATCCCACTGGAGCCCATATGTCCTCCGCCGGCCGCTCCCACCCGTGAAACGGTCGGCAGCGAGGAATTCCATCCAATCCACCCCACAACCCGCCACCCCCTCCAAGCACCCCCACAACAGGCCCGAAGGCTTAGTTACAATGTGGGGTGGGGGCCGGGGCAACCGGACCGCTGATAGACCGACGGGAAATGGTCACACAAGCCCGCCTGCACGGCACGATCGCCCCATCCCCCCCAGGTGCCCACCAACCCGAGCGAGCGGTGGCCCCACGCCCACCAAACGAGGCCAGCGAGAGGGCCCCAGCCCTTCCCCGAACAAGATCCCTAGCTCCAGCACCCCTCCAGCCAGCCACCAAGTGCAGCACCTCCCCACCATCCCGACAGCCAGGACCAATCACACAGAGCGCCCCCCCCCCCGGACGGGGCGATCACACCCAGGGGACCAAGCCCCAACCGAGGCGGGCGCGGGCAGCATCCCAACACCCCCACCCCCCCAACAAGACCGGAGCAGACCCAGAGCCGAGGACACCCGCCGCGAGGGTGGGCCGACCAAATAAGTCACGCCAGCCCGCCCCAGCAGCAACCCGAGCCGCCTAACCCAGTGCAACTGTCAGGTAGTTGTGCAGTCTTTGGGAAACTCCAGAGTAGTCCCCAGATTTCCGATCCGCATGTCCGGGAAGAGTGGTAGGACCGCTCCACAAGGCTCAGATCCAGTCTCGGGAGAAGCACCAGCCACTCACAATTGTTGGGAGTGCTTCAACGTAAGTCACCAAAGAGCCACTAGGCCCCGGCAACCTGGGGGCCGAGCGACCAAGCACCAGAGTACCATGAGGGGAAAGGATATCCAAATGGGGGGGCAAAGGAGGAGGGCGGGTGAAGGAAAAAAAAAAAAAAAGGGGCAAAACTGGGCTCCTCATGTCTCCACAATCCGCATCACTTCGCAGAGAGGAAGTTGGAACCGAACGGCAAACAACAAACAGGAGATTCCACCATTCTTCACAAAGGCCATACATGACGGACAGTCGCAGACTGGTCATCCAGGATGTTTCCAGACATTGTTAAACTGCTTGACATCGCACCATGCCTCTAGCCCTGACTCTCTGAGGCCGAGGCTCTCCAAGGCGAGGACACGGGCCCGGCTCCCCAAAGTTCCCCAGCGTAGGAGACAGCCAGTCCTCCAGGAAGTGGAAGAGGTTCGGGAGCTGCGCATGGGATCGCAGAACGAACGGCTGCTCCCTCTTCGTGACCGCCAGGTGAAAGGGATGTCCCCATCTGTACGTAGCACCGCTGGATTTGACAGCCTCCAGTAATGGCTTCATGACACGTCGCATCTGTAGGGTGCGACTTGCCAGATCAGGTAGCAAGGTTATTTACGAACCTTTGTAGAGAGTGGGCCCCTTTTCCCATGGTCTTCGCATGATCTCCTCCTTAACTCGGTAGAAATGCACTCGACACACTACATCCCTTGCCGGGTGCCCTGTGGACCCTGTCAATCTCAATGTGTTCTTCTGGTGGTTTACCCAGAACGTCGTTGAATATTGCAGTGATGGTGTCGCTTAGATTATTATTCTCAGGAGTTTCTGGAAGCCCGCGGATCCGGATGTTATTCCGGCGGCTTCGATTCTCCAGATAGAGCATGCTGCAGGGCTGTCTGCGCTCTCTCGAGTGCACCCAGATGCTGGTCAGTGGTAACCTGCTGCTGTTCAAGGGCGCCCACTCTGTTAGATACTTCAGAAACTGACCTCGTCATCTCTTCAAGCTCTCTTCTCAGAAGGGACTCCATCCGGTTGATGTAATTCTCAAAGTCCTTTCGCGATGGCAAGAACTTCAGTAGTATGTCGAGATTATATTGCTCATTAAGTTGAGATCTACAGCTGGGGAGTCTGTCGCCGCCTGAGGCCAAGTGGGAGATCGCAGGGACTCCATGCCGGTAGGATCATCGGAAAACACCGGGCTCACAGCGTTGGCCGGTCGGGCTTCACCAATATCAAATCCGTCAGCAACGGGGGATCGCGGGCTCTCTCCAGATGTTGTTTCTGGGCCAGCATCAGAGGTCCGCTGGAGGTCCCAGGGTGCGGGTGTCCCGCCAGCACTCCCACCGGCACGGTTGTCAGAGGGTCGCTCCAGCAAGCTCCCTTTCCTGCCTTCTGCCATGGCTATATCGTTGCTGCGGGGTGGGGGATGCATCTTCACCATCACTGTTATCGTGTTCTTGTTGGGAGCCCCGTCGGTCTGTTCGGCGCTCCCCCCTTTGTTGACACACTATGTCCTCCACGTTGGAGACTCTTGTCCCGCTATTAAAGCCCTGGGCGGTGCGCACTGTCCCCTTCATGCCAAGGGATCGAGCCACTATTTCCTGCTGGGACACCTCTGCCTCCACATCTCTCTGCCACTCCTGGGGCCCGTGTTCCTTGCAGATCCCTTCTCTGCCACCTTCATGATGTGCTCCTGCCTGCGCCCCCACTGGGTCTTCTCCCGGTCTCTTTTCGCCCAGTCCGGCCCCTGCATCTCCTCGCCGGCTGTCGCTTCCCGGTGGGGTAATGCTGTGCTCATTCCCCTGACAGACCACAGCAAGCCCCAGATCTCCTGGGCTGTGCAGAGGGTCACGGTCCTCCGCCGTCCACGTGCTAACCCGTCCGCCATCTTGGGACCCACTCTCTCGGCGCCAACCTGCCTCTTGCCGGTGAAGAACGCGTCGATCTTGCCCGGATGGCTGCTCCCCACCGACTCTTCCTGCGCCTGGACATCCCAAAGAACTCCGTATCTGGGGTGCGGATCACTGCTGGTAGGTGCAGAGCTCCAACACATAGGTGTTCACGCCGCCATAACCAAGCCACGCCCCCCCTCTTGTTCTTTATTTTAATAGGGACTGGTAATGAGCCATTTATATTCATTTGAGCATTTGGGGTTTTTATAAAGGCTCATCTGTTGTAGCATGGCTTCCAGGAATCCCGATGAAACCCGGTTGAATGCCTTTTCAGCGTCTCAGGCTACGATGATTGCTTTGTTTTTATTCTTTATTATTTTATTTATTGCTGTTACTGCAAGGGAAATATTTTGGTGTATACCTCTGGTTGGCATAAAGCCAGCCTGGTTAGGAGAGATAGGAGCTTGAAAATGACTTGCATATCTTTAAATCCACATTTATCAGTGAGCTAGGTCTATATAGTGGGTTCAATTATTTGCATTTTTGCCTGGTTTTGAAATTCGTTTTATAATGGCATTGTTCATGTGTGCGCTAAGTAATTAATTATTGTCTAGTGTGTTACATAGGTGTGTTGAATAGGTGTGAGGAGCCAGTTCCATTTTGAAGGTTTTATAGTACTCTGCGGGGAAGCGATTGCTGCCCACTGCTTTCCCATTTTTTCATTATTTATTTCACAGGTAATTTCTTAAATATTAAAAGGGTACTACATTTTTTTCTCTGAGTTCTTTAGGATATTTGGAATATTTGTATCTTTATGGAGGGAATTGTAATCCTTAATCTTTGGTTCTGAGACATTGTATATCCTCTGATAGAAAAGATCAAATGTATTTTTCATTTCTTCTGTGGTGTAGTGATCAATGCCAATTTCATCTGTAAACTTTTCAATGACATTTTTCACCCTATTGTCTTTGGCCATGTCTACCATACATTTCCAGCTTTTATTTCGTTCATGAATTTTTATCTTATCCATGAATTTTAGATCTCTAAGCGCTGCCTGGCCTTCCGTACCACTTGGTAACTATTTGTGGACACGTGTTGCTTATGTACCTTTTCCTGTTTGTCTATTGTATCTACTATGTTGTTTATGTTTTGTATGGTAATTCTCTTATTTTTTGCTGCAATGGCTATACAGGTTCCGTGTATTAAACTTTTATGGGTTTCCCATATAGTTCTGGTTGTCACATCACTAGTATTGTTGGTCTTAAAAAATACTTAAATCTCTTTATTTTATTATGGTCTTCCTCCGAGTCTAGAATGTCTCTATTCATTTTCCATTGGTAGGTAATACCTTATTTTGTTTCCGATATTCAATGTCATTGTTTTGGGTGCATTATCAGAGAAAGTTATGCACTGAGAGACCATTTGCAGATTTTGCTGTCTAATAAAACAGTAATCCAGTCTCGATTATATATTCTGGCCCTATTATAGAATGAATAATCTTTTTCTGTTGGGTGTAAAATGCGCCATATGTCAATTAGATTAAGACCTTTAAAGTGGTCTCATGTACGGTAGTTTGTAATTAGGCCAGTGTGTTTTCTCTTTGCTTCTGTTGAGTCAAGGTCTGAATTAGCTATAAGGTTGAAGTCTTCTGCCCAGACTAGTATTCATTTTTTTAAGTGGTCTATTTTGTACTGAGCCTTGGTTAGGAGCATACGTATTGGCGATCGTCCACAGATTTTTTATGTAATAATTATAGTCCTTGCTTGTTCATCAATATTCTGAGATATGATATCATATTGATTGTTTTTATTAAGGAGAATAGCTACACCTCAAGTTTTTGGATACCTTATCTCCAAACTCAGAGAATGCTTTAAAATGTTCTTTATCTCTTTTTAAGTGGGTCTCTTGCAGTAAGGCCATATCAAGTAGTTCCTTAACTATGTCTCTTCTTTTGTGTGGGCTATTTGCCCCTCTTACATTAAATGTGCAAAGTTTTATCTGTCTATTTTCCATATTTGGAATATAGAGCTGTCCTGGTTAGCCACTGGGGAGAAAGTATTGCCCTTCTTTCTTTTATAAGTTTCATAGGTCTAGTACAAGGTGTTTGTGATTTTTCTTACCAGTGGTGTATCTCCCTCCCTAACCCCCTTTCCCCTTACACTCATGGCTCGACTGGATTTTCTCTGCCCCCTTACCAATTATTGTTTTTGGATTATTTTTTGCTCTGTACTCTACCAGTAGTTTTTCTGGTACATTGGGTTCTTCTATATTTATATCCCATTCTGGGATTTTCATTGGTGGTAACGCCGACTCATGTAGGGTTATAATGGGTCACCATCTTTAAAAATAATTTTTCTCCATGCTCTAGTGATTGACAGCCTTAAAGGGCCTATCCATTTAAATTAGAACTGGTTTGCGTCTAATTGCGCAAGCAGAGGTTTCAGGAGGTAGCTCCGGTACCTAGTCCGTTTGGAGAAGTCATGGAATATTTGAAGATTAGTTGATCCTACCCGGAACTACTTGGCTTTATCCCCAAAATACGGGAGGTGACAAAGTACATCCTGCATTATTCCCTCTGCAGTGTTTTCCTCCATCTCAGCGACATCTGTCTATGGTTATTATTCTGTTGCTGTTGGTAAGTGTTTTTAACCCTTTAAGTGCCAGCCTTCCTAGAATTTTTGTCACCCTTTGTTGCCAGACCACGTTTCACTATTTTGCGCTACATATGTTCAACCTTGATTTTTGAATGGATTTCCAGGGATTTTCCAGGAAATAGGATATATTGTTTTTTTCAGCAGAGTCTGAGCTTCAAC
The DNA here is from genome assembly GCA_027917425.1 of Gastrophryne carolinensis. Lineage (NCBI taxonomy): Eukaryota > Metazoa > Chordata > Amphibia > Anura > Microhylidae > Gastrophryne > Gastrophryne carolinensis. The sequence continues at coordinate 123,729,760 of CM051243.1, read as the reverse complement.
ATGCAATATCTTGTTTGGCCTTTTTTTAGTGTATTCTCAATGCTTTTGGGTGAAATATGTGCAAAAAAAAAAAAACTTTTTGCAATTTGTAGTGTTTTTTGTAATAAAAAATGTAAGTTTGTCAATAAAATTTTATTGCATGCGAAACCCCAATTTCTCCCGCTCACAGCGGTACCACATATGTATTGATAGACACCCTTTCCTGCCCAGGAGACTCCCCCAAACTGAAACAGCGCTTTAGGAGATTTTCAGATACAATACAACTATGCTACGCGCTAAGCGCACCAGTTTTTCCAGAAAAACAACCCTTTAAATTTTAAATACCCCCCACAAATGATATATTCTCTGGAAGTACACACCTCAAGCTTTCTAGGCGTACCAGGTTTGATGACATGGGCGCAGTTTTCTGGAAGTAATCCCTCAATCAATCAATTCTTTGGTTGCACAGAGTTTCCCTAAAAAAGAATAAAAAAGAAGAATCAAAGCCACATTTTCCTAACAAAAAACTATATGCAAACAAGAAAAAACAAGTAAAATCTGAAAAAGCAACATCCCCCGAACAGAATGATACCCAACATGCATAGGTACTGTCAAGGGAAGAGTTGCCAAACACCCCAAAGTAAAGCGTGCGCATAACGGTAATTGTACTTGAAATTTTTAGCTCTGCTGGCAAAGTGCGCACCTTGCAATTTTTCAACCAAAACAACCCTTTACATTTGGAATATCCCCGATAAACCATATATTCCCTGAAAGTACACATGTTAAGCTTCCTAAGTGTACTGAGCTTGTTGTAGTGGGCTCATCTTTCTGGAAGTAATCCATTGAAGAATTCTTAGGTTGCACAGGGTTTCCCTAAGAAAAATTATAAAAAAGCAGAATAAAAACCATGTTTTCCTAAAATATCAATATGCGTCGTGGCTTAGCGATGGCAGCGTGAGGGCGCGTTTTTGAGGAGCTCTGCTAAAGAGATAGAGAAACGAGAGAGTCTTACCCCTTTTTTGTGCCCATCGGTGGGATGTCCAAACGACGGAAGAGCAGGGTGACCCCTGGTAGCGACAAAGCCGGCAAGATTAGCCGGTTCCTGAGGGCGAAGCAGCCGGCTGGGAGCAGCAGCGGAGAGAGCAAGATGGCGGCGGTGGAACGCCGGGATGAACTGCAGGTGGCGGCAGGGAACCCATTACCCTGCCCAGAGGGGCGGCCTGGAGGTCGCTCGCCCCCTCGGAATCATCGCTCAAATGGCCGGATGGAAGGAGCAGAGGAGCCGGGAGAGGTGAATCCCGCAGCCGGAGCAGTGATGAGGCCGGGAGATTCGCAGCGCACGTGTGCCGCCGGCGGCTGTGCAGAGCCGGAGTGTCAGCGCGAGGAGCCGAGGAGCGGGGCGGGTGTGATCTTCCCCCCGCTGGATCAGGTGCAGAGGCTGCAGCGCATCGGAGCCGCCGTCCTCAGCGGCGGCGGTGAAGACTGTAGAAGCCCGGCCGGTGAGACGGAGAGCGGAGAGGCGGAGGCCCCCCCCCTACCAGCTCAGACGTGGCCATCCCGCGGTGCAGCGGTGAGTCGCCCGGGCGGGGAATCACGAGGTGGGTTGGAGGAGCCCCCCCATCTACAATTCAGGAGCTCGCAGACAAGACTCCAGCGGAGGACAGGAGTGATGTGGCTGGGGGAAGCGGGACTGGGCGGCAGGAACCGGGGGGATAACCCGGCAGCAGGGGACACCTTGGGGCCCCAGGATGATGACATTTCCAGTGACCCTCTGGAGGCAGGACCTGGGGGACACCAGCTGGGGTCGGGTCAGCACGGTCCTACGCCTAAAAAGCAGGCTCAGTCCTTGGGCCAATCTGCGGCACACTGCAGGGCCCATTCGGCAACCGGGAACGGGGGCCACTCTCAGGCACATCAGAATCGGGCTGATGGATGGAGGAACAGTCCCGGAGCAAGAGTGGCAACGGCGGAGATACACCCCCCCCCCCCGCGGTGTAAAATTGTTTGACCCAAACGGTGAGGATGCCCAGGAACTGCTGAGGTCCCCTGGCAGTCGAACCAGCAGTGCCGTACCCAGAGAAAATGAAGGAGGTACTCCGCCGTTTCCGGCTGGAATCGGATGCCGCCCCGGTGGCCCACTGGGGGGCCAGGGTTCCCTTGCATCGCCCTCGGCCAGCCCGATTTATTTCTCAGACGGACCTGACAGCCCGTTGCGGCCTCGGTCGCCCGTCCGGTCCCAGATGTCGCCGGCCCCTTTAGATCTAGCGACCAGCAGACCAGCACCGCAAGAGCAATATAATCTCGATGTATTATTAAAATTTCTGCCATCCAGACGGGACTTTGAGAATTATACTAATAGGATGGAATCCCTTCTGAGGAGGGAGCTCGAAGAGGTGACACGAGCAGTCTCTGAGGTCTCCGGCAGAGTAAGCACCCTTGAACATCATCGGGCCGATACGGATCAGCGACTGGAGGCGCTGGAGCGGGCGCAAGCAGCAATGCAACAGGCCCAAGTGGACTCTAATCAACAAACAATTAGGGCCCTGATGCACATAGATGATCTGGAAAATAGGAGCCGCAGGAATAACATACGGATACGCGGTCTCCCCGAGGCTCCGGAGAATAATAACTTGAATGCAGTGGTCGCCAGGATATTCAACATTGTATTGGACAGACCCCCCGAGGAGTATATTGAGATAGACAGAGCCCACAGGGCCCCCGGCCCACGCTCCATGGATCCTGACAGGCCAAGGGACATAGTTTGTCGCGTTCACTTTTATAAAGTCAAGGACGATATTATGAGAAGAGCGTGGGACAAAGGCCCCATCTCCTATAACGGCTCCCGTATTACTTTGCTTCCTGATCTCGCCAGACGCACCCTCCACATGCGTCGGCTTATGAGACCATTGTTGGAATCTATCAAATCGGTCGGAGCGGCTTACAGGTGGGGCCACCCATTCCATCTGGTGGTGACGAAGAGAGGGCGATCGTTTGTCCTGCGGTTACATTCACAGCTTCCAGATCTCTCCAGCTTCTTGGAAACTCCGAGTATACCGGTTGATGATTGGTTGTCGCCCACCGTGGGAGACCCCGGAGGGATGGGCAGACGCCCGCTTCCTGGGGGACCCAGGCCGCAAAGGAACAGAGCCAGAGGCGGCGGCCGTCGTCAAGTTATTTAGCCCGGCTGAGGTCATTACGGACGCCCTGGGGTTTAGTCTACCTCCCATCAGGATTGTTTCTAGCGGAGGTTGCGCAGGCCCCCCTGTCCGTCGCCGTGGGCCTATTTCCGGAGTGGTTTTGGCTCGCTCTCCTATGGTCTTACGTGGAGCTTGATCCCCCCCCCAATGTCCGGGGCCTGACCTGCAGGGGACAATATTTGGAGCTCAGCCCTGCGCGATGGACTGCAGTCGTGAGGCGCTGCACACATGGAAGGCCGTTCCCTCTTCACCTGTTGTTGGAGGTTGCGGGGGACGTGGGTGTGTTGGGGGGCGGCGCCGAACATGGGTCAGCGTGTGTATAATCTGTTGGCCCGTGGACGGTGGTGCCTGCCTCGGCCCCCGCGGCTGCTGCTCATGGGGCGGGCGGGGGGTGATTGGGTTGAAGACCCACTTGGCCATTAACCGATGGTGGGCTGCTGTGGCTTTGTTTGGTGGACTCCGGGGATGGGTGTTTTCTGTGCCTCCTATGCTGTCTTGCCCAGCAGTTTGGGGGCGGGTTGGTGTGGGGGGTATGGGAACTTATGGTTGTATCTGTTATAGGTGTAAGGACACTCGGTCGATATGGTTAATGTTTAATGTTGTTATTGCTATGTAAGGGAGCTTGTCGGTGGCTTGGAACTTTGGAGAAGTGGACTCTCATAGCATGAGTATAAGGTAGAAGCAACTCCTTGCCCGCGGTTATGGCTTTCCACTTCCCCCCAGTAGGCCAGAACGCTCGTCTCCTATAAAGAGAACCAAGAGAGCGTTATTGCTAACGCTAGCATTAGTATTTGTTTGTTTTCTTAGTATTGTTTGTTTTTGTATTCTTACCCCCTCCTTTTAGAATTCCCTAGTGTTTCGACCCTTCCTTCTCCTCCTCCTTCCCTACCTATCTTTCCTGCCCCCCGAGAGGCGCGCGGACAATGGCTGAGTTAGTGGTTGGCTCATTTAATGTTAAAGGGCTAAATGTCCCTGAGAAAAGGTCACAAGTGCTGTACGATATGCATAAGCACAGAGTTGCCATTTTGCTTCTCCAGGAGACACATTTTAAGAAGGGCCATATTCTGAGCATTAGGAATAGATATTACCCTGCCTGGCATCATGCACCCAATCCCACCATTAAGGCGACAGGGGTTTCGATTGCTATCCACAAGTCTCTCCCGCACAAGGTTGTAGACGTTAAGGCTGATCCCAATGGGCGATTTATATTCCTTAAAGTGGAGCTGTATACGAGAATATACACTATAGCGAATGTCTATGCTCCTAATACTGAACAGGTGGGCTTTTGCGTCAGAGTTCTTAGGATGTTGGATGAGTTCTCGGAGGGCACTTTGCTGGTGGGAGGGGACTTTAATGTCTCCATGCAGCCTGAGTTGGATTCCTCCTCGGGCGTGTCGGCAGTGTCCCTGAACAAACGAAATAGGCTGAAAAAAGTGCTGGCTGATATGCAATTGGCGGACTCATGGCGGGCCCTGCATGGACGGGACAAGGACTTTACGTTCTTCTCTTCTGCTAGGAAATCTTATAGCAGAATAGATTATTTGTACCTGAGCCATCACGCCATGGATTGGGCTCCGCAGGCGCGGATCGGCCAGATTGTATGGTCGGACCATGCTCCGATATTCCTATCTGTGTGCTTACCCGGGCTTTACCCGAAGTGCTGGAATTGGAAGCTTAATAACAATCTGTTGGGGGACGCTGTCTGCATGTCCGGGGTTAGAGAAACGATTAAGGAATTTGTGAGGAATCACGCGCAGGACCCTACACCCCTTCCATATCAGTGGGAGGCTTTAAAATGAGTAGTGCGGGGGGAATTCATTAAACATGGGACCAGGCTTAAAAAACAAAGAGCCACCTCAATCCGTGACACTATACAGCTCATTCAATCCCTGGAAAGGGACCATAAACAGAACCCGACAAATGTTTTGCTCCTCGACTTGTTGAAGGCTAGAGAGAAGTTGCAGGGACTTTATAGTCAGGCGTACCTACGGTTTAGAGAACGGCAGAAGGCTCTCTTTTACGAATCATCCGATAAATGCGGGAGGTTACTAGCCAGGGCGTTACACCCTAGAATTGCGACCACCTATATACCCAATATCAGGGGACCGCAGGGGCATATGACTGTGGTGCCCTCCCAGATAGCGGACACATTCAGGGACTACTACCAATCCCTGTATAATCTACGCCGGGACCAGACTGCCCCGATCTCTGCAGACCCCCCTGAAAATGTGGTTAAATATGTTTATGATACATCTCTTCCTCCCATTCCTGAAGAGGAGGCGGAGGCTTTGGAGGAGCCTTTCACGGTGCATGAGGTGGCCAAGGCAGTAAAAGAGACACCGCAGGATAAGAGTCCGGGGGTCGATGGCTATACTCCCAAATTTTATAAGCAGTTGGCTCCCGAGCTACTTCCCTTCCTGGTCAGAGTATTTAATTCTATAGGCCCTACATGTGGGTTTCCGGGGCAGTCTTTGGAGGCCATTATTACGGTCCTCCCCAAACCAGGGAAGGACCCCTCCTTATGTAGTAGCTACAGGCCGATATCGTTAATTAACGTGGACATTAAATTGTATGCTAAACTTATATCCTCTAGGCTCCAGCCGTTACTCCCAGGATTGAGAAGCCGGGACCAGGTGGGGTTTGTGCCTGGGCGGGAGGCGCGGGACAACACCAATAAGGTATTTAATCTAATTGCCTACGCAGATTCTTATAAGGTACCTACTTGCCTATTATCGTGTGATGCGGAGAAGGCATTCGATAGAGTGGATTGGATATTTCTTAAGGCCTCTCTTCAGCAGATTGGTGTTGGTCTGTCCCTCCTGTCCAGGATATTGGCCCTATATTCCGGGCCCACAGGTGAGGGTGAATGGTCTCCTTTCATCGGCTTTTAAGGTTAGTAATGGCACGCGGCAGGGTTGTCCGCTCTCTCCATTGTTGTATGTCATCACAATGGAGCACTTAGCGGTGGCCATACGGCAGAACCCGGATATCAGGGGTTTAGTAGTGGGGGACCAAGAATATAAAGCCTCCTTGTATGCCGACGATCTACTGCTGCATCTGAGGGCCCCCGTGCTCTCCTTCCCGGCGGCCCTCAGGGAATTTGAGACATTCAGGCGTGTGAGTAACTTTAAAATCAATTACTCGAAATCGGAGGCCTTGAACGTTTCCCTTCCACAACGGGAAGTTAAACAATTGGAGTCCAACTTTTCATTTAAATGGCAGTCCCATTCCATAAAATACCTTGGCGTACAGGTGCCTGCTGACTTGTCTCGCCTATACGAACTCAACTATTCTCCTATGCTCCTAAAGACGCTGATTGAGCTGAATACTTATAGCAAGAGGCAGTTCTCATGGTTCGGGAGGATTAATGTGTTAAAAATGGATATTCTCCCCAAATTTCTCTATCTTTTTCAGACGATTCCTATAAATCTGCCCAATGGCTTTTTTAGGAGATTGAGGTCGGCATTTTTGAGGTTTGTATGGGGCACGGGGAAACCCCGGATAAGATTTAGCACCCTGACTAGGCTCAAACCAGATGGTGGGGCGGGGCTTCCTGACCTACGAACGTACCATGCGGCTGTTCTGACTCTCCATATTCTAGACTGGGCCGGGAGGGGGGAAGTAAAACAGTGGGTGGAATTGGAAAAGGCACTATCTCCTATTAACCCAATCTCCCTGCCGTGGGGAGGCCCTCTCCCCAAGAGGCGGAGAGACTCTCTCCCATTTTTGACGGGGCAATTCCTGAAGGTATGGGACAAATTGACTAGGCAGGGGGGAGTGGTCCATAGGCCCGGCCCATTGACCCCGCTCTTTGATAATTGCTCCTTTACTCCAGGTGTACAAGCTAGGAGTTTTTTGATGTGGGAAGCGTCATCTAATGTTACCATGGGGGACATTTTGGCCTCGGGCAGGCTTCCCATGCTGGATGAGATGAGACTGGGCGCGCCGGGTCAGCGTATTTCATGGCTCCTATATAATCAATTGAGTGCCTTTATAGCATCCCAAAACCTTGCGGATCGTGGTACTAGACCCTTAACGCAGTTAGAATATACGCTGACTAGAGCCCCTCCGGATAAACATGCAGTTGCAGTCCTGTATCGCACGTTGTTAGGGATTAAACAAAGTTCCCCGCCGGGATTTATTGGAAAATGGGAAGAGGAATTGGGGATACAGATAGACAGGGAGGACCTAGATAAGATCTACTTATTCACTCATAAACTCTCGATTCCATGTGCAGCACAGGAACGGAATTACAAGGTCTTGGCTCGCTGGTACAGGTGCCCGGTGGATATACATAAATATAATAAGTCCTGCTCCGATAGGTGTTGGCGGTGTTTGAAGGAGCCTGGTACCATGTTGCATGTTTGGTGGAGTTGTCCAGCTATCAAGGAACTCTGGGAAAGGGTAGTGTTCACATATAATTCCATTGTGGGGGAGACGGTGCAGAACACCCCACAGCTGGCGTTGCTGTCTCTGCTTCCTGGGTCCATTTCTAGTAACAAAAAAGGAGTCTTGCGGCACTTTATAACAGCGATGAGGACGATTATTCCAAGGCACTGGAAGTCCGCGGTCTTGCCGACATTCATGGAATGGGCCCGAGAGGTTGAGGCTATACGCAGAATGGAGGAGATGACTTTGGAGGCCAGGGACATGCAGGAGAAGCACACGGTGACCTGGGCCGCGTGGATTGATTACAGAGACAATCGCTTGTCCTCCGAAGCACCATAGACAGAGCTTGGCCGCGCGCTTCGGTTTCTTCCCAACCTAACCCCCCTTGTCCCTCCCTCCCCATTTGTTTGTAATTTCTCTAGTTCTTTTTCTATTTTTTCGCCATGTCTACGTTTTCCTATTATCCTCGTTGAGGGTCTGCAGGGGTCTTAGCAGGTTCTGCCCGCCCCGTTCGCATTATTTCTGCCCTGATGGATCCGCTGAACCATAATTGTTGCCGCCCTCTTGGCTCCCAGATTGGCCCCATATGTGGACCGTGGCTTTCAGTGAAGGCCAAAACCGGCGAGATCTTTATCAACCACGGGGTCAGCGTGGGGTTCATTTCACCACAAAGTGAAATTGGAGATCGGGTGGGGACGGCCGGGGTGGACGGGGTGGGTGAGGGCCGATTCTGTTACGGACGGTACTGTTTTTTGTTATGATGTGCTTACATTGAACCTGCGGACTGATACGTCTTTGTTGGTTATCATTTCTGTCACCGTTATCCTGCTGTGTTTTGATGTTTATTGTTAACTTTGAAATCTGAATAAACTTATATTGCACAAAAAAAAAAAAATATCAATATGCAAACAAGAAAAAACAAGCTAAATCTAAAAGCACAAGGTCCCCAGATCAGAACAATACCCAACATGCATAGGTACTATTAACCCTTTTAATTGCCAGCCTACTTGAAGTTTTGTCACTCTCTGTTGACAGGTCATTTTCCCCATTTTGCACCATTTTTAACCGTGATTTTTGCTGGAATTTCCAGAAAAATGATATACATATTTTTTGCAGCAGAGTTTAGGCTTTAACGTGAAATGTCTTGTTTGTAATTTTACTACAGTTTTTTTGAATATTTTTGCTTAAAAAAAAACAAAAAAATAAATAAAATTATATTTTTTAGACAATTGTCTCCTTTATTTTAAATAAAAAATGTGTTTTATTAATGAAAACCATATTGCATGTGATAGTCCCATTTCTCTCGATTACAACGGTACCACATATGTATCGGTAGCCCCACATTCTTGCCCTGGAGACCCCCCAAACTGAAAAGAGCACTTTATAACATTTACAAATAAAATACAACTACTATCCACACTATAAACATAAGGAGTTAATTAAAAAAAAAAGACATGGTCCACCCCCCCGGGGGGGGGACCCCATTTTTGGGGGGAATTTTAAGGTTTAGGGTTAGGCTAACCCTAACCCTTAAAAATCCCCCAAAAAATGACATAGGGTCCCCCCTCCCGGAGGGGGGGGGGGGAACGACCCCATTTTTTTTTTAATTTTAAGGGTTAGGGTTAGGCTAACCCTAAAATTCCAAAAAAATGGGGTTCCCCCCCCCTGGGAGGGGGGTACCATATGTCTTTTTTTTAAGTTCAATATCTTTTTATTAAGTTTACATCATATAAAGGAAACAGTACAGAACATTAAGACAAAAGGACAGAAAATCAAAGCCATGTCGCCTGCTACGTCCAGATGTGCATACAGATCAATGACATATCATAAGCAGTGGGCACGTCCCCCCCCCCGCCCCCCCAACAAAACCCCACCCCACCATCATAAATATGATCTGACCTACCCTCCGATCAAGTTTTAATATGATGTTTCGGTTGTGAGTCCATCGCCCCAAATCTCCCAGCCTCCTTTATTCCAGACCTGCAGATAAAGACAGAGACCCAACAGGGGTGTCCTTCCCTAGGAGAGGCAGGGATCCAGAGGGCAGAGGGAGGGAGCTAGAGGGCCCAGAAGACATAGAACAGCAAGGACATGCAAGGAAGGAAGGAAACGAAAAAAAGAAGGGGGGGGAGGGGGGGAAGGAGGGAAGAGTAAGGAATAGGGTTGCGAGAGCAGTGGAAGGATTAGGGCTGAGCGATACCCAAAGCAGCTCTTCCTCCCACTTATGCATGAAACCCGGCAGGGAATCATGCATAGCAGCCAGCAAGGTTCGATACAGAACAGCGATTGCATGATCCCCAGGGGGCGCTTGTGTGAGGACATGTTCCAATTGCGTCAGAGGCTGTCTTCCCCACTCCACCAGATTGTGAGTTGTCGCAAAAGCAGTCAATTGCCTATGAAGAAACCATGAGACATACTGTCCTGGGGCAGTCAATTGCCTATGAAGAAACCATGAGACATACTGTCCTGGGGCTCGTACCAAGATATGTCCCATAGTTGCATTAGATGAGGCCTCCCATACTAAGAAGCTCCTAGCCCCTACACCAGGCATAAATGAGTAGTTGTCGAAGAGAGGAGTCAGGGGCCCCGGTCTGCTAATTACGGAGCTCCGTCTAGTCATTTTATCCCAGAGCCAGCAGGAACTGTCCTGCCAGAAATGGAAGGGCTTCCCTTGTCTGCCTGGGAAACACGCCCCCCCCCCCCTCCAGGGTAGCGAGATCAGAGTCACAGGAGAAATAGCCTTTTCCATCTTTACCCATTGCTTCCCTCCCTCCCTTAGGGTCCAATCCAGTATACGGAGCGCAATAACCGCTGCATGATATGTCTTAAGGTCCGGGAGGCCGGCTCCGCCATCGGATTTGAGCCTTGTCAATGTGCTGAATCTAATACAGGGCCTCCCTGTCCCCCACACAAGTCTTAAGAAATCCGTCTTCAGTTTCCTGAAGAAACTGCTAGGTAAGTGAATGGGTACCGTTTGGAAGGTATGCAAACATTTGGGAAGGATGTCCATCTTCAGCACATTGATCCACATTGATCCTCACCTCCCAGGTGAAGAGTCGCTTGTCATATGCGGTCAGGTCATTCACTGTCCTTAAAAGTAAAGGGGAGTAGTTAAATTCATAGAGCCGCGAAAGGTCCGAGGGGATCTGTACCCCGAGATATTTTATTGAGTGGGGTTGCCACTTAAAAGCAAAATTCAATTTAAGCTGCTCTACAGTCTGTCCGGGGAGGGATATGTTGAGGGCCTCTGATTTAGTATAGTTGATTTTAAAGTTACTGACCTGCCCAAAGGTCTGAAACTCCTTAAGAGCCGCTGGGAATGAAGTTAATGGAGAAGTCAAGTGCAGAAGTAAGTCATCAGCATACAAAGATGCTTTATACTCCCGTTCTCCTACTGCTATCCCCCTGATATCCGGGTTCTGTCTAATGGCAACCACGAGATGCTCCATAGTGATTACATACAGTAACGGGGACAAGGGGCAGCCTTGCCGAGTGCCATTGCTGATCCTAAGGGAAGAGCATAGGATGCCGTTCACCCGCACCTTTGCCGTGGGTTCAGAGTACAAAGCCAAGATCCTGGACAGGAGTATCGGCCAACACCAACCTGCCGAAGGGACGCCTTAAGGAACAACCAATCCACCCTATCAAATGCCTTCTCCACATCACACGAGAGAAGGCACGCCTGAGTCCCCTCAGCCTTTGCATACGCTATGAGGTCAAAGAATTTATTGGTGTTGTCCCGAGCCTCCCGCCCGGCACGAATCCAACCTGGTCCAGGTTTATCAGACCCGGGAGAATTGGCCCAAGCCTCGAAGACAAAATCTTGGCATATAACTTGATATCAACGTTTATCAGGGAGATTGGCCTATAGCTGCTGCACACCGATGGGTCCTTTCCAGGCTTGGGAAGGACCGATATAATTGCCTCCAGCGACTGTTTAGGAAACCTGCACTCATGCCCGACGGAGTTAAAGACCCTAGTCAGAAACGGCACTAGCTCAGCTCCCAGCTGCTTGTAAAACTTAGGGGTAAAGCCATCAGCCCCAGGGCTTTTACCCTGTGGCGTCTCCTTGATTGCCTTGGCCACTTCCTGCGAGGAGAAAGGCACCTCCAGGGCCGCCGTCTCCTCCTCCAACATCACTGGGAGGGGCGTGTCATTTACATAAGTCACAACGGCTTCCGGTGGCTCTGCGTCAACCAAGGAGTAGCTATTTTGCCCCAAATTATACAGCGATTGGTAAAAGTCCCTGAAGCTATCTACGATTTGGGAGGGCGTGACAGCGGTTTGACCCTGTGGCCCCCGGATGCTGGGAATGTAAGTAGCTGCGAGCCTTGGATGCAACGCCCTAGCGAGCAGGCGCCCACACTTGTCGGAATGTTGGTAGTATGTTACCTTCTGCCTTGCTCTGTATCTCATATATGCCTGGTTGTACAGCCCCCGTAATTTATCTCTGGCCTTCATCAGGTCCACAAGTATGGTCCCAGATGGATCTCTTTTATGATACAATTCCAAGGTCTGAATTTGCTGCAAGGTCTGGGATATCGGAGAGGCTCGTTCCCTTTTCAATCTAGCCCCATGTTTAATAAATTCGCCTTTGACCACGCATTTTAGCGCCTCCCACTGATATGGGAGAGGTGTAGAGTCCTGCTCATGGTGTTTGAGAAACTCCGAGATGACCTTCCTCACCCCGGACAGGCACGCAGCATCCCCGAGCAAATTATTATTAAGTCTCCAACTCCAGCTTTTAGGGTAAAGTCCAGGCAAAACCACAGACAGAAAAACTGGAGCGTGGTCCGACCACAGAATCTGACTAATCCATGCCCGCGGAGCCCACTCCATAGCATGGTGGTGAAGAAAGAGGTAGTCAATTCTGCTGTATGAACCCCTGGTGGCCAAGTAGAACGAAAAGTCCTTGTCTCGCCCATGAAGCATCCGCCAGGAATCCACCAGTTGCAGATCAAGGAGCATTTTTTTTAGTCGATTCCTCTTGCTCAGGGACACTGCCGACCTGCCAGAGGAGGTGTCCAGCTCCGGATGTATGGAGATGTTGAAGTCGCCCCCCACAACAAGTGTACCCTCTAGAAACTCCGCTAGCGTCCTCAACACCCCTGCGCAAAAGCTAATTTGGTTGGTGTTAGGGGCGTAGATGTTAGCTATAGTGTATATCTTGGAGAACAGTTCAATCTTAAGAAATATGAACCGCCCATTTGAGTCAACTCTAGTCTCCACCACTTTATGGGGGAGAGATTTATGGATGGCTATTGAAACCCCAGTCGCTTTGGTGTTGGGATTGGGGGCATGATACCAAGAGGAGTAATATCGATTCTTAATAGCTGGTATATATCCCGCCTTAAAATGAGTCTCCTGGAGGAGTAAAATGGCTACTTTCTGCTTGTGCATATTATATAGCACCTGTGTTCGTTTCTCTGGGATATTCATCCCCTTCACATTAAAGGAGCTAATTGTTAATTCCGCCATTATCTACACGCCCCCACCCACAGCGCAGCACAGTCCGGGTGTGGGTACCAGGTGGACAAGGGTAGGATTGGGAGAGGGAAGGGGGCAGAAGGACAAGGTATACAGAAACTGGAAATAGAAGGGGAGGGAACAAGAGAGAAGGGGGGTGCGCAACGGGCAGTAGGTGAGGAAGGGGTTAGATAGAAGAGGGGAGACTAAGGGGTGAAGATACAAGAGGGGAAGGGGTGGGGAGAGCTAAGGAAAGGAAGGAAACCTGCAAGGGGAAAGGAAGAAGGAAGTTTCCCCCAGCGAAACACAAGTAAATTCTAGTGCAAGTGTTCACTAAGTTCTCCAAAATGGAGTATGCGAACTGGCCTACTTGGGGAAGATGGAAGGCTATGGTAGTAGGCAAAGGAGGTGCACTTTCTTATGCGTAAAATATTGGAACCCGCATCTTATAACAGTAATTATGAACAAACAATAGGTCCAGGACCTCAACATGGTGTTGCCGCATGACGGAAACCATGATTGCACAGAAATTGCAACCGGCAGCTCCCCCGCCGCCCCCACCCCAGCAACGGTGAAGCGAGGCGAGCAGGGGCCCCTCAACGGCTCCCCCCTCCCGGCGTGACACAACTCCCACCATCCCAATGTTCAACCTCTCCCCGGGTGCACCCAGGGCAACAGGGGCCATCCCACTCCCCGCCCAGGTTATCCCGACCCCATCAGTCGCGCCGGCAGCGCTGCCCCCAAGACCTCACAAGTCCATCCACCTACGTCGCCGCTATACAGCAGGTGATAGCATGCAGATCGACCGATTCCTAAGCGGCCAGCACGGAGTCCAATGTGGCCGACGCCCAGGGCAGGCCAACCCATAATTCACGCCAGCCTACCTTGAGGGCGCCAACCCCCCCAGACGTCCCGCACCGACCTAGTGACCAATGTCTTGAGGGCGTCCATTCCAAAGGGTGGGGCGCACAGGAAGCCAGGCACCGGGATGGTTACTAGAGCAACATGTTGGGATAGACAAGGACAAAATACATAGGGATGGGCTCCTTCATTCTGTATAGTCCATCAGGGCATGGGGGGGGGGGCAGATCGACGACCAGCCGCCAAATCGCCATCAAGCGGGGTTAGACAGCCCGACGTCGCCCACCGCCCCTGATCCTATTTCTCTGGGGTTGCGGCTCTCCCGGTCGCGGACGTGGGCCAGGCCCTCCATTGTCCCCCAAGGAGGGCGACAACCAATCTTCAATTTGTAGACTTGGTATGTCCAAGAAACGGAATAGCTCCGGAAGCTGCGCATGGGAACGCAAAACAAATGTCCGGCCTCCCTTCATGACCACCAGATGAAAGGGATGACCCCACCTGTATGCAGCCCCTGCAGACTTTATGGCTGGTAGTTTGCTATTTAGAGTCCGACAGAGCCTGCTGCGTTGCCGCTTGCGCCCTCTCCAGTGCTTCTTAACGCTGTTCAGTAGTAGACTGCTGCTGCTCAAGGGTGTTCACCCTATGGGATACCTCAGAAACCGATCTTGTGACCTCCTCGAGCTCTCTTCTCAACAGGGACTCCATTCGATTAGTGTAATTCTCAAAATCCCTCAGAGACGGAAGAAACTTAAAAAGTATGTCAATATTGTACTGTTGCAATATCTCTATGCAGCCTGAGCTGGATTCCTCCTCGGGTGTGTCGGCAGTGTCCCTGAGTAAACGAAATAAGCTGAAAAAAGTGCTGGCTGATATGCAATTGGTGGACTCGTGGCGGGCCCTACATGGACGAGACAAGGACTTTACGTTCTTCTCTTCTGCTAGGAAATCTTATAGCAGAATAGATTATTTATATCTGAGTCATCACGCCATGGATTGGGCTCCGCAAGCGCGGATCGGCCAGATTGTATGGTCGGACCATGCTCCGATATTCCTTTCTGTGTGCTTACCCGGGCTTTACCCGAGGCGCTGGAACTGGAAGCTTAATAATAATTTGCTGGGGGACGCTGTCTGCATGTCAGGGGTCAGAGAAACGATCAAGGAATTCCTGAGGGGGGGCGTGGCCGGCTATGGGAGTGTGAGGACGTGCTCAGACTGGGCTCCCGCTGGCCGTCCTGGCAATTTAAACATTTGAAGGACTTACCCACCTGTATATCGACAGCCGCGCCATGGTGAAGAAGCGGAGGGGTGCCAAGACGCCCTCGCATAATCAGAGCCGCAAGATCGGCGCCTACATGGACCGGGGCAGCACGTCGGGCCGAGAGAGCGCCTCTTCCAAAATGGCGCCGGCCCCGGCTGGAGCTGCCGAGACCTCCCCTGGCCGTCGGGGGGGCCGGGACCGCGTGGATGCGAGGTCCCTCTCGCCATCGGGGGCCCCCGCTGTGGCCCGTGATGTCAGGGCTAGGAGCTGCCCTCCCTCGTATGTCCCACCGGGGATGAGCGGCGGCGGAGCTGTGGAGAGAGTTGCGGCAGCGACAGGTGAGCCCGCGGTGACCTGTGTGCGGCCTGAGCGGAGGGAGGGGGAAAGCCTCCCAACCGCCCGTGATGTGCGGCCCTTGGGACCCGAGCGGGGGAGCCAGAGCGATCGCGCTGCCGCTGGTGCCGCCCCTGTGATGACACGTGCGGGGGAGAGAGGAGAGAAGCCCCCCTCCCCATGGAGGTCTACAGGAGGGACGGACCTGGTCTGCTGCGGGGATGCTGCTGCCGGCGAGTCCAGGAATGTCGCAGCTGAGTTGCCCAAGCCCTGATCTGTACCCTCCCTCCCCTCACTGTGGGGGACGCTCTGGCAAGATGGGGGCCCTGGTGGAATCCCCCTGTCGATCATCGGTGGCTACCCCCTCCCCACCGTCCTGGCAGGAGCCAACGGGCCTGGGGTTCAGCCCTGGTCCGGATCTGTCTCAACCAACGAGGGACTCTCTCCGGCTTCGGGCCGAACCGACTCCTCCTTTTGCCCCCAGAGATGCGACAGCTGCACTTCCGCCCCCGGGCTCTTCGGGCGAGAGGCATGTGGGTGGGGCTTGGCCTGGGATGCCCCCTACTCCTGTTTGGCAACAGAAGAATGCTCCTATGGGGCCTGCCTGGCCCTGCGACCGGCTCCTGGCGGAGAGGAGGGGAACAGTGGTGCCCTCTCCATATGACGGTGCGCATGCAGGAGCTCCCGTTAGCACCAACTCGGGCCGGCCTCCACTGCCTGTGGACTCGGGATGCCCCCAGGGTTCAATTCTGCGCGATCCCCCTGGGGCGAGAGTAGCACCCACGCTTCAGAGTGACGCCCCTTACGTTGCCTATGCTCCCCAGATGGCGCTGCACTCCTCTCTGGATCCTATCCTCGCAGCCTTGAAGACAGAGCTCAAAATCTTGCCCACCAGGGATGACCTTGAATCCTTCATCCAGAGGGTGGAAGGCGCCTTTAAAAAGGATATCTCGGATCTGCAGCAGTCGGTGGGCAATCTCGACACCAGAGTCGACTCGCTGGAGCAGTTTCGAACCGCGACCACCCAGAGGTTGGAGGCGCTGGAGCGGGATCTGGCCCATCAGAAGGCTGTCGCGCAGGCAGCGGTTTTGCACCTGGATGACCTCGAGAACAGGAGCCGTCGCAATAACATCCGCGTCAGAGGTCTTCCAGAGGCGACGGGCCCAGACCAGCTTCGTCCTACCATCATCTGCATTTTCAACGACATACTCCGCCGCCCGCCAGACACCGAGATAGTGATGGACCGCGTACACCGGGCCCTTGGTCCCAGATCTGCAGATCCATCCCGTCCACGCAATGTTATATGCCGCTTACATTATTACGCTGTGAAAGAGGACATTCTGGCAAAGGCCTGGGAGCAGGGTCGGATATGCTTCGATGGAGCCCCCCTACAGCTGTTTCCAGATGTGTCGCGTAGGTCTCTCATGATGAGGCGAATCCTGAAGCCTTTGCTCTCCAAGATACGGGACTGTGGGGGTTCCTACCGTTGGGGTTACCACTTTCATCTTGTGGTCCGTAAAAACGCACCTTCACCGTGAAAACCCATGCGGATCTATCAGGCTTTTTCGCCTTCCTGGACTCTCCCCCGTTGGAGGTCCCGGATTGGAGAGACATCTCTCTTCCTTTGGGCCCCCTGCGGCCTCCAGAGAGACAACCGCAGAGGACTCGGCGGGCGAGAGGCGGAGGGGCGGCTCGCGGAGGACCTGCCGGTGGTCCATCGAGAGACCCCCGCCGTGTGGCCAATGAGGATTAGGCGGGCCCCGCCGCCACTGGCGATATCCTTGCATGGAGTGGTGCTTTGATGACTCATTTTTTTTAAGATTGTGTAGCCTACGCTTTGGGCTCATTGAGCGGCTCTCCGCTTGCTTAACTTGTTTGACGAGCGAGGGGTGCGGGTGTCCGTGCTCGGGTGCTGCTTGCATCTCTAATGGGCTGACCCCCCTCATGCGGGGCTAGCTCCGGATGAGTTGGGGGCCACCCCCCGGGGCCGGTCTCGATGAGCCCTGAACCTGCTCCTTTATTGTTAATAGCGCGTTACATGCTTAATTACGTTCCTCCTCATGGTGTTTGGCCGTACAGGTCATTTCTCAATATTCTTAGAATGTTTTTGCCTGCTCTGGCTGGCTCGGGCTCGCTGGGCTGCTCTCCCGCCTACTCCGCCGGCTTGTGGAGTGCGGGGTAGGGACGTGCGCCTTCGGGTGCTGCATCCATCTCCCTCTTCCTGGTCGACCCACCGTGCTGGGCATAGTTTCCGGATGCGGCGCGGTCCCTCACACGGGGGCAGACCCGGCGAGCCACGAGTCAGTTCCATATTTGTTTATACCGCACCAGTGCCCATGTGTAGTTCTGGTTTCTCATTTTCTGATTTGTTTTGGTTAACCTGTCTTTTGCCCGGACGCCTCTTATATCCGCTGCCGGGCTCCCCGTTGCTGGCGTTAGGGCTGGATGTATTCAACTAATGGCTTTGTATTCAACTAATGATTTAAAGCTTTTGTGGGTATTATCCTGTGATGGGGACCTCCTCTGGCAGTATAGTCGGTGGGAGTTCCCCCAGTGGGTTGGAAGTAGGGATGGCCAGGGGACCCCCTCTACCTCTCAGACCCGTTTCGCTGCCACCATAGGCCAGGACCCTGAGGCCCCCTGGGGTGGCGTTTTGATTGCCTCGGGTGCCTAGGGTTCGATTCTGG
Organism: Gastrophryne carolinensis; assembly: GCA_027917425.1. Classification (NCBI taxonomy): domain Eukaryota; kingdom Metazoa; phylum Chordata; class Amphibia; order Anura; family Microhylidae; genus Gastrophryne; species Gastrophryne carolinensis. Next base: position 123,711,590 of record CM051243.1, on the reverse strand, counting down.
GAAAGAAGGTATTCTTCCCGCTCTTAGATTCCCCTTGATTTTCCCTTTAACGTAAGTTTCGCCCTTCACGTTTTAGTCGGGTGTTTGTCTCTCCTTTGTGTGTTTCCCTTTGTCTCGTGTGCCTGTCAGTCTTTGTTTTCCTGGTGTACTTACCGCCATCCCCTCCACTGCCTCCCTCCCGTCCTTTCTTCCTCCTCTATTCGTCTCTCTTGCAGGCTTAGGGCCCATTTCTCCCTGGTGCCATTTACCGTTGAGTTAGGGGCGGCTTCATTTGGTCTGACATGGCTAGGGTCCAATGTACGTCCTTGAACGTTAAGGGCCTGAACTCCCCCGTTAAGCGGTCTGCCGTATTGAGTGAGCTGAAGCGATTGGGAGCGGGAATCGCCTTCCTTCAGGAGACCCACCTTAAGGAAGGGAGAGTGCACAATCTATCCAACCGTCACTTCCGCCACCAGTACCATGGCTTGTCCCCTGACTCTAAGTCAGGGGGGGTGGCCATCGTCCTGGCAGGTCACCTTCCCTGGACAATGGAGGAGATGATCCATGACTCTGAAGGTAGATACCTCTTTGTAAGGGGTGCTCTTTATACTCAGAAGGTGACGCTGGCGACCTGCTATGCTCCGAGCTCGAACCAAACCAAGTTCCTGAGGTCTTCCTTGGAGAGGTTGGTGGAGTTCGCTACTGGCATTCTCCTTTTGGGAGGTGATTTCAACTGTGTTTTGGATCCTCAACTTGACACCTCTAGGGGGACCTCTAGTATCCCTTATTCAGCTCTGAGGAGGATTAAGGCCCTCCTGTTCGAACATCAACTTTTAGATGTCTGGCGGATCGTGATTGACTGGTTCTTGGTCCCCCACAGATACGTGCATCTCATATTTCAGTCTCTGACCACGCTCCCATCTCTATCATTCTGTCGATCCCGGACTCCCCCCACCCATCGGGACACTGGAGGCTTAATGGCTCCCTCCTTCAGGACCCTGAGTTCAAGGCAGAAATTCGTTTGGCAATCACCAAATTTTTTTCAGTAAATGACACCCCTGATGTCCCTCGGTTGTCACAGTGGGAGGCTCACAAGTGCGTGATTCGGGGCTTGTTGATTAGAAGGGGCGCCTACCTCAAAAAGGAGAGGGAGAAACAGACTGCTCACCTGCTGCAGGAAATCCGGAGTCTGGAGACTCGGCATAAACAATCTTTGGACCCCGCTCTGGGTGTAAAATTAGCTGAACTTCGGGAAGCCCTCGGGGATGTGAGCTTCGTGAAGGTTAGGGGCCAGATTGCTAGATGCCGTAGGTTTTTTTATGAATTTGGCAATAAAAGCGGCAGGGCCCTCGCTAGAGCCCTGCGGGGGCAGCGGGCCAAAAACTTCATCCCCAGCATACTTGACTCAGGTGGTAACAGCCATCAAAACATAGGGGATATAGCTAAGACCTTTAGGGACTTTTATGCTGACCTGTATAATCTGCCACAAAATAAGTCCCAGGCTCACCAACAAAAAATCTATATCCGGAAATCGGGCCTTCCCCGGCTCAAGCAGAGTGTGGTGGAGGCTCTCGAGGAGGAGATTGACATGGGGGAGTATTTAAGGGCCATCAGGGGCATGAAGCCTGGAAAGGCTCCTGGCCCTGATGGCTTTAGCCTGGAGTATTATAAGGAACTGGCGGGTACTTTGGGCCCCCACTTTATTTCGTCCTTTGGCTCTTTGAGCGATGGACTCCCCCCCCCCCCCCCCACACGGGACACTCTCCGAGCTAGCATTGCAGTTATCCCTAAACCAGGTAAGGACCCAGCACAGTGCGGCAGTTATAGGCCCATATCCCTGCTAAATTGTGATCTCAAGATTTATAATAAAATCCTGGCGGACAGAATAGCCCCCCCTCCTCCCGGACCTCATACATTGGGACCAGGTGGGCTTTATTCCGAATCGCGAGGGGAGAGACAACACGATAAGAGTTATGGGGTTGATCCATCACGCGCGACAGATGGGGGAGGCTGCGTTGCTTCTCTCCACGGATGCCGAGAAGGACTTTGATAGGGTGAGCTGGGCTTTCCTTGAGGAGACCCTTAGGCACATTGGGCTGGGCGACAGGATGCTTCGCCGGGTCCTGGCTTCATACACCTGTCCCTTGGCATCCGTGGTGGTGAACGGCCTGCCTTCTCAGGCTTTCCAATTATTTAACAGGACGCGGCAGGGCTGCCCACTTTCTCCGCTTATTTTTAGCATCTCGCTGGAGCCATTCCTTCGGCTGGTTAGACAAAATGTGGATGTCGCGGGCGTGAGAGTGGGCGGGACTGAGCACAAGGTAGCGGCGTATGCCGATGACCTGATGTTCTTTGTCTCGAAGCCGGAGATCACCTTGCCAAACCTTCTTGCAGAGCTTAAGAGCTTCCAGGAGGTCTCCAATTATAAGATCAACTTCCAGAAGTCCTCTGCTTTGAACATTAATGTCCCCGCAGAGAGACTGCGCCACATCATGAAAAACTTTCATTTTAACTGGGAGCGGGAGGCTGTTACGTATTTGGGTACACGGATTCCTTCCAAACTGCAAGAAACATTTACATTGAATTTCCCTCCACTGTTAAAAAGGTTGGAGGAAGACCTCCTGAAATGGAACAGGGGAGTCTTTTCTTGGTTCGGAAGGGTTAGTGTCATCAAGATGAACATCCTCCCCAGGGTGCTGTATTTATTCCAGACCCTCCCAAAAGACATCCCCTCTACCTTTTTTAAGCAGCTCACAGGAATGTGCACCAGGTTTGTTTGGGCTGGTCGCTCTCATCGTATGGCGGCTTCTCTTTTGACAGTCTCTAAATCTAAGTGGGGGTTGGGTCTGCCGGACTGGAGGTGCTATCATGCAGCGGCTCATTTGAGCCGGGTTATTGACTGGTGCCGACACTCCGCTTTGAAACAGTGGGTCCAGTTGGAACAAGCTGCCTCCCCTTGCCCTCTCCCGGGTTTACCATGGGTCCCATTGAATAGACTTCCACAGCTGAACAAACACCCCACAATTGGCCCGTCCAGGAGAGTGGTGGATAGATTTTTTCCAAGGCCGGGTCTCTCCCCGGACAGTCCCCCTTGGCGCCTGTTCTGGGCCACCCTGACTTTCCGGTGGAGATAACTGGGGGTCCTTTTAAAGCTTGGATCCACCAGAACTGTTTCAGGAGACTCCACATGCAGGTTGGCGGCGAGTGGAGGAGGCCGGAGGCCCTGGTTGAGGATCTTGCCCTCAGACCCATTACGCAGTTACAGGCTCTTCAGCTTCTGCACTATCAGCGGTCGGGCGATTTCACGGCTGACGCATCAAGGCGGCCAACACAATTTGAACAAACCTGTCTGGGGGTCGGCCATTTTCGGGGAGCCCTGTCATACTCGTATTCGTTACTGGTGGAACCTCCGGATAACTTTGTTCCACCCTACGTGAGGGGATGGGAGAAGGAACTGAGCAGAACCTTTGCGGATGCAAAGGCTTGCCATGATTCAGCTGGCGCATAAGAGCTCCATCTCCTGCAAATATCAGGAGACTACTTTTAAAGTCCTTTCCCGCTGGTACCGTGTCCCAGCGCTCCTGGCGGCCATGTTCCCTTCCTCCTCCCCTCTCTGCTGGAGGTGCATGCGAAGTAGGGGGACCATGATACATGTCTTTTGGGAGTGCGAGAAGTTAGCTGGCTTTTGGAGGGGGGTGAGGGAGGTTGTTAGGAAACTGACGGAGATTGACCTCGGTGAGGACCCTGCATGCTACCTGCTTAATCTGGCTCCGGCCTCTATGAGACTAAGGCGCAGATCCCTTCTCGCCCCACTTCTGAGTGCTGCCAGATCATGTATACCAGCCAAATGGAAGTCCACAGAACCCCCCACTACAGCACAGTGGCTGGCCGCTGTCCAGGAGATACGTAGGATGGAGGAACTTACTGCCTCACTAAGGGGGACTTATGAAAAACATAGGAGGACTTGGCAGGAATGGGATCACTTCACCTTCTCATCAGACTTTCTCCTTTATACGTAACATGGCCTGGGTAGGCTACTAGTGGGGTGGCCCCTCCGCCCCTCTCCTCTTAGTCCCCACACCGTACATTCCCTCCCGCTTCTTCCTTGAGTGTGTCTGTCCTGTCTTTCCCCCCCCTTCCCCTTCCCCCCCGTTACTTATTCCCGAATGGTTTGGTTTTGCTTTGTTGCTTTACCCTTTGAAAAGAAAGTTGGAGGCGTGGGTTGCAGTAGATAAAGTAAGCTACTGAACGGGTCCGCTGCCTAGAGTCATGGGGAGTGGGGCCTGCTGCGGCCCTGCACTTCATTCGTATGTTTTTTGACCCCCTATTATTGTTATCGTGCGACTCCGTTTATGTTTATACGCTTATTGCTTTGTGTATACTTCTGTGGCACTGCGTTGCCAAGCACTGTAATTCTTGCTTCCTTCAATAAAAACGTTTAATTACAAAAAAAAAAAAAAAAAAAAAAAAAAGGAATTCCTGAGGAATCATGTGCAAGACCCTACACTCCTTCCATATCAGTGGGAGGCTTTAAAATGTGTAGTGCGGGGGGAGTTCATTAAACATGGGACCAGGCTAAAAAAGCAACGAGCCACGTGGTCTCCTCCCCTGATATTTGATATTTGGGCTCGGGCATACTTATTTATATCCATTGGTGGTCGCAAGCAAAAGTCCTCCCCCTCCCCCCCCAGTGCAAATCAAAGAAGATCCGTTTGGGGTCCCCTACACATGAGAGGAAATAAAAAACCCAAGTCAGTGGTGGTCGCCTGTGGTACGCAAACGATGGAGCCTCAGAGGGGGGCTGGACAGGAGCCCACTAATCCTGATACCGCAGCTATAATGGCAGCTATTGCCTCTTGTCAGAGTGCCCTCACAGCCAAATTTGATACCCTCCAAGAGCAATTTAATTATGTCCGCCATGACCTGGATAAAATTCGGGACCGTACTGGCGAAGCGGAGAGAAGGATTGGAGAGACGGAGGACCGGCTCACCGCTCAGGCGGGGGAACTCGCAGTACTGAGGAGACAGGTAACCACCTTGATGGGGAGGGCAGAGGACGCAGGGAACAGATGCCGGAGAAATAATGTCAGAATTCTGGGTCTACCCGAAAAAGCTGAGGGCTCCTCCCCGGAGCAATTTGCTGAAAATCTTATAAGAGAGACCTTGGCACCAGCTAACCTAACCAAATTCTTCACCGTGGAAAGGGCTCACAGAATTCCGATGAGACCCCTCCCCCCCCGGAGCCCCGCCAAGACCCTTCATATTTAAAGTTCTCCACTACAGGGACAGAGACGCTATCCTGGCCGCCGCCAGATTGAAGGGAGTGGTGAATTTTGATAATGCGCGTCTGTCCTTCTTCCCGGACTTTACCTCGGAGGTTCAAAAGATGAGACGTTCCTTTAATGGAGTGAGGGAGAGGCTCAGGAAAAGGAAGATCAAATACTCCATGTTGTTTCCAGCACGGCTTCGCGTTCAAGATGGGGAGTCCACTAGATTTTTTGCCTCTGCAGAAGAGGCCAACACATGGCTGGACTCCTTGCCCGGGGCCTGATGGACTGGGTCTCCGGGTCGGTGAGGATTTGATCTTTGCCAACTTCCGGCTGTATTTGATCTGTTGGCTGCTTACTGATGGGGGCGCCTGCCTTCGTCGGGCCTTTTGTTTGTTCGCCGGAGTGAGCCTCCTGGTGCAGCCCGATGCACGGCTGCACCCGTGTCACCAAGCTTGAAAGTTCAGAAGCTGTTATCGTTGTTAAGCCTTGATTTGCTGCTCTAGTCACCAAAACATCCTGCTCTGAATATTGCGGGAGAGCCGGTGGCTCTGGATTCCCAGGGTGGGATGGCACTTCCCCCTCTACCTCCGCCCCTTCTCTCTTCCCTATCCTTGCCCCCCCCCTTTTTCCCGGCTCCCACTCCGGCTCCCATTCCCTCTCCTGCCCCTATTGATTGTACCCGTCCCCACCCCCCAATTTGTTTCCATGCGACCCTGGGAACCCAAGGCAGTTGTCTGCCGACCTGTATAGTGCTATTGGTTATTTTGAGTTGCAGGCCCATTAGGCGTTGTGTCCCTGCGCTCCAGTTGCAACTAGTTACACCTGTGTTGTATTTTTGGTTGGGAGGGATTGATGCTCGCCAAGGTTGGGGGGTGGTGGAGCGGGGTGGGGGGAGGGGAGTATGGGAACGTTTTGTTTAGTTTTATGTATAGTTTTATCTGTATATGCTGTCCTTGTGCTGGGATGAATGTGTGGTATGAATGCCGGACTCGAGAAGAGATTGGATTTTGGTTGGGAGGTATGAAGACCTTGGGAGATTTTGCTCCTGGTCTGGGTACATGTATTCAAATTTTTGATAATGGGTGAATGTAGATTCCTCTCCTGGAACGTCCGGGGACTTAATGATAAAATTAAGCGGGCCACGGTCCTCCAATTTGTCAAGAGATATAAACCGAATGTGGTGATCCTGCAGGAGACTCACCTGGTGGGGCGGAGAGAACTTTCCCTTAAGAAACCTTGGATTCAATGCTCTTACCATGCTTCTTTCTCTGCCTACTCCAGGGGGGGTCTCTGTACTGGTCTCCAAGGGGACGCCATTCGTGTTGTATTCTGTGCAGACGGACCGGGAGGGCCGCTATGTGATCCTGCATGCCAAGCTCATGGACACGGATGTGGTCATAGTTGGTGTGTATGTTCCTCCTCCCTTTTGTATTCAGGTACTGAATCGGATCATGGAAAGGGTGGTTGGCCTGCCACCGGCACCAATTCTCCTTATGGGGGACTTCAATATGGTGCTGGATTCGGCATTAGATCGCCTGGACAGGAAGTCGGGCCCCAGAACGCAATTGGCCGCTTGGGCTGAGGCCCTGGGTCTGCGGGAGATTTGGAGATGGAAGCACCCCAGCGACAGGGCGTACTCCTGTCACTCGGCTGCCCACAAATCCCTGTCCAGGATTGACCTAGCGTTTTCATCATCTGACTTACTAGCCAAAGTAGAGGCTTGCAATTATCTTCCGAGAGGCATCTCGGATCACTCACCGCTATTGACAGTGGTTGGGTTGTCACATGTGCAGAGAGATAGAGTGGGATGGACCTTGAGCCCCCTATGGCTAGAGAACCCTGACATTAAAGATAGCCTGTCGTCTGCGGCAGAGACGTTCTGGGAGTGTAACTTGGATGAGACGTCTGTAGGGGTCAGGTGGGATGCTTTTAAGGCAGTCACCAGAGGGTGTGCCATCAGCGCCATTAAAGCGGTAAGAGAAAAGAAAGGGAGGGAAAGGGTTGGACTTGAAAATAAACTTGCGGCTGCGGAGGAGAAATTTGTGGCCACGGCCGACAGTGGGGACTACTCGATGCTGATGACTCTTAAAAGGGAGTACAATCTATTGCTGACTGACTCCACCAGGAAATTGTTGCTATACAGACAGGCGGCAATCTTTGATAAAGGGGACAAGAATGGGAGAACCCTAGCCTATCTAGCAAGGGCTGAGGCACAATCCAACTGCATTGCTGGAATATCTGATGGGAGGGGATTGGTAACGGAAGGGACTGAAATAGCTCGGCGGTTCCATGAGTATTATTCGGCCTTGTATTCCTCGGGGTCCAAGTACCGGACGGAGGAACTGGGAACCTATCTAGACCAGATCGACTTCCCGGTGCTGGCCCCAGAGTTACGGGAGTTCCTTGATGCCCCCAGAACGGTGGAAGAGGTCACGAGTGCAATCGGAGTGCTCCCTGGAAGGAAGGCGCCGGGCCCTGATGGAATGCCGGCTGAATGGTACAGACTGGCGCGGGAGCAGATTGCACCTAAACTATTAGAAGTTTTTAGGGGGGCGCTGGGGGATGGAGGTCTCCCAGCCTCTTTTTGTGAGGCACATATAGTTCTTATATATAAGGATGGGAGGCCTCCAGATGCCTGTGCTTCTTATAGGCCCATATCCCTCTTGAATCAGGATGCCAAAATATTCGCCAAATTGTTAGCCACTAGATTAAACGAGTCATACTACAACTAATTGGGCCTGATCAGTCTGGCTTTATGCCGGGTCGCACCACGGGGATAAACCTGCGGAGACTGATGTCGAACCTTCAGATTGTGCACGATAACTGTGGGGATCGAGCGATTGTTTCACTTGACAACGAGAAGGCCTTCGACTCGGTGGAATGGACCTTTCTGTGGGCGGTGTTGGATAGAGTTGGGCTCCCCGAGAGTTTTGTAAAATATATCAAATTATTATATAGACATCCCACGGCCCGCGTGCGGGTCAACGGATGTTTCTCCGACCCCTTCACACTGAGCAGAGGAACCAGACAGGGGTGCCCACTCTCGCCGCTGCTATTTGCCCTGGCTATTGAACCATTGGCAATTCTGGTCAGGAACTCCCCGGCCGTCACGGGGTGGAAGCTGGGTGCGGTGGAAGAGAAAATTTCGCTGTATGCAGACGACACCCTGCTATACTTGGCTGACTGCCACAAGTCCCTAGAAGCAGCCTTGGACATCCTCGATACCTTTGGGAGATTCTCAGGCCTGAAAATTAATTGGAGGAAATCCAGTCTGATGCGGGTTGATGCTTGTGACTCTTTGGGTATCTCTCAGAGATCCCAGCTAAAGGTGGTGCGGCAATTTAAGTATCTCGGAATAATGATTGGGAAGCAGCCTAGTCAATTTATGCCCCTCAATATATCACCAGTCATTGCGAAACTGAAACAGAGGGTCGGTCAGTGGGCGGGTCTACCACTGTCGGTCATGGGTAGGATCAATGTTTTTAAGATGATCTTTCTCCCCAAATTATTATATATTTACCAAGCCTTGCTCCCCGCTTACCAATATTGCTCCCCGCTTCTCATTTCAAGGCGCTGGAAGCTATTATTTTTGGATTAATTTGGGGGCAGTCTCCTCCGCGGTTAAATAGACAAATTATGAAGGCGCAGATAACCATGGGAGGTCTGGCCGTGCCGCATATGAAAATGTACTTTTATGCTGCCCAACTACTGTATGCCCATTGGTGGATTAGCCGACCGGGGGATAACCCGGTGGTGCGTTTGGAGGAAGCGGTGCTGGGGTCCCCTGCACGGCTCTCCTCCTTGGCCTATAGGGGTACAAGGGGACTCAGGGAGGCAACCACATGTATGAGAACGGTCTGCAGTATCTGGGGGAGGGTGGCCACAATATGTGCGGATCCAGACGGGGGTGGGGCGTATTCCCCTTTCACCCCCCTTTGGGCTAACCCTTGGCTTCCGGAACTCGGGACTGTGCAGGATCCACACTTCTGGAGTGGAAGGGGAGTTCACCAGCTGGGTCATCTTTACAGAGGGGGAGTAATGGTGTCCTTTGATCAGCTCAAAGAAAGCTTTCACTTGTCTAATCGGGATTTTTTCCGTTACCTACAAATTAGACATGCCCTGAACGCTCAGTTTTCCAGGGTGGCCCCCAGGGTGTCGGTTTCACGAGTGGAGAATGTAGTTAGAAACTCGAATCTGGGAAAGCCAGTTTCCATGCTTTATAAATGTCTGCTAGGCGAACTGGAATCCCCTAGGGCAGGAGTTGAGATGAAGTGGCAGGCTATAGACCAGAGCCTGGATCAGGATGATTGGGAGGAGGTGCTGGATAATCTGCATTCTTCGGTGATTGAGGCGAGAGATAGATTGATCCAGACCAAATGGATCCATCAGGCGTATATTACTCCGGTCCGTCTGCACAGAATGGGACTCCTGGATAGAGACACATGTCCTAGATGTGAGGGTGGTAGCGGTACATGGATACATATGATCTTGTCATGTGGAATAATTGCGGGCTATTGGGAGGATGTAATGGGCCTGATTAGCAAAATAGTGGGATTTCGCATAAGGGGTTCGGTCCCGATATGCCTTCTGGGAGTGGTGGAGCCGCTGTCGGAGCTCAGTGCATTGAAAACATTGCTTCGGCTGCTACTCTTTTATGCCCGGAAGTGTATACTGATAAATTGGAAACACCCAGCTACACCATCTGTACAGGCATGGAAAAGGCTGGTTAACCAGAAACTTGCCATGTATAAATTGACATACGAAGCGAGAGGAGTGCCAGACAAGTTTGCCAAGGTATGGGATCCCTGGTTGCAATGCCAGGACTCGGTATCGAATGATGGCTAAGGGGAGAGTATGGTTGCATAACGGTGGTTACAGCCCTGGCACCGACGAGTGGTGTAGAGGTATGTGGCTGCAGACTGACATCTAATTACTGGAGGGGGGAAGCGGAGGGTGGTGGAGAGGCGGTACATCACCTTGTTGTACTTCTAACCATTTTCAGCTCTGTCGGGCCTCCTCAGGAGGAGTTCCAATCTTGTACGGCCTGAGTCCGGTGTGAATGTCGTTGTGTTGTGTGAATGGATGTCTTGTGTAAGTAGGCCAGTTTGATATTAGGCGCCATGGCGTCTGGATCGCTGTATTGCATAACTTTTATTGTATGTTATGTGTTATGTTTCTTGCAAAATAAAAGCTTTTAAAAAAAAAGAATTGCGACCACCTATATACCCAACATCAGGGGATCGCAGGGGCACATGACTATGGTACCTTCCCAGATAGTGGACGCGTTCAGGGACTACTACCAATCCCTATATAATTTGCGGCGGGATCAGACTGCCCCGATTTCTGCAGACCCCCCTGAAGATGTGGTTAGATATGTTAATGATACATCTCTTCCTTCCATTCCTAAGGAGGAGGCAGAGGTTTTGGAGGAGCCTTTTTCGGTGCACGAGGTGGCCAAGGCATTTGAAGAGACACCGCAAGCTAAGAGCCCAGGGGCAGATGGCTATACTCCCAAATTTTATAAGCAGTTGGCTCCTGAGCTACTTCCCTTCCTGGTCAGAGTATTTAATTCTATAGGTCCTAAATGCGGGTTCCCGGGGCAGTCTTTAGAGGCCATTATTACGGTCCTCCCCAAGCCAGGGAAAGACCCCTCCTTATGTAGCAGCTACAGACCAATATCATTAATTAATATTGACATTAAACTATATGCTAAAATTATATCCTCTAGGCTTCAGCCGTTACTCCCAAGAGTGATAAGCCTGGATCAGGTGGGGCTTGTGCCTGGGCGGGAGGCGCGGGACAACACCAATAAGGTATATAACCTAATTGCATATGCAAACTCCAATAAGGTACCTGCGTGCCTATTATCTTGCGATGCGGAAAAAGGCATTCAATAGAGTAGATTGGATGTTTCTTAAGGCCTTTCTCCAGCAGGTTGGTGTTGGTCCGTCCCTCCTGTCCAGGATATTGGCCCTATATTCCGGGCCCACGGCGAGGGTGAGGGTGAACGGTCTCCTCTCATCGGCCTTTAAGGTTAGTAACGGCACGCGACACGGTTGTCCGCTCTCTCCATTGCTGTATGTCATCACAATGGAGCACTTAGCGGAGGCCTTACGGCGGAATCCTGATATCAGGGGCTTAGTAGTGGGGAACCGTGAATATAAAGCCTCCTTGTATGCCGACGATCTACTGATGCATTTGAGGGCCCCTCTGATCTCCTTTCCGGCGGCCCTCAAGGAATTTGAGACATTCGGGCGCGTGAGTAATTTTAAAATTAATTACTCGAAGTCAGAGGCTTTGAATGTTTCCCTCTCACAGCGGGAGGTTAGACAATTGGAATCCGACTTTTCATTTAAATGGCAGCCCCACTCCATAAAATACCTCGGCGTACAGGTGCCTGCTGACTTGTCTCGCCTGTACGAACTCAACTTCTCTCCTCTGCTCCTGAAGACATTGAGTGAGCTGAATACTTACAATAAAAGGCAATTCTCATGGTTCGGGAGGATTAATGTGTTAAAAATGGATATTCTCCCCAAATTTCTCTATTTTTTTCAAACGATTCCTATATATTTACCCAACGGCTTTTTTAGGAGGCTGAGGACGGCATTTTTAAGATTTGTATGGGGCACGGGGAAACCCCGGATAAGATTTAGTACCCTGACTAGGCTTAAACCAAACGGTGGGGCGGGGCTTCCCGATCTGAGAACATACCATGCAGCTGTTATGACTCTCCGCATTCTGGACTGGGCCGGGAGGGGGGAGGAAAAACAGTGGGTAGAGCTGGAAAAGGCGTTGTCTCCTATTAACCCAATCTCTCTGTCGTGGGGAGGCCCTCTCCCCATGCGGCAGAGAGATTCCCTCCCATTTTTGGCGGGGAAATTCCTGAAGGTATGGGACAATCTGACCAGGCGGGGGGGAGTGGTTCATAGGCCCGGCCCCTTGACTCCGCTCTTTGATAATTGCTCCTTCGCTCCAGGTGTACAAGCTAGGAGTTTCCTGGCATGGGAGGCGTCATCTAACGTCACCATGGGGAACATTTTGGCCTCGGGCAGGCGTCCCACGCTGGAAGAGATGAGGCAGGGCGCGCCGGGACACCGTATTTCATGGCTCCTATATAATCAATTGAGTGCCTTTATAAAATCCCAGAGCCTTGCGGATCAAGGTATTAGACCTTTAACGCAGTTGGAGCATGCACTGATTCGAGCTCCTCCGGATAAACATGCGGTTGCAGTCCTGTATCGCACGATGTTGGGGATCAAACACAGCTCACCACCGGGATTTATTAGAAAATGGGAGGAGGAATTGGGTGTACAGATAGACAGCGAGGACCTAGATAAGATTTACTTATTCACCCATAAACTCTCGATCCCGTGTGCAGCGCAGGAACGGAATTACAAGGTTTTGGCTCGTTGGTACAGGTGCCCGGCGGACATACATAAATATAATAAGTCCTGCTCTGATAGGTGTTGGCGGTGCTTGAGGGAGCCTGGTACCATGTTGCATGTTTGGTGGAGTTGTCCTGCTGTCAGGGATCTCTGGGAGAGGGTCTTGTCAACCTATAATTCTATTGTGGGGGAGTCAGTGCAGAACACCCCACAGCTGGCGTTGTTGTCTCTGCTTCCTGGGTCCATTTCTAGTAACAAAAAAGGAGTCTTGGGCACTTCATCACAGCGATGAGAACAATTATTCCAAGGCATTGGAAGTCTGCGGTCTTGCCGACGTTCATGGAATGGGCCCAGGAGGTTGAGTTTATACGCAGAATGGAGGAGATGACTATGGAGGCCAGGGGCACGCAGGAGACGCACACGATGACCTGGGCTGCGTGGATTGATTATAGAGACAATCGCTTGTCCTCCGAAGCACCATAGACAGTGATTGGCTGCGCGCTTCTGCTTCCTTCCATCCTAATCCTCTTGTCCCCCTTGCCCCCTCCCCCTTTTTGAGTCTCTCTAGTTCTTTCTCCAATTTCTTCTCTATTTCTGTTTCTTCCTTTCGTTCTCATTGGAGGTCTGCAGGGGACTTGGTAGGCTCTGCCCGCTCCCGTTCGTATTATTTCTGTCCTGATAGGATCTGCTGATCCATAATTGGGGCGTCCCACTGGACCCCCAGACTGGCCCCACATGTGGATCGTGGCTTTCAGTTGAAGGCTAGGCTGGCAAGAGTACCATTACCCATGGGGTCAGAGTATGGTTTAATTCACCACAATGTGAAGTTGAGGGTCGGGTGGGGGTGGCCGCGGTGGACGGGGGGGTGGGGGTCGATTCCGTTTTGAATGTTACTGTTTTTGATGTGCTTTAGCTGAACCTGCAGACCGACATGTCTATGTTGGTTATCATTCCTGTCATTGTTATCTTGCTATGTTTTGATGCACACTGTTAACCTTGAAATCTGAATAAACTTATATTGCACAAGATTGTACTGTTCGTCGGGTCGGGGCCCCGCATCGCCTTTCGTTCTCCCCTGCGCTGGATGTTACCTCCGACGGGCCACCTTCTTCCGATCCAGCGTGCGCGCACCTCGCCGCCGCCGCTTTCTTCTTCCTCCCGGCTTCTGCATCGGAGGGAGCCGCCGGTCCCCCGGCCCCCGATGCCTCCACTCCAGGCCCCCACCGGCCGAGGGGCAGGGAAGCAGCCCCTGGGGGGATCATTCCTGCACCATGCGGGACACTCCGGTCTCCTTTCACCCGGCTACCGGCCGATGATCCCGCCATGTCCGCCATCTTGGTTCCTTCCTCGGCAGCCGCCGTGTGCTGGGATGCAGCAAAAAACTTGCTGATCCTCCCAACCTTTCCAGTCTGCACGCCTCCACAGGTCGTCCGACTCTTCCGGCGCTTGGACATCTTGGCAGGTGAGATTTTGATTGCGGGTATATGGTATATTTTAAGTAAAAAGTGCAGAGCTCCAACTTCTGCGTCCATAGCCAAGCCACGCCCCGTCTTTTTTTTTTTTTTTTTTTTTAATTAACCTCTTATGTTTATAGTGTGGATAGTAGTTGTATTTTATTTGTAAATGTTATAAAGTGCTCTCCCAAAAAAATGACATAGCGCCCCCCCTCCCAGGGGGGGGGAAAACCCCTTTTTTTGTTCGGCTAACCCTAACCCTTAAAAATCCAAAAAAAATTGACATAGGGACAACCCCATTTTTTGGAATTTTAGGGGTTAGGGTTAGGCTAACCCTTAAAAAAAAAAAAAAAAAATGACATAGGGTCCCCCTTACCTGTCATAACCAGCCCGGGACCAGCTATGGGGGCTTGTAGGAACAGAGTGGAGGGGCCAGCTTTTGTGGACCCCCACCCTGCAGCCTACAAGCCCACATAGCCTCCTGTGTGGGCCCGGGCTCTTCTGCCCCCCCTGGGCTTTGGGGAGGCAGGTAATTGGGGGTGCGGGGGTTAATGGCAAGTCACCCGCTAGTTGCAGGTGACTTGCCAGCCCCCAGCCTTGTGAACTGGTACAGGGGTTTCATGGACCCCTTACCAGTTCACAAAGGGTTAACATTAAAAAAACACACTGACACATAACAAAAAATTACTTTTATTAAAAAATAAAAACTTTTTTTTAACTTTACTTACCTCCGATCATCAGCTCCTTTGTCCCTCGATGTGATGACAGATGCGATCATGCTGGCTACAGTAGCAGAGGGGCAGGTGATGATCTGATCACCTGCCCCTCTGCTCCTGTGGCCAGCATGATCGCATCTGAATGAAGAGCAGCAGGGTGCCAGGACAACACCCGGTGAGTGACGTCATAAGCCCCGCCCCCAAAGGGCGGGGCATAACGGCAAGATGGCGGCCCCCGTCGGGAGAGGAGCCCTTTCAGGCTCTCCCCTGAAGCTGAAGAGCCGGGGGGGGCGATCGGAGGCCCCCCCAGTGAAGAGGAGACCCGGAGGGAGGCAGCGCGACTGCAGGTAAGTAAATGTCATTTTTATTTTTTTTACAGTTAGAAGCTGCTGCTGCCAAAGCGGGGGGGGGGGTGGCCTATTCCGGGGGCTCTCCTGGAGCCATCCGATGCCCCGCGGGGGATCGGTTGGCACCAAATTTAAAGAGGAGACCCGGCTGGATCCAACGAGGGGTCAGGTAAGTATTTTACTTTTATATTTTTTTTTACTGTGGGGGTTTAAAGTCAGCTACGTGAGTCTCGCGTAGCTGGCACTTAAGTGGAATAGAGGCAGCTACGTGAGACTCACGTAGCTGGCACTAGAAGGGTTAAGACCTGTTTTATAAATGGATTTAGTTTGTTGTACTTTATTTCTACCGGGATTCCCCTGATTCTAAGGTTATTGCGTCTAGACCTGTTTTATAGATCATCGGACTTTATTGTGATTTCTTTTAGTGTTTTATTCATATCTGCCAGTGCCTGTGTTTTATCTTTGCGCTCCCTTGCAAGTACTAACATATCCGCTTCTAAAAGGTCTATACGTTCTGTTATTGTATGCATTGCTGAGTTGAACTCACTGAGCTTAGATGCTATTGTTTCCTTTACAGTTGCTAATATTTGTGTGGAGATTGTATGATAGTATTTAAGCTTATTCAGCGTGTCTGCCATTGAGGTTTTAATATTTAAGAGATCACTTTCTTTTACTGTGCCTTTTAATTGTTTAGTACTGACGTTACTGAGTTCGATAGTGTGCCTGTAATTTTTTTTGTATAATATAAGTTTATTCAAGTTTTCAGGGTTAACAGTGTACATTAAAACATAGCAAGATAACAATGACAGCAATGATAATCTAACATAGGCATGTCGGACTGCAGGTTCGACTATTACACCTTGAGAACAGTAATGTTCAAAACGAAATCAACCCCCGCCCCCCCCCCCCCCCCCCGCCCATCGCGGCCTCCCATGGGGCCAGTCTGAGGGTCCAGTGGGCCACCCCAGTTACGGATCATCCGATCACATCAGAGCAGCAATGATGGGAGCGGGCAAAGCTTACCATGTCCCCTGCAGACCTCCAGTGATAACGAAGAAGGAAATAGAGGTAGAGAAGAGATTAGAGAAAGAACTAAAGAGACTCTAGAAAGGGGAGGGAAGGAGCAAGGGGGAAAGGGGGGATTAGGGTAAGGGAAGCGGAAGAAGCACATGGCCAATCACCGTCTATGGTGCTTCAGAGGATAGGCGATTATCTCTGTAATCAATCCACGCCGCCCAGGTCAGCGCGTGTGCCTCCTGCATGCCCTTGGCCTCCATAATCATCTCCTCCATTCTGCGTATGCCCTCAACCTCCTGGGCCCACTCCACGAACGTCGGCAGGACCGTAGACCTCCAATGTCTTGGAATGACTGTTCTCATTACTGTGATGAAGTGCCGCAGGACCCCCTTTTTGTTCCTAGAAATGGACCCAGGAAGCAGAGACAACAATGCCAACTGCGGGGTGTTCTGCACTGACTCTCCCACAATGGAATTATAGGTTGACACGACCCTCTCCCAAAGGTTCCTGACAGTAGGGCAACCCCACCAAATATGTAGCATGGTGCCAAGCTCTTTCGAGCACCGCCAACACCTATCAGAGCTGGACTTATTGTATTTATGAATATCCGCCGGGCATCTATACCACCGGGTCAAAACCTTATAATTCCGTTCCTGCGCTGCACATGGGGTCGAGAGTTTATGGGTGAATAAATAAATCTTGTCTAAGTCCTCGTTGTCTAACTGTACACCCAGTTCCTTTTCCCATTTTCTAATGAATCCCGGCGGCGAACAATGTCTGATCCCCAGCATCGTGCGATATAGGACAGCAACCGCATGTTTATCCGGGGGGGCTCGAGTCAGTGTGTGTTCCAACTGCGTTAAAGGCCTGACACCTCGATCCGCAAGGCTCTGGGATTTTATAAAGGCCCTCAACTGATTATACAGGAGCCAAGAAATACGCCGACCCGGTGCGCCTTGCCTCATCTCTTCCAACGTGGGGAACCTGCCCGAGGCCATAATGTCCCCTATGGTAACATTAGATGACGCCTCCCACGCCAGGAAACTCCTGGCTTGTACGCCTGGAGCGAAGGAACAATTATCAAAAAGTGGAGTCAAAGGGCCGGGCCTATGAATCACCTCTCCCCGCCTAGTCATGTTGTCCCACACCCTCAGGAATTGCCCTGCCAAAAATGGGAGGGTGTCTCTCCGTCGTTTGGGGAGAGAGCCACCCCACGGTAGAGAGATTGGGTTAATGGGAGACAGCGCCTTCTCTAGCTCTACCCACCGTTTTCTCTCCCCCCTCTCGGCCCAGTCCAGGATGCGGAGAGTCATAGCTGCTGCATGGTATGTTTTCAGATCGGGGAGCCCCGCCCCACCATTTGGTTTAAACCTAGTCAGCGTGCTAAATCTTATCCGGGGTTTCCCCGTGCCCCACACAAATCTCAAAAATGCCGTCCTCAGCCTCCTGAAAAAGCAATTGGGTAGATATATAGGAATCGTTTGAAAAAAATAGAGAAATTTGGGGAGAATATCCATTTTTAACACATTAATCCTCCCAAACCAAGAGAATTGCCTTTTATTATACGCAGTCAGCTCATTCAATGTCTTCAGGAGCAGGGGGGAGTAGTTAAGTTCGTATAGGCGAGACAGGTCAGCAGGCACCTGTACGCCAAGGTATTTTATGGAGTGGGGCTGCCATTTAAATGAAAAGTCGGATTCCAACTGTCTTACCGCCTGCTGCGAGAGGGAGACATTCAGAGCCTCCGACTTCGAGTAATTAATTTTAAAATTACTCACACGCCCGAAGGTCTCAAATTCCTTGAGGGCCACTGGAAAGGAGGTCAAAGGGGCTCCCAGATGCAGCAGTAGGTCGTCGGCGTACAAGGAGGCTTTATATTCACGATCCCCCACTACCACGCCCCTGATATCAGGATTCCGCCGTATGGCCACCGCTAGATGTTCCATTGTAATAACATACAGCAATGGAGAGAGCAGGCAACCCTGCCGCGTACCGTTACTAACCTTAAAGGCCGATGAGAGGAGACCATTCACCCTTACCCTCGCCATGGGCCCGTAATATAGTGCCAATATCCTGGACAGGAGGGACGGACCAACACCAACCTGCTGGAGAGAGGCCTTGAGAAACATCCAATCTACTCTATCGAATGCCTTCTCCGCATCGCACGATAACAGGCACGCAGGTGCCTTATTGGAGTTTGCATATGTAATCAGATTCAATACCTTGTTGGTGTTGTCCCGTGCCTCCCGCCCCGGCACAAACCCCACCTGGTCCCGGTTTATCACTCCTGGGAGTAACGGCTGGAGCCTAGAAGATATAATTTTAGCGTATAATTTAATATCTACATTAATTAGTGATATTGGTCTTTAACTGCTACACAAAGAGGGGTCCTTCCCTGGCTTGGGTAGGACCGTAATAATGGCCTCTAGAGACTGCCCCGGGAACCCGCATTTAGGGCCTATGGAATTAAACACTCTGACCAGGAAGGGAAGTAGCTCGGAAGCCAACTGCTTATAAAATTTGGGGGTGTAGCCATCTGCCCCCGGACTTTTACCTTGTGGCGTCTCTCTAATTGCCTTGGCCACCTCGTGCACCGAAAAAGGCTCCTTTAGTGCCTCCGCCTCCTCCTTAGGAATGGAGGGAAGAGAAGTATCGTATACATATTTAACCACATCTTCCGTAGGGTCTGCAGATATCGGGGTGGTCTGATCCTGCCTTAAATTATATAAGGATTGGTAGTAGTCCCTGAACGCGTCTACTATCTGGGAAGGCACCATAGTCATATGCCCCTGTGGTCCCCTGACGCTGGGTATATAGGTGGTCACGTTTCTAGGGTGTAGCGCCCTGGCTAGTAGTCTCCCACTTTTGTCGGCTGATTCATAATAGATGGCCTTCTGACGTTCCCTAAACCTTAGATACGCCTGACTATATAGTCCCTGCAGCTTCTCCCTAGCCTTCAACAAGTCGAGGAGCAAAACGTTTGTTGGGTTCCTTTTATGGTCCCGTTCTAAGGATTGAATGAGCTGTATAGTATCCCGGATTGAGGTGGCTCGGTGCTTTTTCAGCCTGGTCCCATGCTTAATAAACTTCCCCCGTACTACACATTTCAAGGCCTCCCATTGATATGGAAGGGGTGTAGGGTCTTGTACATGATTCCTCAGGAATTCTTTGATCGTGTCTCTAACCCCCGACATGCAGACAGCGTCCCCCAGCAAATTATTATTGAGCTTCCAATTCCAGCACCTCGGGTAGAGCCCGGGTAGACACACAGAAAGGAATATCGGCGCATGGTCTGACCACACAATCTGGCCGATCCGCGCTTGCAGGGCCCAATCCATGGCGTGGTGACTCAAGTATAAATAATCTATTCTGCTATAGGATTTCCTAGCAGAAGAGAAGAACGTAAAGTCCTTGTCTCGTCCATGCAGGGCCCGCCACGAGTCCACCAACTGCATATCGGCCAGCACTTTTTTCAGCTTGTTTCGTTTGCTTAGGGACACTGCCGACACCCCGGAGGAGGAATCTAACTCAGGCTGCATGGAGATATTAAAGTCCCCTCCCACTAGCAAGGTGCCTTCCGAGAACCCCTCCAACATCCTCAGAACTCTTACACAAAAGCCCACCTGGTCAGTGTTAGGGGCATAAATATTCACTATGGTGTACATTTTCATATACAATTCCACTTTAAGGAATATGAATCGTCCGTTGGGGTCCATCTTGACCTCTACGATCTTGTGGGGAAGAGACTTATGGATGGCAATCGAAACCCCTGTTGCTTTGATATTGGGTTTAGGTGCATGATGCCAGGTAGGATAATATCTGTTCCTAATGTTTGGAATATGTCCCTCTTTAAAATGCGTCTCTTGGAGAAGCAGAACGGCAACCTTATGTTTATGCATATCGTATAACACTTGTGACCTTTTCTCCGGGACATTTAGCCCTTTAACATTAAATGAGCCGACCACCAACTCTGCCATTGTCCACGCGCCTCTTGGGGGATAGGGAAGATGGACCAGGAAGAGGGGAGAGAAGGAGGGGTTGTGACACTAGGGGTCTCTAAATAGAGGGGGAAAGACTACAGAAACAAATAACAATAAGAAACAAACAGGTACTAAGTGCTAATGCTAACGTTGGCAATAACGCTCCCTTGGTCCTCTTTATAAGAGACGAGCGTTCTGGCCTACTGGGGGGAAGTGGAAAGCCATAGCCGCGGGCAAGGAGATGCTTCTATCTTATACACACGCTATGGGAGTCCACCTCTCCAGAGTCCCAAGCCTCCGGAAAACATCTTCACCATTCAATAACACCATTAAACTTTAACCTGAGCAGAAAAACATCTTTGTATTCATAACAGTCACCAACAATAGGTTCCCAACCCCCTCCCGCCATCTCCCCTCCGGCTGAGGGGTTAGACGGCTTCGGGAGACCGGGAAGCTCCCATCCCCAGGCCCGCCAAACGCGAAAGCCACCGTAACCCGCCTTCGTTCATCGGCAGGATGGGTCACCCCCTGCCACCCCCACCAGGACATCCATCCACACCCAAGCCCCCTCCCCCCCCCAGGGGTCGGCCACAGGGGCCAGGGCAGGCCACGCTGTCCACGGGCCAACGGCGCTCATCCACGCTGGCCCATGTCCGGTGCCGCCCCCCCCCAGCGCACCCGCGCCCCCCCCCCGCATCCCATCCGTGGATGAAGAAAGGATGGCCGACCACGCACTCAGCTCTGTGCGGTTGTAGTCCAGTACGCAGGGCCCAGTTCCACAGTTTGACCCCCGCACAACGGGTCCCAGGCAAGGGAGGAAGAAGAATGGGGCTCTACAAAAAAACTGGTCCGAGGCTGCGGGCGCGGGGCCCGCGTACCCCCGACCGGAAGCAAACCTGGCGAAGGCAGATCGGGCTGCAGCGCGTCCATGATGTCCTCAGCTGATCTAGATGGCCTGTCGGCGACCGCCATCCCTGACTCTATTCCTCTGCGGCCTTGGTCCTCTAGGAGGCGGACGTCTTCCCTGTTCTCCAGGGACCCCCACATCGGGCGCCAGCCAGTCGTCCACCGGTACACTCGGAATCTCCAAGAAGAGGTCCGGAAGCTGCGAGTGCGACCGAAGAACGAACGATCGCCCTCTCTTCGTGACCACCTGATGGAATGGGTGGCCCCATCTATATGCACATCCATCCACACCCAAGCCCCCTCCCCCCCCCCCAGGGGTCGGCCACAGGGGCCAGGGCAGGCCACGCTGTCCACGGGCCAACGGCGCTCATCCACGCTGGCCCATGTCCGGTGCCGCCCCCCCCCAGCGCACCCGCGCCCCCCCCGCATCCCATCCGTGGATGAAGAAAGGATGGCCGACCACGCACTCAGCTCTGTGCGGTTGTAGTCCAGTACGCAGGGCCCAGTTCCACAGTTTGACCCCCGCACAACGGGTCCCAGGCAAGGGAGGAAGAAGAATGGGGCTCTACAAAAAAACTGGTCCGAGGCTGCGGGCGCGGGGCCCGCGTACCCCCGACCGGAAGCAAACCTGGCGAAGGCAGATCGGGCTGCAGCGCGTCCATGATGTCCTCAGCTGATCTAGATGGCCTGTCGGCGACCGCCATCCCTGACTCTATTCCTCTGCGGCCTTGGTCCTCTAGGAGGCGGACGTCTTCCCTGTTCTCCAGGGACCCCCACATCGGGCGCCAGCCAGTCGTCCACCGGTACACTCGGAATCTCCAAGAAGAGGTCCGGAAGCTGCGAGTGCGACCGAAGAACGAACGATCGCCCTCTCTTCGTGACCACCTGATGGAATGGGTGGCCCCATCTATATGCCGCTCCAACCGACTTGATAGACTCCAACAACGGTCTCATAAGGCGACGCATGTGGAGGGTGCGTCTGGCGAGATCCGGGAGTAAGGTAATCCGCGAACCATTGTAGGGGATAGGGCCCCTATCCCATGCCCTTCTCAGGATATCGTCCTTAACTTTATAGAAGTGGACCCGACAGACTATGTCCCTTGGCCTGTCAGGATCCATGGAGCGCGGGCCGGGAGCCCTGTGGGCTCTGTCGATTTCGATGTGTTCTTCAGGAGGTCTGTCCAGTACAATGTTGAATATCCTGGAGACCACTTCATTTAGATTATTATTCTCTGGGGCCTCGGGGAGGCCGCGTATCCTTATGTTATTCCTGAGGCTCCTGTTCTCCAGATCATCTATATGCATCAGGGCCCTAATTGTTTGTTGGTTAGAGTCCGCTGGAGCCTGTTGCATTGCTGCTTGCGCCCGCTCCAGTGCCTCCAGGTAAGACCCGGTGGGCGACCGAGGCTGAGCCAGGCTGTCAGGTCCATCAGAAAAAAAGATGAGGCTAGCCGGGGGCGATGCATTGAATCCCTGGCCTTCCATTGCGCCACTTGGGCGGCTCCCAAAACTAGCCGGGCCTGGCGACGCGCTCCACTCCCGGGGCATGCCCCGCCATTCTCCGTCCCCTTCACTCTCCCGGGGTGTGGCGCTATGTCTTCCGCTCTCATGGGGACCACTCGTGCGGGCTCTATTGTTAAGGGGCATCGTCGTCACCCGGGCATCCTCGTCGCCCAATTCAGACATATTCATGCCACGGGGAGGGGGATGTATCTCCACCGCTGCCACTCCTGTGCCGGGGCGACTTCTTCTCTTCCCTGCCCCATTCTGCTGTGCCCAAGGCTCTTCTGCTGGAGGGGCCCCACTGCACGCTGCTGGTTGGCCCAGGGACTGAGCCTGCTGTTTAAGTGGGTGTTTGTGTTTGCTCAGCCTCAGCTGCTGTTCCCGGGGTCTTATCTCCAGGGGATCTCTGGTGTCAATTTCCTCCCGGGGCCCCATGGTGATCTCTGCCACCGGGTGATCCCCCCAGTCCCTATTGCCCAGTCCGAGCCCCTCTGGCCATGCTGCTCCCATGCTCTGTGGGAGCTGATTCACCCCTGCTCTGTGGGGCAGCTGATCTGTAGGTGGGGGGGACTCCTCCACCCCGCACTGCGACTCCCTGCCCGGGCAGCCCGCCACCGCACCTCCGATGCGAGAGCTGCTCATCTGAGCTGGCAGGGGGAGGGCCCCTGCTTCCCCGTCCTCCCGGCCGGTCCTCTGCTGTCTCCACCGCCGCCGCAGAGGTCGGCGGTCCCAGCGTGCTGTTGCCCTCGTACCTGATCCGTCGGGCGGGAGATCTCGCCTGCCCCGCTCCACGGCTCCCAGCTCCTGCCTCCCGCATCACCGTCGAGGGACTCGGCGGCGCACGTGTGCTGCGGTGTTCCCGGCCGCAGGACCCGTGTACTCCCGGCTTTTCTGCCCCTGCTGTTCGGGCACACGGGCGCGCTGACTGAGAGGGTGAGCGACCTCCAGGCCGCCGCCGTCGCCTGCGGTACATTTCTCCGTTCCGCCGCCGCCATCTTGTCTTCTCCTCTGCTGCTCCCGGCCGGCTGTCTCGCCCTCAAACTTGCTGATCTTGCCAGCTTTGTCACTGCCAGGGGTCGTCCTGCTCTTCCGCTGCTCGGACATCTCGTCAGTGGGCAAAAATATGGTAAGATTCCCTCGTTTACCTATCTCTTCTGCAGAGCTCCTCAAAAACGCGCCCTCACGCCGCCATTGCTAAGCCATGCCCAGTGTGTCTGTAATTTTATTCTTAAATTGTATAAGTTCATCTGAGAAGCCTGCCCTCAGTTTCTACAGGCCTGCCCGGATTTCTTGTTTTATCATTTTTCCTGGTTTGTCTCATTCTAGCTAGTTTTTTCGCCTATGCTGTTGGCCATATTCCTGTTGGGTATTCAAAGGTATTTCCTGCTCTGTTTGGGCTGAATAGTCCATTTGTTCTGGACTTCCTCTCTTACAGGTGCCTGTTTTACTATATTGATTTGGTGTTTGGGCTACCTCAGGGCTGATTTGTATGTTGTCGGTGTGCCTTGCAGAGCTCGTGAAGAGGTGGAAGAGATTATTGGTGTAGTCCGTATGGCTGTAAGCGATGTTGTGCTTGCTCAGTAATGTAGTTCATAGTATTATAGTTTGAGTGAGTAGATAAGCCTGGATTATATGTTATTAATGTTGTTTGCTTTTGTGCTAAGCTTTTCTGATTGTGTGCCATTCTAGTGCACTCGTTGCGTTTGACCTGGTCTCGAATTTCTTGTTAGTATTAATTTAAGACTCTCATGGTCTTTTACTCTTTGGTCAATTTGCTTGATTCTGGATTGCTTGGGGATTTGTTACAGTCTATCCTATTTTAATTTCAGTTACGTTTAGTATAGGTATTTGATGTATATGTATTATGCCATAATCATACACTGTACCTTGTGTTGCTTGTACCTTGTGCTGCTTGTACCTGCTTGTTGTTTTTTTTTCTTGTACCTGGAAGGGCGTGCCCACGAAGAGAGTGAGAAGAGGAGATCCTGTATCAGGTATTTCCTGCTGTTCTGCTTGGGCTACTGTCTGTCTTCCTTTATTGTCATTCAATTATGCCTACTGAAGATGGGGGGGGGTATGTCCTGTGGTATTGTAGTAGGCATCTATTCTTTTGATCTGCTGGTTCAAGGGCACTGTGACAGGGAATTTGCTGGTTTATTCTTCTCTCTGTAGCTGCTCACCATAACGATGTCCATATGCAGTGATCTGGCATTGACTCGGCCAGGCTCTCTGCGTGGAAGGCGAGCTAAGCTGACAGGAAAGAAGTCAGGGAAACGGCTGGCAGATGTTGCTGCTGGTGTCTAGTTGAGCGAAGCTGTCAGCAAGGCACCCAGACGGACCTGTTGCGGCGGTCAGGAGAGAGGTCGGAGAGACATCTGGAGCAGCTGCAGCAGTCAGGTAAGAAGTCGGGAAGATGGCTAGTGTCTAGCTGAGCGGGGCACCCTGGTGGACGCGTCGTCAGAAAACAAGTCAGGGAGACGGCTGGCGTCTGACTGAGCGGTGCAGTCACTGACTCTCCCAGACGGACCCGTGGTTGCAGCAGTCAGGAGAGAGGTCTGAGAGACGGCTGTAGTGGCTTGCTCCACTTTTTCCCCTGGCGATGCTTCTGCTTATTCCTAGTATGTCACACACCCCGCTTCCAAATATTCATGACACTTGACCTGTAGAGGGCGATCTTGCAGAGATGACATGAAAAAAAGGAGCCCCTCCTGGTCCATGAGTACCTGGGACCTCCCACTCATTCCCCAGTCTTTCGTCTCTGCTGTCGGCGAAGCATTCAGAAGATGACTCTCCTTTCTGCAGGTAGCCAGGATTACTCCCGGCCTTTTTCTATTTCTGCCTGAACCTCTTTTATATTTTGTAATAGTTACTATATGCCTCCCAGCCTTGGCTGAAAGGCTCGGGCAAGGGTAGATACACCCTTGGGTGTACTTGGGGCTTGCTCCTCCGTGAGACCTCAAATAAGGGGTAGGCGTTATCCGGGTTGGTGTTCCCCGGCATGGGATGCCCTGTCCCTTTAATTCCCCTTGTGCCTTATGGGTGCTTTTCCTGTACCTCTCTCCTTTGTTCTCCTGGGCCCTGCAGGAGTGAAAAGGAGGGGGGGCTGCATTTGGAAATATGATGTTTTGTGTATTGCATACCTTTTTGGTGAAGGGTTCTGCATGCAGAGGGATCTTTTTGTATTTTCCTCCTTTTTTTTTCAACAGCGTGCTGGATCCGGAGGTGGGCGGGGCTTGGCGCGCGGTGTCTCCTTCCAGCCCCGCTCTATTATGCCTCTATGGCTCAGAGCCCGTTGACGTGCTGTATCAGGCCCGCCCCCCGTGTTTCCCTTAGCTCGGCTTGCGTGTGAGGAGGGCGGAGCTAGTTGGCGTCGCTTCTTTTCGGGCCATTTCCGTTTTTTTCCCCGCTAATGTCTCTCTCGCAGTGCGTGCTGAGTCCTGTCGCCTGGTCTCGTGAGTACCCTTTGGCCTTGCTAAAGGGATATTTATCTGTTGCTGTTATGCTCGTTTATGTAGTGGTGCTTATGGTGACTGTATTTCCTTATTTCAGGTGGAAACTCTTCATAGAAGGGGTTTCTCCTGGTCCTTAGCCCTTATTTGTAGGGGGTTATTGTATTATTAATACTTAATCAAATCCTCCCACCTGGGACTTTCAAGGGGCATCCCGGGTAGCTGATTGCGTAAATCCCATATAAACTTTGCGACTATAAATAATAAAGTATTTAAACAAACACCATATGGAGGCATCTCAGGATACTGGGCTTTCAGTTCCCTCGGGACAGACTCCGCAGTGTTTAGAATGTGGGGCATCCCTTGTAGGGGATAACGCGTTTCTTTGCATCCCTTGTGCACAATTGACTATAATGCAGCAGACAGGGGCCCAGGCTTCAGGGTCTGCGGCTCCTACCTCTTCTCCTACCCCACCGTGTCTTGGCCGTACACCCAGTGATGTTGTCATGGGTGGAGAGTCGCTTTCTGATGTATGTGCCAGACTGGCTCACATTGAAAAATGTATTTCTACCTCTGCGGCCAGGAAGGCCCCAGCTAAAAGGAAACATTTGGCTCCAGCCGTTCCGGCTAGGGAGTTTGACAATTGCGATTTGCTTGATTGGTCTGACTATTCTCTGCTCGAGGAAGGAGAATTATTTGAGGTGTCTGATATTTCTGATGATCAGCAGTTTTTGGGTAGTGATGTTGAGCAGGGTGAGGGGGATGTTTTGGACACCCCAAAAGCTCTTGCTCAATTATTTGAAGTGTTGGCAATTGCTCCTCCAGAAGCAGTCCTTCCTCAAAAAGGGGAATTCTTTGGAGCCTCTAAGCCTCGTCTAGAATTTCCTAATCAGAAACATTTTGAGGATATTATTCTTAAGGAATGGGAGAAGCCTACGCGGCATTCGCATTCGCATTCCCTCGGGCTGGGTTAAAAAATATCCCTTTCCAGCGGACACAGTTAAGCGTTGGTCATCCCCTCCGGAGGTGGATGCCCCTGTGCTTAGTTTGTCCAATTCTTCTGTATTGCATTCTCCTGAATCCACTACTCTTAAAGATGGAGAAGACAAGCGTATTGATCAAATGGCGTGCCACGCTTTTGCTAGTGTGGGCTCGGCCTTGCGGCCTGTTGGTGCTTCGGCACTCATGGCGGTGGCTATTAGGTCTGTAATTAGAGACCTATTGAATACCTCAGGGCTTGATCCAGCCTCTGATGAGTTTGCCGCTCTTAAGCGATGCAAGTTGTTTGTGTCTTTTGTACTTTCTGCTTTGGACGATACTTTGGTCATGTGCAGCAGAACTTCCGCCTTGTTAATTGCCATTCGGCGGTCGGTATGGTTACGCCAGTGGGCGGCTGATTGTGGCCAAGAAATCACTTACAGCGCTCCCTTTCTTGGGATTGCTCCTCTTTGGGGAAAAATTGGATTCTGTCACTAAAGGAGGGAAATTGCCTCCATTCGTGGGATGGCCTCCTTTAACCCAGCCTTTCGTGGGTCCAGATCTGGTAGAGGATCGGCCTGTTCAGTCCCTAGAGGGAATGCATGGAATAGAGGAAAAGGACGTGGCTGTCCAAGTCAGAGTTGGGGTTCTATACCTGTCTGCTTCCAAGCCTGCCCAGCAATGAGGAGGCGCCCTCACCCTTACGGGTGGGGGGACGGCTGCGGTTCTTCTTCCAGGTCTTGGGTCCAAGAGGTATCAGACAGTTGGATTCTGGAAGTAGTGTCCTCCGGTTACAAACTGGAATTCGAGTTCCGGCCTCCTCCCAGATTTTTCAGGTCCCGGATGCCTTCGGATCCGGTGATTGCGCAGGGACTTCGGGCAGCAGTGGCGAATCTATTAAACTTGGCTGTCATCTGCCCAGTGCCTCCAGCGGAAAAGGGTCTGGGGTTTTGCTCCAACCTGTTCACGGTACCCAAAAAGGACGACTCTGTTCGGCCTATTCTAGACCTGAAGCGGCTCAATCAGTATATCTGCTTCAGAAAGTCTTTACGATCAACGGTCAATGCTCTCCGTCAGGGGGACTTCATGACATCCATAGACATCAAAGATGCTTATCTGCACATTCCGATTTTTCCGGCTCACCAGAGATTTCTCAGGTTCACGGTAGAAGACCAGCATTTTCAGTTTGTAGCCCTTCCATTTGGCCTTACTTTGGCTCCGAGAGTTTTTACCAAAATGCTGGCAGGAGTGATGGCTATATTCAGGGTCCAGGGCCTTCGCATTGTGCCGTTTCTGGACGATCTTCTCATCTCAGCCTCTTCCTTCGAACAAGCAGAATTGGACACCAGGACGGTGGTATCCACGCTAGAAAGGTTCGGTTGGGTAATAAACCATCCCAAATTCTCTCTCTCTGTCCATCCAGGGAGATTCCTTTTTTGGGCCTGAATCTGGATACGTTTCAGGCCAAGGTGTTTCTTCCTCATTCCAAAATTGTTCTGATTCAGGATTTGATTCATCTGTTCTTGTCCAACCCTCGTCAGTCTATCCGCCTGGGGATGAGACTAGTAGGACTGATGGTAGCCGCATTCGAGGCAGTCCCATATACCCAATTTCACATGAGGACGCTTCAGCTCTTATTCTTGGCGAAGTGGGACAAGTGTCCACTATCATTGAATCAGATTTGTCTGTTGTCCCCCCACATTCTGCAGTCCCTTCAGTGGTGGCTAATATCGAGCAATCTCAAGAAAGGCAAGTCATTTTTGACCCCTTGTTGGGAACTGGTCACCACGGATGCCAGCCTGGTGGGCTGGGGGGGCTTCTGGAAGGAACATCAGTTCCAGGGATTGTGGGGGCCTCAGGAGGCTCATTCTCCAATCAATATATTGGAGCTACGAGCCATTCTTTTGGTTCTTCTTCGATTGACTCGTCTTTTGCAGGGGCTGCCGGTACAGATTCGGTCAGACAACCGAACAGCGGTCGCATACATCAATCACCAGGGAGGGACTCGCAGTTGGGGTGCTCTACGGGAAGTCTCTCTGATCCTTCAATGTGCAGAGGTCAATGTTCCCTGCATCTCGGCTGTTTACATTCCGGGGATAGAGAACATGGAGGCATGGGAGAGTGGTCTCTTAATCCCAAAGTCTTTCGGTTCCTTTGTCGCAAGGGGGGACACCGCGGATGGACCTGTTTGCTTCTCGTCACAACCACAAGCTTCCAGCTTTTGTGTCTCTATCCCAGGATCCTCTGGCAGTGGCAGCGGATGCCATGTCTCTGGCCTGGAAGGATCTGGGGTTCCTGTATCTGTTTCCCCCATTCTCCATGATAAGCAAGGTGGTGCGCAAGCCAGTTCTGGAAGGGGTGCCAGCAATTCTGGTGGCTCCAAGATGGCCAAGACGTCTGTGGTACGCAGACGTCGTAAGGCTGGCAGTGGATCAGTTCCATCTGCCTATTCTTCCAGATCTCATCACCCAGGGGCAACTTCGTTACCCCAATTTACCAACGCTGGCTTTGACGGCAGGGCTGCTGAAGTCTCCATCTTAAAAGAGGAAGGCCTTTCTGATGCAGTCATTCAGACTCTTGTTAGTGCTAGGAAGAAGTCTTCCCCTGTCATCTATTACAGGACTTGGAGGTCCTATATTGATTGGTGTGAGATTAGGGCCTTGCCCTGCTGGGTATTTTCGATTCCTAGGATTTTGGAGTTTCTGCAACAGGGTCTGGATATGGGATTCCAGATTGGTACTTTGAAAGGGCAAGTCTCTGCCTTGGCAATTTTCTTTCAAAGGTAATTTGCTCTTCATCCTTTGGTTAAGACCATTTTCCAGGGGGTCACGCATGTGTGGCCTCCTAGAAAGCCCTTACTTCCAGTTTGGGACCTTAACTTGGTGCTTTCAGCTATGCAGGCTGCTCTTTTTGAGCCGTTGCAGGATATTCCTCTTCCTATTCTTACTCAGAAGGGTGCCTTTTTGGTTGCTATCACTTCTGTCCGCCGGGTTTCAGAGTTGGCGGCCTTGTCTATTCAAGCCCCTTACTTTGAGAGGCATCAAGACAAGGTGGTTTTCCGTTTTAAACCGAATTTCCTTCCTAAAGTGGTTTCTGCCTTTCATCTAAACCAGGACATTGTTCTTCCTTCCTTGTGTCCTAAGCCTAGTAGTGACAAGGAAAGGGTTTTACATTCTTTGGATGTAGTTCGTTGCGTTAAATATTATTTGGTGACTACTTCGGCCTTCGGAGCTAGGAGGGGTTTGGCACCTGCCAAGTCCTCCATTAGTAAATGGATACGTCAGGCCATTATTGGGGCCTATTCTGCTAAGGGGAAAGTTCCCCCTTTTCGGGTTACTGCTCATTCTACTCGTGCTGTTGGGGCTTCTTGGGCTTTTCAGCACCAGGCTTCTGTTGAACAAGTTTGCAAGGCTGCAACTTGATCTTCTGTGCATACTTTTTCTAAATTTTACAAGGTTGATGTGCGGGCCTCAGCGGATGCTGCTTTTGGCCGCAAAGTTCTGCAAGCTGCAGTAATTTAAGTTATGCATTATTTCCTTGGTTGGATCCCCACCCTTTTTAGACACTGCTATTGGATGTCCCAAGTGTCATGAATATTTGGAAGCGGGGTGTGTGACATACTAGGAATAATACCACCTGTAAAATGGGTATTACAAGTATGTCACACACCCTGCTTCCCCCACCCTTTTTTTGTTCTAGGGATCCTTTATATGGTGTATCTTATTTTTCAATTACATCAATTGATTTGGCTCTTCCTGGTTCCTCTCTGCTATCTTATGACTGGGGAATGAGTTGGAGGTCCCAGGTACTTATGGACCAGGAGGGGCTCCATTTTTTTCATGTCATCTCTGCAAGATCGCCCTCTACAGGCCGTTTTCCCATGTGTCATGAATATTTGGAAGCAGGGTGTGTGACATACTCGTAATACCCATTTTACAGGTGAGTACTGCTTCATTCGAGAGGAGGCAACACGTGGTGCTCTGGCACGGCTGGGTCAGGTCATATCAGGTTATGTCGGGGAAGCAGTAGCAACAGCGTTCAGGCGGCAGATGCGTAGCCCCTCCTACCCCATAATTTTCCGGCAGATATTGAAGGTCTGCTTGCAAGATACGAGGCGGCACATGAACGCGAGATGTCGCTGGTCAAGCAGCAAGTCTGAGGTTGAAACCAGTAACCACTATGGAGACTGCTAGCTGTCTGCAGGCATTGGAAGCTATGTGCGACGTGCAAGAAGCAATGCTACACGTGTGCCACCATCATCTGGAAGATATGGAAAATAGAAACCAGAGAAATAATCTGCGACTCAGGGGCATCTCGGAAGCCTCATCTGGGGAGGACTTCAAGCGCCTTGTGTCCACCATTTTCAATATGCTCCTTGAAAGGAATTCGTCCACCTCCATAGAGTTGGACAGAGTGCATAGACCATTAGGTCCGAGAAACCTGGACCCCTCAAATCCCAGGGTTGTGATATGCAGAGTCCATTTTTACACTCTAAAGGAGGACATTGCAAGAAGGGCTTGGTGCATGGGCAATATAGATTTCAACTGAGCCACCATAAAAATTCTTCCAGATTGTCCAGGCTGATTTTGCAAATGCAGAGAATCCTAAAGCCACTCCTGAATGAATGAATGCGGGGGCTACGTACAGGTGGGGTTTTCCATTTCACTTCATAATCAAGAAATATCGTAACACCTTTTTGTTAAAATCCCACCATGAATTGGAAAGCCTGTATGCCTTTCTCCACTGCGATCCAGTTCAGGTTCCGGACTGACTCATGGCTAATGTGCCTCAGATGCCCCAGAACCAGGTGGGTGGTAGACGCCGTGACCCAAGGAATGGACTGAGTGGACTGAGACACCTCCCTTGAAGGGATTGGCTGGAGACATAGTCAATCCAGTGTGATTGCCTTTTTGAGAGTGCGATCCAATGAGATTGCCTTTTTGAGAGTGCCAAAAAAGGAATTATGCTAGTAATAGTTAATGTTGCCAATACTTTAACTTGCCTGGTTTAATGTTTAATGTTTTAAATTTATTGATATCTACCCTAAATGCTGTTTAAAATGTTGTTCACAATATGGGTCGGGAGCATGTAGCCCTGTTTTGTTACCTGGCTCCCTATAGAAAGACACTGCACCCCCAATCTGTTGGCCTAGTAGGCGTTTCTGGTTGGCTAGGCCTTTTTTCTTCCTTATAAGATAATTTAGAACTTAGTGTTGTTCCCCCTTACCTCCCTGTTTTCCTTGTTTTGTGTAACGTGTGGGTGGGGGTCCTGCCCAATGCGTCGGACACTCTCTCGATTGTGATTTACAGCGTCACATTGCATTTCAGGTCACAAATTATTTACTGCTCCTTATTATCAAAATTTTAGAATTCTGCATAGTGCCTCTTAACGTTAAATGTATGAACAGCCCAGAGGAAAGGTCTCTAAGCTTGAGAAATCTTGAGACCCACGCTCAATTGGCAACAGGTACTTCCAGAAGGCATACCATAGCGACTCCACGGACTCCAGGTCTAGGGGGGGTCTGCATCGGATTTTCGGCTGCACTCCCCTGGGAAATGGAGGATTTCATGGCTGAGGAGTAGGGTAGATGGTTGTTTGTGAATGGCAGGCTTGCTTCTAACATGTACTCATTTGTAAACTTTTCTATGTGCCGAACGCGGGCCAGATAGCTTTTTATAGAGCGTGTGCTGGATGTTCTCTCCACCTTCAGGGAGGGAGAACTGGTGATTGGAGGAGACTTTAACTTTGCGCTGAAACCGCTTCTTGATACCTCAAGGGGAGGCCCACACATATCTTATGCTAAGTTAAAGCTTTTTAGAAGAATGCTTGTTTTGCACCAGTTGGTGGACCCTTGGAGAATACAACATCCAGACACACATGATTATACGTTCTTCTCCCCGCCACGTGGCACGTATTCCAGAATTGATTTGTTCTTGGTTCCCCACACTTCACTCGCCCGGATCTCTGGTACTGCCATAGACGACATTACAGTATCAGATCATGCACCCACTCACTCACACTCAATATGTTCTGCCCCTTCCCGGCTCCAAGGAGCTGGTCCTAGAGGCTAAATTAACTAGAAGGACATCCAGAGATTTTTCGAGCTAAATGCCTCCCCTGAGATTAACCCGGGTGTCCTATGGGAGGCTCACAAGTGCTTCATCAGGAGTTCCTTCATAAAGCTAGGCGCTAGAATTAAGAAAGGACGGAGCTCATGCTGGAGCTCCTGGAAACCTCAAAACACTGCACAAAAATCCCTATCCGCAGCGAACCTGTTGGCTTTGACATCCCTGAGAGAGAGGTTGGAGACGATAAGCTGTGATAAGATAAAGGTCCAAATGATTAAATGCCGCAGAGCCTTTTATGAGTGGACAAATGTGGGAGGTTACTGGCTAAAGCCTTACAGGCAGGCTGTTAGGGCAGCCTGAAGTAAGTTAAGAGCTTTCACAGTGTTATCGCGTTCCTCCCTATGGGGCATGAATCCAACCTGATCCAGGTGAATCACCTGATGGAGGTGGGGTGCCAGACGGGTAGCCAGGGTTTTGGCAAAGAGCTTAATGTCAACGTTAAGGAGGGAAATCGGCCTATAGTTAGAGCTGATTGATGGGTCTTTCCCCTCTTTCGGTATGACCGAAATGTGGGCACGGAGACTATCTGTGGGGAGGGCGTGGTGCGTCTTCAAGGAGTTGAGGACTCCAAGGAGTTTAGGCAATAAAATTGCCCCGAATTCTTTATAGTTTAATAGGGGGAGTACATCTGGCCCTGGTGTTTTCCCGTTGGCTGACCCTTTGATGGCTAGTTCCAGCTCTTCCTGTGTGATAGGAGCCTCTAGATCCTGTATCACGGCTCGAGGAAGTCTAGGCATACCCGAGTTTTTGATATATTCACCTATCTCCGCCCCCCTGCGATTTGATTGGGATGGGGGGATGTTGTATAAGGATTGGTAATACCCCCTAAATACTCCCGCCATGTCTTTGTCTGTGTGTACCATGTTCCCCTCCTGGTCACAAATTATTCTTCCAATCCATTCCAAGCACTCTTTACTCTTTGGGTTTCCCTCCTCCTTGCTGATCACGTGACTGCAAGAAAGAAAACAGGTGCGGCCCTCTCGGCCCATAAGTAGCAGCTGCCCCTAATCAGATCAGTTTTCTTTCTTGCAGTGGCAAGATGACTGTTGAAGATTTAGAGGTCGCTCTCAAGGTTTTGGCAGCAAGCGGGGGACTGAACCCTGTCGGCTCTCTGCATAGCCTTATTCCCATGGTTCCCTCAAGACCCAAGTTTATGCCTCCACAGCGTTGGCTGTTTTGGGGTCCGTGAAGGAAAGGTGTAAGTGCCAGGGTCTTGGGGCGCTTACAGAGTGTGTATGCTCTGGGCTGCAGGCTTTTTTGAAAAGCAAGTCAGCCGCAGGTTTTTCTCTGGTGTACCTGCTGAGGAATGTTTTTTATTTTTTACCCAACCCTTCCTTCCAGTTAGGTAGGCTTGTTTCATATAAAAAAAAAAAAAAAAAGAGGGGGTGCTTACATCGGCAGCGCACATGCTAAGTTGGGCATACTGATAAGGTTTGCAGCCCTGCGCAAGGATGACATGTTTTTAAGAAAAAAAATAATATATATATATATATATATATATATATATATATATAGAGAGAGGAGAGGGAAATGCCTTTTTATTTATTTGTGTGTGGGTAATATGCCTTTAAGAAGCAGGGCTGACGTCACGCTGAGGCGTTGTTATCTCAGATCACGTGTTTGTGTTTACCTTCAGTACTCTTTCACTTGGTAGAAGGAGATCGCAGGTGGTGGTTCTCTGCTGGAGTCAGGTAGGAGACACGAGGCTTCGACGGTTATCGAGGAGGGCAGGCTGGCTATGACCTCCCCTCCTCTCCCCTCTTCTCTCTCTCCCTTCTCCCACACTGCGCTCGGCGCCTGGCCAGCTGGGGGAGCCGGGGCCATGAGCTCCTTTACTCCTCCAAACCCCCCGCCCTCCTCCCCTCCCCTCTCCTCCCCTCCCCTCTCCTCCCCTCCCCTCCCCTCTCCTCTCCTCCCCTCCCCTCTCCTCTCTTCTCCCACACTGTGCTCTGACGAGAATCCGGCTTGTCTCTTCCCGGCGGCACCACTCAGACCGGCTTGTGGTCATTTATTTATCAGACAGCCGCGGCACAGGCGGCAGTGGCGGTTGTTGGGGAGCTGGGGCAGCGGCCTTTCCTGGGCCTTGGCTGCCATTAAACTTTTAAATCATTATGATGGGGGGCGGCGCAGGCAGCGGCCGAGCTAAGGCTGTTGTGTTTTATGATTAATCTGTAAGGCATGGTCTTGTCTCCTTCAGGGTGAAGACAGACGGCAGTGGTGAGTGGATTGTCTGGTTCATTTCTCTTTTTGCTATTGATTGATATGTATTTAGCAGTCTTCAGTTTGGATTTCAATCATGATTGTTTTTAAATATTTTTAAATATTATTGAATATTATTTTCAATTAATATAGGATATATTCATATGGTGGTGAAATGCTAAAATATTGTAAATATTTTTAGTTATCATCTATTATTATATTTTATTATATTATATTATTATTATATATTATATTTTTATTATTATATTATATTATATTTATTTTTATATTATTATTATTCAATATTTACCAACTATTATATATTGGTATTACTCCTTAGTAATGGTAGTATCTTATGATCCTTTTTAATCTTTATTGGAGGTAAAAATATAGGTATTAAATCCTTTTTCTCCTCTTTTATTTTTTAGAATGGAAGAAGGATAGAAAGCAGGGTTGCGGTTCCTCCCGGTCCCTTTTTTTGGGGGATTCGTTTAGGCTCAGGGCCCTTTGGGTCAGCTGGCCAATATAAAAAAAAAGGAAAGAGTTTTTAATAATAAACACCATGAGGGAGGCATCAGGGGATAGCTATATGGGCATCCCTCTTGAACAGGGCAGGATCTGCCCCTTATGCAGGCAGGATCCCCTGGGCGGTTTGTTCCGCCTGCGCCGTGAAGATCGGCCTAGAACAGAGCGGCTGACCGAGTATCTAGCCCGGCCGATGCTGGGAGCATTACGACTCGTCCATCTCCTGCTTCCCCTAAAGGGGGAGAAGGCAGTGAGGTGCAGACGGAATTTGCTCACAGATTGGATAATCTATAAAAGAAAACATTTGGAACCTGTAGCGGAGGAAGAGGATATGTTTGCCTCCTTTGGGGAAGAAGAGGACGAGGAGTATTTGGACGAGCAGCCCTCTGAGGGCGAACTGCCCTGTCAGGAACTGTCAGGAGAAGATAGTAACTCTATCTTATTTTTGTCCGATGAAGATCCTCTCCTCGTGGATGAAACAGAAGGTCTGTGGTTTTTGATACCTTGAATATCTCCCCGTCTGAGGTAGAGAAAAGAAGAAAGGATGACCTGTTTAAGCCTGTTAGGCAAAGGCAGGTGTTTCCAGAACAGCCACATTTTTCCAAAATGATACTTAAGGAGTGGGAAAATCCTAATAAGCTGCCGGCTGTTCCCAAGATCCTAGATTCTAGGTATCCATTTCCAGCAGACATGGTTAAACTTTGGTCCTATCCACCTGATGTGGACTCCCCAGTTGCAGGCTTGTCTAACACTTCGGCCATGCCGTCCGCTACTATGGGATACCTTAGAGATCCCACAGAGAGGCGTATGGATCAATTGGCCCGCCATGCCTTCGCCATGATAGGTTCTTTGCTCCGCCCCGTTTGTGCCACGGCCATTGTGTCTCTGGCTTCGAGAAAAAAGATGAAGAGGAGCTTAGCTAGGGCTAAATCTCGCAGGCTGACCCAAGAGTCCAAGGACTTTAAGGACTGTTTGGACTTTAATGCATTTGCTATTACTGCGATGGAGGATGTGGTCATGCTGGCGGAGAGAACTTCTGCTCTCCTTGTGGCTTTGCGCCGTTCATTGTGGCTTAGGCAGTGGTCGGCAGATGCCGCCGCTAAGAAGGCGCTTACGGATTTACCCTTTTTAGGAAGCAGACTTTTTGGAGAAAAGCTGGACGGTATGGTGAAGGATGGCAAACTGCCTCAAAGGAGAAGGTCGACTCTGCCTTTTCAGAAGTCTTCGTCATTTTGGCCTTTTCGGAGGGGCAGAGGGGCCTTTCGGCCTTGCTCCCGTAGAGATTTTTGGGGTAGAGGAAGAGCGTGTAATAGGGCAGGAGGGGCCTGAAGAAGTAGGCCTAAACCTCCAGCCAAGTCCACTCCAGCATGAGGGGGCGCCCTCACCCGAGCGGGTGGGGGGACGGCTTTTGCTTTTTGCTCATATCTGGAGGCGCCACGTGGCGGATCGGTGGATCCAAGAGGTGGTGTCTTCAGGTTACAAAATCGAGTTTGCAGCCAGACCGCCTGCAAGGTTCCTTCGGTCAGGGGCATCCCGGAACCAGTCAAAGCTAGTTGCCCTGAAGTCCGCAGTTCAGCACCTCCTTCAAAAAGGGGTGATTTGTCGAGTACCCCTTCAGGAAGAAGGTCAGGGGTTTTATTCCAACCTTTTTACAATCCCCAAAAAGGACGGGTCGATTCGTCCCATTTTAGCTCTGAAGGATCTCAACAGGTATATTCGTGTGAAACATTTCCGCATGGAGACGTTGAGGTCAGCTTTAACAGTAGTTCGACCCGGGGATCTTATGACTACCATAGACATAAGGGACGCGTATCTGCATGTGCCAATTTTTCCGGGGCATCAAAGATTCCTGAGGTTTGCCCTGGAAGACCAGCATTTCCAGTTTGTGGCACTCCCGTTCGGGATATCCTCGGCTCTAAGGGTATTCACCAAGGTTTTGGCGGGTCTCATGGCAATCTTCAGGAGCCAGGGGATATGTATCGTCCCTTATTTGGACGATCTCCTAATTTCAGCCGGTTTGCATCAGCAGATTTTAAAGGACACGCAGATGGTTCGGTCATCTCTGGAAGAATTCGGCTGGGTGATCAATTACCCGAAGTCTCATATCACTCCGGCGCCAGTAAGGAACTTCTTGGGTATGACTCTGGACACCGTCCAAGTCAAGGTTTATCTGCCAGAGCAGAAGGCTCGGCTAATTCAGAATCAGATAGAGGGCCTTCTGGCTTGCCGGCAGCCGACTATTCGGCTGGGAATGAGGTTAGTAGGCCTGATGGTAGCCTGCTTCGAGGCGGTACCTTTTGCCCAGTTTCACATGATGCCCCTTCAATGGAATCTATTGGCAAGCTGGGATCGGACCCCGCAGTCGCTGGATCAAGTACTAACACCCTCGGCCAGACATTCTCTTCTGTGGTGGATGGACCCTCTTCATCTGTCTGTAGGCAGGTCCTTTTTGTCACCACAGTGGCAGATCGTTGCCACGGATGCCAGTCTCACAGGATGGGGCGGCATTTGGCTAGCTCCAGGGTGATCCAGGGTCAGTGGGGGCCGAGAGAGAATCAGCTTCCCATAAATGTATTGGAGTTAAGAGCTATCCGGCTAGTGCTTCAGTATCTGACACCCAGCTTAAAGGGGCAGGCAGTCCAGGTCCAGTCGGACAATCGGACAGCTGTAGCCTATATCAATCATCAGGGGGGTACTCGGAGCAAGGGTGCTCTAGAAGAGGTAAGCCGGATTCTGACTTGGGCACAGGAGAATGTTCCCTGCATCGGCAGTTGCTGTTTCGGCAGTTTATATTCTGGGGGTAGTAAACCAAGAGGCCGACACTCTGAGCAGGAAGGTTCTGCGTCGGGGAGAATGGTCCCTCAGTCGGAAGGTTTTCCAAGCCCTTTGTC
The DNA here is from genome assembly GCA_027917425.1 of Gastrophryne carolinensis. Classification (NCBI taxonomy): domain Eukaryota; kingdom Metazoa; phylum Chordata; class Amphibia; order Anura; family Microhylidae; genus Gastrophryne; species Gastrophryne carolinensis. The sequence goes on along the minus strand of CM051243.1, from coordinate 123,672,863 downwards.
TTTGCTGGGGGCGTCCGGAAGTGGATCTCTTTGCGTCCAGACACAATCACAAACGGCCAGTATTCATGTCCCTGTCGAGGGACCCTCTGGCCATAGCCACGGACGCCCTGTCAGTCCCTTGGGCAAGGTTCAAACTTCTGTACATTTTTTCCTCGTTTACGCTTCTGAGTCGTGTACTAAGAAAGATAATTCAGGAGGGGGTACCTACCATTCTAGTAGCTCCTCATTGGCCAAGAAGAAGTTGGTTTTGGGACATAACAAGGATGGCGGTAGACCATTGGCGCCTACCGATCGAGACGGATCTTCTCACTCAGGGGGCGCTTCGGCACCCGAATTTACAGATGCTGGCTTTGACGGCTTGGCTAATGAGACCTCGGTCCTAGCAGAGAAAGGTTTATCAGCTAAGGTTATTAATACCATGATTCAGGCCCGGAAGAAGTCTTCTTCCATGATTTACTACAGGGTCTGGCGGGCATTCATATCCTGGTGTGAGGCTAGGAATTTTTCATGCAGAAGGTATTCGATATCTAGAGTCCTAGAATTTCTGCAGGATGGCTTAGAAATGGGCCTACGATTAAGCACCCTAAAAGGGCAGGTATCGGCTTTATCTATTTTTTTCCAGAAGTCTATCGCTAGTAATAGACTCATTAAGACTTTTTTTCAGGGAGTCACTCATGTCCGTCCGCCGCGCAAGTCTATCTTACCGGTATGGTGTTGACGGCTCTACAGGGGGCTCCTTTTGAACCTATGGTTGACTCTCCAATGAGCATTTTGACGCTTGAAGTGGTATTTTTAGTGGCAATCACTTCTGTGCGGCGTGTTTCGGAGTTAGCTGCTTTATGTATGAAATCTTCTTATTTTGAGTTACACAAAGACAAGGTAGTTTTCGGTTTAAGTCTGATTTTTTGACTAAGGTAGTCTCTCCCTTTCATCTTAATCAGGAGGTAATTCTACCCTCCTTGTGCCCAGGTCCGGCTAATGCTAAGGAAAGGGCACTTCATTCCTTAGACGTTGTTAGAGCCATAAGGTATTATTTGGCAGCTACAGATGCCTTCCTCAAGACGGATCTTCTTTTTGTTATTTCAGATGGACCAAGAAAGGGACTTCCACCGGCTAAAGCCACTGTCAGTAAGTGGATTAGGCAGGCAGTAGGAAGAGCCTACTCAGCCAAGGGGAAGGAACCCCCTTTTCGGGTCATGGCCCATTCCACTAGGGCCATTGGGACTTCCTGGGCCTTCCAGCACCAGGCTTCGGTGGAACAGGTCTGCAAAGCTGCCACCTGGTCTTCGGTTCATACATTCACCAAGTTTTACAAGGTGGATGTTAGAGCCTCAGCTGACGCTGTTGTTGGTCGGAATATTCTCCAGGCAGTAGTGAAGTGAACTACCTGCCGTCTTCTGCGTTAGGGGATCCCGCCCATAGATGGCACTGCTTTTGGAGGTCCCAAGAGTAAGGAGTGCCTGGAATGGATTGGAAGAATAAACACAATTCTGTGAGGTACTCACCTGTATTATTGTTTTTTCTGGGAATCCATTCCAGGCACTCCGGCCCACCCGTTTTTTGGGTCATGTTATCTTCTGACGCTTCTCTGTTGGTGTTAATCCATTTTTTTATTATTATTTCATAGCATAAAAGAAAAAAAGAAGAAAAAGTATTATAACTTATTTTTGAGAGCATTTTTTGGAGTTTGATGTGTAGTAACATGGACTCTTATATGGGCCTCCCGGCCTGTCTCTAGTTTATTTTTACTGCTTTTTAAGTAAACTGATCTGATTAGGGGCAGCTGCTACTTATGGGCCAGGAGGGCCGCACCTGTTTTCTTTCTTGCAGTCACGTGATCAGCAAGGAGGAGGGAAACCCAAGAGTAAGGAGTGCCTGGAATGGATTCCCAGAAAAAACAATTCTACAGGTGAGTACCTCACAGAATTGTGTTTTTGGGGATATATGTTCTGGCCCTTTCCCCCCTCAGAGCCGAGGCCAGCAGACGCACGCATTTGTCTCCGGTCTCATAAAAGATCTTCCGGCTCTTAATGAGTTGGAGTTTGGTTCTGTCACTGTATATCGTCTTTAGCCGCTCTCTGAGGGTGGTCAGGGTAGCCAGGTGCGACACGGCCAAAGACTGCTTGTGTAGAGTTTCAAACTTCCGAATCTCCCCAAGCAGTTCCAGAATCTGTTTGCTTTTTTCCTTTTTAACCCTGATACCGTGTTGAATCATCAGGCCCCGAAATACACACTTATGCGCTTCCCAAATCGTAGGTAAACTGGTATCAGTGGTGGAATTGGTAGTAAAGAATTCTCTGAGGTTTTTTACCACGTCGTCTTTAATTAGCGGATCTTGGATAATGGAGCTATTCAGTCTCCAGGACCAAGGACGCGGAACTTCCGACTGCACTGCAAGCTGAAGTGTAATTGGAGCGTGATCTGAGAAAGTGATATTTCCTATCGACACAGCCGTCACCAGAGGCAGCAGGTAATGCTGTATCAAGAAGAAATCTATCCTGGAATACATGTTATGTGGGGTGGAGAAAAGGAATAGTCTCGGACCTCAGGGTTAAGAATGCGCCACGGGTCGATCAATTGGTGGGTATGCAGAAGTTTCTTAATTTTCCTGAGTTTGGGGTAGGAGATGTAGGAGTGGCCCTTGGAGGTATCAATAAGGGGTTCGAAAGAGAGGTTGAAGTCACCTCCCACTATTAGTTTGCCTTCCGCAAAGTCTGCCATCTTGTCCAATACCTCCTCTAGGAATGAGATTTGCCCAGTGTTGGGTGCATATAAATTGACAAATGTGTAGACTTCCGTCCTAATCCTACCCTTTACAAAGAGCCACCTTCCCTCTCCACCACCCAGAGAGCCCATCTCCTCCCAAGGAGTCCCCCTGGAAAGCAGTATAGCCACACCCCTTGATCGCGAGTCTGGAGAGTAACTATGATAAGAAGTTGGAAATACCTTACTCCGTAGGGATGGGGGATTGGCGGCCTTGAAGTGTGTCTCTTGCAAAAACACCACTTGAGCCTTTAGAGCTCTGAGGTTATTCAAAATCATAGATCTCTTTTCGGGGGTGTTCAAACCTTTCACATTAAAAGAGACCAGGTTGACGGGGGCGTGGCTTCGGCATGAAGGAGTGTGGACGCATGAGGTGAAGCTCCCGTCCAACCTGAGACCATATAGCTGATCTGGGTACCCTGCTCTGCACCCCAATAAGAGGAATGAGGAGCAACAGGAGGAGGAAAGCTGGGGGCAGCACTAAAAGACCCCTCTAAGGCCGCCATTGGCGACTATTTTAATCCCAAGGGCCGGCAGGGGCCGAGAGACCCTCAAACCAAGATGGCGCTGGCGACGAGTGGGAGGAGGCGGGGGGCCACGCTGGGGCGAGCGGGTGTCGTGGTGGATCCCGAGGAGCTGGTGAGGCGAGAGCGGCGCCGGAACCCACCTTTGCTGTGGCCGGAGATCGTGGAGTGAAGCTGGGCGCTGCGGTGACTAGGCGATCCTCCCCAGGCGCAGCGTCAGGGAGGAGTCCGTGCTGCGAGGAGCGGAGAAGTGACAGGTGGGCCGCCGACACTGCTGATTCCCCCGCCGGTGAGGCCGACGTCAGCACGGAGGTGAGCGGCTGGGGACGGGGGCGGAAGATGGACAGCGGGGAACTGACTGTAACAGCCCCGCTGTCAATACCGAAAGCAGCATGCTCCCCTGCGAGGCAGCTCAGGGGAAGGGAACACGCGCTGGAGGCGGACTGGTCGCATGGACAGCCCGGGGGTGGGGGAAAACCCAGTGGGTCCGGTGCAGGCCTAGGGGAATCATGTCCCGGATCCTATGCGCCGCAACATGACCCCCTTGCAGCAATACTAGGGGGGGGGCTCCCTGCCACCCGATGACACGCCCAGGATGTTTGCCACAGCAGGCGGAACAACACGCGCTGATGTACATCCCGAGCCGGCTGGCGTTTCTGTCATTTCTTCTATTGACGCTAATATTGAATCTTACTCAAGACCCCCGTATAGCTCGCCTAAAGCTATAGACCGGGAGTGGTCATCTGGATCCAGCGTAGAGTCCCTAATTGCAAGTGCCTTGGGATCTGTGGCTTCAAATACTCCTGGGCACGCAGATCTCCTCCGGAGACACCTTTGGGATGCCCCTCGGACGCCCAACCTTCCCCGACTCCAGTTACCGACCCTAACCTCAGGTTATTTTACAATACTTGCCGACAAAAGCAGAGCTTAAAGCTGGCCTGGAGGCGGTGGCGATCCGAATCGAAAGAGCGCTGCGAAGGGAGATTGAGGATATACAACAGAAATCCTCTGCCTTAGAGACTAAAGTTGCCACTCTTGAAGACTCCCGGGCGGGCCACGAGACACGGATTGTAAACCTAGAGCGGATGCAAGAATTATACCAGCAACAGATAACCGACCTCTGGCTTCAAGTTGACGACCAAGAAAACCGAAACAGGCGCAACAACTTGAAGATTCGTGGTATCCCTGAATCGGTCCGAGCGGAGGCCCTGCGCTCTTCGGCAATGGAGTTGTTTAATTCCCTCTTGGGGAGACCTCTGGAGACTATTGATCGGATCCACAGGGTGGTGGGTCGTCCGGCTGGAGACCCCCAGGCCCCTAGTGATGTTCTGTGCAGGGTCCATTTTTTTACCGTAAAGGAGGATATCCTGAGGCGGGCGTGGGAATGTGGGAGGATCGAATGGAAGGGCACGCAGATCACGATACTACCTGATGTGTCCTGTCGCACTCTACAGATGAGAAGAATCCTCCGCCCCCTGCTCGACAGGCTTCGGGAGATAGGGGCCTCCTACAAGTGGAGGCACCCGTTCCACCTCATTATCCGTAAAGACAATTCTGTTTTTGCGCTGCGTAGCACTGCGGACCTTCCTGACATGTTTGCCTTCCTGGGCCTGGAGCCCTTCCTGGTCCCGGACTGGTTGGTTTTGGGTCGGCTCCCGCAGAGGGCCCCTAGACATCCCCGGTGGGTTCGGGAGCGGGGTGGGGTTGCCCCCAGGAGGAATCCGGAGCAGTAGGGGCGCTTTCGGGGCCCTGCATAAGGTCGTTGATGTTTATTTGTACCTTTTTACCTTTTTGCCCTTTTGAATCTTTTCTCCCCTGGAAAGGGGTAAGCAAGCCTGATTTATTGTCTATTGCATATTGGACTCTTCCTGATGTCAAAGTTATTGGGATTTGCTGGGCTGGGCCTCCCCCGTTCTTCCCCTGGTCCTCGTGGTGTTCTAGTGGGCGATGGTGATTTTCCGGGCCGCTGTCGGAGACTGATTATGTGACCTTTCATCTGGGGGCGGTCTGGTTTACCTGTGTCCCGGTACAGGGGGCTGGGGGGCCGGGCTGGGTTGCTGTGGCTGGCTACTGTGTCGGGCCATGGCCTCTGGGGTCGTGGCCCTGGTCCCGGGGTTCCTCGCTGCCCGTCTGGGCGTCACTCCCAAGTGGCGAGGTCACTTCCCCGATTAGGTTTTTGCGCCATCTCCTTGGCCGCTAGCCGAAGGGATTTGCGTTGTGTTGAGTGCTACGGCCCTCTTAGTTCTCAATCGCCCCCCTCTTTAAGGTGGGCTTCGTTAGTTTTGTTAGTCTCGTTAGTTCTGTCTCTCTGTTTCCGACCTTTTTCTTTTCTCTTTCTGCCTCTTTTTTTCTCTCTCTCCGCCCGTCCGCTCGCCTTTCTCTCTAGGCGGTTCCTGGTCCAGACCCCCAGGGCCTGGTTGTATAGCGTGAATAGGACATTATCCAGCCGGGTAGGCCCCCTCCCCCTGTAACTTAGCTGCACTAATGAGTCTTAAACTATGTACGCTTAACGCTAAGGGGTTAAATAGAGAAGAAAATTAGAGAGAAAAGGGCGAAAATTTTATATGGGTTTCATAAAGAAAGAGTGGACATAGCCCTCCTACAAGTGACACATTTCTGTCAAGGGAAAATCCCCGAAATCAAAAATAGGTTCTATGACAAATGGTATCATAGTCCTAACCCCTGAGAGTAAATCCAAAGGAGTGTCTATCGCCATACACAAAAACGTTCCCATAGAGAATGTACAGGTTAAGGTGGATCCGGGGGGCAGATACCTGTTCCTCAAATTCACCTTGTGTGGAGCGAGATACACCCTGGTCAATCTGTACTTGCCCAACCAGGGACAGGTGGAGGCGGGAATGGGAATTCTGCGCTTGCTGGAAGACTTTAGGGAGGGCACGTTAATCATAGGTGGAGATCTGAACCTGGTATTGGACCCAAGGATTGACTCTTCTCATGGAAATCTGCGATCCCCCATTCAAAGCTCAATAGATTCTGCAAGGCCCTTCAGTCCCTATAGGTGGTAGACGTTTGGAGGATCCTCCATGGGGGGGAGAGGGACTACAATATGTATAGTAGGCTGGATTATTTCCTCCTGAGCCACCACGCCCTTGCAATGGACCCTGAGTCCTCGATAGGTCAGATGCTCTGGTCAGACCATGCCCCTGTATTCTTGAGCCTCCCGGTGCCGGACGCGACACCCAGACAATACACTTGGCGTCTAAACGACAATCTGTTGAAGGACACTTTATGCATGGCTGAGACCAAGGCAGTGGTAGTGAATTTTCACCTTGACCATAGCAATGATGATACTTCGCTGCCAATAAAGTGGGAGACACTCAAGTGTATGCTGAGGGGAGTCTTTATTAAACACGGCGCAAGGCTCAAGAGGGAGAGGGCTCGACAGATTGCAGAAACTCTGGGGCGCATTCAGGAGCTAGAGACGATACACAAGACCCTCCCATCTTCTGGGGGATTGCGAGAGTTGATAGAGTCCAGACAGAAGTTCAAGGGGCTCTATGATAAATGTTACCTCCGATTCGGAGATAGATGTAGGGCGCGCCTATACGAGTATTCAGACAAATGCGGCAGGTTACTGGCCCGGTCCCTCCACCCAAGGCAGGGCTGTACGTTTATTCCCAGTGTGAAAACGGGTGGTAGGGAGGTACATAAAACCCCCCAAATAGCGGACGAATTCCAATCCTACTATTCGAGCCTGTACAACATTGACAACACCTCGGCACGTGGAGCGCAGGGGAGGCTAGCAGGAGGAGGTGGTTAGGGCCATACGGGGGGCCCCCGCAGGGAAGAGTCCGGGGCCGGATGGGTTTACCCCCAGGTTTTATAAAACGATGGGACCCCTGATTGCCCCCTTCTTGACGAAGATGTTTAATTCTGTGTCCGTTCTCTGCCCCTTCCCGGGACAGACCTTGGAAGCTCATATCACGGTCATTCCGAAACCTGGGAGGGATGGTACCTTTCCGGGCAATTATAGGCCAATCTCATTGATCAATGTGGATGTCAAACTGTTTGCCAAAATTTTGGCAAGCAGGATTCAACCCCTGCTACCTTCGTTGATACACAACGATCAGGTTGGGTTTGACTCGGGAAGGGAGGCCAGGGACAACGTTATCAAAACCTTCTCTCTGATGCACTTCGCTCAAACAAGGGGAATCCCGTCCTGCTTTATGGCGGTGGATGCCGAGAAGGCATTCGATAGGGTGCATTAGGGGTTTCTGAGGGCCGCATTGTCCCAGGTAGGAGTAGGGCGTGTTATGTTGGATAGAATTATACCATGACCCCACCACTAAAGTTAAATAATCTTTTAATATCAGGAATGGCACGCGACAGGGGTGCCCTCTGTCCCCTTTACTTTATGTCCTGGTAATGGAACACTTGGCGAACGCCTTGAGAGCCAATCCTTCCATCAAGGGGGTGCCATGCGGGGGAAGGGAATATAAGCTCTCCCTCTTTGCTGACGACCTCCTTTTATATATAACCTCCCCACATACCTCTCTGCTCTCTGTCAATAGGGAGTTCGAAATATTCAGTAGGTTAAGCAACTTCAAAGTGAATATGACTAAAATGGAGATCTTGAACGTGTCCCTGGACAAACGGGCCCAGGAGTTAATCCAGGCAAATTTCCTGTTTAAGTGGCAAAGGGAATCAATAAAATATCTTGGGGTGCAAGTACCCACAGACCTGGGGAAACTTTATAGATTAAACTACGTGCCACTCCTTAACAGCACAATGGAGAGCCTGAAAACGTATACCAAAAAGCAATACTCCTGGTTGGGGAGAACCAATATCTTAAAAATGGACGTACTACCTCGGTTCTTGTATATTTTTTAGACTCTGCCGTTGCTGCCAGAACGGGGGTTCTTTAAGCAGTTACAGACAGCTTTTTTCAAATTTGTTTGGGATAGTAAAAAGCCCAGGGTGAGTAGGGGGACGCTATTTAGGCCCAAGAACGCGGGGGGCTGGGAGTCCCCGACATGAAATTGTACCACGCGGCTGCGTTTCTAGTGAGGATTGTTGACTGGTTCCACCATAGGGGGAGTAAACAATGGGTCGCACTGGAAAATGACATCTCTCCGATCAGTCTGACTGCCTTGCCTTGGGTGGATCCCGGGTTTCGCCCTGAGAGGCGAGAACTCCCATATCTAGTAACTCCTCTGTTGACCCTCTGGGACAGATCTCTGATGTAGAGGGGCATATCGCATAGGCCTGGACCCCTCACCCCGCTCTTCGATAACCCTGCATTTACTCCAGGGCTCGGTGCCAAGACATTCCTCGTGTGGGATGCGATCCAGGACACGAGACTGGGAGAGATCACCTCCGGATCTGGCCTACCATCACTATCTGATCTGAGGGAGCGGGGGGAGGGAAGGAAACTGTCTTGGTTTTTGTATGCCCAGTTGAGCGCCTTAATTGGATCCCTCACTCCCGGAACTGCTTTATCTCAGCCTTTGACGATTTTGGAGATGATCCTCAAAGCCCAGACTCCCCCTTCACGAGCTATTTCAACCTTATATAGGATCTATCTGACTGCGGGTTTGGAGGAGGGGCTCCCGCGGTTCTGCAGGAGATGCGAGGAAGAATGGGGACAGACGTTTGAGAGGGAGGAGTGGGAGAAATCCTTTGCTCTGACGCACAAATTCTCAATGGCTTGCAGAGCCCAGGAAAGAAATTACAAAATCTTAACCAGGTGGTACAGGTGCCCGGCGGACCTGGTGAGGTTCGGGGGATCGGAGACGGGCAACTGCTGGAGATGTAACACAGCCCGTGGTACCCTGACCCACGTTTGGTGGGAATGCCCAGTTATTAAAAATTTTTGGGAAGGGGTATTAAAGGCATTTGAGTATACGACACTTGAGAGTGTCCCCAACTCCCCTCAGGTGGCCCTTTTGTCGATGACTCCGGGCTCGGTGGTGGAAGGGGGGAGGGGCCTGCTGAGGCATATGCTTACGGCTGCCAGGTCAGTAATACCTAGGTATTGGCGCTCTAGTACTGCGCCATCCTTGATGGTATGGTATGCGGAGTTAGAAAATATTAAAAGGATGGAGGAACTGGCTCTAGATGGGGTCGAGGGTGGGGCCGAGAAGCACTTCAGGACTTGGACAATATGGGAAGTCTCTAAGAGTTCCCCAGAAATCCGGGATCTGCTGGAGAGGAGTGGTTGATGCGGACGTTCTCTCTGCCTTTTTCTTTCTTTCTTTTCCTTTCTTCTCTTCCTTTCCATACTCGTATCTTCTGTGTTCTCTCTTTTATTTATTACTATATTTCCCCCCCTTTTTTTCCCCCTTTTTTCTCTCCTCCTCTGCCTCCCCTGGATTTACCCGGGGGTGGACAGAGCCGACAGCGGATAGGCTTATGGGGTGGTTGGTGGACCCCAGGTCTGAGCCTCCTTGATATCCGGTGTGTATTTCCTGATGAAGGCGCTGGGGGTTTCCCCCGGGTCCCCTATCTTAATAATAAAAAAAAAGACACAGACGGAGAGATCAGGTTGGCCAGATATAGCTACTGTAACCATTATTGTCATATCGGTGTAACGTTTATGTGTTGAAGACATTGCTTGGTAGTTTTTTATCACTGTAAAGCTTTCAACAGTTTTGACATATAGATGATGGATCTAGCCATTTTTATTGTATACTTGAGGCGCTGCGGCTCTGTGCTAATTCTTCTGCTGTTTCTTGCTGTTCTTATATGTATAAATGCTTATATAAAACTCAATAAAGATATATTGCACATAAAAAAGAGACCTGGTTAATTTCGCCCATTATGGCAAGTATCGAAGGACCTCAGAAGGGAAGACAGAGATCGATCAAGGAGAGGCAGATGATTTGATAGAGGACAGGGGAAGTTCCCTGCCCTGCGCCGAGAAACTCTCCCCCCCTCTGCCAACCGCAACGAAGAAAGAGGAGAAACGGAAAGAGGGATAGACAAGGGTCATCAGGTAGTGACAGGAGGACAGGGAAAATAGGGGAGAAGGGTAGCAAACAAACAGGGTGGGAAGCAAGGGAGGACAAATACAAATCAAAACACGTGCCCAGATAGAGTGCTAGGGGGAGTCAAAACTATATGACGAGGGGGTACAAAAAAACCCCCAAAACTCGGCCCAACTAAAGGGCTAGGGGGAAACAAAACTAATTAGCAAATGCTCTTAGCTTCGGGCCTCCTCCAATTAGGGGAGGGCAGAGCTTGGCCTAAGTGGGGGACTGTGTCTAGCGACGAACTTAAGGGTATAGTCTCCTAAGATGTTAGGGCATTTAGGTCTACTGGGCTACTAGTCTAGAAGAGAAACCTGCAATAGCAAACACTAAACAGTTGTAAATGGGATTACGAACCAAGTTCCCACGAGCAGTGGCCACTTATAGGCCCCCGACGCCCGCCAGCAGAGAGAGGCAGGAAATCGCTTTTATTGGGGTCGACCGGGGTCTGCATTGGGCTACCGGCCCCCCAAGGCCTGACGGATTCACAAAGAGCCACATGCCACCGGCAGCCATCGCAAGGCCCTGCCACGCCCGCGGGACAATTAGAAATCAAACAACTGGTTTAATTGAGACCTAGGACTAAAGAGAGGGCTGATTAGGCAGTCCAAAACAGCGGCAGGGAAGATCAAAGTTCGTTATCAGCAGGTTGTGGTCTTTGGATGTTACGGTCTCTCGGTCTGCCTGATCTAGGTTGACGGGAGAATCTTCTGTGTTGCCTCTGTGGGAGGGGTTCAGATGCTGGTAACAGCCAATTGGGCACCGCCACCGGGTCGCACCCCAGGAAGGAGAAAAGATTCCCTAAGTCCTGGTAAGTCTTGACGAAGAACGCTTCACGCCCCTTAGAAACTATCGGGTGGAATGGGAAGCCCCATCGGTACATGGCACCTGTGTTCCGTATTGCATCTAGTTCTGGCCTCAGCACTCTTCGCATTTGCAGCGTACGTCTGGAAAGGTCTGGGAGGATGTGAATTCTGGCTCCATCGAATTCCACAGGGCCATGTCTCCAAGCCCTCCTCGATATCTCTTCTTTTACTTTCGTTTCAATATGTCTTTATTGAATTTTTACAAAGGAATTAAGAACAATACATGTAAACAAAGTTGAACAAACACAAAGGGTCGCAGAGCAGGGGTGGGGCAGCAGCCGACCAACATCACCACATCTGACCACCTGAGGAAGCCGGACACACTAGGTGTTAATTGAGCGGGACATGACGAGTGCGCAGGCCCAGAATAGCTCGCTACCCCTACCATGCCCCTGGGATTACCACCGGCCCATACTCTCTTCGCACATATGCCAGCCTTTAGCGTAACCAGTGTCTAGTACCGCACCCGTCCCCCGGCGACCCCGAAAGTTAAAGGGGTTATATAAAGAGGAAAAGGGGGAGATATAGAGACAAAGAGCGAAAAGAAGGAAATCCAGGGAAGGAGAGAAGAGAAGGAAAAGGGACAAGAGGGAAAAGGACAAAACAGACATACAAAGGGAAACAAACAGAGGATGGATGATCGTGTCCACGCCTCGTCCCCCCCCCGGGGGCCCCAACGGGGCCAGCCCCCCAACCAAACCACCTTCTATCCGGTCCCTCCCTGAGCTCACTCCCGCTCCAGTAACGCCCGGAAGTCAGGGGAGCCTCGAGAGACCTCCCAGAGACTCCAAGTCTGAAGGAACCGCCGGGTACCCCCCTCCACCCCCTCCAGCGCCAACTCCTCCATCCTCTTAATGATCTCAACCTCTCTATACCACTCCAGCATGGATGGAACAGCAGTGGTGCGCCAGTGTCTGGGGATCACCGATCTGGCGGCCGTAAGTAAATGCCTCAGCAACCCCTTCTTGTTAGTTGACACCGACCCTGGGAGCATGGACAAAAGGGCGACCCGTGGTATGCGAGGGAGCTTTTCGAGCGTCAGATGCTCGTACATTCCTAGTACCCTCTCCCAAAAAACCCGCACCAATGGGCACTCCCACCAAATATGTAACATGGTCCCAGGGGCCGCTGTGCACCTCCAGCAATCCCCAGTATCCACTCCTCCAAATTTCACAAGATCCGATGGGCACCTATACCATCTTGCCAATATCTTGTAGTTCCGTTCTTGGGCTCTCGATGCCACGGACAGTTTGTGGGTGAGCGCAAAGGATTTCTCCCAGTCCCCGGCCTCAAAAACCTGTCCCAAATCTTCTTCCCATCTCCCGCAGAACCGTGGCATCCCCTCTCCCTCTTCCTCGTCTCGGAGGATCTTATATAGGGCAGAGATTACATGTGTGGGGGGGGATGGGTCCCTAAGGACACTCTCCAGGGGCGTCAACGAGCAGGAGAGGTTCGAGGCTGGCAAGAGGGATTTGATGAAGGCGACTAACTGAGCATATAAAAACCAGGAAATGTTCCTAAGCCCACCCCGAACCTCTAGGTCGGAAAGGGAGGGAAGACCCGTCCCAGATACCATATCCCCCAATCCCCCATATCCTGCGAGGCCTCCCACACAAGAAAGGACCCAGAGTGCAACCCCGGGGGGAAGGCTGGATTGTCAAACAACGGAGTAAGGGGTCCCGGTCTACGCGAGAGCTTCCCCCGCCTCAGAAATCCGTCCCAAACTTTCAACAGCGGGCCTGCCAAGTAAGGTAGTTCCCGGGGCCCAGGCCTGTCCAGAGGAGTCACCCAGGGCAAGGCCACCAGACTGAGTGGGGAAATGGCCCTCTCGATAGCCACCCAGCCCTTATTGTCCCCGTTATGGAACCAGTCCGAAAGACGCACCAATACCGAGGCAGCATGGTAAGTCCTAAGGTCTGGGACCCCCAGCCCCCCTCTTGATTTAGATCTGATGAGTGTGGCCCTCCCAATTCTGGGTTTCCCCTTGCCCCAAATGAATTTGAAGAAGCTCCTTTGTAGAGATTGGAAAACCCCCCGCTCCGGGGCTAGAGGGATTGTCTGAAATATGTAGAGAAAACGAGGAAGGATGTCCATTTTAAGAATATTAATGCGACCCAACCACGAGTATTGCTTCTTGTTATAGGAGTTAAGGCATGCGTCCGTGGAGTGTAGGAGTGGGGCGTAATTGAGCTTATACAGTTTCCCCAAATCAGAGGGCAACTGAATCCCCAAGTATTTAATGGCCTCCCCCTGCCACCTAAAGGGGAAGTTGGTCTGAACGAGGAGTCGGGTCCGTTCATTCAATGAGATATTTAAGATCTCTGTTTTAGACAGGTTCACTTTGAAATTGCTCAGATCACCAAAGCGCTTAAACTCCGTCAGGATAGAGGGCATAGATATGTGAGGTGAAGTCACGTACATAAGCAGGTCGTCAGCGAAGAGAGAGAGCTTGTGTTCCCTCCCCCCGCATACAATCCCACGAACAGACGGGTTATCCCTCAACGCGTTGGCAAGATGTTCCATTACCAGCACGTAGAGCAGCGGGGACAGGGGGCATCCCTGGCGGGTGCCATTCCGAATTGGAAAGGGACCAGACAGAGAGCCATTTACCTTCACCCTTGCAGAGGGCTCTCGGTACAGAGCCATTATTCTGGCCAGCATAACCGGCCCCAAACCAATCTGGCTCAGTGTGGCCCTCAGGAATCCCCAATGCACTCTGTCGAATGCTTTCTCCGCATCGACTGCTAGTAAACAAGCCGGGATGTCCCGTGACTGCGCATAGTGAATTAGGGATATCGCCTTGATGGTATTATCCCTCGCCTCCCTTCCCGAGACAAACCCCACCTGATCCAAATTAACTAGAGTGGAGAGCAAAGGTTGCATCCTAAGAGCAATAATTTTAGCGTAGATTTTTAAATCCACATTAATCAGTGAAATTGGTCTATAACTTCCAGGCAGGGTAGCATCCCTACCGGGTTTTAATATGACTGCGATGTGCGCCTCTAGGGCCTGTCTCGGGAAGGGACAGTCGTCTGATATGGAGTTAAACACCCTGACCAGAAAGGGGGCAAGCGAGTCCCCCAGCGTTTTGTAAAATCTGGGGGTAAACCCGTCAGGACCCGGACTTTTACCCACAGGGGCCTCCCCTATTGCCCGACGCACCTCCTCCAGGTCGAATGGGTCTTCCAGAAAGTCACTGTCCGCCGGAGGTAGGGTCGGAAGGGCCGTCTCCTGGACATAGTCCAGCATCGGGGCCTCCCCCATCGACTGCAGGCCCTGGGTTGGGGAGCACCCAAGATTGTAGAGTTTGGAATAAAAGGCCTGGAATTCGCCCGCAATCTGCGGTGTCTTATATTGCTCAGCGCCGGATCCCCCCTTTAGAACGGGAATAAAGGTACAGCCCTGTCTGGGATGGAGTGACCTAGCCAGCATCCTGCCGCATTTGTCGGAATGTTCGTAAATACGGGCTCTGAATCTATCACGGTATTTGAGGAAACATTGATCATACATACTCTTGAGATCCTGCCTGGCGTCCAACAGCTCCCGTAGAACTGCACGCGTGGGGGAAGTCTTGTGCGCCTCCTCCAACTCCCCAATACGTGCCAAGGTCTCCCTAATCCGATGCTCCCTGTCCCTCTTGAGCCTGGAACCATGTTTGATGAAGATCCCGCGAAGCACACATTTGAGAGCCTCCCATTGCAATGGCAACGGAGTCGGGTCATTCACATGGTCTAAGAAAAAATTCGTTATGGACGTCTTGGCTTCAGTTAGGCATACATCGTCCTTCAACAGGTTGTCATTCAAACGCCAATTGTACTGCCTAGGGATCACATCTGGAATGGGAAGGCTCAAGAAGACAGGGGCGTGGTCTGACCAAAGGATCTGTCCTATAGAGGTGTCAGGGTCATGGGAAAGCGCATGGTGGCTAAGGAAGATATAGTCTAGTCTACTATATGTATTATGAGGGTGGGAGAAGAATGTATAATCCCTAGCCCCCCCCCCATGCTGAATCCTCCAAGTGTCAACCACCTGAAGAGTGCGGAGAGCACCCCGAAGCCTATTCAGCTTGAAGAAAGGTATCGCCGACTTACCTTGAGAGGAGTCAAGTCTCGGGTCGAGGGCCAGGTTAAAATCTCCCCCTATCACCAAGGTACCCTCTGCAAACCCCTCCAGTACGCTAAGTATCTCAATGCCAACCTCCACCTGAGCCTGGTTAGGTAAGTACAGATTAGCGAGGGTGTACATTGTCCCACACATTGCGAAGCGGAGGAACAAGTATCTACCATTAGGGTCGACCTTTGATTCTAGCGTTTCCAGTGGGGCAGCTCTATGGAAGGCGATGGAGACCCCCTTGGACTTGTTTTCCGGGTTAGGGCTGTGAAACCATCTATCGTAATATTTACTTTTAATCTCCGGGATTTCCCCCCGGCAAAAGTGGGTCTCCTGAAACAAGATAATGTCCACCCTTTCCTTATGGAAACCATATAGTATTTGGGCCCTTTTTTCAGGGACATTCAGCCCCTTGGCGTTGAAGGTGCAAATCCTAAGACCCGCCATGTCCAATCAGAACTAGAGTCACAGGTCAGAAGGAGCGCACCACAGCAGCCAGGGGGGTTAACGGGCCAGAGGCTCCAGAGGCGCGGGACCCGCGATGGAGACCGAGCCTCGAAGGGGGACAAAGCGGGACACTAGACAAACAATGGGGGGAGGACCGGAGGTCCAATAGAACAGAAAAGACAGAAAGGAGAAGGGTGTGAAAAGGAGAGAAGAGAGACAAGAAAGCCCAAAGAGCCCCTTCCTTACAGAGGAGGGCAGGCAAGAATATCGAGGATAATGTCCTCAAGCGCCACGCACTATCCGCCGGCAAGGATCCGGCAGGGCAGTGCGGGAAAGTTTGTTGTGGAAGGTGGCCAAGCAACTCAGGAGCCAACCCCAGATCACTCATAACCATCGTTCAGACCCCCCCAACCTCCCCTCCCGTCCGGAAGGGGAAAAACTCCCATTCAGCCACGGGAATGACCATTAGAGACCCTCAAGGACCTCCCAGCCTGCGGTGAGGCAAACATAAACATATATAACAATAAAACCAATCCCGAGTTGAACCATTGGCATGCCCCCCTACCGAGGGACCATCAGTAGCATTCGATAAGGAGCCCCCCCCCCTCCCGCCGGTCCAACAGTAAGACGCTGCATGATTCCCCACCCGGTCGATCTCCCATTGACGGACAAATCATCCACCCCCAGACCACCGCGACAACCGCACAGTGGATCTAGGGGAGGAGGGAAAGCCCGGCCCGACCCCGTCCTAGGGCCAAACATAAAGACAATGTGTTATCTCAAAGTCCTTCTGGAGCATGTGGTCCATAATAGGGTGTCCATAAAAGAGAAAAGGGGGGTGGAGGGCAAGGGTGAGGGGGGTATCAGGGGAACCAAGCAGCAATCAGGATCCACGAAGATGGTGGGGGGAGGATGCATAGGATCACCAGACGAGGGGCTTAACGGCTAACGGCCCCGGAGCGGTCCAGGAGCACCTCTCCCCCTATCCCGGGCCAACCGGGGCCTCCGCGGAGCTCGCTGCGGCAAGGGGGGCAAGGGGTCAAACGCTAGCCAGTCCGGTAATGGGAAAGGATCCAGGCCCAGGAAGATAAACACCCCCGGGAGGTCCGCCCTACTTCTGAGGGTGTATGTGGAATTGTCTTTACGGATAACAAGGTGAAACGGGTGCCCCCACTTATAGGAGGCTCCAACCTCCCGTATCCCGTCAAGGAGAGGTCGCAGTACGCGTCTCATCTGCAGGGTGCGACGCGAGACATCAGGCAGGATTGTGATTTGCGAGCTTCTCCAGGCGATTCTTCCCCTTTCCCAGGCCATACGCAAGATGTCTTCCTTGATGAGAAAAAAATGGACTCTGCAGAGAACGTCTCTAGGGGCCTGGGGGTCACCGGCTGGACGTCCGCTAACTCGATGGATTCGATCCAGAATCAACTCAGCGTCAGGCGGTCGCCCCAGGAGGTCGTTGAATAATTCCGTCGCCCAAGTGCGCAGGTCTTCCGATCTAACCGATTCCGGAACGCCACGGAGCTTCAAGTTGTTGCGTCTATTTCTATTCTCTTGATCATCTGTCTGAAGTCTGACGTCGACCAATTGTTGGTGGAGCAACTCTTGATTTCTTTCAAGGATCGCCAGACGCGACTCGTGATCTGAGCGGGAATCTTCAAGGGAAACAACCTTGGAATCCAAGGCGGAAGACTTTTGTTGCAGATCCTCAATTTCCCGGTGCAGGGCACGTTCAATTCTGGTGGCAACCGCCTCCAGGTCCGCCTTCAATTCAGCTTTGGTCGGGAGGCATTGGAGAAGGTCTCGCAGGGAGGTATCCGTGATGGGCCGCGGGACTGGCTGTCCGCTCAAGGGCTGAGCTGGGGGCATCCCATATAGGGGTTCACAGGGCGCCGTGTCTGCGGAGGGGCCTTTGACAGGGCTCAGGCCTCTGGGGTCCGTCCCACTGGTACGGGGGGGGGGACCGGTCATCCTGGGGGTCAATGCTGGGGCCTGGGGACCACTCCAAGGGTATAGCATCCATGGAGGACGGAGGAGAGTGGTCGGGCCCAAGCCACTCAGGGGCATGGTGGATATCTGCCCGGACAATCTGCCTGCCCGGTCCCGGGCTGTTGCCCCAGGAGCCTGGTGTGTGGTCGGGCTGTGCTGGAGATGGCCACTCAGGGGCCATGGGGTCCAGCCATGAAGGTGATGCCAGGGCAGTCCGCCCCTTTAATAATTCAGGTGAGGCCCGTGACTCAGTGTCCGGGTAAGTGCCCTGTATAGAGCAGAGCCGAGGTGGTGGGGTAGTTGCTGGTACAGGCAGGTGAGCATGTGAGGGCGCAGCACAGCCCGGTCTCCCAGTCCCCCGCTCACCTGTGTCGTCACCTTGCTCCGCCGACGCCTGTCCCCGGCCGCCGCCGGCTTCAACGTGGGCATCTCCCGATGGGGTGAAGTGACAGTCCGACCGGCGGGGCCCCTGTGGAGAGGTTCCCGCGTCACCGCCGGCCCTCCTGCAGCTCTCCTCCATTTCCTCCGCCCTCGAGCTGCTCGGTGACGTCACTCCCGGGCAAGCCGCAGCCGCGCCACCCGCCGGACCCCCAGCGGAGGCCGCCCGGTCTAAGGTAGGCTGTGGGGTAGATACGCCGGGGGGGTACCTCGCGGTCCAGGCCTGTCCCCGTCTTCCTGCGGCAGGCTCCCGGGCGCTCCTCGTCCACGCACGGCCGGTCGGGCGCCATCTTGGCCGGCTGGGCTCCTCGCTCCGCCAGGTCCCGGCGTCCAAAAAATGCCCCGATGTCCTTCTTGGGGGGCTCCCGGGCGCTCCTCGTCCACGCACGGCCGGTCGGGCGCCATCTTGGCCGGCTGGGCTCCTCGCTCCGCCAGGTCCCGGCGTCCAAAAAATGCCCCGATGTCCTTCTTGGGGGGTTTCTTGGAGGGTGCCCCAGTTCTCCTCTTCCTCCCGCTCCCCATCGTGTCGGACAGGAGGGTCCCAGGGGGTCAAAGTTCACTGTAGAACGGGGTATACGGCAGAGCTAACGGCCGCGTGTCTTCACTCCCTCATAGCCAGGCCACGCCCCTCATCTCTTCTTTTACTTTATAAAAGTGTATCCTGCATATAACATCGCGCGGGAATGCCGGATCAGGATTGCGCGGGCCCAGGGCCCTATGTGCCCTATCGATCTCGATTGGAGTGTCAATGTTCCTGTCCAGGAGGGAGTTAAAAATAGTAGTAATGATTCGTTTCACATCTTCTCCGGACGACGCCTCTGGTATTCCTCTGAGCCGAAGGTTATTCCTCCTGTGTCTGTTTTCCAAGTCGTCGTGCATCAGTTGAAGCTGAAGGATTTGTGAACTTTGGGCCTCCACCCGCGCCGTTAGGTTCGCGATAGCGGAATCGATCGTCAACTGGTGTGACGTTACCCCGGGAATCAAGTGATTGAAGCTGGCCCCGCACCTCTGCGATGTCCTTCTTATACGCCACCTCATATCTCGCTATGAGCGCCTCAAAATCTGCTCTTGTGGGGATCGCCTTTAAGAAGGAGAGAGTTTCACTGTGAATGTTTCCAGCTGGCGGTGACCCGGGTCGCATCGCTTCAGTGTTCCGGGGTGAAGTATGTGGGCTTGAACCCATCGGAGAAGGGAGACTAATTTCATTCATAGGTGAGAGGTGCACTGTAGGGGGGAGGATTTCCTCTTGTGAGAGAGTCAGCAGGGGGGGGGGCTAGGGACACCAGCATCTTCCGAGGAAGACCATTCCATCGAGAGATTGTGGGGCGCATGGGTTGGGTTTGTTGTCTGGGAGGTTGTAGCGCCCGACGCTTCTTGGCTCCCGGCATGCCACGTCGTTTCCCCAGGTCTCGGGAGGCTTCTGGACCGTGGGGTCCTTTGTGGGGTACCCCTCCCGGGGGGAAGAGAGGCAGAGGAGCCCCCCACAGGTTGGGGAACCAGGGCATCTGGAGGTCCCGGGATTTCAGTGGTGGGCCTGTAGGCGAATCTGCCTAGGCTTCCCCAGGCAGCCTGACTCCCCCTCAGTCCACGAGTGGGAAACCGCGGGTCTGTGGGCGGGCCCCCATAATCTGGGGTATGCAGTGCAACATCCTCCCTCCTAATTTTCCCAGACAGGGTCTGCGCTGTAGCTTCATGCTGCAAAACGGTTGCATATGTGCGTGAGTATGGGGCCCCTTGGATGAGATCATCAGCCTTCTCTATCGGGGACTGAGAATCCTCCTTATTTCTTCCCCCAACAGCATCCCCCGGGGGATCAGCCGGCGCCCCCCCCGGGCCACCCACCAGTGTCTCCCCAGCGTACCTCAGCTGTCCCACGGGGGTTAAATCCGGGCTGCCTCGATACCGGCACTGCGTCTCCGCGGTTCTGCAGCCCGCCAGCCACCTCCGTTCCCCCACGCTCCAGCCGCTGCTGACATGAGTCTCCCCCTCCGCTGTTAACACAGGGCCGACTCTTCACTGACGACGTCTCCCACATCGCCTGGGGGGGTGGCGGACGCGCCTGACCCTCCTCAGTGACCGCCGCCATTTTGATCGGGCTGCGGCGGCGGCTGCTGCTGCGACCGTCTCCCGGCCTCTGTGCTCCCGCAACGAGGTCGGCCTACTGGTATTCGGATGTCCCTCCTCGCCGCTCACCGACATCTCAGATGTAGGTGAAGAAGGCGCCGCCATGCTTCCGCCGCCCACGTGCTCCTCTCCGCCATCGATCATGCTTCTCTGCCAGACACCACAGGCTTGCGGGACTTCTCTCTCCTGGTCTCTGCGTTTATGCTTCTTCCCAGCCATCCGGATAGGAAAAAAGAGGATTCAGTAGCCTTATAAATCCACGGTAAGCCTGTTCAATCTCAGGAGCTCTCGCCTCTACATCCACACCATTCACCTGCCAGGCCACGCCCCCATTATCCATTCTATCTTGCATGCCACATATGACCTATTAATGTTAGTGGATTTTCAAGAGGCAGCCAAAGCCATTCTAGCTGCCAAAAAGATGAATGATATAAGTGCAGCAAGGGTTTGGATAACTCTGAGACTCTCGCACCCAAGAGTTCTACCTTAGGGTCCTGTTGGATCCTAAGTCCCATCACTTTACAGCGTGAACCAACTGCCAAAACAACCTGACCCTGGAACAGAGCCACCCAACATGAGTCATGTCTCCAGGGATCCCACTGCCTTTAAAACAGTGAGATGAGGACCCCAGAAACGCTTTACCTATTCTGGTGGAAACAAAATACCATTGTAGCAGAACCTTGCAGTTAGTTTCCACCAAAGATCACGCTCTTTTAAGCCTGTATCACCAGATGAGACCAGTTTCTCGCATCCGGGCCCAGGTCCCTCTCCCAGGCCTTCCATATAGGTTTGTTTCCTGGTAGAAAAGATTTTTTTATAAATCAAATTGGCCCAGTGCCCAGGTTTTCCAGTGAACAACTCTTTTCCAGGGCAGTAGGTGGGCCTTTATTGCTACATCTTGCTTTAGTGGAATTTAAAATATGCAGGATCTGACTTGCCCTAAACACCTCTTGAAGTGGTAGCTGCATACTGCTTCTGAAGTTCTCAAATTTCCCACATTCAAGTTTGTAGAACAGGTGGCTGAGGCGCGATATCCCTCTTTCCCGCCACCAACCAAAGTCCCCAGGAATCATGTCAGGCATGAAATCTGGGTTCCAAAATATTAAAGTTAATTGTGCAATATCCGACCCCCGCTTGCCTATATGAAGTGTATTTAAGGATCCCAGAAGAAAGGAGTTGGAGACCGGAGGGTGCTTAGCTCTGTTTGTACAGGGAGCACTGCTCTAGGGATACCCAGGCCAGACAGGATCGAGGCCACTCAACAGGCACAAATTGAGTCGTTTTCATCGCCAGATAGAGATCGGGGACACCCAGACCCACCAGTTTGGGGGTGTATAGGTTTTCACCCCGATTTTCCTGCCCCTGGAACCCCAGATAAAGTCATAAAATGGAGATTAGCTAAATGTTCCCTGGATATTCCTATGAGGAGGGCTCTCAAAAAGATATAAGACAGTGAGAGTCTGGTCCAAACTTTGAGGTCTTTTTTCAGATTCCGGAACAGGGGTGGGAAGGGAAAAGGGAATCCGCCGTGGGGGTCAATTTTACTCCCAGGTATGTGTCCCATTGAATTTATTTGTTATGTTTTGCATCAGGTGCTTGGGAAATGTTATGTTGAGCGCAACAGATTTATCATCATTCATCGTTAGGCCTGAGAAGGTGAAGAAATGTTTTAAAATCAGGGGAAAGCAGGGGGTTGGAAATATAGAATAACAAGTCATTGGTGAGTAGGGCACACCAATGCTTCGTGTCCACACACGAAATACCACCTATATCTGGGTGTAGCCTGAGCATGTTTGCCAGTGGTTCAATTGCCTGTAGAAATAATGCAGTTTATAGTGCCTCGTACCTTGTCTGATCGCGATCTGCTTAGTGCTAAACCTTTAGTCACTATTGGAAGAGAGTCCACGCAGAATCAAGCAGAATACTTCCCCAAACCCCATCCCACTAAGAACAAGCTGGAGATATTCCCATGAAATGGAGTCAAAGACCTTGTTTTGGTCTACAGAAAGCAACATGAGCTGATTGTCGGGGGCCCTCGACTCCGTTCCATGGCCATGGTGTATCAGATTGAGTGCCCACCTAATCAGGTCCAGCCCTTGTCACCCCAGAATGAAACCCACCTGGCCCAGGAAGGAGTTAAGTCGGTTCTCAACATCTTTGTATGGATCTTCACATCTGTATTTATCAGGGAAATAGGCCTAAGTGCGCCAGTAAGGCCCTTGCCTGGTTTAGGCAGTACGCTGATATTGGCAACAGAGCCTCCTCCAGAATGACCCCTTGTTTTTTAATGTAGTTGAACCATTGAAGAGGAGGTGCACAAGTTGGGAATTAGGAGAAAGTTTCTGTCGATCCCTCCAATGATTTAGTAGTACTGTTTTAAATGTGAATTCGTTGGTGGGGTCACGTGCTGTGAGAGGGCAGCACTGTTCTGAGCCCTGTCAGCCCATTGATCTACTAAAAAAATCGGAACCAGAGGCATTAAACAATTTGGAATTAAATCAAATATGGTTGTGAGACAAGCTGACAAGGGGGTGCTGTAGTAGGCGCAATATGGAAGCACATAACTTACATCTAATTGAAGTCTGACCCTACTTCACAATATTTAGCTGAATTATATCAGATTGTTCAGCAGGATGTGTCTTTACAGACAGACTGTATTTACCATTGAAAGTTTAATTTAAATAGATTAGTCTGTCAGTAAAATAATCCTGCTCACCTTGCTGTATCTTCCAACAGATTACATTTTTTGGTTAATTATGTGCTGTCAATCTGTCTTTTTTCATTTTGCTTTGAAAGGTTGGAGCTGGTGTAAGCCTCCCTGGTGTGCTGGCTGCAAAGTGTGGAGCTAATGTTATATTGTCGGATTCAACAGAAATGCTGCATTGCTTACAAAACTGTTACAGGAGCTACATGCAAAATCATTTAGCTGGAGTATCTGTTAAAGGCCTGACGTGGGGTGAGATATCTCCTAATCTTCTGGACCTCCCCACTGTTGACATAGTTCTGGGATCTGATGTCTTCTATGAACCAAAAGGTAATGCACAAATCATAAATTAGAGATTACTAGCTTGTTAGATGAACAAATCTGATAAATATTGATCCTTTTGTTTGGGGTATAGGCCTTCCTACTAAAACGACAAAGAAAAAACAATCAATAAACAGATCTTTTAGATCAAATCACTTTAAGTCCATGTAATGCTTGTCTTCAGGCATGCTTATTAAATTGTGGCTACAATCTGATATCCCACACAGATTAACACACTAATATATCTAATCCCCCTGATACTTAAAAAATGCAATAGAATAGACGCAACCAATATAAGTATCTAGAGTTCATCATACATATCTTCCATTGCGCTAATCAGTGATGGTTCAATTAAGGTCCACTTTAATTGTAAGGCACCCTAATGCACTGCCAAGAAATTATTTATTGGTTCTATCTATAGTGCCTTCTCTCTTTTTGTAGGGCCCAATCCCTTGTACCCTGTTGGCACAATTTGGGGTTCCCAGGACTTAAAGAAATAAAAACTTTAAATAAAGTAAGCGTAGTACGCGTGGATCTATTACCATATGTAGCCTGGGAGCGCCATTTACAAGGGGCTTTACCAGACCATGATAAATTGTAGAACCTTTTAACCCTTTAAGTGCCAGTCTACCTGGAGATTTTGTTGCCAGACTATTTTTTACAATTTTGTGCTCCACATGTTCAACTGTGATTTTTGTAGGGATTTCCAAGGATTTCCCAGGAAAATTATATATTGTTTTTTTAGCTTTTTTTGGGCTTTAACATGAAATGTCTTGTTTGTCATTTTTAAGTGTTTTCTTAATATTTTGGGGTGAAATATGTTCCAAAAAAATAATTTTTACAATTTGTAGTGTTTTTTTGTAATACAAGAAAGGAAGTTTGTCAATAAAATCTGAAATCTGATTGCGTGTGAAATTCAAATTTCTCCCAGTTACAGCGGTACCACATATGTATTGGTAGACACCCTTTCCTGCCCAGGAGACTCCCTCAAACTGAAACAGTGCTTTCAGAGATTTTCAGATAAAATACAACTATAGGGTTGATTCATAGCCTTCTCAAAACCATCTCGTTTTTGTCTCGCAATGTGTAATTTTAACTTTTTTCCCTGTATGTCTACATGCGTACGCATGATGCAGAGCCGCCATCGGGAGCCTTCCGTTTACTGTTCGTAGCTGCGTACGCCATCGAGAATGGCATTTTCCGGCTCTTGGTGCGTTCTCGAGAGGACTAGGTTTTCGTTTACATTACGTAGTAATCCTCGTATACTACCGTTTTTCAATGTAGCTTCCAACATAGATTTTCAGTGTCCCGCGATATTCAGCTTCCATCTTTCTCAAAATATACATTGTAACGGAATTTTGTTGTACAAGCTGCTATGTTTGCACGCGTGTACGCATGCGCGCAGCTAATTAACTCATTAATGTCCCCCGTGTCAACTATTCTCTCACTCACTTCTGCTCCCATGCTTACCTTAACTCACTTGCGTTTTTTTTTTCTGTCCCACTCTATTCATGCTTACCTTAACTCATTTGCGGTTTGGGTTTGTTTCTCTGTCCCACTCCATTCATGCTTACCTTAACTCATTTGCGGTTTGGGTTTGTTTCTCTGTCCCACTCTATTCATGCTTACCTTAATTCCCCTGGCACTGTTTCGTGTTCTCTTTCCCCATATTTTCATGCTTACCTTACTTTTCTGGATTCTTTACATATTTTTCATTTCCTTCTAGATGTTTTATGATTTCTGTGCATAAGTGGATGTGTGCAAGCATTACATTTTTATTAATTTTTTTAAAAATGAAAGACATCCGAAACCTTTTAAAGTTTTATTTATTCTAAAAATGTTTTTTTTTTAATAAAAAGGTAAATTATTATTTAAATAGAACGTTGTAAATTATTATTCAAATAGAACGTGTCCAAAGGCGGGCAACGAAAATGGTGGAAGGACTTAAACTTAAAACTAATCAGGAGAGACTTAAAGAACTTAATTTGTACAGTCTGGAGGAAAGAAGGGAGAGGGGGGACATGATTGAGACCTTTAAATATGTGAAAGGATTGAATAAGGTTCAGGAGGGAAGTGTTTTTAAGAAGAAGCTTAATGATAGAACAAGGGGGCACAACCTGAAGCTAGTCGGGGGGAAGATCAGGAGCAATGTTAGAAAATATTATTTTACCGAAAGAGTAGTAGATGCTTGGAACAAACTTCCAGCAGAGGTAGTTGAAAAATCAACAGTCACTGAATTTAAACATGCCTGGGATGAGCACACATCTATCCTAAGATAAAGAGTACATACAGTATACACATAAGGGCAGACTAGATGGACCCTATGGTCTCCTTCTGCCGTCAACCTTCTATGTTTCTATGTAAAACTATGTACAAGAAAGTGGCAGACTCCCAGGATTCTATTCCTCGGTGGTCCCCAGTGAAGCTGCCAGCTCCTCAGTGTCGCCCATCAGCCTATGTACAGCAGCTGTAAGAATCTGGATTCTC
This sequence comes from Gastrophryne carolinensis, assembly GCA_027917425.1. NCBI lineage: Eukaryota > Metazoa > Chordata > Amphibia > Anura > Microhylidae > Gastrophryne > Gastrophryne carolinensis. The sequence goes on along the minus strand of CM051243.1, from coordinate 123,647,101 downwards.
TGCTGTGTGCTGGCTGTGAAAAGTAAACAAAAATTAATTTCTAGTATATGCATTTTGAATACCTGTTGAATGAAATATTAATTATTTATAGCCTATGGATTGGGCCATAAATTAATCTAATTTTCTAGGCTAGGGATTGGGCCATAAATTAATCTAATTTTCTAGGCAAGGGATTGGGAATATCTGTTGATGAAGGCATGTTAACGTAAAAACTTACTAGGCTGGTGGACGACCTGATCCTGGGGGACCACCCTCCTCTCTGGGTCCTGCCACTCCTCTTGGTCTGAGTCTGTTGAGCAAGCAAAAATATGGTTAGTTAGAATGTCATATTTGTTAATGAAGACATTTAAATTAGAATGTGTGTGACATCACTCACCTTCTCCTTGCACCTCAGGTGCTTGCCCTTCTGGGTTCTGCATTCCTGGCTCTTCACCCGCCATGTCAGCATCTAAAAGTATATAGGCAAGAAATGAGTGTGTGTTTACAGTACATGTACCTGTGTGTGATAATCATAGTGGAGTGGTGTTGGTCCGGCATCTGTTCCGATTCCCTGCCGAGCAGCTGATGCCCCTCCTCTGCAGACAGGTCCAGTGGTTGCTCATCCGGACTTGCAGAGGAGGGTGAGGACCTTGGCACTGGACTGCCACCATCTTCACTACGCCCAGATCGATCCAGCACTGGCCGGACTCCTCGCCTCTGGGTGGGTCTGATCCTATAGTTCAATTCACTAACTAGAAGGAATAGCATTCATAAACACAGGCCTGCCTAAGAGCATTGTATTTCTAAGATGTAATGGTATAGTACTTACTTGGAAAATGTTTGAGGAAAAATCTCCTCACCCGGGGCCTCTTCCTGCGTTTTAAGGTCCGACCAGTGCTGAATTATGAGTGAAGGTGGTGGTATCAGTATCTTCCTGGATTTTGGCCACTACTTCCAGTGCCAAGGTCTTCTTCTCATAGCTGCTAGACAGGAAGTCGTAGCGATTGGTGAGCATCATCTAAAAGGTGGAAGAAAAACAGATGTCATTAATTAATACATCATACAAATCACAATGTTTTTTTTTTTTTTTAATTCTTTATTTATTTGAATTTTCAGAACAAAACCAATACAAGTGGGAAATCAGGAATAAAGCATTACAGTGAGAAAACAGGTCCAGCACGCAGGCCAGGTCACACTCAGGGCCCGAGAGCCTCCAACAACTCCCACCACTCCCTCCTACTGTAGATTCAGGCAAACTCAAATCTATGCCAACATCAATATTTAGGCCAGAGACGTGGTCCGAGGGTGCGCCCTGCTCTACCCGGTCCGGGCCCCGTCCACACTGGTTTTGATTTCTATTCGCCTGTTCGCTGTCTGTGGCCCACTCCTTGGTGCCCAATTTGGACGGCCACGGTGCCCTATATGCACTCTCTTCCCGTTAGCTAGTAGCAGTTTAAAGTCAAGTTTGGGCTTCTTGGAGGAGTAGAGGTCAGTCGGGAGTGTCCCCCAACCTGGGCCAGACCATTAGAAATTACAGACAAGAGGAGAGGAAGTGAAGAGAGATAAGGAAGTAGGTGGATTTAGAGTGCAGGGAAGGAAGGAAGGGAGACACGGATAAAAGGGAAAAGGTGTCAGGAGAGGAGGGGGAAGGATAGAGAGGGGGGCAGGAGGATGAGGGGAGGAGCGGGAGGGCAACTGAAGGATGACGGCGGGGGGGGCGGGGGGAGAGGCGCCAGAACTCCCGACCCACAGCCGGTGAAGGGGGGGGCGGGCGGGGGCAGCACCCCAGACCAGGATCGCCAAGCAGCTCCCCCCCATCTCCAAGGCCCATCTTGTGTCCACATTGGAAGAGGGAGGCATGGGGATGACCCCTATTGCACTGAAGCTCGAAACATGAACCAGGAGGTCCACAAAATCCTGGTCTCCTCCTCCTTATCCTGATCTGGGAATCAGAGCTCTGGCTGCATTAATTAGGTGTCTCGGAACCGATTTCTTATAACTAGGAACACTACATCCAGTATGGTGCAGGAGCATGAGGGCCGGACAGCATGGGACCTGTGAGCCTGTTACCGTAGACATGGTTTCCGTGATTTTTGTCCAGAATGACGTAATTTTGGGGCAAGACCACAAAATGTGGAACAGTGACCCCTCTTCTGATTCACATCTCCAACAGATGGGCGAGGATCCCGGGAAGATGTACGCCAACCGTTTTGGGGTATAGTACCATCTGGATAAATATTTGTAGTTAGTTTCTTGAGTTTGTGCAGATATCGACGATTTGTAGGTTAGGGAGAACATTTTCTTCCATTCTTCTCCCGTGAATTTCCTACCTAAGTCTCTTTCCCACTCCTCACAGAAAGCAGGGACCGAGTCCCGTTCCTCCTCTAGAAATTGATAGATCTGGGAGATTACCCCTCTCGGGGGGTCTCCGCACGTGGCCAACTTTTCAAAGGGCGTAAGGCCCCGTCCCTACAAATTTTTGGGTGCCACTTTCTGAAGAAAATGTTGAAAGAGCAATAAGTACCAAGGGTCCAGTTGGGGGCTGTTCCATCTACTCCTTAATTCCTCAATGTCACACCAGTAACGGCTCTCATGAGGTCCTTCGCCCTGATCGGTCCCAGATCCCCCCAACGCCTTATTGCTTGGGACTTCTGGTTAAGAGGAAATTCAGGGTTACCTACTACCGGGAGTAAAGGAGATGGCCAAGGCGAAATATCCTCCCCCTCCCTAACTCCATCCCAGACACCGAGGGTGGCCTTAATCAGCGGGTTAGATCCTGCCCATCTGTTCGAAGCTGCCGACAACCACAGGATCTCCCTTAACGGGGTGCCCGTGGATCCGGCTTCCACATCCACCCACTTCTTGGTGTCTCCGTTCCTCATCCAGTCCACCAATCTCTGCAGGTGGGCTGCTTGCCAATATTTCTTTAAATTCGGTACCGCCAATCCCCCCCTAGTTCTAGACTGTTGTAATAGTGTGAATTTGATTCTCAGTTTCTTAGTCGCCCAAATGAAGTTTATGAATATTGTGTTCAGATTCCTGAAGTAGCTTACAGGTATGTGGCATGGAAGGGTTTGAAATAGGTATAGGATCCTAGGCAGGATGGTCATCTTAATAGCACTCATGCGCCCTAACCACGTGAGAGTAAGGGTGCCCCAGCCCAATAGGTCAGACTTGACCTTGTTGAGCAGTGGAATGAAGTTACACCGGAAAATTTCACTGATATCACTCGGAATCTTTGTGCCCAGATAAGTCAACGCAGTTGGGGTCCATTTGAATGGGAAGGAGGATCTAATCGGCGACAGCACGGCTTCTGACAGTCCCACGTTGAGCGCCTCCGATTTATCAAAATTGATTTTAAAGTTGGAGAAGTTTCCAAAGGTTTCAAATTATTTCATAAGGACCGGAAGCCCAATCGTTGGGTTGGAAATAAAGAACAGAAGATCATCCGCGTAAGCAGATATCTTATGCTCGATTCTTTTCACCTGGATTCCCTTAAGGTCTATGTTATTCCTAACATGTCTCAGGAAGGGTTCCACCACCAGGGCGAAGATAAGAGGTGACAAGGGGCATCCCTGTCTGGTTCCGTTAGCTATCCGGAAAGGCGGAGAGAGGTGACCGTTAACTTTAACCCTAGCCTGGGGAGTAGAATATATACCTAGGATATATATAAGCGCCCTACCCCGGAGACCAACATGCCTCAGCACCTCAAATGCAAAGTTCCAGTCCACCCGGTCAAACGCTTTTTAAGCGTCTGTGGACAGTAACATCATCGGGGAATTGTCCATTCATGATCTGTGTCCTAATGGTGTTATTCCTGGCTTCCCTGCCAGGGATGAATCCACATTGATCCCCATCGATCAAGCGGTAGGTATGTCGCTAGGCGGTTCAATAGTATTTTGGTGAACAATTTAAGGTCCACGTTTAAGAGTGAGATTGGGTGGTAGTAAAGCCATCTGGACCAGGCGATTGACCGTTCGGGGATGCTTTTATGGCTTGATGCAATTCATCCCCCGATATTGGTTCCTCCAGCCAGCTAACGGCCCCGTCTTCCAGTTTTGGCATACCGGATGCTGCTATATATTGTCGCATTTGCGACGGGTCCCTCGGGGTGTTCCCCCCCCCCCCCTGCGGTCTCAAATTATACAATGCGTGATAGTATTCTTGGAACACTTTGGCAATATCCTCTGTTTTGTGATGTTTCTGTTGCTTTGCATCCTTTATTGCCTCAATGAAATTGAGGGACTGTTGCTTCCTCAGGGCTCTGGCGAGAAGTGAGCCGCTCTTGTTCCCCCATTCGTAATAGTATCTTTTACATTTCTTTATGACAAAAGCCGCCTTTTTCAGTAACAGGGAGTTCAATTGTTCTCTGCAGGAGGTTAGCTCCTGTAGGGTGTCTCGTACCTGAGATTCCTTATGCCTCCTCTCCAGGATTTGAATTTGCGAGAGAAGGCGGTCCCTACTCAGTGTGTGTGCTTTCTTTAATCTGGAGGCATGTTGGATGAGAATGCCCCTTATCACCGCCTTGTGTGCTTGCCAGATGGTCATTGGGGGGTACTTCCCCCGAGCAATTCAGCGTAAAATAGTCAGAGAGGGCAGTCTGGACTGCTTGTTCCGTATTTAAACGCCATGTCCACTCTCTCTTGCTTTTTTCCGTCGAGGTCAGGAGTAGCCATACAGGGCTGTGGTCCGATAAGGAAGCCGGACCCACGTCGGGGCTCGTCACTCTGGGTAGGAGGCTATGAGACACTAATATATAATCCAGCCTCGTGTAAGTCGCGTGGGCTGTCGAGAAATACGAATAATCTCTACCCTTAGGGTTGAAAATTCTCCAGGGATCGCACAGTTGTAGTTTATGCAACACCTGTTTCACCTTTCGTAGCCCACCGTACGGTATAGATGACTTACCGGTTGACGAGTCAAGAAGTGGTTCCAGGGCATTGTTTAGGTCACCTTCCAGGAGCACCTTTCCCTCCTGGAAATCTGACAGTTCTGACAGGAACTTCAAAAGGAAATCTACCTGGCCACTGTTGGGAACATACACGGAGCCCATGGTGTATAACTCACCAGATATTGTTCCTTTAATCATTATGTATCTGCCCTCACTATCAGCAGAAGTTTCCAGTTTCTGGAAGGGGACATCCCTGGCTAATAGTATTGCAACACCTTTGGATTTAGATACCGGGGAGGAGCTCGCGTACCACTGGGGAAAAAACCTGGGAGACATCCTGGGGCAGGCCCTCCTGAAGTGCATCTCCTGCAGGAATATGATCTTGGCCTTCATCCTCCTTAGATCCGAGATCATCGCCGACCTCTTCTCGGGGATATTGAGGCCCCTACAGTTCAAGGAAACAACCTTCAAGAGTGTCTCCCGTGGGTCACAAGGTGCGCGCCGCCCCCCCCCCCCCCCACGGACCAAATCAGCCCGCGAACTGGGCCGCGGCGCCAACCAGGGGGGTGCCCCCCACAGCCCCCAACCCACAGCGAAAATCCGCCGCCATCTACCATACACCACGGGTCAGGTGGAGATGCAGGCCAAAGGGAGAGGGAGCCCCCATGCAAGAAGAAAGGGCCGCAACCACGTCACAAGGCCTGAGGACCCTCCCACCAGATCCGGCCAACGGAGCCATCGAGGCACAACTGGGGACACACCACGACAGGGCCCCCGAATGGACGCCAGGCCATGGCCGACGGACCGACACCCGGCGGCACCCGCCCCGGCAGGGTCACCCCCCGCGGCAGGCCCCGCCGACCGCCCAACGAGATCAGCCAACTCCCCGCGCCCCAAACCCCCCACATAGAGAGAGAGCACCAAACCCCAGGCACATCACTTATCAACATCTGTATATGCAGGAACCATAGATAACAGGCATAAAAAGAGGATATAGGAGCCAGATCATTATAAACAGCAACTAAGCATAGCTCTCAACTTTGTGTGCAGCTAATTGTCGTTACCTCCTATCTACCGTCCATATGGCCGGGGTCTCCCCCGCGCTCCGGGTCGGGCCGGCGATCCGGGCCTCTTCTGTCCCATCCCCGTCTCCTTGGGTGCCGCGGGAGCGGGTCCGCTCTCTGGTCGAAGTCCGGTGCCAGCCAGTCCGGGACGGCTATGGGTGCGGATCCCAGGAATTCAAAAAGACCCGCTAGTTGCTCCGGTGATCTCAGGGCAAATGTTCTCCGGTCCTTCCGCACCAGAAGCTGGAAGGGGTGGCCCCAGCGGTACGTCGCCCCCTGGTGCTGCACGAGATCCAAAAGAGGCCTCATCAGACGTCGCATGTGCAGGGTTCTGCGGGACAGATCCTGCAATAGAATGACACGTGCGCCATTGAGGTCGATAGGGCCCTTGTTCCAGGCCGCTCGCATAATTGCTTCCTTGATCTGGAAAAAGTGCACTCTACAAATGACATCTCTCAGTCTGCTGGGGTCGCCGCCCACCGGGCCCAAAGCACGATGAATTCGGTCGATTTCAACGGTCTCCCCCGAGGGGTGACCCAAGAGGGTGTTGAACAGGACCTGTAGGGTGGAGAGCATTCTGCGTGTGGCATCTCTATCCTGCTCCAGCGCGACAATCCTGGCCTGGATATCTGTGTGCGGCTGTGTTGGTTTCCACTTTGTCAGACAAGTCTGCCACGGTGTTTTGCATGGATGTTATTTCTCGGCGAAAAGTCCCCTCCATCCTTGAAATGTAAGACTCAAAATCTGCTCTTGAAGGCAATGATTTAATGGCATCCGCCACGTTACATCTCACAGACTCCATGACGGCTGAGATCAGAGCCCCGGGCGAAAAAGCTCCTGGAGAATCCATGCCCCCACAAACCGCTGGAAGGTCATCAGGCGTGGGGGGGGACACGAGCGGCTCATAGGGGTCGGACTGCAGGGCCCCGGCGAGAAAGCCGCCCCTCGCCCCCAGTCCGCCATTGGGGTAGAAGGGACACACCCTTCATGGAGCTCTGGGGCAGAGGTAATCAATTCCCCTCCTGGGGACAGGGTAGGTGAATGAGGCTGACCGGGTGGCAGGGTGAGCCTGGCAACTGTCCCTTTACAAACAGCCTCTGCTATCATCATGTTGTTATATGATTGCCCTGGCCGCCTCCCGTTTTCAGCACAGTGCACCTGTGCCACCGTGACTGCCACATGCTGGCTCCTGCAGCCCCTCCCTCTCTCCTCACCTTCACTCTGCATTGCCGGAGGACCGGAGACAGATGGTACGGGAGTCAGCTCCCCAGCAGGATCAGCGCCGCCCTCAGTCTCGCCCGTCGTCCCGGGCTGAGAGGTCCGCAGCCTGCAGCTCCCACCATCAGGGTCCCGGCGGCCGCAGTCCGGAGCGGCGCCCGCCCCCGCCGGCCGCGGGGAAGACGGCGCCATCTTGTCCCGCGCCTCCGCAGCTCCCGCAGGGACCAGGGACGGAGCCAGCTCCTCTCCTTCCGCCCGAAGGGGTCCCGGGTCCGACACCTCTCTACCCGGTCCCCGCCGATCAGGTATGTCGGGCGGCGCCACAGCCGAAGGATTAGGGGGTCCTCCTTCCCCATCTGAACACATGTGGGTCGCCGCCATTACAGGCAGCAGCAGCCTGGGGTTCTCGAGCAGGACAGCCCCGAAATAGGTGGATATGGGGGCTCCCCGGGAAGATCTCGCCGCTCCTCTGGTCTTCCGCCTCTTGGACATGATCCTGCTGCACGGTTGCTGTCCGTCTATAGGGTAGAAATCGAGGGGTTAACGGGGAGCCTCCTGGGAACGCTCCTCACTGCGCCATTAGCAGGCCACGCCCCCTTCTGTTTTTTTTTTTTTTTTTAATTCTTTATTTTGAAAAAGTTTTTGCAAAGAAACATACATACATAAAAAAAAAAAAAAAAAACGAGACAATGGGTTACAATACAAATTGGGGGGATACAATGATAGGTCAGGAATGAAGGGGCAAGGAGTAGGGGTTGGGGTAAGGGGGTGGGGTCGCGTTGTGGCGGACGACACTACATAGAAACATGTTTCCAGTTAGATCAACCCCGCATTGAGGCCCACGGGCGGAGTTTTTGAGACTAGAGTCTCACGCATATCCTCAATCACCGCGCTCCACTGATGCCTCTCCTTGCAAGGTGCCCCGGGGCCCACACGGGGGGGGGAGCGCAGACCCGGGGGGGGGGAAATGGACAACCACTAGGGACCCATGAGGTGTTCGAGACTGTTGCCTGAGGTCTTTAGGAACCCGAGAACAACTGTTTAAATTCGACTCCTGAAAGATTAACCAGTCCAAGTAGATCTGTACTGCTCGTCCCTGTCGTGTAGTGTTAGTGTAAGGTCTTCCATCTCGCAAATGCTCAAGACCTCCCCAGCCCAATCCTTTATGGTCGGGGCTCTCTTTTGCTTCCACAGCCTAGGGATCACTAACTTGGCTGCGTTCAACAAGTGCACCCTTAGGGATTTCTTATATTTCCCCACTGGACGATCCGTGAGGTGCAGCAAAACCTGGGCAGGGTCATTCAAGACCTGGTCCCCCGTGAGCCGGGAAATAATGGCTAGGACTTCCACCCAGTATTCCCGTATCCCGGAGCAGGACCAGAGTATGTGGAACAAAGTACCCCGCTCGTTTCCGCACCTCCAGCAGAGCGGGTCCACAGAAGCGGACATTCTGTTGAGCCTGTCAGGAGTGTAATACCAGCGTGACAGCACCTTGTAATTTAACTCTTGCACTCTTGTTGCAATCGAGGATTTATGCGCAAGCGATGCAATTTTCTCCCTCTGGTCCTCCCCAAGCTCCCTCCCCAGATCGGCCTCCCACTCCCCCCAGAAAGCCGGGGGACTGTCCCGTTCTCCCGCCAATATTGAGTACAATTTAGAGGTCAGGTACGTGTTTGGTATTTCCCCCAGACATATCCTCTCCAACTCAGTATAGGTTATACACCTATCCCTCCTCAAACCCTGACTGGACACAAACGACTGTAAACGCAGTAGGGTCCAGGTTTGCGTTTCCCCATCTAGATCTCAGGTCCGCTAATGGTGTCCAACCCCTCTCAGAGATCAAGTCCCCACATCTCAGTTGTTCCAGCTTACCCCATTCCCTAAGGTTGGTTCTGGCGGAACCAGGGGCCAGTAGGGGATTTACTATTATGGGCACCACGGGAGATGGCCAGGGGGAAACCTCAGAGCAGGATCTATATTTCCCAAACACCTTCAGGGAAGCCGCGATAGTCGGGTGTCTCCTCAAGTCTGGGGATGCCCCCTCTCTGCCCCACATTGAGACGTCCGGAGGGGTGGGGACCATGGTGCGCTCCAGCTGGACCCATCTTTTTGTGGTTTGGCAGGTCGCCCACTCACAGACTCTCTGCAGATGAGAGGCCGCCCAATAGAGTTTAATATCCGGCAAGGACATACCACCCTGGCTTTTAAGCCTACATAGCGTATGCACCTGGAGTCTCGCTCTTTTTTTGTTCCAGACAAAATTCAGGAGGGACTTGTTAAGGTCAGTAAAGAATCACGTGGAGATCTGGACTGGGAGAGCCTGGAACAAGTACAATAGCCTGGGCAGGATCGTCATTTTTATTATGTTCACTCTCCCCATCCAGGAGAAGGTAGGGAGGTCCCACCTGTTTAAATCTGCCTTGATCCTCCGAGCCAATGGGAAGAAGTTTAGGGTCTCTATGTTATAAAGGGAGCTCGGTAGCTGAGTACCAAGATATGTTATTGAGGTTTTGGTCCACTTAAAGGGGCAAGACTGCTGGGTATTCCTTACCTGGTCCCCCAGGAGAGACACATTTAGAGCCTCAGAATTATCAAAGTTAATTTTCAAGAATGAGAGTCTCCCATAGGTCTCGAACTCCTTCATCAGAACTGGGATAGTCACAGAGGGGTTAGTTATGAAAAAAAGCAGATCATCTGCTTATGCAGCGACTTTGTGGGTGCCTTCACGAGAGACAAATCCCCAGATGTCCCTGTTTTTTCTAATTTTACACAAGAAGGGTTCCAGTGAAAGTGCGAAGAGAAGGGGAGAGAGGGTGCAGCCCTGGCGGGTGCAATATTCTTGGTGTGCCACACACCCCGCTTCACCTTTAATATTCTTCACGATTGGGTTACTCACCGCCAGGTGACGCTGTTGCAGAGAGGAGGTCTTGTAACGAGCCCCCTTCCGGCCTATATATACCTGGTACCTCCCATTTATCACCAGTGTTTTTCTCTCTGCATGACGACAAGACAGAAGATTGAAGTCTCCTGCTTGCAGGTAGCCGGGGTCTTACCCCGGCACCCCCTTTGGTCTATTTCTGCCCGGTTTTGATTGTTTGTTACCCTCCCCTTGTCTCCTTTTTTTAAAACGGCCGCCGCTTGGCAGGTTGAGTGTCAGTATTTGGTGGGCAGCGCAGGCTGCCTAGGAACTCCTGTTTCCCCCTCCCCCCATCTCCTTTTACTGAGGGCATTGCTAGCCCTCTTGTTGTCTTGGCACCGCCGTCCGGCGGGCCACACTGTTCAAATTCGGCGGGGGGGCGGGGCCCGGATGACGTCAGGGGTGGGGGCGTGGTTCCGGCGGCAGCGTCATCTTACCCGGCCCCAGCCGCACTTCCTTCCTGTTATCAGGAGGACGCGTGCGGGGCTCTCAGCCGCATATGTGTGCTGCTGCTGCTACTGGCCACTGCCGCCTTCGCTGCTTCTGCTGCTACTACATCGCTAAAATTGCTGCCTGTCTTTCCACCACTTTTACTGGTCGGGTGCCTGGGCTTTTTTAGCCTTACTTGGGCAGGTAAGCGGCCTCACCTTGCGTGGGGCCGTCTATTTTTATTATGTCTGACTGTTTATTTAAAAAAAAAAAAAAAAAAGTAATATATATATATATAAAGGAGAAATACTTTTTTTTTTTTATAATAAATCTTTATTGAGGTAGAGAGGGTAGCAAGGCAATCAAATACAGGGCATATGTACATACAACAGACAGATCCAAAATGCAGATTACACAAGCTAAGACCAAAATCAAGGTATACACAACCCGTTGGACATCTGCGAACTTAATCCTCCTGCCTGAGGCCTACATTGAGCCTCGCCATTCCCCTCCACCAACTTTTTTGTTAACGGGATGAAAGGAGGAAAGGGGTCAAGGGACAAAACATTGAGGTTAGGAAAGGGGGGGGGGAGAGGGAGGGGAAACGAAGGGAGGGGGGAAGGGAAGGGTAGGGGAGGATGTGGGGCAGAGAAGGGGGGGAAGCCCTCCCCGGCCAACCCCCCCCGGCCCCCCACACCGAGCCATCCGGACCTCACACCTCACGCCGTCGGCCGCTCATCAACCCCGCTATATGCGATCATGCTACATTCAAAAGGTTTTTGCCTTCAGTCGATTCCACGAACATGTCCCACGGCAGCCAACGGCGTCTATGTTTTTCCTCCAAGCCTCTAATAAGGGCCGTCAAGTCCTCCATACGTCTAATATCTTCCACTCTACGGATCCAAGAGCCAATGTGAGGTGCAGTAGGGGACTTCCATTGGGCCGGTATACACGCCCTGGCGGCGTTCACCAGGTGAATAGTTAGCGATTTTCTGTATTTCCCCACTTCTCCTCTGATGGAGTGAAGTAGGAGGGTTTCCGGGGAAAGGGGGATGTCATCGCCCGTTATCTTGCATATCCACTCGACCACGCTCCTCCAGAAGCCCCGTATTTTCTCGCATTCCCAGAATATGTGCAGGATGGTGCCCTGGGTCTTCTCACACCTCCAACAGAGAGGCGAGACCGACGGGTAAAACCGATGCAGCGTCTGGGGAGTCCTGTACCAGCGGCAGAGGATTTTGTATCCCGCCTCCTGATACGAATTGCTGACCGACGCTCGATGCGCCAGCTCCAAAATTTTCTTCACTTGATTTGGGGAGAAAGTAATTTCGAGGTCTCTTTCCCATGCCCCTACAAAGCTTGGCACAAATGTTTCTCCCGGATCCACCAGGAATTGGTACACCATAGATAGTGCCCCTCTGATCGGCTCTGGTGACAGGCACAACCGCTCAAAAGGTGTTAGCGCCCTTCCAAACTCCTCGGGAGGGGGCAGATCACCCAAAAAGTGAGAAATTTGGAGAGCTCTCCAATATGACAGGTGAGGCGGGTCCCCCCATACTACCAGCTCCTGCTGGGTCTTTCATCTTGGACCATTCAGGAAGTCGCGGGCGGTGCCCCTACCAGGCGCCCTCCATTTTTTGAAACCCACGTCTAGCCGGCCCGGGATGAAGTCCAGAGCCCCCACGACCAGCCTGAGTGGGGAAGGCGTGGGGGCTGTGTTCTCCTTTGGAGCTTGTCTGGTCCACACCTGCAAGGTTGGACCTATTGTTGGGTGGGCCTTGAGTGCAGCCGGGATCGTACCAGAAGACCAAGGTAGGCCCGCCAGTGGAACCGGGCACCACGTCTGCTCCAGTTGGACCCAGCGTTTGTTTTCCATGGAGGTTCCAGTCCACAATTCTGGTTAGATGTGCTGCTGCGTAGTACATTTTGACGTCTGGGAGTCCCACTCCCCCTCTCGCCTTTGGCAAGGCAAGCAGTCTTTGAGAGATCCGCGGGCTCCTGCCTCCCCACACAAATTTTATAAATTCCGTTCGGACGCTTTTCAAAAAGGAGGCAGGTAAATGAATAGGAAGCACCTGAATGGGGTATAGTAGTCGCGGTAAGACATTCATCTTCAAGACATTGCACCTGCCAAACCAGGATTGTATCCTGTCTTTTCAGGTGTTGAGGTCTCTCCTAATAACTGTCAGCAGTGGTGGGAAGTTTTTAGCAAACACGTCCTTCAGTGAAGGGGTAATCTGTATTCCCAGGTAAGAAATTGAATCAGCAGACCAGCGGAAAGCAAAGTTGGTTTCTATATTTGCCAAGTGCCTCTGTGACAGGGAGACATTGAGTGCTTCCGATTTTTGCAGATTTATTTTGAAGTTTGAGATCTCTGCATACTCCCTGAACTCCCTCAATAGATTGGGAATAGTTATTACCGGCTGGGTAATACAAAAAAGCAAGTCGTCTGCAAAGGCTGCAACTTTATGTTCGGATCCCCCACCTACTACCCCTTTTATGTCAGGATTCGCTCTCACCCGACAAAGGAAGGGCTCCAGCGTCAAAATGAATATAATCGGGGATAGTGGGCACCCCTTTCTCGTTCCATTCGTAATCCCGAACGACCCCGACAGCATACCATTGACCTTAACACAGGCCGAGGGAGAGGAGTATAGAGATGATATCCAGGTCCTCATGTTTTCCTGAAGGCCTAGATGCTCCAGAGTGGCCCGGATAAAATCCCAGTGAACCCTATCGAACGCTTTCTCCGCGTCCGTTGAAAGCAGCATAGCTGGGATTTTCTCCTCACGAATCAAATGGATGAGGTTGAGGACTCGGGTCACATTGTCTCTTGCTTCTCTCTTAGGGGTGAAGCCCGCTTGGTCCAGGTCTATCAGCTCGCTAAGGTGTAATACCAGCCTATTCGCCAGTATTTTAGCGAAAAGTTTCAAGTCTACGTTCGAAATACTTTTATTTAATAAGAAAAGGAGGAAAATCAGAGGCCAGTTTTCTTTGCCTCTTCAAAGCACTCTGGTGCTGTGCATGAATGTTGTATTGCATGTTGCCATTTGTTTCTGGGGGTCTTACTGTTTTTTTTCTTCCCCCACAGATCCTGGGATTCCCTCAATACAGTGGCCTCCCGGTTCTATTTTGCCTGGCTAGACCTTTTTTTTCTCCAAATTGGGACATATTTATATGTTTATATATATACCGTATATATATATATATATATATATATATATATATATATATATATATAAAAAAAAAAATAATGATTTATTAAGTTAATTATTTTTAAAGGGGATCTTTATTATAAATTAAATCCTCCCTCCCGGGACTTTTACATAAAAGGGGCATCCCGGGTGGCTTATGCCTTAAACCCAGGATTTTGCGAATACCATAAATCACCATATGGAGGCTTCCGATAATACCGGAAATGGTTCTTCTGGGCCATCTAGGGTGTGTGGAGGCTGTGGGACTCCGCTCCCAGGCGATGATGTTATAGTATGCATTCCTTGTGCAAGGCAGAATATTGCGCGTCAGTCCGTCGCTCCGGCTGCTGGCTCTTCGCAACTTCCATCATCCCCTACCCCTCCCTCCCTGTTCCGGACCCCGTGTGACATTGTCAAAGGTGGGGATTCGCAATCCGAGGTGTCTGCGCGGTTAGCCAACCTCGAGAAGATAATTTCCGTTAAAGCAGGGTTGAAGGCCACTGCGACACCCCCTCCATTCTGGCTCAAATGTTTGAAATTTTGAATTTAGATCTGCCTGAGGCCGTCACCCTGCCAAAGGGTCAGTTGTTTAATGTGCCTCAGCCACGTTTGGTTTTTCCCAGACAACACCACTTTGAGAGGGTTGTGCTTAAGGAATGGGAACATCCCACGCGGTTAACTGGAATTCTTTCCAGTTGGGAGAAACGTTATCCTTTTCCGCCAGAATTGGTGAAGCTTTGGTCGGTTCCTCCTGACGTCGATACCCCTGTGCTAGGGCTCTCTAGCACGGCTATGGTGCAGTCTTCTGAAACCACTGCCCTTAAAGCGGACCTTCACTCTGAATAAGACTCTATGTTATATGTTTCCCACACCCTGTACATACAGATTGCTCACATTAAAAATCATCCTACCTGCATCTACTGCATGTTATGAGCCTTTAAACATCCAAGATGGCGGCTTATGGAAGCCGCCATCTTATCAGGCAGCCTGCAAACAGGAAGTGCCTCCTGACTGTGCTGGTCTGCATTCTGGGACTACTGACCTTTACCTGACCCCAGCTCTGCTCTATCTGAGCAAAGCACACCTATAACCTGCCTGAACAGATGGCGGCGCCCGTATCCTAAATTCCTGAACAGAGTTGCAGCCCAGTGGGGGAAAGAATAATAAGTTAGTGACTAAAAACGTAAAATATATTAATTTTAGATACTGGGGAACCGTTTTTTAAGAGTTTGGGCTTTTCATTAAATCATGGTGAAGGTCCGGTTTAAGGATGGTGAGGATCGTCGGATTGACCAGTACGCTCCCCATGGTTTTATTTATGCCGGGTCAACGATGCGCCCGGTGTGTGCTTCGGCGCTTCTTCTATTGGCGGTTAGATCTGTTATTCAGGATCTGTGTGTGGATCTTGATCCCACTTGTAAGGAGTCTACTGCTCTCAGGCAGTGTGAGTCTTTTGTTTCCTATGTTCTGTCCGCTCAGGACGATGCGCTGGCTATGAGTAGCAGGACAGCGGCAATGCTGGTGGCTATTCGTCGGGCAGTATGGCTGCGCCAGTGGTCGGCGGACGTAGCTTCTAAAAAGGTGCTCACAGCTCTCTCCTTTTTGGGATTGTGACTGTTTGGTGATAAAATTGATTCAGTTGCAAAAGGTGGTTAAATGCCGCAACATAAGAGGCCTTGTCGTCCCTTTCGGGGGGCAAGTTCTGGTAGGCCTTCCTTTCGGGGATTCAGAGCGGGTAGGGGGGCTTCCTTTCCCGCTACCGGAGGTGCAGGTTGGACTCGGGGGAAGGGCCGTGGCCGTCCCGCTCAGTCCTGGGGCACCAAGCCCAAGCCTGCCGGTAAGCCCGCTCAGCAATGAGGGGCTGCCCTCACCCGTGCGGGTGGTGGGACGATTGCGACACTTCTCCCAGGTTTGGGACCAGGAGATTCCGGACAGATGGATCCGGGAGGTAGTGTCGTCCGGTTACAAGCTGGAATTCGAGTCTCGCCCTCCTTCACGGTTCTTTCGGTCTCGGGTGCCCATCGATCCTTTGGCCGCACAGGGGCTCCTGGCGTCGGTAAAGAATCTGTTAGAAATGGCAGTCATCCGGCCGGTACCGCGCTTAGAGATGGGCCTCGGTTTCTACTCCAATCTTTTCGCAGTCCCCAAAAAGGACGGGTCGGTTCGTCCCGTCCTGGACCTGAAATTACTCAACAAGTTCATCCGTTTTCGGAAGTTTCGCATGGAAACTTTGCGTACGGCCGTCGGTTCCCTTCGGCAGGGGGACTTTATGACGTCCATAGACATCAAGGATGCTTATCTTCATGTTCCCATCTGCCACGCTCATCAACGTTTTCTTCGATTCGTGATGAAAGATCAGCATTTTCAATTCGTGGCACTTCCGTTTGGCCTTCGGCTCCAAGAGTGTTTACCAAGGTGCTGGCAGGGGTGATGGCCATTTTCAGATCTCAGGGCATTCGGGTCGTACCTTATTTGGACAACCTTCTCATCATGGCTCCGTCACTCAATCAATCGGAGACAGACACCAGGATGGTGGTCTCCACGCTGGAAAGCTTTGGTTGGGTGATCAACTTCCCCAAGTCATCCCTCGCTCCGGCCAGGGTGGTGTCCTTTCTGGGGATGCAGTTGGACTCTCGTCAACACAGAGTGTTTCTCCCCCAGTCCAAAATTCATCTGATTCAGGAGTTGGCTTGGGTCCTTCTTTCCAATCCTCGGCCGTCCATCCATCTGGGGATGAGGCTGGTAGGGTTGATGGTCGCCTCTTTCGAGGCAGTTCCTTTTGCTCAATTTCACACGAGGACGCTTCAGCTTTATCTGTTGGCGTCCTGGGACCGGCAGCCTCGGTCGCTGGACCAGCCCTTCCAGTTGTCCTTCCGGGTCTGGCAGTCCCTCCAGTGGTGGTTGGTCTCGGCCAATCTCGTGAGGGGCAGGTCCTTCCTGACCCCTCTTTGGGAAATTGTCACCACGGGCGCCAGTCTTTCGGGATGGGGCAGGATTCTGGAAGGAGCTTCAGTTCCAGGGGCAGTGGGGACCTCAAGAGGCCCACTTACCCATCAATGTTCTGGAACTGAGAGCCATCCGTCGGGTGCTTGCTCTCCTGACTCATCACGTTCTGGGCCTTCCGGTCCAGGTGCGTTCAGACAATCGAACAGCGGTTGCTTACATCAATCATCAGGGAGGGACTCGCAGTCTGAGTGCTCTCAGAGAGGTGTCCCTGATCCTGACCTGGGCAGAGGCCCATGTTCCTTGTCTCTCGGCGGTATACATTCCAGGAGTGGAGAACCAGGAAGCAGACCGGTTGAGCAGGGGCTCTCCCCGTCTGGGAGAATGGGCTCTCCATCCTCAGGTTTTTCGCTCACTGTGTCTCCGATGGGGGACACCGGAGGTGGACCTGTTTGCCTCTCGTCACAATCACAGGCTCCCGAACTTCGTGTCGCTCTCCCGGGATCCTCTGGCTCTGGCAGTGGACGCCATGTCCCTGAGCTGGGGGAATCTGGGATTTCTATACCTGTTTCCTCCAATACCCATGCTGGGCAGGGTGGTTCGGAAGTTGGCTCTGGAAAGGGTGTCCGCCGTTCTCGTGGCCCCAAGGTGGCCAAGGCGAGTGTGGTTCGCAGACATCGTTCGGCTGGCAGTGGACCAGTTCGTTCTGCCTCTTCGGCCCGATCTGCTCGCTCAGGGTCGGTTGTGTTACCCCAATTTACCAGCGCTGGGTTTGACGGCCTGGCTGCTGAAACCTCCATCTTGAAGGAGGAGGGTCTTTCTGACTCAGTCGTTAAGACTTTGATCAGTGCCCGGAAGAGGTCTTCTTCTATCATCTACTATAGGACTTGGAAAGCCTATATCGCTTGGTGTGAGATTAGATCCTTTCCTTGCAGGGTCTTCTCGGTCTCCAGGATTCTGGAGTTTTTACAATCTGGGCTGGACTCTGGTCTTCAGCTAAGTACTTTGAAAGGGCAAGTTTCTGCCTTATCTATCTTTTTTCAGAAGCGTTTTGCGCTTCATCCTTTAGTTAAGACTTTTCCAGGGGGTTACGCAATGTGTGGCCTCCCAGGAAACCATTACTCCCGGTTTGGGATTTGAATTTGGTTCTTTCTGCTCTGCAGGCTCCTCCTTTTGAGCCTCTGCAAGATATTGCTTTGTCTACCCTGACTCAGAAGATTGTCTTCTTGGTAGCTATCACTTCGGTCCGGCGTGTCTCGGAGTTGGCGGCCTTGTCTATCCAGGCGCCCTACTTTGAGAGGCATCAGGATAAGGTGGTCTTTCGGTTCAAGCCAGACTTTCTTCCTAAGGTTGTTTCTGCTTTTCATTTGAATCAGGATATTGTTCTTCCCTCCTTGTGTCCTAATCCTAAGAATGACAAAGAGAGGGTTTTGCATTGTTTGGATGTAGTACGCTGTGTTAAGTACTACTTGATTATCATGTCTCCTTTTCGTAAGACGGATTCCTTTTTTGTTGTGCCCTGTGGGCCTAAGAAGGGTTTGGCACCAGCCAAATCTGCCATTAGCAAATGGATACGTCAGGCCGTTATTGCGGCCTATTCTGCTAAGGGGAAAGTTCCCCCTTTTCGTATCACTGCTCATTCTACTCGCGCCGTTGGAGCGTCTTGGGCTTTTCAGCACCAAGCTTCTGTTGAACAAGTTTGTAAGGCCGCCACTTGGTCTTCTGTTCATACTTTTTCTAAGTTTTACAAAGTTGATGTGCGAGCCTCAGCGGATGCTGATTTTGGCCGCGAAGTTCTGCAGACTGCAGTCATTTAAGTTATGCTTCACCTTGCCTTGGGATGCCCATCCCTTGTGGGCACTGCTTTTGGATGTCCCAATCGTGAAGAATATTAAAGGTGAAGCGGGGTGTGTGGCACACCAAGAATAATACCATTTTGTGAGTACTCACCTGAAAAATGGATATTGTTGGTGTGCCACACACCCCGCTTCACTCCCACCCTTTTCGGTATTCCGAATCCTTTATATGGTGAAGCTTTTATTTATTTTGAGGTTACCGTTAAATTACTGGTACCTTGTCTTTCTGCTTTTTAAATCACTGGTGATAAATGGGAGGTACCAGGTATATATAGGCCGGAAGGGGGCTTGTTACAAGACTTCCTCTCTGCAACAGCGTCACCTGGCGTTGAGTAACCCAATCGTGAAGAATATTAAAGGTGAAGCGGGGTGTGTGGCACACCAACAATATCCATTTTTCAGGTGAGTACTCACAAAATGGTATTTTCTGATCCAAATTGGGTCTGACAGGTGCCAATTCACCCTCACCCTTGCCGAGGGGGCGGTGTTCAGAGCCTCAATGAGTAGCCTCATGTTATTACACAGCCCTATATGCCGGAGAAACTCTTTCAGAAAAGGCCAGCTTACCCTATCAAAAGCCTTCTCGGCGTCAGTAGAGAGAAGCATCAGGGGGGTCCCAGCAGTCTTTGCCCCGTAAATGATGTTAATGGCCCGAATCACGTTATCTCTAGCCTCTCTGTGCAATACAAATCCCGTTTGGTCCGGGTGCACAAGTTGGGGAACTAGCGGTGACAGTCTGTTAGCTAGGATTTTAGCATAGAGTTTCATATCTGCATTGAGCAATGAGATAAGCCTGTATCTCCTGCAGGACAGCGGGTCCTTTCCTGGCTTATGGATAATGGTAATGTGGGCTTCCAGCTCCCTATTTGAGAATGAGCCGGGGTTCTCCTCATCCAGTGCCATGTTCCAGGCCCTCACCAGGCGCGGCCCCACAATCCCTCAAAGGATTTGTAGTATTTGACCATGAACCCGTCCGGCCCCGGGGCCTTACCCCCTGGCGTGTGCTTTATAGCCTCCGCCAGTTCCTCCATACTGATTGGGGCTTCCAAGAAAGCCGCCGCCTCATCAGGGACCTTCGGCATGTTTGAATCCTCTAAGTATTGCCTAATTAGTTCCACTTGCGACCTCCCCACCGTGTCCCCAGCCAGGCTGCACAACCCAGTGTAATACTTCCTGAAGGCGTTAGCTATACCCTCAGAGGTGTGCTGCTTCTTTTGAGATTCGTCTATAATCTCAGTAATGTAATTTTGGGCTTGTTGCTGTTTGAGGGCTCTTGCAAGGAGGGCGCTATTTTTGTTGCCGAACTCGTAGTACCGTCTCTTACACTTTCTGATAACATGCTTAGCTTTTTGCCTCAGTAGGGCATTGAGGTCCGCCCTAGCTTGCGTTAGCTCACCGAGTACCCTCACTGCCTCCGACTGTTTATGGGACAACTCCAAGTCATTGACCCTCTCCGTCAGTCTCGCCAGCAAAGCTGTGTTTTCTTTTTTTAGCCTCGAGGCTTGACTGATCACAATACTTCGGGCTACGCTTTTATGCGCTTCCCATAATGTCTGGGGTGAGACCTCCCTGTTGTCATTTTCGTTGAAATATGATGTAATACCATCTTTAATAGCTTGAAGGGCCACCGAATCTTGCAGCAGGGATTCTGCACTGACAGACCCGGCCCGGTGCGCGCGCACACTCAGGGGCCAGCTGGGCGCATATTATCTATACATGGGACAATTGTATTGTACGGGACCCGGTCAGCCTGTGCATATTATGCCCCAGCCCCACATGGTACAAAATATGTATTATCATAGTATACACTTTTTAAGTGCCCTCATGTTCTGGCGGAAGTAGCCACATGGTGGTTAGTCCATCCACTTCCGCCCTCACTAGGATCTCAAATTTTGGCGGTTTTTGAGGCGTTTCCTGTGTGTGGGGTTTGAAAGGATAATCAGGGGACTATATATACAGGGGTTGACAGCACCATGCCACACTCTGATGAAGTGGCTCATGTAACGGCCACGCAACGCGTCAGTGTTGGCACCGTGAGGGTGGGTGGCATTGGACCTTATGATACGGTAATGTACATTGTTTTGTATTTTATGTACTAAATCTCATGCATTTTGCACAGTGTGGTTGTTTTATATAATCATGGCAATACAATCATGAAAATGTAAATATTTTTTGTAAATAGTCCCATTGTGCATATTTGTAGATACTGGACTTAATTTAATACAGTCTAATCACATTCCGCCACACCCCATGGTTGGGGTTTTAACTCTGTATTTTAAATGTATGTTTTCCTTTTTTTGGCTTAAAATAAACAATTTGTATTAATCTTATTCTGTTGAGCGGTCTATCAACACAGATAGGAGGGGGGGTCCTGGTGAATTGGGCTGGTTATTCTCCATCCGCTTTTTCTAGACATTTGACCCTGAAGGGTTTACCCCTCCCTAACCAGCATCCAGAATTTTATAGTAATTCAAATTGGCAGTGCGGGATCATCTTTGTTTAAATTGCAGCAGGGATTCGTTTAGCCGCCCTGTTAAGGGGGGAGGGGGGTCTGTTTGAGGTCCACTTCTAGGTATATAGGGGCATAGTCGGAGAATGAGATCAGGTAAATACCCTCACCTGAGATCAGACCCAGTAGGCTGTGCGAGACCCAGAGATAATCAATCCTAGAATACGTCCCATGCACACTCGAGTAAAATGAGTAGTCCCTGGTTGTGGGATTTCTAATTTGCCACGCGTCCACCAGCTGTAGGCTTTGCAATCTTTTTTTAAAGGATCGGAAGGCAAGTTGGGTGATTTTCCCGCCGAGGAGTCCATGAGGGGGTCAATCACTAAGTTAAAGTCACCCCCCCCCCCCCAAGATCAGCTCCCCCTCAGCAAATTTCTCGATCTTGTCCAGTGTCTGTTTTAGGAACTGGACTCGACCCTGGTTAGGGGCGTAAACAGATCAGTGTGTATCGCTTGTGGTTGATCAAACCTTTGACCATAACTATTCTTCCTGATTCGTCAGCCCAGGAATCTAGGAGGGAGAAGGGAACATCCCTAGCCATCAAGATTGCTGTCCCTTTTTTTTTAGCTTCAGCTGCACAGCTGGTGAAGACGTGCGGAAAGAGTCTACTGTTCAACTTAGGAGAAGCACCCCTTTTAAAGTGTGTCTCCTGTATGAAAATTATCTTCGCCTTGTATCTCTTCAACTCTTGCCACAAAATCGCTCTCTTTTCGGATGTATTAAGACCCTTTACGTTAAGTGATAGGACCTTTAATGAGCACATGTTCGTAGCGTCCGGGGGGGCTAAGCCCGGGTATATGGCTTCAAGGTGAATCAGCTGCCAACGCCCCTACTTCGCAGAGGGAAAGGAGGGGGACAAGGGGTCACAAAATGGGAAAGTAGGGAGGGGGAGGGCAGGGGTAACAAGTTACCGTATGGCCAGAGAAATAAACCCCCCCAAAAAAGGGGGGGAAGGGACAAACAACTATGGTAAACAACTATATCAAATAAATGGACTAAAAGTCAGTCCGCCGGGACTGCACAAAGTGCAAGTTCCGGAAACGGTGCTTTTTGCAGAGAACCAAGGTGTACCCCTCCACCCCCCCCCCCCACTATGGGGGGGGCAAGAAACACACCCACTCTTACCCGTCTGAGGCCACCAGAGGGGAGCACCTAGTGTTCAAGGGGGAGTGGAGGACCGGAGCTATGGTCAGCAGGAGGAGGAGGAGATGCACTGAGCTTGACTTAGGTGGATTATTGCACTCAGGGCATAGGTAAATGAAAAGGGGGGAGCGGATTGTTGAAAACCAGGGGGAATTCTGGGAGAGCGGCAGGGCCGTAGCTTGTATCTATCCAGCCCAAAGAACACTTAAGGCAGCCCAGCTTTGGGCTCCTGCAGGAAAAGCAAGTGGCCACAGCGAACAGGCCGGCGGCCCCTAGGTCGCGCGGCCAACCTGGGGGCAGCCGCGCCCGCCAACAGCCAACCTAGGGAACCAAATGTATAAAGTGGACATGCATAGGCAATAACAGGTACATGCATAAACGCCATCAACTAACTAAGCCCAACTTATCAAACGTTAATACAGAAAAAAATGGCACAAACAGTGAACCCCTTACCATGGCACCGACTCCACCGCATCCCGATTCCCATCCAGCGAGGCAGCCAACGGACGAAGGGGAATCACTCAACTGGAGGGGGGGGGGGACTTGGGGAGGCCGCGCCACGTCATCAGAGGCATCAAAAACTTTAAACGGCGGGCCCGGGCTCCTCTTTCGGCCCTACGGGGGGGCACCCACTGCTCTCTGTGGTCGCTGTCCACCGTGGACTGGTAACTCCAAAGCAGTCCAATCGGGGACGACCACTGGGACCGCCTCCAAGAAGTGGAACAAGTCCGGGAGTTGACTTGGTGATTTCAACACGAAGAGGTCATCATTTTTCCGGACCAGTAGCTGAAACGGGTGACCCCAGCGGTATGTTGCCCTCTGGCTCTGGATAGTCTCCAGAAAGGGTTTTAGGAGCTTCCTCACAGGTCCTGCAGGATGATAACCTGGGCCCCCTGAAACACAATAGACCCCTTCTCCCAGGCTCGTCGAGTGACCTCCTCCTTGATTTTAAAGTAATGCACTCTGCATATGATGTCTCTGGGTCTCTCCCCTGCCGGCGGACGGGGGCCAAGTGCACGGTGGACTCGATCAAGTTCAATGTGGTTGGTGCTGGGGAGTTCGAGGAGCTCGTTTAAAATTGCTGTTACTGCTGCTGCAAGATCTCGGGGCTCAACCGATTCGGGTAATCCTCGCAGGCGGAGGTTATTTCTGCGGTTTCGGTTCTCAGCGTCATCATGTGCAAGGAGGAGGTCGGACATGTGTCGTCTGCCCTCTTCTTGCTGTTGTTCCAGTGTCGCCACCTGCGCTTCCAGCGATCTATGGGAGCTTTCAACGCCATCTACTCTCTGCCTGATTTCGGTCACTGCCCCCTGCAGGGCAGCCAGCTCTCGTTTGATGGTGCCCTCCATCCTGGACACATATCCGTCGAAGTCACCTCGGGTCGGGAGGCCACAAAGGGCCTCATTGATATTGATTTTGACCGCTTCCTCAACCACTTGCGGCAAGAGATCCAGAGGGACAGGTGAATAAGAGCTGAAATTGGGCGCTGACGGTATAGCGCTCTGCAAGACCGCTTCTCTGGCAACCAGAATTCGGGGAGCTGATGTGATTCCCCCTCAACAAGAGGCCCTGGCTCAACCAGCCTAATTGCAGTGGACATGCTGCATCCCTCGGTGACTGGACCTCCAAGCTAGCATGTAGGATCGGTGCGGGGCAATGCTGCCAAAATAGGAGGGGGCTAGCCAGTGGTGTCGGGGCGGCTGGCAAGCTTCCCGGGCCCGGAGAGAAGGCGACAGACCTGGGCGAAAGCTGAGATAGCTCCCCACACGATGGGCATATGGTCTCCGATGCTATTGGACAGGGTGATAAGTCCAGGCTTCTAATTTCTGCCCCTAGTGGCCCTGCACTCTCCACCTGAGACTGCTGGGTGGGGGCGCCAGCCTGTTGCAGCAGCGTGCCAGTATGCACCTGCCTCGAGGGGTCCACCCGCCACCCCTCCCCCCCGGAGCCGGCCTCATCGCAACAGGGGCCCTGGAAGTCTAGGCTCCGATTTGAGCCCGAGGATCGTGGTGCCAGGGAGCGCGCACCAACCTTGCCGTCGCCGGGTATTCCCCCGGTTGTTCCCCCGCGGGCGTGACGCACTGGCAGTTCCCGCCCGAAGCGCCAGCCGCAGACTCCCGCTGTCGGCGGCGGAGTGACAGACACCTCTCCGCTCCGCTGAGTTACCCCCAAATGACCCCCTCCTCACGCGCTTCCTCGCTGCTCGCCGCCATTTTGGATCCCTCTCCCTGGGGGATGTTTTCGTCCCGGGTGCGGAAGAATGAGGGGATGGAGCGGTCCCTGGATCTCCTTGCGCTCCCCTGCCTTTCCCCTTCTTGGGCATCTGAGTTTAGAGGCTCTCCTGGGGCGCCCGAGTGCACTTAATAAAGGGTGCCAGTGCAGAGCTCTCCACACACACGTCTTTACGGCGCCATGGCAAGCCACGCCCCTCCAAATCACAATGGTAAGGATAACTGCTTCATAATTATCATTCCCCCTAACATTTCAAGGCTTTAGCTATCCTTCTACATGACATTTTAGGGTTGCGCACATGTGCGCACTAACTTTCGCTTACCGCTGCTTTTATAAGCAAATTTGATACCATTTTTGTCTGTGCTGCCTAATCGCATATGCATGCATTTCGCCTGCAAATAAACGCCTGCACAAACACTTACTAGCATTATTGTCTCCTGCTGCTCGCGGGTAAAGAGCGTGGGGGCTCAGATTTTATAATAAATGTGTTGTGCCCCAGCGGTTTCCGGGATGCGCACGGCCGTACGCACGTCAATGTCATACACAGTCATAACTACTTAAAGGGTACCTGTACTCACAGCAGTGTGTCTGTACAGATATCAGTATGACTGGCAAGAGAGGTAGCCGCAAGACCCCCAAGCCCCATGAACGGCATGATCACCGTGGCCTACCCCAACAGGAGGCAACCACTTCCAGTCAACATAGTGGCAGGCCAGCTACTAGGTCCACCAAAACCAGTGGTGGGAAAGGCCACTCGCAGCCTATGAGGACATCCAATAGGCAAAGGAAGGATCCATTGGGCCAGACTCTAGCACCATCAAAATCTGGCACATCCCGGAAGGCCAATGAAACTTCCTCCAGGCACAATGCTCCCCTCCACCAACATCCTGAACCTTAGGGAGCACTAGTAGTAAGGGCAAGGGGAAGACTAGGGCAATAATCCATAGCCCACCAACAACACCCTTTGCTGCTCGAGGCCAATTTGAGGATTACAATGTTGAGAGCCCCGAGTCACTGTGCAGCTCAACGGCTGCAACTTCTTTCGGCAGCCAACCTATGACACCCAGCCCCCAAGCAAGTCCAGCCCAATCCTTTAACCCTCCACATCTTTTGCCACTGCCAGTTCGTCCTGCCAGCCGTTACCAAGATCTCCTATACATGAAGATCTAGATCTGTGCATCTGTGATAATGTGCACTAACTGGTGATATATGTGGAGAAAGATGACTACTTGCCACAGCATATATTTGAGCAACTATCGCAAACATTTTTTTTCTGTCCCTACAGACACCACCCATTATGGCAGATATTCAACATCTTGAGGAGGAGGAGAGCATTTTCCTGCCCCCCAAGTGGAAACACTGCGCCAGCAGCAGCTGACCACAAATCACGCCCTCTGCTGGCAGAGCAACAACAACAACACCAGCATGGCCAGCAGCACGAGACACAATCACCCGTCCCATGTGCTAGTCCTGCTGCAGAGGATTTGGCATCACCATCTGCTACTGTTGCTAGTCCTGGACCTCCATTAGCTGCACGCGACCAAACCCGGAGAAGAGGACGACGCCCTCAGCAACGTTGCCATATAACACAGATGAGGCGTCTGCAGCTGATGGTGGCAGCCATACTATGGACAGCCACCATTTCAATAATGTTTTTGTTTCTACATTGCTTTGCTAATGCCAAAAAATTCAAAAATAAAACATTTAGAAATTATTTCAGATTAAGGAAATTTGAATCACAAAAATGTACTTGAACAACACAACAAAAACAAAAGAAAACACATAACATAAAGCTTAACTAAAATAATTAGAAAATAGGTGTGCCCGGACTGACTGGCCAGAAGCACTTTGGGTGTCATCATATAATTCATCAGGAATGTCCATAAGTGCTGTTTAGGGGAATACATCTATATATTGGGGCACCTTCTGCATAATGGCAAAATTATGCAATACTCAGCATGCTATTATTATCTTAATGACCTTACCTGGGTCATATTGCAGGGCCCCCTGTATTGTCCAGACATCTGAAGCGACTCTTGAGAAGCCCAAATGCCCTTTCAACCACAGCCATGGGCACGATTATAGCACTCCTGTGGCTGCGTCTGAGGCCGCAGGATGGGTGTCATCAGCCATGGCAGCAATGGATAACCCGAATCCCCTTAAAAAAAAAAAAAAATTAGTCTCAACTTCATAGTTACATTGTATATCATTTAAGCAGAGGGGAAGAACATCATATGTTGAGACAGGGCTATCAAAAATTTTTCCGAGTCATACATTGAAACCCTAATTAAGCTATTTTGTAACGCTTAACTAGTAGCCAACCACCAGACAAGTTGCCAGATTCAAACCGGCCATAGAGGCTGAAATTCCCGAGGATGTAGGCATCGTGGGTGGATCCTGGAAAACCTGCCATGACACTCAAGTACCGAAGGTCAGGACCAACTACTGCTTGTACATTAATCGAGTGTCCCATCTTCCAGTTACTGTAATAGCACAACAAAAGTATTTTACTAAAAAATTAAAATTAAAAAAAAATAATCTTAAGGGACCATTATTATTTATTATTGGGTGTTGATAAATTAGAAATAGCACTAAAACAACTAATTATTAGTTGCTAACTCTTGATGAAGGTCTACATTAAAATGTTTGATTTAGATCTACATTAAAAGATACAGTGCTACAATGCTTAAATATGTCAGGATGTTCAGATAAACCACATACCGATAGAGATGTTCGTCCGCAGCTGGAGGCACCAGCGCTACGTGCGTACAGTTGATCGCACCCATGGCGCTGGGCATATCGGCTGTATCATAAAAGCCCAACTTAACCGCATTCCAGGCTACCATGTTGTCAGAAAAAAAGA
This sequence comes from Gastrophryne carolinensis, assembly GCA_027917425.1. Classification (NCBI taxonomy): domain Eukaryota; kingdom Metazoa; phylum Chordata; class Amphibia; order Anura; family Microhylidae; genus Gastrophryne; species Gastrophryne carolinensis. Next base: position 123,619,863 of record CM051243.1, on the reverse strand, counting down.
TGTATTTTTGACACATGGTAGCCATGCCATCCAGAAACTTGTTTAGCGTGCGGCTCAGCGTAGGCTGGGACATGCCCACGAAGAGGGCACCCAGCCTCTGGAATGAGCCGTTCGCTAAAAATTGAAGGCAGCCAACCATTTTGGTCATTACTGCAATTGCATGCCCCTTCCTTGTGGTGGGGGCCAACCATGCTGCAGCTCACTATACAGTTTATGGAGGGAAACACGGTTGTCTGGTGAGCTCGAATAGCTCAACGTCATGCATGTGATCGATGTTCAAACATGCACGATGCAACCTGGAATCTGCCATGCAGATGCATAGCATGCTGCATAGCTGCAAACGCTCATACTCTTCAACGTACTCGGCAAACATCATCTCCGATCTCAACAGCTAACTTGCTCCTACAAAACGACCCCGTAAGTTGAATGTAAACAAACTCGTTTTATTGTCCGTGTTCTAATCAACAATCAAGGCTCTGAACCAATGCGCAAGCCCATACCAATAACGACTTTCCCAAGATTTCCCAATAGTAACATTTTTACAAAAAATATACGTCCATCGAAATTGCGTATTCGCGTTAGCGCAAACGCATATACGCATGAAAAAAGTAACGAAAATCCCGAAAAGGCATAGAAAAACTCACAAAACTTACACAAACACATGCGAAAGTGGCTTTGAAACAGCTCTTATGATATGAGCTATGCTCACCTTGCAGTTTTCAAGAAAAACAACCCTTTACATTTTAAACACCCCCTACAAACTTTATATTCTCTGGAAGTACACACCTTAAACTTTCTAGGTGCACCAGGCTTGTTGACATGGGTGCATTTTTATGGAAGTAATCCCTCAATGAATTCTTTGGTTGCACTGAGTTTCACTAAAAAGAATAAAAAAGCAGAATCAAACTCACATTTTCCTAAAAAAAACAATATGCAAACAAGAAAAAAACAAGTTCAGTCTGAAAAATCAAGGTCCCTCGAACAGAACAATACCCAACATGCATAGCTACTTTCAAGGGAAGAGTTGTCAAAGCAATGCGTGTAACGCTAATTTTACTTGAAAGTTTCAGCTCTGCAGACAAAGTGCGCACCTTTAACTTTTTCTATCAAAACTCTATACATTTGGAATAGCCCCCAAAAACCATATATTTCCTGAAAGTACACATGTTAAGCTTTCTAAGCGTACACAGTTTGTTGTAGTGGGCTTATCTTTTTAGAAGTAATCCCTCAAAGAATTTCTAGATTGCACAGGGTTTCCTTTAAAAAAATTACAAAAAAAAACTGACTAAAAAACAAATTATTCTTGGTGTGCCACACACCCCGCTTTTTTTTTAAATATTCTTCACTTAATGGGTTAACTCACCACCAGGTGACGCAGTGCAGAGAGGAAGTCTTGTAACGAGCCCCCTTCCGGCCTATATATACCTGGTACCTCCCTTCAATCACCAGTATTTTTCTCTCTGCTTGACGACAAGACAGAAGATTGAAGTCTCCTGCTTACAGGTAGCCGGGGTCTTACCCCGGCACCCCCCTTTTGGTCTATTTCTGCCCGGTTTGAGTGTTTATACCTTGATGGTGGAATGGAAGCCTCCCAGCCTAGGCTGCTCACTGGGCAAATGGTAGATGGCACTTTAAGTGCCTAGGAGCTTATCTCCTCCGCTCGACCTCATGCGTGGGGCAATGCGGCTATCCGGCATGGTGATCCGGAAATGGGATGCCCCTGTCCCGAGGGTCCCCGTAGCCCCTTTCTCTCCCGTTACGGTCCCTTCTCCCTTCACTATGGGGGGGGGTAGAGGGATGTGTATTGTGTGTATGGTTTACTGTATGTTCATGTGTTTTGCTTATTTCAACGTTGTGAGGCTGCACTGCAAGTGAGTGTGCATGTGGCCTGACTTTGATTCCTCCTTATATGGCAGTCTCTGTTTTGCGGGCTGCTGCTGCTGGCCTGTAGAGCCAGAGCTTTAGGGGTGACCGGGGCAGGCTGTATGGTGTCAGGCTTGCTTTTGGCTGCCTGCGCTTTTCTCACCTTATCCAGCTCCCCTCCCCCCTCCGCTTTTCTCCTTTGTTTTAATCAGCCACTCCCGCCTTCGCTGACATTTTCTGCCTGTCTCCACCACCTCTTTGGTTTGGTGCTGGGCTTTTGTAAGCCTTACTGGGGCAGGTAAGCGGCCTCACCTGGTGGGGCCGTCTATATTTTTATGGGTTTGACTGTTTATTAAAAAGTAATATATTTCATCAACGAGAAATTAACCAGCATCTTGAGAGATTCCCATGAGAGATTCATGAAGATTTGGGACCCGTGGGTGGAATACTCGTTCCCAGACTTGAGAGAGGCCCTGTTGCGGTGAGAAATGGCTTGCAAACCCTCCCCTTTAAACGCTTACACACACTTGCACACTTCCCCCCCCCCCCTTCCCTTTTTTTTTTTATAATTTTTTTTATTTTATTTTCCTTTTCTTCTTTCCTTCCCTCTACTTCCCTTCATGTTTCCCGTCTGTCCCCCTCCTCCCTACTTGTCGTCTCCCGTCCCTCCCCTCCTCAGATCCCTTGTCCCCCTCACCCCCCCCCCCCCGGACACCGGGGGGGTGGCGGGGGTGGGGAGCATGTGGCAGGAGTGGAAATCCACCTGCCAGCCAATTTGAGTAAGGACGGATATTAGTAAATAGGTGCTAATTTTCAATCGCTCATACCGGTACATCATTGAACTTTAAGAGCTCAAACATTCCACATGTGCCTTAGCTACTTACTGAAATTGGCATAACTGAGACACTGTATGAATAACGACAACTCATGTCCTGGAATAGTTTATTTGTAAGTGAACAAAATGTTGTACTGTTTATCTTTATACCAAAATTTCAATAAAAAAGATTGAAACAGAAAAAGTAATATATTTAATGGAAATATACTTTTGTTTTGAAAAAAAAAAGGGGAAAAATATATAAGGAGGAAAAATCAGAGGCCAGTTTTATTGCCTCTTCAAAGCACTTGGTGCTGTGTATGTATGTTATATTGCATGTTGCCATTGGTTTCTGGGGGTTTTTACTGTTGGTTGTTTTTTCCCCACAGATCCTGGGATTCCTTCAATTAGTAGCCTCCCAGTTCTTTATGGCCTGGCTAGTCTCTTTTTCTCCTAAATTGGGACATATTTATTTATATATACTTGCGTATATATATTTAAAAAAAATAAAATAAATAAATAAAAAAAAAAAGTATATATATATATATATATATATATATATATATATATATATATACAATCTATATTTATATATAGATTATTAAGGGGGACCTTCCTTTTTGAAAAAAAAAAAAAATATATATAAATAAAAATCCTCCCTTCCGGGACATTTACAAATAAGGGGGCATCCCGGGTTGGCTTATGCCTTAAAGCCCAAAAATTGCGAATACCATAAATCACCATATGGAGGCTTCCGTTATTGCCGGAAACGGTTCTTCTGAGCCATTCGGGGGGTGCGTAAGTTGTGGGGTTCTACTCCCAGCTGATGATGTCTTTATTTGCATCCCTTGTGCAAAGCAGAGCATTGCGCGCCAGTCTGTTGCTTCGGCTGCTGGCCCATCGCAACCTTCATCATCGCCTACCTCGCCCTCCCTGTTCCGGACCCCGCATGACACTGTCAAAAGTGGGGATTCGCAGTCCGAGGTGGCGGCACGGTCGGCCAGCCCCCGGAAAGTAGTGCCCGTTAAAGCAGGGTTAAAGGCCGCTGCAAAACGGAGGCACCTGACTCCGGTACCTTCGGCTCCACAGGACGAGTTATGTGAGCCTGTGGAATGGTCCGATGGATCCCCGAACGAGGAAGAATTCCTGTTGGAGTCAGATGAGCCTGCAGATCAGCTTGAGGCTGATGCGATTGGCGATTGGTCGGAGGGGGTTGTTTTTGACACCCCCTCCATTCTGGCTCAAATATTTAAAATTTTGAATTTAGATCCACCTGAGGCTGTCACCCTGCCAAAGGGTCAGTTGTTTAAGGAGCCTCAGCCGCGTTGGGTTTTTCCCAGACAACACCACTTTGAGAGGGTGGTCCTTAAGGAATGGGAACATCCCACGCGGTTATCTGGAATCCCTTCCAGTTGGGAAAAGCGTTATCCTTTTCCGCCAGAGTTGGTAGAGCTTTGGTCTGTCCCTCCTGACGTCGATACCCCTGTGCTAGGGCTCTCCAGCACGGCTATGGTACAGTCTGCTGAGACCACTGTCCCTAAAGATGGGGAAGATCGTCGGATTGATCAATACGCGCGCCATGGTTTTATTTATTCCGGGTCAGCGTTGCGCCCGGTGTGTGCTTCAGCCCTTCTTCTAATTCAGGGGCTATATGAGGATCTCAATCCCGCTTGTAAACAGTTTACTGCGCTTAAGCAGTGTGAATCTTTTGTGTCCTATGTCCTATCCGCTCAGGACGATGCGCTGGCTATGAGTAGCAAGGCAGCGGCTATGCTGGTGGCTATTCGCCGGTCAGTATGGCTGCGTCAGTGGTCGGCGGACGCAGTTTCTAAGAAGGTGCTCACAGCTCTCCCCTTTTTGGGGTTGCGTCTGTTTAGGGAGAAAATTGATTCAGTCGCAAAGGGTGGTAAGATGCCACAATGCAAGAGGCCTCGTGGCCCCTTTAGGGGGGCAGGTTCCGGTAGGCCTTCCTTTCGAGGATTCAGAGCGGGCAGGGGGGCTTCCTTTCCCGCTACCAGAGGTGCAGGTTGGACTCGGGGGAGGGGCCGTGGCCGGCCCACTCAGTCCTGGGGCACCAAGCCCAAACCTGCTGATAAGCCCTCTCAGCAATGAGGGGCTGCCCTCACCCGTGCGGGTGGGGGGACTATTGCGACACTTCTCCCAGGTTTGGAACCAAGTGGTTCCAGGCAGATGGATCCAGGAGGTAGTGTCGGCCGGTTACGACCTGGAATTCGAGTCCCTGAGAAAGATGGGTCGGTTCGTCCCGGCCTGGACTCTCATCAACACAGAGTGTTTCTTCCTTTTGCCCAAATTCACACGAGAACGCTTCAGCTTTTTCTGTTAGCGTCTTGGGACCAGCAGCCTTGGTCGCTGGATCAGTCCTTCCAGTTGTCCTCCCGGGTCCGGCAGTCCCTCCTGTGGTGGTTGGTCTCGACCAATCTGGTGTAGGGCAGGTTTTTCCTGACCCTCCTTTGGAAAATAGTCACCGCGGACGCCAGTCTGTCGGGATGGGGCGGATTCTGGAAGGAGCTGCAGTTTCAGGGGCAGTGGGGACCTCAAGAGGCCCACTTACCCACCAATATTCTGAAACTGAGAACCATCCGTCGGGTGCTTGCTCTCCTGACTCAGCACGTTCTGGGCCTTCTGGTCCAGGTGCGTTCAGACAATCAAACAGCGGTTGCTTACATCGGTCATCAGGGAGGGACTCGCAGTCTGAGTGCTCTCAGAGAAGTGTCCCTGATCCTGACCTGGGCGGTGTCCCATGTTCCTTGTCTCTCGGCGGTTTACATTCCAGAGGTGAAGAACCAGGTAGCGGACCCGTTGAGCAGGGGCTCTCCACGTCTGGGAGAATGGGCTCTCCATCCTCGGGTGTTTCGCTCACTGTGTCTCCGATGGGGGACCCCGGAGGTGGACCCGTTTGCCTCTCGCAGGCTCCCGAACTTCGTGTCGCTCTCCCAGGATCCTCTGGCTCTGGCAGTGGATGCCATGTCCCTGAGCTGGGGAGTTCTGGGATTTCTATACCTGTTTCCTCCGATGCCCATGCTGGGCAGGGTGCTTCAGAAGTTGGCTCTGGAAAAGGTGTCCGCCATTCTCGTGGCCCCAAGGTGGCCAAGGCGAGTGAGGTTCGCAGACATCGTTCGGCTGGCAGTGGACCAGTTCGTTCTGCCTCTTCGGCCCGATCTGCTCACTCAGGGTCAATTGTGTTACCCCAATTTACCAGCGCTGGGTTTGATGGCCTGGCTGCTGAAACCTCCATCCTGAAGGAGGAGGGTCTTTCTGATTCAGTCATTAAGACTCTGATCAGTGCCCGGAAGAGGTCTTCTTCCATCACCTACTATAGGACTTGGCAAGCCTATATCGCTTGGTGTGAGATAAGATCTTTTACTTGTAGGGTCTTTTCGGTCTCCAGGATTCTGGAGTTTTTACAATCAGGGCTGGACTCTGGTCTCCAGCTAAGTACGTTGAAAGGGCAGGTCTCTGCCTTATCTATCTTTTTTTCAGAAGCGTGTTGCGCTTAACTTTTTTCCAGGGGGTTACGCATGTGCGGCCTCCCAGGAAACCATTACTCCCGGTTTGGGATTTGAATTTGGTTCTGTCTGCTCTTCAGGCTCCTCCTTTTGAGCCTTTGCAACATATTGCTTTGTCTACCCTGACTCAGAAGATTGTCTTCTTGGTAGCGATCACTTCGGTCCAGCGTGTCTCGGAGTTGGCGGCCTTGTCTATCCAGGCGCCTTACTTTGAGAGGCATCAGGATAAAGTGGTCTTTCGGTTCAAGCCAGACTTTCTTCCTAAGGTTGTTTCTGCTTTTCATTTGAACCAAGATATTGTTCTTCCCTCCTTGTGTCTTAATCCTAAGAATGACAAGGAGAGGGTTTTGCATTGTTTGGATGTAGTACGCTGTGTTAAGTACTACTTGATTATCACGTCTCCTTTTCGTAGGACGGATTCCTTTTTTGTTGTGCCCCATGGGCCTAAGAAGGGTTTGGCACCAGCCAAATCTGCCATTAGCAAGTGGATACGTCAGGCCGTTACTGCGGCCTATTCTGCTAAGGGAAGAGTTCCCCCTTTTCGTATCACTGCTCATTCTACTCGCGCCGTTGGGGCGTCTTGGGCTTTTCAGCACCAAGCTTCTGTTGAACAAGTTTGTAAGGCCGCCACTTGGTCTTCTGTTCATACTTTTTCTAAGTTTTACAAAGTTGATGTGCGAGCCTCAGCAGATGCTGTTTTTGGCCGCAAAGTTCTGCAGACTGCAGTCATTTAAGTTATGCTTCACCTGGCCTTGAGATGCCCATCCCTTGTGGACACTGCTTTTGGATGTCCCATTAAGTGAAGAATATTTAAAAGTGAAGCGGGGTGTGTGGCACACCAAGAATAATACCATTTTGTGAGTACTCACCTGAAAAATGCATATTGTTGGTGTGCCACACACCCCGCTTCACTCCCACCCTTCTCGGTATTTCCGAAGCCTTTATATGGTGAAGCTTTTTATTTATATCAAATTGATTTTGAGGTTGCCGGTGGAATACTGGTACCTTGTCTTTCTGCTTTTTAATATACTGGTGATTGAAGGGAGGTACCAGGTATATATAGGCCGGAAGGGGGCTCGTTACAAGACTTCCTCTCTGCACTGCGTCACCTGGCGGTGAGTTAACCCATTAAGTGAAGAATATTTAAAAGTGAAGCGGGGTGTGTGGCACACCAACAATATCCATTTTTCAGGTGAGTACTCACAAAATGGTATTTTTCCCAAAAAATCAATATGCAAACAAAAATAAGCTAAATCTAAAAGCGCAAGGTCCCCTGAGCAGAACAATACCCAACATGCATAGGTACTTTAAACCCTTTTCTTTTCCAGGAAAATTCTATAAATATTTTTTTTTTTGCAGCAGAGTTTAGGCTTTAACATGAAATGTAATTTTTGTACTGTAAAAAATATTTTTGAATTAAAAAAAATACATTATTTTTTAGAATGTTTTTTCCTTTATTTTAAATAAAACATTTTTCTTTATTAGAGAAAAACACATTGCATGTGAAAACCCATTTCTCCCGATTACAGCACATATGTATCGGTAGCCCCCACATTCTTGCCCAGGAGACCCCCCCAAACTTAAAAGAGCACCACTACTACTACTACTACTACTACTAAGAGAACTACTATCCATACTATAAAGGGTTAAACCAAAAAAGAATGGCGTAGGGTCCCCCTTCCCGGGAAAGGCGTGGACACCATTTTTGGGGAATTGTAAGGCTTATTATATAGTATCATGTATTTCTTTCTACATTGAGGTGGTCCATGATCCTGGAGACTGTTCATATTTCCACATACCAAAGTACCAATATTGTATCCTTTTTGTGTAGCTTTGAATATATACATTGTCCTGATATGTCATATATTATCTATATAAATACCTTTTTATTTGCAAGAAACCTATGAGTATGGTGTGCATATATCCGCTGTTATTAGATTTGAATTGTAAGGCTTACAAATCCACAAAAAATAACGTGGGGTTTTCCCTACCCAGCATAACTAGCCCGGGGCCAGCTATGCAGGGCTTGTAGGAACAGGGCGCATGGGCCAGCTTTGGTGCCCCTCCATCCTGCATCCTGCACACAGCCAAATGACCTGGACCCTTCTTCCCCCCCCTGTGCTTTGGAGAGGCAGGGACACAGAAACTTGCCAGCCCCCAGCCTTGTCAACAGGTGCAGGGGTCTAATGGACCCCTTACCAGTTATCAAATGGTTAAATGTCAAAAAAACTAAACACACAGATAAAAATTGTATTATTATTTTTAATACTTACCTCCCACCCATCCCAGAGAGCTTCTGCTCTCTTGCTGCTGCTGGAAGCCTTTTATAGCTGCTGGGTGACAGGTAACAAAGGGTTAATAGAAAAAATATGACATAGGGTCCCCCCTCTCGGGGTGGGGGACCTCACTTTTTAGGGGAATTTTAAGGTTGAAAAACCCTTAAAAATCCAAAAAGAATGTGTGAGGTCCCCCTTGCCTGCCAAGGGACCAGCTATGGGGCTTGTAGAACAGGGTGCAGGGGCCAGCTTTGGTGCCCCCCCCACCCTGCAGGCTACAAGCCCCAAAGTGTCATACCCAATGGCTCTTCTGCCCCCCCTGGGCTTTGGGGAGGCAGGTAAAGGGGGGGTCCAGGGGTTAATGGCAAGTCACCCGCTAGCCGCAGGTGACTTGCCACTTTGCCAGCCCCCAGCCTTGTGAACTGGTGTAGGGGTCTCATTGATCCCTTACCAGTTCACAAAGGGTTAAGTGTAAAAAAAACACACACACAGGCAGGTTGGAGGATAGGGGGCTGTGGTCCCCTGCCTCCTACCCTCCAACCTGTCTCCGGTGATCAGCTCCGACTTCTGACAGCCCGGAGCGGGATGACGTCATTGAGTGGCCATCCCTGTTCCCTATGCCGACTGAATTTCTAAACAATGACTTTATGCTCTGCATTAGTATTCTATTTTGACTGGACTGTTCCTTTAACCTTTTAAGTGCCAGCCTACCTAGAATTGTGTTACCCTCAGGTGCCAGATTATCTATCACTATTTTTTGTAATAAAAAATGTAAGTTTATCAATAAAATATTGCATGTGAAATCCCCATTTCTCCCGGTTACAATAGTACCACATATGTATCGGTAGACACCCATTCCTGCCCAGAAGACCCCTCCAAACTGAAACAGTGCTTTAGATTTTCAGTTAAAATACAACTGCTATGTGCACCTTGCAATTTTTCTTAAGTTAAAAAAACCCTTTACATTTGAAATACCCCTCACAAACTATATATTTCTCTGGAAGTACACACCTCAAGCTTTCTAGGATTACCTGGCTTGTTGATGTGGCCTCAGTTTTCTGGAAGTAATCCCCCAATGAATTCAATGGTTGCACAGAGGTTCCCCCAAAAAAGAAGAAAAAAAGCAGAATCAAGAGGGGGCATGGCTTGACTATGGCCGTGTGAGGAAGCACTGTGGAGAGCTCTGTGCCTAATCCCTCAAAAGCACCCCTAACTTGTAGCTACCTGGGTATGAGGTCCTCATGGCCAAGAGGAAGACGGCTCGGGGACCGCTCGCAGCTCTCAGGTTGCCAAGTTAATGCAGTTTTTCCCTCCTCTAACTGCAAAGAGAGGAAGTCACAACATGGCGGCAGGGAGAGAGCATGGAGCATAGAGACAACGGTGACTCCTGGAGACCGGTGTGACAGACCAATGACTCCTACACCATCCGCCCCATCCCCAGAGAAGGACTTGGGGAGCCCTCTCCCCTAGCAGGGCTGGGTGTGTTTCATCCTGCTTCCCCAGGGCCTTGGGGAGAAGAGGGCGATATAGAGGACTGCCCGCAGCACTTGGTCCTGGCCAAACCCCAGAGAAGGGATACCTGTCCTACACTTAGAATCTCCTCCTTCCTCATTGAGTGCCCCACAGGATATGAAGTAATCCCTCAAAAATATGCAGCCCTACTATGGTCGGCAGCAGAACCAGACCAGGGAAACCTGCGGACCCTGGGATGCCTCATCCCCTGGATCAACCTCCCAGACCAGTGAGACCTACTCATCCTGGTTCCCGGCCCATAGGCTCACCCCTGTCTGTTCCAGCTTTTAAGTACCCGATGCTCCATCGACTCCGGAACCAATTCCCTCTGGACAATACAACCTCGGCGTCCTTTTGCAATTCTTACCCTCCAGAAAAGACTTTGAGAACTACGCCTATAGAATGGAAACCTTATTCAGAAGAGAAATAGAAGAAGTAAAAAAATCGGTCTCAGAAGTCGCTGACAGGGTTCAAGTTGTTTTGTTCTAGAACAAACCCAGATTTCCACTGACCAGCGTTTAATAGCTCTGGAAAGAGCTAAATCTGCCTTAAAGGCAGCCTTAACCACATCAACACAACATACTGCCAAAATAATACTTCATTTTGATGACACAGATAAAAGGGGAAGGTGCAAAAACATTCGTATTTGATGCCTCCCTTAATAACCTGGAAACAATAATCTAGAGGAGATCACTACCACTATCTTTATTAAGCTGCGTCGACCCCAAGGCGAACATATTGAAATATATAGTATACATAGGGCACCAACGGCCACCAGACCCATCCAAACTTAGAGACATTATTTGTCTGATCCATTATTACAAAGTCAAAGAAGAGATCTTGAAGAAGGCATGGCAGAGGGGCTCCTTCCCTTACCGTGGCTCGCCAGTCACACTCTTGCTGGACCTGGCAAGACATACCCTCCAAATGCGACGAACACTCAAACCGCTATTGGAGGCCATCAAAACAGCAGGAGCTACCTATAGATGGGGGCATCCATTCCACTTGGTGGTAACAAGAAGGGGTCGCGCTTTTATCCTGCAAACTCCCCTCCCAATTCCGAGACCTTTTCAACTTCCTGGACTTGCCTGCTGTCCCCATAGAAGACTGGCTTACCCCTGATCTTGGAATGCACGACATGGCACCCCCGGCTCGGGGGCACAATGACCATCGACCTCGCAACCCCCACAGACTCAACTAGAGACGAGGTAGACACCTGAATCCGGACCAGTGGATCTGAGCAGATTTAACGAATCTGCGTGCCGATGGCCCCGTGCCCGTTTACCCTACAGGTTTAACAACCCTTTAGGAGATGGAACCCATGCCCCCCTCATTCACACGGCCGGACCCCTCCCCTGTCCTTTAGGCCGTGCCACCTGCCATTCAATCCTCAGATCTCAAACGATTGGACTTTTTTCCTTGGCTCATATTACACATCTAGACCAATGAGCTCTTGGTGTCGACGGTCCAGGCCCTGGAGGGGTGGCAATATTCAGGCTAACCGGGACCCCTGCCTGGCCCGCTTGGGCGCCAGCATTCTGGGGTGTCTGTACCACCAGTTGGTTTGGTCAGCCAGGGCACGTTAATACTAGCCTTCCTGTACTTGAAATTTTCCAAGGCTAGGCCTGCCGTGGCAGGGATCTCTGCCTCTTAACCGGGCTGTGGCGGCCCTACCTTTTCATTGCCAGATGAGGCATGTCACGAGGGGCTCCAGAGCCCTGTCCTTTCTCCTTCTCTCCTCCTAGCTTCAACATACCCAAGAAAAGATCTAAAATCATTTATGACCTTCATAAACAAAAAAACCCATTTTAAGACCGACCATATTCCCAAGATTCACGACAGATACTTCTCATCATGGCACACCTGCCCCAACCCACAGCCAAAGTCAAAGTGGGCGTCGATCGCAGTCCACAGATATCTCCCCCATAAGATTCTCGAATCAAATGTAGACCCCGGGGTAGGTTCCTCTTTCTCAAACTTTTTACAAAAATATACACAGTAGCAAATATCTACACCCCCCAATATCAGGAACAAAAAGTCCCCAAAATCATTATTACCAGTGCACTGCCCACTATTTATTCGGGCGCCCCACTAACCTCCAACTCAATACTAATCGAACACACACAAAGGTTATGGGCGAGGCTGGCACTAAAGATCACCAGGAGGCATATATTGCCTTTAGAAAAACACCAATTTATTGAAGCAAATGAGCACACATATACAAGAATAGGCACATCAATATCCCACCCTCCTCCCCTTACACCAAAAGATAAAAAGCAACGTTGCTTAAGACTAAAAATCATGGGCTGCCCCCACACTACATCCAGTGTTACCCCATGCACCACACTCCATCCACACCAAATGAATGGCTGGCCAGCAAATGTGGTTCCAATCTAGTCCTCTTTGCGGATTTAGTATTTATGCGTTTTTGCAATCCCGAAGGTACTTGATATAATCTCCGAATTATCTGAGAATAATCTGAAGTGCAAGGGTCGGGGTATAGCAGCAAGTCTCATAGGGATTCACAAGTAGACTGTCCATAAAGTGCTGTTGCAATAAAGCAGCTCGATATAAAATGCTGGAGTGCTAATTGTGCTTACTGGATGTATCCACACACATCAGAATGGACTTGGGAAGGCCTGGCTGCGCAGCTCTACTGCCTACAATACTTCTCCTTTGATGTGGCCACTCATCACCTCTGTGTCTCAGCATTCGGCCACTCCGAGCTGCCGACTGCCAGTGCACAGAGCCAGCACGTGTGGAGAGGAGAGAGCGGGGGGCATGGTTAGGCCGTACGTCCTCCGACGTACGTTTTGCCTCGCCTACTGCGGCTTCGTCAGGGTGGCCGGCGGAGAATCGCTTCTCGTTTTTCAATCATCATGCCACGCCTCTATCCAACCATCTTGCCAATCCGCATTCGCCTATTCTGTTCCATACAAAATGTACGGATCAAATTGCATGATATCAAAATAGCGATTTTCAACAGGGCACAGGTATCTCTCAGAAGTGTGGGACTAAATAAACCCATCCTGTATTTCATAGCAACATCCCGAGAATGTTCATGACCTCAAAATGAAATGCAGCAGCAGTTGAACACTCGGGCTTACAGTGTTCCATGAAGTTCATATGTTGCATACTGTTTGTCAGTTCCATCACATATACAGCTTTGAGGGGGGCCTGAAATGGGGACAGCAGCGTTTCAACCTGCAAAGATATGGTCTGCAGCACACACAGCCATACCACACATTGCTCTACAGCAATATGCGGGGGGGGGGGGCAATATTCATGCGGACCCACATTCCATCCCATACCAGCTTTTCCCATACCAATATTTAAACCAACCTACATAACAAAGACTTCAAATGACCCCCTATTGGTCTCAAATAATTACCAGCCCATTATGGGACAAATACGGGGGGGGGGGAATTATCCTGTTAGTTTCCATACACAGCGGGCACCGAAGGATGACACCACCCAAGGGGTCCTACACCCCTCAAGGTCACACTGGTTTCCAGACTACATAAGGAGTGACAAGATTGCTATTCAAGGCCAAGGCTATTACGGCCATGGGGCACCATTGTTCCCAACTTAAAAATGAATCAAGCCTCCTGCTGCATAAGCCTTTGGTTCCAGAACCCCGGTCTTCCCTCCGTTTGTAATTTTAAAATACCACAAATGGTTAGCCCTACCGGATGATGATGATGTCGAAAATATTCGGCCATGGGGCTTTTCTCATTGGCTTTCCTAATATCCCTGACATAGGATATTCACACTACACACTACAAACACGTCATCTATATAACAAAGCCATAGGGCGACCCGTGCTCCAAAGTCCGCACGCCTAAACACCTCCATGCTCTCCCACTGCCCGAGGTGAACACGTGCGTATGATGGGGCACAGGCCGTCTCACGGATCTGATAATCATTTTGATTAAATCTGAAGAAATTATTAGTCAAGACAAACTCTAACAATACCAATACAAACTCATCTTTCAACTTTCGGCATCAATGCTCGCCAGGAGCCTGAAAATCATCTGAAAATGTCTCCGTTTCAGCAGCAGATCACTGCTGTCCAAGACAAACTAGGGTAAAATTCTTACTAGAGTTTTCAGATTTTGTATTAATTAAATAGCCTTAAATTTGATGTACATCCATTGCCCCAGAATTGAATTGTTTGATTGGGATACCCTCGTGACCCTTTGGTTTATAAATTAGAGGGTTGTGACAAGATGGCTTTTAAGTTGGATAAAACTTGTTTCCAGGATATTCAAGCAGCATATGTTCCTATTAATGAAGATAAGAATGGACAGGGGGAGAAGATTCGGTTGCTATTTAGGAGACACAAGTCCCTGTTTATCAAACAACTTAAACGATACTGGGACATATGTACCACTGAAAACTACATACAACACAAAATTATCCCATGAGGTTAAAGGGAGTGGAGCTGGTGATTCCGGCGGAGCACCTGCGGTCTGAACGATTTATGCAAAAATGGCATGTATCAACCATGGGATACGGATTATGCAGTTAATTGTGGAGGAGGAGCAGATACAGCTGGCAGAGCTAGATATGAGGGCACCATTGTTCCCAACTCAAAAATGAATCGAGCCTCCTGCTGCATAAGCAGTCCCAGAACCCCCGTCTATCAGAGAAAGTTGTACAAAATTAGACACTCTTGGGAATGCCTTGATTTTCAGAGATTGAATGAGTTAGTTAAGACAGAAGGTGAGCGGGTGCAAAAGGCAGTGAGAGACATTAAACAAAAGAAATTTCGTATAGATCTGGCGGAATTTGAGACAGGGAAGGTCTTCCTCAAGATTAAACCAAGAGGGAGGTTCATGTCCCGCCAGAGGCAATGGAAAGACATTTCAAGTGATCTATCAAGGGGTGAAACCAAAGTATCTGATGATAGGCGGAAGAAGAGGAGAAGAAGAAAGTGTAGCTACTCTGGTCAAAACCCTGAGAGGGATACAAAAAATAAAACCAATGGAGTCCCCTCCTTAAACATAGATATAAGGGTCGATTCAAAGAAACATGTCAAAGCTTTGATTTTGTTGCCGATCATGGTATTATTTCCGAACGATCGAGCATTCGTATGAACTTGCGAGTGATTCTATAACCTAATGAGTTTCCTATTGTAAAATTCCCATCCGTTCGTATGTTATCTCCCGACCTTGGGCCAGTCATTTCCAAACGTAAATTTTCGGTTGAGTGATCTGTTGTTGAGACGGCAGCATGTTATTTTTCCCTTCTTCCATCGTCCACCTCTTCGTATTTCTTGCGTTTCCCGATGGTTTTTCCTGCTTTTTAACCTCTAACACTCGTGCGCTCGTAAATGTGGAAGATCTTGCGCATGCGCAATACAAGCTACACTCAACTAATGTGGCCCATATCGTACACTACCTAGCTCAACCAAACTACTTTGCGACATTCTTACACGTACCTTTATTAACCCTAAAACTGACCCAAACCCCTTGGCGGTTGGATTTTTCTTCATTTCCCGGACCCTAAAACTGACCCAAACCCCTTGGCGGTTGGATTTTTCTTTATTTCCCGGACCCTAAAACTTACCCAAACCCCTTGGCGGTTGGATTTTTCTTGTTTTGGATGACCCTAAAACTGACCCAAACCCCTTGGCGGTTGTTTTTTTCTTCATTTCCCGGACCCTAAAACTGACCCAAACCCCTTGGCGGTTGGATTTTTCTTCATTTCCCGGACCCTAAAACTTACCCAAACCCCTTGGCGGTTGGATTTTTCTTGTTTTGGATGACCCTAAAACTGACCCAAACCCCTTGGCGGTTGTTTTTTTCTTCATTTCCCGGACCCTAAAACTGACCCAAACCCCTTGGCGGTTGGATTTTTCTTTATTTCCCGGACCCTAAAACTTACCCAAACCCCTTGGCGGTTGGATTTTTCTTGTTTTGGATGACCCTAAAACTGACCCAAACCCCTTGGCGGTTGTTTTTTTCTTCATTTCCCGGACCCTAAAACTGACCCAAACCCCTTGGCGGTTGGATTTTTCTTCATTTCCCGGACCCTAAAACTTACCCAAACCCCTTGGCGGTTGGATTTTTCTTGTTTTGGATGACCCTAAAACTTACCCAAACCCCTTGGCGGTTGGATTTTTCTTCATTTCCCGGACCCTAAAACTGACCCAAACCCCTTGGCGGTTGGATTTTTCTTCATTTCCCGGACCCTAAAACTTACCCAAACCCCTTGGCGGTTGGATTTTTCTTGTTTTGGATGACCCTAAAACTTACCCAAACCCCTTGGCGGTTGGATTTTTCTTGTTTTGGATGACCCTAAAACTGACCCAAACCCCTTGGCGGTTGGATTTTTCTTCATTTCCAGGACCCTAAAACTTACCCAAACCCCTTGGCGGTTGGATTTTTCTTCATTTCCCGGACCCTAAAACTTACCCAAACCCCTTGGCGGTTGGATTTTTCTTCATTTCCAGGACCCTAAAACTTACCCAAACCCCTTGGCGGTTGGATTTTTCTTGTTTTGGATGACCCTAAAACTTACCCAAACCCCTTGGCGGTTCCATTCTTCTTATTTGTGTGGTTCATAAATATTACCAAAACCACTTAAAGTACATCTGTATTTATTTATTAAAACATGCCTTTTCGTGTTTAGCAAAATGTAATGTATGTTAGAAATAGAAATGAGTCATTTTAGAATGTTAAAATGTTTATTTTTTTAACAATATATATTTATTTTAAATTTTTTTGGCCTAATAAAAATATTTAAAATGTATAAAAATTTAAAAAAACTATTTACAATATGGAGCCAGGACCAAGGGCACTAATCATCTTCTTCAGTTGGCCCCAACGTCGCCTGTATGGCCTGCAGCTCGGCCACCAACTCAAGGATCCTTTTTTTCTTTTCTTCCACTGTTTGCGGTGGGATCCCTGTAACCAATAGAGAAATAAACATAAATAGTACTACCAGACCGGTTTGTAGGCTGCGGATTGATTGTTTGTTAGTCAAATCCAGGGGAATCCATCACATATGTCATTCTTCATAGTAATTAAGGTAAGGAATTTAGCACAGGTAACTATTCTAAGTGCTTAACCCAGACCTTCAACATGATTTTATTTAAAGCAACAACTATTTCCCAATGATTTGCCCCCATATCATATTTTTAATAGTTACATTTTTATAACATAAATTATTATTCTTTCCACCACTGTGCTGCAACTCTCTTCCTGAATTTGGGATACGTGCGCCGCCATTTGGACTCAGAAGCCTAACACTTACTGAGGAGAGGAGAGTGGGATAAGGTCCAGGGCAGCAGCTTATAGTTGTGCTTTGCTAATACCGACCAGAGCTGGGGTCAGGGAAAGGTCAGCAGTCCCAGAATGCAGGGCAGCACATTCATAAGGCACTCCCGGTTTGCATGATGCCTGGAAAGATGGCGCCTTCCCTAAGCCGCCATCTTTGATTTTTAATGGCTCATAACATGCAGTAGATGCAGGTCGGATTATTGTGTATGTGAGAAATCAATATGTCCAGGTTGTGGGAAACATATAAGCTAGCCTCTTATTCAGAGTGAAGGTCCGCTTTAAGCTAAGGAAGTGCCCACAGGAAAGTGTTAACTACCCATTGGCTACGCCTTTATTTATGTGTGTGTTATTGGCAACTAACACAGAAGTCACAATAATGGCATGCCTACTTACTTGGTTGGTGGCCGACAGATGGCTGGTTGGGGCCAACAGGATGTCCTTGGTCCTGGCTCTGGTGTGAAGAAGACCCTTGAGAAACATGGGAAATAGGGTTAGTTTTATGGTCTGAGTCACTATTCCCCAAATATCTGGGTCCCACTCTGGCTGACATCACTCACCTTCGCCAGGGTCATCCTCAAGCATCTCTGCTGCCTCCTCTCCCACTACCTCACCCGCTCCCGAAGCATCTAGAAATACAGAATTAAGGACTAATTATTGTCTGATCTTGCATGTATATATTTGTGCATATACATGAAGAGTGACATACCAGAGGCTTCCGCATGCATGGCAGGGTATGACTCCGTGCCCACGCGGTTCCGCCCCTCCTCTGTTGTAAGGTCCAGGGGCTGGTCTGATGAACCAACAGAGGAGGGGTAGGTCCGTCGCCCTGGAGACCCACCACCTTCACTTCCAGCTGCAGATTCATGCAGCACTGGTCGGCCTCTGCGCGGGTGCGGCGAATGCGGGAATCCATTTCCAACACTAAGGCAGAAATGTCATTATAAATAAAGGCCTAACTTCTGACTTTTTAACATATACCATGCAATCGCTATGTACTTACTTGGGAAATGGATCCCGCAAAACCTCCGCACCCGGCCCATGTGCAGCCGTTTGAGGTCCGACCAATGCTGCATAATCTGCGTGTGGGTGAAGGTGGTGCTGGTGACCCGCTGGATTTCGTTGATGATCTCCAGGGCGATGGCGCGTTTTTCAACATAATTGGGCACGAAGTCATACCTGCGCGCAAGCATGGTCTGAAAAACATAATTTAAACACAGCATTTAGTTTAACACACCTAGGCATATGTGTTAAAGCAGAATTTGCAAAGTTAATGGCATTAACACACACATTTAGAGTCCAAGTCAAGATTTGCTTTGGCCTTAAGAGTTGTTTGGCACGTGTGTGGCGGCGTGCCTTTGCTTTAGAATGTATTTGGGAAACATTAAGATCCTCCAAACTTGGTCCAAGCGCATCCTTAACGTGTAGTCCATCATTTAGTATTTGCTTAAAAGGCAGAGAAAGGCACTTACCAGCATGATGATCTCTTCTTGTTGACGGGTGAAGATAGTGGGCGCCATGTTTATGCTTCTTCAAGGCAGCAGATAAGTCAAACCCCAGCGGTTTCCTGGTTCCGCACGAACGTACGTCCGTAAGATCGCGTAGGCGAGCGCATAGGCGTCAGACGCTGTGCGCCTTATTTAAAGGTCCCTGCACCCCAACCTAATTTCTCTTTGTCTTTTGAACGAAAATGGCTCCCAAAAAGATCCCTGCAAAAGCTCCAAGGCAAGCCAGGCTGCTGAGGGACCCAAAACCAGGTCCCAACAAGGAGCAAAGAAGGGTCGGCCAAGCAAGGTAATTAGCAGCTCGGCACCACCAAGGGACACTGTACCCGCAAGCTCCAAAAAAAGGGCCACAAAGGCATGTGCCCCTGCGGCACCCAAAACAACTAAAAGGAGCCGCAGCCCATCCAGGCGCCGAACCCCAGCACGGCCAAGCCCCAGGGCCCGCAGCCCAGCCAGCCACAGAGCGCCAGCACGGGCAAGCCCAAGAAGCCCCAGCCCATCCAGGCGCCGAACCCCAGCACGGGCAAGCACCAGGGCCCGCAGCCCAGCCAGCCGCAGAGCGCCAGCACAGGCAAGCCCAAGAAGCCCCAGCCCATCCAGGCGCCGAACCCCAGCACGGGCAAGCACCAGGGCCCGCAGCCCAGCCAGCCGCAGAGCGCCAGCACAGGCAAGCCCAAGAAGCCCCAGCCCATCCAGGCGCCAAACCCCAGCACGGGCAAGCACCATGGCCCGCAGCCCAGCCAGCCGCAGAGCGCCAGCACGGGCAAGCCCAAGAAGCCCCAGCCCATCCAGGCGCCGAACCCCTGCACGGGCAAGCACCAGGGCCCGCAGCCCAGCCAGCCGCAGAACGCCAGCACGGGCAATCACAAGAAGCCCCAGCCCATCCAGGCGCCGAACCCCTGCACGGGAAAGCACCAGGGCCCGCAGCCCAGCCAGCCGCAGAACGCCAGCACGGTCAAGCACAAGAAGCCCCAGCCCATCCAGGCGCCGAACCCCTGCACGGGAAAGCACCAGGGCCCGCAGCCCAGCCAGCCGCAGAACGCCAGCACGGCCAAGCACAAGAAGCCCCAGCCCATCCAGGCGCCGAACCCCTGCACGGGCAAGCACCAGGGCCCGCAGCCCAGCCAGGCGCCGAACGCCAGCACGGGCCAGCACCAGGGCCCGCAGCCCTTCCTGGGACAGAAGTCCACGCCCAGGGCCAAGCAGGGCACTTAGCCCCCCAAGAGGGCCAAGAAAGGCCATCTTGCAACCGCATTTGGTTGCAACATCTACACCTGGAAGTTCTGTGGCCAGCCACGCAAGAACACCCAGCCCCTTGCCCAGTCCAGCCCAGTCATTGGTAAGCCAACAATCTAGGCATTCCCCAACCCACCACGAGTCCATAATGTCCCCACATGTGTCTGCACACATGGAGGAGCCCCAAACCCAAACAGCTGGCCGCACATTGCGTCGCGGACAGTTGTGTGGCCGTTTCTCCCATAGCCAAAATATGGCATTGGCTAGTGGCCTAACATTAGTCTATGATGAGCTATATGGGAGCAAATCCAAATTCACAACCAAGCAGCGAAAAATGGAAATGTTGGAAGAACTCAAATGCCAAGTAAATGCAGCAGGGGAAGAGAAGAAAGATGTGGGCCAAATCCAACGGAAAATCTCGGATCTTAAATATGCTGTACGCCAAAAAGAAATCAAAAGGCATAATTATAGGTAAATAAATGATCAAGGAAAATGTCAGTGTTAGAATGTATGCTAATTTACAATTTGTAATATCCTACTTTTACTTTACAGCATGAAAACTGGAGGGGGCTATCCCACAAAATTGGAGTTCACACCTGCTGAGGAAATGGTGCTGGGCCTTCTCCATCCATTCGCGGTCGGTGGCCATGCAGCCCTAAGGGACACAGACTCACCGACCCGTACAGAAGGTGAGTAACCTTCATATGCATGTTTCCCTTGTGGGTTGCTTAATTAACTTTATAAAGGTAACAGTTGACGCTATGCCCCTCTGCTGTGGCTTGTTTTGGGTAGCGCTAATGTGCATGGTTGGGTCATATTTGTGTACATTTTGGCCAAACAGATTTGGGCCGATACATTAGTTTAATTCTTCATGAGCAAAAATTTTGCTTGTAAGCAGGATTTAAAGCCAAGTCATAAATGTAGACTCAAACACAAAACACACATCAATAGGGATGTGTGGGACATTGGGTGTGTGAGTTGTGTTTGACGCCAAAGATCGAAATAAGAGGCCAAAACAGATCTGAACTAAAGAATGTTAGGGCAACTCGATTTGTGGCCAATGCTAGTTGGATGCTGACTGTGTCCACTTCCTAACTTGGAACTGAGGTCACTTAGCAGTTAAACCAATCCATTGCACAGATCTCCAACTGAGGGTAATGCAATAATTTTGCACGTTGCTGTAGAAATAATTAATATTAGCCAATGTATTTGTTTTACTTTGCTAAAGCAAACATTGCTTGCGTGTGTGTTAACCTGGTTTCCCTTGCCTCTTCTTTAGCTCAGCATCAGACCACAGCAAGTGTGGACTCCCCCCCCCAGTTTGAATATGCCTTTGACTTCTGTACAGCATCGGAGTCCAGATCCGAGTTTTCTGGTAAGTTTCTTGTGTTTATTAACTGAAACAAAGTGAAGAAGCATGTTTTAAAATGTTTTGGATTAAATTAAGAACCCAAACTTATTTGTTGTTCTTTTTCTGCCCCTATAGACCCACACAATCATGGAAGAGATCCAGGACATGGAGGAAGATGGAACCATGCTGGGCCCATCCGAAGACCTCCCCCTGGGTCAGAATCTGCAAATGTCCCAAAATGTATCTCTGTCAATTCCGCAGCAGCAGAGTGAACCCGCATCCATTGAGCATGCAGATGGGGCACAGCATGCTGAGACTGAGGCTACAGTCCCCAGGCTTCCCTCTGCTGTTGAGGAATTGCAAAGTATGCCTGTTGCTGTTGAGGGCCCAAGACCACGAGGCAGGGCCCACCCAAGAGCCAGGGTAATTGTGCGGCGCACTCCCTTGCGCCGCACAATTACCCTGGGGAGGCAGAATGCCCTGGTTGATTTATGGCACGAGGAGAGGAGAGCATTTGAGGCACGCCATCAACATCTGCATGAGGCAAGGCATGCCCAGATGGACACCCTCAATGCTACCTTACAGGCCATGCTGAGTGAGCTTCGGACCCACAACAGCAACATGGTCAATGCAACTAATGCAAGCCAGGCATCCATGGGTGAATTGCTCAATATGCAGAGAAACATTTTGGAGCAGTTGCAGATTACCAATGCAACCCTCGCCCAGGGTAGCTCCCAGCCACATGGCCCTCCACCCGGGTTTTTTGGGTATCCACCTTATTAAGGCAACCTCTCCTTGATTGTGTGCCACATCTTTTAGATTTCCCCCCACTGTATTTACTTGGCGTTTGAGTTTTGCCAACATACTATTTGGGTTTGAGCTGCAGGTTGTGTTAAGGATTTGCTCACATATAGCTCATTATATTTGGGAGTTAGGCCAGTAGCCAATGCCATATTGGAATGGTGAGTGTAGGTGGCCTTTAACATGGGCCACTTATGACTTTACATTTATTTGGGGTTTTGGGACTCCTCCGGTTTGCAGACATGTTTGGGTGACATTATGGCCAGGCCAAATTAGCCATGGCCACAGGCACTATTAATGACTGGACTGGGATGGGCATGGGACTGGCTGTCCTTGTTTTGGTGTGCCACAGAGTTCCATGTGTAGATGTTTTTATTTTTTTATGGATACAAACCCGGTCTTGATTTGTTTATAACCACAATTGAATGCTGACTGTGTAATTTGTTGTTAAACATTTTGATATGCTTTTTGTGGTCAGACTAAAAGAAATATTTTCAAACATTCTAAAAACTTGTTTGGTTTGATTACAATTAACATTGTACCTCACCTTTGACTAAAACAAACACAGTATACGTTAACATGGTTTACAAGGGGAATTAAAAGCAAAGGAAACATTAGGAACCACAGTAGAACTATTTCAAGGCATACAAATGAACATTTAATGGCACACAATTGACAACAAAGGCAAACAAAAAACAAAAAGGCAACCAACAAATAATGTTATTTAGGAAAAATGCTGCACAATCAAATTGGCACGCACAGATTGTCCAGATTCACTGGTTGTGCCCACATAATTCTCTGCTTCCTCTTCAATGGGTGTAGAGGGCAGAACATCAACATATCGGGGGACACGTTCTTGGAGGGCAAAATTATGCAGAACTGCACACGCCATTATAATGTCAATAACCTTCTTAGTGTCATATTGAAGGGCGCCCCCGGTATGGTCCAAAACCTAAAACGGGTCTTCAAAAGGCCAAAGGCCCTCTCGACCACAGCCCTGGTTTTGCGGTGCGCACGGTTGTAGGCTTCTTGAGCAGCATCCTGGGTCCGCAAAACAGGCGTCATGAGCCAAGGAAGCAGAGGGTAACCTGAGTCCCCTTAAGAAGAGAAAGAGAAAAGACAATTAAGCAATGAAAGTCAGAAAACTAAGCTAATTTAATTTCAAACAAAAATCCATTAAAAGCCAAAATAACAGGGCACATTATCCAAATAATTAGGGGAAGAGATGTGGTTAAAAGAAACATAATATGCTTAAAGTCAACAAAGACTGGTAACACATCTGCTAGGTCAAGGGTGCTATTAAATATGGGTATATTTAAGGGCTCCGAAATGTGTCAATTATGATGCTGCTGAGGGGACACCCACAAATAACAATAAACACGAGTATGTCAGTTACAGAATAATAATCCAAATGGAGCCGAAACTGGGATAAACTTTGGCACAATCTGGTAGAGCAGAGATTTGGAAACATGGGAGTTGCACACATCGCCAAAAAAGATACAACTACAAAGTCAGGAAACCGCTTGTTTGTTTGGGCCAGAATAATGAAAGATGTTGCAACAGTTGCCAAATGTGGGGTCATATCTCAAGCAAACGTTCAAGATAAAAAACAAATATTATTAAAGTGGACCGTCAGCCAGTTTGGATGGGCCCGGGAATCTATAATATTCCCTGACGATCACCTCCCTCACCGCGGGACATCCGAGATCGGGATGTCCCGCGATGAGGGCCCCCCCCCAAAACCACAAAAAAAACACATCATCTGCGGCGACAGCGGGCGCCGCCGCCTCCGCGTGCACCTCTAGGCGTGCGCGCGGCCACGCCGGCCGTTTGCGAAGGGCCGGCGCGTGCACGCGCACTGTCAGAGGGGCGCGCGGGAGGCGGCGGAGGACGCGCTGTGTTGTCCGCCGCTGTCACCCGCTTGTGTCAAGGAAAAGTCAAAGAAAAGAGCAAGTGCCAAAAATGAAACCCACTTACCAAGCAGCCATGCACCAGAAAATTCACCAGCCTCAAATCGCCGATACAAACCAGATCACCTAAGAATATAGGAATCGTGCGAAGAGCCAGGGTAGCCGGCAAGGACACTCAAAAAACGCATGTCAGGCCCAACCACTGCCTGGACATTAAGGGAGTGTCCCATTTTCCGATTCCTAAAGAGAAAACATAAAAAAAAGGGTCAACACATAAGGGCACAACACATTTGGCAACAAAAACTGGCCTGCACACAAATGACAGATCTAAATTGTACGGCCAAACAAACCACAAAAATAAAGAGGAATGAAACACTATTGTCATCAGTAATAGGAGGCAAACTTGAACCGAGGATAAAAACTATAAGGGGATCAATCCACATAGGGATTAGTATGAGAAGGGAAGATTGCACAGAGGGATATGTAAGCTAATGGAATAAGAAACATATGGATGAATAATCAGAGGGAATATTACACATTGGAATCAATAATAGGATGGTTTATGCTAAACAACTGTTAAACTAAAAAAGCGCCCCAAATATCTACCTGTATATGTACTCGTCGGCTGCACGAGGAACGAGGGCCACATGTGTACAATCAATTGCACCAATTACATTGGGCATGTCGGCAATATTAAAAAAACCAAGCTTAATGGCGTTTCTGGCTACCATATCATCAGGGAAATAAATATATTTCTGAGTTATGGCAGCCATGCCTTCCAAAAATTTGGATAGTGCGCGGCTCAGCGTAGGCTGGGAAAACCCCACAGAGAGGGCACCCAGCCTCTGGAACGAGCCGTTCGCCAAAAATTGCAGGCAGCCAAGCATCTTGGTCATACCTGAAATTGCTTGCCCCTTCCTTGTGGTGCGGGCTAACCATGGCCGCAGCTCACTATATAATTTATGGAGGGAAGCGCGATTAAGCCTGGTCAGCTCGAACAGCTCAATGTCATTCATGCCATCGATGTGCATGCGACGACGCAGAGGCAATCTGCCCTCAGACATCCGGATCAAATCGATGCCAAAAAGCATTAGAGCTTGATGTTCCTCGAACTCACTCCTATCCATGCTACTCCCGAGGCCAAAAAGCTGCCGGATAAGAGTTCGGGAATCAACCCTTAAATGTGCCTAGAAACACTTGGCAATCAGCTCTCTGAATTGATCGCAAGCCCATGTCATTAATGGGAAAATTAGGACTGATCGCAAAAAATACGATTTGGACGGGAAATATACAATAACTAACGGAAATAATACAATTGACGGCCGAAGATCGAAAGAGCATATACGTCTAGGCCCGAACGTTCGTGCGAATACGAAATGGCCAAAAAAAGGGAAAAAATGACTAACACCCACCCAAACTTCCGATTCCCGATCCAAAATTAATTAACTTTTGCATTTAGAATCGACCCTATAGAGTCCAAGGGGGAAACAGGCCTTAATATTATCAATTGATCTGATTTTAAACTCAATGAGTTCCATGTATCAGTTTGGAGCACTGGTCACCCTATGGCTTCGTTACATAAATGACGTGTTTGTAGCGTGGAGGGGTACAGTGCAGGAATTTGAGGAGTTTGTGGCCTGTCTAAACCAAAATAATCACAATATCCGACTAACTCACAAGATTTCTTGACTTATTGATCAGGAAAGAGGCAGGAAGATTAGTTACGAATACTTTTTGAAAACCCACAGCAGGGGCCCCTTTGACAGTTCCTACGGATACGGAGGAACTGTTTGTCCGAACAGGATTACCGCCGTGAATCACGGGGTTGGTGGTCTTATGACAAAGTCCATGAGGGGTGGGGGAAGCGTTGATAAAAGTCCCAATGGATGTTTTAAGTGTGGACACATTTATATTAAAAACAACGAGTTATACAGGTACAAGGAATACCAACCCTAGAGATATCAGAGGATTTATTAATTGTGCCTGTAGACTGGTAGTTTATTTACTTACCTGTCCCTGTGGTAAAAAGTGAAAGACAAAACGGGAGTTAAGAGTTAGAGAGTGGAAGAGCACGTCAGGGATATTAGGAAAGCCAATGAATAAAGCCTCATGGCCGAACATTTCCGACATTATCATCAGAGTAATCCGGTAGGGCTGTGTGTGGTATTTTTAAATTACAAACAGAGGGAAGACAGGGGTTCTGGGACCACAGGCTTATGCAGCTGGAGACTTGATTTATTTTTGAGTTGGAACAATGGTGCCCCATGGCCTTAATACAGATATGGGCCTGAGGGCCTTTTTATGAAAAAGGGATGCCCAAGTTTCTCTTGAGTAGCAATCTTGTCACTCCTCATGTAGTCTGGAAACCAGTGTGAACTTGAGGGGTGTAGGACCCCTTGGGTGGTGGTATCCGTCGGTGTCTGCTGTGTATGGAAACTAACAGGATAATAGGAGGGACTGTTTACTCAGTCTCACCCGGTCCCTCCTCCTTTCTATGACGGAAATAAAGCATATTAAAAGATAGAATAAAGAAACCCGTGCCTTTTGGGGCTTATCTTTCCACAAATAATAACTGGAGCCCCTCCTTTTTGCCCCCCCGTTTTGTCCCATAATGGGCTGGTAATTATTTGAGACCAATAGGGGGTCATTTCAAGTCTTTGTTATGTAGGTTGGCTTAAATATTTGTATGGGAAGAGCTGGTCTGGGATGGAATGTGGGTCCGCATGAATATTGTCCCCCCCCCCCCCCCCCGCATATTGCTGTAGAGCACTGTGTGGTATAGGTGTGTGTGCTGCAGACCATATCTTTGCAGGTTGAAATGCTGCTGTCCCCATTTGAGACTCCCCTCAAAGCTGTATATGTGATGGAACGGACAAACGGTATGCAACATATGGATGTAGTGTGTGGGGCCTTCTGTGTTTTTTAGTCTTAAGCAAAGTTGCTTTTTTTTTTTTGGTGTAAGGGGGGAGGGTGGGATATTGATGTGCCTATTCTTGTATATGTGTGCTTATTTGCTTCAATAGATTGACTGTTTGTTTTTCTAAAGGCAATATATTCCTCCTGGTGATCCTTAGTGCCAGCCTCGCCCATAACCTTTGTCTTGTGTTGTTCTATTACCCCCCAATATCAACCAGTTCAACTTCTGCATTGAGATACTTCGCCTTCTTGAGAACTTTGCCAAGGGGATTCTACTCATTGGGGGAGATTCTAACATCCCACTCAATCCTTCCCTGGACACCTCCTCTGGGAGGTCGGAGGCGTCGATGAGCAGAATAAAGCATTTGAAAAAAGCCATGCTGTGCCTCCAACTGGTATGATTCCAAAAGAAACTATTTCTTTCACTTCCATGCTGCCAACTCATGCAGCAGGATAGACTACCTCCTAATTGGCCACCATGCCTTTGACTTGGGACCCAGGTGCATGGGTTGGTCCGATAGTGTGATCTTGTTGAAGAGGGAACGCGCCTTGCTAGTAACGCCGACCCTGCAACAGATTCATGCCTTGGAAGTAGACCATAAAAACAACCCTACAAACTCTACGCCGCTGGAATGATTGATCCTCAGAGAAAAGCTCCAGAAATTATATAATCAACCCTACCTACATTATAGGCAAAGCCCAACTATGTGAGTCAGCTAATTTGAGTGGTCGCCTGCTAGCAAGATTTCTGCACCATATTTTTTATAATGCACATCCCTAACCTTAAGCGACAGGATTGTGCCATAGTCCAGGCCCTACCCAAAATAGCGGATACCTTCATAGACTTTTACACCTCTCTATATAACTGACCACATAGCTGCTACTCCTCTCCCCCCTATCTCTACACCAGAAGCCACAGACATATTAATGCCTTTCTCCGAACAATAATTAGCCCAGGCAATCAAAGAATCACCATCTAGCAAGTGACTGGGCCCAGTTGGTTATTCCCTCAAATTTTATAAGCACTTTGGACCACAAAAACCTTCAATATTATCAATGAGCAATACCCCTTTCCAAAACAATCTCTGGAAGCAATGATCTCCGTTATCCCTAAACCAGGCAAAGATACCACCCTCTGTAGCAGCTACAGGCCAATTTCCCTAATTAATGTTGATCTTAAAATTTACACTAAGATAATTTCTTTAAGACTCCAGCCATGGCCTTATACATTTGGATCAGGTGGGATTTGTTCCAGGGAGGGAGGCCAGGGACAACACCAATTGTACAACTTAATCTCACATCACCTCATCAAAGACCCCGGCTTGGGGGTGTGGCTTGATATGGCGGCGTGAGGAAGCAAATCCAGGGAGCTCCGCACGCCACCTCACTAATACCGACACCCAGGCGAGACACAGCAGCCCCCGACCTCATGACGAGGAAGGGGAAGAACAGTGGAGCATGACGGAGGGGACAGGAGCGATCCATGCCCTCCTTCTTTGCACCGCGGGAGAGGAGAGAGAGTGCGGGCGCCGCGATCAAGATGGCGGCGGGCGCGGAGCTGGCCGGAGGTGAGGGAGCTGAGCCCCGGCGTGTCTCACCTCCTCCGCAGCGTCACCGAGCGGCAGGGGAAGCCGACGAGAAGACCCTGCAGCTGAGCGGAGGCGAGGAGGCCCCCGTCGAGGTGAGCGGCACCTCCACACAGTAACAGCGGAGGTGCACCAGGCGGCGGGAGGGTGGGGAGGAGTACCCGGCGGACCCCGTGTCAATCCCGACCCCCGCCCCCCCCACACAGGCCACGTAAATGAAGGGGAAAGGAGAGGCTTACATCCCCTGGAAGACACAAATGCAGAGCAGACCCGGTGGGAGCAGCCTGACAAAGCACATGATGAGCCCTCAGGAGAGGGAGATGAGGCCCGGCCACACCAGAAATCCCTTGGGGGATGCGCGGCCAGACATGGGGGGGCATGCTGAGCCCTGATTCTCCGCCCCGGACCCCAGCGACAGGAGACCCGCCCCCACAGTTTAAGTGCTCTGCTAAGTCCCCGGACGGAGCTTTGCTGCGTACACCATCCCCCAGTAGTACGGTGTGCACCCCACCACCGCCAGAGAGCCCCGACCCCTTCTGGAGATGCAGGGGAGAATCTCCCCCCCCCCCCCCGGCAGCCCGATGGAGGAGCTACTAGCTTACACGCAGATCCTGAGTAGCGAGGGTGGGAGCAAGGAGAAGTGGTTGCGTGGCCGAGATGGAGCCCCTCGGGGGACGAGATGAGCACGGAGCCACCCAGGGGGTCGGTGGGCCCCACACTGTGCGTCAGCAATCCCAATTCACAGAGTGCAACCACGCCAGCCGTACCTATAGATCTACTGTCACGCACAATAGCTGAAGCAGTAAAAATCAATATCAGTGAAGCCTTGTGGGGTGATTTCGACGGCTACGTCTCTAGGATGGAAGGCACCATAAAGAGAGAGCTGGCGACCCTGCAGGGGGCGGTTGCAGATGTCACACAGAGAGTGGATGTGGTGGAGACATCACACAGATCCCTAGAAACCCGTATGACGGCCCTTGAGCAACAGCAAGAGGGGAACAAGCGCCTCCTGCCGGATCTGTTTCTAGCTCAAGACGACGTTGAGAATCGTAGCCGCAGGAACAATCTTCGTCTCCGAGGGGTCCCAGAGTCCGTGGAACCAAAACACCTGTCATCGACGGTCTCCTCCATCTTCAATGAGCTTCTTGGCCTGCCGAATACGAATCATATAGAGCTGGACCGGGTGTACAGAGCTCTGGGACCCCGTCCCCCCGCTGCAGGCAGGCCAAGGGACATCGTCTGCAGAGTCCAGTTTTTCAAAATCAAGGAGGAGGTGCTCCGGAGGGCGTGGGAGAGGGGCCCTATGCAGTTCAAAGGAGCCCAGATCATCATCCTTCAAGATCTCTCACATAGAACATTGCAGATGCGGAGGCTCTTAAAACCATTGCTGGAGACCATCCAGAGGCAGGGCGCCTCGTATCATTGGGGCCACCCTTTCCAGCTTTTGATCCGGAGAAACGGGAGTCTTGGTCCTCAGATCTCCTGGCCAGTTCCCGGACCTGTTCCACTTCCTAGAGGCCGCCTCAGTGGATATCCCGGACTGGACTGCGCCCGACCTGTCAGTCTATAACCGACAGCTGCCGCAGCGGTTTGGAGGAGCTCTTCGTGGCGCCGAGAGAGGAGCGAGAATACGCCATCGGTAGACACGTCTCGTTTGGGCTGCGCCATGCCGGCCCCCGCTGCCGTCTGCCCCTTAGCTGAAAACAACCCTGCTTACATTTATGCACCCCAGCGAAGCGAGGTGGCGGAGGGTGGTTGGGGAGTACCAGTTAGGCGACCCTTAATGTTTCAGTTGTTCTTGACGTAGTCATTATCTCAATGGCTGGCCTTCCGGGCCGCATCTATGTGACCGGAGGGCGGGCGGCCTCTTCCTTATTTGAAACATGTTTTATGACTAAGTTGCAAAAGCTGAGTGTTTTTTGTTGAGCGGGCGGTCCCTTGGCCACGGCCCTGAGTACCTGCCATTCCCCGGGGCCGACACAGTGTACGCGACCCGTAAGCTGATTGAGTTGCATTGCAGTGCGCGTACACCGCCCCCCCGTCTTTTCATTAACAGTGCCTTGTGGTGTATCACTAGGAGACAGTTGATATAGTGCGTCTCCCTTTTTGCTATCGTTGTTACTGATCCTCCACCCCCCCTGAATATTTGGTGCACCCCTTTGGGGAAGTCCATTGGCCCCCCCAGAGGGGAGAGAGTAGTGCTAAGTTGAACCGGCCTGAAGAGGTCGGGAGGAGGCGTGAAGGAAAGTAAAACGGCACCAGTTACGGAGGTCCCCTTAAAGGCGACCTCCGGTGGACTACTTGATAGTCTTGTAGTTGTACACAGTTAAACTGTTTTTTCTTTGTTACCCCCTTCTTGTCCTTCCCCAAACCCCACATTAAACTACCCCAACCCCCTAGTCTGCTTCCCCCCCATCCTCCTGTCCCGTCCTCCGTCCTTTACTCCAATCCCCCGCTCGGTTTCTGGGGGTGTGGCGACAGGGACACAGAACGGGAACACTAACCTGTGGCCTTACTGTAACTATTGTGAATACGATGACGTTAATATCTCTGAACGTGAGGGGCCTCAACTCCCCAGAGAAGAGGACGATTCTCTGGCAGAATTGAGGAGACTCAAGACAAAAATTGCTTTTATTCAGGAGACACATTTTAAAAGGTCTGCAACCCCCCCGGCTGAATAGCAGATTGTTCCCGCACGTGTTCACCAGCTGTGCAGTAGATGCCAAAAGAAAAGGTGTGGCGATTATGATAGCGAGGGGGGTACCGTTCACTCTGCGGGAATCCTGGGGGGACGACGCTGGGAGGATAGTAAGGGTGAAATGCCTTATCGGCCAAAAAACCTATACCCTGGTGTCCGTATATGCCCCCAACCAGGGGCAAGTTCAGTTCCTCAAGCAATCTTTGGATAGGATCGAGGTATTTGCAGAAGGGGAAATAATCCTGGGGGGTGACTTCAAGTTGACTGTCGAACCGCTTATAGATTCTTCCACTGGTAAATCGGCGGTGTCCCACTTAGCATTGAGGGCACTTAAGAAAAAGTTACGGACTTCCGGGGGCGGAGCCTAATAGAATGGCTGCGTTTTAGATGTGCTCCTTCACCACGCTGGAAAATCAAAAGCCATCCCGGCATCTTCAGCCAAGAAAGGGCACAAACACCAGGGGAACAAACCCGTTGGACATTGCTACACTGCAAAAGATCCCCATTTTGGAGAACCCGGGAGTCCCTGCCCACCTCTGCGAAGCCACACGCCTGCCTCGTGCGACGGTGGCCATTGCAAGGCCCTCTGAACGGGAAGGGCTAGGGCAGAGTACCATCGACCCTCACCTGCCTTCACAGCGCAGGCAGCCGACAGAGGAGACCACCCGAGAGGGAAAAAGAATTGCCCAAAGCCCAAACTTGGCGGCGGGAGCACCGCTTAA
This sequence comes from Gastrophryne carolinensis, assembly GCA_027917425.1. Lineage (NCBI taxonomy): Eukaryota > Metazoa > Chordata > Amphibia > Anura > Microhylidae > Gastrophryne > Gastrophryne carolinensis. Next base: position 123,587,863 of record CM051243.1, on the reverse strand, counting down.
AGACTGCCCCGACTACACGCTGGGAGAGCCGCGAACCCCCTGCTCTACAGTCACTATCGAGCGGCGAAGAGGAGGAAACTAACCTGCGGAGGTCTGCGGCTGACACTGAGCCCGGGGACGCCTGCAACTTCCACACTTCTCGGCGGGACCGCCGCGCATTGGGAGACCGGGAGGCGGGCGGCGTCTGACCCCGCGACGCTGGATTCTCTGCCTGGCCTTGCTTGCTGGCCCCTGCTGTTTGTCATCGGCCGGAGGAGGCTGCGGATTCCCTCCCTCTCACCCACTCTCCCTATACATTGCTGCCGAACGGGGCTGAGGACGGCGATATAGCCCCCCCCCCCCAATAACCTGCAAGCTGACCTGCACTGGCCCGCTGAAGTCTGCGGCGGTTCCCGGAGGGGACAGAAGACGCCCTCATCTCCACACTTGTTGGTGGGACAGCCACACGCCAGGAGACGAACGGGGCTTGATCCTGCGGCGCCGGCGCCTCTGTGACTACGAGGCAGGGTGGAGGAGAGGTGTCCCGATCTCGCTGTTTGCTGGCTGCCGGAGGAGGCTGCGGGCCCTTTCCCTCCCACCCACCCTGCACACAGAAAACACCGCTGCCAGCAAAGGAGAGAGGTACAATCCCCCCACTTCCCCCCCCCCCTCCCGCTACCCTACACCCCCTCCCCACCATCTTCCCAGAACCAGGCGGGGGCCGGGAGTGGGATCGTGAAAACCCACTACTCATTGCGGTGACTTCCTGCCCAACCACAGGACCAGCCAGCTCTGCCACATCTGTGAACTTGCCCCGGGACAGTAACCCCTGTAAGCTCCAGAGTTGCTTTCCATAATTGATGAAGTGGAACATCCAATATATTTAGCCACTTGAAGGGTCAATCACGGTGACCACAACTGCCCCTCCAGCCCAACATCAAGAATCTAAGCTCAGCCCCACCCCCCCTACAGTTAAGAATCCCAGTGTAACTAAGATAGACCCAGCAGAAGTCCCCGGAAGTGTATGTTGTGTGGGGTATCCATTTCTGGGGACGATGTACTTCTGTGTATTCCATGTGCACAGCAGACTATCACGCGGCAGTCCGAACCCCAGGCGTCTGGGTCTGCACCGCCGGTCGCTTTATCTCCTCCTCCCACCTTGACACGCACCCCGTGTGACGTTGTCATGGGCCGGGAGCTGCAATCTGAGATGTGTGCAAGATTGGCTAACCTTGAAAAAATTATCTCCAGCTCGGTTGCTCGTAAGGCCCCGACTAAGAGAAAGCATTTGTCGCCGGCTCCGCTGGTGGAGGACCAGGAGGATGTTAATAATCTGGATTGGTCTGATTATTCCCCGCTAGAGGAAGGGGAAGTTTATGAGGATTCTGATATTTCGGACGATGAGCAGTCCTTTGGCGCTGATGCCGAGCTTGGTGACTTGGGGAGATCCTCCGATACTCCTCACGCTCTGGCTCTGATGTTAGAGGTTCTGAATATTTCTCCTCCTGAGGAGGTGTCACAGCAGAAGGGTGAATTGTTTGAGGAATCCAGGCCGCGCTTGGAATTCCCTACACAAAGGCATTTTGACAAAATTATTGCTAAGGAATGGGACAGGCCGGCTCGGCTCCCTGGCATCCCTCAGGGGTGGGATAGGAAATATCCCTTCCCTTCGGAGGCGATTAAGCGCTGGCCATCTCCCCCCGAGGTGGATGCCCCGGTTTTGGGGTTGTCCAATTCCTCGGTTTTAAATAGACCTGATTGTTCCATTCTCAAGGATGGAGAGGATAAACGTATTGACTAGATGGCTTGTCATGGTTTTGCTAGCGTTGGGTCAGCCATGCGGCCCGTTTGTGCGTCGGCACTAATGGTGTTGGCTGCCAGGTCCGTGGTCAGGGACCTGTTGACTTCTTCCGGGCTGCGTCCTGGTAGTGCTGAGTTCCTTAGCCTTAAGCGGTGTGAGTTGTTTTTATCCTTTGTGTTGACAGCCTTGGATGACACTTTGATGATGTGTGGTAGGGGCAGGGGATTTGCATTCCCCTCTTCCAGAGGAGATTCTGGGAGCAGGGGCAGAGGACGTGCCCGTCCAGGATACAGTTGGGGCTCTAAGCCCAAGCCGGCTGCTAAGCCGGCTCAGCAATGAGGGGGCGCCCTCACCCATGCGGGTGGGGGGACGGCTGCGACACTTCTCCCAGATCTGGGATCAAGAGGTCTCGGACAGATGGATCCGGGAAGTGGTGTCTTCCGGTTACAAGCTGGAGTTCGAGCTCCGCCCCCCCTTCCAGATTTTTCAGGTCTCGGATGCCTTCGGAACCCCTAGCGGCGCAGGGGCTCCTGTTGGCAGTACAGAACCTTCTGGATATGGCTGTCATTTGCCCAGTGCCCCCTTCGGATCAGGGCAGGGGTTTTTATTCCAATCTGTTCACGGTACCCAAGAAGGACGGATCGGTCCGACCCATCTTGGATCTGAAGTTTCTCAACAGGTTCATCCGGCCACGGAAATTCCGCATGGAAACGCTGCGTTCGGCCATTCACTCTCTTCGTCAGGGAGACTTTCTGACGTCCATAGACATCAAGGATGCTTATCTACACGTTCCAATTTTTCCAGCACACCAGAGGTTTCTCAGGTTCGTGGTGGAGGATCGGCATTTTCAGTTTGTAGCACTCCCTTTCGGTCTCACCTCGGCTCCTCGGGTGTTCACCAAGGTGCTAGCGGGGGTGATGGCTCTGCTAAGGGTTCAGGGTATCCGCATTGTGCCCTATTTGGACGATCTTCTGATCATGGCCTCTTCTTTCAACCAAGCGGAGTTGGACACCAGAGTGGTGGTGCCCACTCTGGAGAGGTTCGTTGGGTGGTCAACCACCCCAAGTCTTCTCTTTCTCCGTCCAGAGTAGTGACCTTTCTGGGAATGTCTCTGGACACTTCGCAGGCCAGGGTGTTTCTGCCCCAGGCCAAGATTCTTTTGATTCAGGAGTTAGTTCGGCTTCTCTTGTCGGCCCCTCGTCCAGCCATCCGTCTAGGGATGAGGCTGGTGGGGTTAATGGTGGCCTCATTCGAGGCGGTTCCCTTTGTGCAGTTTCATACAAGGACGCTTCAGCTTCATCTGTTGAAGGTTTGGGACAAGTCTCCTCTATCGTTGGATCAGTCCTTCCTGATGACTCCCCGAGTTCGTCGATCCCTGCAATGGTGGCTGGGGTCAGTCAATCTGTTGAAGGGCAGATCTTTTCTGGCTCCACGTTGGGAAACTGTCACCACGGATGCCAGTCTGTCAGGTTGGGGGGGTGTTTGGAAGGACCTCCAGTTTCAGGGTCTGTGGGGCCCGCAGGAGGCTCACGAGCCCATCAATGTTCTGGAGTTGAGAGCCATCAGGTTGGTTCTGTTTCGTTTGACTCATCACTTGCGGGGCCTGCCTGTTCAGGTCCGGTCGGACAACCGGACGGCGGTTGCTTACATCAATCACCAGGGGGGGACTCGCAGCAGGAGTGCCCTCAGGGAAGTGTCTTTGATTCTGGACTGGGCGGAGAGCCACGTCCCGTGTATCTCAGCAGTCTACATTCCGGGAGTGGAGAACACGGAGGCGGACTCTCTGAGCAGAGCCTCCTCTCGTCAGGGGGAGTGGTCTCTCAGTCCCGCGGTGTTTCGTTCGATCTGTCTCAGGTGGGGGTTCCCAGCGGTGGACCTCTTTGCCTCTCGTCACAATCACAAGCTTCCAGTCTTTGTGTCTCTCTCGCAGGATCCTCTGGCTCTGGCAGTGGATGCCATGTCTCTGGACTGGAGGGATCTGGGGTTTCTTTACCTGTTCCCTCCGTTTCCAATGGTAGCCAGAGTGGTGCGCAAGCTGGCCCTGGAGGGCGCGTCGGCGATTCTGGTGGCACCAAGGTGGCCAAGGCAGGTTTGGTTCGCAGACCTGGTAAGACTGGCAGAGGATCAGTTCGTTCTGCCTCTACTGCCGGACCTGCTCACCCAGGGTCGGCTGCGCTATCCCAATTTACCTTCGCTGGCTTTGATGGCGTGGCTGCTGAAACCGCCATCTTGAAGGAGGAGGGTCTTTCTGACGCGGTGGTTCAGACTCTTATTAGCGCCAGGAAGCGCTCTTCCTCTACTATTTACTATAGAACTTGGAGGTCCTATATTGACTGGTGTGAAAGTAGGTCTTTCTCTTGTCGGGAGTTCTCCATTTCCAGAATCCTGGAGTTTCTTCAACATGGTCTGGATCTGGGGCTTCAACTTAGTACCTTGAAGGGGCAGGTTTCTGCCCTGGCGGTGTTCTTTCAAAGGTCCCTTGCACTTCATCCCTTAGTCAAGACCTTTTTCCAAGGAGTTACGCATGTACGGCCTCCTAGGAAGCCTTTTGTTCCAGTTTGGGATTTGAACCTGGTTCTTTCTGCTCTTCAGGGCCCTCCGTTTGAGCCCTTGAATGAGGTTGCTTTGTCTTCACTTACTCAAAAGGTGGCCTTTTTGGTGGCTATCACTTCAGTTAGGCGTGTTTCTGAGTTGGCAGCTTTATCCATTAAAGCTCCGTACTTCGAAAGGCATCAGGACAAGGTTGTCTTTCGTTTCAAGCCGGATTTTCTTCCTAAGGTGGTCTCTGCCTTTCATCTGAATCAGGACATTGTTCTGCCTTCTCTATGTCCTAATCCCAGCAACGACAAGGAAAGGGCGCTGCATTCCTTGGATGTAGTTCGTGTTGTGAAATATTATCTGGTGGTTACGTCTTCCTTTCGTAAGACTGATGCTTTTTTTGTGGTGCCCTTTGGGCCTAGGAAAGGTTTGGCTCCTGCCAAATCTTCCATTAGTAAATGGATTCGTCAGGCCATCATTGGGGCCTATTCTGCCAAGGGGAGGAGTCCCCCTTTTCGCGTTACTTCTCATTCGACTCGTGCGGTTGGAGCGTCCTGGGCTTTCCAGCACCAGGCCTCTGTTGAGCAGGTTTGTAAGGCCGCTACTTGGTCCTCTGTTCACACTTTTTCCAAGTTTTACAAGGTTGATGTTCGGGCCTCAGCGGATGCTGTTTTTGGCCGCAAAGTTCTGCAAGCTGTTGTGGTTTAAGTTGTGCATTGTTGCCTTGTTTTGGATCCCCGCCCTTTTTATGGACACTGCTATTGGATGTCCCACATGTTATGGATATCTTGAAGCGGGGTGTGTGACATACTTAGAATAATACCATTTTGTGAAATACTCACCTGTAAAATGGGTATTATAAGTATGTCACACACCCCGCTTCACCCGCACTTCTTGTATTCTGGATCCTTTATTTTGTGAACTTTGCGTTGTTATAACTTATATTTGCCTCTGCCTGGTCCCTTACCTTACTGCTTCTATATACTGGGTGATGAGTGGGAGGTCCCAGGTATTTATGGATCAGGGAGGGGCTTTCTTTTTTGCTATCATCTCTGCAGGAACGCCCACTTCAGGTTGGTATTACCCACATGTTATGGATATCTTGAAGCGGGGTGTGTGACATACTTATAATACCCATTTTACAGGTGAGTATTTCACAAAATGGTATTATCGAAAGTAAACTCAACTCTATACCACCACTGCCGCCTGGTGGTCACAGGTAGTAATACCAACAACTGTACGATCCCAACACTATAGGCAGAAACCAATACATCCTCAAAAAATTACAATCGCACTGCAGCCTCCGGGTACAAAACCCAAATCCCAATCTAAACCTGACTGAAATAAATCATGAGCCAGAGAACAACTAGAGGCATGGATAGGTACATAGAAAAACTCACACCTACAGCTCACAGCAAATCCAAATCAAAACATAACTCTCAGGTGGACCCCAGACAGACTACTACTCCACCATCCTCACCACCCTCGCCTGAGCTTAATATCTCCCCTCAACGGGACTTACAGGGTCCACACACAGGTGAGAAAGACCAATCTATAGCACAAGAAGTTATGGACACTTTGATACCTTACTTTGATAAAAAATTTGGGGACTTGCACCACACTCTTGCGGGGGCCATGGAACAAATCAACTCCCATACACAACAAATAACAGAACTCCAACAAAGGGTCAGTGACCTGGAGGACTGCAATGCAACATACAGTGAGAAAATTAAGAAACAAGAAAAACTCCTGACCACCCTATGTGAAAAACAGGAGGACTTAGAAAACAGAAGCCGCAGATCAAATCTCAGATTTGTGGGCATACCAGAAAGCTACAAAGGCCAAGGGCTAAAATCCTTCCTTACAGGTGATCTAATGACAGCGTTGCAGTTACCTGCATGTGATCCTAGGAAAATAGAAAGAGCGCACAGGTTGGGACCAGATAGACAATCTGAAAGTAATAGACGTAGAGCGACTATAGCTAAGTACCTGCACTTCGAGGACAAAGAGGAAATTTTGAGAGCTTATCGCAGACAAAAAGAGGTGGCGGTGGCGGTGGCGGGGAATAAAATCCTGGTATTTCAGGATTTCTCCGTAACCGTGACCCAAAAACGCAAAGAGTTCTCCCCCATTTGCCAACACCTTGTACAACAAGGAATCAGATTTGCCCTGCTATACCCTGCAAAATTAAGGGTCACGGTTTCTGGAGAAATCAAAACATGATGATGATGTCAAAAAGGCTAAATTGGATCTGTTGCCACCAAACACTGGGTGAAACGATCTTGCCCGCTAAGGGCATAAAGTCATGTCATTAAATAATTGTTCATGATCCCAGAATGCAATATGCAGAATCAAAATGATTATGGGAATGACCCTTCACAGGGCAAAAGTTTAAAAAAGTTTAAAAGGTTAAAAGAAGGTTTATTGAATGGCAAGATCCAATACAAGATACAGTTGCTGTCCCTATACTGTCCCTATACGGGGCAAAAAGTTTGAGAAAGTTTAAATTGTTAATGGATAGTTTATTGAGAGGCAGAAGCCATTACAGGACGAAGTTAATAACGGTCGGCGCAAATATGTATGGTGTTAATACTGTATTTCTAGCTGTCTTTTCTAGGGTGAATTGTGATGGTTTTCAGGACGTTGAAGTTTGCTGCGCGCGCTGCTCAAGGTGGGGGCCGCGATCCTTGAATCTCGTAGGCAGGGTAAGCACTCAGAAGACAAAAGACACAGACTGTGGGACACGCCCCACTCAAATTACCAATATGCATAACACATGGCAACCGATAGAGCAATGACAGACACTATAGTGAAAGATACACCTAGAGTGGTATCCTGGAATGTAGGGGGCCTGAATCACCCCATCAAACGTAGGAAGGCCCTGACATCAATTCACCGCCTTAACCCAGACATTGTTGGGTTACAGGAAACTCATTGGAAAACTGGGGAAAAGGGGAGTCTCAAAGCCAGTTGGATAGGGGAAGAAATTGCCACCACTTACACACAAAAAAAAAGAGGGGTCGCCATACTAATCGGCAAGCACCTGCGATACAATATAACGGAAAAGCATATTGACCCCGAAAGTAGATATATAATTCTGAAAATCAACATAGCAGGACAGAACTTCACCCTAGCCAACATTTATGCACCTAATGGTCCTAATGCAGACTTCTACACGGAACTCACACAAAAGTTACTAGCAATACAGGCACAGAACCTAATCGTAATAGGGGATTTTAATGCTGCCATAGACCCCAAGATGGACAGACAGGAATCGCGAACTACACAACCCATGGGAACCTCCCTTAAATTCCTACTACAGAATACGGCGTTGGTTGACCCGTGGAGGCTCCTGTATCCCACAGCCAGGGAATACACGTGCTACTCAGTAGCCCACAAAACATTATCGAGAATTGACTATACCCTAATAGATGAACAACTGATGGGGGGGGTTGCGGATGCCTCCATCGGGCCAATCACAATGTCGGACCATGCACCCCTCTCACTGACAATTAAATTGGAATCAGCACAGACCCGCTCTAGAATCTGGAGATTTCCAAATTATTTATACACATCCCCGAAATTTAAAGAATATCTGACGAAAAGCTGGGGAGACTTCTTAGATGACAATATTCAGCATATGAATAACCCAACACTACTATGGGAAACGGCAAAAGCAGTATTGAGAGGACAGATTATAGCATACACTGCTAAACAACGGAGGGAAGCGAAGGCAAAACATACACTTCTTTACAATGCACTCACCAAAGCCTATAAAACTTACATAGAACACAATACACCAGAAAATAAAAAATGTTGGTTGGAAGCTTCCCTAATATTAGATACATACTTAGGAGCGGAAGCCAAAAACAGAATACAATTTCAGAATGCCAAATACTTTAGGTTCGGCAATAAGGCTGGGTCACTATTAGCCAATATGGTAAAAACAAGGGGACACAAGAGAACCATAAATGTTATAAAGGACACAACCACAGGCCTCAGAACACATGACTCTAAAAGCATAGCAAACAAATTTGAAGGATACTTTAGAGCATTATACTCGCCCACTACAACAAATCACGCCACCACACAATACATACTTGACAGGGCAAAGCTCCCACGACTTACAACTGAACAGAGGGGCAGCTCTGGAAGCTGACATAACGGATCAGGAAATAGAGAACACAATCAAAAATCTCAAAAACCAAAAAACTCCGGGTCCAGATGGCTACACAATTGAATTTTACAAACTATTGAACCCTGCAATAATACCCATACTTCGAGAAGTATTTCACAGCATCACACACCACGGGACCCCAATGTCTCGATTCACCGAATCTTATACGATTCTGCTGCCAAAACCAGACAGGGATCCAGAACTAGTCCAATCTTATAGACCGATATCGTTATTGAACACAGACTATAAAATTTTATCTAAAATATTGGTGGACCGGCTTCAATGTATTCTCCTGGGGCTGCTCACCAAACACCAACTGGGCTTTGTCAGGGGCAAACACATTTCAATAGGAATACGTACGGCAATAGCAGCAATCATTGCCAATGATAAATCTAAAAACCTACTCCTCAGTTTGGATGCTGAAAAGGCATTTGATAAAATTGCATGGCCATGGCTTAATGCTGTGCTAGCGGAAAGAGCCTTCGGAAATACATTCAAATCCTTAATACAATATATATACAAAACACCAACTTGTCAGTTGTTGGTCAATGGACTACTCACAGACAGCATCCAACTGGGGAGAGGAGTCAGGCAAAGCTGCCCCCTGTCACCACTATTATTCAATCTAGCTATTGACCCACTTTTTAGATTATTGGAAGGGGAGATCGCCTTTCAGGGAATAAAAATAGGCAAAGAAGTAATAAAAATAACAGCTTTTGCAGATGATGTTCTACTATACATAGCGAACCCCCAAGCTACTCTCCCACGGATATTAGAAATCATAACTCAATTCGGTACTATCTCGGGGTACTCAATTAACTTAGAAAAGTCGGCAGCCTTGTACCTTGGTAATTGTACAAGGCCGGCCTGGGGAGAGGACTTCCCTTTCAAATGGAACAAGCAGCATGTAAAATATCTGGGTGTTCTATTGCCTAAAAACCAACACTTACTCTATGACATTAATATTAAACCCGTCATAAGAGAAATCCAAAGAAACTTACAAACCTGGGCTAGCCTGACCCTCTCATACCTGGGGCGAATCCATTTAATAAAAATGGTAGTGTTCCCGAAGTTGTTGTTCTACTTACAAACGCTCCCTATACTCCTAAATAACAAGGAAATTATAGAATTACATAAAAAGTTTAGAGAATTCATTTGGGGTAAGAAAAGAGCAACAATAAGCAGAAGGGTGTTGCAGCAGCCACGGGAGAATGCTGGAGTAAATCTTCCGGATCCCTTTAATTACAATGCAGTGGCTCTGCTTGGAGTGCTGAGAGACTGGATCAAAAACACGCATATACATACAAATCCACAGTTAGATCAGAATATGATACCAGACATTAAACTAACTTACTTGATTCATATGCCAAGAATAGAGTTACCTGAACAAGTCACCCTAAACCCGCTATTGATGTCCATCTGGGGTCTTTGGCAAAAATTGAGGAAAAGATACAAATTAAACCCTCACTCATCAGTACTTTTACCCATTACGGGCAACCTAGACTTCTTGAATGGGAGCCATGTGCGCCCATTCACAGAATGGGAAAAAGCGGGACTTACATATATTGGCCAGCTATTGAAGCGAAATGACAAAAGAATACTTACATTACAAGAAGTCAAGGAAAAATTTCCATTCACGTCCCCACATACTTTTGCGTACTTTCAACTGTCTTCATATGTCAAAAAAACAATTAAAACATTTTCTGCTCAGGAATGGGAAAACGAGCTAGACACACTGCTGAACATAACACCACCAAACAGTAAAGCTATACCAACACACTATAAATTCTTGAGGCATACTCTTCATTATGAGGAACTCAGTACAGGCATGACCAGGTGGTGCACTCATTTTCCGGAGTTGGATGTTGCCGAACTGCTCAAAATGTACAATTACTCCTGGACAACTCTGCAAGCATCTTCTTATAGAGAAATGCTGCTTAGGCTGTACCATTACAATTATGTATCACCAGTTCGATCAGTACAGATGAAATTATCTGACTCCGACCACTGCAAAAAGTGTGGGAAGGAGGGAGCAGATTTATACCACTGTATGTGGGAATGTTCGGTGATTAATCAATTTTGGAGGAAAGTGCACAGATACATGATCACAAAGTTGACTAGTTACTTACCCCTTACCCCAAGGTGGGCAATATTCGGCTCCATAGACACTGACACTCAAAGGACAGACAGAGGAACCAGAAAATTAATTCTACTGATAGCCACAATAGCAAAAAAGGTTATTCTTCAGGGATGGATAGGGAGCGACCCACCCTCTTTCCAACACTTTATGGAAAAATTGCAACAGCTCTTTAAATTCGAATGGGCTGAGGCAACAACAGACAAAGAAAGGAAGACACCCAAATTCTTCAATACATGGGAAAGCTTTATTGACACTTTAAACGCAGAAACCAAACAAAAATTGTATCAGACATTCCGAGACACCACTTGGTATTTGACAAGAATGGTGGAGGGAGAGGATCCAATTGATCTTGGGAGAGAAGATATGCGCGAGATGCGGCGGCCCCCACCTTGAGCGGCAGAAGCATAGGTAAATGAAGTTTTATGTCAAACAATGGTGACTCGAATTAGAGGTTTTAAAATTAGACAATTAAATCTGATGTACAAAGTTATAGAAAAAAAATGACACCCGTTCTTATGCAATGTCATACCTGTACCTCTTTTATTATGCTGTAACCTCTTGAGAAAATCAAACATCAAACATCCGCTCTTATGCAATGTCATGTCTGTACCTTTTTCATTATGCTGTAACCTCTTGAGAAAATCAAACAATGTATGTTGGAAAAATGTTAAAAACTCAAATAAAAAGAATTTGAAAAAAAATGAAAAAGTTACACAGCATGCAGCTGGTGAACGTGTGGCGGGTTCAGAATCCCGTAGATAGGGACTACTCCTTCTACTCAAAAGTTCATGGGACTACCTCTGGATCTCACACAGTCTACTAAGCTTATCCTCGGACAGTGGGATACTCCCGACCTCCTTCTCAGATCATGCCCCTGTCTACTTAGACCTGAACCTATCAGACAGACCCCCACCCCCATTGACTTGGAGACTCAATGAGCCCCTCTTGCAAGACGAGGTGGTCGCCCAAGTGGTCAAAGAGGGTATAGAAGCTTATTTTAGCAACAATGATAATGGAGAGGTGTCCCCATTAATGCTGTGGGTGGCGCATAAAAGCGTGATTAGAGGGATACTTATTAGCCATGCATCCAGACTAAAGAGGGAAAGAATGATCCAACTAGAACGTCTCTCGGAGCGGGTCAGGCGCCTGGAGTCGTCCCATAAACAATCGGAGGCGGTGAGAGTCCTCGGAGAGCTGACCCAGACTTGTGAGGCCCTCAATGCCCTGTTAACCCTTTAAGTGCCAGCCTACCGGGAATTTTTGTCACCCTTTGTTGCCAGACTATTTTGCACTATTATGCGCTCCCCGTGTTCAGCTGTGATTTTTGAAGGGATTTCCCAGGAAAATTATATATTGTTTTTTTCAGCAGAGTCTGGGCTTTAACATACAATGTCTTGTTTGTCATTTGTCAAGTGTATTCTTAATATTTTGGGGTGAAATATGTGAAAAAAAATTTAAAAAAATCTATTTTTACATTTGTGTTTTTTTGTAATAAAAAATGTAAGTTTGTCAATAAAATCTTATTGCGTGTGAAATCCCAATTTCTCCCGGTTACAACGGTACCACATATGTATTGGTAGACACCCTTTCCTGCCCAGGAGACTCCCTCAAACTGAAACAGCACTTTAAGAGATTTTTAGAATAAATACAGCTATGCTAAGCGCTATGTGCACCTTGCAGTTTTTTAATAAAAGCAACCCTTTACACTTGAAATACCCCCCACAAACTATATATTCTCTGGAAATACACACTTCAAGCTTTCTAGGCGTACCAGGCTTGTTGATGTTGCCACAGTTTTCTGGAAGTTCTCCCTCAATATATTCTTTGGTTACACAGAGCTTCCCTAAAAATGGATAAAAAAAGCAGGATCAAAGCCACATTTTCCTAAAAAAAAAAAACTATATGCAAACAAGAAAAAACAAGTTAGTCTTAAAAAGCAACATCCCCCGAACAGAACGATACCCAACATGCATAGCTACTGTCAAAAGAAGAGTTGCCAAACCCCAAAAAGTAAAGCATGTGCACTATGGTAATTTTGCTTGAAAATTTCAGCTCTGCAGACAAAGTGCGCACCTTGCGCTTTTTCTACCAAAACAACACAAACCATACATTCCTTGAAAGTACACATGATAAGCTTTCTAAGCGTACCCAGCATGTTGTAGTGGGCCCATCTTTCTGGAAGTAATCCCTCAAGGAATTCTTTGGTCGCACAGGGTTCCCTTAAAAAATGTATAATAGATCGGTGCGCATGCGCGCTGAGAGGTGATGGCGGCGGCGTGAATCTCCTCCGTGTCCGACGGCCAGATTGACGGGGAGACGACAGCCACAGCGCGAGCTAAGTGTGCGGGAAGGGGACACAGAGTGTACCTGGGGTCTGACGCAGGCAGCGGTGCCAGGATAAAGTGCTGCGGAGGCGGGTGCGGGCTTCGGTGGCAGGGGAGGATGTGCACCAAGATGGCGGAGGAGCTGTCTGTGGAGGACCTCGCAGAGATAGAGCACAGCGAGGCTTCTTTTCTTGAAGGAGAGAGGGGAGGATCCAGCCCCCTCTGTACAACATCGCAGGCTGAAGTAAGTCCTGTTACTTTGTATCAGTTTGAGTCTATGCTTCAGAAAGCACTGTCGTCCAATACAGCTGTGTTAAAGGAACACTTGTCAAAGGAGTTAGATAAAGTGACTTGTGGTCTGCATACTTTGGAAAGCAGGCTGGGGGAAGTTGCGGCTGCTCAGGAAAACCTGGAAGGGGAGGTTAATCGACTACGTTTGGACTATTCTGTGTTCTCAGCGAAAATTGAAGATATGGAAAATAGGGAAAGAAGGGCTAATCTTAGATTCAGGGGTTTGCCGGAGCATATTGTGGACGTTAAATCGGCTATCACGGCTTTATGTCAGGAGCTGGTCCCTAACATCCCTATTGATCGTTTAGAGTTTGATCGGGTGCATAGGGCCTTGGGCCCTCGCAGACAGCCTAGCGACCCTCCGTGCGATATAATCGCAAAATTCCATTTCTACAACTCCAAGGAGCTTAATCAGAGGGCTTCAAGACAAGCGACATCTTTATGTTTTCAAGGCTACAACTATCAGATATTCTCGGATCTTTCAGCGGCCACTATTGCAAAAAGAAGAGAGTTGAAGCCCCTATTAGCAATTTTGCAGGAGCATAAAATCAATTACAAGTGGGGCTTCCCCTTTCGCATCTCCTTCACCTTTGAAGACACCTCCTATTCAGCGTCCTCAATGGAGGATTTAAAATCTCAGATGATGTCGGCTGGCATTGTTAGATCGGCGCCTGTCAAGTCTCCTAGGGGTGAGGAGGTTTCACCTAAGATTCAACGTGCCGGGAAGAGGCAGAGGCGAGGAAATCGCTTAGTTGGCTGCAGCTCATCGCTGTCTTTTAAGGATGGATGAAGTATGAGGAGCAGGAGGCTTTTTTTTTTTCTTCTCTTGTCCTGTTCATCCTGAGAAGGCCCTGTTGGCATGAGGGCTTCCCGACTTGGATGAGTTTGCTTGCGTTTTGTTTTGTTTTTTTATATATATATATATATATATATATATATAAGTGGACTTTGAGTTACTTATAGTTTGATTATTCTTAGGTTGTATGCTTTGGGTGCGTGTGCGTATTTATATTGATATATAAGTGCATATATGTGTATGTATCTGTATATGTTCTCACATGCACCCTTTTCTATTGTTTTATTGGTTATCTATATTTTGTTTCTTAGCTGACCTTGAACGCAATGTTGATTTTTTTTATTTATGTTATGAAAAATATGGTTATATGGAGCGCTGTTAGTTTGTTTTTTTTTTTTTTGTCTTTTGGATGCTCCCCGGTGGCCGTCGGCGGGTACTTGACGCACTCACATTAAACCGGAGGGTTTTTTTCCCCCCTGCGGTTTATCTTTATTTCTGACTTTTTTTTTGCCTCATAGTGAGGCAGTGTTTTACTGTATGATAGCAGAGAATTAGTTTTAATAAGTCTGAGGTTCTAATTTAGATTTAGGTGGTTAATACTTTTGATCCGGCGGTGCTTCGTGGGTCAACAGTATATTTATAACGGATAAGGGCCTCGCTTGGTAGGTAGTAAAGAAAATTTCCTGAGGACAGATCACAGTGGAAGGTTAACCGTTTCCCAGTGGGAGGGTCTCTGTGCTGGGTCTTTTCTTGGTTATTGCGAGGCTCTTCTCTGTCCCTTTTCCCTCTTTTCCCTTTTGTCTTTTCCCTTTCTTCCTTTTTTTTTTTTTTTTTTTTTTTTAGGGGAGGCAATTATACTGCTCATTCTTTATTATGACATCTGTACTTTCTTTGAACGTCCAAGGTTTTAATTCTCCGCACAAGAGGAGTACCGCCTTCCGCAAGTTTAGAGCTCTTCATCTGGATGTGATATGTTTACAGGAAACGCACTTCTCGAAAGTCTCCAGACCTAGATTCTTTGATGCTGCGTATCCTCAGGTATTTACAGCTTGTGCAGACACAAAACAAAAAGGGGTGTTGATTGGGTTTAAAAGGGGCACTCAATTTCAGTGTACTAGGGAAGTAGTGGACCCTGAGGGCAGATATTTGATTTTGGTCGGGACTATGCAGGATTCTGAGATAACTATCGCAAATTATTATGCCCCTAATGTGAATCAGATTGTTTTTCTTGCAATTTTTTTTAAGGAGGTGGGTGAGGTGGCTAGAGGGCTAACAGTGATTTGTGGGGACTCCAATCTTACGCTGAACCTGTTTATGGATAGGCAAGCGGTTGGTGGTGGTGTGGTATCGGCACAGTCTGCGGCTGCCTCTAAGGCTTTTAGGCGGTTGTTAAACGAGCACTCGTTGGCAGACAGTTGGAGGGAAACAAATCCTGGAAAACAGAACTTTACTCATTTCTCTCATCCCCATAGTATTTTCTCAAGGATTGACCATATTTTAGTGACGCAGAGGTCCTTAGTATCAGTAAGATCGGTCAAGATACATCCCATATCGTGGTCTGATCATGACAGTGTGGTGCTCAAATTGGACTCCTTGACTTGCAGGCAATCTGGATCATCTTGGTCCCTTAACTCTTCTTTGCTATCAGATCCGGCGGTGGTGGCTTCGATCTCCAGCGCACTAACGGAGTATTTCGAACATAATGAAACCCTGGATGTTTCTGCTAGCATATGCTGGGAAGCCCATAAGCCCACCATAAGGGGGAGGCTGATTCAGATTGCTTCTGGGAAGAAAAGGGAACGGAATAAACTTATTGATGAATTAGAGAGAGAGTATCTTGTTGTTGCAGATGAAGCGAAGGAAAATTTGACCCCAGTGCTACGCTCCAAGCTATCTAGGATAACGCAAGAATTGAATTTGGTGTTGGCAGGTAGGGCTGAAAATGAGCTGCGTCGGGTTAAGCATACATTTTATTGCAAAGCTAATAATCCAGATTCAATGCTAGCTAGGAAATTGAAGACCCCTGATCATTGTTACCGCCCCATTAGGCTTAAGAACGAGAGAGGAGACTTGACTAGTAACCCTAAGAAGATTACAGAGATCTTTATGGCTCAACTTAAAAAATTGTATACTAACCCTACTCCCCCATGCTTGGAGGATATTCGAAGGTTTTTTGATGGTGTCACTTTACCCGCCTTACCAGATCACTTAAGAGAGGTTCTTGAAGAGGGTTTCGGGATTGAGGAACTGGAGCGTATGATAGGTAAACTAAAATTAAATTAGAGGCCAGGCCCGGATGGATTTTCTGCAAGTTATTACAAAACCTTTAGTTCCATTTTGGCCCCAAAACTGGTAGCCTTCTTTAATAATATACGGGCTGGGGGGTCCTTCTCCCGAGATTCCCTTACGGCCTCGATTAGTATGATTCCGAAGCCGGATGCGGATCATTCTGTATGGTCTAATTTTAGACCGATTTTTGCCGGGGATAGTTCATAAGGACCAAGTAGGTTTCATTCCAGGGCGACAGGCGGGGGATAACATTAGGAGAGTGGTCCAATTGTCTCATATAGTCAAGGAACAGAATGTGCAAGCCATGTTTCTTTCACTTGACATCAAAAAAGCATTCGACTCGGTTCTGTGGGATTACCTCTTTTTCCTGTTGGAAAGATGGGGTTGTGGCCCTAAATTTATAGGAACGGTTAAAGCAGTGTATGCTAACCCAGTAGCATTTGTTAAGTACAATGGCTTCCACTCTAGTGTGTTTCCTCTTATGAGAGGCACCAGGCAGGGATGTCCATTGTCCCCCATCCTGTTCGCTCTGGCAATGGAACCCTTGGCGCAGGCAATTAGGGACTCTCGGGATGTTGGGGGGGTGGTGGTGGGTGGAGTACATCATAAAATAAGTTTGTTTGCAGATGATGTGCTGCTAGTGGTCTCTAACCCTCTTATCTCCCTTCCAAATGTGTTGGGGATCCTTAGGAATTTTGCTGTGGTGTCGGGTCTCCAGGTAAACACCCTTAAATCTAAGGCGTTGAATATAAATATATCTCTTGATGTGTGGGGTCAGTTGAAATCGACCTTTGACTTTCAGTGGGAGGAGAAGGCAATTAAATATTTGGGGGTTAACCTGACAAATAGTTATGAATCCCTTTTCGCTGCAAATTTTATTCCTTTGCGTCAGAAGCTGTTGGGTTTGTTAACTGGATGGAAGGAATATGGCTTGTCCTGGCTGGGTAGGATAGCGGCGGTCAGAATGACATTGTTGCCTAAATTTCTTTATCTAACCAGGACTCTCCCAGTTCGTGTTCCTCCGCACTACTTGAGGGTTTTGCAGAGCAGGATAATGGAGTTTATCTGGGGTGGTAAGAGGCCTCGTGTTGCGAGAAATATTATGTTTAGACCCAAGAATATGGGAGGGCTGGGTGTTCCTAATTTGAAGAGGTATTATCAAGCTGCTCAGTTAGCACAGGTACTTTCCTATCATGAGACTGGGGATATTCCACTGTGGGTCCAGATAGAGTCCTGTTTATGCTATCCGATTTCAATTGCCAACATTTTGTGGGTTGTTCCGAAGGCCCGGAAATTTGTGCAGAATCCGATTCTAGTACATTCTCTCAGGGTGTGGGACGACCTTAAGTTCTCTGGTAGATTGGCTTCTCCTCATTTGCCTTTATTGATGTTGTGGGATAATCCTATGTTCCCTCCCTCGGTCATGGATCCTGGTAGGTTTCGCAATTGGGAGAGGGCGGGGATCTTGAGGTTGGCAGACTGTCTGTATGGGTGTAATGTGGCCACCTTTCAACAACTGCGAGATAAGTTTCAGTTGCAATCGAGGGATATATTTGCGTATCTGCAAGTGTCACATTTTGTTAGGTCAGTTTTGGGAGCGGTAGAGGGGACTAATGAGGTCCTACAATTTACGTCATTTGAAACACGTAGCAGAAGGGACCCTAGAGGGCGTGGGGTTATTTCAGAAATTTATGGGCAGTTGTGTAAGTCCTTCTGTGGTGTGGATATGGCTTATAGGCTGCTGTGTCATCAATTGAAGTGAACATTAAGGTAGCTTTGCGGTGGTACCTGGTTCCGGAGCGTTTGGGGCATTTTGCAGGAGACCAGCAAGGGCTTTGCTTTCGGGGATGCTCTGAAAGAGGGACATATCGCCATATCTGGTGGGAGTGTGATAAGGTGGCCGGTTTTTGGGATAAGGTTTTTAGGGTTCTTAGTAAGGTTTTGGGTAAAAGAGTTGAGAGGGATCCTTGGGTGGCATTACTTAATAGTCCTGTTGGGGGTAGTACTAAAGATCAGAGGATTCTTGCTTTTAACATTTTAACTGGGGCTAAGTTGGTCATTGCACAGGCATGGAACTCGGGGGCTTTGTCTTTTAGTGGATTTAAAAATAGAGTAAATAATATTATGGCGATGGAAAAGATGTCGGCATTGCATGAAGGAGGTCTGGAGCATTTTCGGGATGTGTGGGCTCCTTGGATCCAGGAATACTTGCCAGCTGATTTTGATCATAACCTCATGTTAGTGTGAGTGGTATAGTTTGTATTTTTAAGGCTGTGGGGTGTTTTTTTTTTTTGTTTTTTTTTTTCTTCTTTCCCCTTCCCCTTTACTTCATGCCTTTCTTCTTCCCCTCCCCCAATCTTGTTGTATAACATTGTATATGGCTGTGGATATAGCTGACTTTAGGTTTAAATTAGGTAGGCAGAGAGTAAGTGTTATATGAGCATTGGTATGTCTACCTAAGGCGGACAAATTATTGTCTCCAGGAGTAAAATGATTATTTGCTGTATCAAGCATTGTATATGCTTTTCTTTGGATAGCTAGTAGTCCTTATGGTAATAATGTTGCGATTGTATTAAACGACTAGGACAATGAAAGTTGTGTGTGAGAAAGGTATACTTGTTGTACCAAACACTTTATTTGTTGCTTTTCTGTCGGACAATAGTCCTTATGGTAATAGTGTGTTATTTGTTACTACTTGAACATCTCAATAAAACATTATTGACGAAAAAAAAAATGTATAATAAAGCAGAATAAAAAATGAGTTTTCCTAAAATATCAATATGCAAACAAGAAAAAACAAGCTAAATCTAAAAGCGCAAGGTACCCCGAGCAGAACGATACCCAACATGCATAGGTACTTTTAACCCTTTTAACAGCCAGCCTACTTGAGGTTTTGTCACCCTCTCTTGACTGGTAATTTTTTAACCATTTTGCGCTATGCTTAACTGTGATTTTTGCAGGTATTTCCAGGAGAATGATATATTTTATTTTTGCGGCAGAGTTTAGGCTTTAACATGAAATGTCTTGTTTGTAATTTTTTTACTGTTTTTTAAAATATTTTTGAGTAAATTAAACAAAACAAAATAAAAAAAATATTTTTTTAGAAAATTGTCTCCTTTATTTCAAATAAAACCTTTTTTTTTTTTTTTTTTTAAGAAAACCATATTGCATGTGAAAGCCCCATTTCTCCCGATTACAACGGTACCACATATGTATCGGTAGCCCCCCGTTACTGTTCAGAAGACCCCCCCCAAACTGAAAAGAACACTTTATAACATGTAAAAATAAAATACAACTACAATCCACACTATAAAGGGTTAAATCAAGAAAAAAATTGGCATGGGGTTCCCCTTCCAAGGGGGGGTAATCCCCTCTTTTTTTTTAATTTTAAGGGTTAAAAGGGACGTCTCTTAGACGTCCATAACTCTGAGCGCGCTGATTGGACGAGCGGCCGCGCATGCACCATAGGATCAGAGTGAGATGAGTTATTGTGGGCGATCGGGGGGTTTTCACAGAGCGGGGCATCCCCGATCGAGATGCCCCAGGGGAAAGGACCAATACCCAGGATAGTCAAAATCCTGGGTGTTGGTCCACTTTAAATGTAAAAAAAAACACAAACACACCACAAAATGCTGGAAGCATTTTATACCTGCTGTGTAACAGGACATAAGCGGTTAATTAAAAAAAAAATTTACATAGGGTCCCCCCTTCCCAGGGGGGGGGATCACATTTTTTTCTTGAATTTTAAGGGTTAAAAACCCTTAAAAATCCCCCCCAAAAAATGACATAGGGTCCTCCCTACCCAGCATTACCGACCCGGGCCAGCTATGGGGGCTTGTAGAACAGGGCGCAGGGGCCAGCGTTGGTGGCCCCTGGCCCTGCAGGCTACTAGCCCACATAGCCACTAAGTGGCCCGGGCCCTTCTGCCCCCCCCCCTGGGCGTTGGGGAGGCAGGTAATGGGGGGGCTGGGGGTTAATGGCAAGTCACCCACTAGCCGCAGGTGACTTGCCAGACCCAGAGCCTTGTGAGCTGGTATAAGGGGTCTCATGGACCCTTTACCAGCTCACAAAGGGTTAACTGTAAAAAAAAACACACCACACAAAAGTATTTTATTAAAAAAAAAAAATTTTTTTTACTGTACTTACCTCCGATTGCAAGCTCTTGTCCCGCGCCGCTGTGCTGACAGATGCTGGTGATTGGCATCCAGAGAAGGGGGAAGCAGGAGATCAGAGGATCTCCTACCACCTCCTTCCCCGGCACCGATCACCGGCATCTGACAGCTGAGTAGGCTGAAGCCTGAGATCGGGGCCGGGATGACGTCATACGCCCGCCCCCAAGGGGGCGGGGCTTAGCGGCAAGATGGCGGCCGCCATCGAGGAGTAAGATCGGTAAGTCCTGGGGGGGGATCGGAGGCCCCCCAGGTGAAGAGGAGGGACAGTGGGAGCCAGCGCACACGCAGGTAAGTGAATGTCATTTTTATTATTTTTTTTTTTTTACAGTTAGCAGCTGCTGCTGCAGAAGCGGGGGGCAGCCTATTCCGGGGGCTCTCCTGGGGCTCTCCATCTCTCCCACGGGGGATCGGATGGCACCAAATTAAAGAGGAGACCCGGCCGGATCCAACGAGGAGTCAGGTGAGTATTTTTTATTTTTTAAACTAGCAGCGGGGAAAGTCAAGTCCAGGGTTAAAGGAGCTCCCCACTCTTAGGATAAAGGATTCAAGGTCTGCTTTGGTGGGGAGGGCTCTGAGCTCCGCTTTAATATCTACTAAAATGGGGTCAAGGGAGGCTGTGGCCTGAGTGGAGGAGGGGGCACTGCCGGACGTCAGAGCGCAACCGACAGGCAGCTGAGCGCTCAAATCTTCAGCCAGTGCCCGCCTGGGCATGGGGCCCCCACTCACTCCAGGGGGAGCAGCAATGTGGTCTGCGCCGATCATTCCCCGAGGGGGTCCTCCGGGGCTACTGTACAGAACACCACTCGAGGGGGGGAGGGTCCCCGGTGCGGAGCCGGCCAGGTTGTCGCCTCTCCCTTCCACATCTCCGGCCCACGTGGCCCCGACGGAGCCACTCCCGAGAGCCATATTGGGGAGAGCCGGGCACCATCATGACCCCCGGGGGAATACCAATCTCTGGGTGGGCTCCGCGAGGCATCCGCGAACACCCGTGATCCCATGCTAGGAGGGGACACTCCCGGGGCCCTGGGATCCAGACTTGGCCCCGATGGGGGGGAGGACACATCCCCCAGAACATAACCGGGCTTCTCCCACGGGAGGGAGGCGATCCTGCCCCCTTCTGCAATGGCTGTCTCCCTTCTTGGTCAAGCAAGTCCCCTTCTGAAGCGGGTCCCGAATCTGATGGGGGTGTGGAGGCATCTCCGAGGGGCTCCTGTGGTGCATCCCCCCCTTGTTCTAACATAGCAGTCGGCCCCCGCGATGTTGGGCGGCTGGGGCGCAGCTGCTGTGTGCTGACCCCGATCGCCACCCCCCCGCCCGCGCCGCAGCTTCCACCAGTTGATCTCACCTTCTCTGCGGCCGGGGGAGTGACGCGCTCAGGCTGCTGCTCCCTGCTCGGGCGGCCCGGCAGGTTTGGGCCACACTGATCTGTGCGGCCCTCGTCCTCAGCCCTGTCAGCGGCCGCTGACACCGCGCCACCGCCGGTCTCCGGGAACCTCCGCGGCACGCTCACTCCGCCTCTCTCTCTCTCGGTGGTGGCAGGAGAACTCCTCTCCTCCCGAGTGCGCCGATCGACCTCTGGGAGAGTCACCCCGGGTAACTCCACGCGCCTTTCCGCCCGCTCTCTAGGCGATCCAGGTAAACTGCAGGAAGCTCGGCCGCCGCCTCCCGTCTACCTCCAGATCGCTCTGTGGCCAGGTAGGAACTGATCTTCCTGTTCAGAAGGGGAGAGATTTTCTTCGCCCCTTTCCTCTTCTTCGCCATGGTTTTGTATTATAGATCCGGGCGGGATAAACGTTTGAATATCGGCTAAAACGGGTCAGCCAGAGGGAACTCAAGGGGAACACGTCCTCCGCATAGTTGTATTTTATCTGAAAATCCCCTAAAGCACTATTTCAGTTTGGGGGCGTGTTCTAGGCAAGAAGGGGTGTCTACCAATACATATGTGTATAAATTGGGATTTCACACGCAATAGGATTTTATTGACAAACTTACATTTTTTATTACAAAAAAACACTACAAATTGTACAGAATATATATATTTTTTTGCACATATTTCACCCTACAATATTGAGAATACACCTATAAATGACAAACAAGGCATTTCATGTTAAAGCCCAGACACTGCTGAAAAAAACATATAATTTTCCTGGGAAATTCCTTCAAAAATCACATTGGAATATGCGTAGCGCAAAATAGTGATAAATGGTTTGGCAACAAAGGGTGACAAAAATTCCAGGTAGGCTGGCACTTAAAGGGTTAAATAGGATAAATGGTCTATAACTGGTGGTTATGCCCAGTGGTATCTCTGATATAGTGGGGGTAAATGGAGTGCTTTCCTTCCTGTTTAAGATTGAAGACCAAAGTCTTAAAATGGCATTCTTTCGCAGTATTGCTTTTTTTGCTAAGCAAGTGTAAAAAAAGAGAGAATTCACTTAATATATATATATGAAATATTAGAGATACATTGGTGTGATTCCTTTTGTCACCCACAACCTAGAACCTACAGTTAGCGATTACTGGTTGTTGGAAGACCCCTGCTATTTTCTGGGGAGCCAAAATCACATTTTCGGCACATACTCTGAACTATGTAAAGAAAAGGTGTTAATAGCCTTAAACAGGCTAAATTCACAGCAAGCTGTACCTGATACCTTTGGACCCTGCCAGCAATCACTGGGGTGCATGGCGAGCCAGAGAAAGTGAGTGGGGAGCATGTGAGGCAGCAGTCAGCTTGCGGTGACTAAGTTTTTAACTCCGGTGCTGGAGATGAAAAAAGATGCCTGTGCAGTAGTCCACAAGGAGGAGAAACAGCTGTAATCTCCGCAATGGGAAGGATCCCCAAGGACAATGGCCTAGTTGAAATATGAAGACAAGAGCATTCTGTAGGACATGAAATCTCTTTTTACTTGGTCCCTCAAACAGCTACGCGGCTTAAACCGGACCTTCACCATGATTTAGTGAAAAGCTCAAACCCTTAAACGATTCCCCAGCATCTAAAGTTAATATATTTTAAGTTTTTAGTCACTTATTATTATTTCCCCCACTGGGCTGCAACTCTGTTCAGGACTTCAGGATACGAGCACCGCTATCTTGACTCAGAAGCATCACACATACGGAGAGCGGGATAAAGTGCAGGGGGTGGGTTATAGCTGTGCTTTGCTCAGGCAGAGCAGAGATGGGATCAGGAAAAGGACAGCAATCCCAGAGCAGCACCGTCAGAAGGCACTTCCTTTTTGCAGGCTGCCTGATGTTGCATGAGCCGCCATCTTGGATGTTTAAAGGCTCATAACATGCAGTAGATGCAGGTAGGATGATTTTTAATGTGAGCAATCTGTATGTACAGGGTGTGGGAAACATATTAGATATGCTCTTATTCAGAGTGAAGGACCACTTTAATTGTCATTGAGGGTTCAGATAATCAGTATTTGCCCTGCACGTGGTCAGACCAAAAGCCTATATCCTTGACCCTTAACAACTCTAATGTACATTATGGGACCCCTAGTTCAAGATTGAATGACACGCATTACTTTGAAGATAATGCAAACCCAGAGACCTCTGTCCTCTCTATAGTTTGCCCAAAAGGCAGTTATACAGGTTGTGGTAAAGTGTATAGGAAAGTCCTGAATGGTGTGTATTTTTCCCCTGCTTTGCTCAATCAGGCACGATCCATTTCGGGTTTACAGGATCCCAGTCCACATCCCCAGTCCTTTACAGGTTTTTATTCCCTAATCCCAGGTCTCCCACAGGTGATGAGGCTAATTGTGGGAAGCCAAAATAAAACGCTGATGAGGCTTTCAGTACGCTGTTGAACAGCCTGGGAAGAGGAGCCCAGGCCTGGTTACTCACAAAGATGGACAGAACTGGACGGCAGCCAAAGGACTTTGCTTGTGTCACACAAACTTGGACTAGTGGGGATTAACAGTGTGGGCTCGTATGCCCTGTAAGTGGACCTCGTACAACAAGGAATTTTTCAGCTTGCTGCATTTTCCTACCCTGGACTTTACTAGAGCCAGTGAGATAACCGCTTGCTGTTCTGCATTATTGGCTGCAACCTTCTCTGATGTTAAGAGGTGTTTTGGTTGTTGAATCTTTATTTTCAATAAATTACATTTGATTTTGAAGGAGAACTGTTGTGCAAGTCACTGCCGTTCGCCCCAGACCCTGACAAGTGGGTGGAGGATGCGGGCATAGTGACTGTTGCTAGGGGCAATGGAGTGACAAAACGCGGCATTTAACAGTGGATGTCTTGGGTGAAAGTGGCAACAAAGATGTCTCACCAGACACCAATGGAGGCGGTGATAAAGCAGCTAGTACAGGCTAATCTCCAGCAGCAGCAGGCCATGGCACAACAGTACCAAACACAGCAGGAGACAAACCACCTGTTGATGGAGCAGAATGCTGCGCTCAGAGAGACTGTTATGGCTAAAGTGTCACAACCAAGAGAGAAGGCCGGTTGAGACTGATGGTGCGAGGAGAGCCGTTCAGCGGGTCTTGCAAAAGATGACTCGAGGCCTACCTCACTGTATTCCAGCGCGTGGCTGAGAAAGAGCAGCTGCCAGTTGCTGAGTGGGCAGACGTGATTGCACCATTCCTGACCGGTGAGCCGCAGAAAGCCTATTTTGACCTCAGGGAGCAAGACGTACGGGACTATGCCAAACTTAAAATGGAGATCCTTGCTTGCCTGGGTGTTATGCCAGCGGTGCGGGCAAGGGGAGTACACAATTGGACTTTTGCCATTGATAAGCCTGCCAGGTCGCAGATGTATGACTTAATTCATCTAGTCCAAAAATGGCTGGAGGAGGGCGCTAGACTTTGAGCGAGGAAAAATGACTGACCCTGACCCCCAGAATCCCTCTAATTCCAGGGAGGACGCCCGGGCAAGGAGATTCCGTGTTCCCCAGTGCTGGAGGTGCCATGCGTGGGGCCACATAGCCGCGGATTGCCCCTTTTCACCTGAGCCCATGGCTGTTTGCAGAACCTGCATGTACCGGCATTCCACGGTCCGAGACTGAGCCACATATTGTGTCGGTAAAAGTAAATGGCTACCCAGTGAGGGCCCTTTTGGACTCAGGTAGTCTGGTAACCCTGGTACAGGCCAGCCTTGTGGTTGGGGATTACATACCAGAGAAAAATGTTAGAGTACTTTGTATCCACGGGGATATCGTAGCTAACCCTGTAGACTTGGGTAAGTTTGAGACCCCCGCTGGAAGACTGAACTACGAAGTCGGCGTGGTAAAACGCCTTATGTACGAAGCAATAGTTGGACGTGATTTTCCCTTGTTCTGGGAGTTGTGGGAAAGGGGTAACACTTCTGCCGGCAGCGAAGAATCTACGGCAGAACCTGTAACCCTCCCTGTCGTTGAGGGGGGTGAAAATGTGGGTACCTCCGAGTTATGCAGTGATGACCGATTTCCACTACAGGTGTTGGCAGGTGAGGATGACGAGGCTTCCCTCCCTGATCAGCGGGTCTTAGACCTAGAAGTGGGTCAGGGTAATTTTGGGTCTGAACAATTAAGAGACCCCACTCTGGGGACCACAAGGGCAAATGTTACGGTAGTGAATGGTGGACATCAGGAACTAGAGGCTGACCAAAAATTTCCACACTTTGTCATGAATGGGGATCTGGTGTATCGGGTCTCCAAAATTAATAATGAAATTGTGGAACAGCTTCTGGTACCTAAAGCATACCGTCGCATGGTGCTGGAGATCGCCCATAGTTATTTGCTTGGAGGGCATTTGGGGACTAATAAGACCCAAGAGAGAGTTATCCAAAAGTTCTTTTGGCCTGGGGTGTATGAGGGAATAAAGGGGTTCTGCGAGTCCTGCCCTACGTTCCAGTTAAGTACTCCAACATCACATTTCCGGAGTCCCTTGGTGCCACTTCCCATCATTGAGGTCCCCTGCCATGGATTTGGTGGGGGCCATCGTGAATTCTGCAAGGGGATACCAATACATATTAGTGGTCTTAGACTATGCTACCCACTACCCGGAAGCAGTTCCGTTAAAGTGGACCAACACCCAGCCCTTTTTTTTTTTTTTTTTTTTTATTTGAAGATATACAAAAAATGCAGCATAACCCGATTAACAATGTAAAGAAAAAAAAAATTACCTCCGACGCTCCCTCGGCGCGTCGCCACAATTTACATTTTCGGCCGCCATCTTAGATTTGGTCCCAAAGGAAGAGATCCTTTGACCTATGCTGGCTGAAAATCGCGCGCATGCGCAGTAGTTAGGTGAAGCGCCGCTTGCATCGGGAACGAGCGGCGCTTCACCTGACTCTACTGCGCATGTGCAATTCTACTGAGAGGGTTGACGGGAGGGGACGGTGTCGAGGCGGGGGCGCGCGCGGCTCAGAAGGGGGCGGAGACAAGCGAGGAGCGCGCAGCGTCCTGACAGAGAGGAAGAGCGGTTCGCGAGGAGAAGCAC
Organism: Gastrophryne carolinensis; assembly: GCA_027917425.1. Lineage (NCBI taxonomy): Eukaryota > Metazoa > Chordata > Amphibia > Anura > Microhylidae > Gastrophryne > Gastrophryne carolinensis. The sequence goes on along the minus strand of CM051243.1, from coordinate 123,560,933 downwards.
AAGGTAAAGGGGGAAAGAGAGGCACAGGAAGGCAGATACACCACACCCCGAACTCACACTGGAGACCACTGGTACAGCATGTGTATGTGAGGTGACATGGGGGTACAATTTGTATATGTAGAGGTGACATTGGGGGTACAGCATGTTTATTTGGGGGACAGTGGTGGTACAGCATGTGTATGTGGGGGGACAGCAGGGTACAGTTTGTATATGCAGAGGTGACATTGGGGGACAGTGGTGGTACAGCATGTGTATGTGGGGGGACAGCGGGGTACAGTTTGTATATGTAGAGGTGACATTGGGGGACAGTGGTGGTACAGCATGTGTATGTGGGGGGACAGCGGGGTACAGTTTGTATATGTAGAGGTGACATTGGGGGACAGTGGTGGTACAGCATGTGTATGTGGGGGGACAGCGGGGTACAGTTTGTATATGTAGAGGTGACATTGGGGGACAGTGGTGGTACAGCATGTGTATGTGGGGGGACAGCGGGGTACAGTTTGTATATGTAGAGGTGACATTGGGGGACAGTGGTGGTACAGCATGTGTATGTGGGGGGACAGCGGGGTACAGTTTGTATATGTAGAGGTGACATTGGGGGACAGTGGTGGTACAGCATGTGTATGTGGGGGGACAGCAGGGTACAGTTTGTATATGTAGAGGTGACATTGGGGGACAGTGGTGGTACAGCATGTTTATGTAAGGTGACATGGGGGTACAATTTGTATATGTAGAGGTGACATTGGGGGTACAGCGTGTTTATTTGGGGGACAGTGGTGGTACAGCATGTGTATGTGGGGGGACTCACTACACCAGGCAGACATGAATAGCCCATCAGGGCACAGATTGAAGGGAGAAAACATGCCACCGGGTGCTGCGGCAATGAGCACCGAAAGCAGACCTTCACCCTGAATAAGATCATATCATCCTACCTGCATCCACTGCATGTTATAAGCCTTTATTCATCCAAGATGGCGGCTTATGGAACATCAGGCAGCCTGCAAACAGGAAGTGCCTTCCGACTGTGCTGCTCTGTATTCTGGGATTGCTGTCCTTTCCCTGAACCCAGCTCTGCTCTGTCTGAACAAAGCACAGCTATAGCCCACCCCCCTGTACTTTATCCCACTCTCCTCTCCTCAGTAAGTGTGATGCTGCTGGCGGTCACTTGCACAGAGAACCACACTGGAAATTGTAAGCAGAGGCCCAATTCTCTGAAGCATAGCAGCTTATCCCAAATTGCGATGTGCTTTGAAGGTGGGTGGACCTACAGTCCATTTTGACAGCCACTTTAATGGGGACCTCTCTCACATAGTCACTCACACATTGGGCGACCTTGGGGGGGTCTCACTAAATTGGGATGGCCCGCTGTGTGTAACCCCCGGATCCCCCGATTTACTGACCTCCTATTTGGGGAGTGCACCCACACCAAGATTTCTGAATGGAGTGTGGCTAGAGGTCAGTATGGTGTGGCAAGCAGCAATTGCTCCATTCCTGCATTGACGTCAGTGCGGCAAAGGCTGATTTGCTGAGCAGCCCAGAGGGCAACCAGGAAGAGGTGAGTTTTTCCGGTGATGCCGTGGGGATACATACAGCCAAGAAGGAACAAAACCCAAGAAAGTGAAATTCTTGGGTTTTGTTCCTCTATAATCTGTGCTCGGCGATGGTTTGCTGTTTTAGAGTGTCTCAGTCGCTGTAACAGGGAGCGCACCCGCGCTGGCCATTCACAAACGGCCGGAGTGGCTGCGCGCCCTGCTTGAGGGAAGCGCAAGCCGCGGACGCGTCTCGCACTTCCCTCAAGCAGGGCGCGCACCCACTCCGGCCGTTTGTGAATAGCCAGCGCGGGCGCGCTCCCTTTTACAGCGACTGAGACACTCTAAAACAGCGAACCATCGCCGAGCATGCGCCGATGGAACGGGGCTCAGGTAAGGTTTGTGGGCCTCCTGGGGGGTTTCTCCCTGCGGGACATCCCGATTTCGGATGCTCCGCGGGGCGCGGGGGGGGGGGGGAAATCTGATCGGTACAGATATAAGATTCCCGGGCCGATCCCCCCTGGGTGTTGGTCCACTTTAAAGAGGATCAAAACCCACCCTGGAGTCTGAGACTCCAGGGCAGACACAAAACTAACCCTGTAGGATATATTTTATTTACAATGCATTTATTTTTTATTATTTTTAGGTGACCCCCAGGATGTTGATCTGAAGATTCCCACACCCGCTCTAATCAGGAATTCATGTAATTTATTGCTGCGCGTGTACAAATAAAAATGTATGCAAATAAAATTAATTTCACCAGTTTTGTTCAATGGATTTACAACTTTTATTAAAGTACCATTAATTGGAAAGATTCCAGGCCGGCAGCAGTGGGTAATTAGTCAGTAAACTATGAACATTGTGACATTCCATATCAAATTTTCTTTCCTATTTTAACTTTTTTCTCTCTTCTCCCTCCCCCCAGCCATTTTTTTTCATTTCCATAAAAAAGAATGACCCTGGCTTGGTATTTTATCTCCTGATAAGTGGGGGTGCAGAAGAGCCCAGTGCCTGTGTAAGCTATGTGAGCTGGCCGCTCGGCCTCTGAGTCCTGATCCCCCAACCCATTTAGCTTGTGGTCATTTTGCTGGCGAGGGAGGACCCCTGGCTGTTTATTTATTATTTATTTTTTAAGTGTACCCCCCTCTCCTGGAGCCCCCAAGCCATTGTTTTAAGGGTGTAACCCTTGATCGTTATTGCAAGTGAACTGCAAGGTGCTTGGGTTGCTTGGGTGAGGGGGTGGGATCACAGATGAGCAGCCCAGACTGCCCCAAAGCAATGCACCACACCAGGTATTTGCCCGTGTCTCAATATGGCTAGTCCACCCCTGCTTACACATGCACAGTAGCAGCGTTCTGAGGCGCATTACTCTTCTTGTAGATCTTGGTGTACAGACTTGATGCACAGTTGTACTCCCTGCACCAAAAGCGAGAAGAGGTGAGTGAGTTTGGAGCTATGGGGGGGGGGGGGTTTCACACTGCAGGGGGAGGGCCAATACCCAGTATAGTGAAAATCCCAGGTTTTGGTCCACTTTAAGAAAGTAGCTAGAGCTTTGTGGGCTGTGTGTACTGTGAGGCTGATGGACTTTGGCACTCCTTTTACTTGTGGAACGAGTACAGTAACACTGCCTGTGCTGTAGCTCCTGCTTTTTAGCATGATTGCATGCTGTGGAAAACACATTTAAAGTGGCCCAAACCCTTGGCAATGTCCCCTTTCCACCAACAATCATGTGTTTGAGAAACCTAGCAGAAACATCCTGTACTCACCTTGGCCCTTAAAGTGGACCAAAACCCATGCCAATGGGCCGGGGAATCTATAAGGTTCCCGGGCCAATCGATTCTCTCCCGATTTTGGATGCCCGCTGTGTGAAACCCCCCAGGTCGCCCCATACACTTACCTTGCTTCACGGCCCAACGGCGCATGCGTGAGCCATGGCAACATCCCCGCCATCCCTCGGGCAGGGCTGCTGCCTGCAGCAGGCATTTGTGGATGGCTGGCGGAGGCACAATCCATGTTAGAGGGTAGCAGGGGATGCGTCCGCTGAGCGCTCCCACAGCAGCCTGACAGGGGGCCCTGGCTCTAGTTAAACAGTCTTATTTAAAGTGGACCAACACCCAGGATTTTCACTATCCTGGGTGTTGGTCCACTTCCGATTGGGGGTGCCCCGCTGTGTGAAACCCCCCAAAAACTTACCTCACTGCCGACAGACAAGCGACGGATAAGCTGAGGCCGCCGCCGCCTCTCGCTCGTCCCTCTTACAGGGAGCGCGCCCTGCTAGAGGGATGCACGAGAGGCGGCGGCCTCAGCTTATCCGGTGAGGTAAGGTTTGTGGGCGTCCAGGGGGTTTCACACAGCGGGGCATCCTGATTTCGGATGCACCGTGGGGAGGGAGCTGATCAGGAGTGGGTGTTGGTCCGCTTTAATGCTGGTAGGGGGTTCATATTTTTAATGCTGAGTGCTTATTTAAAAAGGAAGTCCAGTCAAAAATGATTAATTAGGCAGCAGAAGTGGTAAGTATTGGAGGCCCCACTCTCTGGGATGCCTCTATGCTACCTAATAGGCTAAAGGTTTTACTTTTTACAGGACTTCATCTCCATTACTACTGGGGAGTAATTTAATTAAAGTATTGATACAGGCAAATAAAAAACACATTTACCTCCCCTCTGGGTATAGCTGGAACATTTCACTGCTGTCGGCTTTGCAGCTGTACACTGCTAGACTGAACGCAAGTTGGAAAGGAGACTATTAACGCCAGGTATTGCCAGATGAGCGCCTGTACAGCAGTGCTTAGAATGACCACTAGTAAACAGGTATCTGGTGATGTAACAGAGCGTCTCAGATGCTGTAGTAACCTGGCCAGCATTGATGAATGTGATCTGTGTTGGGCACTGTAACAAAAGTATAGCGCTACAGCGAGCAACAGGTAGCGCCAGCTCAGTGCGTCCGGCACCCGGCACTCCACACCATACTTAAACCGGACCTTCACCCTGATTTATTGAAAAGCTCAAACACTTAGTCACTTACTTATTATTCTTTCCCCCACTGATCTGCAACTCTGTTCAGGACTTTAGGATACAGGCGCCGCCATCTTGACTCAGATACATCACACTTACTGAGGAGAGGAGAGCAGGATAAAGTACAGGGAGGTGGGTTATAGCTGTGCTTTGCTCAGACAGAGCAGAGCTTGGGTCAGGAAAAGGTCAGCAATCCCAGAATGCAGAGCAGCACAGTTCGAAGGCACTTCCTGTTTGCAGGCTGCCTGATGTTCCATGAGCTGTCATCTTGGATGTTTAAAGGCTCATAACATGCAGTAGATGCAGGTAGGATGATTTTTAATGTGAGCAAGAGGACAGGTAAGTATCAACCTAAAACATATCTCCTACATTTACACTTTGCTTCTGTGTGCTGGGTTGTTGTGCTGTGATGTGGGGACTTGCATGCGCAGGCTGTTGTCCAATCAGTGCTGTGCATACTAATTCATAGCTTGTTGTTTAGAATCGAGCGGCATAAACTGCAATTTGCCTACAGTGTAGGGCTGGGTAAGGGAGTGCATCAGCTGCAGGCATTTCTGACTCGGAGGTCATGGAAGGTCCTAGCTCCTCTTCGGCCATGGAACATTGTCTGGCTCCCCTGGGGATCAAAGTGAATATTCTTTCCTGACTGCCCCAACTAGGCCATTGCTCGGGCATTCTGAATATTTGCCCCGGGTGCTGGCAAGCCTATCTACACCTCTGCTCTCCTTTTACATGATGACCCCCGTTATACCTTGTATACTTACCTTACCCACAGTGCTTACGCCGGCTTTCCTCCAATTAATGTGCTGAGCATATGAATGAAAGACACTGATGGTTTATGGAGACACAGCACAGGGTGAGAGTGCCAGCATCCCTATAGCCGGTACAATCCCACGGTGCACACCCACGCTGACCATTTAGATAGGCCCGGCTAGGTCGTCACAGCTCCTGCATGTACTGTGGGATCACTACAAAGGTAAGAACTGGAGGATTTCATACAGCAGGAAAGTCCTGTAGAGATGGAATCTTTCATATTCTGTAGCTGGTACATATTAATCAGCTCATCGAGGCTGGAGTCCAGATGTGAGTGCCAGCGTGCAAGCCGTCAGGTTACTGATTAAAGAAACAAGCCAGAATTTTGACTATCCCTGGTTTTGTTTCACTTTGGGATGACCCAATGGGTGAAACCCCCAAGATTTTGGATTGCCTTGCTTTGTCCCCCAGATATGGGATGCTCACCTGTGTGATACCCCCAAGATTTGGTACATATTAATCAGCTCATCTAGGTTGGAGTCCAGATGTGAGTGCCAGCGTGCAAGCCCGTCCACTTTAAAGAGGAACAAAACGCAGGATTTTGACTATCTCAGGTTTAGTTCCTCGTCCTTGGAGCCTCCCACGTTGGGATGACCTAATGGGTGACACCCCCCCCAGATTTGGGATGATCCGCTATGTGATACCCCAAGATTTGGGATGCCCCAGGGAAGGGCCAGCTTGGGTTTTGTTCTGCTTTAATACAAGATTAAGGAGGTATAGGGAGGGTGAATAGATGGATAATAAGGGGTATGTGGGAGGAACAGACGGATGATGAGGTAAATGGAGGAGGAATATACAGATGAGGAGTAGGCAGGATGAATAGATGGCTAATGAGGTATGCAAAGGAGGGATAGATAATAAAGTATAGGAACGAGGGATAAGACATAGGGAGAAATATACATGATGAGGAGTAGGCAGCAGGGATAGACAGATGAAGAGATATAGGGAGAAGGGACAAACGGATAATGAGGTATAGGAAGGGGGGATAGACAGATAATGAGGTAAAGGGAGGAGAAATAGACAGATGATGACAGTAAAGCAGGAGTAATAGACCAATATGAGGTAAGAGGAAGAATAGGCAGGAGACATATCAAGATAATGAGGTATAGGGTGGAGGAATAGACAGATGATAAGCAGAAGGAATAGACGGATAATGAAATATAAGAAGGAGGAATCAACAGATGATGAGGGTACGCAGGAGGAATAGAAGGATAATGAGGTATAGGGAGGAAGGATAGTTGGATAATGAGCAGTGGCATGCATGCAACCCAGCTCTGCACAACACACATTAGAAGTGGCTGCATCTTGTTGCCTATGCAGAAAGTGTCTTTGATTCAGCCCCCAGACATAAGTTTGCATGGGGCCCCAACAATGATAAGCCTGTCCCTGATAATGAGGTAAAGGGAGGAAGAATAGACAGATGATAAGGTATAGGCAGAAGGGATAGATGTATAGGTAGGATGAATATACAGCTGATGAGACATAGGCAGGAGGAATAGACAGATAATAAGGTATTGGAAAAGACGGTCTCTCCACAGAAGTTAGTAAAGTAAACCCGGAGTTCCCAGTTCTGTATAATATTCATTCAGGGTACAGCTGCTGCATCAACACAGAGAGGAGGAAATTCTGATGATTACACAGGAAGCCAGAGGACTGACCTGCACAGAGGACGGCCTTTATCTAGGTCATAGACCCCAGACCCACTGACAGCACCGGCCAGCAGCTCCGCCCCGCACAGCTGCCTCAGGAGAGCAGCAAAGCTGGAGCACGCCACGCTCGCACAGGGGTGGGGGGATTCCAAAAATCACTGCTTTCAAATTCCCGCATTGTCACATCATTCATTGTCACATTTGCAAAACCAAAGATAAATAATAGCATTTTATTTACCACATGGTGCAGCCTTTCTATCTTGTTTGTGTTGGAACAAACTGTCTAGTGACTCCTCCTGGCGAAAGTGGCTCGCTCCATACAGAGCGAACATGAAGACAGGAGGTCATGTGAGCGTGTAGTGTCAGGGAAGCCCTTGGTTGTCCTGGAGACAGTTCAACCAATCAGCGCAGCGTGCTATAGGTAATAGGCGGGACGGCGGCAGGAGTCATGCTCGCTCACGAGAGCAGCGATAGGCCACGCCCCCCGGATGACGTCAGGAGAAGAGACAAGTAACGCGAGAACAAAGAAGAGCTCAGCGACGGACAAGAAATGCTAATGACCGGACAAGATATGCTAATGACCGGACAAGAGCTGGAGGGAGGGACTTCCGGTGGAGGATTCAGAAGATTCCAGACGCAGCGAGGGACAGAAGGCTCCAACAGTGATCAAAAGGTAAGTGTCTTTTACTATTTAAAGTGAATAGAGTTAAGTAGTTTTTGAGGGTGTTGGTCCACTTTAAGAAATATGGCCTCTAAGAGTATTGCTAAGAAAACTGTTTCTAATGTTCTCACGTGTAGGGATTCCAACAGGGATCCTAACTGACCAGGGCACGCCCTTGATGTCAAAGGTCATGAAGGAGCTGTGCAAACTGTTTAAAATTACCCATCTCCGCACCTCAGTGTACCACCCCTAAACAGACGGGTTAGTAGAGAGATTTAACAAAACCCTTAAGCACATGCTAAAAGTCGTAGAAAGGGATGGCCGTGATTGGGACTGTTTGTTGCCGTCTCTCATGTTTTCCATCCTGGAGGTACCCCAGGTGTCTACAGGGTTTTCGCCCTTTGAACTAGTGTATGGTCGGCATCCCCGGGGTTTGTTAGCCAAGGAAACCTGGGAGACTGAGGCCACCCCATACAAAAGTATAATTGAACATGTGGCCAGATGCAGGACCGAATAGAAAAGGTAATGCCGATAGTCAAGGAGCATATGCAAAGGGCTCAGGCGGCCCAGAGTAGAATATATAATAGATCTGCCAGGGTGAGGACCTTTAATTCTGGGGACTGGGTCCTGGTGTGAGTGCCCACGGTTGAAAGTAAGTTTCTGGCAAAGTGGCAGGGTCCCTATGAGGTTGTAGAGAAGGTGAGTGAGGTGAACGACAAGGTTCATCAACCAGGTAGAAGGAAGCCCTACCAGATTTACCACATAAATCTGATCAAGCAGTGGAAGGATCGTGAAGCCTTAGTAGTCACTCTGGCTAGAGTTAAAGAGGTGGTACAGACAGTTCCCCCAGTCAAAATAGGTGAGACCTTGTCATGACACCAGAAGCAGGAGGTGAGGGAGTTTCTACAGGTAAATAGTGATTCTGACCTGCCGGGGCCGTACTCGCCTAATAATAAAACATCACTTTAAAACTGAACCCTACAGTAAGGTAAACCTTAAACCGTACAGGATACCTGAAGCACTTAGAGAGGCGATCGCCTCGGAAATAAAGCGCATGTTAGAGTTAGGCGTCATTGACGAGTCTTCTAGTGGCTGGTCGGGTCCCATTGTCCTAATGCCAAAACCCAATGAGACCTGGAGATTCTGTAACGATTTTAGAAAACTCAATGAGGTGTCAAAATTTGATGCTTATCCCATGCCCCGGGTAAATGAGTTGATTGAGAAGGTTGGGAGGGCAAGATATATCACAACCCTGGATCTCACAAAGGGGTATTGGCAGTTTCCATTGTCTGAGGACGCCAAAGAAAAGACAGCATTTTCCACCCTAGAAGGCCTGTTTCAGTATGTTGTGATGCAGATTGGGTTATATGGGCCCCCGCTACCTTTCAGAGGCTGATAGACATGATACTGAGACCACATCGGGATTATGCCACTGCTTACCTGGATGCTGTGGTCATTTTTTCGTCTGATTGGAAGAGTCACCTCTGCAAGGTACAGGCTGTCCCAGACTCCATCAGTAATGCTGGCTTAACCATAAATCCTGAGAAATGTGCAGTGGGTCTAGAGGAGGCAAAATATCTGGGTTACGTCATTGGTAGAGGGCTGGTTAAACCCCAGATCAATAAGGTGGAGGCATTACAGAACTGGCCCAGACCACTTACAAAAAAACAGGTATGAGCCTTCCTAGGTATAACCGACTACTACCGTCGGTTTGTGCCCAATTTCGCGTCAATGGCTGCACCCTTAACTGACTTAACAAAGGGTCGTAAGTCAGTAATGGTGGAATGGACCCCAGAGGCAGAAAAGGCTTTTCAAAGCCTAAAATCTGCCCTGTGTAAACAGCCCATCCTGGTGTCCCCGGATTTCAGCAAACAGTTTTTGGTACAGACAGATGCATCTGACTCTGGTTTGGGGGCAGTTCTATCACAAGAGGTGAATGGGGAAGAACACCCAGTATTGTACCTGAGCAGGAAACTGACCCCAGCAGAGAGAAATTACGCTATAGTGGAAAGAGTGTCTCGCCATTAAGAGGGCGTTAGAAGCCTTTAAGTATTATCTGTTGGGTAGAGAGTTTGTGTTGATGACAGATCATGCTCCGCTGGCCTGGATGAAACAGAATAAAGAGAGAAATGCAAGACTGAGCAGATGGTTTCTTTCCTTACAAAATGTAAAGTTTAAAGTGGAACATAGGCCAGGGAAGTTGCAGGGGAATGCGGATGCTTTGTCCAGAGTCTACTGTATGATCAGGGAAAATTGTCAGACCTCTGGTCTGAAGAAGAGGGGGGATATGTGGTAAAGTGTATGGGAAAGTCCTGAATGATGTGTATTTTTCCCCTGCTTTGCTCAATCAGACACTATCCATGCCGGGTTTACAGGATCAAAGTCCACATCCCCAGTCCTTTACAGGTTTTTTTCCCTAATCCCAGGTCTCACACAGGTGATGAGGCTAATTGCGGGGAAGCCTAAATAAAAGGAGCAGATGAGGCTTTCAGTACGCTGTTGAACAGCCTGGGAAGAGGAGCCCAAGCTTGGTTACTCACAAAGACGGACAGAACTGGATGGCAGGCGAAGGACTTTGCTTGTGTCACCCAAACTTGGACTTGTGGGGATTAACAGCATGGGCTCGTATGCCCTGTAAGCGGACCTCGTACAACAAGGACTCTTTCAGCTTGCTGCATTTTCCTACCCTGGACTAGAGCCGTTGAGGTAACCGCTTGCTGTTCTGCATTGTTGGCTGCAACCTTCTCTGATGTTAAGACATGTTTTGGCTGTTGAATCTTTATTTTCAATCAATTACGTTTGATTTTGAAGGAAAACTGTCGTCCGAGTCACTGCCGTTCGCCCCAGACCCCGACAAGGTGTTTTGCCAATTGAAACTGTCAGACCCAGAACCGGGAACCAGAAACAGCCGGGTGGTCACGAAGTGACGTCTTTGATTAGTTAGAAAATGTCCATCAGATCACAACATGGCATTCAAGCTACAAAATGTTCGCCATTTCACAGACATGGTGGCGATCATCGTGGCTTTAGGTTATAGCTGCTAAATGGCACCTATCATCATCTAAGATGGCAACCAGTACCAAAGACAAAATGGTGAACAAGATACAGGCAAAATGGCGGCCAGGTTGCCACTTATACCCATTATTACCACAGACTGATATTTAGATCTCCAGGCAACAAATAAACCAGATCTGTATTATGACTGAAGAAGAAGCTTGAATTGCTTTGAAAACGTGCACTTTCAATCTATTGAGTTGGCCGATAAATAGTATTATCTTAACCTTGGATTTCCTAGTTAAATTGGTGGCTAACATGGTACTAAAACTTACTGACACTGGTTTCTTGTTACAATTGTGTAATTTAAATTTTTATTTACTGGTGGAACAGTCCTGGGGGTATCCCAAAAGGGGTACCTGAGGTAACGAAATGGAGGGTTATACCCCCCTATATCCATAGTTTTGAGAAGGAGCGGAGGATTGCCAAAAATATCCGGAATAAGTATTTTTCCCAGGGAATCGGTTAAAAGGGAGAGGTGGATTGGCACTGGGTTTTGACACATGATCAAATCTGTTCTTGATTTTTTTTTCTCTTGTTTCAGTTCTTTACTTGGTTGACCTTATGTTCTAGATGGATTTTTTTTTTAATTAGTTAACTTGTTAAGGGATCGCTGAGATAAGTGCTAAGGGGTAGTTGTGGCCTACAGGTAAGGGATTGGACGGGAAACATAATTAGGGCAGCCCACCGCTCTGGGCATGCACTGCACAGGTGGGTTAAATGCAGAGGAAGAATTCCTATGTGTGCAAGCATACAATGGCCATCTATGCCCCCCCAAAGCTAAGACCTAATTGGCTGTAATAAAAGGGTGAATGGTGTGGCCCTCCTGGGAACATGAAACCATGGGACACGCACATTCATAGGACAATAGATCCATTACATGATTCCTGACTCTGGGGGTACTTGGATCACCGAATTCTAAAAAGGTTGGCAGGGAATGAGCCATGACTCACTTGAGTGGACGCCTTTTCAGTTAACTGCCAAGTTAGAGGGGAGCGGTGGGCCCGGAGGCTATGCAGCCCTGTTTGGGGCAGTGGAGGGATTGTGGCCTTGGGTGGCCCTAAGCTGTCTACTATGGAATCAAATTCACATGTGGGCCAGGATCCCAGATTTAGGGCTAAAAGATCCATATCCATATCAAGTAACATTTTAATGGTACTGTATAAGCCACCTTACATAGCATAACACCAAGATATGAATATCGCTACCTTCGAGTGGTTCCAATACTGTTAACTCCCTGCCGTTCGCTACTCCAAGCCTCGTCACACACGTACCACATCCATACATACACTGAACAAGCTAAACAAATAAAACAGATAGAACTAATAGAACTACTACAAATAAGCATTATCCCTGAATTAACGCAAGAGCAACCCAATCACTTCCTCAACCCGCACCCACCCCGCTCTACCAACCCCAACACTGGTGAGCTTTGCTTACCCCTCAAAAAAACCATTAACCATGTAACAACTTAGGTGACAGTGAGTTGTCTATGAGGAAGCAAGGACCCTACCAACCAGGGGCCAAAGAGCAGGATAACTCCATCCCATAAACTGACTAGCACACCACCCGCCGTGGGTTCCCAGGGTAACAAAGGGAATACAGGCACAGGAGTACATACAGGTCAGTAAGAGGGGGGAGGGAGGGGAACACAGAAGAGGGAAACAGGGAAATTGAGGAGGGGGGCTAATGGGACCATGGTAACTCATGGCCATGACACCACTGCAGTAGCCAGTGAAGGATGAGCAGGTCACCCGGGCAGCAACGGTTTAACATCAAACAACTGTGAAACTACACAGGGTCAACCGAACCCATGTGTGCGCCGAGCCAGGCCAGAAACGTCCATGACCAAGGGAAGGAGGTCACACATCAAGTGCCAAGCAATCCAAGCGACTCGGCGAGTGCGACTAGGCTCCCACCCAGACTAATCAGGCCCCAGGGAGAGAGTCCAGCCAGCTGTTAGCCTCCCCAGCTGAGGTGAAGAACTTTTGTTGACTTCCCATCCTGAACCTGTGCTGGGAACAACATGGCATATTTAATTTTCCTTTGCCGGAGTCTGTCCCTGACTTTTGAAGGAGCGCCGCTGCTTTCGGACCTCCGATGTAAAGTGCGGGAAGAAGGACAGCCGTACGTTGTTATAAGTCACCGTTACCTTCATCCTGGCAGCAGACAGGATAGTGTCCTGATCTTTGTAGTTAAGTACTTTAAACATGAATGGCTGTAGCGGAAGACCCGGCAGGAAGGGTCTAATGGGAATCCTGGAAAACCCCAGGATTCTGATATTGTTCCTCCTGTGCTGCCACTTCCCCCACCTGAGCTGTCAACTGATCCTCTGTATCGCCGATTCTCCTTTCCACCTCCCCCATCCGGTCACGAAGCTCAGATCATGGCGGAAGTAATTGAATTGCTCCTGCAGGCTATCGAATTTCATAGTTAGGACATTTTGACAGGAGGCAATGGCTGCTGTGTCGGGGTTGGAGGCCTCTTGCCCCGACCCGCCTGGGTCCTCTATGGTTTGCGTGCAACTGCTCACGTAGGTAGAGTTGCGCTTTTTATTCCCTCCCATAGAAGGGAGCGTAGAGAAGGATTCCAGGCAGTTGATTCCCAACTACACACTCGACACCACAAGGTCCCATGGGCTCCACAGAGGGGGTCCAGACGATGAGTGCCAACTGGATAGTGCGGGGGAAGCCCCCAAGTGAAAATCAAAAGGCAGGGGGTGGTGTGTGACCAGATATTGCCCTGGCAGGAAATCCACGCTCGGACCGGGCACAGAAGAGGTTGGTGACAATGATGTGTTATATCCCAAAGTCCAGCTGGCTCCACAGAGAGGCCCAGAGGGGAAGTCCCGAGGGAGGCAATGGAGGCCAGGGGGCGTCGCTCGGCCAGATATTGCGCTCGCAGGAAATCCACCCCAAGACCTGGCACAGACTTGCAATCGCTTTTAGGAGAACAATGTCCAGCCGGGACTGCAGAAAGAACCAGACAATGGGGGCCAGCATGAAAATGGGGGGGAAGCTCCTGGGGGACAATATGAGGCAGGGAGCGCAATGCTCACAGTATCCGATGGATAGTCACTCCACTACTCCGGTACAGAGAGGGCTGAGAACAGAAGTATGAGGCTGAGCTTTGCATCCACAGCTCTCTTGCCCCTGCTGTGCCCCTCTTCCCGCACTCAGCTCTTCACCGGCAAGTGTCACCACCGGCCGGGTTTGCACCCCCGCTGCAGCCCAGAAGAGACGCTGCATGAGGCTCTTCGACCCGTGCCTCCCTCCACAAGATGGCGCAGAGCCTGACCTTCACCTGCCCCCAGTCGGCGTTCCTCTCTTTCGACTCACGGATGGCAACACACAGCACCGCTGATCTTTGGGGCCGCTCCTCCCGCCCGCATGCCGCCGCTCTCCTCCAAGCTGACAGGACCAGTGCAGTCTTCAGTCACGCTGGGGATTCCTCCTCTCCTCCTCGCCCTTCTCGTCTCTCCACCTCGCTGCTGCCAGACACCGCCACAACCAGAAAGGACGCAGTCGCCCGCTGCCCAAGTATCGTCAAAGAAGATATGTGATCAGGATAGATTGGTGGAGCCCCTTCGTCGTGCGTCCGCTCAGGTGGCCATTATAGCGCAGTCAATATTTTTAAGGAGTAGGTATGGCAAACAAGTTTCAAAGAAACCCGACACTGATTATGTTTTAAAAGGGAATTTTAAACACATCCCATATAAGCACAATGAATTGTCCCATATAAGCACAGTGATAAATCACTTCCAGATTATTCAACCAATTGTATTTCATGCAAAATCTAATGTGAATTCTCCACCATTATATAAAAACTGTGTACTAGGCTGTTTGTTTAAGATTCCCCAAGGAACATAAAACTTTACCTGGGCAATATTATCTAGCTCAATTTTTTGTAATATCCAAAAATCTCCTGTTTTTTTAAAAGCAAAAAAGTAAAAGTTAGGGGACCATTAAGCTGAATGCATATGGTGTTCAGGAACTCCACCTGATGAGAGCTCAGCTCCAGCTCGCGTTTCTCTTCACCTTTTAGCAGTGCGGTTTCTGATTATGTTTTAAGTGGTAGTGGCCATCACTCTGGCTAGATATTTCCATATGTTATGTTTGGCATTTCAGAAAGTCTCATTGGGTTCCATTACAAATGGCATCAAATAAAAAAAAAACAAATCTCAAAGGATTTTCAATCCTTGACATATCTATGAGAAAAAAGCACAAAGCACATTAGTTGTATTCTCTTAAAACCATCTCTCAAGTGGGACATGTTCCCATCCACTTGCCCCAGTTTAACAATTATAACATTATTGTTCCTCTCAACTATAACTCCTTCAGACATGGGTGGGCTCCAAGTTATTTTATTCATACCTTATTTTCATTGTAGAACATCAGAGCAGATGCAAAGCTTCATCTCTCACAGTGGTAAGTGTAGGTGCCTGAATTTTAGTTAACTGCAATTGGGAATAGGCATGTAAGGGACTTACCTCTGCCATGGGGCCCACAGCGAGCGTCTGCTGGGCAACGTGGCACTCGATCCGGCGCTCCTGTTGCTGAGCGCAGTCTGTAAATTTCGCCACTAGGAGTCGCTGCACTGTGAGTGGCAGGCAGCACAGAGTCTTCCACACCTGATGGGAATCAGGGGCTGATCAGCCCTGCTGCCAAGACTGACCAGCCCCTTATAGTGTCTCCAATCACTCACAGTGTTGTAAGTTGCACCAATCAGCACATACGCTCCCCCCCCCCCTCCAGGGTGGACATTGGTCAATTCCCCAATAAATATGGAGTCAGCCCAGTACTCAGTGCCCGTGATAGTCGCTTGTGATTAGCATGTGATTCCGTTAGTTGTTATTTGTTTCCGACCCGGCTTGCCCGACCATCCCTGTCCGCTGCCTGTACCGACCTCTGCTTTGTCTGACCTCGAACCTGCCTGCCCCTCTGGATACCCCTCGATCTCTGACCTCCCGGCTTGACCCTTTGGCTTCCCCCGACTACGCATCTTGACTATAGGCAGACGCGGTGGTGGAGATGGAGGGTTGTCTGCTTACAGAAGGCTGGTCTCCCGCTGGGCATCACAAGGCACTAACCGTTGTACAACCATAGCCCCCCTTATGAATTGACAGATCTTCCTTTCCATTGTTTAACAGAAATTGTATTTCTTCCTTTTAATTTAATTCAATTATCCCTCCCATGAGTTGTATCCTCCTCCTAATCCTGATCAGGCTTTCTCTCTCCCAAGAATCAACATTTTTGGTGTGTAGAAAAAGCCAAACCTTGTAATCTCTGCTTATATTCCACAGTAGATATTTTGGAACACTCATTCACGTCGTTATTGTCTAAGACATCTGATGCACAACAAACATTCATATAAAAAAGAATTTTAATTTGCTACAAAATTGACCACATGTTTTACCCACACATATTTTAACCCTTTCAGTGTCAGACCTTTTTTCACTACTTTGCGCTACACATGTTCAGCTGATTTTTGATACAATACAGAAAAATTATGTATTGTTTTTTTAACAATTAACATGAAAAGTCTTGTTTGTCTTTTTGTAAGTGTATTCTCAATATTTTTGGGTGAAATATGTGCAAATATGTACAATATGTATTTTTTTTCAATAAAAACAGAAGTTGTTCAATAAAATCTTATTGCATGTAAAAGCCCAATTTCTCCTGGTTACAACAATACCACATATGTATTAGTAGACGCCCTTTCCTGCCCAGGAGACTCCCCCAAACTGAAACAGAACTTTAGTAGATTTTCAGATAAAATACAACTGCTATGCGCACCTTGCATTTTTTGTAAAAAAAAAAACAACCCTTTACTTTTGAAATACCCCCCACCAACTATATATCCTTTGGAAGTAGACACCTCAAGATTTCTAGGCTTACCAGCCTTGTTGATGTTGGCGCATTTTTCTGGAAATAATCCCTCAATTAATTTTTTGGTTGCACAGGGCTACCCTAAAAAAAATACAAAAGCAGAATCAAAGCCACATTTTCCTTTAAAAAGACAATATGCAAACAAAAAAAAAAAAAACATTAATTTGAAAAAGCAAGGTCCCCCGAACAGAACAATACCTGGCATGCATAGGTACTGTCAAGGGAAGAGTTGCCAATCACCCCAAAGTAAAGCATTTGCATAAGGGTAATTTTACTTGAGAATTTAAGCTCTGCAGACACAGTGCGCGCCTTGCAATTTTTTTTATCCAAAACAACCTTTTACATTTGGCATACTCCCCACAAACCATATATTATCTGAAAGCACACATGTTAAGCTTTCTAGGTGTACCCAGCTTGTTGTAGTGGGCTCATCTTTCTGGAAGTAAGCCCTTAAAGAATGATTTGGTTGCACAAGGCTTCCCTAAAAAATGTATGTAATGTAAAAAAGCAGAATAAAAAAGTAGAGGAAGCGTCTGACAAGCCGCCTCGAAGCAGACAGGGAGACTGAGAGACTTGCAGCTCTGGGGGCTGTGGACTGGCCTGCACCTCACACCCATCTGAGAAGAAGGAGCAAGGGAGCTCATTGGGTCCTGACTCGCTACCTCAGTTGCTGGGTGAGGCTCTACTACAGTGGCTGGTGCAGGAGAGGAGTGAGACGAAGAGATCCCCCCCGTGTCCCACTGTCACATTTGGAGCCCGTGTCAGTGCTATGGGAGGCGGAAATAAGGCCAGGGGCCACGCGAAAGGCACGGTGGGGACTTCACAGGGAGACCTGAGCCGCTTCATAGCCAGGTCGCCCGAACATGAGCGGGAGCCGGAGTTGGCAGACGGGTCATCGCCGCAGTGGGGGCGTAGTGGGAGACCCCCAGATATGTGGAAGGGGCACCCTAAACAGTCAATCCACTGAAAGCACCTTGAGTGAAATTTGGTCTCACTTAAAAGTGATTCCCACAAAAGAGGACATAGCTGCAGTTTTACGTTCCATTGGCAAAAAATTCTCGGAGGAAGTCGGGTTGCTGAGAGGCGATCTGAAGCAAATGGACACCTGGCTGGCCACTATGGAACAAAAGCAAGCAGATGACTGGAGGATAATTCAACAACTTAGAGAAACATTGCAAATGCAGGAAGTGGTAACAGCTGCTTTACCCCTTCAAATGGAAGATTTGGAGAAACACAATTGGCAAAACAACATTCGCATCAGAGGACTCCCAGAGGCGACACGAGCAGAAGACTTTATTTCTACCTTGCAAGGGATCTTTGCCTCCTTGCTGGGAGAGTCTGCCTCTAGTGAGACTAAAATCAAGATTGATCATGCACACCGAGCTATCGCACCCCTCCCTGGTAGAATGACCCGCCAAGGGATGTTATATGCAGTGTCCAATTCTATCAAAAAAAGGATGCGATCATGACGGTGGCCAGAAAGAAGCGAACCCATTTTTGCGGAGCTCGCGAGAGTAACACTAGCGAGAAGAAGAATCCTGCGTCCTTTGCTGGGAGAGCTAAATCAGAATAACGTTGTCTACCGGTGGGGATACCCTTTCTCGCTGGTGGCCTCCAAAGGCGGCAAGTCTTTCGCACTTCGGAAGCATGAGGATCTTCCCCTGCTATTTGATTTTTTCAGTATTTGACTGGTTCACATTCCGAATTGGCTGGCACAGGCCCCAGACTCTTACCCCTCGCAGCCCAGAAAGAGAGGCCCTCCACCCACGGCCGATGCCTAGGCCAGGGCGGCCAACGCAGACTTTGTAATGGGGACATTCCTGTAGGGATCCAACTCTTTTGGACTGTAACTAGAAGAGCTGGGATAAGGACTATTTCAGTCGTATGCGATTATGTTTAGTTGATATGTTATTTCAGAGAGTAGGATCCGGCAGTAGTTCATGGGCTAAGTATATGCGCAGGTGGCTCATCGGGTAATTTGGTCTTGCTTGGATATTTTATTCTGGTGCCCTTGCGCGGGTGGCAGGGGTGGGCTGGTGTGCGCCTGGGGGGGCGGCTTCCCAGGGGGTACATCGTGGTGGCCCCTCCTGCAGCTTGTGCCTCAGTAGCAAATCCCCCCCTTTTTTGTTATTTTAACATATTGTTATTTTAGCATATTTGGATATCTTAACATAAGTTGTTTCGTAACATAAGATGTTAATTTTATATGTAAGGTCTAGGTGCTTTAAGCTCTCAGGTGTGTGGCCTGGGTTTTTGTTTTGTGGTTGGTAAATTTAGTGTTGGAGGTGGGCATGGAGAAGCCGGGAGCGGATAGCCATCCTAGTGCACATTTGGTTTAAGTGCTCCTGCCCATTGAGTAGAGGCCCGGGTGGCCGGTTACACTGTTCTGGCACTAGTACCAGTCTGAACATTGTGTCCATCCGTTTTTTTTTTTCTAATGTTGGGCCACCTCCCAGACTTCTGGTTGAGGAGAGTGGTCTAAGTATTTTGTGTCCCCCTTTTCTTTTCTTCTTGCTAATTCTTCCTTGCTGTTTCATTATTCTTGCCCTACATTATTTTCCCCTCCTTCCCCTTCTCCTGATCGTGATACCCACTTGGCTTGGGGCCGGTGGGTCTCCGGGATCCTCCCCTCCATGGTGTGGGGCAGCGATGGGACCTCAGCATTCCCCTTCGGACTCCCCACCCATGTCCTGAAAGATTAAAATAGCTTCCCTGAACATAAGAGGGCTGAGCTTTATCAGGAGCAGATAGGCTCAAGGCGGATATTGCGTTCATCCAGGAAACGCACTTTAAACGCTTCCGAGCCCCAAAACTGACATCCAGGTCCTTCTCCCAGGCCTATATGAGTAATACCCCAGACACCAAGGCCAGGTGGTGGCAGTTTTGTTCGCCAAAAATGTACCCTTCAAAATCGCGGATAGGATAGCTGATGACTCGGGCAGATATTTGATCCTGTAGGGTTCCCTTTATGGAAGACCCTGTACCTTGGCCTGAGTGTATACCCCGAACTCAGGCCGACTCCTCTTCCTTCTTTTCCTCGGTGCACACATCCTACTCCAGAATTGATTATATCCTGGTTTCCCATGATCTGCTACCCCTGAACATGTGACACGAAAATTGAGCCGATCGGATCATGCCCCTATTACTTTGTCGTTCTTTTACAGAGAGGTGACTCGGAATTAGTGGACATGGTGGCTGAATGAGTCTTTACTCCAAGATACAGTGGTGGCCAAGATGTACAAAAAAATTTTCAGGAGTTTTTTGATCTGAATAAACCCGAGGACACCTCGGCCTTTAACAACTGGCAGGCCCACAAAGCGGTAATCAGGGGGATTATCATTAGGCATGCCACTAGGGTAAAAAAAAGAGAATGCGTTGGAAGTTCTAAAGCAAAGAAAGGCACATAAAGCATCATTGGCTAAGGACACTAATCTCGAACTTACGAACGTAGTGTACGTAGAGCAGCATATATCATTAAGTGGTGCAGGAGACTGTATTTCAAATGGGGCAACAAGAATAGTTCACTTTTAGCTAGAGCTAAAAAGTAGCAATTGTTGAATCAATTGTGGATACAGAGCAGAAGAGACACTTTCACACCCCGGACATTGCTGACACTTTTCGCTCCTACTATCAAAGACTCTAAAACATACGTCCAGGAGACTCCAGGGGAGAGAAGGAGCAATTAGAAAGGATCAGGCAGTATATAAAGGAATTGGATATGCCCACAATGAGGGGGGAGGAAGGGGAGACCTTGGAGCTGGCAAATTCCCCTGAGGAGTTGGCTAACGTTTTAAAGAAAACCCCAGCTGGGAAGTCACCTGGGTATTATAAAAGGTTCCCCGCTCTTTTCCCACATCCCTTGCGGCTTTTAACTCCCTGAGATCGGAGACAGCCCCCGCTTGTATACCAAAGGATGCATTGGCGGCCTTTGTGGCGATCATTCATAAGCCGGGGAAGGACCAGCTTTCATGTGGTAGTTATAGGCCTATATCTTGAATATAGATTTGAAATTGCTCTCTAAGATCTTGGCAAACAGAATCTCGGGCTTCCTCTTGGGTTGGTGGACAGGGACCAGTCAGGCTTTGTCCCAGTCAGTGAGGGAAGGGACAACACATTAAGGGGCCTTAACCTGATCCATAAATTGAAGCAGACCAGGAGGTCGGCGGTCCTGCTGTCCTCTGTGACGTCGAGAAGGCCTTTGACCGGGTGAACTGGTTGTTCATCGGAGCAATGCTAGAACATGTAGGACTAGGCCCCAACGTGCAAAAGCTTATTCTGTCCTTGTACACTAACCCAACTGCGAGAGTCAATGTGAATGAGGCTCTCTCGGGCCAGGTCTTCATTAAAAATGGCAAAAGGCAGGGATGCCCACTTTCTCCTTTGATATCCGCCCTGACAATGGAACCCTTTTAATGCAGGGTACAGGCGCAAGCTGACATCCAGGGAATCTAAGTGGATTCCACTTCTCATGCGATTGCAGCATATGCTGATGATCTTCTCTTCTTTATATCGAATCCGGAAGTGGACATCCCAGTGCTTATGAAACAGTATGAGGGATATGGTAAACTTTCCTTTCTCAAGATAAATTATGACAAATCGGAAGCAATGGGTATTAATTTTGCTAAAGACTCAGAGATGAGGTTAAAAGCTTCCTTCCCCTTTAAATGGCCCAACTCAGCGATAACATACTTAGGGACTAAGATAGCGGACACAGTAGACAGCTTACTCCCTTAACTTCATTCCCTTACTTAAAGGAGCAGTATCGCGAATTTTTCTTGGTGACTTATATTTAAATGGTACTTTGAGTGTAGGTAAGTGTTGGAGTAAGAATTACAAATGTATAAAAAATGATGTGTGTGTTGAGCAGCTGGAGACTAATAGCTCATGTTTATGTCTTCTGAGTGTCGGGACCCGATACTCTGGCCTGTTCCATGCTGAGGAGAGGGGTAAACAATGTATCAAAGTACCAGCTGTTCAGTGCTGGCAGCCTCCAGCATAAGATAACAACATTGCAACATTGCCTGGCCAGAACTTCTATATCTAAAACAGAGAGAAAAGCTCTAGAATCATTTAGCTGATGTTGACAGTTTTCCCTTCATGTTGGCTCTGCTGCAGAATCTTTCAGTTTACCATTTTCTCTTTCATATTCTTATTTTTCATTTTTCCATATGATCTTTCTTTCAGCTTTGTGTGTTTTGAGCAAAGCCCAACCCAGGATTTTCACTATCTGGAGTTTTGTTTTGTGCCCCTAGGGGCATCCCAACTTGGGATGCCCTGATATGTGAAATCCCCAAGTTCTTCACAATCTTTTTATTGAAAGACTCAATACAAGACAATCTTACAACTGTGCTATAACACATTACGGTGTATCGTATAACCAGTTGCACAATAAATGCCAATCCAAGTCAGCGTTTTTTCTTTTTGTTTTTGTTTACAACAACTACAATACAAATAATAAAAACGTTACATAAAACATAAATCACGAACCGACAAGACAAACATCAAATCACATAGGGAAAGGTAAAAGGGGGGATAACAAGGGGGGTGAAAATAGGGAAAGGAAGGGTCAAGGGAAATTAAAAGGAGAGGGGAAAAAGGGAGGGGAGCTACTGTTCAACCCACCCAAAACCATAATTATCCAAAATGCTCTATCACCATTCCAGATAACCTCCCAACCTTTACTACTAACGCTGTTGTGCACAGTACTTCTGCCATGGATCCCAGACCAAATCATACCGCTCCTTTTGGGAGTTGACTATAGCCGTCAACTGTTAATTTACCATTATGTTAGACATTCTGGCCACCACCTCCTTCCATAATAGCCGCGGAGCCTTCCAGTTAGCTGCTATCGTGAGCCTGACCGCTACCAAAAGGTGCTTGGTCAAGAGCCACTCATCTCTGGAAAGAGCATTCTGCTTCAAGGATAACAACACTTCCATCGGGCTAGGGGTACACACTCTCCCCACAACCCGGGATAACACTGAATATGCGAAAACGTACCTTTCCCTGCGTGGGCTCTCATCCAATCAGCTCTGTTTGCACGCAGATGGGGAGCCTGAGCAGTAACCTTCCTGGCCGCCCGGCCTTTCCAAATGACTATCTGCATGAGCGTGCCAGAAAAATGGGGGGATCTGTGGTTATCCAGGGGTTGTTTCACACAGTGGGGCATCCTGATTTAGAATGCCCAAGGGGCAAGGTCAATGGCCGGGTCTTATAGACTTCAGGGTCGGCCACTCAGGGTTTTGTTCCACTTTAATACCTTTAGATTTTCCTGCACAGTTATTCAAAGAAGAATTTCAGTCGTTTTCAGTCAGTTTAGTTTAGTTTATTTTGTATAGATTTTACACATTTGAGTCACCTGGTCTCATAACAAAAGCAGCACCTCACACACACACAGCCGTTACCACTGATTACAGTGTCAGCCTCTGAGGTAAAGTGTTGCTAGGAGACCAGTGGGCTAAATGAAGCAGCTCACTAAAAACAACCCAGAAGATTCCCCTATTCAGCAAATGGACTGAGCCATTGTAATTATACAATTTAAAAGAAAGGCATATATTTTTTCCTTTTTCTATCGCCAGATTATTTATACACATGTTAGAAGCTATTGTGTGGCTATTTAATTATTTATCTTTTTTAATGCAAATTTCGCGATACTGCTCCTTTAAGGATGAAGAGGGACCTGGCGAACTGGGACTTTCCCACCTTCTCATGGTTGGGCAGGATTAATATTATTAAGATGACAATCCTGACGAAGTTGCTCTATTTATTCCAAACTCTGCCAATTCAGATACCCAGGGCTTACTTCAAAACCTTGAAGTCCCTGTTCATCAGGTTCATCTGGCAGGGTCGTAAACCCAGGTTGAAGTTGCAAACAATTGTTTGGCCAAAGGAATTAGGAGGTTTAGCCTGTCCAGACATGTTGCAGTACTGGCGGGCAGCGCATCTGCAATGCATAGTGGATTGGCACCACCAGGGTGGGAAAAGAAGTGGGTGGAGTTGGAGGACACATTCCTTATGACTCCGCTGAGGGAGTCGGTCTGGGCGGTGAGGTAGGCAAAGTCACTGTGCATGAGGGATATGGTCCTCCCCACAGGCTGGGCATAACTGAAAGCATTGAGGAATAAGTGGGAATGCAGCATCTGGACCCGTGGCAGCTATTGATCTTTCAACATTTTATTCTGAGAGTGGGCCATAGGACCGCAATGCTGAGGGAGCTTACTTCTTTTGAGCGGTTGGCATTTTCCCCTGCGACCCCCAAAAACACACTGTCACAGATTTACTGCTATTGATACCGGGGAGCAGGAGCTGCTACGCTATTGCAGGGAATGGAAGAGGTGCCTGGGCTGGCCCATAACTGATGAACAATGGAGATGAACAATTTTCACTACAACCCATAAGATCTCCATGTCCACGAATATGCCGGAGCTGAACAATAAGCTCCTCTGGAGATGGTATTACATCCTCTGCTAGGCTACACAGTTTCACCTCAAAGCACCCCCGTTTGCTGGAGGTGTCAAAACGCAATCGGAGCCCTGTACCATGTTTTCTGGGAGTGCCCGAAACTCACCTCTTTTTGGTACTCTGTGTCCTTAACTACAGCAGAAATACTACGAGCTCTTTTTCTCGTACATTTGGCAGACATGCCGGTGAAGGCCTACAAGAAGCCATTGTTAAGACATCTAGTTAACGCAGCCAAGGCAGTTATACTGAGGTTTGGCGATCAGAAGCTGTCACCACTCTGGTAGACTGGTTTAAGGAGATTCAGCAGGTCATGGAGATGGAGGAACTCACAGCGACCCTGCATGACAAAACGCTGCAGTTCTTGCTTAGCTGGATGCCTTGGTATATGTTTAGGGATACAGCTCGTTACAAGCAACTAGCAGCTGCATAGCCATAGACGAATGAATTGATCCTGTCTGAGGCTGGCGGAAATGGAAGGTGTCGGGCTGGGGTGGCCGCCGTGGGTTCCTCATGACCTGAAGAACATCGATCCGAGTCCTCTTGTGTGTTTTCTTGGTTTCCCCTTCTTATCTCTCCCTCTTCTTCTACTTCTGTCTCGAGGGTACCTCAGACAAGCAGCTACAATACAGGAGGCTTGCGGCCTCAGGGGGGGGCCGGGGTCCATATTGTACAACCCCCAATCGGTAAGGCAGTGTTCTGCCGCTGGGAATCGGTGCTTGCCGTGGCCCATTGGAGGTCTAAGACACGGCGTCTGGGTTATCTTTGAGGAAAAATATTGTGTGCTATTCAGAAAAGGACATTGATACCCATTCATTTACCCTTATTACAGTTGCAGCAGTTATATGCTTTTGTGTACATGTCTGAGTTTTTTTCTCCTTTCCTTTTTTCTTAATCGCCTTCCAAGCCGGAATGTTCTGTACTGTTGCAAACACTTTGAAAAATAAAGAATTATAAAAAAAAATGTGCAACTGGGAAATCTGTCACCAATTCTGGAAGACATTTCATTCTGAATGTGCCCCTTCTCCAGATCTTCCAGCTTATCATAAGTCATTTCCAGTCAGGAGTCTACATCCACTCTCTTTCTGCTCTCTTTGCCGATGTATTAACTTTTACATTGGTGGGGTCTATCTTGTTTTCTGTCCTTTCAATTCTCCCTGACAAATCATCCATCCTGGTCAGTGGTCAACCCCCCACGCTTTCTCTAGCTACTGATGTAGCATGAGGAAGATGGAATGGAAGAGAATCTTATCAGGGGATCTCACTACTGAAATTCTGGCCCCTGTAACACTGGCTACACTGAGAGAATGAAGTCTTGATCCAGGGGAAAAGTAGTCATTAAACCATCCAGGGATGAAAAAGGAGATGATTGGCCGCATAGAAACTAGTTCATATTGCAAGCCCCAAGCAGGCAACATTATCTTGTATGGGCCATTCTTAAGGTAGAATTTATATGGGCATGACATAATTGCTTGAAGAAAGTTGGTTCCTTGTTTTTGTACTTTTACAAGGACTATCAATGTATTCATATATAATCTCAGCTATTGAATTCACAAATAAAGTATTGGGCCGAAACCAAAAATTGATGAGTAGTTTTAATTAGAGCCAGTTGCATTACATAACAAGTAATAATATGAACGGTATGAATATGATGGAAAGTTACAATGTCCAGATTGTAAGCAGAGTGTCTTGATGCAATCTCTGTTCAAGCTAATTCAAACAGGGCCCTTGTTTACTGCCCAGCCCCCGCAGGGGTTTGGCTATACTGCATGTGTGGTAGCTCTTTCCTCATGTCTGCTGTGAGAGAAAGAAGAGACCCATCCCCCAAGTTCTCTGCTTAAATATCATTCTGGTCAACCCAAATTTCTCCTCCCAACTGCAGCCCCCATTCTATCTATTACAAGGAGGATTTCATGAAATAGATCCACCAGCCTACACACAACAGATGGTTCAAGTTAAATGGTTTTAAAGTCCATATATCAAGTAATTCCTGAGATGGAACTGAGACATAACCCAGACATTATTATCTTTAAGTCTGCATATGACTATAATAAACTGCTTCTTTTGAGGTCCAAAGACTGATGCTATTTGCAGAAGTAAACGTTTATATTCTATATATTATATGTTTATTATTTCCTTAGAATCAGCCACCTCTGGATCAAAATCATAATAAACGGCAGGTACACATCCACAGCTTCTACATTCATCCACACTTACCTATATATCAGTAATATTAATAATTTAATAATAATTCATTAATATTTGAGACCATAAACAATGTATTCCTCCAGAACCTTCTTACATTGCTCAAATGACACATTTTGCTCAGATGAGTGTAAAACATCAAAAAAGATTGCAGGCAAGAAGATATAGGGAGGATTTACTTAAAGTGGAAGTTTAGTCAAAAGGTGACCCACCTTTGTGCTGAGGCAGGACAGAGGGGTTAGAAAGAAAAAGACCCCTTACCTTATCCAGGGGCCTGTGACGCTCTCCTGGCACTCCAGATCCTGGGTCCTGCCATCTTGCTCGAAAGCTCAGAGCCGCATCCCCCCGGCATTGTGCCTGCTCCCGTCTGCCCATTCAAGTGAATGGGCAGTTGGAGTATGCACGGACTTAGGGGATGCGGCTTTGTGCTTTCTCTGCAGAGGCCACACAGAGACTGGGAAAGCGGCACTGGCCCGAGGAGAATGTAACAGGTATTTTCCTTTCTAACCCCTGTCCTACCTCACCATCAAGGTAGGTTGCCATGGTGGGGGGTCACCTTTTGACTAAACTTCCGCTTCTGCTGCTGAGGGAGAAGCTGCTGGAAGGGATTGTGCAATCATGTTACACCCACCGTGCAACATACCCAATAAGCAACAGCCATTGACTTAGGTAATGATGTATTCCCAACAGTTCAATGAGATCAAAAGAATTGTACAAAACAACCTTCCAATTTTGCGAGCAGATTCAGATCTTGCCCTAATAATTGATAATACAAATTGTGTCAAGGTGTGCACCAACCCTGTCCACATATCTTTATCCCTCTCTTTTAAAGATAACGAGCAAACATCTAGCACATGGCTACATTGTAAGGGAATGCACAAGTGTGGTGGCAGGAGAAGGTTACATCATGCCACAATAATGAGTGTCTTACACACTCAAGATTTTATAATTGTAACACAAACAATGTAGTCTATATAGTTAAATGCAACATTTGTGCACTCCAATATATTGGATGCACAACAAGAGCATTGAAAAAACATATTGTCTAACATCTTTATGATATAATAATAATATCAAATGTTGCATGTTACTGAAATACATATCATACCAGACAGATTAGATGTACTGGAGACCATGATACTTGAAAAGGTTACTTTGGACCCATGAAGGGAAGATTTACTAAAATGCGAAGCCTGGTTGATTCTGAAGTTTGAAACCAGGCTTCCCTATGGCATATATGATCACCTTGATATTTTCCTATATACGGGCATGTAACTAGACTTCTTCCTTTACTATTTTTGATCTTATTGAGTTTTGAATACTCAATTTCATAAAGTCATATTGTCTGAGATTGTCCTGCATGGAGAGAGTATACATTAACATAGGTCACGGGGGCAGGTTATTCCGGTGGCCTGCACAAAGGATGCAACCATGGCCTACATGACTGCTCAGTGGCCAATCGCGCCACTCCTTTATTAGCGCTGGCTCGTAGTGAAGGTGAGGATTACGGGCTTTCTGGGGGAGGGTTGTGCGTGCTTGTTTTGATTAGCTGACTGCGGGACCAACACCCGTTAAGAAAAAAGGACAGGTCCTCTTGATTTTTTTGAGAGTGCGGTTTAATAACTTATTTATATATTTATCTAATATCATGTTGTCGTATTTCACTACTGTCCAAGATATGCCCAAAAGCCTTTATCTCAGGCCAGACTAACTACATATAAAAATAAAATAGAAATATATATATATATATTTTTTTTTTTTTTTAATATATATATTCTATTATTTTATTTATTGGATTTTTGTAAGGGACTGAATTTCCCAGGAGACAGGTTCTTGGTTTCTTACAGCACGGCTTGTATGAATGCATGTATGTCGCTCTGTCCAATAGCGAGGGACAGCGTGGGTATGCCCATTGGCCGGCGTCTCTCCACAGACAATATTGCTAGATTTTCCTATGTATAGGGAATGGTTAGCTGGGTCAGACACGCACGACTACGGGGATTGCCATCTTAAAATGTGTTACGTAGATCAGCACTCGATCAGCACTTTGCACTTTTTCTGGTTGCAAATGCGCTTTTTTAAAAATAAAGATTAAAAGTTTTACTTTACTATTTTTATGTTTAATCTGTTTTTATTGAGATAGGACAAATAAAGAAAAAAGACATAGACACAAACAGTGTGTCGTATAACAAACAGTGGAAACAAGAAAATATTTAGCGTCACAAAGCTACATCTGTCATTACAGCATTACAACAGTTTCCTTTTATGTTACAGCGTGTCATCATATGCCTGTGAAGTTACTCACTAATAACGTTCCGCTTTAATTTATCAGACAGGATGCAACTAGGCGCAGCAGAAATCAGAAACATGGGGGTAGCAAGAGAAAGCCAATAGGCAGGGAAGAGAGGGTAAAGAGAAAAAGAGGAGAAGAAAGTTTTGGAGGAAGGTGGGAGGGATAGAGGGGAGGGGGGGAAAAGAAGGGGGGGGGTTGGGGGTGTCAAGTGTATAAGTCCGTTTTGCTACTGAGATCTAACCTCAGAACCGACAAGCTATGGCCGAGCAATTAATGCTGCCGTCCGGGTCACTGGATTACCCTCTGAAAACGATCTGAGTCTCGTAATACAATCCAACAAGCCCATGTCGTGGCATATTTTTCTGACATACCCCTATCCCCAAGAGTGAGCTCCTCCATGCATCTAATACGCTCCAGTTCCACAACCCATTCAGCCAGGGATGGGGCTACACGGGATTTCCAGTGTCTGGGTATGACAGCTCGCGCTGCTGTTAGGAAGTGCCTGAGCAGACTTTTTTTATATTGCGACATGGAGTCCTCTACCAAAGAAAGGAGGGTTAGTTGAGGTGAATTAATCACGGGAATGCCCGTTGTCTCTGTGTATACGCTAAGAACCTTTTCCCAGAAGGAGGTAATGGCCTGACAACCCCACCAGACATGTGTCATAGTCCCCTCCTCCACCAGGCACCGCCAACAACTGTTTGAGACCTGTACTTTACTATTTTTGCTGCAGGGGATAGCGCAGGACATTTCCTCATGATGATTTGATGCAGTTAGACTTCTGTTCATTCACTTTTTATTTTATTACACCCATTTGAATCAATTAAAAAGCTGATGGCTGCTGCTGTTGTCAGTTCCGGGGAAATTGCGATAGCCAGACCCCTGCTTATTACCTGCACGGTAGAAAAGCAAAAAAAAAAAGTCTTTGCAGTGGGGGTATGCGTGGTGGTCAACAACCATTTTTTCAAAAACGCTTCTGACTTTGAAAGCATTCTTAATATGTATATTATATATTTTCATATATATATATATATTTTTTTTTTATATATTAATTCAGACAGTGAAAAGTGAATTGTGAAATATGGATTTAGGTTTTTACTATATGTTGTACCTAATACATGAACCTTTTCAGATTTTGAAGACATCTTGTTAACTGTGAATTTCATAATGGAAAGAAATCCCCATGCTAAGTTCTGGACAACCTATCAAGTGCGAAGGTACTTTTCCTTTAAATAGTGAAATGCAAATTTCATTATACATGTATTTTATTGTTTTACTTTTAATATATAATTTTGCTTGCCAAATCATGGGAAGGGTAAAATGTAAATAGCCTGGATTAGGTGTGTCAAAAACTGTGTCTCTTTATTGTTGGTCTAAACCAAGTGAGTGTATAGGTGTAGTTCATTAAACAAAATATATTAACATAAAGGTTAAACCTTAAAGGTACAGTTAGTGTGATTACATTTGTTAATATTCTTGCTAAACATGTTTTGTCCTGAGAGGATATGACTTTCCTAGGAGAAGTTAATATAGTATTAGATACAGGCTAACAAGTAAGCTCTGGCAGTAAATGAATAGCATAATCTTAAGTATGCACATTGTAATTACTGTATCTTAAAGCTATTTATCACAGCCTGGAGAGTATATCAGGGGTTACCTTAGTGTAGCATGGTGCCTGACAGTGGGTCCTTCATCTGTTTGTAGCAAGATGGCCAACCAAGAGCATCCATTAAGGTTAGAGAAAAGGTGATTCCTCCACCGACACAGAGCAGCAGAACTCGCTGCCAGAAGATGTAGTTATGAAGGATACACTAAAAACGTTCAAAAGTGGCCTGGATGCCTTCCTTGCATTTAATAACGTTTCCAGCTATGGCTACTAGAGCATTGGAAGGAGATAAACAGGCTGAACTGGATGGACTAAAGTCTTTATTCAGCCTTACATACTATGTAATAAATTGTCACTAATCCTTTAGTACACAGGTTAATTTCTTGTTAAAGTGGACCAAAACCCAAGGTTTTGACTATACTGGGGTTTGGTCCTTTCCGGAGCCGCATCCCCCGCTTCTCTCTGACAGGGAGCATGCTTGCACCAGGCGTTCACAAATGCCTGGTGCGGGCACACGCCCTGCTAGAGGGGTTGTGGCCACGACTCATGCATGCTCCATTGGACCGGGAAACAAGGTAAGTTTATGGGGCAACCTGGGGGCTTTCACACAGCAGGGCATCCCGATTTTGGATACCCCAGGAGGAGGGAATCGATCAGCCTAGGAATCCTATAGATTCCAGGGCAGATCGCAGTGGGTTTTGGTCCACTTTATTAAAGCTGTTCAGATGGTTTTACTTCTTCAGAAGGCACTTTGCCTTTTTTCCGAGCATAAGCTATAGTCTGCTTTGCTACCAAAAGAACAAAGACCATAATCTTGTGCTGAGATTTAGTAATAAAGTGTCATCTATGGGTCCCTTCACGCAGTCTGACTTGTAAGAGGTGAATAAGACCAAACATGCAAGAACTTTTACACCAAGTGTGCACAAACTTGCCTTCCTCTTGACAGCCTCCAAAGCAATTGCTGGGATAGCCTAGCACCACTATAGCCATTCAGGTAGTAACTAGGCATCATCGAAGTAGCCTCTATTTGCCGATTCCAATTTTATAGAACACCCGTTGTTCGTTGCCCATGTATTAGACCATTCTTTGCTTGTTTTAATGCTACCTAATCTCTCCTCCCAGTGTATGATATATTTATGGTTTTGTGGCTCCCAGGGC
The DNA here is from genome assembly GCA_027917425.1 of Gastrophryne carolinensis. Taxonomy (NCBI): domain Eukaryota; kingdom Metazoa; phylum Chordata; class Amphibia; order Anura; family Microhylidae; genus Gastrophryne; species Gastrophryne carolinensis. The sequence continues at coordinate 123,529,605 of CM051243.1, read as the reverse complement.
TAATTTAAATAGCTGTAGATTGCAGAGATCTGATCTTGGTGACATGTATGTTCAGTTTCATTGTTTCATCAGTTAGCTTCTGCCTTAGGAGACAAGAGATACAATGCTTATGTTGAAGGCATCTATAATTCTTGTGAAGCGGTATGTTGAACCTTTCCCTGAGAAATTCCCATGATATTACTATCCCTACACTCACCAGCCAAATTCCTGTAAACAATCATTGCCAGGGTTAAAAAGTGGATTTCAAGTGATGCTTAATAAAGGTAGATGTGGGGGGCATGGCTATGTAACAGAGCCGAGTGGACGCATGGCACAGGGGCTCCTGCAAAAATCCAGAAAACCCCAGAAATCCCACTTAACTGCCGACCCAGATGGAAGGGGGACCCTTCACAACTGCCCCTGGAGTACCTGACATTGGTTTGTTGGAGCGATCAGCCCGGCTGGACCATCCAGCATATCCTAAAGCCCTCGTCGGGACTTGGCTCGGTGCCATCTTTAGGAGGAGGAAGAGGAGAGAGCGTCATTCGTGGTGGTGGGGGACCGAAGAGTTAAACCCTGCGTTCTTTTTCAGATAAGGGCTTGCCGAGGCTGAGGCCGTCCGATCACATTCCTGTGGAGCTGGACTCCCTGCGCAGTGGCAGAGCCCTTTGATCTTCCAGCTGCGTCGGAGGCTGTCAGCTTCCCCCGCCGGACCCCCCCCCCCGTCCGTCTTGCACTGTGGTAGTGCCGTCTAATCCTCCAGCCTCGCATCTGAGTGTCAGCTTTCCCTGCCGCTCCGCCGGAGGCTTGCCCCCCCCCCCCCCCGCGCCTGGCTGGCATAAGTTTGTCGGCTTCCTCCACCGACCTTACCTCCCAACTCCGCAGTGTCTCCGGCTGGCGCGCTCGGCTGCGGGCGCGCAGCAGTAGGCCGCCACCCTCCTCTCTGCAACACCTGCGCCTGTACCAGAGTGTGTTGGTTGGGAGGGTTCCCTCCTGAGGTGCCCCTCCTGAAATGCCCCTTCTGAGGCGCCCCCCCTCGCAGAAGCTGCTCTTACCTGCCGCTAGTGACTTGTGAATCCCCACACTCTTCCCACTCCTCACCAGACGGCAGTGTAGTACCTGGCCTTAAATGACCATAAGGGTGGCTTCCCCCAATTCATAATCTTTCCCCCCAATAAAAGGGACATTACCAACATCTTCCAATTTTGCACACCTGCTACACAGCTCTTCTCAATACTGCATTCAGGGGGCAGTGGGGACGGCTGTCCTGACCCAATCAACCCTATATGAGAGGCAATAAAAAAAGACGCACGGTGTCAATACACTGCAGCACACAAACCATGGCCGAGCCATTCGGACGAGCGCATGGTCTCTCCTACCTCTACTCCTTATAATACTGCAATAATGGCTGCTATCACCAACTGTCAAAGCGTCCTCACAGCAAAGTTTGAAAACCTGCAGGAGCAGCTTAACTATTTTAAGCATGACCTAGACAAGATAAGGGATAGAGCGACTGAATCAGAAAGGCAAATTGGCGAGGCAGAGGATGGTTTGTCATCAGTTGCTTCCGCAGTGGACTCCCTGAAGCGCCAAGTGAAGCTCCTCACGGACCGGGCAGAGGACTCAGAGAACCAGAATCGTCGCAATAATATTAGAATACTGGGGATACCGGAGAGGGCGGGGGGGATGCCCCGGAAAATTTTGCAGAAAATCTCATCCAAAAAGTTTTAACACCGAAGGTCCTCTCGCCATTCTTCGTGGTGGAGCGTGCACATCGAATCCCATTTAAAGCCCGACCGCTGTGAGCTCCTCCGCGCCCCTTTATCTTGAAATTAATGAATTTTAGAGATCGGGACACAGTATTAGCGACCGCCCAGAAGCAGCGGGACATCCTATATGATGGCGCAAGTCTATCCTTTTTTCCGGACTTTTCATCGGAAGTACAGAAGCAGCGCTGCTCCTTTAACGATGTGAGAGCGCGTCTTAGGAGGAAAAATATTAAATATGCCATGCTATTCCCTGCCAAGCTGCGAGTTCAAGATGGAGATACCACAAGATTCTTCCTCACGACGAAGGAAGCGAGTGCTTGGGTGGACTCCCTCCCGGTGGCCAGAGGGCCTGAATCCCGCCGCTAGAAGTTAACGTTGCTGGGACTCCCGAGGAGATGCTGATTGGGGGAGATTTATCCTTTCCATTGTTTTGCTATTTTGCCGGGGGCTGGATTGGAGGATTGGGTCCTCTCCGCCTCGTTCTGTCCGACTGGCATGCTCGCACTCTCCCCATTCCCTTGCTTCCCATTCCAGGTCCAAATTCCCTTCTGTCCTTGATCCCCCCTTTAGTTATGGGATGGTCAGGCCCTCTGGGGTATACGCATTCTGTATACCGCCCGAGATGCCAGCCTCTAGCGAACATGTCTCGTAGACACTAAGTCAACCAGTGCTAAGAGTTATCTGTTGTGGTTTAGGGAATAAGCTCGCCGAAGTTGGGGTTAGGCTGAGCAGGGTGGGATTGGGTAGGGTTTATTAAAGTTTTGGGAGGGTAGGGCAGAGTTATTCCGGTACGGGCCGTTACCCGGACTTGGAAATTGTTTTGGGGTGGGAGGGTTACTCCAATACGGGCTGTTGCTCGGAAACAGAGGCAAGTTTAATGGTTTATGTTCATTTGTATATGTGGTTTGGTTGTGTGTTACTGGTGTGTGTGTGATGGAGTGAATGGTGAGACCTGCTGCCCCGAAGCTCTGAGAGGGAGGGTGAGCCGCTGGGGCCCTGGACGTTTACCTGCCATATACAAGTTTCAGACTAAATTGGTATGGAGTGTAAAGTGATCTTGTGGAACGTGCGCGGTCTCAATGACAAGATAAAGAGATCCTCCGTTCTCCAATTTTTGAAAAAGCATAAGCCCAATATTATGATTCTGCAAGAGACCCACCTACTGGGGCAGAAATCAATGTCCATCAAAAAACCATGGGTTGCGCATTTATTTCACTTCCACTACTCTAATTATGCCAGGGGCGTTTCGGTGCTAGTGGCCAAACATCTGCCCTTCGCTCTTCTTTCAAAGCACTCTGACTGTTATCATACACGCAAAGATATATGATGTTAAGATCCTAATGGTGGGATTGTACATCCCGCCCCCATTTGACATCGGGATCCTCCGAGAGATCATGGATAGAGTGGCCACCTTCCCACCAGATCCCCTGTTGCTGACCGGCGACTTTAATATGATCCTTGATAGAGCTCTAGACCGGTCCACTCCACTAGCAGGATGGGCGGAGGCCCTGGGCCTAATCAAAATATGGAGGTGGAAACATCCTGCGGAGAGGGCCTTCTCCTGCCACTCGATCCCTCATAAGTCCCTCTCACGCATAGATATGGCCTTTGGGTCTAGGTGCCTATTGGCCAGAGTAGTGGCTTGTGAATACCTAACGAGGGGTATTTCGGACCACTCACCGCTAATGGTGACAATTTGCATGTCGGGGAACAGGGAGGGCCTAAGGCCCTGGACATTAAACCCCCTATGGTTGGAGGATGAAGAGGTTTAGGGTACAATGTTTAGTGAAACAAGATACTGGCAGTGCAACGGGGAGGAGACCTCAACTAACACACGATGGGACGCTTTCAAGGCGGTAGTTAGAGGCAGTGCCATGAGTGCCATAAAAGGGGCCAGGGTAAAGAGGGGGAGGACCATCTGAGAGCTTGAAGAGAAAATAGCCAGGGCGGAAGAGAGACTTGTGGAGACGGCAAGCCCCTCAGATCACCCCTACGTACGGGGATTATAATTTGGCACTAACAGAATCCACAAGAAAGAGCTTATTATTTAAACAAACAATTTTTGAGAACAGGGATAAGAATGGGAGAACCTTGGCATACCTCTCCAGGGCAGAAAATCCACAAACACTGGTTGCAGGTATCACCAATCAGACCCAATTTATCACTGACTCGGAGGGAATTTCTAGGCAATTTTATGACTACTACAGCTACCTCTGCTCCTCTAAAGTCAGTTATGATCTAGAAGAGCTGGATTCTTATCTTGCTCCTATAATTCTCCCTTCTCTGTCAGAGTCAGACAGGGAAATGGGCCCCTGGGCCAGATGGGCCTCTCCGAGTGGTACAAGAAAAGTAGTGAAACCATAGCGTCGAGGCTGCTGGAGGTCTTCTTGGGGACCCCGCAATCAGAGCATCTTCCTGAAACCTTCGCACAGGCGACTATCACCCCTATTTATAAAGATGGGAAACCCCCAGATGCCTGCAGTTCTTATAGAACGATTTCTCTCTTAAACCAAGATGCCAAGGTTCTCGGCAAAATACTGGCACTCCGCTTAAATAAGGTCATAATCTCCCTCATTGGCAATGATCAGTCAGGCTTTATGCCAGGCCGAACGACGAGCATTAATCTAAGACGGCTGTTTAGCAATCTGCAAATTGGACATGACAATGCGGGGAGCAGAGTGGTGGTCTCACTCGATAATGAAAAGGCCTTCGGGCAGTGTTAATTAAATTTGGCCTCCTCCCAACCTATATCAAATATGTCCAATTGCTTTATAAGAATCCTAAGGCGAGGGTCAGAGTAAACGGAGTCATAACAGCTGAGTTGGCGCTGGGTCGGGGTACACAACAGGAGTGCCCACTCTCCCCACTGCTGTTTGCCCTGGCTATTGAGCATCAATGGCATCACTATTGGGGTGGAGACTGGGACAGGTGGTCGAGAAGGTCTCCATGTATGCAGACGATACCTTAGTCTACTTGGCTGATGCTAAGGGCTCTCTTGAGGCGTTACTGGAGTTAATAACAAATTTTGGTTCATTCTCAGGCCTAAAAATACAATTCTGTGAAATATTCACCTGTAGAATTGATATTATTTGTATACAGTACGTCCTGCTCCAGATATAGTACTTACACTTGGGTTATCCTCCGCCAGATGGCGCTGCACTGCAGAGACATGCAAAAACAGGCTCCTCCCGGCCCTCAAATACCCGGGGACCTCCCACAAATCCCCAGCATTGAAAAGCAGTGAACAAGAAGCCAGGAGAATTAACCACCAAAACTGGTAACTATAACAATGGTAACAATCACCATACAGGGGATCCAGAATAATGCAAAGGACGTACTGTATACAAATAATATCAATTCTACAGGTGAGTATTTCACAGAATTGTATTATTCTTAGTATACAGTACGTCCTGCTCCAGATATAGTACTTATACTTGGGACATCCAATAGTAGTGTCCATAAAGTAGGGTGGTATCCCCAACAAAAACGACAACAGCAGACAGTTTAAAACCACTGTCACCTGCATAACCATACTGCCAAGACAGCATGAGCTGAGGCCCTAACATCAACTTTGTAAAACTTTGCAAAGGTATGAACAGAAGGCCAAGGTAGCGGCCTAGCAAACCAGATCAACAGAAGCCTGGTGCTGAAAAGCCCAAGAGGCATCAAAACACGAGTAGAATAAGAATCAAAGCGAAAAGGAAGATTCTTCCCCTTGTTGGAATAGGCCTGAGTAACAGCCTGACGAATCAAATCGCTAACAGTAGACTTGGCGGAAGCCAAAAAACCCTTCCAAGTACCAGAAGGAACATCCATTCAAGTAATAACCAGGGCCAAAACCACCCAACTCCCCGAGAGCAGACGAGATCGGGCACATTCAGGATGTAGTGACCATAGGCCCCAAGGAACATCAGTTCTCCTGAAGGACACAGTGACTACCAAGGAAAAAAACTTCCAACACCTGTTCAAGGAATGCAGAACCCTTTCCTCAGCGTTGCTAGGAAAAAGGCACAGCAGGAAGAACAATATCTCAAATCAAAGAACATAAGACACCACCTGATGCGGAGAGTCCAGCTTCAGGCGGAACACCACCTTATCCTGGTGTATCTAAAAGAATGGGGGCTAGGTAGACAGAGCCGCCCGCTAACACACGCCTGAACAAGGTAACAATCACCAGAAGGACAACCTTGAGGGTAAGAACAGCCAGACAGCATCCTGAATAGGACCAAAGGGACAAAACCCTGCAAGCAGACAGAATGAAATTCAATTGAAATCCCAGCAGGGACCATAGAATTACATGGGGGACGCACATGATTACCCCCTGAAAGAAGTCTTAACCAAGGAAGACTAAAACAGAGACTACTAAGGCAAGGTGGACAGGGGAGAACCTGACCCATCAGAGTACTGAGTTGGAGAACCAACTCCAAATCATGCTGAAACCAACTCTAGAACCCTGGGAACCAAGAACGCCCAACAGGGAAGAGACCTAGACACCAATCAATATGGGTATGCCATACCCTATAACAGATAGAAGAAGAAGAGGAAGAAGCTTGCTCCTAGCCTTCCCATAGGCTCAATCACCGAGACAGATAAGCCTGTCTCCATCAAGATGGATGTTTCAGCAGTCAGGCCGACTAGGCCAGAGTCTGTAGATTGGAGTGATGTAAAGGGGGCTCTGAGTGAGCAGAGCTGGCACTCCTGGTAAAAGGTACAGAAAACTACCATCCTCGGTACCATAACCACACTCTACTAGGGCACCTGGGGGCCACCAGAATCACTGGTCCCCTTACCAGAGCAATCTTGAGCAGAACCCTGCCTAGCAGGGGGAATGGAGAAAAGACATACAGAACCGAACGTCCAGTCATGACGTTACTAAGGCATCCGGACCACTGCCAGAGGATCCTGGGACAGGGAAACAAAGGCTGAGAGCCTGTGATAGTGACGGAACACAAACAGATCCACAACTGGTTGGACCCCATAGTGACACAGGAATTAGCACATCCTGTCGCAGAGGGGCTCCACCGGAGCGAATATCACTGATATGCAGGGAACATTGTCTCCACCAGATTAGGAACATAGACACTTTCTGGAGGGTCCACCAGCTCCAGGCCCCTTCCAATTATTAATGTAGGACACTGTCGTCAGACAGACCGAGCGCCCCCAAACTGGCAGGCCCAGAAGGGAAGTAGTCAAGCGAGACAGAACCAACTGAAAACGCTCATTGTTTCAAACATCAATAGGCGTAAGGACCTTCTAAGGCCCCCACCACCCCCAGAATCGCAGGGAGTTTCAGAAGAAAACCCTCCCCCTTCAACCTGATAGGTTGGCATCCATGGTGACCGTTTCCAGGAAGGGGCAAGAAGGAACTGCCCCCAGACAGGTTCCTTGAGTTCATCCACTCCAAGAGAAAACTTCTTACAAGGTGGGAAGGCCCACAGACCCTGTTCCAGGGATGCTGGATCCCTGTCCTGTATTAACAATAGAAGTCACAGAAGGGGAACTGAGCATAAGGGACCTCTTCCAAGCAAGCCACCAACGGGCCCACCAGCTGCATCTCTGCCTGGTGAAGGGACCGGGACAGCAATGAGGGACTGAGCCCATGTGACCAGATTGTCCACTTTATTGCGGAGAAGGGAAGATTCTCGTTTGAACCTAATCCAGATTCATTCCTAGTAATGGAATTATCAATTAAGGGGACAATGAGGACTTGGGGTGAATGATCACCCATCCAAATGACTCCCAATGGACGCCATCAGCCGGGTATCCAACTTAGCCTGACGAAGAGACTGATAAGTGAAAAAGGGCGTCTAGGTAAGTCATCGCGCGGACGCCCCTTGGTCCCATCAGAGACATCACCACCGTCAGCACCTGAGTGAGCACTCTGGGAGCTGAAGAGAGGCCAGATAACAAGGCCACAATTAGCAGTGTTGGACTTCCAACATGAACCTGAAGAGCCTCGGTGTCCTGAAGGCACAGGGATGTAAACATAAGCATTTTAGAGCTCCCCAGACAGCAAGAATCCCCCTGGGTGCAAGGCGCTGATGGCCCATCTCAGAGTTTCCATGCAGAAACTGCCTGTAATTGGAGAATTGCTGTGAATCCAGAATGGGCCAGCCTGACCCATCCTTTTGGGGGACTGTGGAAAAGTTGGTGTAGCGGCCCCTGCCTCTGCCTGTTACGGGCAATCTGCAAGAGACCCTCAGACCTCGCAGGCCTAGCATGGCCTGTGCCAGCAACTGAACAGCGGCAGGGACCAGGAGTACCTGGGACCTGATAAAACTGGGGAAGGCCGCGCAGCAAACACTATCTTGTATCTGGAGGACACAACCTCCTGAATCCACCAGTATGAGGTGTAACGCCTCCTGACAAGAGCAAAGTGCCGCTGCCATCCCCTCACCCAGATGGGCGAGGGCGCCCCATCACGCTTGAGGGGGATTGGTGGAAGATTTAGGCTTAGCCCTGCCGGAGGGGCCAGAGCGCTGTCTGCTGCTCCCGGGCCGGAGTCTCCGCGAGCCCCCACGAAGGACACCCCTGGTTCTTGTTTAACACTAAGGAAGGGGGAAATAGGGGTGCCCCTGCCCCGAGGGGGCCTAGATAGCCGCCTGCGTTGGGGTGACTTACCCTTTTTGCCAAACAGGTCTAGACGGGCCCCAAACAAGCGTAGCCCTCTAAAGGGAAGCCCAGTAAGAGTCTTTTTAGTAGCATCGTCAGCACCCCACTGTCGCAGCCAAATCAAGCGACGTATAGCCACCGCAAGGGCAGAAGTTCTTGCACACATTCTAATGGTGTCGTCCAACGCTAATAGGATGAATCTTACAAACACATCACAGTTGGAGAGTGCATTAAACACCTCCCAGGGGAGATTATCAGAGTGATGATCAAGCATCTTTCTGACGAAGGTTCTAGTGGCCACTGCAGTAATAGCAGCGGCACAGACCGGGCGCAACGCCGTCCCTGCACAAGAAAAGGCGTGGGAGGCCAGCAGCTCAATGCGCCGGTCCTCAGCATCCCGAAGGGTATTATGAGCAGGGGCTGTAATAAAGGGGGGGTTAGGAACCCCTATGATCGGGGCATCCACCACGGGGGGGGGATGACCAGCAATTAACCACCTCAGGGGGAAAGGGTATTTACTATCCCAGTCCCCTGGGACCCCTGAAAGTTTACTGGTTCATTCCCATTCCTTGAGGACAAGAGCATGGAAGCGAGCCTGTTCTAGGAATTCCAAACGTGCTGTTGCTGTATGGAAACGCTCCCCTCTCGGCTTGGAAGCTTCACCAGGGAGAGAGAGAGACAGAGCCTTAAAGACCTTAATCAACAAATCGTCAGTGTCACACTGGCCCCAGAATTCAGGTCCAGAATCGTCATGACTCCTCGGCCTCTCATCAGATGAGCCTGAGTCAGAGAATAGCTCTCCTTCATCAGAAGGGGAATAGTCACACGGAGTAGAAAACTCCTCAGTTCCCATAGAAAAACACAGAAACAGGAGACGTCAAGTGCCGCTTCTTACCAGGGCCCTTGCGCTCTGACAACCTCGCGATGAACTGTTCAGCCATGGGCAGTCTGGAAGACGCAACAGGCTGCAACTCCCCCTTTGTATGCGACTCAGCAGGAGTGAGATTTAAGCATGGGGAAATAGGTGAAATGAAGAGAGGTGCAGCCACTGGCAGGCATGATTGCAGAGCCAGTGCTTGCTCGGCACAGGGTCCGCAGACCCGTGCCCTGTCAGCATCAGCATGGGGTTGTCCACACGCTATACACAGCCGGTCTTCTCCCAGAGGGACCCCGGTCACATAATTCTGAGATGCCTCTGGTGATTATTCAAGGCACAATATGCCAGTAGGGATTTACACTATAAGCAACCCTGGATGCCCCAAAGACCCGCTAGGGAAGTGGGAGAATTTTACAAGGCCCGCTATAATTTTACACCGGGCCGGGAGAAACCAATGGTGTTCACCGGTCTGAAAGACACAAAGAGAAGAAAATGGTGTCAGAACCAGGAAAACTATAATGAGAATAAGCCGCCCGCGAGGGCACTTACAGTACCACGGCAATCAGGAGCGTCCCACGCACCACGCGCGAACAGGCAAAATGGCGCTGTATACCTCGAAGGACGGGCCAGCGGTCCATGACGCGGAGCGCGCCAAACCAGACCCCGCCCTCCCGAAGAGCGCGAAGTCCGACAACAGCCAATGAGGACACGTAGGTGTCTGAGGTAACGCCGCCGCCCGGCGCGGAGCCTTCAACTAAGGAAGAAGCGCGTACGGCGGCGGCAGTCCGCAAGTAAAATACATAGAAAGGGCGAGGCAGCTGACACCATATCTATAAAAGTCCAAAGACAGACAATGCCATATAAGTGCAAGGGTCCAATACAGACCATACATAGAAAGGGCGCGGCGGCTGACACCATATCTATAAAGGTCCAAAGACAGACAAAGGCCATATAAGAGCAAGGATCCAATACAGACCACACAGGCACACACCCCCCTTTCTTTCCCCCCGACTACGGGGGGAGCGAGGGGCAAGGGGCAGTAATGCGGGAGGGGCATCCCATAGAGGCTCACCATCAGCCTACACCGCCTACCCTTTGGTGGGGGACTGCGGAGGAGCAGCGCTCCATAAGCACGCGTGGTGCTGCCTACCTTCACCCGACCAGCGCAGCCCAGGCTGGGAGGCACAACACAACGAGGACGGGTGGGAATAGTCCAACAGGGCCGCAGGCTTTAATAGCCCCGCTCACCTGCGAGAGAGTGATACTTCATGTCTTCGCAGTCAGCACTGCAGAGAAATCTGGGGATTTGTGGGAGGTCCCCGGGTATTTGAGGGCTGGGAGGAGCCTGTTTTTGCATGTCTCTGCAGTGCAGCACCATCTGGCGGAGGATAACCCAAGTGTAAGTACTATATCTGGAGCAGGACGTACTGTATACTAAGAATAGTCAACTGGGAGAAGTCCAGCTTATATGTAGTGGATGAACCGGGGGGATCTCCCCAGTCTCTTCGCTCCGGAGAGTGGACAACTTTAAATACTTGGGAATTGTCATGCATGCGGACCCCTCTAAATTTATCGAACTCAATATCTGCCCAGTGGTCGGCTCTCCCTCTTTCAGTCATTGGTCGCATTAACATAATTAAAATGATTTTTCTCCCTAAATTCCTATATCTGTACCAGGCGTCGCCTGTGGTGCTGCCGGCCTCACACTTTTGACTTTTAGACTCCATCATATTCGGGTTCATATGGGGGGGGTCTCTCCCCCCAAAATGAACAGGGCCATCCTTAAAGCCCCGTCGGGATTGGGTGGCTTGGCCGCACTGCACATGCTGTATTTTTATGCCGCACAGCTGGTATATACTACGTGGTGGATGAACCCCCCCATCGGCAACCCGGTAGTGGCTCTTGAGTCCTCTCTGTTGGGCCCAATGCAGAGTCTGGTGTACAGGGGAACAAAGGGTCTTCCCACGCACCACTACATGTATGAGGGCGACGCTATATGTGTGGCAGAAAATACAGGCTATGAGGAATCCCCCCCGATCCCCTTCTGAATGGTCTCCCCACGCACCACTACATGTATGAGGGCGACGCTATGTGTGTGGCAGAAAATACAGGCTATGAGGAATCCCCCCCTCGATCCCCTTCTGAATGGTCTCCCAATACCCCTCTCTGGGATAACCCTAATCTACCAGAATTGAGAGCCCTTCCTGACACAATTTCTTGGAAATAATCTCTTTAGCACAGCTATTCACTGGAGGGACTCTGATGACATACGAGCAGCTGTGCCATGCGTTCGCACTGTCGCCCAGAGACTTCTTCCGGTACCTACAGCCCCGGCACGCCCTGAGATCCCAGATCCCTATAGTGGGACTGCAGCTGGTGGAATCACCGATTGAGTCCCTGATAAGGTCTGCGGATATAAGCAAACCCACCTCTACGTTATATAATGCTCTCATCCTAAGACAACCATCCCCTTTAGGAAAAACACAGAGGAAATGGGAAGAATTGATGATGTGGACCAGGAAGATTGGGAAGAAGCGGTAGATAACCTATACTCCTCTGTTATAGATGGTAGAGATAGGCTGATCCAGGCCAAGCGGCTTCACCAGGTGTATCTGACCCCAGTTAGGTTGAAAAGGATGGGCCTGGCAGAAACAGACCTTTGCCCTAGGTGCAACACCGGTATCGGCTCTTTGCTGCATATGATCTGGAAATGTCCGATTATTTCTGCATTTTGGGACGGGGTGTCCAACTTTATTTCGATCTCAATGGGCCTCCCTGTGAGGAAGTCAGCGTCCCTCTGTCTATTAAGTGTGGTAGAACCCGTGTTGGATGATGGCCCGCAAAAAATCCTGTTGCGTCTACTAATGTTTTATGCAAGGAAATGCCTTCTTTTTAACTGGAAACATCCAAACAAACCATGTCTTTCAGGTTGGAAGAGTTTAATAAATGGTAAACTGATTCTATATAAGATGACCTACCAGGCTAGGGGATGCCCGGACAAGTTTGAGCGAGTATGGGGAACGTGGCTTAATGCTCCTAACTCCACTAGTAGCTAGGAACTACCGGTGCCTCACCCTTCAGGGCTGTAATTCTTCCACAAAGATGAGCTCAACTTAAGAGGCGAGACTGAGAGTGAATGTGGCATGAATAGTGGCTGGTTGTATGTATGTATGTTGTCGTTGGGTGGTTGCAATTGTAATGGTAATTGTAGTTGTTATAGTGGTGGTATTTGTATTGTTGTACTGTACAATTTGAAAAGCATAAATAAAAATTTATAAAAAAATAAATAAAGGTAGATGTGGGGAAATAAGAATGTCAGAATATCTGACAGAATCCCACACCCCCAAGTTCTGCAAAGTAACTCCGCTGGATATATTGGTGTCCTGATATCCAGCGGCGCCCGCGGTACATTTTCGCTTGGCATGGGGCTATTGGTACCGCTGGTAAAACCCAAAATGGTGCCTCTGCTTTTCATTTTAAGGCCAACAGCTGAGCTATTTGAGCAGCATGGTAATGTTTAGCCATTTTTGGGACCTCCACACTTTCCTCCCTCCTAGATCAAAAGAGAGTGGTACTGGCCACCCGGTGCTTGGTGGCTAATCAAATTGATTGCAAATGCTTTAGATGTTGTGAAATATTAAAGCAATTTAGGGAGTAATGACATCTTGACCACGAAAATGCGGCCCATCCAGGAGATTTTGTATAGCGCTTCCATGATTTCACACCGGTAAAATAGGCTTGCGCGGTGGTTGGACATGAGTGACTCCCTGAAAAAAAGTTCTAATGAGTCTATTACTAGCGATAGATTTCTGGAAAAAAATAGATAAGGCCGAGACATGCCCCTTTAGGGTGCTTAATTGTAGGCCCATTTCTAAACAATCCTGTAGAAATTCTAAAATTCTAGAAACCAAATATCTTCTGCATGAAAATTTCCTAGACTCACACCAGGAAATGAACGCCCGCCAGACCCTGTAGTAAATCTTGGCAGATGTCTTCATTCGGGCCTGAATCATGGTATGAATAACCTTAGCTGATAAACCTTTCTCTGCTAAGATCGAGGTCTCGATAGCCAGGCCGTCAAAACCAGCATCTGTAAATTCGGATGCCGAAGCGCCCCCTGTGTGAGAAGGTCTGGATCGTCTGGCAGCCACCACTGATCTACCGACATCCTTACTATGTCTGAAAACCAGCTTCTCCTTGGCCAACGAGGAGCCGCCAGAATGGTTGGTACCCCCTCCTGAGCTATCTTCCTTAGTACACGACCCAGGAGCGGGAGAAAGACGTACAGGAGCTTGAACCTTGCCCAAGAGGTTGACAGGATGTCTGTTGCTACGGCCAGAGGGTCCCTTGATGGAGACATGGACTTCGGCCGTTTGTGCCTGGATGCAAAGAGATCCACCTCCGGACAACCCCAGCGAAGGCAAAGGGCTTGAAAAATCTTCTGACTGAGGGACCATTCTCCCTGACGCAGCTACCCCCTGCTCATTGCGTCTGCCTCCTGGTTCTCTACCCCCGGGATGTAAACTGCCGAGATGCAGGAAACATTCTCCTCTGCCCAAACCAGAATCTGGCTTACTTCCCTTAGAGCATTCCTGCTCCGAGTACCCCCCTGACGGTTGACATAGGCTACCGCCGTCCGATTGTCTGACTGGTCTTAGACAGCCTGTGCCTTTAAACTGGGGGTCAGATACTGAAGCACTAGCCAGATTGCTCTTAACTCCAAAATATTTATGGGAAGCTGATTCTCCTTCGGACCCCACTGTCCCTGGATCTTCTGGGTCTGCAAGATGCCCCCCCAGCCTGCAAGACTGGCATCCGTGGAAACGATCTGCCACTGAGGTGTCAGAAAGGACCTGCCTACTGATAGGTGCAGAGGGTCCAACCACCACAGGAGAGATTGCCTGGCTGAGGGAGTCAGAATAAAGGCCTGATCCAGCGACTGCGGGGCTCGATTCCAGCTTGACAACAGATTTAACTGAAGAGGCCTCATGTGAAACTGGGCAAAAGGCACAGCCTCGAAGCAGGCCACCATGAGGCCTACCAGTTTCATCCCTAACCGGATAGTCGGCTGCTGACAGGCCATTAAGGGCTCTATCTGGCTCTGAATTAACCAAGCCTTCTGCTCTGGCAGAAAGACTCTGACCTGGACAGTGTCCAGAGACATCCCCAAAAAATTCCTTACTGGCGCAGGGGTGATATGGGACATATATAATTGATCACCCAGCCGAACTCTTCTAGGGTCGATAGAACCGTCTGCGTGTCCTTCTCGATCTCCTGAAGGGACCCGGCAGAAATCAAGAGATCGTCCAAGTATGGGATTATGCATATCCCCTGGCTCCTCACAATGGCCATGAGACCTGCCAAGACCTTGGTGAATACCCTTGGAGCCGAGGATATGCCGAACGGCAGTGCCACAAACTGGAAATGTTGACCCTCCAGGGCAAACCTCAGGAATTTCTGATGCCCTGGAAAAATGGGCATCAGACCCCCGGGCTGAATCGCTCTTACCGCTGACTTCAAAGTCTCCATGCGGAAATGTTTCACCCAGATAAACTTGTTGAGACCCTTTAAGTCTAAAATAGGACGCACCGGCCCATCCGTTTTTGGGAATTGTGAACAGGTTGGAGTAAAACCCCTGACCTTCCTCCTGAAAGGGTACCTGGCAAACAACCCCATTTTGAAGAAGATGCCGAACAGCGGCTCTCAGGGCATCTGCCTTTACCTGGTTCCGGGATGCCCCTGACCAAAGGAACCTTGCGGTTGGTCTGGCTGCAAACTCGATCTTGTAGCCTGATGACACCACCTCTTGGATCCAAAGATCCGCCACGTGGCGTCTCCAGATAGGAGCAAAATGCAAGGGATGTCCCCCCACCCGCTCGGGTGAGGGCGCCCCCTCATGCCTGAGTGGGCTTGGCTGGAGGCTTAGGCCTATTTCTCCAGGCACCTCCTGCCCTGTTACGGGCCCTGCCTCTGCCCCAAAAATCCCTACGGGAACATGAAAAGAAGGAGCCTCTACCGCTCTGAAAGGGCCAATATGATGCAGGCTTATGAAAGGGCTGAGCCGACCTCTTTCTCTGTGGAAGCTTGCCATCCTTGACCATAAGGTCGAGACGCTCCCTAAAAAAAGGTAAATCTGTAAGGGACTTTTTAGCGGCAGCATCCGCCGACCATTGTCTTAGCCATAAGGAGCGGCGCAAGGCAACCAGAAGGGCAGAGGTCCTACCACCTAACCTGACTGCATTATCCATGGCAATGATAGCAAAAGTGTTAAAGTCCAAGCAAGCTCTAAACTCCTTGGCCTCCTGAGATTGTCTGCGAGACTTAGCCCTGGCCAAAAGTTTCTTCACCTTCTTCCTCGAAGCCAAGGACACAATAGCTGTACCATAGCAAAAGCATGGCGGGCCAACTGATCCATTCGTCGCTCTGTGGGATCTCTTAAGGATGCATTAGTAGCAGACGGCATGATAGAAGTATTGGACAAGCCTGATACTGGAAAATCCACTTCGGGTGGAAAAGACCAAAGCTTAATCATATCCGCCGGAAAGGGATACCTAGCGTCTAGGATCCTAGGAACAGCCGGTAACTTTCCCGGATTTCCCGGATTTTCCCACTCTTTTAACACCATCCTGGAAAAATGCGTCTGTTCCGGAAATACCTGCCTTTGTCTCACAGGTCTAAACAGGTCGTCCTTCCCTCTTTTTGCCACCTTAAGGGGGGTAATATTCAAAGTTTCAAAAACTGAAGAAAGTAAACATTCTGTTTCGTCTGAGAGAAGGGGATCCTCATCAGAAGAAATATAAAATAGAATTACTGTCCATAGAATTACTGGCAAATAAATCCTCTTCCTCATAAACAGGCTCCAAATGCCTCCTCTTATAGGTGACTTTTTTAGGAATGACCAAGGATAACTGTCTCTCTAAGTTATCCAACCTGTGTGCCACATCCGCCTGCGCCTTGCTGCCTTCCCCCCCTCCGGGGGATATTAGAGTAGGCTGAGCTATGGCGCTCCCCAAAGCAATTGCTGGGCTAGAGACAGGGGCAACCATTCTATTATGGTCTAAACCAATTCTTATGGCGCAAGCGGAACATACTGTGCTGAAACTACCCAGGGGATCCTGCTTACATAAGGGGCAGAGCCTGCCCTGCTCAAGCGGGATGCCCGAATCACTATCCCCTGATGCCTCCCTCATGTTCTTTTTTTTTTTCTTTTGCAAAAAGACCTATAGTCCTAAACCTATGCCAATCCCCAAGGGACTGGGAGGAACCACAACCCCTTTTATCCTTCTTCCAATCTAAAAATAAGCAAGAGAAAAACCCTATTAAAAAATGTCATTAACATTCATAAGACATTACAATACTATCCAATAAAACACAATCGACGTCCACTTACCCCAGCAGCCCTTCTCACACAATAGCCTAGACAAGAAAAAAAAAAAAAATATATATATTTAACAGGATACTCTACTGGGACCCCCATGGGTGCATGCGCCTCATAGCCACTAATGGCGGTCACCCGGATCCCAGTGACCCCCCAGGACCAAACACACAGCGGGGCAATGAGCACCGTTAAGCACCAGGGCCCCCAGCGAGGACAGCGGACCGCAATGGCCGACCCCGTCGCCGCAGCGGCCGCACCGCACGCCGGCCTCCGGGGGCTGCTGACACCTACCTCCTGTCCAGACGAGGTATGCCTGCAGGGTTTCCTGCGGAGAGCGCGGACACCAACCTCCCTCCAGCCGGAGAGAGCCACACTGAAGACGCGGAAGCCGCCTCGTGCTTCCGCATTTGGCTCCGCCCCCCGCGTGACGTCAGACCATGCCTCTTAAAGGAAAAGGCGCGAATTTTAAATTTTAAAGACAAAAAAATCTTTTTTATATTCTTTAAATTAACCTAACACATGTTGGAAGAAGGATGTGTTGGATAAAAATAACATGTTCCTTAGCAGGTACACCAGAGAAAAACCTGCACCCCAAGACACCAACACTTCCACCTTACCTTCACGACCCCAGAACAGCCAAAAGCTGTAGGAGGCAAAATTAAGTCTGGGGGATCCGTGGGAATAAGGCTATGCAGGAAGCCGACAGGGTGCAATACCTCGCTTGCTGCCAATCCTTAAGAGAGAATCTTCAACAGCCTTCACAGTCACTTCAACTGCAAGAATGAAACTGATCTTGATTAGGAGGCAGCTGCTACTTATGGGGCCGGGAGGGGCCATGCCTTTTTTGTCTTGCAGTCACATCCTATTGGCAAGGAGGTAATCCCAAGTGTAAGGAGGGTCTGGAATGGATCAGAAGAAAAATAGATGTCACAACATAGCATGGAATGAAGGATGCAAAGGGAAACCAAACCCATACTTAAAGACGATTCATCTGCGACTGGTGGCAGTCGATCGCACCCATGACATTGGGCATATTGGCCAGCTAGTAAAAGCCTAACTTAAGCATATTACAGGCTACCATGGTGTCAGGGAAACATATATACTTATCCACCAAAGTAGCAATGCCATCAAAAAATGTATTGAATGTGCAGATGAGCGTAGGCTGGGATATGCCCACACAGAGAGCATCCAGCCTCTTGAACGAGCCGATCTCCAAAAACTGAAGGCAGGCTACCAATTTGGTCATGCCCGCAATTGCATGCCCCTTGCTTGTGGTGGGGGCCAACCATGGCCGCAACTCACAATACAGTCTCTCAAGGAAGACATGGTTAAGTCAGGTCACCTTGAATAGCTGAATGCCATGCATGCGATTGACATCCACACACAGCTGATGCAATTGAAAGTCTGTCAGGCACATGTAGAGCAAGCTGCGATGCTGCAGACAAATGTACTTTGACAGGAATTCATCAGAGGGCTCCATCACCAAACGTTCCTGCACACCATGCCATGAGCCCGTATTTGGAGCATAAATAAAACCCGAGGGGCAAATCATGCCTAACCAGGGCTGTGAATCATGCACAAGCCCATACTAATCACATATTATATGCTATAATGCGAATACAACATGGGGGAAATACGCAATAGACACGATATATCGAAAAGGCTTAATCGCAGTTACAGAAACACTAATACGTTCAGAAAAACACCGGAAGCTCAAAAATGGACCAAACAATAAGAAAACAATACGCATACACACACTTTTTTATGCGTAAGTGCCTTAATGCCTTAAAGATAGGCTGTGAATCAACCTTATTATCACTACTTCCTTCAATATACATACAGGTACCAGGTACAGGTACAGGTCTTATTTGCTCTGGCATTAGAACCCTTGGAAGCAATTCTTAGAACATTTGATAACCTAACCTGAATGAAAATAGGTGGCCTGGAGGAAAGGGTATACTCTTATGCAGACAACATGCTCCTATTTCTGGCTGACCTTGAGAAGTCACAAATTATAAACGACTTTGGGAACTTCTTTGGGTTTAGGGTTAATTGGCATCATAGATTTCCGCTAGCTGCCAGCTACAGATGTAAACACCACCCGAAGCTTGGTGTATGCGCCAAGAGATCTGGCCAAAACCCTCCAAAGTGGGCTCAGGGCGTTTCCCAGGCAGAGTACTTACACTTGTAGCAGTCACTCTTGACTCCGGTAGGCAGAAGAAGGAACTCAAACACAGGCCATGTGAAGTTTCAACTAAGGGATGCCCCTTCCTTTAATCAGAGGAGTGGGCTGTACTCCAGTTAGCTCCCTATCCAATGGGGGCCTCTAGTGGCCTCCTAACATAATTACAGCTACTCTAACCAATAAATCTATTGCTTAATCTAATCCACCCTCCACCAGGACATCCCAGGTAATCCCTCATTCTCCAGGCACCCCCTCTCAGTTGCACCCCTAGCCAGAGGACTCCGATCTTAGGCAAATCTTTGAACAGTTTCTTTGGGCAAGTAAATCCCATAGGATAGCTTTGGACACCCTTATGTTGACCACTGATCAGGCTAGCCCTCCCTGATATGCATATTTTTTTTGCATATGCATATGTTTTATTTGGCCATGAGTGGTTGGTCCAATGGAGAGACTCTCTGTGGCACCATATACTGCAGGCATACAGCAGCTGAACTTGGCATGGGTCTTATTAACTGTACTTTATCCTTATATCTCAATCTTTATCTTATTTTCAAATATACACGTCATACAGCACATAATTTAAACATGTACAAATCATTACATAGAAAGAGCACACATATTTAATATTTGGAATCAAACCTAGAGAAAATAATTAGGAGATTTTATGCCTACAACGCATATATTGCAGAGCCTCAGTATTAGATTTAACCAATAAAACATTATTTCATTATCCAATCCTACACTAGTTTAATCGCTGTCTGTTAGATGCAGCCCCCACCCCATACCCTAATAGTGGGACTCCAATATGGAGCTGATGGGTGCCACGCCCTCTCAAGGAGGAAAGCTAGGAAGAGAAGAAACAAAACAAAAGACAGAAAAGAGAGGGGAAAAAGGAAAAAGAAAGAACATAAAAAAACACTGTTAGACTTACCGGTAACAGATTTTCAGGAATCCTTCAGCTTGACCACATGGAGAGATTATGCTCCACCCCCTGGGAGTAAGCACAAACATGAACAGAGATTAAAAGCCCCACCCCTTCATCCCCACCTCAGTAATTGAAAACTAACCTATTACCACCCTTGGACTCTGGGCGCGTAATCAGTGGTTAAGCTGAAGGATTCCAGAAAAATTTGTTACCGGAAAGTCGAACGGTGGTTTATCCAAGTCATCCTTCAGCTTGACCACATGGAGAGGATTAGGCAAGTAATTAATCCCTTGGGTGTGCAAAGCTGCAAGTAATACCCTTCTACCAAAGGCCTGGTGTTTTGCAGATAGCAAATCAAGTCCATAATGTTTGAGGAAGGTATGGGGCAATGACCACATTGCTGCTTTGCAGATCTCATCTATAGAGGTTCCAGTCCTTTCTGCCCATGGCGTAGCCATAGTTCTTGTAGATTTAGCAGATACCTCTGGGTAGATACCCCCCTAGTCGAATATGCTTGTGCAATAGTCTGTTTTATCCATCTGGCTATATTGGACTTTGAAGCTGCTGAGCCTTTCTTTTTTCCCGCTAAAAGTTATAAAGAGTTGTTCTGTTGTGCGGCACTCTCTTTACCTTTCCAAATAAATGATCAGGCCACTTCTAACATCAAGCAGCGAGAGATCTTCTTCCTTAATGCAAACAATTGGCTCAATGGTCAATCAGACCAGAGAGTCACAAAAAAGAAGCACCACCATATAAAGTTAACTCTACAGTTTATTGATTCATGGTCCACAACAAACATTTAAAAACCACAACAACACGACAATAGACATATTAAAAACACACCTCTACCTGCCCTGTCACTATGTATAACAATAGTCGGGCTGGCTGGATATTGCGCATGGTGAGAGCGCGCCGTTCGGTGGCTGCAGGGGCAGACTGGCAGTAGGGCATACCGGGACAAATCCCGGTAGGCCGCAGCTAGTCCCACAATTGTGGGCCTCTCTTTACCTTGCTGGGCTGCTCCAGGTCTTGCAATGTGTTCCGCAGTGGAACACAGGTGAATGAAGCGCAGTCGCTGGTTATCATATTGCTTGTGCTGCAGCCTATGATAGCCGGGCTGCAATACAGGAAGCAACATTAGTTCCGGACAGGTCGGAGGCCAGGGCTGGCACGGCGCATAAGGTTCAGCATGAAGCGAAGGAGAACACGTGGGAGGAACCGATGATGAGGCAGAGAAGAGCGCGGCTGCGCATCGGCAGCCGGGTTCCGTATCCTAAGAGGTCAGAGTCTGTCCTTTCTCCCTCTCAATCACCCGACCATGTCGTCCCTGGATCAGCAGCAGGGGCTGTAAATCTGATGTGCTGGGAATTAACCCTTTCAGGGACACCACCTCAAGCACATTTAAAAAGTAAGCCAAATGTTTTTGTCCTTTTTGAAAAACTTTTTTTTTTCTACAATGTGCAAGCTGCTTGTACACAGAGATCCAGTAAAGGTCCTTTCCTATTCCAGTTTTGCATTTAGCCCTAATTGTTTTTCATAAAGTGGATCAAAACACAGCTCACCTGGGTTTTGGTCTGTTTAAAGTGGACCATTTCACCAACACAGCTGGCCCTAGAATCTAAAAGACTCCAGGGCTGGCCGACTAGGTGCCCCTGGGGGCTCCAAATGGATGCTCCACTGTATGAACCCCTTAGCATTCCACTGGTCATTTGCCATGGCTGCATCCCTGGCGTTCCTACAGCATCCGCCCAGACATTCAGATAGGCAGGGATGCGCACATCATAGGGAAACCAGGAATGCGCCTGCTGCTGTTCCCTATGCCAACGCTGAGTCCTAAACAATGGCTTTATGCCGTGCATTAGTAGCACAATATAAAGCGCCAATTGGACAAGTGTCTACGAATATGCTGTGGGACTGGTGCAAAGGTGAGTGGGGTGAGCAATCTGGGGGTTATACACAGCAGGGTATCCCAAATCGAGAGGCCCCTGGGGCAGGGACCTATCACCAAGATAATGAAAATCCTGGTGATAGGTCCACTTTAAAGAGGAACAACACCCAAGATTTTCTCAGTAAAAAACTACCTGACTACCAATCTAATGGCACATGCACCCAGCTAGAGGCCAGTGGGGATGTGGCCGGCAGCATGCTTAGCTCCATTCAACCCTTCAGCCAACAAGAATCAGCGCATGTGCCGCTGGAGCGGCAGTCAGGTAAGTTTTACCAGCGATCCGTGGGGCTACCCCAGGGTCAAGGACCAATCCCAGGTTTTGGTAAGTTTTAATATATATAATAAATATATTAATGTGACATTAACACACTTATACTGGGCTGTACAAAGTACAGCAGGGCCGTTGTGACCAAAAAGTCCAGGGCCATTTTTTGACCCCAGTCCGCCCCTGGGTGGCTGGTTCAGTTTGCGCCCTGGTGTGAGCCATGTTCCGGAGCTCCTGGGTCGAGCCTGAGGTAATTCCCCGCCAATATGTGTATGAAAAGCGTGCGCCGCCATGGTTTGTTCTATATAGCCGCCGCTTCCAGCGCTTGATGCACCTGGGCGCGCTCGTCCTGTCCGGGCTGGCACTCTTACTTACACCACCACCCCCCCCCCCCCCCGGACCTTCATCCCACGGTGCATCTCGTATTGTTCCCAATGATGTGAGAGCCATCGAAAACACTGTGAGAATCTCTCTCAAAGCCAATTTCACAGACGAGGCTCTTGTGTATGTTGATGTGTAATTATCACTAGCGTTTTTAGAGCATTTTTTAACGTATTTTGTGTGCATGTCAGGTGAGATTCTTCTAGTTTTTTTTTTTTCCCGCTCAGATTCAGGTCTCCCTTTGCTGTATTCAGATTTCCAGTCTTTCATCAGCTAATAGGGTCCTCTTTTCATCAGGTGCGGGTATTGCCACATTATATTTTTTTTTTCCCCCCCTCTCCCTCCCCCATCCCTCATTCCCTTCCCCCCTCCCTCTAACTGAACCACGGGACTGCTTGATTGACCCACTGCAGTCTATTACATATAAACATATATACAAAAATAACATACCAATTTTCCCTAAGCATTTATTTGGTGGCATGCTTCCTACTCCTACTATAATTTTTTTTTAAAGTTTTCTTCTAGCTTCCATCAGAAAATTCCCGTTTTTACCTTCGTTAAGCCCCTAAATTCCGTGAACTTTTTGTGAGATTTATACACAGGCACTGGCTTTTTTGGTGGATTCTACAAATATGCAAGCCTATTTTTTTTAACTGTTTCACATTCCCTGGTCCTGCAAGCCCATTACTTACTTATTGCTGCGCCAACTCTCTTCTGTTCCAAACTACTTAGTATGCCATGCATTCTTCTTCTCCTAAAGCATACCTTAACCACTTTAATGCATTCTTCTTTTTAATTCATAAAGCATACCTTAACCACTTTAATGCATTCTTCTTTTTAATTCATAAAGCATACCTTAACCACTTTAATGCTTGTCATGCATTCTTCCCTACTTCTTCCTAGTTGAATATTTGGGATGCCCACATGGATATAATGTAAAAATTACTGAGGTAATGCTACCTAGTGGCACATAGCGTCTGGTGAACACCAGACGCGGTACGTAAAACCACATTTAATAAAGTGAATCTGACTCATCTCCCCATGATTCCTACTCTAGGATCGACTATCTCTTCATAGAACATAGATACCTCCAGCTGACACAGAAGGCCGAGATAGATTCTATTACAATCTCGGACCATGCCTTGATCTCTCTTTCACTGAGAATACCCGAGTGGCCTGCAAAACCAAATTTGTGGATTCTTAATGAGTCCTTACTTCAGGACCCAATCATAAAAGAGGAGGTCAGGAGAGAGCTCGGATCTTACTTTGATCTGAACACCAGACCAGAGACGAGTCCCCTCAATCTGTGGGCGGCCCACAAGTGCTATATTAGGGGCATCCTTGTGAAGATAGCGTCCAGAAGAAAAAGAGAGAGAGAGAAAGCCATCGGTGACCTGCTGGAGAAGATCGGTAGACTGGAAGCCGAACATAAAAGACAGCAAGCAATGAGTGTCGGACAGGAACTGGCAAAAGCACGGGAAAATCTGAGACATAATGCTGGTCCGCCGACGCACTTCTGGCCGGGGTGCGTGCGGCGGCGCGGCCATGAGCGGGCATCACTGGCGTGGGAGCGGGGAAGGTCAGTATATAGGGGAGCCACTGGGACCATTGCTTAAGACCTTTTGGCCAGAGGAAGTAACGGGTCCCCTACCGTTACGTAACGCGTTGGCTGGGGCAGGCATCTTGTGATGGGTAATGTACTTATTTGAGCACACGTGTATGTTTTGATTAATTTCTTTTTTCTGCTTTCGGTGGTCCTCACTTAGAAATAATAGGTTTCACCTTGTTAGCACTTAGCACTTTACAGTATTATTATTGGATTGATGTATAGGATGAAATGCACAGTAATTGATCATGGTATTTATATGAATAGCATATGAATTTGGATAGGCACTAGAGAATAGCTTGCCCACAGTGCCCCCTGGTGGTCATTGTGTCTGATTTTTAAGTTTGTTTTAAATGTCTTGTAAATTGGTGGTCCTTGAGTAATAATAAAACAGGATATTTTTGAATAATTTTTGGGTAGTGCTGTTTTTGCTCTGGCGTAGTTGGAGAGACTGTGGGGTCTCTTCCTAGGGTAATTTTTACATGTACATGGCCAGTGTAGCACGCCCCATTGACAAGTTGGTGCGTTTATATCTTTTTCTAATCTGGTCAAAGCTAAAGCTTCGCTCCTAAGAGTAAGGCACTCCTATGAATACGGAAATAAATGCAGACGCTCCTTGGCAAGGGCGATCCACGAGCAGAGAGCGAACAATTTTGTTCCGCAGATCTTAGGAGCGGGGGGACAGGTATGCACCAGCCCAGGCGACATCGCTGAGGCATTCAGGCAATCAGGCAATTTTACCGCAAATAGTATAATCTAGCTGTTGGGGGAAGCGGTAAGTCTAACCTGCTCCATAATGCAAGGGATTACGTGTCTACTTCAGGCCTCCCAACGCTAAACCCTGAGATCATAGAGTGGGCTCAGGCAATCAGACTTTCACAGACAGGTAAGTCCCCAGGCCCGGACGGGTTTACCCTGTCCTACTACAAATGGCTGGGAGACATTCTGACCCCGCGGGCGGTGGCCGCATTCAACTCTTTTGTCCGAACAGACATTGCCCCCTGACATTCTAAGGGCCCAAGTTACGGTCATACCGAAGCAGGGGAAGGATCCCCTTCTTTGCTCCAACCACAGGCCGATATCTCTACTAAATGTAGACTTGAAACTATTCGCCAAAATACTGGCAAATAGGCTGGTATTTAATCAAGCGGGCTTTTACCCCTAAGAGAGAAGCAAGAGACAACGTGACCCGAGTCCTTGACCTTATCCACCTGATCCATGAGGGGAAAATCCCTGCCATGCTGCTCTCCACGGTTGCGGAGAAAGCATTCGATAGGGTCCACTGGGATTTTATCCGGGCTACCCTGGAACATCTGGGTCTGCAGGAAAATATGAGGGCCTGGATATCATCTCTATATTCCTCTCCCTCAGCATGTGTTAAATGTGAAAACAAATGGAACAAGGCAGGGGTGCCCGCTATCCCCGATTATATTCATTCTAACGCTGGAACCCTTCCTGTGTCAGGTGAGGGTGAATCCTGATATAAAAGGGGTGGTAGGCGGAGGATCTGAACATAAAGTAGCAGCCTTTGCCGACGATTTGCTTTTCTGTATTACCCAACCGGCAATAACGATTCCCAACCTATTAGTATTAGAGTATGCGGAACTCTCGAACTTCAAAATCAATTTACAAAAATCAGAAGCACTCAATAGCTCCCTGCCACAGAGACATCTAGCAAGCATGGAAACCAGCTTTGCATTTCGCTGGTCGGCTGTATCAATTTTCTATCTGGGAGTACAGATTACCCCTTCATTGAAGGATGTGTTTGCCAAAAACTTTCCACCACTGCTGACAGTAATTAAGAGGGACCTCAACATCTGGAAAGACAGGATACAGTCCTGGTTTGGCAGGTGTAATGTCCTTAAAATGAATGTCTTACCACGGCTACTATACCCCATTCAGGTGTTACCTATCCATCTACCAGCCTCCTTCTTGAAATCCGTTCGAACAGAATTTATAAAATTTGTGTGGGGAGGCAAGAGCCCGCAAATCTCACAAAGACTACTCACCTTACTGAAGACAAGAGGGGGAGTGGGACTCCCAGACGTCAGAATGTATCACGCAGCGGCACATCTAGGCAGAATTGTGGACTGGAACCTCCATGGAAAACACAAACGCTGGGTCCAGCTGGAGCAGACGTGGTGCCCGGTTCCACTGGCAGGCCTGCCCTGGGTTCCTGGTGCGATTCCGAGTGCACTCAGGACTCATCCAACGATAGGCCCAACTCTCCAGGTATGGAACAGACAAGCTTCGTAGGAGAACATAGCCCCCACACCCTTCCTGCTCAGACCAGTCATAGGGGCCCTAGATTTTATCCCGAACCGGTTGGACGCTGGTTTGGGAGGTGGAGGGCGCCCGGAAGAGGCACCGCCCGTGATTTCCTGAACGGCTCTAGATGGAAGACCCAACAGGAGCTTGTGTCGTGGGGGGACCCCGCATTGGAGAGCGCTTCAAATCTCTCACTTTCTGGATAACTTGCCCCCACCTGAGGAGTTTGGGAGGGCGCTAACGCCCTTTTGAGCGGTTATGCGTGTCACCAGAACTGATTAAAGGGGTGCTATCCATGGTATATCAATTCCTGATAGATCCAGGAGAGACCTTCGTGCCAGGCATTGTAGGAGCATGAGAGAGAGACCTCGAAGTTACTTTTCCCCAAAATCAAGTAAAGAAAATTCTCGAGCTGGCGCATCGAGCTTCGGTCAGCAACTCTTACCAGGAGGCGGGATACAAGATCCTTTGCCGATGGTACAGAACTCCTCAGACGCTGCATCGGTTCTACCCATCGGTCTCGCCACTCTGCTGGAGGTGCGAAAAGGCCCAAGGCTCCATCCTACACATATTCTGGGAATGTGAGAAAATAAGGGGCTTCTGGAGGAGCGTTGTGGAGTGGATCCGCAGGATAATGTGCGACGACATCCCACTTTCCCCAGAGACCCTCCTGCTTCACTCCATCAGGGGAGAGGTTGGGAGATATAGAAAGTCATTGATTATTCACCTGGTGAACGCAGCTAGGGTGTGCATACCGGCCCATTGAAAGTCCCCCGCTGCACCTCCCATTAGCTCTTGGATCCGCAAGGTGGAAGATACTAGACGCATGGAGGACTTGACGGCCCTTCTCAAGGGCTCAGAATAAAAGCATAGATATTGATGGTTGCCTTGGGACATGTTCATAGAATCCTCTGAAGGCAAGAAACTGTGGAACTCAGCATGACCGCAAGGGGTTAGGCTTGATGGGTGAACGACGAGAAGAGATGTCCAGTCCGAGCGGGGAAACACGGGTCTGGATGGGGCGCGGGGGGGCGTGGGCCGGGGGGTTGCTTCCCCCCCTCCCCCCCTCCGCGCTATGTCTTCCTTTGCTCCTTCCCCTTCCTCTTTTCCCACTGTTCTTCTCTAACCTTATATCCTGACCTATAGCCCCCCTTATTCCCCCCCCCCTTTAACAAAGCAAAAACTGGTGGAGGGGAATGGCGAGGCTCAATATAGGTAGCAGCCGGGGGGTGAAGTACGCAGAGGTCCAGTAGGTTTTTGATGTTGTGATCTTTATGGCTTGTTATGGCTTTGTGTAATATACATTCTGGATTTATCTGCTCTATGAACCCGATTTTTGTATTTGCCTGCCTTGCTACCCTTTCTAAGGGTAATAAAGTGAATCTGGTGAGCGCCCTTAACAGCTCCATGTAGTGTCACATGTATTAATACAGGCAGCTCAGCAGGTTCAGGAGTGCCACATATTACCTTTCGCTCAGTGTCGCTCTGCCATACATTTCAATGGGGTTTCATTTGTTGGTGTTTAAATAGTGTGTTGGGCAGTTAAAATTAATTTTTTTTTTTTGCTCAAATAATTGTGTGACCTCTCCTGGCTGCAAACAAACACTTTTGTAACACAGGGTTAGGTATTTTATCTTACACCTAGGTAAAAAAAAAAAAAATATTAAAAAAATTTAAAAAGTTTCCCCCTGCTCCCCAGAAAAAAAACAGAAAACATTCCTACTTCCAGGCAAGTCACCTAAGCAGTGTGATCAAATTTTAAATAAACGGGGCGTGGCTACGGCATGAGAGAGTGAGGGCACGTTTTGGAGAGCTCCCGTTCAGCCCCAGATTTTATAGCTGATTATCACCCCCATATTTGCCCTATTTGGCCAGATGAGGGGCAATAAGAAGAAGAAGACAGGGGACAACCTCAAAAGAACCCCAAAATCCACCATCGGCACCTTTTTTCTTCCCAAAACCCAAGGGCTTATGGACCAGCCGGACAAAATGGTGCCGGACCAAGCACATGGTCCCTGTGGGCAGGCAGAGAATGGAAGGAGCGCGTCGGCAAGTTTATCCCCCTATGCATCCCGAGAGGTGAGCGGTGCAAGAAACAAGCCGAGACCTACCCTGAGCAAGCCTGGAGGTGTGGGAGGCGAGGAGGTCCAGAATGCCGCCGGGGCTGCGGGACCGGCGCCCGGCGCGGCGCTGGGGGACGTGGCCGTCCGGGAAGCTGAGCTGTGCGGCGGAGGGCGGGGACGGTCCGCCGCAGCTTTGGCTCGGGGCGGTGCTGACGAGGAGCCCTTGAGGAGCGACGTCGGCGGCGGCTCGGAGGTGAGCTGCGGGAGCGGGGGAGGGGGCCGCGGCGGTGCAGGCAGTGAGGAGCGGGTGCCTGTGACAGCCGCATTGCTGAGACATCAAGCGGCATCCAGCGGCTGCATGTCCCCCTATCACGCCGGGCAAGTGTATGAGGCCAGAGGCGGGGGCGGACTGACACCACAAATGGAGGACTCCCCGGTGGGTCCCACCTCAGTGGGGGGAAATAGAGGGGACAGTGGGCAATTATTAACCCCATGCGAGCCCATGTCACCGGCCTTAAGGGGGAACTCCCCAGCCAGTATGGAGCAGCGCTGTGACCCTGATGCGGGGGCGGACATCCCTGCCCCAACAAACAGATTGGTGCATGTGGATGTTCATCCTGTCCCGGCCGGCCCCGGTAGCAGTCCCCAGCGCAGACACCTGCAGAGTTACAAACACATCGATCTAGAATGGTCCTCAGAGTCCAGCGTTGATTCTGTGAGCGGCGCAACTCCCGGTCGGGAGGGTGGAGGAGTCACAAGAGATGTCGACGTGAGTCCCCCTCAACGACAGGGTGTCTCCCTTGCCGCCCCTTCCCATGGATCGCCTTTGGGGTCTCTTCCCACCGACCAACTATACGTAACTCCAACCATCGACCCTAGTCTCCAGGCTATTTTACAATACTTGCCGCCGAAATCAGAGCTTAAAGCGGACCTGGAGGCAGTGGCGACCAGAATTGAGAGAGCGCTGCGTAGGGAAATCGAGGATATACAGCAGAAAAAAGTCGCCACCCTCGAGGACTCCCGTGATGATCACGAGGCTCGGCTATCAAACCTAGAATGAATGCAAGCAGTACACCAGCAACAAATGACCGAACTTCGGCTCCAAGTGGACGACCAGGAAAATAGAAATAGGCGCAACAACTTGAAGATTTGTGGCATTCCTGCTCCTGGAGTCGGTCCGAGCAGAAGCATTGCGTTCCTCAGCAACGGAACTATTTAATTCTCTGCTGGGGAGATCCCTAGAGGCGGAAGTCATCATTGACCGGATCCATAGAGTGGTGGGCCGCCCGGCCCGAGATCCGCAGGCCCCTAGGGACGTCCTGTGTAGGATCCACTTTTTCACTGTCAAGGAGGACATCCTGCGAAGGGCTTGGGAGAGAGGCAGGTTTGAATGGCGGGGTGCACAGATCACGATATTACCCGATGTATCGCGCCGCACCCTGCAGATGAGAAGAATACTCCGACCTTTACTCGACAAGCTGCAGGAAGTAGGGGCCTCATACAAATGGGGTCACCCTTTCCATCTCATAATCCGCAAGGACAATTCTGTTTTTGCCGTAAGGCGGACCTATCTAGCATGTTTATCTTCTTAGGATTGGAGGCCTTCCCGATTCCGGACTGGCTAGACTTTAACACGCCGCCCCCGCTACCACAGAGGGCTCCTAGGCGTCCTCGGTGGGTCCGTGAGAGGGGTGGGGACGAGCCTGGGAGAAATCCAGATTTCCATCGTGAGCAGAGTGGAGGCGGGCCCCGGAGAAACCCGGTTCCCTAAACGTGGATCGGGTCCCGTTCTTCATTTTCCCATCTCCTATTTGTCCTTTCACATGCGGCACCTGTAGGAGACATTGTCTATTCCTGAACTTTCTCAGCCGCTGAGATACGGGGGGCCTGGCGGATGAGTGTTATGTTGAGTTGTACTTGATTCGTGTTCCGCTTTCCGTGTCTTGGCTGCCCTTGTTCCAGTCTGGAGGGAGACGCTTTGCCGGTGGGGGGGCCGTCCTCTCTCTTCGATCCGTTGATTAATGATTCGGGGGTGGAGGGGGGGGGCGGCCCACCGCTCCCGGTTCGCGGGGTTGGGGGCACATGGGCCCGCCTCTGGGCGGAAATATAGCGATGTTTGATAATGCCTTGTGTTAAGTTTAAAGTTTAAGTTTAAATGTAAGCTAATAATAGTTGTTTCTGCACTATGGTCAATGTGGTTCCGGGGAGTGTGGGGCGGGGGGTGAGGAGGATAGCACAGAAGTCGGACCCAGCAGTAGTGATATCTGCTTGCTTATCTGGCATGATGAGGAGGGGTCTGATATCTAATAAAGGGCTATCGGGAGCACGCTCTGTCGTTGCAAGGCTACTTCCCCCAATAGGTTCCCGTGCCATCCTGTAGGGTCTGGACCCGCCAGGATTTGCGTGGGCAAGGGGCTTTAGCTCCTGTCTGTTAGTTTAATTTGCCTCCCCTGTAGGGAGGGCTTTCTAAAGTTTAGGCCTCGCCTGGCTTAGGCCGGGGGAGACATCTTATTCCTTTTCATCTTCCTCTCTGTTGCCTTTTTTTTCTTTTCTGTCTTTATCTGTCTCTATCTACTTCCCCTCTTTCTGTGGGGGACCCGGTTCCTGCCCCGGCCCTGAGACACTAGCTACGGTTGAAATACTCAGGGCGTCGCCGCCATTTATAGCTGTGTAGCCGCCCCACGCGCCACCTGATCCTGATGGCCGACCTAAAAGTATGTACGTTTAATGCTAAGGGGCTCAATATACCTGAGAAGAGGGCAAAAATTATGTATGGCTTCCATAAAAAGAGGGTAGATGTGGTCATGCTTCAGGAGACACATTTTTGACTGGGGAAGGTGCCAGAGATCAAAAACAGATACTATGACCGGTGGTTCCACAGTCCTAACCCCGATAATAAGTCTAAAGGAGTATCTATAGCCATACACAAGAAGGCCCCCCTGGAGCAAATGGAGGATAAACTGGACCCGAAGGGTAGATTTTTATTTCTCAAGTTTGTGCTATGTGAGTGTCAGGAATAGCTTTGTTACGTCTGTCTAGTTGGACTGTTTCCCTTAAGTTTTCCCTTAGTTAAGATGGCGGATTGTGTCTCAGCTGGGTGCCATCTTACTTCCTGTCATGTATATAAACCTCTCAGGCCTGTTGCTCAGTGCTTGAGTATTGTGTTAGACTTCCTGCTTGTGCAGTTCTCTGGCCTGGAACTTACTCTCCGGTTTGTTCCTCCACTTGCGGTTTACCCTGCAAATCCTTGCTACCTGCTGACCCGGATTGGACTTTGACTCTGCATTGATCTGCTTCCCTGCTGCTGACCCGGATTGGACTTTGACTCCGCTTTGATCTGCTTCCCTGTTGCTGACCCGGATTGGACTTTGACTCCGCTTTGATCTGCTTCCCTGTTTGGACTTTGACCTTCTGCGCTTTGGCCTAGTCTCTGCCATTGGACTCCAGCAGTATTCACCAGTATCGTGACAGGATACTCAAGCCAAAAATGGAGTCCGCTGGGACTGGGTGTTTGGAAGTTCGCATTAACCAGCTGCAGTCTACTCTGGCTAATATGCACGCCGAGATGCAGACGTTGAAAAACAAATATGATGCCTTTGAAGGACAGACTTCTCACAATGTCCATATTTATGGACAAACAATTCAAGAGCTACGTGGGACGGTGCAGACATTATCTGACCGGATGGCTCACTTGGAGGCTCAAGCTTCTGTACTACCTACTTCCGTGCCTGCCATGAGTCCTAAGTTGCCACCGTTCAGATTTGGCGGAGACCGTGACAAATTCAGGGGATTCCTCAATCAATGTAGGCTATACTTTGATGCAAATCCAACCCAGTTTCCTACTGACCGGTCTAAAGTCCTGTGTATCATCATGTTGCTGACACATAAAGCCATAGCCTGGGCTAGTCCATTAATTGAGACCCAAGACCCCCGGCTGAACAACCTTGAAGACTTCATCAACGCCATGAGTCAAATGTTTGATGATCCCAATCGAGGTGCTACAGCTGAAGCAGCACTACTAGCTTTGCGCCAAGGCAGACGCCCCGTCACCGAGTATGCTATGGAGTTCAAGAGGTGGGCTATCGACACTGATTGGAATGACGCGGCGAAAATGTCTTTCTTTAGGAAAGGACTTTCCAGCGCATTAAAAGACGAACTTGCCCGTGCAGAGGCCCCTTTAGGCTTAGACGACTTTATTAACCATTGTATTAGAATTGACACCCGACTATCTGAACGACGACAAGAGAAATGGGCTACCTTGAATTTTGATACTAAACAGTACCCTTCTTTTCCTGTAGCTATTTCTAAGGAACCGCAAGGAAAGATTCAAAGAGAATCGGGCAGTGAGCCGATGCAAGTAGATTCCATACTAAGGCGTGAAAGCATTGACAGAAGAGAGCACAGGCTCCGGGAAAGCTTATGCTTCTACTGCGGAAAATCTGACCACTTCCTTATCAACTGCCCTAGCCGCCCTCGGAGATTGGTAGCAGCTATTATGGATCCTGAATTTTCGGACAGAGAATCAATTGTTTCCGAAACAGAATTATCTGAGGAAGCAGTTATCCATTCCATCTCATCGGTGGCCCCTCATATTAAGAAAGAAAATAAAGACTCCCATTGCTTTCTTCCCATTAAGTTTCTGACTAATTCTCAGTGGATTTCTGCCTCTGCTATGGTGGACTCTGGGGCTAGTGGCAATTTCATGGACCTTTCTTTTGCCCAAAAGCATGGGGTCAGATTTAACAAAAAACTCTCACCCTTGGTAATGGAAACCGTAGATGGATCTCCACTGAGCTCAGGGCCTGTGGATCAAGAGACGGAGCCACTTGAGGTCATTATAACACCCCAGCACCGTGAAGTCCTCTCTTTCCTGTTGATCTCGTCTCCACATTTTCCTGTTATTTTAGGCCTACCATGGTTGCAAGCACAGAACCCTGTCATCAACTGGGAAACTAAAGAAATAAGCTTCCCTGGGGAAGATGGTCTTTCGACAGGGTACTCTGAACAAGTTGAACCAGTTGAAAATAATAAAATGGTAGAATTACCCTCTGTATACAAGGACTATGCGGACGTGTGCGAAAAACAAAATGCCGACAAGCTTCCCCCACATAGATCTTATGACTGTCCCATAGAATTGTTTCCTGGTGCACCTATACACTTTGGACACATTTACCCTTTGGCAGACCCCGAACTAAAAGCCCTCAAGGACTACATAGAAGAAAACCTGGCTAAGGGGTTCATTCGCCCATCTTCTTCACGTGCGGGGGCTCCCATATTCTTTGTAAAAAAAAAAGGACGGTTCTCTAAGGCCGTGCATTGACTACAGGGAACTTAACAAAATTACAATCAAGAACCGCTACCCTCTACCATTGATTCCTGAGCTCTTGGAGAGAGTACGACATGCAAAGGTGTTCACCAAGTTAGACTTGCGTGGCGCTTATAACTTGGTCCGTATAAGACCCGGAGATGAATGGAAGACAGCGTTTAGGTCACGTTATGGACATCATGAATATCTCATGATGCCTTTTGGTCTTTGCAACGCCCCTGCTACCTTCCAACATCTTGTCAATGATATCTTCAGAGATCTTTTGGACCAGTTTGTAGTCGTTTATTTGGATGATATCTTAATTTTTTCCAACTCTATGGAAGAACATCAGAGACATGTGAAATTGATTCTGGATCGTCTAAGGAAGAATCAACTCTACATTAAAATTGAAAAATGTGATTTTCATCAAACTGAAATACAATTTCTGGGTTATATAATTTCACCCCGTGGTTTACACATGGACCCTAGCAAGATTAAAGCAATAGTAGACTGGCCTACTCCAAAAAACATAAAGGATGTTCAACGTTTCATAGGTTTTGCCAATTTTTATAGACGTTTTATTAGGAATTTCTCGGAGATCATAACTCCTATTACACAGTTGACTAAGAAAGGACATGCCTTTGCTTGGTCTCCTCAAGCACAAGAATCCTTTTGTCTCCTAAAGTCCAAGTTCACTACAGCCCCAGTGCTAATCCATCCCGACCCAGAATGCGCCTTCATTGTGGAAGTAGATGCTTCAGACTGTGCTATAGGGGCTATTCTGTCTCAGAGAACAGGAGACAAGGGGTTATTGCATCCCTGTGCCTTTTTCTCTCGCCGTTTATCACCCGCTGAGAAGAATTATGATGTGGGTAATAAAGAACTGTTGGCCATCATTGCAGCATTTAAAGAATGGAGGCATCTCCTTCAAGGAACCTCACAGCAAATAATTGTTCTAACTGATCACCGTAACTTGGAGTTTGTTAGATCAGCCAAGTGTCTATCTCCTCCCCAAACTCGTTGGAGTCTTTTCCTCAACCAATTCAACTTTGTAATCTCATATCGGCCTGGATCTCGTAATGGCAAAGCGGATGCTCTATCTAGAATTTTTTCCAAAGATTGCACTTCTATTATTCCACCCAAAACTATTGTTCCTGAGTCTAATTTTATTGGAGTAATCCAAAATAAGGACTTGCTGGAAGAGATAAAAGAGGCCTATAACACCGATTCCTTGCTGTCTCAACCATCTGATGAGGTGCACTTAACGCTTAAGAACAAGACGTGGATCCATGGGCAGCAGCTATATATACCCGAAACAGTAAGATTGAAAATTCTAAAGCTAGTCCATGATTCTAAGATTGCTGGTCACAAGGGAGTGCAGAAGACACAGGAATTCCTATCTCGTTTCTTTTGGTGGCCCAATTATCAACAGGACG
The DNA here is from genome assembly GCA_027917425.1 of Gastrophryne carolinensis. Lineage (NCBI taxonomy): Eukaryota > Metazoa > Chordata > Amphibia > Anura > Microhylidae > Gastrophryne > Gastrophryne carolinensis. The sequence goes on along the minus strand of CM051243.1, from coordinate 123,494,608 downwards.
TAAGAAAATATGTATTGTCATGTGACGTTTGTGCTAGATGCAAGACTCCACGTTCTTCACCCTTGGGTTTGTTACAGCCTTTGCCGATCCCCTCTCGTCCCTGGGGTTCCATTTCCATGGACTTTATAGTAGATCTACCTACCTCTAAAGGACAAAATACAATTCTGGTTGTAGTTGACCGGCTCACCAAGGCTGCACACTTCATTCCATGTACCGGCCTACCTTCCGCTAAAGACACTGCTGACCTTGTAGTTCAGAATGTGTTTCGTTTTCATGGAGTTCCTTATGAAGTCATCTCGGATCGTGGGGTACAGTTTACGTCAAAATTTTGGCGGAGTTTTTGTTCAGCACTTGATATTGAGGTTAACTTATCAACCACCTTTCACCCACAAACTAATGGACAAACTGAGCGCACAAATCAGACCCTGGAACAGTACTTACGATGCTATATCTGTCATTTACAAGATGATTGGGTCGATCTGCTTCCGGTGGCTGAGTTCTCCTACAATAACTCCCAAAATGCCTCCACTAAGCAAACTCCTTTCTTTGCAAACTTGGGGTATCATCCAAATATTCTACCCAAATTCCCTGCTGTTTTACCTATGCCTGCAGTTGCGGAAAGGAAAATTTGAAACTAATCAAGACAACGTTGGAGAAGGCTCAAGAAAATTACAAGAAGGCGGCAGATAAATTTCGTAGGCCAGCACCAATGTTTAAAGTGGGAGATAAAGTATGGCTTTCCACCAGAAATTTGAGACTCAAGTTGCCTTCACCAAAACTGGGACAGAAATTTATTGGGCCCTATAAGATTATCAGGATTACTAGTCCTGTAGCTGTTAAGCTTCAACTCCCACAGTCCATGAAGATTCATCCTGTGTTTCATGTGTCTCTGTTAAAACCTGTTGTGCTCAACCCTTTTCCAGAATGTATTCCTTCTCCTCCCGATGCAGTGGAAGTAGATGGGCAAGAACAGTTTATTGTAGAGGAAATCTTGGACTCTAGAATCTTTAGGAACCAATTACAATACCTCATTAAGTGGCAAGGTTATGGGCCTGAAGAAAATTCTTGGGAACCTGTGAGTAATATTAATGCTCCCCGACTGATCAGACAGTTTCACCAAAGACATCCTGGGAGGCCGAGGCAGGTCACGTCCAGAGGCCGCTGTTGAGGTGGGAGTAATGTCAGGAATAGCTTTGTTACGTCTGTCTAGTTGGACTGTTTCCCTTAAGTTTTCCCTTAGTTAAGATGGCGGATTGTGTCTCAGCTGGGTGCCATCTTACTTCCTGTCATGTATATAAACCTCTCAGGCCTGTTGCTCAGTGCTTGAGTATTGTGTTAGACTTCCTGCTTGTGCAGTTCTCTGGCCTGGAACTTACTCTCCGGTTTGTTCCTCCACATGCGGTTTACCCTGCAAATCCTTGCTACCTGCTGACCCGGATTGGACTTTGACTCTGCATTGATCTGCTTCCCTGCTGCTGACCCGGATTGGACTTTGACTCCGCTTTGATCTGCTTCCCTGTTGCTGACCCGGATTGGACTTTGACTCTGCATTGATCTGCTTCCCTGCTGCTGACCCGGATTGGACTTTGACTCCGCTTTGATCTGCTTCCCTGTTGCTGACCCGGATTGGACTTTGACTCCGCTTTGATCTGCTTCCCTGTTTGGACTTTGACCTTCTGCGCTTTGGCCTAGTCTCTGCCATTGGACTCCAGCAGTATTCACCAGTATCGTGACAGTGAGGCAAGGTTTACCCTGGCCAATCTTTACCTGCCCAATCAGGGACAGGTGGAGGCAGGTTTGGGGATGCTGCGAGCACTAGAGGAGTTCGCTGAGGGTACCTTGATCGTGGGGGGGGACCTCAACCTGACAATCGACCCGAGGATGGACTCCTCTCAGGGCAGATCGGGAATCTCCCATTCCGCACTTAACAAACTCCATAGAGCCCTCCAGGCCCTGCAGGTGGTTGATGTTTGGAGAGTGTTGCATGGAGGAGAGAGGGATTATACCTTTTATTCCCATACCCACAACACGTATAGCCGACTGGACTACCTTTTTCTCAGCCACCATGCCCTTGCGCGAGACCCGGTAACCTCAATTGGGCAGATCCTCTGGTCTGATCATGCACCTGTCTTCCTGACCCTTCCGATCCTGAATGTGACCCCAAGGCAATACACTTGGCGCCTCAATGACAACCTACTAAAGGATGTCGCCTGTATGACAGAAATCAAAACCACTATGGCTGGTTTTCATCTTGACCATTGCAGCGACAATACCCCGCTGTTAACTCAGTGGGAGGCGCTTAAGTGTGTGCTGCATGGGATCTTTATTAAGCATGGAGCTAGACTCAAGAGGGAGAGGGCGCAGCAGATCAAAGTTACATTGGGTCGGATAAACGAACTGGAGAGTGCACACAAGTCCTCATCTAATCACGCAGATTTGAAAGAGTTATTAGAAGTTAGGCAGAAGCTGAGAGGCTTGTATGATCAGTGTTACCTCAGATTTCATGATAGATGCAGGGCCCATTTTTATGAACACTCGGATAAGTGTGGGAAGACGTTGGCTCGGTCTCTGCACCCAAGGCAGGGCTGTGCATTCATCCCCAGCATTAGAACTGCGGGAGGGACGGAAGTGCACAAGACCCCGTTAATTGCGAATGAGTTCCAAACCTTCTACTCTGCTCTTTACAATATTAATGGATCGGCCGACTGTGGGATGCAAAGGACTCTGCCGCTCTGATCGACAAATATATAGAGGAAACGGCCTTACCTATCATACCCTTGGAGGATAGCGAAGCCTTAGAGGACTCCATTAAGCGGGAGGAGGTGGCGGAAGCCATAGGGAAGACCCCAGCAGGAAAAAGTCCCGGCCCTGACGGGTTCACTCCCCGGTTCTACAAAGTCTTGGGACCCCTGATCGCTCCCTTCCTAGTGAAAGTGTTTAACTCAGTCTCTGACTGTAATCCTTTCCCGAGACAGGCCCTAGAATCACATATTGCGGTTATCCCAAAACCGGGTAAGGATGTAACCCTACCTGGCAGCTATAGGCCAATTTCGATGTTAAGCTATACGCCAAAATTATCGCTAATAGGATCCAGCCCCTACTCCCCTCACTGGTCGATAATGACCAGGTGGGGTTTGTAACAGGAAGGGAGGCTAGGGATAATGTCATTAAGACTATCTCTATAATGCACTATGCCCAGTCACGGAAGATACCCGCCTGTCTGCTAGCGGTAGTTGCGGAAAAAACGTTCGACGGTACATTGGGGATTCCTGAGGGCCACTCTAGCCCAGGCGGGATAGGTCCGGTAATGGTGGGGAGAATTATGGCTCTCTACCAGGATCCCACCGCTAGGGTAAAGATAAATGGAAACCTTTCAGGATCGTTTAAAATTAGAAATGGCACACGGCAGGGCTGCCCTTTGTCCCCTTTACTATATGTTCTAGTGATGGAGCATCTTGCTAATGCATTAAGGGCTAACCCTTCGATTAAAGGAATAGCTTGTGGTGAGGGGGAATATAAGCTTTCCCTTTTTGCCGATGACCTGCTTCTATATATTACTTCCCCTCACACCTCCCTCCCCTCTGTTCTGGCAGAGTTTGACCGATTCAGTCGAATCAGTAATTTTAAGGTTAACCTGTCCAAGACAGAGGTATTGAACATCTCTCTGGAAACGCAGATGCAGCAATTACTAGAGACGAACTTTCCCTTCAAATGGCAAACAGAATCAATAAGATATCTTGGGGTCAGGCTACCTACAGATTTAGGGAAATTATATAAATTAAACTATGCCCCGCTCCTAAATGCCACGCTGACTAGCCTCCAGGCGTATGGGCGGAAACAATACTCTTGGCTCGGACGAATTAATATCCTGAAAATGGATGTGTTACCTCGTTTCCTGTACGTATTCCAGGCCCTACCGATTGTCCCAGAGCGAGGGTTTTTTAAGATGCTTCAGGAGGCCTTCTTTACGTTCATTTGGGGCAACAAGAAACCCCGGGTGAAGAGGGATACGTTGTGTAGACCCAAGTCCGAGGGGGGTCTGGCAGTCCCGGACCTCAAAATGTATCACGTGGCGGCGGTCCTAGTGCGGCTCACGGATTGGTTCCACCACAAAGAGAGTAAACAATGGGTGACTCTTGAGAGGGACATCTCCCCACTTGGATTGATGGCCTTGCCTTGGGTGGAGCCATCCCGTCGCCCTAGGAAACAGAAGCTCCCATATCTGGTAGGTCCCCTGCTGGCCCTATGGGACAGGATTATAAAACGGAACACCATCTCGCATAGACTGGGACCCCTCACCCCTCTATTTGATAATCCGGCATTTCCTGCGGGGGTGGGCATCTCAACATTCCTCGTCTGGAACGTCTCCCGAGATGTTGGGCTGGGGGATGTGGTCTCTGGGTCTGGCCTTCCCACCTTTGCGGACCTCCAGGGGCGTAGCTTGGGTGGACGTGGGTTGTCCTGGTTCCTGCATGCCCAGCTGGAGGCCTTTGTTAACTCATTTAATCCCAGACTGGTGTTGTCTCGCCCACTCACGGAGCTGGAGAGGATTCTTAAGGCTCCAACCCCCCCCCCCCACACATGTAATCTCTGGGCTCTATAAGATCCTCCGGGAGGGAGGAGAGCTTCCTCAGTTCTGTGGGAGGTGGGAGGAGGAACTGGGACAGTCATTTGAGGCGTGTGAGTGGGAGAAATCCTTTGCCTTGACTCATAAGTTTTCTATGGCATGCAGGGCCCAGGAGAAGAATTACAAAATCTTGTCCAGATGGTATAAATGCCCAGCGGACCTGATACGGAATCGGGGGACTGCTGGAGGTGCAATAAAGCTTTGGGGACACTTACTCACATTTGGTGGGAGTGTCCAGCGGTCAAGACCTTTTGGGAAAGGGTGCTGGGAGTCTTTACATTTTTGACGCTCCAGAGCGTCCCTAATCTTCGCCAGATGACCTTTCTGTCTATGCTCCCGGGATCAGTGGCAGCAGGGGGGAGGGGACTCCTGAGACACCTGCTCACAGCGGCTAGGACTGTGATCCCTCGCCACTGGCGAACGAATCTTACCCCCTCCTTATTGGAATGGTACGGAGAAGTAGAAAATATTAGAAGGATGGAGGAATTTGCTCTGGAGAAAACCGATGGGGGAACTCAGAAGTATCTAGGTGTATGGGTGGTTTGGGAAGTTTCTAAAGAAGCTCCGGACTTTCGGGATCTCCTGAAGGATATTTAGTGGTCGATGGGCGGAGAGGGGGACATGGGGGTGACGGGGGGATGTGGTGGGGTTCGGGGCGCGAGGGTTCGGGTTCCCTGTCTTCTTCTTCTTCTTAGTTTCTTTTGTCTTCTTTCTCTTTTCCTGCCTCGTGCTTTCCAGGGCAAGTCTTCCTCTCTCGCTCTCCCTTTGTGAGGCGGGCGGGGTGGATACGGCAGTACAGATCCGGGGGCACTCCAGAGGGCCGTCTAGCGATAGAGGAGGATTGTAAACTCCCTGGCTGGTCCATAGGACTGGCATTATCTGGTACTAACAACTTTACCCCCATGGCTAACTCATGGGTATTACTTGATAGGGTCGTTGGACAGTGGACCATGGCCCCTTGGATGATAAACACGATTGTATTGATGTCTTGTATGCCCTGTTCTGCATCTACATATGTATGCTTTTTTCTCTTTTTTTTGTTTTTCTTACTCTGTATAATTTCTGTGCTTACTTAAAAAATTTAATAAAAACATATTGCAAAAAAAAAAAAAAAAATTAAATAAACAAATGGGGATAATTTCATTCAAGCAGACCTTAAGAGTTGTATAAAAACATGAATATATATATATATATATATATATATATATATATATATACTATGAAATTATTATTCTTAACGTATTTTTATTTTTAATATTTCTAATTTTTTTGGGGGGTGGTTAATGTTTTTGAAAATGTAATTTTATAAAATATAAAAGTAAAAAAATATATACCTATATAAAAATAGGTCACATTTTATTCAAAAATATTTAAAAATGTTAATTTTGGGGGTGTTTAAAAGAAGGTGACAGCCTCCCAGTGCCTTAAGAACTCAATTCTGTTTTTTCACACACCACGAAAGCACAATCTCACCAACAAATAGTACCCGAAAGTACCACCGGAAATTTCCCATTGTAAAGCCTTCTCTCACATGCTAAATCTGGGCTCTGAATCATGTGGAAGTCTCACTCATCACGAGTTTTACACATGAATACAACAAAATTACATGAACTCAGCCTGCTTGCTTTGAATTGCGCAGCAGGTGGCGCACCTGAGTTATTTCTAAAAGCTTAGCCTTTTTATCTATTTTGTTACACAGACTCAGCCTTTCTGTTCTTAAGTTGCCAGCAGGTGGCGCATCTGCGCTAGTACAGCGCAGCTGCATCCCTGATTCATGGCTGACATGAACTTGCTTGAATTTATTATGCTTTGCTGGAGGGAATCTGGAGGTTCAGCCCCTCCCCTTGGGTGGATTTAACCAATCGCCTGCTCTCTTACATTATTACCTCCCCATGGGTGGCTTTAACCAGTCGCCTGCCCTTTTACATCTTAACCACCTCTTGCCTGCAGCTTTGATTGCTGATCAAATGAGAGGAAGTTGTTGCATCCGGAATTTGACCCCGGAAGTATTTCCCCTCCATCTTCCTATTTAAAATTGGTATGGACTTTTTACTTTATTACCCTGGTTAAAGCCGTTACTACAGCGGTGAAACGCGTTGGGATTTGGACCTTTTATCTACCTTCTTGCAGCGGGAGCTGCGGATTCTTTTATGGCTGATGTTTGCTGCGCCGAGCGGTGAGATCCACTGTTATTGGCCTTGCTGGATATTTTATGCTGGTTTTTATTACACTTTTGTGAGTGCATTTGCCACTGCTTTTTAGTAATAAATGTTTTTTTAGCAATATTACACTAGTCTTCGCATTTTGTGTCTTCCCTACATGCTGCATGCCTTGTTTGTGGGAGCTTATCTATGAGAATCTTTGATTTGAACTCTAAAGAAGACCTGAAGTGGTGCTACTAGTTATTGGGCAGGAGACTGTATCTGATTTGGATGCTACTGGAGACGGAACTATATTTGATTCATTCATGCCATTAAAGCTGGGACATCTGGTAAGAGCATAAACCTGGTGGTGGTGGGCCCACGTGTTCAAAAGATTGATACATACACCGAGGGATGCTGTGGCTAGAGGCCTCATGCTCTGATTGAATGAACTTTTCATTAGCTCTGTGTTTTTTGTGATATACAACAAAATTACACACAACGGAAAAGACTTTCACACACAACGAAAACACTAATACAATGGAAAAAGCTAATGAGAAACTCACAAATGGCCCAAACCCAACGGAAAAAATACTCATACACATGCTTTTTCATGTGAAAGTGCATGTGAAAGAGGCTTTGAATCAGCCCTTATATGTTAATTTGGCTTTGATGCAAGGCTTGGCCTTTAAGGTTTGTTATGCATGCATTAAACCCTATTTTCATTTATTCAGTGAGATTAAACTGAAAAAGAAAATAATTTAATTGTTTATGGGTTTATTGTTGTCACTAAACTATTACATCATAGTATATAGTAAACACTGTGGCACAATCATCTAAGCCAACTGAGAAATTAACTTAAAACAAAATCTTTAAACATCAAACACAAAGTCTGCATCATCATTTGTAGGGTGGTTGGCCTGCAAAGTATGGTGGTTGTCTTGATTGTTGTAGTGCCACCAGCTGTGACAGATTCTCATTTATCATCTGCCAATGCCATACCATTGCCTCACTGATGGTAGTTGTTATGGATTTCCTCAACCAATGAATGGAGCTCATGGTGGATCTGACTTAAATTTCACTCTATGGTTTGGTGGAACTGAACACTGTTTTGCTTGAAGGCTCTGATATCAGCTCATTAGGCCTGATTCAGTGCCTCCTCAAAACCGTGTCATATATTGGACGTTTTGTGTATAATACAATTTTTTCCCGTATGCGTATGAGCTTACGCATGATTCAGAGCCTCCATCGGAAGCCTTCCGTTTACTGTTCGTAGCAGCGTAAGCCAAGGAGGATGGCATTTTCTGCCTCTCATTGCATCCTCGACAGGATGAGGGTAACGTATACGTTATCCCGTAAACCTCATATTCTACCGTTTTTCATTGTTTTTGAACGTAGCTTCCCACTAAGATTTTCAGTGCCCCGTTAGATTCTGCATGCATCTTCCTCCCAATATGTCCAAACGGCATTTTCTTGGAAATCTGCTATGTTTGCATGCATGTACGCAACTATTAACCTCATTCATGTCCCCGTCTCAAATATTCTCTCACTTACTTCTGCTTACATACTTACCTTAACTCACTCGCGGTTCCACTTTAGATGTTCTCAGCACATATATTATCATAGAAAGAATAAAAGCAAGTATCAAACGTTTAGCCATTTCAGACCCAGAGTCCAGCAAAGATGGTCTGGTCAAGAGCTGGGGATTCTTCGTCTATTCTTCCTTCTCCGGGGACCCTAGATCCCTCGCATTAGTCATAATCTTCATGCTTTTCCTGTGCTCTAGGTAGCACGGTCTGCTTGTCCTCCGCTCTAGTTAGCGGTGTCTGTTTTTTGCTTGGGCACTTCTTCACTCAGCACCCATGACTGGAAATCCTCCACTAGGGCTGGTTCTGCTCGCTGCGATAACCGTTGTTGAAGCACCAAAGGTTAGCCTTGCTTCTTTCTGTGATTCAGCTACTGGACCATGACCGCGTCACCTACTTCAAAAGGATGGATGCTGAACATCTATGAAGAAAAAGAGAGATGTGAGACAGAGAGGTGCAAGCCACATGTCTTTCAAGATTTTCCAAAGTTTTAATCAGCTTCCTCCCATATTCATCCTATATCAGGTCTAGTTCCCTCTTTCCAACCTAAAGGGGCACCCTAGCCCAGGGGGTGGTCTTCCCATTAAAACCATGAATGATGAAAACCTAGTGACTTTAGAAGGACCCCTTCTAATTTCTAATTTCTGCCAATCCTAGTCTTGGAAGTACCCTTTTACATTTAGCATTAGTTCCCTGAGGGTGGTATGGGATGTGAAATTTCCACTCTATCCTGAGGGTTTTCTACTAGATGACATACCTTCATGGTAAAGCATAGGCCATTTAAATTTACCCACAAAGAGGCATCCCCATTTACGAATAATCTCTTGTGTGAGAATTCTTACCACAGTCCTGATTTTCATGCAAGTGGCTCTGCTGTCTCTGCTTCCAGGTCCCCTCTCCCAAGGCAAAAAGGGGGTTCTAGGGCATCCCCTGACTCTGTTGAGAACTATAATTCCAAGGCAATGGAAATCTGCAACCCCACCTTTGCTTGTTGCATGGACACAAGGAGTAGAAGCCATTTGCCGTATGGAGGAGTTGATCTCAGAATCTGAGGGCATGCAGGAGAGATATATGATGACATGGGCCGGCTGGGTAGACTATAGGGACACCCGCCTGTAGGTAAAGGCACAGTAGAGGGCCCTGTGCTTGCGTGCCCTTTCTCCTGTTCCTATCCCTACCCCTGTCCCCAATTTTACTTTATCTCGGCTTCCTTTTTGCTACTCATCTTCCTATCCCCCCTATTTCTCTACTCTACTTTTTCACATGTCTCTGATGTCCTATGTCTTTTGGGCTTCTCTGCCCCCCTCCTGCTTCCTGTGGCCACCCCTCCCTCTCAAGTGGAAATCCTGGTGGGACCAGCTTCCCAGCTGCTATATTCCCCCCTGGTCCTGGACACTAAGGATCTCCGTTCATAAGCTGTTTCTGGCTGTTGGGCCTGGTCCATGGGGGAATCGGGGCCAGGGGCGGGGTATGCTAACTGTATGTTGAAGGACGAATAATATAATTTCTGGTATAACCTGGGGGTTGGGCCGAGGGTGGGGGCAGGGGGGCAGCAGGCGAGGCGTGTTTCCTGATCTTGGTATGTTGTTAATATGTATACGCCCCTGGCCATGGAGTACTAATGCTCTTTATTGTCCTATTACAACCCCTGGCAAAAATTATGGAATCACCAGTCTCTGAAGATGTTCCTTCAGTTGAATTTTGTTGAAAAAAAGCAGATCACAGACATGACAAAAAACTAAAGGCATTTCAAATGGCTACTTTCTGGCTTTAAGAAATACTAAAAGAAATCAAGAAAAATAATTGTGGTAGCCAGTAACAGTTACATTTTTAGAACAAGCACAGGTAATACATTATTGAATCACTCAATTTTGAGGAAAAAAATATGGAATCATGAAAAACAAACAAAATTAAACTCCAACACATCACTAGTACTTTGTTGCACCACCTCTAGCTTTTATAACTGCTTGGAGTCTCTGAGGCATTGACTTTATGAGTGACAAACAGTACTCTTCACCAATCTGGCTCCAGCTTTCTCTGCTTTGCAGGTTGGAGCCTTGTCATGGACCATTTTCTTTAACTTCTACCTCAGATTTTCAATTGGATTGAGATCCGGACTGTTTGCAGGCCATGACATTGACCTTATGTGTCTTTCTTCAAGGAATGTTTTCACAGTTTTTGCTCTATGGCAAGATGCATTATCATCTTGAAAAATTATGTCATCATCCCCAAACATCCTTTTGATAGATGGGATATGAAAAGTGTCCAAAATGTCAATGTAAACCTGTGCTTTTATTGAAGATGTAATGACAGCCATCTCCCCAGTGCTTTTACCTGTCATGCAGCCCCATATCATCAATGACTGTGGAAATTTGCATGTCGTCTGCATAAATCTCTTTGGAATGGCACCAAACAAAAGTTCTAGCATAATCACCTTGCCCAATGCAGATTTGAGATTCATCACTGAATATTACTTTCATCCAGTCATCCACAGTCCAGAATTGCCTTTCCTTAGCCCATTGTAACCTTGTTTTTCCGTTTAAGTGTTAATGATGGCTTTCCTTTAGCTTTTCTGTATGCATATCCCATTTCCTTCAGGCGGTTTCTTACAGTTCAGTCACAGACAGCAGTTTCCTCCCATTTGTTCCTCATTTGTTTTGTTGTACATTTTGTTTTCAAGACAAAATGCTTTAAGTTTTCTGTCTTGACGCTTTAACCCTTAAAGCCTTCCTAGAATTTTTTCACCCTTTGTTGCCAGACCACATTTCACTATTTTGCGCTACATATGTTCAACCTTGATTTTTGATGGGATTTCCAAGGGATTTTCCAGGAAAATTATATATTGTTTTTTCAGTCTGAGCTTCAACGTGAAATGTCTTGTTTGGCCTTTTTTAGTGTATTCTCAATACTTTTGGGTGAAATATGTGCAAAAAAATAAGAAAAATACAATTCTGTGATACTCACCTGTAGAATTGTTTTTACTGTGTACAGCACGGCTTGCTTAATTTCTATTCTTTACATGTGGGTAATCCACCGCAGGTGGCGCAGAATTACCCAGAAGACCCCAGTGTTTGAAAGTAGTAATGCAAGAAGCCGGGAGGCAAGGACCATGTTAGTAAAAACACAGCCCACTAAAAGGAAACTCTCTCAACAAAATCACCATAACAAGGCAAAAGAAAACAACGATAACAAGGGTGGGATGAAGCAAGCCATGCTGTACACCGTAAAAACAATTCTACAGGTGAGTAATCACAGAATTGTATTTTTCCAGGTGTACAGCACGGCTTGCTTCATTTCTATTCTTAACATGTGGGACATCCAACAGCAGTGTCCAAAATAGGGCGGGATCCCCAGAGCGGAAAGCATGTAGTTCGTTTCACTACCGCAATACCGGCTTACACGGTGGACGTACATGGGTAACTCCTTGGAAAAAAGAACAAAGCAGTCTATGATTGGCAAAGGATCTTTGGAAAAAGACAGCCAAGGCCGAGACCTGGCCCTTGGGGGTGCCCAGCTGTAGACCCAAGTCTAAGCCATGTTGTAAAAATTCCAAAATCCTAAAAAAGAGAATGTGCGACAAGGGAAACTCTTGGATTCACACCAAGCAATGTAGGCATGCCAAACTCTGTAGTAAATCATGGAAGATAACTTCTTCCGCGCCTGAATCATGGTCTGAACAACCCGTTAGCAGACAACCCGTTCTCCGTAGGATTGAGGTTTCAATAGCCAGGCCGTCAAAGCCAGCGTCTGTAAATTGGGGTGCCGCAGCGACCCCTGTGTGAGAAGCCCTGGGAGCTTGTGATTGTGTCTGGACGCAAACAGGTCCACATGCGGTAGACCCCAGCGGAGACACAGAGCGTGAAAGCTCTTGTTGCTGAGAGACTATTCCCCCAGATGAGAGGCCCCCCTGCTCAGGGAGTCTGCCTCCTGGTTCTCTACCCCGGAGATGTAAACCGCCGAGATGCAGATGTCCAAGCGGATCTGGATCGCACGATGGGGGGAGTCAAGTGAAGACGCACCAACCGGATCGCTCTCAGCTCCAGGAGATTGATGGGCAAGTGGGCCTCCTGTGGCCCCCACTGGCCCTGGCATTTCAGCATTTGCCAAAAACCTCCCCAGCCGGTCAGACTGGCGTCCGTGGTGACAATCTCCCAACGGGAATGCAGAAAGGATATGCCCACCGACAGATTTCTGGGGTACAACCACCACGAGAGACTGTCTGGCCAGGGGGGACAAAGAAAATTCCTGTTCCAGGGACTCCAGCGTCCGGTCCTAACCGGCCAACAGATTCAATTGAAGAGATCTCATGAAGAACTGAGCGAAGGATTCGAAGCATGACACCATTAGGCCCACCAGTTTCATCCCCAGACGGATCGATGGCCGCTGACAAGACAGTAACGCCTGCACCTGCGTCTGGAGGCCCGCCACCTTCTGCTGGGGCAGGAATACCTCGACCTGAGAGGTGTCCAACGTCATGCCCAGAAAGGACCTCACCATTGAGGGAGTGATAGAAGACTTGGGGTAAATGATTACCCATCCGAAATCCTCGAGAGTGGATAACACCGTCCGGGTGTCACTCTCGGCCTGCTGAAGGGACTGAGCAGCAATCAGCAAATCGTTCAGATAAGGAAGAACACGATTGCCCTGGTTTCTCAGGATAGCCATGATGCCCTCCAGCACCTTGGTGAACACATGGGGGGCTGAGAATATTCCGAACGGCAGTGCCACAAACTGGTAATGCTGATCCTTCAACGCAAACCTCAGGAACTTCTAATGTCCCTGAAAAATCGGGATGTGCAGATAAGCATCCTTGATAAGCATCCTCACTGTCACACATGAAGTCGCCGGACCGAAGCAAGCTCACTGCGGACCGTAAGGTCTCCATGCGGAAATGTCTGACTCTGACAAACTTGTTGAGACCCTTCAAATCCAGGATAGGTCTCAGTGTTCCGTCCTTCTTGGGCACCGTGAACAGATTGGAGTAGAACCCTCGACCCCGTTCCTGGCGAGGCACGGGACAAATCACACCTGATAGCAGAAGGCGTTGAACGGCCATTCTTAGGCCCTGCGCCGTCAATGTGTTCTGGGAAATTCCGCGAAGAAATATTGAGGGCAGCCAAACTGCCAGCTCTATTTTGTACCAGGAGGAAACCACCTCCTGAATCCACCGTTCCAAGACGTGCTGTCTCCAGATGTGAGCAAAAAGCAGAAGCCGTCCCCCCACCCAGGTGGGTGAGGGCGTCCCCTCATGCCTGAGAGGGCTTGGCAGGGGGTATGGATTTAGCTCCCCAGGAGGGATGGGGTTGGCCGCGAGACCTACCTCGTCCCCAGGAATATCTGCGGCCACCAGAAAGTGAAGCCAAATAACCTGAGCCCCAGGAAGGGGATACTAGTGAGCGACAAAGCGCAACGAGCAGGGCCGAAGCCCTTTCGCCAAGCCGGACGCTATCGTCCATGGCCGAGACTACAAAAGCAATAAAATCCACACAGGCTTTGAGGTCTTTATACTCCTCCGCCCGCTTGCGAGACTTGGCAAAATCAACAAGATGTCTCACCTGCTTCCTGATGGTCAAAGAGACAATGGCCACGGCACAGACAAGGCGAAGCCCAGCACCCACAAGGGTGAACGCATGACAAGCCAGCTGATCCATGCGCCTGTCAGCAGGTTGCGCAAAGAAGCAGTATCGGGTGACGACATAACACCGACACAGGAGCATCCACAGCAGGGGGACGGGACCAGAGGCAGATCAGCTCCTCAGGGAAGGGATACCGCCTGTCCAGTCCCTTAGGCACCGATGGCAATTTGTTAGGTATTTCCATTCCATAAACACCATATTGGAAAAGTGGGCCTGCTCCGGAAGACAAGCCTCTGTCTCTCAGGCCGAAATAAATCACTCTGCTTCCTTTTAGCCGCTCTAGGAGGGACAATATGCAAAGTCTCAAACACAGAAGACAGCAACTTTTCCGTGTCATCAGGGAGCCACATATCTTCGTCAGAGGAGGAACCAGGCTCGCTGTCATAGCCGACCGACCGATCCCCTGAGGAAGCGGAGTCCTTCAACTCTCCCTCCTCCATGGAGTCCTGACCTCCAAAAGGATCATCATCATCGTCAGCAAAATCCAAGTAACCTGGCTAAATGTGCTGCTTCTTACCCGTGGCCTTCCCAATAGCCGTCCAAGATAACTGTCTCTCCAGGCTGGTCACCCGTGGTGTCAAATCGGCTTGGGACCCCTTGCTAGTTTCCCCCTCGCTGAATGAGGGCTGAATGCAGCAGTGGGGGCACGTTGGTGAGGCCGCAGTTAAAAGAGGGCTAGGGGCAGGGACGCCCACCCTAACATGTTCCAAAAGTACGCTCCCAGCGCAAGTGACACAAACCGTGCTGAGTCCGCCCGGGGGGCTGGTACCACACATGGGGCAGAGCTTAACCCGCCTAGAGGGGGCCCCTAGCTCATTATCCCCAGAAGCCTCCATTATGGTGATTATGGTGATAAAAATACAGGTTACAAGGCACTAACGGCCCAAACCTAAGTGACCCCCAATTTTGTCCCTCTTTTTAGTAATCCCTCTTTAAGGGGAGAGGGTGCGGAGAGAAGGGGGGTGTAGGAGACCGGGAGGAACCACAACCCTCAGCTGGCAATGGGAGGGGGGGCCCACCTAGAAGACACAAGCGGAAGTATTCATGAGCACCCCACAGCGCATGCACATAAAAAAATTACACAGATGAAAGAGGGACTCACGGACCTGACCGGCGAGGTAGCGGTGAGTTCGAAAGGCAGGCACCAGAAAAAAACGCAGGCAGTGAGTGGTGAAATTGATGCCCGTCAGCCCGTGGGGTCCGCAGTTGACAAAAAGAACAGCACAGAAAATGGCGCCCGAGCGCAGCAAAGACAAAATTCGAGGTGCGGGCCATGCAGCAATGACGCAAAACGCGTGTCTGCGCGGCCCCACCCCCTGCTGCAGCTGCGAACAGGGGCGCCATGCAGCACCTAAAATGCAGCCGAGAGCGCAGGAAGGGGGGCAGCCCACGGAGGAGCCCCCCCAGAGGCGGAGCCCCGCACCACATGCCAAGGTCTCGCCTCAAACGCTGCTCCCGCCCCCCCTCACAGCCTCAAGATGGAGGGGAAGAGGAAGAGGTGAGGGAACGAGGAAAGGTGAGTATACACACAGCTGTCAGCAACAACAAAGTCTGAGGTAAAAATGAAGTAAAAGTGAAGTAAAAAGCACAACACATGACAATAAAGTATGTGGGCACCGATAAGGGCATAACCCCAGGCAATTTTCCACACAGCTGCCAGCAACAACAAAGTCTGAAGTAAAAATGAAGTAAAAGTGAAGTAAAAAGCACAACACATGACAATAAAGCATGTGGGCACAGATAAGGGCATAACCCCTGGGCAATTTTGGTGGTTCCTCCCCCCCCCCCCATAGGCTCATCATCGCCTATGGCCAGCTACACTTTATGGAGGGTCTGCGGCCCAGAGCATAGCTCTGCCGAATGCCTGACCCTCGGCGTTCCGCTACCTGCACCTAATCCGCAGCCATGGCTGGGAGGCAAGAAGGGCCCCGGAAGCAGGTGGAAATAGGGCTTGCAGCGGCCGACAGGCTAGTAATGCCCCGCTTATCTGCAAAGTCCATGGAGAGAGAGAAAGAGACCATCTTCGCAGCCAGACTGCAGGAGAAGACTGGAGTCTTCTGGGTAATTCTGGCCCTTATATGGGCCAGGAGGGGCCACAAGTCTTCCTGCAGTCGACTGCGCCACCTGCGGTGGATTACCCACATGTAAAGAACAGAAGTGAAGCAAGCCGTGCTGTACACCTGGAAAGATATTTTTTGCAATTTGTAGTGTTTTTTTGTAATAAAAAATGTAAGTTTGTCAATAAAATCTTATTGCGTGTGAAACTCCAATTTCTCCCAGTTACAGCGGTACCACATATGTATTGGTAGACACCCTTTCCTGCCCAGAACACGCCCCCAAACTGAAACAGAGCTTTAGGAGATTTTTAGATAAAATACAACTATGCTACTCGCTAAGCGCACCTTGCAGTTTTTCCAGAAAAACAACGCTTTACATTTGAAATACACCCCACAAACTATATATTCTCTGGAAGTACACACCTCAAACTTTCTAGGCGTACCAGGCTTGTTTATGTGGTAAGTAAAATCTGAAAAAGCAACATCCCCCGAACAGAACGGTACCCAACATGCATAGCTACTGTCAACACCCCAAAGCAAAGCATGCGCATAACGGTAATTTTACTTGAAAATTTTGAGCTCTGCAGACAAAGTGCGCACCTTGCGCTATTGCTACCAAAACAACCCTTTACATTTGGAATACCCCCATAAACCATATATTCCCTGAAAGTACACATGTTAAGCTTTCTAAGCGTACCCAGCTTGTTGTAGTGGGCTCATCTTTCTGGAAGTAATCCCTTGAAGAATTCTTAGGTTGCACAGGGTTTCCCTAAAAAAAAATGCTAAAAACGCTGAATTAAAAACATGTTTTCCTAAAATATCAATATGCAAACAAGAAAAAACAAGCTAAATCTGAAAGCGCAAGGTCCCCCGAGCAGAACAATACCCAACATGCATAGGTACTATTAACCCTTTTAATTGCCAGCCTACTTGAAGTTTTGTCACCCTCTGTTGACAGGTCATTTTTCCCTATTTTGTACCATGTTTAACCGAGATTTTTGCCAGAATTTCCAGGAAAATTATATATTTATTTTTTTGCAGCAGAGTTTAGTCTTTAACATAAAAAATGTCTTGTTTGTAATTTTTCTACTGTTTTTAAAATATTTTTGCATAAAAAAATGAAAAAATAAATAAAATATTTTTTAGACAATTGTCTTCTTTATTTTAAATAAAACATTTGTTTTATTAATGAAAACCATATTGCATGTGAGAGCCCCATTTCTCCCGATTACAACGGTACCACATATGTATCGGTAGCACCCCATTCTTGCCCAGGAGACCCCCCCACACTGAAAAGAGCACGTTATAGCATTTACAAATAAAATACTACTATCCACACTATAAACATAAGGGGTTTATTTAAAAAAACGACATAGGGTCCCCCCTCCTGGGAATTTTAAGGGTAAAAAACCCTTAAAAATTTCCCCAAAAAATGACATGGGGTCCCCCATACCCAGCATAACCAGCCCAGGACCAGCTATGGGGGCTTGTGGGAACAGGGTGCAGGGGCCAGCTTTGGTGGCCCCCCCACCCTGCAGCCTGCAAGCCCACATACCCTCTGTGGGCCCGGGCTCTTCTGCCCCCCCCCGGGCTTTGGGGAGGCAGGTAATTGGGGGTTTCGGGGGTTAATGGCAAGTTACCTGCTAGCCACAGGTGACTTGCCAGCCCCCAGCCTTGTGAACTGGTATAGGGGTCTCATGGGCCCGATGACATCACCTGCCCCTGCTAGCAGCTGCAAACCAGGAAGTTATGGAGAGGGCGATTTCTCGCTCTCTCCTCACCATGGAAGAGCTCAGGGGGGGCGATCGGAGGCCCCCCCGGTGAAGAGGAGACCCCGCGGGAGGGATCGAGGCTGCAGGTGAGTAAATGTCATTTTTCTTTCTTTTTTTTTTTTTTTTTACAGTTTGTGCCAGTGGCCGAAGCAGGGGGGGCGCTATTTCGGGCACATTCCTGAAGACAGAAGAGCCCCGTGACTCTCACATAGCTGGCACTTAACGGTAGGAGAGGCGACTACGTGAGACTCACGTAGCTGGCACTAGAAGGGTTAAGGTAGAATAGACGTTGTTGGGGTGTCTTATCAACCATCCTTACTTGATCATTTCTGATGGTTAGTGGGAGAGTGATAGGTTGCCAGAAATCCACCACCATTTCTACAGTTCTGCAATGTTTCGGACCAGGTTACAACCTTGCACCCTCCTCTCCACTTTCCTGCTTAAGGGTGGACTCCTGATGTAGGAGGGTGAGTTGGGGGTACAGAAAATAAGAGGGGGGTAAGGGAGGGGAAGGGGGTACTACAAGTACAGATCACAGGTATATATGCAACATCGGTTATACATCTTGTCATCTACATCATTTAGCACACAGATTTGTTTTCAATGCATATACAAGGAACAGGTTCAATCACATTTTGATACTTTTACTTTTTGTTAGTGGTTGAGTGGGGGGTCAGGAAGATCCCAATCCGCAGAGGATTTCAGATGAGGACGCAGCAAACAGGGAATGGGTACACGTACATAGAGAAAAAGAGTAGAGAGGGAGCTGGAGGGAGAAGACAAAAAGAGGAGGGGAGGGGAAAGGTGGATAGTGGGCAGGGGGAGGGGGGTGGTGATACCGAAGGTATCCCATCTCCTCCTTCCATCCCCCGGGTTCTGGATAGCCGCCCCTCTGGTCCGTGGGTAGCCCCTCATCCCTGGCCGAGATCCACCCCCAAGAAGGCCCTCGCTGAGTCTGACCCCCTGTCCAGGTCTCCAAGTGCGCCTACATGGTTCCCCTGTCCTCCGCCATCAACTCCTCCATTCTCAGGATGTGGTCCATTTCAGCAAACCACTCTGCCACCGTTGGTGGCTGCGAGGATCTCCACCGCCTAGGGATAATTGACCTTACGGCCGTCAGAAAGAACCTAGGGACTCCCTTCTTGGCTCTGGCTATGGAGCCCGGGATCAGGGTAAGTAAGGCAGCCCCCGGGCTGTTAGGCACGACGGAGCCCTCCACCTCCGTATGTATCTTGAAGATAGTGTCCCAGAGCCTCTTGACCGGGAGACACTCCCACCAGATGTGAAGGATCCCTCCCTGGGGCACCCCGCATCTCCAACACCCATTCAAGCCATCAGAGGAGTATGAGGCCATGTCTGCCGGACACCTATACCACCTTGTGAGGACCTTGTAATTTTTTTCCTGTGCCTCACTGGCACCAACAAGCCTATGTGTTAACGTGAAAATCTTTTTGGCATCTTCATCTGTGATCGTGATCCCCAAGTCCCTCTCCCATTTGGACATGAACTCCAGCGCAGAAGCATGTCTGACAGCCACCAGCAGGTTGTAGAAGCTTGATACCACATGTTCCAAAGGCTGTGGTTGTGTGAGATACTCCTCCAGCGGTGTCAGGGGGAGGGATGCGTTTCTGAGGCGCCTTCCGGTAGTGAGGTATGCCTCTAGTTGTCGATGATGCAGCCAGGACAGATGCCCCCCCCCCCCGCTGCGAGCCCTCAGCTCCACCAGGGAGGGCAACCTTCCCCCCAGCAGCACATCTCGTATTCTGGTGTCCTCTTCCTCTCTCCAAATCAGGAACCGAGTGGTGTTCTGCGTCGGTATGCACTCTGGGCTATTGAATAATGGAGTCGGGGTCCCGGCCTATTCACCAGCTCCCCCTGCCGTTGCAGTTCGTCCCAGATGGTGAGGAAGTGCCGGATCAAAAAGGGGAATCTCCTCCTGTCTGCCTCCCCTGTGGTGTGCGTCCACGGGAGAGCGCGCGGGTTGAACCCCAACAGGTCTCGCTCCAGTTGAACCCAGAGCTTGTCCTCTACTCTGTACCTCCAGTCCGCCATCCTCGTAAGGATAGCAGCAGCGTGATATAGTTTTAAGTCCGGTGCACCGGCGCCACCCGCGTTTTTGGGTCTAGCCAGTATGTTGAACCTGACACGTGGTTTCCGTGACCCCCATATGAATTTCAAGAATGTTGTCTGGATAGTCTTGAAAAAATGCCTGGGGGGGGGCGTGGCTTGACATGAAGCAGTAGGGACGCTTTGGAGGAGAGCTCCGACACCACCGACCCCTAAAAAGCACTCGGGCGTGCCAGCAGAGCCCTAATAAATAGATGCCCAGGAGGGTGAAGGCGAGGGGCAGAACAGGGAAGACACGGGGGCGCCCCATCCCCACTTACTTTCAGCCGCGGGGCACAGATCCTGCTCGTGGGGAGGCACTCAAGATGGCGGCGCCGGACGCGAGGGGAGGAGAAGTGGCGGCCTCCTTAATGGACCCCGGCCGGGACAGGTCTGGCCCCCTGACATCCCGGGCTGCCGAAGACATCGAGGCGAGGCCCCGCTCGGCGCGGTGCGGGGGAAGCGGCTCAGTGAGAGATGCAGCCGGAGATCTGGAAGGCAGGAGGCACATCACTGTGGCAGCGCTGATTCACACGGAGGCGGACGGTGCTGCGGGTCGGACCGGCGGATCACCCGGCGGCTCAGAGGTTGGTTGCTCCCCTCCAGGACCCCGATCCCCCCATCCCATCCTGACCCTGCCTAATAACCAAAGCCCAGAGGGGTGTGATGTGGGGGCTGGAGGAAAGCCGCAGGGAACGTCACACCTGCAGCGCGGCGGTTCCCTTGTGCCGCTAGATAGCCCAGCAATGCTGCAACAGGGAGAGGCAGATATGGCCAGCCCAGACTCACCCCCGCACCTCACAACAATGGGCCCTGTTCGGGTGGGGGTGGTGGAGCCCCCATGGTCGGTGTCTGGGACCCCCGGCTTCTCGCCCGGCCCGATCAGCCTGCCACCTACCCCACCGCTGCTGATCAGCCCCGCACATCCCTGGCAGCGACATGGCGGGTCGGCGCAGAAGAGTGAAATGAGGGCTCGGGCTTTAGATCCAGTGACTGAACTGTCGCCCTGCAGATGGGGAGAGCAAAATCCCATGCAGGGGAACTATGTGAATATCCCTCAGACCCCCCCTGAGACCCTCCAGGAACTTGGAGAGGGCCGTTCAGACGAGGACTCCCTTGTTGGTGGCCGGTCGGTGGGGTCTTCTCCCCCGCCTGTACATCGCTCTGGCGCTCAGACACCCGTCCCGTTGGACTTCCTGTCCCGAATAATAGCAGAGGCGGTTAAGGTCAACATCAATGAGGCCCTGCGTGGGCTTCCTACACGCGGTGACTTCGAGGGTTATGTTTCCAGGATGGAGGGTACCATTAAGAAGGAGCTGGCCTCCCTGCAAGGGGCGGTTACCGAGGTAACGCGGAGAATGGACGGGATGGAAAGTTCGCACAGCTCGCTGGAGTCCCGTGTAGCGGCGCTGGAACAACAACAGAGAGAGGGAAGGCGCCATCTGTCTGATCTCGTCCTGGCGCATGACGATCTAGAGAACCGCAACCGCAGAAATAATCTCCGACTGCGCGGGGTGCCTGAATCGGTAGAATCCCGAGATCTGGCGTCCACGGTGACATCCATCTTCAACGAGCTGCTTAACCTGCCGGCCTCCAATCATATCGAACTCGACCGTGTACATCGGGCGCTCGGACCCCGACCATCGGAGGGAGACAGACCCAGAGATGTAATATGTAGGGTCCATTACTTTAAAGTCAAAGAGGAGGTCACCCGGCGGGCATGGGAAAAAGGGCCAATTGCATTCCAGGGATCGCAGGTCATTATTCTTCAAGATTTATCCCGGAGAACCCTGCAGATGAGGAAACTCCTAAAACCCCTACTGGAGATCATACAGGAGCGGGGAGCGACTTACCGTTGGGGCCACCCGTTCCAGCTCTTAGTCCGAAAAAACGGCGGCCTCTTTGCTTTGAAAGCACCTAGCCAGCTCCCTGACCTGTTCCGCTTCCTCGAAACGGACTCGATGGACATCCCGGACTGGACAGCCCCGGACCTACCGATCCTTGGTGGCCAGCTGCCCCGGCGGGCGAGAGATGGCCCCCGCAGGGGAGGGGGGGGAGCGAGAGGCCGTAGAAGATGAGGCTTGGAGTCGCGAGTGTCGTGTCCTGGACATTGGGGGCGCTGCCCCCCCCATCCTATCGGCGCCTGGCCTCCTGGACCACCCTCTGACAGCTTTCCCGGCTGAATTAGTGGAGTTGAGTTGCGGACCATACTGTTGTTATGCAAAGTGTTCAAAGTTATTGTCTATTTGGTGATATCGGATAACAGTTGTTTGCGGGAACCCCTTTAGTAGTATTTCATGCAATGTTTAGTGGAACTTAAATGTTTTGAATGGGACGTTTGCTTAGCTAGCCTCAAGCTCTCGGGCTGCCCCCCGCCAGTTGTGCATTCCCCAGGACGGATGACGTGTCTGGGACCTGCCGGAGGGACCACTCGAGAGGGTGACGCGGATCCCCTCCCCCACCCTCTTTGTAAAAACGCCCACTGCTATCGGCTGGCCTGCTTCGCCTTTAGCCTCCTTACATCTGCCCAAGCTCTAGAGTGCATCTGTTTAGCTTGCAGGTGAGCTCGGTGTGATGCTCTCCCCGTTCATACCCACCAGGTCCTCCACGCCCACCCTGACATTCTGGTGCACCCCTCTGGATTGGACTTAGGTCTTCCCAGACGGGAAAGTGAAGGAAGTCACCCTGCCTCCCCTTTCCTAGTGGGGACGGGGAAGCACCCCTTCGTTGCTTTTAAATAGCACCCGTTCCGGGGTTAGCGTCTCCTAGCCCCCAATAGACTGGTTATCGCCCTATCGAGTCTTCTCTCGTTTTCTTGATCGTTAAACAACGTTTGGTTTTTGTGTTTGTCACCCCTTCCTCTTAGTCTTAGCACCCCCCTTACCCCCCACTGGCCCCCTCCCTCCCTTCGCCCCCCCCACCTGTTCCTGCCTATACCCTACCTTCACCCTCCCTCCGCTGAGGACCCTGGGAGGGTCTGGGTGTGCAGCCAATAGGTTGGTCTTGCTCCTG
This sequence comes from Gastrophryne carolinensis, assembly GCA_027917425.1. Lineage (NCBI taxonomy): Eukaryota > Metazoa > Chordata > Amphibia > Anura > Microhylidae > Gastrophryne > Gastrophryne carolinensis. The sequence continues at coordinate 123,471,671 of CM051243.1, read as the reverse complement.
GGCGCTCCCCTCCCCTTGGCCGGTCACACTCGATGGGTACCATGAAGGCGCTATCTATTAACGTGAGGGGTTTGAACTCCCCAGAAAAACGTGCAATCCTGTGGCGGGAATTGAAAAGGTATAAAGCGAAAATGGTCTTTTTACAGGAAACACATTTTAAAAAAGGAACAGCCCCCAAGCTTAGTAGCAGGCTCTTTCCCCACGCCTTCACCAGCTGCGCTGTAGACGCCAAAAAAAGAGGGACAGCAATCTTAGTCGCGAGAGACGTCCCCTTTTCAATGCTGGAGAGTTGGACAGATGATTCGGGGAGGATAGTAATGGTCAAGGGCCTAATTGGGCAAAAAAAGTACACTCTAATCTCAATATATGCCCCCAACCAGGGACAAGTTCGCTTTCTTAAGCAGGTAATAGACAAAATTGAAACGTTTGCAGAGGGGGAGTTGATTATGGGAGGAGACTTTAACTTGACCATGGACCCCCTTATGGACTCCTCAGCTGGTAAATCAGCGATCACCCATATGGCCCTGAGATCTCTAAAAAAAAGACTGCATGACCTGCAGCTGGTGGATGCATGGCGTATCAGAAATCCTGCCGATAGGGACTATACTTATTATTCTAGTGTTCATGGGACTTACTCCAGGCTTGACTACCTCTATGTCTCACACAGCCTGTTGGGCCTGGTCTCGGGTGATGGTATCTACCCGACATCTTTCTCTGATCATGCCCCCATCTTTTTGGATATAGATCTAATGGTGAGGCCTCCGCCCCCCTTCACGTGGAGACTGAATGAGTCACTCTTGCAAGATCCGGTCGTACTGCAAGCCGTGAAGGAAGGGGTGGATTCCTACTTCAGAGAAAATGACAACGGAGAGGTCACGCCCCAGACCCTGTGGGAGGCGCATAAAAGCGTCATCCGGGGAATCTTGATCAGCCAAGCCTCGAGACTTAAGAAGGAGGGAATGGCTACGATGGCGAGGCTGACTGAGAGGGTCAGTGCCTTGGAGTTGTCCCATAAGCAGTCGGAGGCGGCGAGGGTCCTCGGGGAGCTAACACAGGCTAGAGAGGCCCTCAATGCCCTGCTGCGTCAAAAAGCGAAGCATGTCATAAGGAAATGCAAAAGACGTTACTATGAATTTGGTAATAAAAGTAGCGCCCTTCTGGCACGAGCCCTCAAGCAGCAGCAGGCCCAAAATTTTGTTGCTAAAATTATAGACGAGGCTCAGACGGCGCACCACACCTCGGAGAGCATTGCTAACGTGTTCAGACGGTTCTATACTGGCCTATATGGCTTGGCTGGAGGTCGCTCGCCTGGCCCAACACAGGGGGAGAGAATCAGGCAGTACCTAATAGATTCAAAGATGCCAAAGATACCGAGTGAAAGCGCAGACTTGTTAGAGGCCCCGATTAGCTTAGACGAACTTGATAAAGCGCTTAAGCTCACCCCGGCGGGAAAAGCTCCCGGACCTGATGGGTTCTCGGTTAAGTATTATAGAGCTCTCTTACCGCAGCTGGGGGGGTACCTGGTGAGAGCCTGGAACTCGATTCTGGACAGGGATTCCCCTGGTACATTTTCAAGCAGGGAGCTAGAGGCCCACATTGCGGTTATCCCTAAGCCGGGGAAGGACCCACTGTACTGCTCGAGTTATAGACCCATTTCGCTGCTTAACGCGGATGTAAAACTCTATGCGAAAATAATAGCCACCAGACTATCCCCCATAATCCCCCGGCTAATCCATCTGGACCAGACCGGATTTATTATGCATAGAGAAGCAAGAGACAATGTGATAAGGGCCATTGACATTGTGCATGGAGCTAAGGCCACTGGTACTCCCCTAATGCTCCTCTCTACGGACGCCGAAAAGGCGTTCGATAGAGTTAATTGGGCATTCCTGAAAGAGTCCCTCAGATACATAGGCCTGGGGGATAATATGAGGTTGATGATCGAGGCTCTCTACACCAGGCCTTCGGCTAGGGTGAGAATTAACGGTCACCTGTCTGACCCGGTCTGGATCGGTAGTGGCACCCGCCAGGGATGTCCCCTTTCTCCCCTGCTCTTTGCTCTCTCGTTAGAGCCCTTCCTCTGTACGATGAGAGAGTTCGAGATATACGGGAGACTGTCTTCACTAAAAATCAAAAATCAACTTTGACAAGTCTGAAGCCTTGAATATCTCACTTCCTGGTGAAGTAGTCAGGACGACTCAACAGTCGTTCCCCTTCAGATGGGCGGGAGCCTCGATCGCATACCTCGGAACTAAGTTGCCAAGCTCTCTGCACAACATATATACCCTGAACTATGTCCCAATGTTGCGGAAGATACAGGTGGACTTGGATAGATGGGATCTCCCCACTTTTTCGTGGATGGGCCGGGCTAACATAATTAAGATGTCGATATTGCCCAAACTGCTGTATCTGTTCCAGACCCTCCCGGTCCACATCCCCGCGAGTTTCTTCACCGACCTCAGCCGATCTTTCCTGAGGTTCGTGTGGAACAAGAAGAGGGCTAGACTCCGGGCGTCCCTGTTAAGTAGACCCAAAAATAAGGGAGGTATGTCCTTCCCGGATGCCAAGTTGTATTGGGCCGCCGCGCACCTTCAGAGATTTTGTGAATGGGAGACCTGTAGAGATTCTAAACGATGGGTCCAATTAGAGAGGGACGCGGCTCCCATATCCTTAGTGGCAGTAATGTGGAACAGGGATGGGCTGCCTCCAGAGTTAGCCGGCCACCCGACCATCGCAACATCTCTGAGGGTCTTCAAAAAATATAGATCATACGCGGGAGTCTCTCCCTGGCCTTCACCTCTGGTCCCTGTCCTAGACAACCCCCTACTGACCCCGGGGCTCTCCAGAGCGGATCTTAGAGAATGGGGTAGGCTGACTCAATTAAGATGCGGGAACCTGTTGAGTGGGGAAGGGTGGACGCCTTTGTCGGACCTGAGAGGGGTATGCCAGAATGCAAGTCTAGACCCTTGGACCCTCTTGCGCATACAGTTCTCTATGTCCAGACAAGGCTACAGGCGGGAAAAATGTAGAGGGCACACGGAGCTGGAAAAAATCTGCTTGGGTAGCATACCGCATGATCACTTGACCTCCAGACTGTACTCCATACTGACGGAGGAGCGTGCTGACCCCCCGTCCTTCTGGAGAGAGTGGGAGATGGACCTGGGGAGGGAGATCGGAGAGGAGCAGAGGGCAAGAATAGCATCACTGGCGCATAAATCTTCAATAGCTACCAGGGTGCAAGAACTAAACTACAAAATTCTGACCCGATGGTATTATACCCCGGATAGGCTCAATAAAATGTCAGCCGAAATAGACCCACTATGTTGGAGGTGTGGATCCGAGCGGGGGACATTGTTCCATATCTTGTGGTCCTGCCCCAGGATTGAGAAATACTGGGGAGAAGTACTGGCATTAATTGCAAAGATAATAGGAGACCCGACCCTGGAGGCCCGTGACCCAGCGCGGGTCCTGTTGCACCTGACGGCCCGCTCGGTGGGGAAATACAAAAGATCCTTACAGGTTCACCTGCTAAACGCAGCGAAATTAGTGATCCCCAGATTGTGGAAGCAAAAGAACCCCCCATCTGTGAAGGATTGGGTTAGGGAAGTGCTACATATCAGCGAGATGGAAGATCTAACCCTTGCCTTGAACGATAGAGATGAATGCTACAGATCCACCTGGTTGCCCTGGTTGATGTTTCAGGAATCTGATGAGTTTGGGCGGTTGCTCTCCGAGTAGTGTGGTGCTGGAGCCTGCGTGGCGATTGACCCGCAGGGCGACCGCTGTCTGTCTCCGAGGGCTTTGGGCTTCAGCACTGTACGTTCTGCATCTATTATGGCTGAGACTGATGCCCGCTCAGCACCTATTCGGGTCCTGTCCCTGGGACCCCAGTCATTAGAGTCACGGGCTCAAACAAAATGTTGATGATCAAACTGCGTGTGTGAATGCACGGCTCATGGAATGTGTGCCTCGCCGAGCGTTGCTGGCCTCCTGCCCCCCCCCCCCCCTTTTTTTTTTTTTTTTTCCCTTCCCCTTTCCCTTATGACCCACACCTGCATTCTGCCCCTCCCCCCCACACTACTTCTTTGTTGTTGTATTCTAATGTTGTATGTATAAAATGCTTGTCAAAATAAAAATAAAGAATTAAAAAAAAAAAAAAAAATGCCTGGGTAGCTTGGTATCGTTTGGAAGAGGTATAGGAACCGGGGAGTATATCCATCTTCAAGATGTTAATTCTTCCAAACCATGAGTAGCGCCCTTTGTCGTACTTTGAAAGGTCACGGTTGACTTTGGTCTGAAGTGCCTGGAAATTCAACTCGTACAAGGTGTCCAGATCAGATGGTATGAAGGTCCCCAAGTACTTTATCGCTGTGGGCTGCCACTTGAAGGGGAAACTGCTCCGGACTCTGTCCACCAGAGGCTGCTGAAGGGTGAGGTTTAACACCTCAGATTTTGCATAATTGACGCGGAAGTTGGATAGTTGGCCAAAGCGTTCAAATTCTTTGAGAACAGCCGGAAAGGATATAGCCGGGGACGTAAGGTGTAGGAGCAGGTTGTCCGCAAAGATCGACATTTTATACTGTTGTCCCCCGCATTCAATCCCTTTGACGTCTGGGTTATTTCGTAATGCTACTGCTAGATGTTCCATTGTTAGGATATACAAGAGGGGCGAGAGGGGACAGCCCTGTCGAGTCCCGTTCATGATTGTGAAAGGTTCAGACAGGACCCCGTTCGCCCTGACCCGGGCCGTCGGCTCATGATACAGTGCCAGAATCTTGGAGGTTATGTTCGGACCTAGACCAACTTGGGAGAGGGTAGCTTTGAGAAAGCGCCAATTCACCCTGTCGAACGCTTTCTCAGCGTCGCAGGAGAGGACGCACGCTGGAGCGCCAGTTTTGTGGACATGTGCAATGAGTTCCAGTAGCTTGTTTGTATTGTCTCTGGCTTCGCGTCCTGGAACAAACCCCACCTGGTCTAGATGAATCAGTTGGGGGATCAGAGGTTTGATCCTAGTGGCAATTATTTTTGCGTACAATTTTAGGTCAACATTGAGTAGGGATATGGGTCTATAACTGCCGCAGGCCGCAGGATCTTTACCCGGCTTCGGGATCACTGTGATTATGGCTCTGTGGTGCTAGGTCTTTAAAGAATCTAGGGGTGAATCCGTCCGGGCCAGGGCTCTTTCCCGCCGGGGCTTCCTTAATGGCCTTCATGACCTCTAGTTCCGTAAAGGGGGTTTCTAGTTCAGCCGAGGATTCCTCAGGTATCGTAGGGAGCTGCGTCTCGGATACGTAATTCGGACCCAGAGGTGATAACAGGCGTGGGGGGGGAAGGAGGGGGAGATAAGGGGAGGAGGAGGGAGACAAGTAGGGGTGGAAAGAGAGGAGGCAGGAGATAGAGTAAGGAGGGAGGAGGAAGGGAAAGAAAAAAAAATGGGGAGGAAAAAGAGAGGAGGAGGAGGAAGGGGGATCCGAGTGAGGGTAGGGATTCCTACTGAGGGCGGGGTTAAGGGTACAGGACGAATCAGTGTTCAAGTGAGTGGGTGCGCTACCTGGGTGTGAGACACTAGGGAGGACAGGAGAGGAGTGCACCTGAGGGGTGCAGGGGGGACAGGCGAGAGAAACTATAAGGAGGGTTATTGAGGTTAATGGGGCCGGCAATTAAATCTTCTTAGATCGGGTCCAAGAGGGGACCCTATCTGGGTCGCCTGGTTCTCTGACTGGTGAATGCCGGTCTCGCCATCGGCTAGCCACGCCCCCCCTCGTCAAGTTTTTTTTATATGTGGCAAGATATCTGAATAAAGTGCATATTCTGCCTTCTTGCCGCAAAGGTCAACTGCTTTCACCCCTTTCCACAGCAACAATTTTGGAGCTTTTGATGTCCACCAAGACTTGGTAGCTGGCTAACCTACTTTGTCAGATCTAGCCTGGCAGTTTCTAAATGTGCTGGGCTTGAATGCATTACAGCAGGGCCGTATTTGCCACTAGACACATGTAGGCACGTGCCTAGGGAGGAGCTACAGCCAGCAAGGATTCAAAAAAAAAAAAATTCCATCTGCAAGCAATCAGGCAGCTGCCAGCCATATTCAAAAGCTGCCAATAGCGTTTTTTCACACAAAGCCATCAACACCCACCTCCACAGACAGCAATGAACTAAACACGGCAGGGAAGAGGGGCTAGGCCACCAGAGACAAAATGAATGGGAAGCTGAGCACAGTGCCCCCTGCCTGTCATTCTCCCTCTCTGTGTATCAGTATGTCCTCCCTCAGCAAGGCTCGGTTAGCAGTCTCAGGCATCAAAAGTACGTGTCTGGACTCCAGTTAGCCTTTCGCCCTCCTTTCACCCCTCTCCAAGCTGCTGTCTAGGTGAATGTGCTCAATGTTGAGATCAGCTACATAAAGCTCAGACCAGCAGGGGCTAAGACAAGATGGCCGCCCCCATCACTGAGGACACAGGCCCCAGCACTAACAGGTACCTTAGCTAAGGGGCAGAGGAGGGGAGTTCTGCACATGGCACAGGTCATGTGCCTCTCAGCATGCCATGCTTCAGAAAGTAGCACACCAGCCAAGTAAGGTTACGCAGCACTTGTATTCATGTCTTTATTTCTTACTCATTTCTTTCCTTCCTCCCTTATTTTTTTTTAACTTTCTTCCTTCTTACCTCTTTCTTTCTTTCCATTCTTCCTCTCTTCATCCTCTTTATTTTGTTCCATTTTTATTTTCTTTCCTTTCTTCATTTTCCCGTCTCCCTTTCTTTTTTTCCTCCCCTCTCTTTGTTTTTACATTTTTCCTCTCTTTGTTGTATTCCTGTCTTCTTTTTTCCTCTTTCTTTCTTTTCCACCTACTTTCTCCCCTTCTACATTACATCTCTTTCCTCCAATCCTTTTTTTTTGCTCCTTGGTTCCATTCTTTTTTTTCTCTTTCCTCACTTCCTCCACTCCCCTTTGCCCTTTACTTGCTTTCTATGTTTCCTTCCCTATTTTCCCTTCTTTACTTTTCCCCCTCCTTGCCTTTGGCCTTCATGTTTTTCTTGCTCTCTCTTTTATATTTTCTTATTGCTTTTTTTCTGTATTTCTTTTTTTCTTTCCATTCCTCTTTCTCCTTTTTTCTTCCTTTACTGCCTTATGTCATGTCTTTTCTTCCCTTTTCTATTTTCTTTCTTTCTGTCCTTCTTCTCACTTGCTTTCCCCCATCTTTCCTTTTTTCTTCCTGCTTTCCTTTTTTACCTCAGTCCTTTCTCTTTGTTTTCCTTCTTTCTTACTTTATTTTTTTCCTTTTTTATTCTTTCTTTCATTCCTTCATTCCCTCTTTCTTCTTTCCTTCCTTGCATTTCTTTTCTGCCTTCCCATAGTTCTGTCTTTTTCTTTCTTTCTTTCTTTCTTTCTTTCCTCCTCTCTTTATTTCTTTTTCTATCCTTATAAACAATATGTAAAAAAGTTGATATAAAGCATGCGTGTCACGCCCTAGGGCTTGGATAGCGAAGAGGGACCAATAGGTGGTACAGCGCCATGGGGGCAGGACAACCGCTGCAGCATTGGTCCTGCCCGGATAGCGAATTTGGACCAACAGTACCTGTGTGCTGTAACAGCTTGGTTTAAAGGGGGCCTAAGGGTGTACTCCAAATGTTTTCCTTTCTTTTATTATTTGTTTTTTCCAATGTGGCCCATTTCCTTCCCTATGGGGGAAAGGGGGGTTACATTACAGTGGAGGAAGGGGAGTTTTAATAGTTTTAAAATTGCGAACCACTGTTACCCTATTGGTTTTATATGATGTGTTTTGATGTATATACATAAATGCGACTTAACTGATGCATTGGGCTTTTACAGAATCTATTCTATTTATTTTAGCCTTTTAGGCTCCTTTCACACCGTTTTACTTGCTGTTAAGTGCTGTTACGAAGCACAGGGTCAATTTGTTTTTGTACATCACTGGCAATTGAATGCAAGTTTGGATATAGAGACAAAGAGGTTAGATACTTGATTCTGGTAGGAGTCTTGCAGTGTACTGAAATGATACTGGTTAGTTTCTAGGCACCCAAAACTGACCAATCTCAGGCTTTCATTGAGCTTTTCACACAGCTCAATTTAGTGAAAAAAAGGTTTTCTGGGGGCGTGGCTTGGCCGGAGACCGAGATGGCTGCTTGATTTGTGATCTCCCGGCGGGGTCTCCAGAGAAGCCTATTATTCACGTTTTACCCGGACGATGGGACGCATCAATAAATCGGGGGCACCTGCTAAAACCCCCAGGACTGCGCAGACACCAAAAACTAGCGCCAGAAAGCTTCCAGAGCTGTTCCAGAGCCAAAGACAGGAAGAGCCTCGTGGTCCCAAAATGGCGGACGTCAATTCCCCATGCAGCTCAACGGAGCGGGAGGACACCAATGCCTCGGAGGGTGAGGAATGCCACTTATCGGCACAGCTTAGCCAACTTCCTACCCGAAATGAGTTGGCCCGGTTCGCGGGGGAAATCAAGGACTCTATCACCGCAGCCATTGCGGACTTAAAAGGAGACTTGAAGCTACTGTCCCAACGGGTGGAGAGAGTAGAAAAAGAGGAAGCCACCACTGCTGCCAGACTTACTGAGGTCCGTGATGTGGTCCGGGCCCATAACAATCATCTCTTGGAGTTCCATAGACACCTGGAGGACCTCGAAAACCGCAATCGAAGATGTAATATCAGGGTCCGCGGTGTCCCTGAAACGGTGCCCCCAGACCAGATACCAGAGGCCCTGAATTCGATCTTTAACTCCCTCCTGGAGAGACCACTGGGCACTCAGATCGATCTGGTCCGGGCACATAGAGCTCTTCGGCCTAGAAACATAGGGGACAATGCTCCAAGAGACATCATATGCTGCCTGCAGAGCTTTCCCCTGAAGGAGGAGATTCTACTGAAAGCTAGGGATCGGGACAACATCATGTTCAATAATTCTGAGATCCAGCTCTACCAGGATCTGTCAAACATCACCCTGCAACATCGCCGAGCTTTGAGGCCGCTCACTACGATTTTGAGGGAGAGAGGCATCCCCTACAGGTGGCGCTTCCCTTTCGCCCTAGCTGCGTCCCGCAACGGTAAAACCGCGGTCCTGCGAATGCCAGAGGACCTACCGGATTTCTGTGACTCGCTGGGACTCCCCCTGATCTCCTTGCCAGACTGGCTTCGGGACTTCTCTATTCCACGGCTGGTGAGGAGTGCGAGGAAAGGGATCGTCTGGACAGATCTTGTGTGGATCCCCGGGACCGTTCCCCATCGGCAGACGACGGAGCTGAGGACCGATCAGGATCCAGAAGCTGAGATACGAATGTGATTTGTCGCTGTACCTTGAAGAGCTAAGAGTTTTATTCTTTTTGAACCCCTCCCTTGCCCTGATCTCCTACCCCTGAATGTTAGCTTGTAGGCTTTAGTTTTAACTCCACGTAGCATTGTAGGCCTTCAACTAAATCCCTGATCAGAGTTCTCCTCGCTCGTTTCCTATGGCGATATATCCCTATTCCATAACACTGGCATGGGCGTCGCTTGAGGGACGCCCATGGTTATTGGTTATTGGTTTAATTGTTTAAAAGTTTGAGTAGCATATACGGCTCGCCTAACTCTTTGGACACAGATGCCCTGTTTGATGGTTTCCTTAGCCACTTGTTCCCGGTTTCCCTTTATATTGGGGCTTTGGTAATCACATGTTTGAGTCCTGCGACATGCACAGTTATGTTTTTTCCGTTGAAATGAAGATTTTTGCACTAGGGAGGGGAGGCTGGAATGGTAATGACCCTTTATTATAAGCGGCCTTATGCCCTATGGGGCTTCCTGAGAGGCCGGCAGATACCACCGTAATGAGCATGAGCCTGGTGGGACCGCCGCGCGGGTCGCGAGCGACGCCGGAGTATCTTAGTGACGCTGGAGGGGAAAACATGGGAGCCCACAGGATTCACGAGATCGGGCAAAGATTGAGACAGGGGGAAAATCTGTAACCAAACTCGGGGACAGTGAGCTGACACGTCAGTTTGTCCTAGAGAGGCACACAATGGACGCCTCCACTGCCCCTCCCCCATTTCGGCGGCAATATCCTATCCTGGCCGGGAGGGGGAAGTGAGGAGGGGAGAACCGGGACGCGTGCTGATGACATGTCTAGTTGACGCGCCCGCCTTGGGCTTCCTGAGCCGGCTTGACGATTTCCGGGTCAGACGAGGAAGACCCGGGGAGATGCAACAGCGGCTTGGCTGAGGCGAGAGATCCCAAGAGTCCCTGCTATTTCGCTAGGGGTGTAGAGGTCCAGAGGCCTTGAGCTTCGAGATGGGTGAGTCACTAACGTGCGCTCTGGGGTGGATTGAAGGCTACCCTATGGAGAGAAGCCCTCTGGGTCGCGGCAGCGAGGAGGCTATGACCTGGATCTGATATGCGAGCGCCTGGGCCCTGTGGCCTTCATATGCTTATGCTACACAGGTGTCTGGGAAATGCAGAGTGGAGGGTTAAAATTATCGTTCTACTGGGGACTTCGCCGGGCTCGCGGGTTTGGCAGCTGCTAGGGCGGTTCTGGTTAGGTCTGGGCCGTTGTCTGGGTTTTTCGGTTTTTCGGCCTTCCACGATTCCCCACAGAGAGACGTGATCTCAAGGGTGGAAACTGAGGGTGATTGCTGTTGGCACATCCTCGCCTTGGCTTGAGGGGGCTTCCTTCGAGCCGCGGGAGACAACTACAGAGAGATTATACCTCTCTGGGACGTTGCCTCGATACTATCCACCAAGTGAGAGAGGGGATACACTGTGTGATTCCCCCCGTCCTCCTGAGGAGTGTATAGGGCGCCTTTTTTCTTTTGTCTTGTTTTCTGTGTGTCTTGAATGTGTATGACCTTTCCCTTTGTGTTTTCCTTTGTATGAACTCTATATAACTCTAGTATTTCTTTTCCCCTCTTTCCTGATCTTATTTATCTCTGCCGGGACTGAGAGGGACCCTACAGACGGTAACCTCTGTTTTCACATCTATCGCCTGGGACGACCCGACCTGGTTTCCTTGTGAAGATGGGCCCGCTGTGTATCAATATTCTTTCTATAAACGCTAAGGGCTTGAATGCACCCGTAAAGAGACATGCTCTGTTCAGAGAACTGAAAAAAACCAGCACTCACATAGCTCTAGTTCAGGAAACACATTTTCTAAGAAATAAAGCCCCATACTTGGGAAATAGAACGTACACGACCTGCTATTCTGCCCACTCCCCTAATAACAAAGCTAAGGGAGTTTCCATTTTGATTGACAAGTCTATTTCGCTGAAGATAAGGGATATTGAAAGGGACAGGGAGGGCAGGTTTGTGTTTTTGAAGGGGGATCTCCCTAACGGGCGAGCTATCACTATAGCGAATATATACACTCCAAATAAAGATCAACATAAATTCGTCTGTTCGACTCTGGCTAAATTGGAAAGTTTTCGGGAAGGGATTTTACTGCTGGGCGGAGACCTAAATTGCGCATTGAACCCTCTGGTGGATACCTCGGACGCCAGGACAGCCATATCCTACAGGTCTCTGAAACAGATTAAAACAGCATTGCGGGGCCTCGGGCTGGTGGATACCTGGCGTCTGATGAATCCCACGAGCAGAGATTATAAATACTATTCACCCCTTCACACTAAATATTCTAGAATTGACTACATCTTCCTGTCGCAGAGAGATCTGGGGAGGGTGTCGTCGGCTCAGATTGGAAATATCACATTTTCTGATCATGCGCCGGTTGCACTTTCTCTGACCTTCCCATATAGGGAACAGAAGGAATGGCACTGGCGACTCAATGAGGCTATGTTGAAGGATTCTAGGGTAGTGGAGAAGCTTAGAGATGCTTTGCGCAACTATGTTAGAGAAAATGTTTCGGAAGATATGGACCCAGTGGCGATATGGGAAGCTCAGAAATGCACGATGAGAGGTATTTTGATTCAGGAGGGGTCGCGGCTCAAGAAGGAGAGGGCACAGAAACTGAATGATTTGTTGCAACAAGTGGCTAATCTAGAGTTGCTCCATAAACAGTCGCTCCAGGAGAAGCACTTGAGAGAATTAGAGGGGAAACGGCAGGAGCTAAGAGATCTGATGTCCAGGGAGTCTAGCAGGTGGTTCACTAAACGCCATGGCCTTTTCTATGAACAAGGCAACAAGACAGGTAGAATGCTGGCCAGGGCATTGCGCCCAAAGCTTGCGCATACCGAAGTGGAATGTATCAAAGGCTTAGATGGGTCCCTACACTATAGGAATGAGGATGTGGCGGGTACCTTTGGTGGGTTCTACTCTGCACTATACAATTTACAGAGCTCTCCAGACAATGGGAACCAAGATAATCTTATGACCACATATCTTTTGGAATCCGGGTTGCCATCTTTGTCCCGGGAGGAGCAGACTCAACTGGAGACACCGATTACGGTTTCTGAATTGCAGAGAGCCCTGACAACGGCTAAAGCAGGGAGAGCCCCGGGCCCAGATGGATTTTCTACGCAGTACTATAAGTCCTTCTCTGGCCTGTTGCTCCCTATGATGCAGCGCGCATTTGAGTCCGCATCCTCCTCGGGCAAACTGCCTAGTACGTCTCTAGAAGCCCAGATTGTTGTGATCCCAAAAGAGGGGAAAGACCCGAAAGACTGCCGCAGCTACCGGCCGATTTCCCTCTTGAATGTGGATATAAAATTGTTTGCGAAAGCACTGGCTAACAGAATTGCGGCCTTCCTGCCAAACCTTATTACTCAGGACATAGATAATGATAATGTAATCAAAGCCCTGAATATGCAATGGTGGGCTAGAGCGAAGAAAGTACAGGCTATTATGCTTTCTACTGATGCCGAGAAGGCATTTGACCGGGTGAAATGGAGGTGGATAGAGAGAGTGTTGGAACATATCGGACTAGGTGGAGACATGAGGAATAGGATTTTGGCCTTATACTCGAATCCCATAGCCAGGGTTAGAGTGAATAACTGCACTTCCCCTGCCTTCCACATCAGGAACGGGACTCGTCAGGGTTGCCCGCTGTCCCCGTTAATTTTTGCCCTCTCACTTGAACCCTTTTTGAGGAAAGTGAATTTATGTCCGGACATCACGGGATTAGCGATAGGACATAGAGAGAGGAAGGTTGCCGCATATGCAGATGACATGCTCTTTTTCTTGAGTTCTCCTAGAATTTCAGTCCCGAATCTGCTCAAAGAATTTGAGAGATTTGGTCGTATTTCAAACTTGAAAATTAATTATAGCAAGTCCTATGCTATGAATGTTTCGATGCAGGATCGGGAGGTGGGGGCGCTGCAGGAGATTTTCCCTTTTAGCTGGGAGGAGAAAAGTTTGAGATATTTAGGTGTTCGGATCCCGCTGTCCCCCCTCAACTTATTCCGATTTAATTTCGCCCCCATGGGTGACAAGATTAAAAAAGACCTAGAGAGATGGAACAGGATAAAACTCTCATGGTTCGGCCGCATGGCGGTCATTAAGATGAATATCCTCCCGAGAATGCTGTACTTATTACAATGCATCCCCACCAAGATCCCTAGTGGATTCTTTAATGACCTGATGAGAACCTTCAGAAAATTTGTCTGGTCGGGTAGGCCTCCTAGGATTAGGAGACGTATCTTGCACCTTCCTAAAGATAGAGGGGGAACTGGGCTGCCCTGTATGCTGTCTTATTACAAAGCTGCGCATCTGGGAAGGGTTATAGATTGGCATATCAACAGCTCACAGAAAGATTGGGTGCGCATCGAGGGGGCGGCGGTGGGAGGTGGAGGAGTGGACACCGTCTGTGATCTAAGAACCTGTGATATCCCCCTGTCAGCAAAGAACCACCCTTTTGTACGGGCTTCCCTGGACATATTGGCTCCCTTACGTAGAGGAGAGAATAGGCTGTTATCCCCATCTGGTTTCCTGACGCCGATCGGGAGGAATCCAGCTTTCCCTCCCGGGGAGAACTCCTCCTTCCTGAGAGATTGTAGAGGCCCTACCCCACTACGAGTATTTCACCTACTGGATAGGGGTCGCTTGCTCAGCCTCACACCTCCTGTCGTGGGCATACAGGATTTTGCGACATAGGGAGAAACAGGAGCGCAGACCGTGGGAGAGGAGATGGGAGGCAGACATAGGCAGGTCACTCTCGGAAGAAGAATGGGAAGGTATTTACAGGAATGCTCATAGGGGCTTGATTAGTAGCTCAATGCAGGAGACAAACTACAAGTTGATCACAAGATGGTACCGGACCCCAGAGTTGCTGCATTCTTATTGTCCTTCAGTCCCTGACTCCTGCTGGAGGTGTGGTCAGAGTGGTGCTTCAATGCTGCACATCTGGTGGTCCTGCCAGACCATAAGTGGCTTTTGGGAAGAAATCAGAACCATCTGTGCTCAGATAATGGGGGAGCCATTAGATTGGAGTGCGGAGACTGTTTTATTAGGCTGTCTACAGATGGCAAAGGTATTGCAGGTGGGGCTCCATTGGCCAGACATCTTCTGAATGCAGCTAGGGTACTTATTCCCAGAAACTGGAGATCCCAGAGGTCCCCTACTATTAGAGAATGGTTATGCCAGATTAATCATGTGGAGCAGATGGAAGAAATATGTCACGCTAACCAAGATAGACTGGAAACATTTCGGAGGGTATGGACGACATGGTCAATTTTTAAGGACAATTTTTAAGGACACGGACACTTATAAAAAGCACTGGGCGACTTAGACATGCAGGGCTAGAGATTCCAGGAGGGAGGGGGTTAGGAGGTCTCAGCTGGAGGGCTTATGCGGATGGAGTCTGCCGGAAGGTAGCTGGAGGGATGGTCCCCCCCCTTCCGGTGGCTATTAGAAGGCAGCGGTTAACCTTTTTCTCTCTTTCTTCTTCTTGCTTTTCCTCTAGCTCTATTTAACCCTTATTTCCATCTCTCTTATCTTTTTGCATTTTCTCCCTTCTTCCCCTCTCTTACCCGTGTTCCTGTGTTGTCTCCTGTTTTTGTTGTTTTAGAGCCCCTGGTTGTTTTTTCCCTGTTTTTTTTTCCCCGTTTGTCCTCCAGGGCCCTTCTGGACCTGGGTGTCCATTTGTCTAGTGTGCTATATCTGTGTGTCATGTTTTATGTTCTGAACCGAGGGGCAGAGACGGACCTCTGAAGGTGGAATTATGTAAGGTGCCGAGGGAGTGGACAGAGGAGGGTTCTCTATTGGGTGAAGGGTCCTTATCATTCCAGTTACTTGAAGGAATTTACATATCGTTAACCTTACTACGCCACTTTTATATGTTATGCTTGTGCTTGATAATACTGCACTCTTGTTTATGCTGTCTATTGCTGATCTATGCTGTAATGGAATCCTATGACAAACTTTTTCATAGACGGTTCACATGTCTGTATTGTGACTGTATGTTGTCTTAAATTTTCAATAAAAACTGAGTATGATTAAAAAAAAAAAAAAAAAGGTTTTCTGATTATTATGTGGGAGGGTCCAATCTTGATTGGAGGGAAAGGAACCCTTCAGCAAAGGGAATACAATGTTTTTCACAGCCACATCATTCTCACTCTAGAATTGATCATATTTTGGCCCAAACACAGCCTTATTCTCCTTGATTGATGCTAGTATAAAGCCAATTTCATGGTTTGATCACCATGCCAATATTATTACAGTTGATCATTCTGCTGGTCCCTAAAGAATCATTGCTCTCTAACCTGTCTTTTTATTTTATAGAAAATGGGAGCTGACTCTGCAGGTGCGGGCTTCCTTTTTCACCCTCACTCGCCATCCTTTATATGGGGTGGTGGGAGAGGTCCCACATCTATGGACATAATAGCCCATTCAGGTCTAAGATAAAATATTTCAGTTGTTACATGACCTCTTGTTTGTATATAAAGCGAATAACCAGTCAATTGAAGATGTTGTTTAATATTTAATTTGCAATGACCTAAATTTAAGAAATTCAATTTAAGATTCACATCAGATGACCATACCACCAATATTTCACTTTTAGATCTTAATTTAAGTTTATCGGAGGATGGCAAGGGATTGTCCACATGTACACATCATAAAAAAACTGCAGGTAATGCAATACTTGGGGCAGAGAGTTGCCATCCAGCACATCTACTATCAGAGCTATCCCCATGGGACAAATGGTCTGTGCACACAGAAGTTGATCCGATGTTCCTTTGAGGGTGAAATGTCCAATATATCCAAAAGATTTCATACAAAATATTATTCTAGTGAAACTATTGATAGAGAAAAATAAATAGTTCAAATACCTTGGTAACTGCATATAGCTCTGAGTTCCATCAGATTAAACACATTTTTCAAAAACATCTATCGGTACTGTATTGCAATCCGAATTTGAAGGGTATCTTGAATAAAGGGGACAGAATAGTAAGCAGGAAGTGTCCCACATTAGGGCAACGACTTTCACCTGGTTTGTATGTCAAGAATGAGGTTCACTCTGGAACATGGTTATCTTGTAATGGCATCTTTAACCCTTTTGTTGCCAAGCCCGTAACACCTACGTAGCAGTTTAAGTGCCAAGCCCATAGGTGTTACGTGCTTGACTTTCCCCCCCTGCTAGTTAAAAAATAAAAAATAAAAATACCCACCTGACCCCTCGTTGGATCCGTCCGGGTCTCCTCTTTAATTTGGTGCCATCCGATCCCCCGTGGGGGGCCGGATGGCTCCAGGACAGCCCCCGGAATAGGGCCACCCCCCGCTTCTGCAGCAGCAGCTGCTAACTGTAAAGAAAAAAATAAATAAAAATGACATTTGCTTACCTGAGGCCGCGCTGTCTCCCGACGGGTGTCCTCTTCACTGGGGGGGGGGCTCCGATCGCCCCCCCAGCCTCTTCCGTGGCGAGGAGAGGGCAGAAATTGTCCTCCCCCCCCACTTCCTGGAACGGGTCTGCTAGCCCCGCCCCCCGGGGGCGGGTGACATCGTTGTGATGTCACCAGCAGCCCTCTTAAAGTGGACCAACACCCACGGGTGATCGTCCCAGGAATCTATAAGATTCCCGGGCCGATCACCCCCCTCCCCTCTCCCGATCTCGGATGTCCCGCGGGGTGAAACCCCCCCAAACACCTCACCTTATCTTCGGCCGCCGCCGCCTCCCTCGCGCCCCTCTAGACGTGCCCGTGCTGGCCGTCTGTGAATGGCCGGCGCGGGTACGCGCGCGTCAAGAGTGACGCGCGGGAGGCGGCGGCGGAGGAGCCACTTGTCCGCGGCTTGTCCGTCGGCGCTGGGAGCGGGGAGAGGTGAGTTTTTCGGGGGGTTCGGGGGGGTTTCACACAGCGGGGCACCCCGATCGGGGTGCCCCACCGAAGTGGACCAAGACCCAGGATAGTCAAAATCCTGGGTGTTGGTCCACTTTAATGCCGGCACCCGACACAGAGAATCAGTCTGCTCGGGTGCCTGGAGGAGAGCATATGGGGAGGAGGAGAGGGCTGAGATCACCCCCCCTCCCCAGGCTCTCTCTTCCAAACACCCGAGCAGACTGTCATCGCAGATCGCCGGGGGACACAGGATCGGAGGTGAGTAAAGTTAAAAAAAAAAAAAAAAAAAATAAAGATCATTTTTTTTCTTATGTGTCTGTGTCTTTTTATTTAACATTTAACCCCTTGTGAACTGGTAAGGGGTCCATAAGACCCCTTATACCAGTTCACAAGGCTGGGGGATGGCAAGTCACCCGCTTGCTGCAGCGGGTGACTTGCCATTAACCCCCAGCACCCCCAATTATATGCCTCCCCAAAGCCTATGTGGGCTCGTAGGCTGCAGGGTGGGGGGGGCTACAAAAGCTGGCCCCCCCACTCTGTGCCTACAAGCCCCCATAGCTAGTCCCGGGCTGGTAATGCTGGGTAAGGGGGACCCCATTTCATTTTTGGTGGGGACTTTTAAGGGTTTTTAACCCTTAAAATTCCAAAAAAATGGGAGGGGGGACCCTATGTCATTTTTTTTTAATTAACCCCTTATGTTCTGTCGCCTAGCAGCTATAAAAGGCTTCCAGCTGCAGCAGGAGAGCAGGAAGCCAGATTGATCAGCGTGGGACACAGGGATGGATGGGAGGTAAGTATTAAAAAGTTTTTAAAAAAATAATAATAAAATATTTTTTCTTATGTGTCAGTGTCTTTTTTTTACACTTAACCCCTTGTGAACTGGTAAGGGGTCCATGAGATCCCTTATACCAGTTCACAAGGCTGGGGGCTGGCAAGTCACCTGCCGCTAGCAGGTGACTTGCCGTTAACCCCCGCACCCCCAATTACCTGCCTCCCCAAAGCCCGGGGGGGGCAGAAGAGCCCGGGCTCACATAGGCTATGTGGGCTTGTAGGCTGCAGGGTGGGTGGCCACAAAAGCTGGCCCCTTCACTCTGTTCCTACAAGCCCCCATAGCTGGTCCCGGGCTGGTAATGCTGGGTAAGGGGGACCCTATTTCAATTTTTTGGGGATTTTTAAGGGTTTTTAACCCTTAAAATTCCCCAAAAATGGGGTCCCCTATGTCATTTTTTTTTAAATTAACCCCTTATGTTTATAGTGTGGATAGTAGTAGTATTTTATTTGTAAGTGTTATAAAGTGCTATTTTCAGTTTGGGGGGTCTCCTGGGCAAGAATGGGGGGGCTACCGATACATATGTGGTACCGTTGTAATCGGAGAAATTGGGCTTTCACATGCAATATGTTTTTCTCTAAAGTAAATGTTTTATTTAAAATAAAGGAGACAAAAATAATTATTTATTTATTTTTACACAAAAATATTTAAAAAAACAGTAGAAAAATTACAAACAAAACATTTCATGTTCAAGCCTAAACTCTGCTGCAAAATATATATCTCTAATTTTCCTGAAAATTCCGGCACAAATCACAGTTAAACATGGCGCAGAATGGGGAAAAATTACCTGTCAACAGAGGGTGACAAAACTTCAAGTAGGCTGGCAATTAAAAGGGTTAATAGTACCTATGCATGTTGGGTATTGTTCTGCTCGGGGGACTTTGCTTTTTCAGATTTCGCTTGTTTTTTCTTGTTTGCATATTTATATTTTCGGAAAACATGTTATTTATTCAGTTTTTTTATTAATTTTTTTAGGGAAACCCTGTGCAACCTAAGAATTCTTTGAGGGATTACTTCCAGAAAGGTGAGCCTACTACAACAAGCTGGGTACTCTTAGAAAACGTGTACTTTCAGGGAATATATGGTTTATAGGGGATATTCCAAATGTAAAGGGTTGTTTTGGTTGAAAAATTGCAAGTTGCGCATTTTGTCTGCAGAGCTGAAATTTTCAAGTAAAATTACTGTTATGCACATGCTTTACTTTGAGGTGTTTGCCAACTCTTCCTTTGACAGTACCTATGCATGTTGGGTGTCGTTCTGTTCGGGGCATGTTGCTTTTGAGATTTTACTTGTTTTTTCTTGTTTGCATATAGTTTTTTTTTTAGGAAAATGTGGATTGATTCTTCCTTTTTATTCTTTTTTAGGGAAACTTTTTGCAACCAAAGAATACATTGAGGGATTACTTCCAGAAAACTAAGCGCACATAAACAAGCTTGGTACGCCTAGAAAGCTTGAGGTGTGTACTTCCAAAGAATATATAGTTTGTGGGGGTATTTTAAATGTAAATGGTTGTTTTTCTGGAAAAACTGCAAGGTGCGCATAGCGCAGTTGTATTTTATCTAAAAATCTCCTAAAGCTCTGTTTCAGTTTGGGGGAGTCTCCTGGGCAGGAAAGGGTGTCTATCAATACATATGTGGTACGCTGTGACTGGGAGAAATTAGAGTTTCGCACGCAATAACATTTTATTGACAAACGTATATTTTTTATTACAAAAAAACACTACAAATAAAATAGATTTTTTAAATTTTTTTTGCACATATTTCACCAAACAGTATTGAGAATACACTAAAAAAAAGGCCAAACAAGAGATTTCATGTTGAAGCCCAGACTATCTTGAAAAAAACAATATATCATTTTCCTGGGAAATCCCTGGAAATCCTTTCAAAAATCACAGTTGAACATGTGTAGCGCAAAATAGTGAAACATGGTCTGGCAACAGAGGGCGACAAAAGCTGCAGGTAGGCTGGCAGCGAAAGGGTTAAATGTGGTGGCATACATTGTGCAAGTATGTCATACCAAGGATTGATTTTTTTTCTTGAGTAGTAAGAGGCAGAATGTATAAAGTTTGGAATTTTGTTAATTGAAATAGCAATCATGTCATATATTTAATTACATGTGCTAGTTGTAACGACCATTACATTGGCTGTGCTATTAGAAAGTTGAAGAAGCAAACTGACATAAGGGGCCAAATGGTTGGTCCTATTTCTTATTTGGCACAGCCCTTTAAAGACATCAATGGGGGTGATTTTATCCCATTTTAAGTATTCAGGGGCTCTAGGGGTGGTGACCACCAAGTCAAATTATTGTATTGGGAGATAATACCCTGAAGGGTTCAGGGTTCCTGGGATCTGGGTACAGAGTTCTGGGTTCCTGGGATCTGGGTACAGAGTTCTGGGTTCAAGTTAACAATCCAATGCTGATCCACTGCCTGAATAAGTAGATCAGCTTATATAGGCCAAGAAGTCACAGGTGCTGGCTGATTACCAGCACCTCTGCAGGACAGAGCCATCTGCTGGTGGAGCGAGCAGCATATTGCAGGGGAAAGTTCCAGAGAAGGAGCCAGCCAGAAGCAGTATTAAACAGAGGCAAGTAGAGTCCTTGCCAGCAGACTTAAAATCGATCATTGGGACTCCTTTTCAATATCATTAGGAGGATTCTAAGACTAAGTATGTACCATAGTTTCCACCCTATAAGACGCACCTGCCCATAGGACGCACCTCGGATTTGGAGGAGGAAAAAAAGAAAATATATATTCTGAACCAAATGTTGTGCTAAAACACCATCAGCCAAAGAACCAAATAATAGGCAAGGTGCAGAATCCCACCAATACAGGCAGAGTGGCATTCCCCCCTCCCATTCCCCTATAGGCAGTGTGGCATCCCCCCTCCCATTCCCATATAGGCATTATGGCATTCCCCTATCCCATTCCCATATAGGCAGTATGGCATCCCCCAATCCCATTCCCATATAGGCAGTGTGGCATTCCCCATCCCATTCCCATATAGGCAAGTGTGGCATCCCCCCTCCCATTCTCATATAGGCGGTGTGGTATTCCCCCTCCCATTCCCATATAGGCATTATGGCATTCCTACATCCCATTCCCATATAGGCAGTGTTGCATTCCCCATCCCATTCCCATATAGGCAAGTGTGGCATCCCGCATACCATTCCCATATAGGCAAGTGTGGCATCCCCCCTCCCATTCCCATATAGGCAGTATGGCATTTCCCCCTCCCATTCCCATATAGGCAGTGTGGCATCCCCCTCCCATTCCCATATAAGCAGTGTGGCATCCCCTCTCCCATTCCCATATAGTCAGTGTGGCATTCCCTCCTCCAATTCCCCATACGCAAAAGTAAAAAAATAGAAAAAAAAAGTAAACTCACCTTTCCTTCCTCTGTTCCAGCCGTCTTCGCTGTATCTGGCGGCGCCATCTGCACACACTGACACCCGGCTTTATTCAGCGGTGGCCGTGGCAGACACTCGAGATCGGCCACATCCTCTGCTGTACCGTACCGGGTGTCTGTGTGCAGGTGGCGGCAGATAAAGCAAAGACAGTGGGAAGGAAGGAAAGGTGAGTTTATTTTTTTATTTTTTTTACTTTTGCCTTCTTCGTAGTGCCTGCACACACTGACATCAGGCTTTATTCAATGGTGGGCGGGGCCGACGCTTGAGCGTCAGTCACGTCCACCTGCTGTTTGAAGCCGTATGTAGGGCGAAAAGTACAGTAGGTGTTTTCATCACTGCTGACTATGGCAGTTTGTTCCAAGCTAGCTATCCACAAATTCTTAGATCTATTAGCATGTTGGAATGATTGGAGAAAATAAAATATTTCCTGGCTAGGACGCATAGCAGCAGTCAAAATTACTGTTCTGCTTTCTGTATTTATAACCCTCTCAATACCAGTATCTTCATATTTTTCACATTCTGCACAGTCAGCTGTCCTGTCTTTCACTTGGGGTGGGACACATCAGTGAATTGCTAAATCCTTAATGTACCAGTCCCGTACAAGGGGAGGATTAGGTGTCCTGGAATTTTCATGATATTATATTGCCTCACAGCTGATACAGTTACTTCAGTATCATGCAACCACTAAACCACCACTATGGGTCAGTTTAAAGGCAGCAGCTTGTGATCTGTTAACAGTTGACTGCCTTTTATGGACAATACCCACTTTTAGGCCTAAATTCATCAACCCCATGCTTAGGCATTCTCGGAAGTTGTGGGATTCTGTTAGATTCTCATCTAATTCCCCATATACATTTTTTAACAAAATTGTTCCATAACCCGATGTTCTATCCTGGGTTTAATTTCCCTACTTCATTCAGGAGTTGGATGGAAGCTGGGATTAGCCGCTTCACTCTTCACAATCTTTTGGCCACTGATGGCTTACTTCCCTTCCAGACATTAGTTTCTGAAAAGGACACGTTATCTCCAGTTTAAAACATTTGTGGAGACCTACACTAAAGAAAAAAATTCCCTGGACAACACTTCAGTATTTGAGCGACTCTGCATGTCAGACCCTAGTCAGAGGGGAATGATATCTTCATTCAAAATTACCCCCCCCCCCCCCCCCCCTGTTTTCAAGGATGCGATACAGATGGTTCATTCGGTATTGGTATTTTCCAAAGGCTTGCTCCTTGTGGACACAGGCTTACCAATTGATTTATCCCACTTTGGGGCAGACCTTTAGAAATTGTCCTTTTGAAGCTCTCTTCAATAGGAATCGGGTATAGCAAATGCCCAATTTTGGTTTATGATGTTTATATGTACTGCTGTCAGACTATAGTCAAACCTTGGAGGTCACCAACCTTGCTATTCAAGGAGGTTAAATGTAGACTCTCTTTGTCTTGTCTGACTCAGATCCACACTTCACTAAGATCTGGGAGCCATGGTATGCCCTATTTGGCACGAATCATCAGATCAAGTCTGTTTTACTTTGATTGTTTAAGGGCTCGCTTCTTCTGTCTCTGCCCCCCCCCCCCCCCGTCTTTATGGCTTTTGTTCTATGTCAGGAATGAATGTGTATGTTGTTAATTGTATGTGAATCTGTCTCTTTGGGCCGTTTATCTTTTTTTTTTCTCCTCTTATAATACTCAGTGTTTGGATCCCTTATTTTATTTGTAAAAGAACATAAACTGTACTGACTACAATGATACCTCTGTTTTTAAATATCATAGGCTAAAGAGGGGTTTTATCTCCTTGTTATAAAGTTGGAATGATTGATTAAGTAATTATAGCATTATTTTACCTTAAAAGCAAAGTTATTCTTAACCTATGTTTTCGTTAAATTATAAAGTGATATGTAGGCGCATTTCTTATGGCAATGATTTGTAATTTGATTAGGTCCGCACTGTTTTGTCAGTTGTTTTTCAGATGAATTCTTTATTTAATAAAATCTATAGAACCATAAAAAAGATTACTTTATTGGGGGGTTACATAACTTTATGTTGTCCCTCAAGGATATTTTTGTGACCCTTCCCTATGTCTCCCTTCATATTTTGGAGGGGGATCTATTAATTATGTCTTATTGTATGGAGGGTCCATGAGTGATCACCGTGATTACTACTAATTCCCAGGTTTAGGCCTTCCTGATCATACCCCATAATAGTTCCTAAATACAAAACACCTGAAGCTGTGGGCGCACGGCAGAGCTTGTGGGGGAGCCTTGTACACCCGGGTTTGATTATTTGTTTCACATGCGGCTTTGAAATCTTGTCATCAATTCCTTGTTATTGTTGTAATTCATTTATCCAGACTGCTATGGCCCTTGAATGATAGCCAGTGGAGTCTGTAGACTACATGCTAGCTTCATGCATTATCAATTGCTGGCATTTTAAACATTATTTATTTCACTAGCACAAATAGTATCTAGTATGTATTGTGGTTAGGCTATAACTATTTTTGTTTTTTATAGCACTTTAATATTAGGCACTAGTCATTTATTTAGCACGGTCACTTTATATATAACGTGTGCATTGTTATTAGGGGTTACTAAGGATTAATTAGTTACATTTTTTACTCTTGTGTTTTGTATTTAGGAACTATTATGGGGTATGATGCATTTATAATAGGTTGAAAAGCCGCACCTATTTTGTACTCAAACTTAATAATACTGATAGCATTGTGATTTATTTATTATTTATTATTCATATATATGTATTGTAGTCTTATTTGCCCTGGGTGTTTTAGTGTTATGTTTTAAAGTGTTTAGTCTATACAATAAATGTCTCAATTAATGTTTTATCTGGTTGAGTGCCCCGGTTTTGTTTGGACTCCCTGGTTGGGTTGTTCTTTAGCTTGTGCTGTATAAATGTGGGGAGCCCAGGGTGCACCTTCTGGATGTAATACAGTTTTGTAATTGTTAGTGGTGCCCTCACCTGTTTCTTTCTTGTTGCTGTCACATTCTTTATGTATGCTATTATTTATAACTACATTTTCTTACATGAATATTTATAATTGTTTGACAAAGTGCCACAAAGTACCTTAAATGACTGTTCCACTGGAATAGATACATTAATAAGAGGATATGGCTTCTGTCCCCTTAAGAGTTTTCCGGCTCGCGGTTCTCCTTTAAAAGTCTCTCAGCTTTGCTTATTGTTTTGTTTATTTGTTTTTTTAATCTTTTTTTTTTTATTACCCTTCTACTTGTATTTTTTGGTACAATATCTGTACCTTCAACCTTGCAGGTTAATAATAATTAAACAAATAAAAGATAAAGATACCACCAGTCAGGGTCCAGCTATGAAGGTTTTGGGTCAAAGAATAAAGCCTTCAAGGTTTAGCTGTGAAGGCTATGGAAAATAATAAAGCAAGAAAGAATAAATGCAGGCATGAAGACTGCCCCGCAATATGCGGGCTCCATGCCACTTCAGCGGGAACCTACTTATGGCTACAGGCAATAAACTTACAGGGTGAGTCTCTTGGACCACAAAGTACCCAGAGAAAGGGACGAGATAAAGCCTCAGCGGGACTTCATTTTCGCCGCCTCGAGATACAGTGTCAGCGGGACTCAATCCTCTGCCACTACGGCTGCTATTAACCCTTAAAGGTATGATGAAACCCATATAAATATACAAAGTGACCATTGAATGACAGCTCCATATATGTATTTATTTGGAACATAAAGGCTGGAAAGCCATGGGATTCTAAAAAGTGACCTGCAAAGCCGGGAGACTTTTAAAGGGGAACCGCGAGCCGGAAAACTCTTAAAGGGACGGAAGCCTGGAAGAATATATACATATCCTTATGGGAGAACCTCCATATCCTCTTTTGAGCCAGGTATTAATGTATCTATTCTGGTGGAACAGCCATTTAAGGTACTTTGTCACACAATTATAAATATTCATTCATGTAAGAAAATGTAGTTATAAATAATAGCATACATAAAGAATGTGACACACATGCATCAGATGTCTAATTTGATATATTTTCTCATACAGGGCATTGAGAAAGCCCGAGTGGGTGAAACATGTCTGCCCAATTTGAAAAGAATTTCAAAAAAATGAGGAAATAAATGCAATTATAGGATGTAATGTATTATGCGGTCATAAATTTATACGTGCAATAATATATGCTGTTATGCATTATGCTGCTAATGAATGTGCAATATCTTATGCTGCTATGAAAAAAATCTTATATGTAATAATCGATTATGAGTTATTTATGTATATAATATGTATGTGATAGAAATGAATTCATTTGTTTAAAGAATGTAAAAATACCCTTCTTTATGGACTTTCTTAACCCTTTAAGTGCCATCCTACCTGGATTTTTTGTCACCCTATGTTGCCAGACCATTTATCACTATTTTGCACTACGCATGTTCAAATGTGATTTTTAAAGGGATTTCCAGGGATTTCCCTTTCCTGCCCAGAACACGCCCCAAACTGAAACAGCACTTTAGGGGATTTTCAGATAAAATACAACTATGCTATACGCTAGGCGCACCTTGCAGTTTTTCAATGAAAACAACCCTTTACATTTGAAATACCCCCAACAAACTATATATTCTCTGGAAGTACACACCTCAAGCTTTCTAGGCGTTCCAGGCTTTTTGATGTGGCCACAGTTTTCTAGAAGTAATCCCTCAATGTATTCTTCGGTTGCAAAGAGTTTCCCTAAAAAATGATACAAAAGCAGAATCAAAGCCACATTTTCCTAAAAAAAACTATATACAAAAAAGAAAAAACAAGTTAAATCTGGAAAAGCAACATCACCCGAACAGAACAATACCCAACATGCATAGCTACTGTCAAGGGAAGAGTTGGCAAACACCCCAAAGTAAACCATGTGCGTAATGGTAATTTTCCTTGAAAATTTCAGCACTGCAGACAAACCGTTCAACCAAAACAACCCTTTACACTTGGAATACCCCCCACACACCATATATTCCCTGAACGTACACATGTTATGCTTTCTAAGTGTACCCAGCTTGTTGTAGTGGGCTCATCTTTCTGGAAGTAATCACTCAAGGAATTCTTTGGTTGCACAGGGTTTCGCTAAAAAATGTATAAAAAAGCAGAATAAAAAACATCTTTTCCTAAAATATCAATATGCAGACAAGAAAAAACAAGCTAAATCTGAAAGTGCAAGGTCCCCCGAGCAGAACAATACACAACATGCATAGGTACTATTAACCCTTTTGAATGCCAGCCTACTTGAGATTTTGTCACCCTCTGTTGACAGGTCATTTTTCCCCGTTTTGCGCAATTTTTCCAGGAATTTCCAGGAAAATTATATATATATTTTTTGCAGCAGAGTTTAGGCTTTAACATGAAATGTCTTGTTTGTAATTTTTCTACTGTTTATTAAAATATTAAGTAAAAAAAAAACAAAAAACATTTTTTAGACAATTGTCGTCTTTATTTTAAATAAAACATTTGTTTTATTAATGAAAACCATACTGCATGTGAAAGCCCC
The DNA here is from genome assembly GCA_027917425.1 of Gastrophryne carolinensis. Lineage (NCBI taxonomy): Eukaryota > Metazoa > Chordata > Amphibia > Anura > Microhylidae > Gastrophryne > Gastrophryne carolinensis. Next base: position 123,444,710 of record CM051243.1, on the reverse strand, counting down.
ATTTCTCCCGATTACAACCGTACCACATATGTATTGGTAGTTCCTGCCCAGGAGACCCCCCAAACTGAAACGAGTACTTATAATACTATAATATTTACAAATAAAATACAACTACTATTCACAATAACGAATGGCACAAGACAGGGCTGCCCGTTGTCCCTGATCATCTTTGTCCTAACATTGGAGCCTCTCCTCAGAAGGGTAAGGGCGAACCCAGACATAAGGGGTCTGGTGGTCGGCGGCAAGGAGCACAAGGTAGCAGCCTTTGCCGATGACCTAATTTTTTGCATTTCCCAACCGGTGACGACCATTCCGAACCTATTGAGAGAGATTAAAGAATATACAGAGCTGTCGAATTTCAAAATCAATCTCCAAAAATCTGAAGCACTGAATATATCGATGTCACAGAGGCTTGCGGAAAATACCAAAGCCAATTTCCCATTTAAATGGTCAACCGCATCGATTGAATATCTGGGGGTTCAGATCACACCTCAACTCAAGGACCTGTTCGCTAAAAACTTCCCCCCCTGCTGGACATAATCAAGAGGGACCTTAACATTTGGAAGGACAAAACATTGTCATGGTTCGGCAGATGCAACGTGCTCAAGATGAACGTTCTTCCGCGGTTGCTCTACCCAATCCAGGTACTGCCCATCCACTTGCCGTCTTCTTTTCTGAAAACTATCCGCTCCGAATTTATAAAGTTTGTTTGGGGGGGTAGGAGCCCGAGAATCGCACAGCGGACGCTCACCCTTCCGAAGAGGAGGGGGGGAGTGGGGCTTCCGGATATTAAAGCATACCAAGCGGCGGTACATTTGAATAGGATTGTTGACTGGAACCGTCACAAAGAGAGTAAGCGCTGGGTTCAGCTTGAGCAGTCGTGGTCCTCGGTTCCGCTAGCGGACCTTCCCTGGTCCCCCGGGGAGATCCCTAGTGTACTTAAAACACATCCAACAATAGGTCCTACCCTTAGGGTGTGGGCCAGATACGCAGTGAAAGAAAACATAGCTCCCACGCCATCTCCTCTCCGCCCAATCTTAGGTGCCCTGGACTTTCGGCCGGGCCAGCTGGACGCGGGATTCAGGAGGTGGGGGGCGCCGGGAAGGGGAACGGCCCGTGACTTCCTGAACGGCTCAAGGTGGAAGACGCTACAAGAGCTAGTGTCCTGGGGAGACCCACCCCACCTATCTTACTGGAGAGCTCTTCAGGTCTCACACTTTCTTGCAAATATACCCACCCCGGGAGAATATTGTAGAGAACTGACACCTTTTGAACGAATGTGTGCATCTACGGAGCCAACCAAGGGAGCACTATCCGCCATATACCAACTACTAGTGGACCCTGGAGAGAACTTTGTGCCAAGCTTCATCGGGGTATGGGAGGCTGAACTCAATGTCTCATTCCCAGAAGCTCAGGTAAGAAAAGTCCTGGAGCTGGGACAACGGGCGTCGATTAGCAACACATATCAAGAGGCAGGTTATAAAATCCTAAACCGCTGGTATAGGACACCCCACCTGCTTCATCGTTTCTATCCGTCAGTCTCCCCTCTCTGCTGGAGATGTGAGAGGGCTCAGGGCACCCTCTTACACATTTTTTGGGAATGTGAGAAGATAAAGGGCTTCTGGGAGGACATTGTAAAGTGGATCGTCGAGATTACGGGGGAGGAGGTTCCTCTCTCACCGGAGGCCCTTCTCCTCCACGCGACAGCTGGCTCGGTCGGGAGATATAAGAGATCGTTATCTATCCACCTGGTGAATGCAGCTAGAGCATGCATCCCGGCCCGATGGAAGTCAGACGTACCTCCCTCCATTAGCTTGTGGATCCGTAGAGTGGAGGACATCAGGCAGATGGAGGACCTGACAGCGCTCCTTAGGCGATCAGAAGAGAGGCATAGACACCTGTGGATGCGCTGGAACATGTTCACAGAATCGGCTGATTATAAGAATCTGCTTGGGGAGATTTGACTGCCCGGAAGAAACCTGGAGGGTTGCATCGGTGCGAAGTGCCTGGCCCGGGCCGCGTGGCCGGCTCCTTCTGTCCCTCCTCCCTCCCCTGATGGGGGTTGACGCGGTTTCTGACCGGTCACTTACCGCTCTTTCCCCCCCAACCCGGGCGCTGTGGTTCGGCGCTCCGTTGCGGCCGGACCCGGCCTGTTCGGGGGCGGGGGCTGCGGTTCTTAGGATCCCCGCCCCCTGTTTTTTGGGGGGCCTCCGAGGGGTGGTCGGCCAGCCGGGGGGACTCCATCTCCTCCCATTCTCTCCTATACCCGGCTTCTCTTGATTCTCCACCCCTGCCTCCCTACCTCCCTTCCCCTTTCCCCCCTCTACCCCTTGTTCCCCCCCTTTCTCTTCTCTTCCGTCTACTTCCCCCCCGTTTAATAATTTGATAAATTGGTGGGCGGGGACAGTGGGACACACCCACGGGGCAGACAGACAGACCTGTTGTAATGGAGGTAATTTCAGGGGAAAAAAAAAGAGTTGTAATGTGAATATAGATGACTATGTTTGTGCTGGCATGTAAACGAAGATGATGTCCTTGCATACTGTGATTGGTGTGTCTGATTGCCCTGTTCACCTCAATAAAGATTTATTGTTAAAAAAAAAAATACAACTACTATCCACACTATAAAGGGTTAAATCAAGAAGAAAAATTGGCGTGGGGGTGACAAAACATAAGGGGTTAATTTAATTAAAAAATTACATAGTCTCATGGACCCCTTACCAGTTCACAAGGGGTTAAATGTAAAAAATAAACACACTAACACAGGGAAAAAAATGACATTTATTTATTTATTTTTTTTACTCTACTCACCTCCGGTCCTGTGTCCCTCGATGCTTTCCCATCCCGCCCCGCTGACAGCTGACGATGACAGATGCCGATAGTGATCGGAGCAGGGCGGGTGAGAGGCGAGAATCTCGCCTCTAACCCACTCTGCACCACTACTACCGGCATCTGTCAGAGCCGGTGCGAAAGAGAGTATATGAGGACATCACCCTGCTCCTCCCACAAAAGGCGGGGCTAGGGGGGCTGCCAGCACCGTCATTAGAGGAGGTGAGGACCCGGAAGAGGGTCCTCACCTGAAGCCTACAGAGCCCGGGGGGGGGGGGATCGGAACCCCCCCCCCCCGGTGAAGAGAAGACACGGCGGAGGGATCGGGCGAGGAGGTGAGTGAATGTCATTGTTATTTTTTTCTTTTACAGCCACAACTGTCAGCGGTGGAACCCGGAAGCCGGAAGACACCGGGGGAGGGATCGGATGCCCCCTGGAGGATGAGGGGACCCCCATCTTTCCATCAATACCAGAGGTGAGTTTTTATTTTTTTCTATTTTTATACTAGCATGGAGAAATGCCAAGCATGTAGTTTGTACGTGCTTGGCACTTAACGGTAGGAGAAGCAACCACGTAGAAACTACGTGCTTGCCATTTAAAGGGTTAATATCGAATAAATTGTTGATAATTTGCATATATCAAGTGATGTGGTCATGTTTAGAGTGAAACAAATCAGAAAGGCCTAAACCCGGGAATTAGTAGGAGCCATAAAAAAGCCTGAAAGTTACTAAGCACATCCCTGTTGGAAAAGAATAACTGAAGACTCTGAAGGCAGGTTCTAAACCTTACTTTTCATAACAGAATAAGGAGCTAGTAAACATATGATACTAAATTCTCTGGTCTCTGTGTTAGGGGAACCCTAAATCTTGCTGGTAAGCTGGGTGTTGGAGGTTCCTGGTGATCCTCTGGAACAAGGAGCATCTCCCATTTTTCTTTGCAGTGGCTAAAGCTTTAGGGTCTTACGTTGAGGAGCTCTCCCATTACGCGACTATCATTAATGCCAGTTAAGTCAAGCTACCGAGTATTCAGTTTTAATTCTGCTTTGAATCATTATTTTACAATTTAGTTATATTTATATGTATGTGTTACATTTATTGGTCTTTACATTAATGTGTGTGTATTTTAAAGTGTACCAAATCCATGATCTTGACTATCCCAGGTTTTTATCCTTGCCTTGGGCACCCAAATTCAGGATCCCTCGCTGTGTGAAACCTTTAGATTGCCCAGGAAACTCACCTTTCCACGGTTTTACGCCGCATGTGCAATCAGCACGCTTGGCTACACTCATGTCAAATTGTCTAGACTTGGCTTAGATTCAGCAGGGGGCTGAGTCTAGCTGAGAAGTGCGAAGCTGAGGGCGCAGGTGGCCGCATCACTGCCCTCTGGCAGGGTGTGTGCCCGCACCAGTCATTTAAAGAATGCCTGGTTTGTGTAGGTATGCGCCCTGCCAAAGGTATATCAGACGGCAGCTGCGGCTCACTCATGTGCAGGGGGGGTTTTGCACAGCAAGGTATCCCTAATCTAGATGCCTGAGGAAAGGAATCGGGCAGCCCTGAAGTCCAGAGAATCCAGGGCTTTTTTTATCCACTTTAACGCCTCTATTTCTAATTGATTTAATGTTTTATATGACCTATCGATATGTGTCTGTGTGTGTATAGGTATGTACAATATACAGTATATTTAATTCATGCTTACTGTTATTAAAGTTACCTTTTTTCTTTACTCTTCACAGTGAGGACTGGTCACTCGAGGCTCTGCTCTACAAATGGAATCTAAAATGTTCCCAAATCCCCCGGAATCATTTTAATGCTAAAAGCAGTTGCCTTGCTGGATCTAATCTTCCAGGACTGCACAGTATTGAAATGATGGTTATTTCAATGGGCATAAATTAATTAAATTGATCAACAAATGTTTTTTTATAAATCACAACTGTAAACTATCTTTAATGTGGAACTTATTTTTTCTGAAAATCCTTTTGCTTTATTTGAATTTCAACAGGGAAAAATGTAGCAAAAAGCAACCTGTTTTTGCATGTGCTTTTTTGTATTAGATTTTTCCTTTTTATAGCTTTTTGTTTAAAAATAAAGGATAAATTAAAAAATGTGTCTGCTATAGCTATAATGTGACAGACTACTGCCAATTAAATTGAGCGTTAAGCATTTCTCTGTTCTGTTATACTTAAGGATCATCCTCTGCTTCTGTTTATTAAGGGACCTGAGCATGACCAGTAGACATGCACCAATTAGCGCACCTGCACAGTAATGACTCAAGTAGAACAAGTAGACAGGACACAACATTCAGCAAACACAATAGGGTCGATTCAAAGAAACATGTCAAAGCTTTGATTTTGTTGCCGATCATGGTATTATTTCCGAACGATCGAGCATTCGTATGAACTTGCGAGTGATTCTATAACCTAATGAGTTTTCTATTGTAAAATTCCCGTCCGTTCGTATGTTATCTCCCGACCTTGGGCCAGTAATTTCCAAACGTTTTCGGTTGAGTGATCTGTTGTTGAGACGGCAGCATGTTATTTTTCCCTTCTTCCATCGTCCACCTCTTCGTATTTCTTGCGTTTCCCGATGGTTTTTCCTGCTTTTTAACCTCTAACACTCGTGCGCTCGTAAATGTGGAAGATCTTGCGCATGCGCAATACAAGCTACACTCAACTAATGTGGCCCATATCGTACACTACCTAGCTCAACCAAACTACTGTGCGACAATCTTACACGTACCTTTATTAACCCTAAAACTGACCCAAACCCCTTGGCGGTTGGATTTTTCTTCATTTCCCGGACCCTAAAACTGACCCAAACCCCTTGGCGGTTGGATTTTTCTTCATTTCCCGGACCCTAAAACTTACCCAAACCTCTTGGCGGTTGGATTTTTCTTGTTTTGGATGACCCTAAAACTTACCCAAACCCCTTGGCGGTTGGATTTTTCTTGTTTTGGATGACCCTAAAACTTACCCAAACCCCTTGGCGGTTGGATTTTTCTTCATTTCCAGGACCCTAAAACTTACCCAAACCCCTTGGCGGTTGGATTTTTCTTGTTTTGGATGACCCTAAAACTTACCCAAACCCCTTGGCGGTTGTTTTTTTCTTGTTTTTGATGACCCTAAAACTTATCCAAACCCCTTGGCAGTTGGATTTTTCTTCATTTCCAGGACCCTAAAACTTACCCAAACCCCTTGGCGGTTGGATTTTTCTTGTTTTGGATGACCCTAAAACTTACCCAAACCCCTTTGCGGTTGTTTTTTTCTTGTTTTTGATGACCCAAAAACTGACCCAAACCCCTTGGCGGTTCCATTCTTCTTATTTGTGTGGTTCATAAATATTACCAAAACCACTTAAAGTACATCTGTATTGATTTATTAAAACATGCCTTTTCGTGTTTAGCAAAATGTAATGTATGTTAGAAATAGAAATGAGTCATTTTAGAATGTTAAAATGTTTATTTTTTTAACAATATATATTTATTTTAAAATTTTTTTGCCTAATAAAAATATTTAAAATGTATAAAAATTTTAAAAAACTATTTACAATATGGAGCCAGGACCAAGGGCACTAATCATCTTCTTCAGTTGGCCCCAACGTCGCCTGTATGGCCTGCAGCTCGGCCACCAACTCAAGGATCCTTTTTTTCTTTTCTTCCACTGTTTGCGGTGGGATCCCTGTAACCAATAGAGAAATAAACATAAATAGTACTACCAGACCGGTTTGTAGGCTGCGGATTGATTGTTTGTTAGTCAAATCCAGCGGAATCCATCACATATGTCATTCTTCATAGTAATTAAGGTAAGGAATTTAGCACAGGTAACTATTCTAAGTGCTTAACCCAGACCTTCAACATGATTTTATTTAAAGCAACAACTATTTCCCAATGATTTGCCCCCATATCATATTTTTAATAGTTACATTTTTATAACATAAATTATTATTCTTTCCACCACTGTGCTGCAACTCTCTTCCTGAATTTGGGATACGTGCGCCGCCATTTGGACTCAGAAGCCTAACACTTACTGAGGAGAGGAGAGTGGGATAAGGTCCAGGGCAGCAGCTTATAGTTGTGCTTTGCTAATACCGACCAGAGCTGGGGTCAGGGAAAGGTCAGCAGTCCCAGAATGCAGGGCAGCACATTCATAAGGCACTTCCGGTTTGCATGATGCCTGGAAAGATGGCGCCTTCCCTAAGCCGCCATCTTTGATTTTTAATGGCTCATAACATGCAGTAGATGCAGGTCGGATTATTGTGTATGTGAGAAATCAATATGTCCAGGTTGTGGGAAACATATAAGCTAGGCTCTTATTCAGAGTGAAGGTCCGCTTTAAGCTAAGGAAGTGCCCACAGGAAAGTGTTAACTACCCATTGGCTACGCCTTTATTTATGTGTGTGTTATTGGCAACTAACACAGAAGTCACAATAATGGCATGCCTACTTACTTGGTTGGTGGCCGACAGATGGCTGGTTGGGGCCAACAGGATGTCCTTGGTCCTGGCTCTGGTGTGAAGAAGACCCTTGAAAAACATGGGAAATAGGGTTAGTTTTATGGTCTGAGTCACTATTCCCCAAATATCTGGGTCCCACTCTGGCTGACATCACTCACCTTCGCCAGGGTCATCCTCAAGCATCTCTGCTGCCTCCTCTCCCACTACCTCACCCGCTCCCGAAGCATCTAGAAATACAGAATTAAGGACTAATTATTGTCTGATCTTGCATGTATATATTTGTGCATATACATGAAGAGTGACATACCAGAGGCTTCCGCATGCATGGCAGGGTATGACTCCGTGCCCACGCGGTTCCGCCCCTCCTCTGTTGTAAGGTCCAGGGGCTGGTCTGATGAACCAACAGAGGAGGGGTAGGTCCGTCGCCCTGGAGACCCACCACCTTCACTTCCAGCTGCAGATTCATGCAGCACTGGTCGGCCTCTGCGCCTCCGGGTGCGGCGAATGCGGGAATCCATTTCCAACACTAAGGCAGAAATGTCATTATAAATAAAGGCCTAACTTCTGACTTTTTAACATATACCATGCAATCGCTATGTACTTACTTGGGAAATGGATCCCACAAAACCTCCGCACCCGGCCCATGTGCAGCAGTTTGAGGTCCGACCAATGCTGCATAATCTGCGTGTGGGTGAAGGTGGTGCTGGTGACCCGCTGGATTTCGTTGATGATCTCCAGGGCGATGGCGCGTTTTTCAACATAATTGGGCACGAAGTCATACCTGCGCGCAAGCATGGTCTGAAAAACATAATTTAAACACAGCATTTAGTTTAACACACCTAGGCATATGTGTTAAAGCAGAATTTGCAAAGTTAATGGCATTAACACACACATTTAGAGTCCAAGTCAAGATTTGCTTTGGCCTTAAGAGTTGTTTGGCACGTGTGTGGCGTGCCTTTGCTTTAGAATGTATTTGGGAAACATTAAGATCCTCCAAACTTGGTCCAAGCGCATCCTTAACATGTAGTCCATCATTTAGTATTTGCTTAAAAGGCAGAGAAAGGCACTTACCAGCATGATGATCTCTTCTTGTTGACGGGTGAAGATAGTGGGCGCCATGTTTATGCTTCTTCAAGGCAGCAGATAAGTCAAACCCCAGCGGTTTCCTGGTTCCGCACGAACGTACGTCCCTAAGATCGCGTAGGCGAGCGCATAGGCGTCAGACGCTGTGCGCCTTATTTAAAGGTCCCTGCACCCCAACCTAATTTCTCTTTGTCTTTTGAACGAAAATGGCTCCCAAAAAGATCCCTGCAAAACGCTCCAAGGCAAGCCAGGCCGCTGAGGGACCCAAAACCAGGTCCCAACAAGGAGCAAAGAAGGGTCGGCCAAGCAAGGTAATTAGCAGCTCGGCACCACCAAGGGACACTGTACCCGCAAGCTCCAAAAAAAGGGCCACAAAGGCATGTGCCCCTGCGGCACCCAAAACAACTAAAAGGAGCCGCAGCCCATCCAGGCGCCGAACCCCAGCACGGCCAAGCCCCAGGGCCCGCAGCCCAGCCAGCCGCAGAGCGCCAGCACGGGCAAGCCCAAGAAGCCCCAGCCCATCCAGGCGCCGAACCCCAGCACGGGAAAGCACCAGGGCCCGTAGCCCAGCCAGCCGCAGAGCGCCAGCACAGGCAAGCCCAAGAAGCCCCAGCCCATCCAGGCGCCGAACCCCAGCACGGGCAAGCACCAGGGCCCGCAGCCCAGCCAGCCGCAGAGCGCCAGCACAGGCAAGCCCAAGAAGCCCCATCCATCCAGGCGCCGAACCCCAGCACGGGCAAGCACCAGGGCCCGCAGCCCAGCCAGCCGCAGAGCGCCAGCACGGGCAAGCCCAAGAAGCCCCAGCCCATCCAGGCGCCGAACCCCTGCACGGGCAAGCACCAGGGCCCGCAGCCCAGCCAGCCGCAGAACGCCAGCACGGGCAAGCCCAAGAAGCCCCAGCCCATCCAGGCGCCGAACCCCTGCACGGGCAAGCCCCAGGGCCCGCAGCCCAGCCAGGCGCCGAACGCCAGCACGGGCCAGCACCAGGGCCCGCAGCCCAGCCAGCCGCAGAACGCCAGCAGGGGCAAGCCCAAGAAGCCCCAGCCCATCCAGGCGCCGAACCCCTGCACGGGCAAGCACCAGGGCCCGCAGCCCAGCCAGCCGCAGAACGCCAGCACGGGCAAGCCCAAGAAGCCCCAGCCCATCCAGGCGCCGAACCCCTGCACGGGCAAGCACCAGGGCCCGCAGCCCAGCCAGCCGCAGAACGCCAGCACGGGCAAGCCCAAGAAGCCCCAGCCCATACAGGCGCCGAACCCCTGCACGGGCAAGCACCAGGGCCCGCAGCCCAGCCAGCCGCAGAACGCCAGCACGGGCAAGCACAAGAAGCCCCAGCCCATCCAGGCGCCGAACCCCAGCACGGGCAAGCCCCAGGGCCTGCAGCCCAGCCAGGCGCCGAACGCCAGCACGGGCCAGCACCAGCCCTTCCTGGGACAGAAGTCCACGCCCAGGGCCAAGCAGGGCACTTAGCCCCCCAAGAGGGCCAAGAAAGGCCATCTTGCAACCGCATTTGGTTGCAACATCTACACCTGGAAGTTCTGTGGCCAGCCACGCAAGAACACCCAGCCCCTTGCCCAGTCCAGCCCAGTCATTGGTAAGCCAACAATCTAGGCATTCCCCAACCCACCACGAGTCCATAATGTCCCCACATGTGTCTGCACACATGGAGGAGCCCCAAACCCAAACAGCTGGCCGCACATTGCGTCGCGGACAGTTGTGTGGCCGTTTCTCCCATAGCCAAAATATGGCATTGGCTAGTGGCCTAACATTAGTCTATGATGAGCTATATGGGAGCAAATCCAAATTCACAACCAAGCAGCGAAAAATGGAAATGTTGGAAGAACTCAAACGCCAAGTAAATGCAGCAGGGGAAGAGAAGAAAGATGTGGGCCAAATCCAACGGAAAATCTCATATCTTAAATATGCTGTACGCCAAAAAGAAATCAAAAGGCATAATTATAGGTAAATAAATGATCAAGGAAAATGTCAGTGTTAGAATGTATGCTAATTTACAATTTGTAATATCCTACTTTTACTTTACAGCATGAAAACTGGAGGGGGCTATCCCACAAAATTGGAGTTCACACCTGCTGAGGAAATGGTGCTGGGCCTTCTCCATCCATTCGCGGTCGGTGGCCATGCAGCCCTAAGGGACACAGACTCACCGACCCGTACAGAAGGTGAGTAACCTTCATATGCATGTTTCCCTTGTGGGTTGCTTAATTAACTTTATAAAGGTAACAGTTGACGCTATGCCCCTCTGCTGTGGCTTGTTTTGGGTAGCGCTAATGTGCATGGTTGGGTCATATTTGTGTACATTTTGGCCAAACAGATTTGGGCCGATACATTAGTTTAATTCTTCATGAGCAAAAATTTTGCTTGTAAGCAGGATTTAAATTAAGCCAAGTCATAAATGTAGACTCAAACACAAAACACACATCAATAGGGATGTGTGGGACATTGGGTGTGTGAGTTGTGTTTGACGCCAAAGATAGAAATAAGAGGCCAAAACAGATCTGAACTAAAGAATGTTAGGGCAACTCGATTTGTGGCCAATGCTAGTTGGATGCTGACTGTGTCCACTTCCTAACTTGGAACTGAGGTCACTTAGCAGTTAAACCAATCCATTGCACAGATCTCCAACTGAGGGTAATGCAATAATTTTGCACGTTGCTGTAGAAATAATTAATATTAGCCAATGTATTTGTTTTACTTTGCTAAAGCAAACATTGCTTATGTGTGTGTTAACCTGGTTTCCCTTGTCTCTTCTTTAGCCCAGCATCAGACCACAGCAAGTGTGGACTCCCCCCCCAGTTTGAATATGCCTTTGACTTCTGTACAGCATCGGAGTCCAGATCCGAGTTTTCTGGTAAGTTTCTTGTGTTTATTAACTGAAACAAAGTGAAGAAGCATGTTTTAAAATGTTTTGGATTAAATTAAGAACCCAAACTTATTTGTTGTTCTTTTTCTGCCCCTATAGACCCACACAATCATGGAAGAGATCCAGGACATGGAGGAAGATGGAACCATGCTGGGCCCATCCGAAGACCTCCCCCTGGGTCAGAATCTGCAAATGTCCCAAAATGTATCTCTGTCAATTCCGCAGCAGCAGAGTGAACCCGCATCCATTGAGCATGCAGATGGGGCACAGCATGCTGAGACTGAGGCTACAGTCCCCAGGCTTCCCTCTGCTGTTGAGGAATTGCAAAGTATGCCTGTTGCTGTTGAGGGCCCAAGACCACGAGGCAGGGCCCACCCAAGAGCCAGGGTAATTGTGCGGCGCACTCCCTTGCGCCGCACAATTACCCTGGGGAGGCAGAATGCCCTGGTTGATTTATGGCACGAGGAGAGGAGAGCATTTGAGGCACGCCATCAACATCTGCATGAGGCAAGGCATGCCCAGATGGACACCCTCAATGCTACCTTACAGGCCATGCTGAGTGAGCTTCGGACCCACAACAGCAACATGGTCAATGCAACTAATGCAAGCCAGGCATCCATGGGTGAATTGCTCAATATGCAGAGAAACATTTTGGAGCAGTTGCAGATTACCAATGCAACCCTCGCCCAGGGTAGCTCCCAGCCACATGGCCCTCCACCCGGGTTTTTTGGGTATCCACCTTATTAAGGCAACCTCTCCTTGATTGTGTGCCACATCTTTTAGATTTCCCCCCACTGTATTTACTTGGCGTTTGAGTTTTGCCAACATACTATTTGGGTTTGAGCTGCAGGTTGTGTTAAGGATTTGCTCACATATAGCTCATTATATTTGGGAGGTAGGCCAGTAGCCAATGCCATATTGGAATGGTGAGTGTAGGTGGCCTTTAACATGAGCCACTTATGGCTTTACATTTATTTGGGGTTTTGGGACTCCTCCGGTTTGCAGACATGTTTGGGTGACATTATGGCCAGGCCAAATTAGCCATGGCCACAGGCACTATTAATGACTGGACTGGGATGGGCATGGGACTGGCTGTCCTTGTTTTGGTGTGCCACAGAGTTCCATGTGTAGATGTTTTTATTTTTTTATGGATACAAACCCGGTCTTGATTTGTTTATAACCACAATTGAATGCTGACTGTGTAATTTGTTGTTAAACATTTTGATATGCTTTTTGTGGCCAGACTAAAAGAAATATTTTCAAACATTCTAAAAACTTGTTTGGTTTGATTACAATTAACATTGTACCTCACCTTTGACTAAAACAAACACAGTATACGTTAACATGGTTTACAAGGGGAATTAAAAGCAAAGGAAACATTAGGAACCACAGTAGAACTATTTCAAGGCATACAAATGAACATTTAATGGCACACAATTGACAACAAAGGCAAACAAAAAACAAAAAGGCAACCAACAAATAATGTTATTTAGGAAAAATGCTGCACAATCAAATTGGCACGCACAGATTGTCCAGATTCACTGGTTGTGCCCACATAATTCTCTGCTTCCTCTTCAATGGGTGTAGAGGGCAGAACATCAACATATCGGGGGACACGTTCTTGGAGGGCAAAATTATGCAGAACTGCACACGCCATTATAATGTCAATAACCTTCTTAGTGTCATATTGAAGGGCGCCCCCGGTATGGTCCAAACACCTAAAACGGGTCTTCAAAAGGCCAAAGGCCCTCTCGACCACAGCCCTGGTTTTGCGGTGCGCACGGTTGTAGGCTTCTTGAGCAGCATCCTGGGTCCGCAAAACAGGCGTCATGAGCCAAGGAAGCAGAGGGTAACCTGAGTCCCCTTAAGAAGAGAAAGAGAAAAGACAATTAAGCAATGAAAGTCAGAAAACTAAGCTAATTTAATTTCAAACAAAAATCCATTAAAAGCCAAAATAACAGGGCACATTATCCAAATAATTAGGGGAAGAGATGTGGTTAAAAGAAACATAATATGCTTAAAGTCAACAAAGACTGGTAACACATCTGCTAGGTCAAGGGTGCTATTAAATATGGGTATATTTAAGGGCTCCGAAATGTGTCAATTATGATGCTGCTGAGGGGACACCCACAAATAACAATAAACACGAGTATGTCAGTTACAGAATAATATTCCAAATGGAGCCGAAACTGGGATAAACTTTGGCACAATCTGGTAGAGCAGAGATTTGGAAACATGGGAGTTACACACATCGCCAAAAAAGATACAACTACAAAGTCAGGAAACCGCTTGTTTGTTTGGGCAAGAATAATGAAAGATGTTGCAACAGTTGCCAAATGTGGGGTCATATCTCAAGCAAACGTTCAAGAGAAAAAACAAATATTATTAAAGTGGACCGTCAGCCAGTTTGGATGGGCCCGGGAATCTATAATATTCCCTGATGATCACCTCCCTCACCGCGGGACATCCGAGATCGGGATGTCCCGCGATGAGGGCCCCCCCCCCAAAACCACAAAAAAAACACATCATCTGCGGCGACAGCGGGCGCCGCCGCCTCCCGCGTGCACCTCTAGGCGTGCGCGCGGCCGCGCCGGCCGTTTGTGAAGGGCCGGCGCATGCACGCGCACTGTCAGAGGGGCGCGCGAGAGGCGGCGGAGGACGCGCTGTGTTGTCCGCCGCTGTCACCCGCTTGTGTCAAGGAAAAGTCAAAGAAAAGAGCATGTGCCAAAAATGAAACCCACTTACCAAGCAGCCATGCACCAGAAAATTCACCAGCCTCAAATCGCCGATACAAACCAGATCGCCTAAGAATATAGGAATCGTGCGAAGAGCCAGGGTAGCCGGCAAGGACACTCAAAAAACGCATGTCAGGCCCAACCACTGCCTGGACATTAAGGGAGTGTCCCATTTTCCGATTCCTAAAGAGAAAACATAAAAAAAAGGGTCAACACATAAGGGCACAACACATTTGGCATCAAAAACTGGCCTGCAAACAAATGACAGATCTAAATTGTACGGCCAAACAAACCACAAAAATAAAGAGGAATGAAACACTATTGTCATCAGTAATAGGAGGCAAACTTGAACCGAGGATAAAAACTATAAGGGGATCAATCCACATAGGGATTAGTATGAGAAGGGAAGATTGCACAGAGGGATATGTAAGCTAATGGAATAAGAAACATATGGATGAATAATCAGAGGGAATATTACACATTGGAATCAGTAATAGGATGGTTTATGCTAAACAACTGTTAAACTAAAAAAGCGTCCCAAATATCTACCTGTATATGTACTCGTCGGCTGCACGAGGAACGAGGGCCACATGTGTACAATCAATTGCACCAATTACATTGGGCATGTCGGCAATATTAAAAAAACCAAGCTTAATGGCGTTTCTGGCTACCATATCATCAGGGAAATAAATATATTTCTGAGTTATGGCAGCCATGCCTTCCAAAAATTTGGATAGTGCGCGGCTCAGCGTAGGCTGGGAAAACCCCACAGAGAGGGCACCCAGCCTCTGGAACGAGCCGTTCGCCAAAAATTGCAGGCAGCCAAGCATCTTGGTCATACCTGAAATTGCTTGCCCCTTCCTTGTGGTGCGGGCTAACCATGGCCGCAGCTCACTATATAATTTATGGAGGGAAGCGCGATTAAGCCTGGTCAGCTCGAACAGCTCAATGTCATTCATGCCATCAATGTGCATGCGACGACGCAGAGGCAATCTGCCCTCAGACATCCGGATCAAATCGATGCCAAAAAGCATTAGAGCTTGATGTTCCTCGAACTCACTCCTATCCATGCTACTCCCGAGGCCAAAAAGCTGCCAGATAAGAGTTTGGGAATCAACCCTTAAATGTGCCTAGAAACACTTGGCAATCAGCTTTCTGAATTTATCGCAAGCCCATGTCATTAATGGGAAAATTAGGACTGATCGCAAAAAATACGATTTGGACGGGAAATATACAATAACTAATGGAAATAATACAATTGACGGCCGAAGATCGAAAGAGCATATACGTCTAGGCCCGAACATTCGTGCGAATACGAAATGGCCCAAAAAAAGGGAAAAAATGACTAACACCCACCCAAACTTCCGATTCCCGATCCGAAATTAATTAACTTTTGCATTTAGAATCGACCCTAATGTCTCAGCTGAGTTACGCAGATTCTACTGTTTAGTACTCAGAAGCCACATTATAAATGTTTAGGATTTATTTCATCCATAAACGGACAGTTTATATAAAGAATGTGCAATTAAAAAGTACAGAAAACAAATCAGACATACAGACATAGCCAAGTTGCTTACAAAATAGTGAGAAATAAACAGAAATTCTATACCTCTTATGTACACGGATAATGATGAACATTCTGCCTATTTGAAGCCACCCCTGGCCTGCCATCCCATCTGTCTCCTTTCTATCATTTTTAAATAGGTTAGGAGGGGTGGGCAGCATACTGTATGTAGCCAGTGGGGTCTCAGTGGCATGCCTGGGCCGGCACATTACCTGGTTTTGATGTCAGGACAGAAGGTCATATATTCCTAGTATGTCACACCCCCCACTTCCCGATATTCATGACACTTGGGAACCCGGCCTGTAGAGGGCGATCTTGTAGAGATGACATGGAAAAAAGGAGCCCCTCCTGGTCCATAAGTACTGGGTTCCTCCCACTATTCCTCAGTCTTTTCGTCTCTGCAGTTGGCGAAGCATTCAGAAGATGACTCTCCTTCAAGCTGCAGGTAGCCGGCTTGCTCCCGGACCCTTTTTTTCTCTTTTTCTGTCTGAAACTCTTTAAACCTGTTTGGTTATATTGTATGCCTCCCAGCCCTGGCTGTGTGGTTCAGGCAAAGGTAGATACATACACCTTCTGGTGTATACAGGAGTATTACTCCCCCGTGAGACCCAAATGTGGGTAGGCGGCTTCCAGGTTGGTGATCCCGGCATGGGATGCCCCTGTCCCTTTATAATCCCCTTGTGCCTTATGGGTGCATTTCTATCCTCTCCCCTTAGTCTCCTTTAACCCTGCTGGGTAAAAAGGAGGGGGGAAGGGGGGGGGCGTTATCTGGGCTTATTTGTCACCATGCACACAAAAAAAAAAAGAGATATATAAAATAAGTCTTTATTTCTTATTTTTTTTTTTTTGTACAATATAAGTTTATTCAGGTTTTCAAGGTTAACAGTGTACATCAAAACATAGCAAGATAACAATGACAGGAATGATAACCAACATAGGCATGTCGGTCTGCAGATTCCGCTAATACACATCAAAAACAGTAACGTTCAAAACGGAATCGACCCCCCCCCCCCGGTCCATCGCGGCCACCCCCACCCGACCCTCAGCTTCACATTATGGTGTTTCAAACCATACTCTGACCCATGGGTAATGATAATCTTGCCAGCCTGGCCTTCAACTGAAAGCCCCGGTCCTCCTGTGGGGCCAGTCTGGGGGTCCAGTGGGCCGCCCCAATTACAGATCGTCCGATCACATCAGAACAGAAATGATGCGAGCGGGAGCGGGCAGAGCTTACCATGTCCCCTGCAGACCTCCAATGAGAACGAAGAAGGAAATAGAGATAGAGGAGAGATTAGAGAAAGAACTAGAGAGACTCTAAGAAGGGGGGGAAGGGACAAGGGGGGACAAGAGGATTAGGATAAAAGGAAGCAGAAGCGCGTGGCCAATCACCGTCTATGGTGCTTCGGAGGATAAGCGATTATCTCTGTAATCAATCCACGCCGTTCCAACTGTTCTCACTGCTGTGATGAAGTGCCGCAAGACTCCTTTTTTGTTCCTAGAAATAGACCCAGGAAGCAGAGACAACAATGCCAACTGTGGGGTGTTCTGCACTGATTCCCCCACAATGGAATTAAAGGTTGACACGACCCTCTCCCAAAGATCCTTGACAGCAGGGCAACCCCACCAAACATGTAACATGGTGCCAAGCTCTTTCGAGCACCGCCAACACCTATCAGAGCAGGACTTATTGTATTTATGTATGTCCGCCGGGCATCTGTACCACCGGGCCAAAACCTTATAATTCCGTTCCTGCGCTGCACATGGGATCGAGAGTTTATGGGTGAATAAGTAAATCTTATCTAGGTCCTCGTTATCTATCTGTACACCCAATTCCTCCTCCCATTTTCTAATAAATCCCGGCGGTGAGCAGTGTTTGATCCCCAACATTGTGCGATACAGGACAGCAACCGCATGTTTATCCGGAGGGGCTAGGTGTGTGCTCCAACTGCGTTAAAGGCCTAACGCCTTGATCTGCAAGGCTCTGGGATTTTATAAAGGCACTCAACTGATTATACAGGAGCCAAGAAATACGCTGACCCGGCGCGCCCTGCCTCATCTCTTCCAGCGTGGGAAGCCTGCCCGAGGCCAGAATGTCCCCCATAGTGACGTTAGATGACGCCTCCCATGCCAGGAAACTCCTGACTTGTACACCTGGAGCGAAGGAACAATTATCAAAGAGCAGAGTCAAGGGGCCGGGCCTATGAACCACCCCCCCCCCCCGCCTAGTCAGATTGTCCCATACCCTCAGGAATTGCCCCGCCAAAAATGGGAGGGTGTCTCTCCGCCGCTTGGGGAGAGGGCCTCCCCACGACAGAGAGATTGGGTTAATAGGAGACAACGCCTTTTCTAGCTCTCCCCTCCCGGCCCAGTCCAGAATGTGGAGAGTCATAACTGCTGCGTGGTATGTTTTCAGATCCGGGAGTCCCGCCCCACCGTTTGGTTTAAGCCTAGTCAGGGTACTAAATCTTCTCCGGGGTTTCCCCGTGCCCCACACAAATCTCAAAAATGCCGTCCTCAGCCTCCTAAAAAAGCAGTTGGGTAAATATATAGGGATCGTTTGAAAAAAATAGAGGAATTTGGGGAGAATATCCATTTTTAACACATTAATCCTCCCAAACCATGAGAATTGCCTTTTATTATAAGCAGTCAGCTCACTCAATGTCTTCAGGAGCAGAGGAGAGAGGCCTTAAGAAACATCCAATCTACTATACCAAATGCCTTCTCCGCATTGCACGATAACAGGCACGCAGGTACCTTATTGGACTTTGCATATGCAATTAGGTTAAATACCTTATTGGTGTTGTCCCGTGCCTCCCGCCCAGGCACAAACCCCACCTGGTCCAGGCTTATCACTCCTGGGAGTAACGGCTGAAGCCTAGAAGATATAATTTTAGCATATAGTTTAATGTCTACATTAATTAATGATATTGGTCTGTAGCTGCTACATAAGGAGGGGTCTTTCCCTGGCTTGGGGAGGACCGTAATAATGGCCTCTTAAGACTGCCCCGGGAAGGATCTATGGAATTAAACACTCTGACCAGGAAGGGAAGTAGCTCGGGAGCCAACTGCTTATAAAATTTGGGAGTGTAGCCATCTGCCCCCGGGCTCTTACCTTGCGGCGTCTCTTTAATTGCCTTGGCCACCTCGTGCACCGAAAAAGGCTCCTCTAAAGCCTCCGCCTCCTCCTTGGGAATGGAGGGAAGAGAAGTATCATACACATATTTAACCACATCTTCAGGAGGGTTTGCAGATATCGGGGCAGTCTGATCCCGCCTTAAATTATATAGGGATTGGTAGTAGTCCCTGAACGCGTCTACTATCTGGGAAGGCACCATAGTCATATGCCCCTGTGGTCCCCTGACGCTGGGTATATAGGTGGTCGCGTTTCTAGGGTGTAACGCCCTGGCTAGTAGCCTCCCACTTTTGTCGGCTGATTCATAATAGAGGGCCTTCTGCCGTTCCCTAAACCTTAGGTACGTCTGACTATATAGTCCCTGCAGCTTCTGCCTAGCCTTCAACAAGTCGAGGAGCAAAACGTTTGTTGGGTTCTTTTTATGGTCCTGTTCCAAGGACTGGATGAGCTGTATAGTATCCCGGATTGAAGTGGCTCGCTGCTTTTTTAGCCTGGTCCCATGCTTAATGAACTCCCCCCGCACTACACATTTTAAGGCCTCCCATTGATATGGAAGGGGTGTAGGGTCTTGCGCATGATTCCTCAGGAATTCCTTGATCGTTTCTCTGACTCCTGACATGCAGACAGCGTCCCCCAGCAAATTATTATTGAGCTTCCAATTCCAGCACCTCGGGTAGAGCCCGGGTAAGCACACAGAAAGGAATATCGGCGCATGGTCCGACCACACAATCTGGCCGATCCGCGCTTGCGGAGCCCAATACATGGCGTGATGACTCAAATATAAATAATCTATTCTGCTATAAGATTTCCTAGCAGAAGAGAAGAAAGTAAAGTCCTTGTCTCGTCCATGCAGGGCCCGCCACGAGTCCACCAATTGCATATCAGCCAGCACTTTTTTCAGCTTGTTTCGTTTACTTAGGGACACTGCCGACACACCCGAGGAGGAATCCAGCTCAGGCTGCATAGAGATATTAAAGTCCCCTCCCACTAGCAAAGTGCCTTCCGAGAACCCCTCCAACATCCTAAGAACTCTTACGCAAAAGCCCACCTGGTCAGTTTTAGGGGCATAGATATTCACTATGGTGTATATTTTCGTATACAGCTCCACTTTAAGGAATATGAATCGCCCGTTGGGGTCCGTCTTGACCTCTACGATCTTGTGGGGGAGAGACTTATGGATGGCAATCGAAACCCCCGTTGCTTTAATGTTGGGATTAGGTGCATGATGCCAGGTAGGATAATATCTATTCCTAATGCTCGGAATATGTCCCTCTTTAAAATGCATCTCCTGGAGAAGCAGAATGGCAACCTTGTGCTTATGCATATCGTACAACACTTGTGACCTTTTCTCAGGGACATTTAGCCCTTTAACATTAAATGAGCCGACCACCAACTCTGCCATTGTCCACGCGCCTCTTGGGGGATAGGGAAGATGGACCAGGAAGAGGGGAGAGAAGGAGGGGTTGTAACACTAGGGGTCTCTAAGACAGAAACAGATATCAATAAGAAAACAAACAAGTACTAATGCTAGCAATAACGCTCTCTTGGTTCTCTTTATAAGAGACGAGCGTTCTGGCCTACTGGGGGGAAGTGGAAAGCCATAGCTGCGGGCAAGGAGATGCTTCTATCTTATACACACGCTATGAGAGTCCACTTCTCCAGAGTCCCAAGCCGCCGGTAAACATCTTCACCATTCAATAACAACATTGAACTTTAACCTAAGCAAATAAACATCTTTGTATCCATAATAGTTACCAACTATAGGTTCCCGGACCCCTCCCGCCAACCCCCCCCCAACTGAGGGGTAAGACGGCATTGGAGGACCGGGAAGCTCCCATCCCCGGGCCCCGTCAAATGCAAAGCCACAGTAGCCCACCGTCGTTCATCGGTAGGATGGGTCACCCCCCCCACCCCCACCAGGTCAACCATCCACACCCAAGCCACCCCCCCCACCCACCCCAGGGGCCAAGGCAGGCCGCGCCGTCCGCGGGCCAACGATACTTATTCACGCTGACCCATGTCCGGCGCCGCCCCCCCAGCACACCCGCGCCCCCCGCACCTCCATCAACAGGCGAAGAAGGGATGGCCATCCACGCACGCAGCTTTTTGCGGCTGCAGTCCAGTACGCAGGGCTGAACTCCAAAGTTTGTCCTCTGCATAACGGGCCCCAGGCATGGGGGAGAACAGGGCTCTACTAGAAACTGGCCCAAGGCGGCGGGCACGGGGCCCGCGCACCCCCAACTGGGAACAAACCTGGTGAAGGCAGATCGGACCGCAGCGCGTCCATGATGTCTTCAGCTGGTCTAAATAATTTGTCGGCAGCCGCCATCTCTGACTCTATTCCTCTGCGGCCTGGGTCCCCTAGGAAGCGGACGTCTTCCCTGTTCTCCAGGGACCCCCACGTCGGGCGCCAGCCAGTCGTCTACCGGTATGCTCGGAATTTACAAGAAGCTGAAGAGGTCTGGAAGCTGCGAGTGCGACCGCAGAACAAACGATCGCCCTCTCTTCGTGACCACCAGATGAAATGGGTGGCCCCATCTGTATGCCGCTCCAACCGACTTTATAGACTCCAACAACGGTCTCATAAGGCGACGCATGTGGAGGGTACGTCTGGCGAGATCAGGGAGTAAGGTAACCCGCGAACCGTTATAGGGGATGGGGCCCCTGTCCCATGCTCTTCTCATAATATCGTCCTTGACTTTATAGAAGTGAACCCGACATACTATGTCCCTTGGCCTGTCAGGATCCATGGAGCGCGGGCCGGGAGCCCTGTGGGCTCTGTCAATCTCGATATGCTCTTCAGGGGGTCTGTCCAATACAATGTTGAATATCCTGGCGACCACTTCATTCAGATTATTATTCTCCGGAGCCTCTGGGAGACCGCGTATCCGTATGTTATTCCTGCGGCTCCTGTTCTCCAGATCATCTATATGCATCAGGGCCCTAATGTTTGTTGGTTAGAGTCCGCTTGAGCCTGTTGCATTGCTGCTTGCGCCCGCTCCAGCGCCTCCAGTCGCTGATCCGTGTCAGCCCGATGATGTTCAAGGGAGCTTACTCTGCCGGAGACCTCCGAGACTGCTCGTGTCACCTCTTCAAGCTCCCTTCTCAGAAGGGATTCCATCCTGTTAGTGTAATTCTCAAAGTCCCGTCTGGATGGCAAAAATTTCAATAATATGTCGAGATTATATTGCTCCTGTGGTACGGGTCTACGAGTTGCTAGGTCTGGAGAGGCTGGCGGTAACTGAGACCTGGTGGGCGACCGAGGTTGGACCGGGCTGTCAGGTCCATCCGAGAAAAAAATGAGGCTAGCCGAGGGCGATGCGTGGAATCCCTGGTCCTCCACTGCGCCACCTGGGCGGCTCCCAAATCCAGCCGGGTTTGACGACGCGCTCCACTCCTGAGGCGTGCCCCGCCATTCTCTGTCCCCTTCACTCTCTCGGGGTATGGCGCTATGCCCTCTGCTCTCATGGGGTTCATTTGTGCGGGTTCTATTGTCGGGGGACATCGTCAGCTCCTGGACAGCCTCGTCGTCCAGCTCAGACAGGTTTATACCACGGGAGGGGGGATGTATCTCCACCGCTGCCACTCCTGTGCCGGGGCCACTCCTTCTCTTTCCAGCCCCATTCTGCGGTGCCCGAGGCTCTTCCTCACTCCCTGCTGCTGAAGGGGCCCCACAGCGCGCCGCTGGTTGGCCCAGGGACTGAGCCTGCTGCATAATTGGGTATTTGTGCTGGCTCGACCTCAGCTGCTGTCCCCCGGGTCCTGTCTCCAGGGGGTCACTGGTGTTGATATCCTCCTGGGGCCCCATGGTGGCCTCTGTCGCCGGGTGATCCCCCCAGTCCCTGCTGCCCAGTCCGAGCTCCGGCCATGCTACTCCCGTCCTCTGCGGAAGCCAAGTCACCCCCGTTCTATGGAGCGGCTGATCTGTAGGTGTAGGACTCCTCCACCCCGCACCGCGACTCCCTGCCCAGGCAACTCACCGCCGCACCTCCGATGCGAGGCAGACCCATCCGAGCTGGCAAGGGGAGGGCCCCAGCCTCCCCGTTCTCCGTCCTCCCGGCCGGCCCTCCACTGTCTCCACCGCCGCCACAGAGGACGGTGGCCCCGGTGCACTGCCGCCCCCGTACCTGGTCCATCAGGGGGGAGATCTCGCCTGCCCTGCTCCCCGGCTCCCGGCACTCAGACTCCATATTGCCGCTGTGGAACTCGGCGGCACACGTGCGCTGCGGCTCTCCCGGCCACACCTCGACCGTGGGACCCGTCTCTCCTGGCTCCTCCACTCCTGCCATTCGGGCGCCCAACTGAGGGGGTGAGCGACCTCCAGGCCGCCCCTCCGGGCAAGGTGATGGGCTCTCCGCCGCCGTCGCCTGCGGCACATCCCGCCGCTATCTTGTTCTCCCTGCTGCTGCTCCCGGTCGGCTGCCTCGCCCTCAGGAACCTGCTGATCTTGCCAGCTTTGTCGCTGCCAGGGGTCGCCCTATTCTTCCGGCGTTTGGACATCCCGTCGGTGGGCAGAAAAACGGTAAGATTCTCTCGTTTGCCTAACTCTCCTGCAGAGCTCCTCAATAACGCGCCCTCACGCCGCCATTGCTAAGCCACGCCCCCTTTATTTCTTATTTTTATTATGTATGTTTTACTATACTATTTAATAGGAAATGTTTTATTTAGATTTTCCTATCTCTGTCTAGGCAGCATTTTTTGCTTACCTATTAAAGCTCTTTGTTTTCTGGCTGTGTTCAGATTTGAATTTTCCCTCCATTTTTGGCCATGTGATCCTGGAAATGGGCGGGGCTTAGGCATGCTTTTATTCAGAGAGCACCTGTATGCTCTGTTTGACTTCCTGTTTCCTGCTTCCATGTGGCCTTACCTCATGATGTGAGCTTATTGCATGGGCTGTGAGTACCCTTCAGCTTGGCTGAAGGGAGTTTTTTTTCTGTCATTTATCTATATTGTGTGCATTTGATGACTGTTTTTTTGTTTTCTCTGTAGGTAGAAACTCCTTATTTAAAAAGGGATTTCTCCTGGTCCTTATATAATAAAAAAAAGCCCTTAAGCCTTATTTGGGGGTCCATTTGTGTTTCAATCCTCCCACTTGGGACTATTTAAAGGGGCATCCCGGGTAGCAATTGCGTAAATCCCATATATACTTGGTGACTATAATCAATTATAGTATAATACTAAACACCATATGGAGGCATCCCAGGATAACGGACATGCAATTCCCTCTGCACAGACTCGGCAATGTTTTGGATGTGGGGCATCCCTTGTTGGGGATAACACAATTCTTTGCGTCCCTTGTGCACAATTAACTATTATGCAGCAAACTGAGGCCCAGGCTTCAGGGCCTGCGGCTAATGCCTCATCTCCTACTCCGCCATGTCTTGTCCGTACCCCCAATGATATTGTCATGGGTGGTGAGTCCCATGCTGATTTATGTGCCAGATTGGCTCATCTTGAAAGATTAATGTCTACCTCTGTGCCTAAGAAGGCCTCAGCTAAAAGAAAGCGCTTGACTCATGCCGCTCCGGCAAGGAAGTCAGACAATTGTGAATTGCTTGATTGGTCTGATCCTTCTCAGTTAGAAGAAGGAGAATTATTATGAGGAATCAGATGTTTCTGATGAACAGCAATTTGTTGGTACTGAGATTGAGCAGGGTGAAGCAAGTGTTGTGGATACCCCAAAAGCTTTTGCTCAGTTATTTGAGGTTTTGGTTATTACTCCTCCTGAAGTAGTCCCTCCTCAAAAAGGGGAATTCTTTGGAGTCTCTAAACCTTGTTTAGAATTTCCAAATCAAAAGCATTTTGATGAAATTATTCTTAAAGAATGGGAGAAGCCTGCGCGGCTTCCTGGCATTCCCTTGGGCTGGGACAAAAAATATCCCTTCCCAGCTGATACTGTTAAGCGTTGGTCATCACCACCTGTGCCCACCGCTCTGGGCATGTGTACACTCACGGCACGGATGGGTTAAATGCGGACAAATTCCTATGTGTGCGCAAGCATACAATGGCCATCTATGCATTAATATTTAATTAATTTATAGAGAGACTGGATTTTTTAAAGATACTCTGCTCATGGGTGGATGCCCCTGTGCTTAATTTATCCAATTCTTCTGTGTTGCATTCTCCTGACTCCACTACACTTAAAGATGGAGAGGATAAGCGTATTGATCAAAAGGCGTGCCACGCATTTTTCCAGTGTGGGCTCGGCCTTGCTGCCTGTTGGTGCTTCGGCACTCATGACAGTGGCTATTAGGTCTGTTGTGAGAGACCTAATGAATTACTCAGGGCTTGATCCGGCCTCTGATGAGTACGCCGCTCTTAAGCGATGTGAGATGTTTGCATCTTTTGTACTTTCTGCCTTAGATGATACTCTGCTCATGTGCAACAGGACCTCTGCCTTGTTAGTTGCCATCCGGTGGTCAGTATGGTTGCGGCAGTGGGCAGCTGATATTGTAGCTAAGAAATCGCTTACAGTGCCCCCTTTTGTGGGATTGCGCTTCTTTGGAGAAAGAATTGAATTCTGTCACTAAAGGAGGTAAATTACCTCAGCGTAAGAAACAACGTCGTTCCTTTCGTGGAGTAGAGGAAAGGGACGTGGCCATCCAAGTCAGAATTGGGGGTCCAAAACCAAATCTGCCACTAAGCCTGCTCAACAATGAGGGGACGCCCTCACCCTTATGGGTGGGGGGACGGCTGCGGTTCTTCTTCCAGGTCTGGGTTCAGGAGGTATCAGACAATTGGATTCTGGAAGTAGTCTCTTCCGGTTACTGACTGGAATTCGAGTCCCGGCCTCCTCCCAGATTTTTCATGTCCCAGATGCCGTCAGATCCGGCAATTGCGCAGGGACTGCGGGCAGCAGTAGCGAATCTGTTAAACATGGCTGTTATCGGGCTAGTGCCTATCCTAAACCTAAGGAGACTCAATCAATTTATCTGTTTCGGAAAATTCCGCATGGAGTCTCTGCGATCAACGATCGATGCTCTCCGTCAGGGGGACTTCATGACATCCATAGACATCAAGGATGCTTATTTGCACATTCCTATTTTCCGGGTCACCAGAGATTTCTCAGGTTCTCGATAGAAGACCAGCATTATCAAGTTGTGGCCCTGCCATTCGGCCTTACCTCGGCCCCAAGAGTCTTTACCAAGATGCTGGCAGGAGTGATGGCTATATTCAGGGTCCAGGGCATCCGCATTGTGCCTTTTCTGGACGATCTTCTTATCGCGGCCTCCTCCCTCGAACAATCAGAGTTGGTGGTCTCTACGCTAGAGAGGTTCGGATGGGTAATAAGTTACCCCAAATCCTCTCTCTGTCCATCCAGGGAAATTCCCTTCCTGGGCCTGATTCTGGATACATTTCAGGCCAAGGTTTTTCTTCCTCAGTCCAAAATGGTTCTGATTCAGGACTTGATTCGTCTATTCTTGTCCAACCCTCGTCAGTCTATCCGTCTAGGGATGAGACTAGTGGGATTGATGGTAGCTGCATTCGAGGCAGTCCCGTTTGCCCAGTTTCACATAAGGGCGCTTCAGCTCTTCCTCTTGGCAAAGTGGGACAGGTGCCCACTATCATTGAATCAGACTTGTCTATTGTCGCTCCACGTTTTGCAGTCCCTTCAGTGGTGATTAATATCGCACAACCTCCAGAAGGACAAATCATTTCTGACTCCGCGTTGGGAACTGGTTACCACGGATGCCAGCCTGGTGGGCTGGGTGGGCTTCTGGAAGAAGCATCAGTTCCAAGGATTGTGGGGGCCTCAGGAGGCTCATTCTCCAATCAATGTATTAGAGCTTCGGGCCATACGTCTTGTTCTACTTCGACTGACCCATTTCTTACAGGGTCTGCCAGTTCAGATTCGGTCAGACAACCGAACAGCTGTTGCATACATCAATCACCAGGGAGGGACTCGCAGTTGGGGTGCCCTCCGGGAAGTGTCTCTGATCCTTCAGTGGGCAGAGATCAATGTTCCCTGCATATCAGCAGTTTACATTCCGGGGATAGAGAATGTGGAGGCAGACTCCCTGAGCAGGGGATGTTCTCGCCAGGGAGAATGGTCTCTCAATCCAAGGGTCTTTCAGTTCCTCTGTCACAAGTGGGGGACTCCACGGTTGGACCTGTTTGCTTCTCGTCACAATCACAAGCTGCCAGCTTTTGTGTCTCTATCCCAGGATCCTCTGGCAGTGGCAGCGGATGCCATGTCTCTAGCCTGGAAGGATCTGGGGTTCCTATATCTGTTTCCCCCATTCTCCATGATCAGCAAGGTGGTGCGCAAGCTACCACTGGAGGAGGTGCCAGCAATTCTGGTGGCGCCAAGGTGGCCAAGACGTCTGTGGTACGCAGACGTCGTAAGGCTGGCAGTGGATCGTGCCCATCTGCCTCTTCTTCCAGATCTCATCACTCAGGGTCAACTTTGTTACCCCAATTTACAAACGCTGGCTTTGACGGCATGGCTGCTGAAGTCTCCATCTTGAAAGAAGAAGGTCTTTCTGATGTGGTTATTCAGACTCTTATTAGAGCTAGGAAGAAGTCTTCCTCTGTCATTTATTACAGGACTTGGAGGTCCTATATTGATTGGTGTGAATCCAGGGCTTTGCCCTGTAAAGTATTTTCTATTCCTAGAATTCTGTAATATCTGCAACGAGGTCTGGATATGGGATTACAGATTAGTACTTTGAAAGGGCAAGTCTCTGCCTTGGCAATTTTCTTTCAAAGATCGTTTGCTCTTCATCCTTTGGTTAAGACCTTTTTCCAAGGAGTTGCGCATGTGCGGCCTCCCAGAAAGCCTTTACTTCCTGTTTGGGATCTTAATTTGGTGCTTTCGGCTATGCAAGCTGCTCCCTTTGAGCCATTGCAGGATATTCCTCTTCCTATTCTTACTCAGAAGGTTGCCTTTTTGGTTGCTATTACTTCTGTCCGCCGACAGCGGACTGTCTATTCAAGCCCCTTATTTTGAGAGGCATCAAGATAAGGTTGTTTTCCGTTTTAAACTGGATTTCCTTCCTAAGGTGGTGTCTGCTTTCCACCTAAATCAGGATATAGTTCTTCCTTCCTTGTGTCCTAAACCTAGTAACGACAAGGAAAGGGTCTTTGGATGTAGTTCGTTGTGTTAAGTATTATTTAGTTACTACCTCGGCCTTCCGCAAGACGGATGCCTTTTTTGTTGTGCCTTCTGAGCCCAAGAAGGGTTTTGCTCCTGCCAAATCTTCCCTTAGTAAGTGGATACGTCAGGCTATCATTGGGGCCTATATGGCGAAGGGGAAGGTTCCCCCTTTTCGTGTCACTGCTCATTCTACTCGTGCTATTGGAGCCTCTTGGGCTTTTCAACACCAAGCTTCTGTTGAACAAGTCTGCAAGGCTGCGACTGGTCTTCTGTGCATACTTTTTCTAAGTTTTACAAGGTTGATGTGCGGGCCTCAGCGGATGCTGTTTTTGGCCGCAAAGTTCTGCAAGCTGCAGTAATTTAAGTTATGCATTATTCCTTTGGGATCCCCACCCATTATAGACACTGCTATTGGATGTCCCAAGTGTCATGAATATCGGGAAGTGGGGGGCGTGACATACTAGGAATAATACCATTTTGTGAGATACTCACCTGTAAAATGGTTATTACGAGTATGTCACAGCCCCCACTTCCCCCGCCCTTTTTTGTTCGAGGGAGCCTTTATATGTGATTATTATTATTATTTCAAATAATTTTACAATTATTGAATATAATTGGCTCTTTATGTTCTAAGGGATCATTTATTTGGTATTATTATTCTCATTTATTTTTACAATTATTGAATATAATTGGCTCTTCCTGGTTCTTCACTGCTGTTTAAAAAGACTGAGGAATAGTGGGAGGAACCCAGTACTTATGGGCCCAGGAGGGGATCCTTTTTTCCATGTCATCTCTGCAAGATCGCCCTCTACAGGCCGGGTTCCCAAGTGTCATGAATATCGGGAAGTGGGGGGTGTGACATACTCGTAATAACCATTTTACAGGTGAGTATCTCACAAAATGGTATTTTTTTAGAACCAGCTCTTTGTCCTCTTTCCGAGGAGTCCAAATATGACCTATTTCCTACTTTTCTAGACCATTTAATGCATTATTGGTTTTTATGGGCTCAGCCGAAATATGTGTTTGGTATCAGGGCAAAGCTTAAGCAATTAGCAGCCCAGACAGCTGACCATCATAACCTATAATTAAAAGTTATGCGCAAATTCATATTGTTCTTTGAAACAAAATTGTTGACAGTCTACTTCTGTTTCTTCGTATGGCTGTGAAGCTTTTAAGTGACAGCAGTGTTAACAACTAGTTTCCTGTAATCTGTATTATATAAATCGGCTATATTTTGGTCACCCAGATCAAAGCACTGTTTTACATCTGTTAATTGACCCCAGCATTTGGCCAGTGTGTTTTTACTTCTTGAACAAACCATAACCCTAATCATAATTTTATAACTACATTTTATGAGACACGTCATTACATGAACATGCCTGCATCTACATAGATAGCTGTTGAAAAACACATGTGAGCTTGGTCTATTAAAAAAAACCAGAGCAAGACCCTGTACAACAAAACCACTGACAATATTGTATATAAAAATCCCTGCAGGGGATATTTATAATTGCAAAGAAAGAGCCTAGGAAGAGGGATCTACTCACATAATAGTCAAAGTTAAAACAACTGCAGGGCCGCCATCACTCCAAAGCATTGAGTGCTTTGTTATGGGCAATAAGCAGCAGAGAGGAGGTGGACGCGACCACAGCACCACGTCAATCGCTAAGGCAGAAAAGCTCTCCAAGCATCATGTCATCACATGAGCGGAGCCACATGTGCATATGACAGACAGTAAAAAGTAAAATGAGAGGAAAGAAGGAAGAGCAAGAAGCAAAGTGTTGGCGTGACACTGGGCAGCCTCCTGGAATTGTAGTGAAGATGATAGCCCACACGGCCCACAAATCATTATTATTTACAAATAAACACAGTAATAAAGATTTAACTGTACTAGCCTCAAATGTATCGGTGGCTTGGTCTATTGGTACACGTGGGAATCTGAGACTCCCTAAGAAAAGCTTTTTTATTTTTTTTTTTTACAAACGTACATGTTTTATATATTATGGATCCTGCCAAGTTTCACATCTAAAGTATGGCTTCTTCAAGGGACTGTCACCTATATGTGATAATCATCATGGTCAATGGGATCGATTCTGAGCCAGGTGAGAAAACTCATTTCATTTTTAAGAGAGAAAATTGCCATCCACTTTCATTGTCTACCTTGGGGCTGATTCAAAGGCAGGTGAAAATTTTCACCCGGAAGACAATTAACACTTCTATTGCCCCTCTTACCGTTAAACGCCAGCCATGTAAATTCTACGTGCCTGACTTTCCCCCCTGCTAGTGGTCAAATTTTAAAAAAAAGCCATTCACAGGGGGCATGGCTTAGCTATGGCGGCGTGAGGGCGCACTTTCTAGGAGCTCTGCCAGAAGTGATAGGAAAGCGTGAGAACCTTACCTCTAGCCCGCTCGCCAACGGGATGTCCAGGCGCAGGAAGAGCAAGACGACCCTCAGAAGTGATAAGGCTGGCAAGATCAGCCGTTTCTTGAAGGCAAAGCAGCCGTCTAGGAACAGCAGCAAGGAGAGCAAGATGGTGGCGATGGAGCGAAGAGATGTGCTGCAAGTAGAGGAGGTGGGGAGTCCTTTACCCGGCCTGGAGAGAGGGCCCGGAGATCGTTCGCCCCCCCGGATCCAGCAGCGCCCGAGTGTTTGGGAGGATGGGGCGGAAGAGCCCAGAGCGGGGCCCCCACGGCTGCAGATGAGGTGAGGCGGGGAGCGCCGCAAAGACAGTAGCAGCCTGAGCAAGGAATCACAGAGCGGGTCTGAGGAGATTCCCCCCCCCCGTCGGATCAGCTGATCGGCCCGGGGGTGCCGCGGCACTCGTGCGCTGCCGTTCTTTGCGACGGTGGCCGGGAACCCGGATGGGGAGATACAGTGCAGGGTGGAGGAGGCCCCCCTCCCATCAGATTTGTCACCCAGCACGGCGGCGGGAGTGGAGCCTCGGCTCCCGCAGAAGACAGGAGCGGTGCGGCAGGCCGGGGTCGGACTGAGTACTCGGGACTGGGGGGATAACCCAGTGGCAGAGGATGCCTGGGGGCCACAGGATGATGCAAACCCAGGGGCCGCCTGGGAGACAAGTCCCCAGGGACAACAGCCTGGGCTTGGACACTGGGGGCACCCACACCAAGAGCAGGCTAGATCCCCTGGCCAAGCAGCTGCACATAGTGGAGCCCGTTCAGCAAGCCCAAACGATGAGGGGGATACCCCTATGTACAGAGGACGGTTTCAGGCACCCCAGAATGGAGCCAACAGTAAGAGAAGCGCTCCTGATTTGGTGGTAGCGACGGCGGAAATTCACCCCCTTCCTCGCAACGGAGACCTGTTCGCCCCTCCATGTGGAGAAGCCGGCCACAGGGGCGGGATGCCCTCAAGTGGTCTGATCCGTACTAGCGAGCTCCATGGGGGCAGGAGGCATGACTCCTGTATATGCAGAATGGACAGTGAACCTCGGTGGCGCGCCCCAAGAGAGGAGCCCGACTTCGTTTACAGCCGGACCCGGAGGCCATCCTCCTGACTCACTAGAGGACCAGAGATTTCGTACGTCCGCCTCAGCCAGCCCAATGTTTTCGGAAGAGCCAGACAGCCCAATCCGGCCGCGGTCACCCACTTTGTTTCAGGCTACAGCGGCCTCTCCAGGCCTAGCGAATCGTGGATCTCTACCGCAGGAACAATACAATCTCAACATATTACTGAAATTTTTACCCTCCAGGAGAGACTTTGAGAATTATACTAATAGGATGGAATTTCTCCTGAGAAGAGAGCTTGAGGAAGTGACGCGAGCGGTCTCTGAGGTCTCTGGAAGAGTGACCACGCTTGAACAACAATGGGTCGACGCGGACCAGCGACTGGAAGCGCTTGAGCGGCACAAGCAGCGATGCAACAGGCCCAAGCGGACTCTAACCAACAAACAATTAGGGCCCTAATGCACCTAGATGATCTGGAAAACAGGAGCCGCAGGAATAACATACAGATATGCGGTCTCCCAGAGGTCCCGGAGAATAATGACCTCAACGAAGTGGTGGTCAGGATATTCAACATCATCTTGGACAGGCCCCCCGGAGACCATATCGAGATTGATAGAGCCCATAGGGCTCCTGACCCGCGCTCCACAGACCCTGACAGACCAAGGGACATAGTATGTCGGGTTCACTTCTATAAAGTTAAGGATGACATAATGAGAAGAGCCTGGGACAGGAGTCCTATCCCCTACAACGGATCCAGGATCACCTTGCTTCCCGATCTCGCCAGACGCACCCTTCAAATGCGTCGACTCATGAGGCCATTATTGGAATCTATTAAATCGGTCGGTGCCACATACAGGTGGGGCCACCCCTTCCATCTGGTGGTCACGAAGAGAGGGCGATCATTTGCTCTACGGTCGCACTCGCAACTTCCAGATCTCTTCAGCTTCTTGGAGATTCCGCGTATACAGGTAGATGATTGGCTGTTGCCCAATGTTGGAGACCCTGGAGAGCCAGGCAGACGCCCTCTTCCTGGGGATCCAAGCCGCAGAGGAACAGGATCAGGGGCAGCAGATGCCGACAAGCTGTTTAGTCCAGTGGAAGATACCATTGGTGCCTAACATCCTGGCTTCTTCCCCCAAGACTGGTTCCAGCTGAAGACATGCAGGAGACGGCCTCTTGACCATGGTCCTTTCCCCCCCCTTTTTTTTTTTTTTCATCGGCCTGGGCCTACTTGCTGAGCTGTTTCTGCTTCCTCTTCCCTGACCTTCCCCGGGACTTTGTGCCCTCCCATGCCTGGGGCTTGATTTGCAGGGAGCGGTCTTTGGAGTCCGGCCCTCCGTGTTGAACTACAGCTGCGAAGCGATTTGATTATGGACGGATTTTCATTTTCTGACGGCTGGTGGCGGAGTTGGGGCTCCGGGCGCGGGTGTGCTGGGGGGGCGGCACCGGGCGTAGGCCGGCGTGAATGTAATTTGATGGCCTGCCGGCGGAGTGGCTTGCTCTGGCCCCTGCGGTCGTTGCTCCCGGAGTGGGTTGGGGGGCGGCCTGGCTGAAGAGGGCTGGCCTGGAGGGGGCATGGAGGGTGGACCGATGGACCATTGGTCATTTGATAATTAATATGTTTTTTTACATGATGGTGTTCAGGGTGGGGCGGTCTCGGGCTCCCTTCGCTGCCTGGCCCCACAGTGGTGGGGCGGGGCGGGGTGAGGGGTTTGTGAACCTAATGATGGTGGTTGTTACGGTTGTAATGATATTATGATATGGTTATAGTTTCATGTTATTGATGTCTGAAGGTACTTACTGTTGGCCTGAGACTCTGGAGAGGTTGATTCTCATAGCATACGTATAAGGTAGAAGCAACTCCTTGTCTGCGGTTATGGCTTTCCACTTCCCCCCAGTTGGCCAAATCGCTTGTCTCATATAAGAGAACATAGTGAGCGTTAATGCTAACGCTAGAGTTAGTATTCGTTTGTTTTCTTAGTAGTATTTGTTTTATCATTCTTTTCCACTCTTTTTCTTAACCCCTTAGTGTCACCGTCCCTTCTTTTCTCTCCCCCCCAGTCCAGCTACCCTACCCCTTGGGAGCCCGCGGACAATGGCGGAGTTAATAATTGGCTCCTTTAACGTTAAGGGACTAAATGTCCCTGAGAAAAGGTCACAAGTTTTGTACGACATGCATAGGCACAGGGTTTCCATTTTGCTTCTCCAGGAGACGCATTTCAAGGGGGGGGCATGTGCCAAGCATCAGGAATAGATACTACCGTGCTTGGCACCATGCACCTAATCCCAACATCAAGGCAGCAGGGGTCTCGATTGCCATCCACAAGTATTTTCCGCATAAGGTTGTGGACGTCAAAGCTGATCCCAATGGGCGATTTCTATTCCTTAAAGTGGAGCTCTATACGAAAGTATACACTATAGCGAATATCTATGCTCCTAACACCAACCAGGTTGGCTTTTGTGTAAGAGCTCTTAGGCTGTTGGGGGAGTTTTCAGAGGGCACTCTGCTGGTGGTAGGTGACTTTAACATTTCTATGCAGCCTGAGATAGATTCCTCCTCGGGTGGGTCGGCAGTGTCCCTGAGTATGCGAAACAGGCTTGAAAAGAGTACTGGCTGATATGCAATTGGTGGATTCATGGCGGGCCCTGCATGGACGAGACAAGGACTCCACGTTCTTCTCCGCTGCTAAGAAATCATATAGCAGAATAGACTATTTATATCTTAGTCATCATGCAATGGATTGGGCTCCGCAAGCGTGGATCGGCCAGTTTGTATGGTCAGACCATGCTCCAATATTTCTCTCTGTGTATTTACCTGGGCTCTACCCGAAGTGCTGGAGCTGGAAGCTTAATAATAATCTCCTTGGGGACGCTGTATGCCTGTCAGGGGTTAGAGAAACAATAAGGGAATTTCTTAGGAATCACGTGCAAGACCCCACACCTCTCCCATATCAGTGGGAGGCTCTAAAGTGTGTAGTGCGCGGGGAATTCATTAAGCACAGGGCCAGGCTAAAAAACAACGAGCAGCCTCGATTCGTGATACGGTGCAACT
Source organism: Gastrophryne carolinensis (assembly GCA_027917425.1). NCBI lineage: Eukaryota > Metazoa > Chordata > Amphibia > Anura > Microhylidae > Gastrophryne > Gastrophryne carolinensis. Next base: position 123,410,427 of record CM051243.1, on the reverse strand, counting down.
TATCCAATCTCTGGAGCAGGATCATAAAAAGAACCCAACTAATGTTTTGCTCCTCGACCAGATGAAAGCTAGGGAGAAGCTGCAGGGACTCTATAATCAGGCGTACCTTAGGTATAGGGAACGGCAGAAGGCTCACTACTACTAATCGTCTGATAAATGTGGGAGGCTGCTAGCCCGGGCGCTACACCCAAGAACCGCGGCCACATATATCCCCAATATCAAAGGACCGCAGGGGCAAAGGACTGTGATACCTTCCCAGATGGCGGATGCATTCAGGGACTATTATCAATCTCTATACAATTTGCGGCAGGACCAAACTGTCCCAATTTCTGCAGATCCTCCCGAGGATGTTATTTGGTATGTTCATGATACACCTCTTCCTTCTATCCCTAAGGAGGAGGCGGATGCCCTGGAGGAGCCTTTTACTGTGCAAGAGGTGGCCAAGGCAATCAAAGAGACGCCGCAAGGCAAGAGCCCGGGGGTTGATGGTTATACTCCCAAATTTTATAACCAATTGGCTCCCGAACTGCTTCCCTTCCTGGTCAGGGTCAGGGTATTCAATTCTATAGGGACTAAATGTGGGTTCCCGGGGCAGTCCTCAGAGGCCGTCATTACAGTTCTTCCCAAGCCGGGAAAAGATCCATCTTCATGCAGCAGTTATAGACCAATATCTTTGATAAATGTAGATATTAAACTGTATGCCAAGGTTATAACTTCTAGGCTTCAGCCGATTCTTCCGGGATTGATAGACCTGGATCAGGTGGGATTTGTGCTGGGGCGGGAGGCACGGGACAACACCAATAAGGTCTTTAATAGCATATGCGGATTCCAATAAAATACCAGCTTGCCTTTTATCGTGTGACGCGGAAAAGGCGTTTGATAGAGTGGATTGGATGTTTCTTAAGGCATCTCTTCAACAGATTGGTGTTGGTCCGTCCCTCCTGTCCAGGATACTTGCCCTGTATTCTGGGCTCACGGTGAGGGTGAGGGTGAATGGTCTTCTCTCCTCGGCCTTTAAGGTTAGTAACGGCACGCGTCAGGGTTGCCCGCTATCTCCATTATTATATGTCATCACAATGGAGCACCTAGCGGTGGCCATAAGGCAAAACCCCGATATTAGGGGTTTAGTAGTGGGGGACATTAAAGAATTTGAGAAATTTGGCCGCGTGAGCAATTTTAAAATTAATTATTCGAAATCAGAGGCTCTGAACGTTTCCCTCCCACAGCGGGAAGTGCAACAATTAGAATCAAGCTTTGCATTTAAATGGCAGCCCCACTCAATAAAATACCTACGCTGACCTATCTCGCCTATTTGAACTCAACTATTCTCCCCTACTCCTGAAGACGCTGGATGAGCTGACCACGTATGACAAAAAGCTATTCTCCTGGTTCGAGAGGATCAATATAGTAAAAATGGATATTCTCCCCAAATTTCTCTATTTCTTTCAAGCAGTACCTATTAATTTGCCCAACAGCTTTTTCAGGAGGTTGAGGACTGCATTTTTGAGGTTTGTCTGAGGCACGGGGAAACCCCGGATAAGATTTAGTACCCTGACTAGGCTTAAGCCGAATGGGGGGGGGGCGGGCTCTCCGACTGGAGAACTTATCATGCAGCTGTTATGTCTCCCCCCGCATTCTTGACTGGGCCCAGAAGGGGAAAGAGAAACAATGGATGGAATTGGAGAGGGCACTGTCTCCTTTTAATCCAACCTCTCTGTCATGGGGAGGCCCTCTCCCCAAGCGGCAGAGAGACTCCCTTCCATTTCTGGCAGGGCAATTCCTACGAGTATGGGACAAGCTGACTAGACAAAGCGAGTTAGTTCATAGACCTGGCCCTTTGACTCCGCTTTTTGATAACTACTCTTTCGCTCCGGGCATGCAAGTTAAGAGCTTTCTAGTGTGGGAGGCATCATCTAATGTCACCATGGGGGATACAGTGAGATCAGGCAGGCTCCCCACGCTTGATGAGCTGAGGGAAGGTGCACAGGGACGGCATATCTCGTGGTTGCTTCATAATCAGCTGAGTGCCTTCATAAAATCCCAAAACCTTGCAGATCGAGGTGCTCGACCCTTAACGCAGTTGGAATACGTGCTGACCCAAGCTCCACCAGAAAAACACGCGGTTGCAGTCCTATATTGAACGCTTTTGGGGGTCAAACACAACTCACCACCAGGGTTTATTAGAAAATGGGAGGAGGAATCGGGCATATCGTTGGATAGCGAAGACCTTGCTAAGATTTACTTATTCACCCATAAACTCCTACTCTGATAAATGTTGGCGGTGTTTGAAGGAGCCTGGTGCATATTTGGTGGAGTTCTGCTATCAAAGATCTGTGGGGGAGTGTCCTATTGACCTATAATTCTATTATGGGGGAGTCAGTGCAGAATACGCCTCAGCTGGCGTTGTTGTCTCTGCTTCCGGGGTCCATTTACAATAACAAAAAAGGGGTTCTGAGGCACTTTATAACAGCAATGAGAACAATTATTCCAAGGCATTGGAAGTCTTCGGCCTTGCCAACATTTAGGGAGTGGGCTCGGGAGGTAGAGGTTATACGCCGAATGGAGGAGATGACCTTGGAAGCCAGGGATATGCAGGAGAGGCACATGTTGACATGGGCTGTGTGGATTGACTATAGAGACACTTGTTTGTCTTCTGAGGCACCGAAGATGGAACTTGTCCGCGCGCTTCTGCCCCCCCGCCTCCCCTTCCGTACCCCCCAAGCTCATCCGTCCTTCCATCTTTTTGCTTCTCTCTCTATTTCTTCTTCTTCTTCCTACTGGAGGTCTTCAGGGGACTTTGCCAGCTCCACCTGCTCTTGTCCATCCCATCTCTGCCCGGACTGGAACATCTGAACCATAACTGATTATGCCTGCCGGACCCCCGGACTGGCCCTGTACATAGGTACATAGATCGTGGCCTTCGGTGAAGGTTTAGTTCAGTAGGATTATTTCCCGTGGGGTCTTTGTGCGTTTCACTTAGTTATGTTGTGAAAGTGGGTGCCGGACCGGGCGGGGGGGTGGAGGGGGCAGGAGGGATAGGTGGATATGAATGCCCTCTTGAATATGTTACTAGACTGGCACTAGTTGAACCTGGAGACCAACATGTCTATCTTGTTTATCATTCCTCGCTTACCCCGCTATGTCTTGATGTTCATTGTTGATTATGAAAATCTGAATAAACTTATATTGCAAAAAAAGCCACTCACCTGACCCCTTGTTTGATCCGGCCTCCTCTTCACCCAGGGGGTCTCCGATCCCCCACCCAAACTCCTCCGGTTGCAGGGGAGTGCCCGGAATAGGTCCCCCCCATTTAGCGGCCATAAAATGACATTTACTCACCTATGCTCCCGCCGGCCCCCCCTCTTCACCCGGGGGGGGCACCTCAGTCTTCAGGAGAGAGCCGGACAGGCCCTCGACCCCTCCTTTCCCGACGCGTGACGCCATCTTGACCACTAGCCCAGCCCCTTTGGGAGTGTGGCGAACAACGTCATCCCGCAAGCGTTGTCCCAGCTCTGGGCGGCTGAGCTCTCAGATGCCCGGCGATGAGTGGGCAGAGGAGCATGGGGCAGCAGATCCTCTGATCTCCTGCCTCGCCCCCTCTTCTGGCCGCCGATCACCAGAATCTGTCATCGGATCGGCGAGGGACACGCGAGCTGACAATCGGAGGGAAAAAAATATATATTTTTTTAATAAAGTAATTTTTACTGTGTCTGTGTAGTTTTTTTACTGTTAACCCTTTGTGAACTGGTAAGGGGTCCATGAGACCCCTATACCCGTTCACAAGGCTCAGGGGGTGGCAAGTTACCTGCGGCTAGGGTGTGACTTAACATTAACCATGAGCCCTTCCATTACCTGCCTCCCCAAAGCCCGGGGGGGCAGAAGAGCCTGTTGCCACAGGCTATGCCAGCTCGTGGCCTGCGGGGCCAGGGGCCACCAAAGCTGGCCCCTGTGCACTGTTCTACAAGCCCCTATAGCTGGTCCTGGGCTGGTAAGGGGGACCTCACACCATTTTTTGGGGGGATTTTTAATGGTTTTTAATCCAGCAGTGCTCTGGGGTGGATGGGAGGTAAGTATTAAAAAAAAGAAATAAATAAAATATTTTTTCTCTGTGTCTTATTTTACATTTAACCCTTTGTGAAATGGTAAGGGATCTATGAGACCCCTATACCAGTTCACAAGGCTCTGGGTCTGGCAAGTCACCTGCGGCTAGCGCGTGACTGGCCATTAACCCCAAGCCCTCCCATTACCTGCCTCCCCAAAGCCCGGGGGGGCAGAAGAGCCCGTGGCCATAGGCTATGTAAAACAAAGGAGGACAACAGGCAACTACAAACAGATTTAGATAAATTGGAAGCATGGGCAGTTAAATGGCAAATGAAGTTTAACACAGATAAATGTAAGGTTATGCACATGGGAAGGAGAAATCTGTGTCATGATTACACACTAAATAAAGAAACACTTGGTAAAACAACAATGGAAAAGGACCTAGGGGTTTTAGTTGACAATAAGCTCAACTGTAGTAATCAATGCCAGGCAGCTGCTGCCAAGGCAAACAGGATCATGGGGTGCATCAGGAGGGGCATGGGTGCTCATGACCAGAGCATCATTTTACCCCTGTACAAGTCACTGGTCAGACCCCATATGGAATACTGTGTACAGTTCTGGGCACCTGTGCTTAAGAAGGACATATCAGAACTGGAGCACGTTCAAAGAAGGGCAACAAAGTTAATAAAAGGAGTGCGGGGGCTAGAGTACCCGGAAAGATTGTCCAAGTTAGGCTTATTTAGTCTAGAAAAAAGACGATTGAGGGGTGATCTAATAACTATGTATAAATATATTCGGGGTCAATACAAGGATCTGTCCCACAATCTATTTATACCCCGGAGTGTAACCATAACCCGGGGGCATCCACTAAGGTTAGAGGAAAGGTGCTTTCTCCACCGACATAGGAGGGGATTCTTCTCTGTAAGAGCAGTGAGACTATGGAACTCGCTGCCAGAGGAGGTAGTAATGAGGGATACATTAAAAATGTTCAAAAGTGGCCTTGATGCCTTCCTGGCATGTAATAACATTTCCGGCTATGGCTACTAGACCACTGGAAGGAGTTAAACAGGCTGAACTGGATGGACTAAAGTCTTTATTCAGCCTTACATACTATGTTACTATGTCGGCTTGTAGTCTGCAGGACCAGGGGCCCTGTTCTACAAGCCCTGTATAGCTGGCCCCAGGCTGGTTATGCTGAGGTTTGTCTGGGGCACGGGGAGCACAGGGGCACACCACTTTTTTTTGTTTCTTTTTAAAGGGTTTTTAACCCTTAAAATTAAAAAAAAAAGGGGTCCCCCCTTGGAAGGGGGACCCCACGTCAATTGTATTTTTATTTAACCCTTTATAGTGTGGATAGTAGTTGTATTTTATTTGTAAATGTTATAAAGTGCTCTTTTCAGTTTGGGGGGTCTCCTGGGCAGGAATGGGGGGCTACCGATACATATGTGGTAATCGTGAGAAATCGGGCTTTCACATGCAATATAGTTTTCTTTAATAATTATTATATATAATATAATTTATTTTTTAGTCAAAATAAATTAGTCAATTTTAACTTTTTTTTTTTTTTTTACTTAAAAATATTTTTAAAAACTGTGGAAAAATTACAGACAAGACATTTCATATTAAAGCCTAAACTCTGCCGTAAAAAGAAAATATGTCAGTTAAACATCAGGCAAAATAACCTTTCAACAGAGGGTGATGAAATCTCAAGTAAGCTGGCAGTGAAAAGTGTTAAAAGTACCTATGCATGTTAGGTATTGTTCTGCTTGGGGGACCTTGCGCTTTCAGATTTAACTAGTTTTTTCTTGTCTGCATATTGATATTTTAGGAAAATATGTTTATTAACCTTGTGCACCCAAATAATTCTTTGAGGGATCACTTGCAGAAAGATGAAGCCAGTACAACAAGCTGGGTACGCCTAGAAATTTTAACGTGTGTACTTTCAGGAAATATATGGTTTATGGGGGGTATTCCAAATGAAAAAGGGTTGTTCTGGTTGAAAAAGCCCAATATGCACACTTTGCAGAGCTGAAATCAAGTAAAATTGCCATTACGCACATGCTTTACTTTGGGGTGTTTGACAACTGTTCCCTTGATAGAACCTATGCATGTTGGGTATAGTTCTGTTCGGGGAATTTTGCTTTTTCAGATTTAACTAGTTGTTTCTTGTTTACATATTGTTTTTCAAGGAAAATCGGGCTTTGATTCAGCTTTTTTATTCTTTTTTTTAGGGAAACCCTGCACAACCAAAGAATTAATTGAGAAATTACTTCCTGAAAACTGTGGCCATGTCAACAAGCCTGGTACGTCTAGAAATCTTGAGCTGAGTACTTCCAGATAATAGCCTCGATTCAGAGACACATTCGTCCGGACTTCCGTAGCAAAGTTTTGGTGGGTGTTTAATTTTTTTGCTTTTTTTTGTCCATTTTCTACTCACACGAACGTTCGGGAATGCGCTTCCGATGATCAGAAGTAGAGATGAGCGAACTTTTGAAAAATTCGATTCGACTGATCCGCCGAATTTTCCGACAAAAATCGTTTCGACCCGAATAAATTCGCGACGAATCGCTATTAAAAACGGCTATTTCTGAGCCTCCTAGAGCCTCAATAGGGTTGTAAACCATTCTGCCTTGCTGTAACACGCACAGGATGCGTGCTGGGTTAGTTAAATAATACTTTGAATAAATATCACATGCAGATCAGAGGCATCGCTAATAGAATCGCAGAGCGGCACAATTGCAGAGAGTTGAAGTGGCATCACTATGAGGGGCAGGAGCCCAAACATTGCTTTAAAGAGACACTGGAGTTAGCAGCAGCAGGAGCCCAAAAATTGGATGAATCACACCCTGGAGTTGGCAGCAGCAGCAGGAGCCCAAACATTACTTTAAAGAGACACTGGGGTTGGCTTCAGGAGCCCAAAAATTGGATGAATCACACCCTGGAGTTGCAAGCAGCAGCAGGAGCCCAAATATTACTTTAAAGAGACACTGGAGTTGGCTTCAGGAGCCCAAAAATTGGATGAATCACACCCTGGAGTTGGCAGCAGCAGCAGCAGCAGGAGCCCAAAGATTACTTTATAGAGACACTGGAGTTGGCTTCAGGAGCCCAAAAATTGGATGAATCACACCCTGGAGTTGGCAGCAGCAGCAGCAGGAGCCCAAATATTACTTTAGAGAGACTCTGGGGTTGGCTTCAGGAGCCCAAAAATTGGATGATTCACACCCTGGAGTTGGCAGCAGCAGCAGCAGGAGCCCAAATATACACTGGAGTTGGCTTCAGGAGCCCAAAAATTGGATGAATCACACCCTGGAGTTGGCAGCAGCAGCAGGAGCCCAAATATTACTTTAAAGAGACACTGGGGTTGGCTTCAGGAGGCCAAAAATTGGATGAATCACGCCCTGGAGTTGGCAGCAGCAGGAGCCCAAATATTACTTTAAAGAGACACTGGGGTTGGCTTCAGGAGGCCAAAAATTGGATGAATCACACCCTGGAGTTGGCAGCAGCAGCAGGAGCAGCCCAAATATTACTTTAAAGAGACACTGGGGTTGGCTTCAGGAGGCCAAAAATTGGATGAATCACACCCTGGAGTTGGCAGCAGCAGGAGCCCAAACATTGGCTGAAAGAGACACTGGGGTTGGCTTCAGGAGCCCAAAAATTGGATGAATCACACCCTGGAGTTGCAAGCAGCAGCAGGAGCCCAAATATTACTTTAAAGAGACACTGGAGTTGGCTTCAGGAGCCCAAAAATTGGATGATTCACACCCTGGAGTTGGCAGCAGCAGCAGGAGCCCAAATATACACTGGAGTTGTTTTCAGGAGCCCAAAAATTGGATGAATCACACCCTGGAGTTGGCAGAAGTTGGCAGCAGCAGCAGCAGGAGCCCAAACATTACTTCAAAGAGACCCTGGGGTTGGCTTCAGGAGCCCAAAAATTGGATGAATCACACCCTGGAGTTGGCAGAAGTTGGCAGCAGCAGCAGCAGGAGCCCAAACATTACTTTAAAGAGACACTGGGGTTGGCTTCAGGAGCCCAAAAATTGGATGAATCACACCCTGGAGTTGGCAGAAGTTGGCAGCAGCAGCAGCAGCAGGAGCCCAAACATTACTTTAAAGAGACACTGGGGTTGGCTTCAGGAGCCCAAAAATTGGATGAATCACACCCTGGAGTTGGCAGCAGCAGGAGCCCAAATATACACTGGAGTTGGCTTCAGGAGCCCAAAAATTGGATGAATCACACCCTGGAGTTGGCAGAAGTTGGCAGCAGCAGCAGCAGGAGCCCAAACATTACTTTAAAGAGACACTGGGGTTGGCTTCAGGAGCCCAAAAATTGGATGAATCACACCCTGAAGTTGGCAGAAGTTGGCAGCAGCAGCAGCAGGAGCCCAAACATTTCTTTAAAGAGACACTGGGGTTGACTTCAGGAGCCCAAAAATTGGATGAATCACACCCTGGAGTTGGCAGCAGCAGGAGCCAAATATACACTGGAGTTGGCTTCAGGAGCCCAAAAATTGGATGAATCACACCCTGGAGTTGGCAGAAGTTGGCAGCAGCAGCAGCAGGAGCCCAAACATTACTTCAAAGAGACCCTGGGGTTGGCTTCAGGAGCCCAAAAATTGGATGAATCACACCCTGGAGTTGGCAGAAGTTGGCAGCAGCAGCAGCAGGAGCCCAAACATTACTTTAAAGAGACACTGGGGTTGGCTTCAGGAGCCCAAAAATTGGATGAATCACACCCTGGAGTTGGCAGCAGCAGCAGCAGGAGCCCAAATATACACTGGAGTTGGCTTCAGGAGCCCAAAAATTGGATGAATCACACCCTGGAGTTGGCAGAAGTTGGCAGCAGCAGGAGCCCAAACATTACTTCAAAGAGACCCTGGGGTTGGCTTCAGGAGCCCAAAAATTGGATGAATCACACCCTGGAGTTGGCAGCAGCAGCAGCAGGAGCCCAAATATACACTGGAGTTGGCTTCAGGAGCCCAAAAATTGGATGAATCACACCCTGGAGTTGGCAGAAGTTGGCAGCAGCAGCAGCAGGAGCCCAAACATTACTTCAAAGAGACCCTGGGGTTGGCTTCAGGAGCCCAAAAATTGGATGAATCACACCCTGGAGTTGGCAGCAGCAGGAGCCCAAATATTACTTTAAAGAGACCCTGGGGTTGGCTTCAGGAGCCCAAACATTGGATGAATCACACCCTGGAGTTGGCAGAAGTTGGCAGCAGCAGCAGCAGGAGCCCAAACATTACTTTAAAGAGACCCTGGGGTTGGCTTCAGGAGCCCAAAAATTGGATGAATCACACCCTGGAGTTGGCAGAAGTTGGCAGCAGCAGGAGCCCAAACATTACTTCAAAGAGACCCTGGGGTTGGCTTCAGGAGCCCAAAAATTAGATGAATCACACCCTGGAGTTGGCAGCAGCAGCAGCAGGAGCCCAAATATACACTGGAGTTGGCTTCAGGAGCCCAAAAATTGGATGAATCACACCCTGGAGTTGGCAGAAGTTGGCAGCAGCAGCAGCAGGAGCCCAAACATTACTTCAAAGAGACCCTGGGGTTGGCTTCAGGAGCCCAAAAATTGGATGAATCACACCCTGGAGTTGTCAGGAGTTGACAGCAGCAGCAGCAGGAGCCCAAATATTACTTTAAAGAGACCCTGGGGTTGGCTTCAGGAGCCCAAAAATTGGATGAATCACACCCTGGAGTTGGCAGCAGCAGGAGCCCAAATATTACTTTAAAGAGACACTGGGGTTGGCCTCAGGAGCCCAAAAATTGGATGAATCACACCCTGGAGTTGGCAGCAGCAGCAGCAGGAGCCCAAATATACACTGGAGTTGGCTTCAGGAGCCCAAAAATTGGATGAATCACACCCTGGAGTTGGCAGCAGCAGGAGCCCAAAAATTGGCCTAAAGACATAAATATGTTTTGCACCATTTGGAAAGTGTAAAACGTGGCACCATGCTGAATCTAGTCGCATGCATCAGGCATTGGTGGGTGGAAATCCTGGCTGATCCATCCCTGATTCATTTTGACAAAGGTGAGTCTCTCCACATTTTTAGTTGACAGACGAGTTCTCCTCGCCGTAACTATGGCCCCCGCCGCACTAAACACCCGCTCAGATGGCACGCTACTTGCCGGGCAGGACAGCTTTTCCAGGGCAAACTCTGCTAGTTGCGGCCACAAATCAAGTTTGGCTGCCCAGAAGTCCAGCGGATCCTCAAGGTGTGTTGGCATGGTCATGTCAAAGTATGACATGACCTGCTGGTTGAGGTCCTGCTCCAGGTCTTCCTGCTGCTCATGAGTAGCCTCACTATGCGGGTGTAGAAAGCTACTCATTAGCGACTGAAGACTGAGGCTGCTGCTGCTGATGGAGCTGCTGCTGCTGCTCCTGCCAACCCCCCCAGCGGCCATGGCAGTGGAAGGTGAGCGCAGAGGTCCCCTCGAGTCAGACCTGCGAGAGTATGGACCATGGCGCAGATAGGCATCGGCCAACTGCCTACGTAGAATGTCTTTGTAGTAGTTGAGTTTGTCCTCCCTCTCGGTGGGTTTAAAAAATGCCCCCATTTTGTGCCGGAAGCGAGGGTCCAATAAGGTGGACAGCCAGAAGTCATCCCGCCGACAGATGGAAACAATTCTGGGGTCACTACGCAAGCACGTGAGCATGCTTCGTGCCATTTGCGCAAGTGACTCGGATGGACTACCTGTCTCCATCTCCACTGCATACTGCCACGGTGTGCCCGGGTCCTCTGTCTCGCCTTCCTCAAAAACCTCTAGCTCCTCTGGCTGCTCCTGCTCCTCCTCTCCTGTCCGCTGACTAGATAAACCAGCCATTTCGCCAAGCCTAAACTGTGTTTCGCTGGGCAACTCCTCCTCCTCCTCTTCCTCCTCCTCCAGTTCAGCTCCAACGGGGTTCATGTGGCCGTAAGATGTAAACGCCATGTCTTCCAGTGCCCTGACCAGCCATGGTTTCCAACATGTGCTGTAGTACATGAAGCAGTGGAATCACGTCGTTCATCCCGTAATCCTGCCGACTGACAAATAAAGTGGCTTCCTCAAAGGGCCTGAGCAAACGGCAGGTGTCACGTATGAGCTGCCACTGGTTGACATTGAAGTTACACAGGGGAGTCCCCCTATCTGCTTGTTCATATAATCGGTCCAACATGTGAAGGGTGGAATTCCAACGGGTGGAAACATCACAAATCAGACTATGTTGGGGGATACCATTCTGACGCTGTAGCTCAAGAAGGGTGTGTTTGGCGGTGTAAGAGTGGCTGAAGTGCATGCAAAGTTTCCTTGAAGTTGTTAGGATGTCTTGCAGATGGGGGGAACACTTCAGAAACCGCTTGACAACCAGATTGAAGACGTGAGCCATGCAGGGGGCATGGGTCAGGCTTCCTTGGCGCAGCGCAGACAAAATGTTCTTCCCATTGTCGGTAACCATGATTCCCATTTTAAGTTTTCTTGGAGTAAGCCATGTTTGGATTTCCTGATGAATACATTTAAGCAGTTCCTCCCCTGTGTGACTCCGTTCGCCAAGACAAACCATGTGAAGCACTGCGTGACACCTCCGTGCCCTGCACACATGGTAGACTGGAGGGGCACTGAGACTTGAGCCTACAGTGGAGGGTGAGGAGATGGCGGAGGATGAGGAGGCCGAGTCGCACGGTGTCACAGGCCCAACGGGCAGGGAGCGCGGAGGCCGAAGCGGCGTGACCTGTCCAAGTTACTGCTGCTGCTGCAAAGGGACCACATTCACCCAGTGGGCCGTAAACAACATGTACTGTCCCTGACCGTAGTTACAGCTCCAGATGTCGGCGCTGCCATGCACTTTGCTACACACCGACAGGCTCAAGGACTGGCCCACCTTCTGTTCAACAAAAGTGTGCAGCGCTGGTACTGCCTTCTTGGCAAAGAAATGACGGCTTGGGACTCTCCACCTCGGCTCGGCACAAGCCATCAGTTCTCTGAAAGGTGCAGATTCCACCAACTGAAAAGGGAGCGACTGCAGCACCAGCAACTTGGACAGGAGCACATTCAGCTTCTGCGCCGTAGGATGAGTGGGCGCATACTGCTGTCTCTTGGACATGGCTTCGCTGATGGATTGCTGGCGGGATGCATGACTTGGAGGAGGAGGAGCAGGAGCGACAGAGGATGGGTATGACTCACAGCTGCCTTCGGCTGAGGTGCTGGAGCCTTGGCTGGCAGAAATTGGGAGCTCACTTGGTGAGGAGGCAGACTGGACCACCCCTTGGGAGCCTCGGTTCTCCCAGGTCGCTTTATGGTGACGCATCATATGTTGACGCAGGGCCGTGGTGCCAACATTTGGACCCTGGCCACGCTTCACCTTCTGCCTACATATCTTGCATGTGGCCATGTTACCCTCCTGCGGATGCTTCAGGAAAAACTGCCACACTGCCGAGTAGCTACTTTTCCCACCCCCTGGCCTCACTGATTCACTGCTGCTGTTGCCAACTCCAGGAACCCCTGATCCACTACCTCCCGATAAGGTAGACTGCCGCACAGCAGGTGCTCTACCCCGGCCCCGGCCGGCTCCAGCCTTTGGAATTGTGCCCCCATGCTGACTGCTACCACCTTGCTGCCTCAGCTACTGACTCCGGGGCAACCTGCGCCCCTCTTCTCCTGATGATGACGATGAAGCCCCTTCATCACCCGGCTCCCAAGTGCGATCGGCTTCATCGTCATCATCATCATCACCGAGTTGTGGCTGTACGTCACTGATGTTCGTGGATTCGTCAACAGTGTCTGGCGCAGGAGCTGGAACGCTCGCAGCACCCACGACACTGTCCACATCACTATTTGTCTGCCTAGCTAGAGAAGCCACCTCCATTTCTTGGCTGGGCAGTAGCTGCTGACTGTCCTCTATCTGATGGTCCTCCTCACTAAAGAGTGGAGCTGAACCCAAAGCATAGGATACGTCGCTGGGGGAGGGAACGGTGTAGGCCAGAGGCAATGGGAGGACAGGGACTGCTCTCGGGGCATGCCAACTCAGGGTTGTGTCAGAGGAACCTACCGACCCTAGACTGGGGGTCTCAGACGTAAGTTGTGATGATGTTGTTGATGAGCGCGTCAACCAATCTACCACGGCAGATGCGTTACTGGTGGAGACCCGACCGCTAGCAGATACTGGCAGATTAGGTCTCTCAGCGTGACTCCTGCTGCTACTGGCCCCCAGTCTGATGCGAGCTCTGCCTGCGGAATCTTGGCCTCTGCCACTCCTCTTTTCACTTCCAGGCACTTGTCTGCCCGACATAGTCTAACTGGCGTGGTAGTAGGTGATATTTTAAGAACCCCCAGGCAGCGGTGGGTCTATATGAAACAGAATGTAATGCACACCAAAAGTGAGCAGTAACACTCAGCATCCAACAGGCCTGCTTAGTGTAAATAAGAGAGCTGCTTAGTGTAAATAAAGAGGGGTATGGTATGTTACAGAATGGGATGCCCCAACAGAAGTGCACCTGGCAGGCAGCAGTAAGTCTATGCACAGCAAAAGTGTCTTTATCAGGCCTAATTTCAATTAGAATAAGTGCAAATGGTTATATGGTCTTAAACAGAGGCTGGTGTAGTCACAGAATGGGATGCCCCAAAAAAGAAGTGCACCTGGCAGGCAGCAGTAAGAATATGCACAGCAAAAGTGTCTTTATCAGGCCTAATTTCAATTAGAATAAGTGCAAATGGTTATATGGTCTTAAATAGAGGCTGCTGTAGTCACAGAATGGGATGCCCCAAAAAGGAGTGCACCTGGCAGGGACCAGTAGTGCTATGCACAGCAAAAGTGTCTTTATCAGGCCTAATTTCAATTAGAATAGGTGCAAATGGTTAGGTTCTTAAATAGAGGCTGGTGTAGTCACAGAATGGGATGCCCCAAAAAGGAGTGCACCTGGCAGGGACCAGTAGTGCTATGCACAGCAAAAGTGTCTTTATCAGGCCTAATTTCAATTAGAATAGGTGCAAATGGTTATATGGTCTTAAATAGAGTCTGGTGTAGTCACAGAATGGGATGCCCAAAAAGGAGTGCACCTGGCAGGGACAAGTAGTGCTATGCACAGCTAAAGTGTCTTTATCAGGCCTAATTTCAATTAGAATAAGTGCAAATGGTTATATGGTCTTAAATAGAGGCTGCTGTAGTCACAGAATGGGATGCCCCAAAAACCAGCAGTGCACCTGGCAGGGACAAGTAGTGCTATGCACAGCAAAAGTGTCTTTATCAGGCCTAATTTCAATTAGAATAAGTGCAAATGGTTATATGGTCTTAAATAGAGGCTGCTGTAGTCACAGAATGGGATGCCCCAAAAAACAGCAGTGCACCTGGCAGGGACAAGTAGTGCTATGCACAGCAAAAGTGTCTTTATCAGGCCTAATTTCAATTAGAATAAGTGCAAATGGTTATATGGTCTTAAATAGAGGCTGCTGTAGTCACAGAATGGGATGCCCCAAAAACCAGCAGTGCACCTGGCAGGGACAAGTAGTGCTATGCACAGCAAAAGTGTCTTTATCAGGCCTAATTTCAATTAGAATAAGTGCAAATGGTTATATGGTCTTAAATAGAGGCTGCTGTAGTCACAGAATGGGATGCCCCAAAAACCAGCAGTGCACCTGGCAGGGACAAGTAGTGCTATGCACAGCAAAAGTGTCTTTATCAGGCCTAATTTCAATTAGAATAAGTGCAAATGGTTATATGGTCTTAAATAGAGGCTGCTGTAGTCACAGAATGGGATGCCCCAAAAACCAGCAGTGCACCTGGCAGGGACAAGTAGTGCTATGCACAGCAAAAGTGTCTTTATCAGGCCTAATTTCAATTAGAATAAGTGCAAATGGTTATATGGTCTTAAATAGAGGCTGCTGTAGTCACAGAATGGGATGCCCCAAAAACCAGCAGCGCACCTGGCAGGGACAAGTAGTGCTCTGCACAGCAAAAGTGTCTTTATCAGGCCTAATTTCAATTAGAATAAGTGCAAATGGTTATATGGTCTTAAATAGAGACTGCTGTAGTCACAGAATGGGATGCCCCAAAAAACAGCAGTGCACCTGGCAGGGACAAGTAGTGCTATGCACAGCAAAAGTGTCTTTATCAGGCCTAATTTCAATTAGAATAAGTGCAAATGGTTATATGGTCTTAAATAGAGGCTGCTGTAGTCACAGAATGGGATGCCCCAAAAACCAGCAGTGCACCTGGCAGGGACAAGTAGTGCTATGCACAGCAAAAGTGTCTTTATCAGGCCTAATTTCAATTAGAATAAGTGCAAATGGTTATATGGTCTTAAATAGAGGCTGCTGTAGTCACAGAATGGGATGCCCCAAAAACCAGCAGTGCACCTGGCAGGGACAAGTAGTGCTATGCACAGCAAAAGTGTCTTTATCAGGCCTAATTTCAATTAGAATAAGTGCAAATGGTTATATGGTTATATTTAAGAAAATAGAGGCTGCTGTAGTCACAGAATGGGATGCCTCACAGCAGACTTAAGATCAGTCCAGTATATATGCACAGTTAGTTAGTATAAGCAGCCTGAAAACGCTAACAAAGCCTTTCAGCCAGCCAGTAACAAACACTCAGGCTGGATGAAAAAAAAAAAATCTCCCTGTGACTGCCTCCGATTTTTCCTAACTTTCCCTGTTTTTCGCTGACTCTGTCTGTCTCCTGCCTGTCTCCAGCCTGTCCCTGTCTGTCCCTGCCTGTCTAACTGCCTCTCTCCCTCACTACAACGTTCTGTCTCTCACAAATGCAATAGAGAAATGAGGAAGGAAAAGCAAGATGGCCGCCTTAAATAGCGCTGTGACGTCACCGGGCTTGCTGGCTGCTGATAGGCTGCATGTGACTGTCCCAGCATACACTGCCCCACCTTACATGTCTGGACATGTCCCGTCCGCCATCTTAGAATGCCTGTAAATGTAAATGAATGGATGTTAAAGGAAAACTTCGAGCGATCGAATCGCGGGGAAATTCGGATTCGATCCGAATCGAATTTTTCATGAAATTCGGATCGAATCCGGGTTCGTCCGGATCGATTCGCTCATCCCTAATCGGAAGCAAATCAGAACATTTCCGTTAGTTCGGATCATTTTCCAAACAAAATCGGAAATTTTCCGTTCGTTCAGAAAAGCTTCCGTCTGATTTCCGACGGATCACCACCCTATAAATCTGTTTCATTTCCGATCCACTTACGAGACCTTTGAGGGCTCGGATTGCTATTGTTGAACATGTTTTGAGGCTATGTGGAGGAGTCTGCGCGCCTTTAGCACCAAGGCATTACATCTATCAGCATGGCCGATGCCAAAAAATTGTATAGCAATGCATACCTGAATCAATACATTTCATGTATGCCTTATAGAAGCATTTTAATGCTGACCTTAATTAGTCCTTAGCATGTAAACATTTATTTTTCCACACATCCATATAATTGCTATATTTTTTAGACATGTCCTTTGTGAATTATATTTGGATTGTTGAACTTGAATCTTAATTTGTGGTAGGAGTTCATGTTTTAGTTGGTTACCTTTGCTTTGTGTAATTATTTTATATTTGGTTGCAGGAACTGCAAGATGTGCCACTCGCCCTTGCTCCTGATACCCGTTCTTTGCCTGCAGAATGCGGGCCAGGGGTTCTCTAATTGGGCACTATGCAAAACCCGGCCCATGGTGGCGAGGGCCCTCTGGCTTTTGAAGTCCAGATTTAGGTGTTTGGACCATACGGGGGTGGGGGGGGGGCACTGCAGCATGACCCAAACAAGGTTATACCAACATTTTAATTTACGTTTTTTAACAGGGACCACACGTGCCAGAGTGGCACAACTGAGTGTCAGGGTCCTTCAGTTGGTGGGCGAGATGCAGGAGCTGCGCAACTCGTTGGGGACCACAGATGAGGAATAATGTTCAGTGGCCTGCCATTGCTATGTATTTTGTTTTTTATAGTTGTTAAAATTTGAAATTTTCAAAATTTTTAACAATGTTATATTTTATGATGGAATAAAAAAAAAAGTTTACATTGTCATTTCATTTACAAAATACATTAACACAAAACTAATGGGCCCAGAAATATTTAAAGATGAATATTCACATGACCGATAAGTGATTTGGGTAAGTTTTAGGGGGCTAAAATGGAAGAAGAACCTAACCAAGAAGTGGTTTGGGTGAGCTTTAAGGGTCAAAAAGGGAAGATGGAGGATAGTGCTAAGTGGTTTGGGTGAGCTTTAAGGGTCAAAAAGGGAAGATGGAGGACAGTGCTAAGTGATTTAGCTAAACATTGTAGTAGAAGTGAGGGTGGCAAATATGTAGGCGAGCACTTTAATGAGTTAAGTTTGTAGTGCGCACGCGCAAGATCGTAAGGATTTCCGTCTGGACGAATATTTATTGAAAAAGGGAAACAGAATCGAACGGGAAACGTAAAGGATTTGTTGGAGGATACGATGGGAAAAGGGCAAAAACGAAAGCCTTTGTTGTAACATGTGAAAATGAAACGGAAAAGTCTGGATGGAAAATGACATCCTCGTAATTCGTAATCTGCCGTACGAACGGACGGAAACTTTACAGAAGGTTTTCAATGCATGCATTGAATCGCTCGTATGCTCATACGAGAACGGAAACATTTCACAAAAAAAAACAGATCGGAACTAAAACGGAAGTTTTTTTTGTCTCTCTGAATCGAGGCTAATATATAGTTTGTGGGGGGTATTTCAAATGTAAAGGATTGTTTTTCTTGAAAAACTGCAAGGTGCGCATAGCATAGTTGTATTTTATCTAAAAATCTCCTAAAGCGTTGTTTCAGTTTGGGGGAGTCTCCTGGGCAGGAAAGGGTGTCTAACAATACATATGTGGTACTGTTGTAACCGGGAGAAATTGGGCTTTTACATGCAATAAGATTTAATTGAAGAACTTGCATTTTTTTATTACAAAAAAGCAGTACAAATTGTAAAAAAAATATTGCAAATACACCTTAAAAATGCCAAACAAGACATTTCAGGTTAAAGCCCAGACTCAGCTAAAAAAAACAATATATAATTATTCTAAGTATACAGTACGTCCTGCTCCAGATATAATATTTACACTTGGGTGATTCTCCGCCAGAGGGCGCTGTGCACTGCAGACATGCAAAAAACAGGCTCCTCCCGGCCCTTCATATACCCGGGGACCTCCCACAAATCCCCAAATTTCTCTGCAGTGCTGACTGCGAAGACATGAAGTATCACTCTCTCGCAGGTGAGCGGGGCTATTACAGCCTGCGGCCCTGTTGGAGTATTCCTACCCGTCCTCCCTGTGATGTGCCTCCCAGCCTGGGCTGCGCTGGTCGGGTGAAGGTAGGCAGCACCATGCGTGCTTAACGGAGCCATGCTCCACCGCAGTCCCCCACCAAAGGGTAGGCGGTTTAGGCTGATGGTGAGCCTCTAGTGGATGTCCCTCCCGCATTATTGCCCCATGCAATAATAGTGAGGGTGGCAAATATGTAGGCGAGCACTTTAATGAGTTAAGTTTGTAGTGCGCACGCGCAAGATCGTAAGGATTTCCGTCTGGACGAATATTTATTGAAAAAGGGAAACAGAATCGAACGGGAAACGTAAAGGATTCGTTGGAGGATACGATGGGAAAAGGGCAAAAACGAAAGCCTTTGTTGTAACATGTGAAAATGAAACGGAAAAGTCTGGATGGAAAATGACATCCTCGTAATTCGTAATCTGCCGTACGAACGGACGGAAACTTTACAGAAGGTTTTCAATGCATGCATTGAATCGCTCGTATGCTCATACGAGAACGGAAACATTTCACAAAAAAAAACAGATCGGAACTAAAACGGAAGTTTTTTTTGTCTCTCTGAATCGAGGCTAATATATAGTTTGTGGGGGGTATTTCAAATGTAAAGGATTGTTTTTCTTGAAAAACTGCAAGGTGTGCATAGCATAGTTGTATTTTATCTAAAAATCTCCTAAAGCGTTGTTTCAGTTTGGGGGAGTCTCCTGGGCAGGAAAGGGTGTCTAACAATACATATGTGGTACTGTTGTAACCGGGAGAAATGGGGCTTTTACATGCAATAAGATTTAATTGAAGAACTTGCATTTTTTTATTACAAAAAAGCAGTACAAATTGTAAAAAAAATATTGCAAATACACCTTAAAAATGCCAAACAAGACATTTCAGGTTAAAGCCCAGACTCAGCTAAAAAAAACAATATATAATTATTCTAAGTATACAGTACGTCCTGCTCCAGATATAATATTTACACTTGGGTGATTCTCCGCCAGAGGGCGCTGTGCACTGCAGACATGCAAAAAACAGGCTCCTCCCGGCCCTTCATATACCCGGGGACCTCCCACAAATCCCCAAATTTCTCTGCAGTGCTGACTGCGAAGACATGAAGTATCACTCTCTCGCAGGTGAGCGGGGCTATTACAGCCTGCGGCCCTGTTGGACTATTCCTACCCGTCCTCCCTGTGATGTGCCTCCCAACCTGGGCTGCGCTGGTCGGGTGAAGGTAGGCAGCACCATGCGTGCTTAACGGAGCCATGCTCCACCGCAGTCCCCCACCAAAGGGTAGGCGGTTTAGGCTGATGGTGAACCTCTAGTGGATGTCCCTCCTGCATTATTGCCCCATGCCCCGTGTAGCGGTGGACCCTGTGTAAAGGGTCGCCATCCTCCCTCGTTTCCCCCCGTATTTGGGGGAAAAGAATGGGGGGGGTGTGTGCGTGTTTGGCGGTCTCAGTGTACTGTATTGTCACGCTTGTGGCCGTAGTTTTGCCCTTGACTGGCAACTGGGTGTCAGAGCCGCGCTGCTTGCTCTTTTTATTTTGGCTGCCCCATCTTTGCCTTCTCATTTTTTAATTAAAATTTACTGTGCTGGGTGGTGGCTTCGTCAGACTACGAGTATCCATTAGCAGATGCTTTTACTAGCATATCCTATGTTTGGCTTGTCAAGCCTGGACGGCTGCCTCAGAGGTTCGCGCCCAGATTGGGCCCGCCCTTCGAGGTTCGGTTGGCGCCATTTTGTTGATCTGCGCGCGCGTGTGTTTGGCGGTCCTTCTCCTCCCCAGGTCTGTAAGTGCCCTCGCGGGTGATTTCATCATTAGTATTTTTTCTGCTGCGCATGGCCCTGACACCTCTTATTCCCTTTCTGTCTTTCAGACGTCAAAGACTCCGGTGGCTTCTCCCGGCCTGACATAAATTGTAGCGGGCTTACAAAAAATTCTCCCACATTCCTAGCGGGTCCTTGGGACATCCAGGGTTGCCTATTGCATAAATCCCTACTGGCATATATTGCATTGATAATCACCATATGCAGGCATCTCAGAATTATGTGACCGGGGTCCCTCCGGGACAACACCGGCTGTGTACAGCGCGTGGACAACCCTATGCTGATGCGGACAGAGCACGGGTCGGCGGACCCTGTGCTGAACAAGTACTGGCCCTGCAGTCAGGGTTGCCAGTGGCTGCGCCTCGTTTCAATACACCTGTCTCCCCGTGCTTAAATCTCACTCCTGATGAGTCGCACTCGACTGATAAAGATCTTCAAGGTCTTGTCTATCTCTCTCCCTGGTGAGGCTCCCAGGCCTAGAAAGGAGAGTTTCCATACAGCAACGCCGCACTTGGAATTTCTGGAGCAGGATCACTTCCAGGCTCTTGTCTTAAAAGAATGGGAATGCCCTAGTAAACTTCCAGGGGTTCCAGGGGACTGGGATTGGAAATACCCTTTTCCCCCTGATGTGGTTAACTGTTGGTCATCACCTCCCGTGGTGGATGCACCGATCATTGGGGTTCTTAACCCCCCCTTTATTGCAGCCCCTACTTATCGTACCCTTCGGGATGCTGAGGACCGGCGCATTGATAGGCTGGCTTCCCACGCCTTTTCTTGTGCAGGGACGGCTCTGCGCCCGGTCTGTGCCGTGGCCTTCACTGCAGTGGCCGCTAGGACCCTCATCAGAAAGATGATTGATCATCAACCTGAGGATCTCCCCTGGGGGGTGTTTAATGCACTCTCCAGTTGTGATGTATTTGTAAGGTTTATCCTTTTAGTGCTGGATGACACCATTAGGATGTGCGCAAGAACTTCCACCCTTGTGGTAGCTATACGCCGCTTGGTCTGGCTGCGACAGTGGGGTGTTGAAGATGCTACAAAAAAGACTCTTACTGGGCTTCCCTTTAGAGGGCGACGCCTATTCGGGGCCCGTCTGGACCTGTTTGGGAAAAAAGGGCAAAACACCCCTTCGCAGAAGGCGGTCTCGGCCTTCTCGGGGCAGGGGCACCCCTTCCCCCCCCCATGTTAGTGTCAAACCCGAACCAGGGGTGTCCTTCCAGCTTTTTGGTGTAGATTCCTGCCCCAGGAGTGGCAGACAACGCCCTGGCCCCTCCGGCAGGACTAAGTCCAAATCTTTCACCGAAGCCCCCCAAGCATGATGGGGCGCCCTCGCCCGTCTGGGCGTGAAGATGGCCGCAGCACCTTGCTCCTATCAGGAGGCGTCATGCCTCGTTCTGGTGGATTCAGGAGGAAGTTTCCTCTGGATGCAGGATAGTGTTTGCTGGGCTGCCTCTTCCCGAGATTGTCAGGATGCTTCTGGTCCCTGTCTCTCTTCAGGTGTTGGCGCAGGCCACGCGCGGCCTGCGAGGTCTGGGGTCACTTGCAGGTTGCCCTTAACAGGCAGAGGCAGGGGCCTCTACACCAACCTTTCCACATTCCCCCAAAAGGATGAGGCACTCTGCCCATTCTGGCCTTCCATAGGTGCGGCAATTTACATTCACAGGTGGTTTCCAATGCCCTGTGTCCAGGGACCTCTTGCCGTCTGTGGAGATCTAAGATGCTTATTTCATTGCCACTGTGTCTTCTGGGCACCGAAGGATCTTACAGGTTAGTGTTGGAGGTCCAACACTGCTGATTGTGGCCTTGTTATCTGGCCTCTCTTCTGCTCCCGGAGTGATCGCCAAGGCGATGACGGGGTTGATGTCTCTGATGAGACCAAGGGGGCGTCCGCGCGAGGAACTGCCTGGTCGTCCTTCTTTGCTTCCCAATCTCTACGTCAGGCCGAGTTTGTTACTCGGCTGGTGGTGTCCTTTGGGAGTCTTTGGATGGGTGCTCAATCACCTCAATTCCTAATTTTCCCCTTATTTGGTATCTCCATTCCTAGGGTTGAAGTTGGATTCGGTTCAGGCGGGAACCTGCTTCCTTGACTATAAAGTGGACAATCTGGTTACATGGGCTCGGCCCCTCTTTGCTGTTCCGGTCTCTTCACCAGGCTGGATTGCAGCTGGTGGGCCTTTTGGTGGCTGCTCAAAGGTTGTCCCTTATGCTCAGTGCCCTTGGGCTCTTCTGCAACTTATATTGTAAATGCTGGACTGGGTTCCAGCTTCCCTGGAGCTGGGTCTGTGTACCTTTCCACCTTGGTACAGTGGTTCCCCTTGAGACTGTTGTACTCAAGGAACCAGTCAGGGGGCACCCCCTTCCTTGCATCTTCCTGTAGATGGATACCAAATCTATCAGGTTGACGGAGGGGGGATTTTTTCTTCTAAAATCCCCTGTGGTTCTGGGGGAGGTGGGACCTTTAGGGGTCCATTCACCTATCTATTTTTGAAGCGGTAGGCTTTCAAGTTGGCTATATCTCGCTGGACTTCTCCTTTGCGGGATCTGTCTATTTGGGGGCTCCTTGGTCTGTCTGACGACAGGGCCTGTATTAATTATCTGTGTGGACGTGGAGCAGGATGATCCTCCAAGGAAGGTATCTGACCCTGATCTGGGTGGAGGACAGCGTTCCCTGCATATCTGCGATATTCGCTCCGGTGGATGTCCTTCTGCGACAGGATGTGCTAATTATTGTGTCTCTATGTGATCCATCTAGTGTGGATCTTTTTGGGCCCCGTCACTATCATAGGTTCTAGGCCCTTGTTTCCCTGTCCCAGATTGTTATGACCTTGGTCATGAGACTTAGTAACTTTATGGCTGGACATTCTGTTCTGTATGTCTTATCTTCATTCACCCTGCTAGGCGGGGTTCTGCGCAAGTTTGATCTGGAAGGGGGAACCAGTGATACTGGTGGCCTAGTGGAGTGTGGTTTGCAGATGTGGTACTGAGGACAGCGGATCTGTACGTTCTGTCAGGAGTGCTGATCTGCTCACTCAGGCCCCCTTTTTCTATTTCACCCCAATCTACAGGCTCTGGTCTGGATGCCCTGACGGTTGATTCATCCACCTTGATGGAGATGGGCTTATCTTCTGGGTGACTGTGACTTCTGGAAGCCTAGGAGTTGGCTTCTTCTTCTGTCTATTGTGGGGTATTGCATACCCATATTGATTGGTGTGAGTCTCGGTCTCTCCCCTGTTGGGGGCTCCCTGTTCCCAGGGTCCTAGAGTTATTACAGCATGGGTTGGAGTTGGCTCTCCTACTCGGTACTCTGGAGGTTCAGGTTATGCCCTGTCCGCCTTCCTGTAGAAGCCTTTGCTCAGTTTTTGCCTTGGTTAAGAATTCTTTCGGGGATTGCTCAGGTGCATCCCCCACGTAGTTCTAGGGTCCCTGTTGGGATTTGAATTTTATTCTGTTCGCCTTGCGGGGTGTTTCCCTTTGGCCCTATTCCGGATGCTGTCTGACTGTTCTTATCCACAAGGTTGTCTTTCTGGGGGCTGTTACTTCAGTCGGACGTGTGCCTGAGCGGGCGGCTCTGTTTAGCTAGCTCTCGTTCTTTGATATATACATCAAGATGAGGTGGTGTTCCGCTTTACGCCGGACCTTCTGCCTAAGGTGGTGTCTTAGGCTCATGTATTTAAGACATTGTCTTTCTTCTGTGCTTTATTCCTAGTAACGCTGAGGCGAGGGTATCTACTTTCCCTCAACAGGTGCTGGAATTTTTTTCCTGGATTGTCTCTTGTCCCTTAGGGGGACTGATGCCCCTTGGGGTTTGTGGGCACCTACATCTGTATGTGCCTGATCTCGTCTGCTTCCAGGGGTTAAGCGGCCTTTGGCCTAGCCTTTACTTGGATGGATGTCCCTTCTGGTCCTAGGGAAGGTTTGGCTTCTTCCTGGGCTACTGTTAGCGTTTGATCTTGTCAGGCTGTTACTCAGGCCTATTCCTTTAAGGGGAAGAGTTTCTTCTCACTTTATTTCTGATTCTACTGGTGCCTTGGTATCTTTGGGCCTTTCAGCACCAGGTTTTGTTGAACAGGTTTGCTAGACCGCTACTTGTTTTTTGTTCGTACCTTTTCAAAGGTTTTTATGATGTTGACGTTAGAGCCTTTGCTCATGTCGCTCTTGGTAGCAAGGTTTTCAGGTGACAGTGCTTTTACTCTCTGCTGTGCCTTTTTTGTTGGGGATCCCACCCTACTTTATGGACACTGCTATTGGATGTCCCAAGTGTAAGTATTATATCTGGAGCAGGACGTACTGTATACTTAGAATAATACAATTCTGTGAAATACTCACCTGTAGAATTGGTATTATACGTATACAGTACGTCCTGCTCCACCCTACCCTGGTTTTTGCATTATTCTGGATCCCCTGTATGGGGATTGTTATCATTGTTATCATTACCAGTTGTTTTTGGTGGTTAAATTCTCCCGGCTTCTGGTTCACTGCTTTTCAATGCTGTAGATTAGTGGGAGGTCCCCGGGTATATGAAGGGCCGGGAGGAGCCTGTTTTTTTGCATGTCTGCAGTTCACAGCGCCCTCTGGCGGAGGATTACCCAAGTGTAAGTATTATATCTGGAGCAGGACGTACTGTATACGTATAATACCAATTCTACAGGTCAGTATTTCACAGAATTGTATTTTCCCAAGCGATCCCTTCAAAAATCGCAGTTGAACACATGGAGCACAAAATAGTGAAAAATGGTCTGGCAACAAAGGATGACAAAATCTCCATGTAGGCTGGCAGTTGAAGGGTTAAAGTGAATGGCAGTTTTCTCACCAGGCTCTGAATCTACCCCATTATCTAATAAACCAAAAATGGAAGCACTGTAATCATTGATATATTTTAATTACTAACAGTCTTTTCATATGCACGTGTCCGATAGCACATATATATATATAAGCTGAATTACCAATATATTTATTATACAAAAATATGTAATATGACACCAAACTAACAGTGGGTCCACTATGAGACTAAAATGGTTGGCTATAGGGCTTTCTGGATTATTTTTCACAGTGTTCCTAACATTTTCACCCTGGGCTCTCTTTATATCTTGCCTTACAGGGGCGTAACTTGAGGGGCTCGAGGGGCGGGACTGCTCTGGCGCCCAGAAGGTCAGGGGGCCCCATTATTATTGCTCCTCCACCACCTTATTTATCATATTTGTGCTCACTTGGCATCATTTAGAGAAGTGCTATTTGTCTCTGCTGTTTCAGTCTTGAGTTCTAGTTGAATCTAACAGAGTTAAAAGACAGAAAAATGTTTACTGTACATTTAATGTTCAGACCAGGGCCCTGTCACATTTAGTTACACCACTGCCTATATACTTTTTCCCGCAGATGCATGTAATTAAATATATAACCAGTGTGGTAATGCACTTAATGAAATCCCTTATTTTGTACTGTTTAGGGTATCCTTGACCTCCTTTTGGTGTTCCACTTCGGCGGGTGCATACGTAGTCACACAGACAATAGGTACACCAGGCGGGGCATGCGCAGTCTGGTGTCAGTGATTCCACTTGTCCTCGTACGCTTGTACACAGACGCATATCCAGTGTATGCATGTGTGCTCGTGTGCATTCTGCACATGCATGAAGAGTGCATAATGGTGCCAAAGGGCCTTTAAGTGGAGGCCAAGGCACAAGGAAGATGCCTGCAGATCTTTATAAAAGTGGCGTCTGCCACCTGCTTGTATCAAGATAGAATACGGTTTCACCTTGGCTCTGGTGACTACCCTCATTGGCTCTGACTACTGCTTGGATGACTACCCACTCTGGCTCTGACCCTTTGGTTTTGAATGACACCCCTTCTCTGGCCCCTGTCCCCTGGCTTTGGATGATTATCTGCTCTGGCAATCTTCCTTACAACTTGAATAGGACTTTCTCCATACTGAACATTGGGCTTAGCAATGGTTACGGGACCCTGGTTAGTTTGCAGTGCAGTCTATCCTACCCTGCAGGTGGCTCCACTGAGAACCAAGCTAGCCAATTGCTCATTGCTGACATCCTGTACGTACAGACTACGTAACCCCTGTCTTCCAGATCCTGAGTGCCCTGAATACCCACTCTACTCACCAGACCCCTCAACATGTCTATACTTGGCACTTCAGTCTTCCTTTCTGTTATGTTTTACTGGTACCCACCATCTGGGAAAGTTGGTACTTCTGGTGGTAGTCTGCTTGATCTCCAACAAGGTACACAACCGTATCTGCAGGCCATACAAAATGAATGCAGTCCAGGCAAATGCTGCCTTTAAAGCCATCATGTAACAGTTGGGACAACCTGACTTAAATTTTGGGGGAACTCTACCAGGGCTATCCGCAACTCTGGAGCAAATAGAATTCCTTTAGCATCCTCCTGCACCCATTGCTGCCTCCGCCATGAATCCTTGTGCTACCCTTGCTGCATTCAATCAAGAGACCGATACTTGGCCTGCACCATGGACACCCCT
Organism: Gastrophryne carolinensis; assembly: GCA_027917425.1. NCBI lineage: Eukaryota > Metazoa > Chordata > Amphibia > Anura > Microhylidae > Gastrophryne > Gastrophryne carolinensis. The sequence goes on along the minus strand of CM051243.1, from coordinate 123,383,837 downwards.
ACCTTAATGCTGTGTAAAAAACACCCAATGTGGACACCACAAAAAATAATGACTTATTTGAAGGGGAGGTGCTCCCCTAGACTCACAATTCATAAATGACAGAAAGCACAAAATCTAAGTCTAGAAATGGGGCACACTCCCCTCCAATATTATTTCCAAAATGTATTGATCAAAATGCAAAAGGATAAAAACACACAATACACAAACAGTGCACCACACCTGGACCTAATGCTAATACACCTAATATTCCCAATGAAGGAAGCAAGGCTTACTGCAGCAACCCTGCTCAGTCTCAATATAAATAGATATAAATAGATGACTAGTGCTATAAATATAGCAAACAATAAGAAAACAATTTAATTAATATAGACAGGATACATGTAAATAATATACATATAATAGAGCTAAATAATGCCTAAGATAAATATATTTCAAATATATTTGCTTAAAGTGGACCAAAACCCACCCTGGAGTCTATGAGAGCTGCGTCAACATCACTCGCTTTTCTCCTCGGCTGTGCGCTCCCCCGTCCACCAAAAATGAATGGCTGTGCAGGGCCATACACAGCCGAAGGGAGGCGAGTGATCCCGGTGCCGCTCAGAAGTGCAGCTAGGATTCACATTGGTTCCTCTAGCCGCAGTGTGGACCTGAGGAGAGGTAAGTGAACTTCACACAGCGGGGACAGAAAACAAAAACCCAGGATTGTGAACATTTTTGGTCCACCTAAGTCCATAACCAACTTCATTAGTAAAATTCTGGTCAAATAAGCAGTAATGAATATTAATAAATAACCGCTATACCAATGGAGAATTAAACTCCACACACTCTAATCACATCAAACCAACAAGGAAAAGGTCCCACAATAGAAACCAAAAAGGAAAACATAAAGACCATTAAACAGAGAAGATACTGCCTTGATTTGAATCAAAGGTCCAGGGGAGTATGTCCGCATGCCACACACATTCCGTGTGGGCCTGCAGCTTCTCCAGTGGTCTTATACAGAGGCTGTCAGATCCTTTTATGGCGCCCGCTAGGCGCTGCATGCTGGGCCAGAAACCACCACTTCCCTGGTGATGTCACAGTCACGCCCCCCCACGATGACCCGGCCGCTGATTAGTAAAGAGAAACCTATATTATAATTCCTAGGTAAATAACAAGCACTCCTAGATCAAATTTAGCATTATTTCATAATGCTATTCAATTCAGGGGCAAAGGTACATTATTCTAAGCATACAGTACGTCCTGCTCCATATATAATACTTACACGTGGGTTATCCTCCGCCAGAGGGCGCTGTGGCACTGCAGACATGCAAAAACAGGCTCCTCCCGGCCCTTCATATACCCAGGGACCTCCCACAAATCCCCAGATTTCTCTGCAGTGCTGACGGCGAAGACATGAAGTATCACTCTCTCGCAGGTGAGCGGGGCTATTACAGCCTGCGGCCCTGTGGGTCTATTTCCATCCCTCCTCTGTGTGATATGCCTCCCAGCCTGGGCTTCGCTGGTCGGGTGAAGGTAGGCAGCACCATGTGTGCTTACGGAGCCACGCTCCATCCCCAATCCCCCACCATAGGGTAGGCGGTCAAGGCTGATGGTGAGCCTTCAGGGGATGCCCCTCCCGCATCATTGCCCCATGCCCCATGTAGCGGTGGACCCTATGTAACGGGTCGCCTTCCTCCCTCGTTCCCCCCTTAGCCATGGCTCTGACATCCTTGTTCCCCCTTATGTCTTTCAGACCGTGGATTTCGGTGGCTTCTCCCGGCCCAGTGTAGCTCCCGGTCGAGACCATTAAAAATGACTCCCACTTCCCCGCGGGTTATTGGGGCATCCAGGGTAGCTTACAGCGTCAATCCCTACGGGCATATTGTGCCGATTAAATCACCATATGGAGGCATCTCAGGATATTGTGAACGGGGTTCCTTCGGGACAAGCCTGGCTGTGTGTAGCTTGTGGGGTATTACCTAGCAGCGGTGACAATGCACGGGTCTGTGTTCCTTGTGCACAGCAGGCGCTATCGGTGCTTCCAGTCTCCTCTGAGGCTGGGGCTGCACCCCGCCTCACTTCACCTACTCCTCCAAGTCTGAGTCTAACCCCCAATACCAGCGGGGATTCTCATCCTGATTTGGCCACTAGGCTGGCTAGTGTTGAAAACTTGCTCGCTAATTCCTTAGCGCGTAAAGCCACCGCCAAGAGGCGGCACTTGAACCCTGAATCGGTTCTCTTCCCTATAGAACCTGATGATTTGTTGCATTCCTATGCCCATATCCTCTCAGACGAAGGGGAACTGTTCTCGGACTCAGGGTCATATGACGATGAGTCCAGGGGTCAGGAAGAGTCTGGCTCCGAGCATTGGTCCTCGGATGATATTGATAGACTGCTGGTTCAGATCTTTGAGGTTTTGTCCCTCTCTCCCCCTGCTGCAGCTCCCCGGCAAAGGGGTGATCTTTTTCATACCGCTAAAGCTCGCTTGGAATTTCCCAAGCAAACCCATTTCAATAGCCTCGTGCTTAAAGAATGGGAACATCCCAGCAGATTTCATGGGGTCTCTAAGAGTGTGGATAGGAAATATCCCTTCCCTGCTGACTTGGTTAAGTGCTGGTCATCGCCACCTGAGGTCGATGCTCCTATTCTAGGGTTGTCCAACACTTCTATTATGCACTCTCCAGACACTACTACGCTGCGGGACTCTGAGGACCGGCGTGTTGACCAACTGGCATGTCATGTCTTTGCATTTGGGGGAGCAACTCGGTTTGCGCCTTAGCCATTACGGCAGTAGCGCTCAGGGCCGTGGTTAGGAGTGCTCTCGATGGCACAGATGAGTTGCCTTCTGATACTGTCAATGCTCTGTCCAGCTGTGATGCGTTTGTGAACTTTATCCTGTCTGCATCGGACGATGCTATTAAGATGTGTGTCAGGTCATCTGCCCTGGTGGTAGCTATACGCCGCGCAGTCTGGTTGCGCCAGTGGGCCGCAGACAATGCCGCCAAGAAAGCCCTTACGGGGCTTCCATTTAAGGGGCTGCGCTTGTTTGGGGATCGGTTAGACCTCTTCGCCAAGGGAGGCAAGTTACCCCAGCGCAGGCGGCAGATTCGTGCCCTTTCGTGGCCAAGGCTCCCTATCGACCCCCTACCGTGGGGCTAAACAAGGTAGAGGGGTGTCCTTTGCTGGAGCCCGCGCAGATTCCTGGCACAGGAACAGAGGACGCTGTCCCGGTTCCTCCTGGGGACCCAAGTCTAAAGCCCCTCCCAAGACCCCCCAGGCAGGAAGGGGCGCCCTCGCCCGTCAGGGTGGGGGGACGTCTGCAGCACTTCGAGCATGTCTGGAGGCGCCACGTCTCAGACCGGTGGATTCAGGAGGTGGTGTCCTCCGGCTACAAGATAGAATTTGCTGTACGGCCCCCCACCAGATTCGTTGGGTCCCGGATCCCACAGGATCCTGCATCAGCTCAGGTTTTGTTGCTGGCCATGCAGGGCCTCCTGGACCTAGGGGTCATTTGCAAGGTCCCTTTAGGAGACAGGGGCATGGGGTTCTATTCCAACCTTTTCACAGTACCCAAGAAGGATGGGTCAGTCAGGCCCATTCTGGATTTAAAAATCCTCAACAAATTTGTCAAAAACAAACACTTTCGCATGGAAACTCTGCGCTCGGCCATTGGCTCTCTGCGCCCAGGGGACTTTATGACGTCCGTAGATATAAAGGACGCTTACCTTCACGTCCCGGTGTTCCCAGGACACCAAAGGTTTCTCAGATTTGCTCTGAAAGATCAGCATTACCAATTTGTGGCCTTGCCATTCGGCCTCACTTCGGCTCCCAGGGTGTTTACCAAGGTGCTGGCAGGGGTGATGTCCCTGTTAAGGCTAAGGGGCATACGTGTGCTGCCCTACCTGGACGATATTCTCATCACCTCTCGGTCTCTGTGGCAGGCAGAGTTGGACACTCGGCTGGTAGTGTCCACCCTGGAGTCCTTCGGCGGGGTGATCAATTACCCCAAGTCCTCTCTGTCCCCCTCCTCGGTGACTCCGTTCCTGGGAATGATTCTGGATACGGTTCAGTCAAGGATATTCCTTCCTCAACAGAAGGTGGAAGCTCTGACAGTGCAGGCGAGGTTCCTGCTCTCGAGCCCACAGCTCTCCATCCAGCAGGGAATGCAGTTGGTGGGCCTGATGGTGGCGAGCTTCGAGGTGGTGCCCTTTGCCTAGTTCCCTTTGAGACCTCTGCAGCTTCACCTTCTGTCAGTGTGGGACAAGAACCCAGCGTCCTTGGACGGGGTCTGTGTGCTTCCCCCCTCGGTCAGACAGTCCCTTGCGTGGTGGCTGGACCACAGGAACTTGATAGGGGGCAGGTCTTTTCTGGCCAGAGGCCAGTCTGTCAGGTTGGGGGGGATTCTGGAAGTCCTTGCGCTTCCAGGGGAGGTGGGGCCCTCAGGAGGCCCATTTACCCATCAACATTCTGGAATTACGGGCAGTCAGGTTGGTACTGGAGCGATTGACCCAACACCTGAGGGGTCTGTCGGTCCAGGTACGCTCGAACAACAGAACGGCGGTTGCCTACATCAACCATCAGGGAGGGACCCGGAGCAAGGGTGCTCTCCAAGAGGTGTCTCAGATTCTGACATGGGCGGAGGCCAATGTCCAATGCATTTCGGTTGTCTACATTCCGGGGGCGGAGAACCTGCTGGCGGACGCCCTGAACAGGGGGATGTCCCGTCAGGGGGAGTGGTCCCTCTGCAACAAGGTATTCCAGTCCCTGTGTCACCGTTGGGGCCTGCCGGATGTGGATCTGTTTGCTTCCCGTCGCAATCACAAGCTCCCGGCCTTCGTATCCCTGTCTCAGGATCCTCTGGCCTTAGCCACGGATGCCCTGTCCATGTCTTGGAGGGAGTTTCGACTGTATGTGTTTCCACCATTCCCCCTTCTGGGCAGGGTTCTGCGCAAGATTGCTCTGGAAGGGGTACCTGTGATTCTAGTGGCCCCCAGGTGGCCAAGAAGAGTGTGGTTCGCAGACGTGGTTCAAATGGCAGTAGATCAGTACGATCTGCCAAGGGTGCCAGATCTGCTAACTCAAGGGTCCTTACGCCATCCCAATTTACAAACTCTGGCTTTGATGGCCTGGCTGCTGATACCTCCATCTTGATGGAGAAGGGTTTGTCTGCCTCTGTGGTGGATACTATGGTGCAGGCCAGGAAGAAGACTTCTTCTGCTATCTATTATAGAGTATGGCTTTCCTACATTGACTGGTGTGAGTCCAGGTCTCTTCCCTGCCGGGAATTCTCCGTCCCTAGGGTTCTGGAGTTTTACAGCATGGTTTGGATTTAGGTCTCAAACTTAGTACTCTGAAGGGTCAGGTTTCTGCCTTGTCTATCTTCTTTCAGAGGACCTTTGCTCAACATCACCTGATTAAGACCTTCTTTCAGGGGGTCACTCACGTGCGCCCCCCTCGAAAACCTATGGTCCCTGTCTGGGATTTAAACTTTGTTTTGTCTGCCTTGCAGGGTGCTCCCTTTGAGCCTATTCAGGATGCTGCTCTTGCTGTTCTCACTCTCAAGGTTGTCTTCTTTGTGGCTATTACTTCGGTTAGGCGTTTGTCTGAGCTGGCCGCTCTATCTATTCAGCCTTCATACTATGAGAGACACCAGGACAAGGTGGTGTTCCGCTTCAAACCGGATTTTCTGCCGAAAGTTGTGTCTGCATTTCATTTGAACCAGGATATTGTTCTTCCTTCTTTGTGTCCCAATCCTAGCAACGACAAGGAGAGGATTCTGCATTCCTTGGACGTAGTCAGGTGCTTGAAGTATTACCTGGTTGTCACTAAGGCCTTCAGGAAAACTGATGCTCTCTTCGTTGTGCCTTCCGGGCCTAGGAAAGGTTTGGCTCCCGCCAAGTCTACCATCAGCAAATGGATTCGTCAGGCTGTAGTTCAGGCCAATTCTACTAAGGGAAGGACTCCCCCTTTCCGTCTTACTGCTCATTGCACTCGTGCTATTGGTGCCTCTTGGGCCTTTCAGCAACAGGCCTCTGTTGAACAAGTTTGCAAGGCTGCTACTTGGTCTTCTGTTCACACCTTTTCAAAGTTTTACAAGGTTGATGTTTGGGCCTCAGCTGGTGCTGCTTTTGGCCGCAAGGTTTGTTGTATTTTTTTTACCATTTTTGAGTTTCTCATCTGCTTTTTTCTTTGTATTTGCATTTTCTTGGGTGCGTGTAAACCTTTTCGTTTGTGTATCTAATGTGTAATTGCTTCATATTGTTTTTCGCGTAGATGCTTATAAGCCGTGATTAGTGAGGACTTGCACATGATCCAGAGCCCTGCTTATGGGGCCAGTAAAACAAAATATTTCCGGCTCCACTTACAGCCAGTATTTCCTCGTGAGTTTGGGCTTTTGTGGTATTTCTGAGAAGGGAATGGAGTGCTCCAACAATTCTTTTGCTGAGATGGAGCGACTGCATCGTCGTGCCATGCTCTGCATGTGCCTATTGGACTTGGAAACGCTTCAGTCACGTTTGGATGTTAAATGCATGCTTGTCATTGAGCTTTTTGAGCTGACTTGACTTGACTGTGTTTCCCTTGAGAAACTCAATTGTGAGTTGCAGCCATGGTTGGGCCCCACCACATGCAAGGGGCATGCGATTGCAGGCATAACCAAATTGGTTGGCTGTCTTCAATTTCCGATGTGGGTATGGGCCAGCCTACACTCAGTTGCACCCTCAATAAGTTTAGGCATGGCTACCTTGGTGGAAAAGTACATTTGTTTCCCTGACACCATGGTAGCCTGGAATGCGGTCAAGTTTGGATATTATGAGCTTTATGATATGCCTAATCTCATGGGTGTGATTGATTGTACACACAGGTTGTTGGTGCCTCCAGTTGCTGATGAGTATCTATACAGGTATGTCTTTGTTTGCCCTCTGCCTCTTTCATTTTAATGCACTGTATTGAATGTTAATAGTCTAGCTTTACCATATTTAATGAGTCATTTCACCTTGCAATGTATTTGCATCTCTAAAGTGGACCTGAATCTCCCCTTTCAACTAGTAGTCCCAAAGGCATTAATGTATTTAGCCACTTCCTTGTCCTTTTTAACAAAAAAGTTAAGACCTTACAAGCAACAATACCGCCCTGTCTTGAAGCTCAACATGCAACAACTGGAATCCTCCACCCAGAAAATAGTAACACAATAATTATAAAAAAGCACAGAGCTACGTGAACAGTCTATTAAAAAGTCCAATTAAGTTGAAAAGAAATCTTCCAAAATTCAAAGCACCCGGTGATTATCATCAATTCCAGTGCAAATCCACCACCAAGTAGACAGAAGGCTTACCAGATATAAATCATTGAAAAGCTTTCTTGAATCAAAAATCCCAAACCGTATCGATAAATCACATCCCAAGTTGTAGGAGAATGTATGGAGCTAGCAGTGAACTCTCTCTTCCACTTAAGAGCATTCAAAATCCGCCCATGTAAAGACCAAGGCTCATATTCCAGGAATATATGAGGGGATGAAAGAAATAAAATATAGTGCAACACCGCTAATATAAAAAAGCATTTAATCTAAAAAGTATTGCACTCACATGGCATTAATAACAATCAAACATTTCCAATGACAAAGTTGTCAGCGACTTTCACCGCCAGGCTTCAAAGTCCAAGGGTATTAACGGCCGAAATTGGATCCTACATCCAGCTGCTGCTTACCAACGCGTTTCACCCTAAATGGGGCTTTAACCAGGTTTGCAGCTCATATTGAAAAGTGGGTTTAAATATCCCATGTGCGCCACCACCCGGAAGCATACTAAATACTTCCGGTCCATGCGAAATTCTTTACAATGCGCAAATGCTGTCTTTCCACATGCACAACCAACACTGCGCAGCGCCAATTATATAGTATGCAAAGACGACAACCAATACTATGTTTTATGCCAGCTATTTACCTATATGAGAATCGGTGCAGACACTGTGGCCACCCGGAAGCACACTAGGTGCTTCCGGTCCGTCCGGGCAGGCGCCAATGCGCAAGCGCCAGTCACCCGACGGCGAGGCACAGGAGATACAATGCGCGTGCGCTGATCAATACACTCAGAAGACGGCAGCCGACACTGCGCATGTGCCGGATGCTCAGCAATGCAAAAAACTTGCAATGCGCATGCGCCAATCAGAAAACGGCAACAGACACTGCGCTTGCGTCGGCTGCTCTGCAATGAAAACATCAGCAGCGGACAATACGGACAAACTGGCCCTTGGGTATGGCCCGGAGCCAGTTTGGGTGGTGACAGCTATGGCGCCGTTACATCGATGACGTCATTGTTGTCTGGGATGGGCCACGAGTATCGCTGGAAGAATTTTTTAATTCGGTGAATTCTAATGATTACAATTTAGAATTCACTGCTGATATCAGTGATTCAAAAATACATTTTCTTGATCTAGAAATCAGACGGGAAGCTAGTGGACTTAGCACCTGTACATATTTTAAAACCACTGACAGAAATGGGTATGTCCCTAGAGCCAGTTGTCACCACCCAAACTGGCTCCGGGCCATACCCAAGGGCCAGTTTGTCCGTATTAAGAGAAACTGTAGCAGTGTGGCTGATTATGATGTACAATCTTTGCAGCTCCAGAAAAGATTTGAGGAGAAAGGTTATCCTCTAACTGAAATCGAAAAACAGAGGGAACAGGTGAGGGATATGGACAGATCCCTGCTTTAAGGACAACCGAAAGAGTCTCTTAAGAGGGACCCAAAAAAGACTGATTTTGCTTTTTTGACGGGCTATAGTCTACAACACCGGAGGGTCAAAAATATTTTGAATAAACACTGGCACATCCTGAAGGATGATCCAATAATTGGCCCTGTGTTGCCAGATAAGCCAGTTTGTATCTATAGGAGGGCCCCCAATTTGAAGGATCGCCTTGTCCGCAGCTTTGTGGATCCACCAAAACCGATCACCTTGGTTAACCATCCCCCGACCGGTTTCTTTAGGTGTGGGTCATGCTATGGCTGTAGAACTGGACTGAAATTGAATAAATCTTCGCCTGTGTTCTATGTGCCAGGTATGGCTGATCCTATTAAAATTAAAGATTTTATATCATGCAGCACTAGATTTGTGGTATACGCCATTTGGTGTCCATGCAGTTTAACCCATATAGGAAGGACCACCCGTTTTCTAAAGACACGGATTAGGGAACATGTGTATAATATTAAAAGGGGATATGAAGGGCACAGTCTGTCGGCCCATTATAAGAAATTTCATTCCTCAGATCCCAGCTCTTTTTCTTTTATGGGGATAGACAAGACCAAAGCACATTGGCGTGGGAATAATATGGAGAGGGACTTCTCACGTATGGAAAGTCGCTGGATATATAATTTAAACACCTTGACCCCTCGGGGGCCTCAATATTGAATACGATTTAAATTGTTTCATTGATGACTCTTAATGTCTATAACACTTCGTTGTGTTTTATTGTATTTGGTATATTAATTGTTCATTGTTTTTATATGTGGTAGGTTAGGGTTGTTTTGATCCAATGAGTTTTAATAATGTGTAGTGGAAGGATGGTGAATTGTTAGCAGTGACTCTCACCTAGAGGCTTTCCCAGTTCAGGTCTGTGATTAATCATTTTGAGTAATACAATTTTTTTACACTTTTGCTGTTCATTTTTATGGCTAGGTTGATAGGTTCACTTAGCGCATGCGCGTTTTTAGTCTTAAAATGCGCGTTTTTAGTCCTAAAGCTTTGTCAGCTCTCTAGGCTTGTGACATGGCAATGCGTGTATTTTTATATATTAGCTAAAGCTTTGGCGTTTTTATTGTGCAATTATTGCTAGACGGCCTCTGGAGTTTTCATACTCAGCCTCCATACTATGAGAGACACCAGGACAAGGTGGTGTTCCGCTTCAAACCGGATTTTCTGCCGAAAGTTGTGTCTGCATTTCATTTGAACCAGGATATTGTTCTTCCTTCTTTGTGTCCCAATCCTAGCAACGACAAGGAGAGGGTTCTGCATTCCTTGGACGTAGTCAGGTGCTTGAAGTATTACCTGGTTGTCACTAAGGCCTTCAGGAAAACTGATGCTCTCTTCGTTGTGCCTTCCGGGCCTAGGAAAGGTTTGGCTCCCGCCAAGTCTACCATCAGCAAATGGATTCGTCAGGCTGTAGGTTCAGGCCAATTCTACTAAGGGAAGGACTCCCCCTTTCCGTCTTACTGCTCATTGCACTCGTGCTATTGGTGCCTCTTGGGCCTTTCAGCAACAGGCCTCTGTTGAACAAGTTTGCAAGGCTGCTACTTGGTCTTCTGTTCACACCTTTTCAAAGTTTTACAAGGTTGATGTTTGGGCCTCAGCTGGTGCTGCTTTTGGCCGCAAGGTTTGTTGTATTTTTTTTACCATTTTTGAGTTTCTCATCTGCTTTTTTCTTTGTATTTGCATTTTCTTGGGTGCGTGTAAACCTTTTCGTTTGTGTATCTAATGTGTAATTGCTTCATGTTGTTTTTCGCGTAGATGCTTATAAGCCGTGATTAGTGAGGACTTGCACATGATCCAGAGCCCTGCTTATGGGGCCAGTAAAACAAAATATTTCCGGCTCCACTTACAGCCAGTATTTCCTCGTGAGTTTGGGCTTTTGTGGTATTTCTGAGAAGGGAATGGAGTGCTCCAACAATTCTTTTGCTGAGATGGAGCGACTGCATCGTCGTGCCATGCTCTGCATGTGCCTATTGGACTTGGAAACGCTTCAGTCACGTTTGGATGTTAAATGCATGCTTGTCATTGAGCTTTTTGAGCTGACTTGACTTGACTGTGTTTCCCTTGAGAAACTCAATTGTGAGTTGCAGCCATGGTTGGGCCCCACCACATGCAAGGGGCATGCGATTGCAGGCATAACCAAATTGGTTGGCTGTCTTCAATTTCCGATGTGGGTATGGGCCAGCCTACACTCAGTTGCACCCTCAATAAGTTTAGGCATGGCTACCTTGGTGGAAAAGTACATTTGTTTCCCTGACACCATGGTAGCCTGGAATGCGGTCAAGTTTGGATATTATGAGCTTTCTGATATGCCTAATCTCATGGGTGTGATTGATTGTACACACAGGTTGTTGGTGCCTCCAGTTGCTGATGAGTATCTATACAGGTATGTCTTTGTTTGCCCTCTGCCTCTTTCATTTTAATGCACTGTATTGAATGTTAATAGTCTAGCTTTACCATATTTAATGAGTCATTTCACCTTGCAATGTATTTGCATCTCTAAAGTGGACCTGAATCTCCCCTTTCAACTAGTAGTCCCAAAGGCATTAATGTATTTAGCCACTTCCTTGTCCTTTTTAACAAAAAAGTTAAGACCTTACAAGCAACAATACCGCCCTGTCTTGAAGCTCAACATGCAACAACTGGAATCCTCCACCCAGAAAATAGTAACACAATAATTATAAAAAAGCACAGAGCTACGTGAACAGTCTATTAAAAAGTCCAATTAAGTTGAAAAGAAATCTTCCAAAATTCAAAGCACCCGGTGATTATCATCAATTCCAGTGCAAATCCACCACCAAGTAGACAGAAGGCTTACCAGATATAAATCATTGAAAAGCTTTCTTGAATCAAAAATCCCAAACCGTATCGATAAATCACATCCCAAGTTGTAGGAGAATGTATGGAGCTAGCAGTGAACTCTCTCTTCCACTTAAGAGCATTCAAAATCCGCCCATGTAAAGACCAAGGCTCATATTCCAGGAATATATGAGGGGATGAAAGAAATAAAATATAGTGCAACACCGCTAATATAAAAAAGCATTTAATCTAAAAAGTATTGCACTCACATGGCATTAATAACAATCAAACATTTCCAATGACAAAGTTGTCAGCGACTTTCACCGCCAGGCTTCAAAGTCCAAGGGTATTAACGGCCAAAATTGGATCCTACATCCAGCTGCTGCTTACCAACGCGTTTCACCCTAAATGGGGCTTTAACCAGGTTTGCAGCTCATATTGAAAAGTGGGTTTAAATATCCCATGTGCGCCACCACCCGGAAGCATACTAAATACTTCCGGTCCATGCGAAATTCTTTACAATGCGCAAATGCTGTCTTTCCACATGCACAACCAACACTGCGCAGCGCCAATTATATAGTATGCAAAGACGACAACCAATACTATGTTTTATGCCAGCTATTTACCTATATGAGAATCGATGCAGACACTGTGGCCACCCGGAAGCACACTAGGTGCTTCCGGTCCGTCCGGGCAGGCGCCAATGCGCAAGCGCCAGTCACCCGACGGCGAGGCACAGGAGATACAATGCGCGTGCGCCGATCAATACACTCAGAAGACGGCAGCCGACACTGCGCATGTGCCGGATGCTCAGCAATGCAAAAAACTTGCAATGCGCATGCGCCAATCAGAAAACGGCAACAGACACTGCGCTTGCGTCGGCTGCTCTGCAATGAAAACATCAGCAGCGGACAATACGGACAAACTGGCCCTTGGGTATGGCCCGGAGCCAGTTTGGGTGGTGACAGCTATGGCGCCGTTACATCGATGACGTCATTGTTGTCTGGGATGGGCCACGAGTATCGCTGGAAGAATTTTTTAATTCGGTGAATTCTAATGATTACAATTTAGAATTCACTGCTGATATCAGTGATTCAAAAATACATTTTCTTGATCTAGAAATCAGACGGGAAGCTAGTGGACTTAGCACCTGTACATATTTTAAAACCACTGACAGAAATGGGTATGTCCCTAGAGCCAGTTGTCACCACCCAAACTGGCTCCGGGCCATACCCAAGGGCCAGTTTGTCCGTATTAAGAGAAACTGTAGCAGTGTGGCTGATTATGATGTACAATCTTTGCAGCTCCAGAAAAGATTTGAGGAGAAAGGTTATCCTCTAACTGAAATCGAAAAACAGAGGGAACAGGTGAGGGATATGGACAGATCCCTGCTTTAAGGACAACCGAAAGAGTCTCTTAACCCTTTCGCTGCCAGCCTACCTGCAGCATTTGCCACTCCCTGTTGCCAGACGATGTTTCACCATTTTGCGCTACACATATTCAACTGTCATTTTTGAAGGGATTTCCAGGGATTTCCCAGGAAAATTATATATTGTTTTTTTCAACAGAGTCTGGGCTTTAACATGAAATGTCTTGTTTGTATTTTTTAGGTGTATTCTCAATTTTTTTGGGTGAAATGTGTGAAAAAAAACAAAAAAAAAACATTTTTTTACAATTTGTAGAGTTTTTTTGTAATAAAAAATGTAAGTTTGTCAATAAAATCTTATTGCGTGAGAAACCCCAATTTCTCCCGGTTACAGCGATACCACATATGTATAGGTAGACACCCTTTCCTGCCCAGAAGCCTTTTATAGCTGCTGGATGACAAATGGTTAATTAAAAAAAAAAATGACATAGGGTCCCCCTTCCCGGGGAGGGAGACCCCATTTTTTTTTGGATTTTGAAGGGTTAAAAACCCTTCAAAATCCAAAAAAAAAAATGACGTGGGGTCCCCCTTACCCAAAGTAACCAGCCCGGGACCAGCTATGGGGGCTTGTAGGCACAGAGTGGGGGGGCCAGCTTTGGTGGCCCCCCCACCCTGCAGCCTACGAGCCCACATAGCCTATGTGGGCCCGGGCTCTTCTGCCCCCCCCTGGCCTTTGGGGAGGCAGGTAATGGGGGTGCGGGGGTTAATGGCAAGCCACCCGCTAGGGCAGGTGACTTGCCACCCCCCCAGCCTTGTGAACTGGTATAAGGGGTCTCATGGACCCCTTACCAGCTCACAAAGGGTTAATGTGAAAAAAAAACACCACACAATAATAAAAAGTATTTTATTAGAAAAAAAAAAAAATTTTTTTTTACTGTACTTACCTTCGATTGCAAGCTCTTGTCCCTCGCCGCTCAGCTGACAGATGCCGGTGATCGGCATCCAGAGAAGGAGAAGGCAGGAGATCAGAGGATCTCCTGCCACCTCCTTCCCCTGTGCCGATCACCGGCATCTGAGAAGCTGAGAAGGCTGAAGCCTGAGATCGGGGCCGGGATGACTTCATAAGCCCCGCCCCCAAGGGGGCGGGGCTTAGAGGCATGATGGCGGCCGCCATCGTGCAGAAGAGAGGAGAGAGCCTCCCAGGCTCTCTCCTGAAGATCGGTAAGTCCTGGGGGGGGATCGGAGGCCCCCCAGGTGAAGAGGAGGGACAGCGGGAGCCAGCGCACACACAGGTAAGTGAATGTCATTTTTATTTTTTTTTTTTTTTACAGTTAGAAGCTGCTGCTGCAGAAGCGGGGGGGGGGCGGCCTATTCCGGGGGCTCTCCTGGAGCCATCCGACCCCCCACGGGGGATCGGATGGCACCAAATTAAAGAGGAGACCCGGCCGGATCCAACAAGGGGTCAGGTGAGTATTTGTTGTTTTTACTTTTTAAACTACAAGCGAGGAAAGTCAAGCACGTAACACCTACGTGCTTGGCACTTAAGGCCCAGCCAAGCCAGCACGTAGGTGTTACGTGCTTGGCAACAAAAGGGTTAAGAGGGACCCAAAAAAGACTGATTTTGCTTTTTTGACGGGCTATAGTCTACAACACCGGAGGGTCAAAAATATTTTGAATAAACACTGGCACATCCTGAAGGATGATCCAATAATTGGCCCTGTGTTGCCAGATAAGCCAGTTTGTATCTATAGGAGGGCCCCCAATTTGAAGGATCGCCTTGTCCGCAGCTTTGTGGATCCACCAAAACCGATCACCTTGGTTAACCATCCCCCGACCGGTTTCTTTAGGTGTGGGTCATGCTATGGCTGTAGAACTGGTCTGAAATTGAATAAATCTTCGCCTGTGTTCTATGTGCCAGGTATGGCTGATCCTATTAAAATTAAAGATTTTATATCATGCAGCACTAGATTTGTGGTATACGCCATTTGGTGTCCATGCAGTTTAACCCATATAGGAAGGACCACCCGTTTTCTAAAGACACGGATTAGGGAACATGTGTATAATATTAAAAGGGGATATGAAGGGCACAGTCTGTCGGGCCATTATAAGAAATTTCATTCCTCAGATCCCAGCTCTTTTTCTTTTATGGGGATAGACAAGGCCAAAGCACATTGGCGTGGGAATAATATGGAGAGGGACTTCTCACGTATGGAAAGTCGCTGGATATATAATTTAAACACCTTGACCCCTCGGGGCCTCAATATTGAATACGATTTAAATTGTTTCATTGATGACTCTTAATGTCTATAACACTTCGTTGTGTTTTATTGTATTTGGTATATTAATTGTTCATTGTTTTTATATGTGGTAGGTTAGGGTTGTTTTGATCCAATGAGTTTTAATAATGTGTAGTGGAAGGATGGTGAATTGTTAGCAGTGACTCTCACCTAGAGGCTTTCCCAGTTCAGGTCTGTGATTAATCATTTTGAGTAATACAATTTTTTTACACTTTTGCTGTTCATTTTTATGGCTAGGTTGATAGGTTCACTTAGCGCATGCGCGTTTTTAGTCTTAAAATGCGCGTTTTTAGTCCTAAAGCTTTGTCAGCTCTCTAGGCTTGTGACATGGCAATGCGTGTATTTTTATATATTAGCTAAAGCTTTGGCGTTTTTATTGTGCAATTATTGCTAGACGGCCTCTGGAGTTTTGGGAAGTATCATAATTCAAATAAGTGTGGATCTCCCTTTATAAAAGAATGAGTGGCTCTTTTGCTATTTGTCGCCGTTGTTTTAGAAGTCTAACAGGTGGCGCATGCGCGGTGCCCGCTGCTGATGTTTTCATTGCAGAGCAGCCGGCGCAAGCGCAGTGTCTGTTGCCGTTTTCTGATTGGTGTCGGCTGCCGTCTTCTGAGTGTATTGATCGGCGCACGCGCATTGTATCTCCTGTGCCTTGCCGTCGGGTGACTGGCGCTTGCGCATTGGCGCCTGCCCAGACGGACCGGAAACACCTAGTGTGCTTCCGGGTGGCCACAGTGTCTGCACCGATTTTCATATAGGTAAATAGCTGGCATAAAACATAGTATTGGTTGTCGTCTTTGCATACTATATAATTGGCGCTGCGCAGTGTTGGTTGTGCATGTGGAAAGACAGCATTTGCGCATTGTAAAGAATTTCGCATGGACCGGAAGTACTTTAGTATGCTTCCGGGTGGTGGCGCACATGGGATATTTAAACCCACTTTTCAATATGAGCTGCAAACCTGGTTAAAGCCCCATTTAGGGTGAAACGCGTTGGTAAGCAGCAGCTGGATGTAGGATCCAATTTCGGCCATTAATACCCTTGGACTTTGAAGCCTGCCGGTGAGAGTCGCTGACAACTTTGTCATTGGAAATGTTTGATTGTTATTAATGCCATGTGAGTGCAATACTTTTTAGATTAAATGCTTTTTTATATTAGCGGTGTTGCACTATATTTTATTTCTTTCATCCCCTCATATATTCCTGGAATACGAGCCTTGGTCTTTACATGGGCGGATTTTGAATGCTCTTAAGTGGAAGAGAGAGTTCACTGCTAGCTCCATACATTCTCCTACAACTTGGGATGTGATTTATCGATACGGTTTGGGATTTTTGATTCAAGAAAGCTTTTCAATCAATGCTGGCTGGTCCTATAACATGCGCTGAGATTGAAAAGGCAATCGCCCTGATGTCTAACCGGAAGGCCCCCGGACCTGATGGTCTACCCTCGGAGTGGTATAAAAAGAGTGGTTCGGCTTTGGCGTCGAGGCTGCTGGAGGTTTTCTCTGAGGCTTTGCACTCGGGGACCCTGCCTGAAACCTTTGCACAGGCAACTATCACCTTAATATATAAAGAGGGGAAGCCTAGGGACTCCTGTACTTCGTACAGGCCAATTTCCTTACTAAATCAGGATGCTAAGATCCTCGCTAAGGTCCTGGCAAACCGGCTAAACACAGTAATCCTGTCACTCATAGGGGCTGACCAGTCGGGCTTTATGCCAGGTCGGACAACGGGTATTAATTTGAGGAGATTATTTAGTAACTTGCAAATTCGGCACGACAATGCGGGGAGCAGAGTGGTTATCTCCCTAGATAACGAAAAGGCCTTCGACTCGGTGGAGTGGCCCTATTTGTGGAGCGTTTTGGATAAATTCGGCCTTCCCCCTACTTATATTAAATATATACAGATGCTCTACAAGAACCCTAAGGCAAGGGTGAGAGTAAACGGGGTCACTACGACTGAGTTCTTATTGCACCGGGGTACACGCCAAGGGTGTCCCCTTTCCCCACTGCTGTTCGCACTTGCGATTGAACCCCTGGCGGCGCTGATCAGAGACTCCCCAGAGGTCCGGGGGTGGCGACTGGGAGGCACTGTTGAAAAAGTCTCTTTATATGCAGATGACACCTTGGTCTATTTGGCGGATGCCAATGGTTCATTAGAGGCCCTACTGAGCATAATAGCCAGATTCGGCCAGTTCTCCGGCCTTAAGGTCAACTGGGAAAAGTCCAGCCTGTACCTGGTGGATAGACCGGAGGATACCCTGATCTCTTCGAGCTCGTCTCTTCAGGTGGTAGACAGGTTTAAATACTTGGGAGTTGTTATACATGGGGACCCTTCTAAATTCATTGACTTAAATATATGTCCCGTGATTAGTGCCTTTAAGGGGAGGGCGGCTCAGTGGGCAGCTCTTCCCCTCTCTGTGATTGGTCGAATCAACATGTTCAAAATGGTCTTCCTCCCTAAATTCTTATATATATACCAATCGTCGCCCGTTGTGTTGCCGGCCTCCCACTTTCGGCTCCTGGATTCTATTCTATTTAAGTTTATCTGGGGGGTTTCCCCCCCCAAGATGAACAGAACTATCCTTAGAGCGCCTCTGCAGTCTGGGGGCCTAGCGGTACCTCATATGTTATTATACTTCTATGCTGCCCAACTAGCATACGTCACTTGGTGGATGAACCCTTCTGCAGTTAATCCGGTGACTTCCCTAGAAACTTCCTTTTTGGGCTCAGGGGTCCCTTTACGGGCTCTGGTGTACAGAGGGGCAAGGGGTCTTCCGCGCGCCACCACATGTATAAGAACTACTCTCCACGTATGGCAGCGGGTGCACGATACATTGGGTCCCCCGCGCCCTCCCCTAGAATGGTCCCCTAACACACCTCTGTGGGATAATCCTAGACTACCTGAATTGATGTCCCTCCCAGATACAACTTTCTGGAGGAGGAGAGGAATTACATTGCTATCGCATATATTCTCGGGGGGAACGCTGATGTCATATGAACAGTTGTGCCAGGTGTTTGCGCTGCCCCCAAGGGAATTCTTTCGATACCTACAACTCCGACACGCTCTGAGGTGCCAGATTCCCTTGGGGGGACTGCAATTAGTGGAATCGACAGTTGAAACTTTGGTAATGACAGTTAACTTAAGTAAGCCCACTTCAACACTGTACTGCACCCTCCTCTCGGGGCTTTCCTCCCCTTTGGACAGAGCACTGGAGAAATGGAGAGCACTGATCCCAGACCTGGAACAGGCTGACTGGGAGGAAGCGGTAGACAATCTGTACTCCTCAGTCATAGACTCGAGAGACAGATTGATACAGGCTAAGTGGCTCCACCAGGTCTATCTGACCCCGGTTAGACTCAAGAGGATGGGCCTACTAGATTCAGATACTTGCCCCAGATGCAACTCCGGGCCAGGTACTTTGATGCACATGATCTGGGAATGTCGGGTGATCTCGTCGTTCTGGGAGGAGTTATTTCACTTTATAACCACGTCTGTGGGCTTGCCAACCATAAAAGCGGCCGCCCTTGGTCTGCTGAGCATTGTTGAGCCTGTGTTGGATGACGGCCCCCAGAAGGTCTTACTGCGACTGCTAATGTTTTACGCTAGGAAATGTATCCTACTTAATTGGAAACACCCGAGTGCACCGACCCTATCAGGCTGGAAAAGCCTGGTAAATGGAAGGTTAATCCTTTATAAGATGACTTACGAAGCCAGGGGATGCCCAAATAAATTTGAAAGGGTATGGGGAGCATGGCTTAACACCTCCAACTCCATTAACGACTAGAAACGAGCTAGATGCCTGATATATGTCGGTCTCTAGCCCCTCGGACCTCATAATATCCACTCGTTATTATGAAACGTTGCCAATAGTGGGCGGGTGTGCATGTTGAAGTGAGTGTGTGTGTATGTGTGTGTGTCAACAACTTATTTAGTTTAGTATGCTGTTATGAGTCTATAGTAATTCTAGTATAAGTAAGGTTATGTTTAGCGCTAAGATCTGTCCCCATGTGGGGATGGTTGTATTTACATGTTTGTATATGTTACAACTTTAAATGCATAAATAAAAATTTATAAAAAAAAAAAGAAAGCTTTTCAATGATTTATATCTGGTAAGCCTCCTGTCTACTTGGTGGTGGATTTGCACTGGAATTGATGATAATCACCGGGTGCTTTGAATTTTGGAAGATTTCTTTTCAACTTAATTGGACTTTTTAATAGACTGTTCACGTAGCTCTGTGCTTTTTTATAATTATTAAGTTAAGACCTTACACAATCAATCAGACCTTTATATACCAAAAAAGGCAATCTTACCAGTGGTTGTCCCTTCCTGCGTAGCATCTGTTCTGTCAGTGTAGGTGTGTTTTAATGTAGCTTTGCTTTTAGGAACTGTAAGCTTGGACATTCTATCAATGTGTAGTGGGTTCTGACCTTAGGTTTCTGAGTGTGATGGCTGGATTTCCGGGCTCCAACCATGATGCATACATCTTGAGGAATTCTGTATGTGGCTACTTGGTAAACTTAAACATTATTTGTCCTTTATTCTAGTATATTAGCCTCATGTCTAACTATTGGATTTGTCAATGCATCCCCTGTGTCTCCCCCCCCATGTTTTTGGCTAGGTATTTCTTTTCAGGTGAGAATGTTAGTATGATTGATTTGGCTAATTTTTTTTTGTTTATTTTATTGTAGGTGATTCTGGCTACCCCCTGCTACCATGGCTCATGACCCCTATTCAGCGGCCACAAACTCGGGGCACATGCCGCCTACAACCGGGCACATAGGAAGACCAGAGCTGTTGTGGAGCATGTGTTTGGCTTACCCGGTTCCGTTGCTTGGATCACACAGGGGGCCCTCCAGTACCAGCCAGAGAAAGTCATCAAAGTAATTGTTTTAAACAATAAATCTTTTTGAGAAGAGCAGTAGCAAAGAGACATATCACAATTATCCAATTAGACACGCCAGTAAAATCTCTTGAGAGTACAGACATATTATTCAAAGCTTTTGCCATGACATTTAACACATCTATTTTAGCCCGTGGCCTATCCGCCATCTGTAGGCAGGCCTAGGATCGTGTCTCTTCGCTCACCACCCCCAATTTTCTATTATTAGACAAAAGCAAAGGGGAAGAGAGAGTTGAGGGGGAAGTAAGACGGGGAGAGGGTAGAAAACAGGACGAGAACAGTAACAAAACAGGGGGTAGGGAGAGCGTGCAGCCCCCGGGTCCTGGCCGACCCCCACCCCGTCCCCCCAGCCCCCCCACCCCACCCCCACCAACAGAGGGGAGAACCCCACCCCAACAACCCCACGGGGTGCATCTGCGTCCACGTCCCCGAACGGGGTGCGGGCAGGGGGGGGAGGCCGGAGGGGGAGGGGACGAGGGAGGAGCAAGGGAGGAAGATAGCAGCGACAACAACACCCCCCAACCAAGCAGGGGAAGGAAGCACCCGCAGGCCAAGGACAGCGCCACCCGACCAGGACCAGGCACCCCACACCGCCGCCGACTCGCGGCCAACTCAGGTCCCAGCTCTCTACCAAATTCCTCGGGTGGGGGTAGGCTTGCCAGGAATTGCGAGACTTGTAATGCCCCCCAGTTAGATAATTGGGGAGGGTCACCCCAGCTTTGCAGTTCCCGCAATGACTTCCAGTTAGAGCCACTCATGAAATCCCGGACAGCTCCTCATCCAGGAGCCTTCCATCTTGCGACACCCATGTTCAGACAGTTTGGAGTGAAGGGAGGGTAGCCGAAATCAAGATGTCCACGCCCCTGGATTTAGAATCAGGAGAATAGGAGTGCCATCCAACAGGGAAGCGCCTGTCTAGGAATTTTGGGGCTTTCTCTTTACGAAAGTGCGTTTCCTGCACAAACACTATTTGCGCTCTACGTTTCCAGAATAGATTCAGGCATACTCTCAGGGATGTTGACACCCTTGGTGTTCAGGGAGACGACCTTGAGATCTATTGCGCCCGGGCACCCGATCCGGCCCACACACGATGCACGAGGAGAGAAAAAAAAAAGGGGGGGGTTTGGCCTCGGTCTGCTGTAACCGGAAATCCAGGACCAGCGTATCCCAAAGAATGGAGGGTGAGCGGTCACCAGCTAGTAGACGGGGGAAGGAGGCCGGACACGAATCGGCCACCGAGGACCCGGGGGAAGACGCGCTGCGAGGAGGGGGGAGAAGCAGGGAAGGTCTAAAGAAGAGAAAGTGGAGAAAGAACGGGAAGAAGAACAAGAGAAAGAGGAAGGAAGAAATGCCCGCCTAAGGCCAAATGTGCCTATGCGCGCTGGCCTATGTGGGGTAAAGAAAAAACTGTAGCGCTGCAAGGCTACGGAGGTCTCCTGCCCCCCCAGCCCAATTCAGTCCCTCTTTCGAGGGACGGTCCGAGACTTAATTTCCCCGTGAGGAACAAGAAGCAAAAAGAGAACAGCACAGGAAGAAACCAGAGACGTCTTTGACTCAAAGAAGAAACTCTAAAACAATCTTGTTAACGAATGGCATTCACAAAAATCATGTAATATGTGGTGTACAACGCTTCCCAACCCAAACTGAGCAACCATCCCGCCAGTTTACCACCCTCCCGCCCCCGCATCCCATCCCAACCCCAGACAACCTTATAACAGGTGCCAGGGTGACCAGGCGACCAATCCCAAGGGACAGCCGTCAGGCCCGGACCCCCAGGTGCCTCCCCACAGCTCTCCCCAGGGACATATCTGTCCCAATGCGACCCCATGACAGGGGCGGCCGATGGGGGACGCGAGCGGGTGGGGAGGCCAACCCACCAGAAGAAGAGCCGTGCCCTGAGTCCCCGGAAAGAAAGGCGGCAGGCAGGTCGGCCCCACAACCTCCCAACACAGCCAGCTGAACCTGTCCGGGTCAGCACCGCGCCACTCCGGAGAAAATGCCCCAGGGCCAGGCCGCCCAGACTCCAACAGCAAGCCTAGCGGCGCCGGCCAAGAAGAGAGGGAGGCTCCCATATCCACCCCCAGCCCCCCCACGATACGGCATTGACAGCTCCGATGCCACCCGCCAGCCACGCAGCGGGACCCAGCCAGCAGCCAGGGAAGCCACCATCGATCCCGGCCAGGCGCCCCCCGCAGAGCGCGGCACCAGTGACCCAGTCAATTCCCAGTCCAGCAAGGGTCGCCGTCTGCCCGCGCCATCCCGGCCACTCCCCCCACGGCCAGGACGCAAGTTAGCCACGAGCGAGCCCATAGCAGCGTCCCAAGAGCGAGGTGGGGGAGAAGCAGGAGCCCGAAGGCCCCGGAAACCACAATCAACAATATTTTAAACAGCCATTAATAATTAAATCAACTAGATGCACTATGCAAACCCTGAAGCAGGAGGCGCCGTCCGTGTGGATCATGGGTCTGGCAGGCGATCTCATAAGAGAAGAGGTAGGAGTCAGATGGGAGCCTGTCTCAGGGAGGGAAGAGCGTCCCACCATGTAGGTTGAGTCTATTTCACTGCATTAGAGTAGACCCTCCCATGGAGGGGTAGCGCCTTCCCGCTGCGGTCGGACATGATCAATCGGGGCTCTCCAGCGCCTGATCCTCTGCGGTAAAGGCTGAAACATAGGAAAGTCAAGCCAATTCGGGATCTCCAGTGGGGCAGTGTCCAGAAATCCAAAGAGATTGTCCAGGTCTCCGGGACCCGTAGTGTAAAGGAACCCCCGTTTTTTTTAATGATAAGATGCAACTGGTATCCCTATCTGTAGACTGCACCGCTGTCTTTTATCTTCTGTAGTAGTGGCTTCAGTTGTCTCCTCATCCAGAGCGTAGAGCGGGCCAGGTCCGGCAGGATGGTTATGTGCGCAGAGTCGTGTATGATTTGTCTCGCCTCCCACGCCTTTTTTAGAATTTCTTCCTTTGTCTTGAAGTGATGTATTCTGCAGAGAACATCCCGGGGGCCATCCGGAGTGCCCGGCGGTCGGCCCGCCACCCTGTGTATTCTGTCCATCTTTATGGCGGTGCCCGGCGGGTTCCCTAAGAGCCAGTTGAAAACAGAGGTGGCAACAGATTCTAAGTCCGTAAACTGGGGCGGTTCGGGGATCCCTCGAAGGTGCAGGTTATTCCACCTGTTTCTATTCTCTAGATCATCATACTGTAATTTCAGAGTGGAAATCTGGGCAGCTTGTTTGTGTATCATACATCTGCTCCAAGCGGGTAAGGCGTTCTTGTGTCAAGGTTCTTGCATTCTCCAAGGCTGAAATCCGGTCCTCCACTGCTGCTACGTTGTGTTGGACAGCTTCCAGGTCTTTCCGAAAGGTTTCTTTCGATTCTGGAGATCATGACTTTCATATCCGCTTTGGTGGGGATTGCCTCTAAGTCTGCTTTAGTGGGGTGAGAGAGTAGGACCGAGCGCAGGTCGAGGTCCGGGCTCTGTTGAGGTGCATTGCTTGGTGGACTATCTCCCTGCTTCGTGGGCCCGCGGAACTATATCTGGTCTCAGGGCTGGCCAACGAGTCGGGCATCCCACGTGGGGTCTGGGGACTGCCCCTCCTCAAATCCCAGGTACCAGCTTCGTATTCTCCCTCTCTGAGTTGGAGTGGGGCTGGACACTTGATTGGCCCATCTGGAGATGGCAAACGTTGCGCCCCAGTGACTGGACTCGGCTCCTGACTTGGCTCGGTTGTGGGGTGGTCTGCTCAGGCGAGGGCCACGGGTTTGGGATGCCCCTCTGTCCGGCTGCGTGATCCACTCCTCCTGCTCCTGGCCTCCAGGGGGTCCCGCAAAATTTATATCCCAGTCCACATAATCTGATGGGGGGAGGGACGATGCATGACAGCCTCACATAAGTAGGTCTCTGTCCCTTTAACTGGCTACCACAAGGGTAACAGGGAGCTGCTCCTTGTTGAACCCTGCTGACCAGTCTTCCTCATAGATGGGCTTGTCTGGGAGCCGGGAAGCAGACCCACCTCCATCTCTTCCTCATATGCTGAGCTCCCTGTGCTGTGTAGGGAGCCCAGACTGGCAGCCCCTGGGCTAGGGGGGTATAGGCTGATCTCCAGCCTGGTCCCCGGGATGCCCCCCGGGCTCCCTGACTTCCCTGCTTCGTGGTCCCCACACCTGCTTGAGGGGGAGCGCCCGCCCGCCTCCCGCTGTACCTTGCTGCGGGTCGCTGTGTGCAGCTCTCCCGCTGCTCGCCTCTCCCATCCTCCGCTCTCTGTCCCCCGTGCGGCCGCCATCTTGCTGCTGCTGAGGTGAGCGGCGGTGTCCTCTCCTCCGCTCCCCGTCCGCTCGAGAGATACGGGCTTCTGCTGGATCCGTCGGGGATGTTGCGGGGAAACGCCGACCTCCTCCTCCTCGTGCTGTTGGTCCCCTTCTGTGTGCGGCTTTGCCATCCTTTCTGCCGCATCCGACCGCTCACCTCACTCCTGCTCTCCGCCCACGACCTGTTCCAGCGCCATTTTGGACAGGCGCTTGTTCCCGGAGTCCTCCGACCTCAGAAAGCGGGCGATCAATTGCTGCTCGCCAGCTCTCGGGTTCCTCCACTGTCCTCCACGCTTCCCCATCTCCTTGGGGGACTGGATAGGGGTTCTCGCCCCACAAAAACACTTTTTAGGGCCGGGTTTGCTGGTAGAATTTTTTTTGTTCCCAGAATATTGGATTTTTTGCAGAGAGGTCTTGATGAAGGTTTCAATCGAGTACTTAAAGGGACAGATATCTGCTTTATCTATTTTTTTTTCAGAAACCCATTGGTAAGAATAAATGTATTTAAAACTTTGTATAGGGAGTCGCTCATGTGCGGCCTCCTCGTAACCCACTGCTGCCAGTTTGGGTCCTGAATTTAGTTTTATCAACTCTTTAGGGTCCTTTTTTTGAACTATTGGCAGATACGTCATTACGTTTATTGACTCTTAAGGTTATATTTTTTAGTGGCAATTGCCTCAGCAAGGAGGGTTTCTGAATTAACAGCTTTATCAGTTAAGTCTCCTTATTTAGTGTTACATAAGGACAAAGCCGTCTTTTGCCTTAAACAGGATGTTCGTCCTAAGGTGGTTTTCATCTTAATGAAGAGGTGAATTTGCCTCTCTTATGTCCTACTCCAGTGTCCGATAAAGAAAGGATTCTTCATTCACTGGATGTATTGAAAGCACTAAAATACTATATCACTACTACACAATCTTTCCGTAGGTCGGACTCCTTATTTGTCATATAAAGTAATATATTCAAGGTTGCGCTATTAGTTAACAATATAACAATTTAGAATCTAGAGATTAAATGTCCACTCGCTAGGAGTAATATCAGAACTGTAGCCACAGCAGTCCCTAGCAGATGCAAGCTAGTTTTGGTATATAGCCACAGCCGTTTATATAACAGTCACTCCGCGTGACATACAACTTCAAAGTTCAACACCAAAAGTGTTATATTTCCATTGAGGTGTGTTTATCCCACCACCTTATAAGTATAAAGTATAAAACACATACCAGATTTCTTTAGAAAAAACGCCTGGAATCAATAGCAAATAATTTAGTTCCTCCTTAAGGATTGGGATCTGCTACTTTCAAGTTCATCCACTTTGTCACTTCTTAATGGCAATAAAAATGGGTCTTGTGATATTTTTACATCAAGCATTCGCTCCAAATTTAATGTTGATTTGCAATAAAAAACAAAAACGCCAACATAGTGTAAAATTGCACAGGTTCCTGGTTCAATTGTCCCCACTATGCAATGCTCACCAAATATATCAATAAAATCCAGCATATAGTATTTTTGAGAAGACAAAGCTGCGTGTTACCACCAGCAGTCTCGCCACCGCAGTCAGCTCAGGCTCCTACCGCTCTGCATATATGTTTAACCGACACCTCGGCCGCAGGCACGGTAATCTCCGTCTTCCTTCGAAAGTCACGTGGTCACTAGGCTCCGCCCGATGTGTTTCGTCCTATCGACTTACTCCTTGGGCCCTTGAGCCTAGTAAATGTTAAAACGGACCAAAACCCACTGAACTTGTGAAATATATTTGGCCAAAGCCTCTGCCAATACTCTCTTCTTAGGGTGTAGAACTAGAAAAGGATATTTCCATTTTTCAAATCGTCCTGGAACACTGTTTTTTGGCTGCCCCTCTCTGTAAGATGGCAGATGATCAGTCATTTCACAGCTTTAAGACAAATGGCTCTTTACTAGCATGGCTTCTTCAACAGGTTGTCAGGAAGCAGAGGCTAAACACTAATTGTCATTTTTTCTTTTACAGTACACACACAATGCAGCAGCGCCTGCAGGAGTTGACAGCTGCTGTGCATGGACTGGTGGGGCATATTGAGTAGCTGGCCACAGCCATGGGGAGCCACCCACAGTAAGGTACTGGGACCCTGCCCCTTTTGTTTAGCCACCCCACCTCTTTGTAAGTCATTTTTTTCCAAGTATACAGCACGTCCTGTTCCAGATATTCCTTATACATGGGTTATCCGCCACAAGGTGGCGCTGTGGACTGCAGAAAAAGACTTGTGGCTCCTCCCGGCCCTATATATAGCCAGGAACCTCCCACAAATTCCCAGTTCTTATCTGCAGTCTGGACTGCGAAGATAGAAGATGGCTCTCTATACTGCGCAGGTGAGCGGGGCTTATCAGCCTGCGGCCCTGCAGGACTATTCCCACCCGTTCTGGACCCACTGCCTCGGCTGCCTGGTTCGGGTGAAGATAGGACAGCACCAGGGTCAGGTGCTGAGGAGCGCTGCTCCTACCGCAATCCCTGCACTGATATGGGTAGGCAGTCTAGGCCTATGGTGAGTCTTGGGGGATGCCCCTTCCTGCATTCTAGGTCTTCCTTACCCACTCCCCCTCGGTGCCCCCCCTTTTTTTCTCGACTATTACTGACTTTTGCACTTATGCCGCTGCTGCTCTCCCTTGCCACGCTCTCTCCCTGGGGAGCTCTCCGGGGGGGGGGGTCCCTTATCGTGCGGTCCGTGAGTGCCCCTGCGGGGTGTTTTTTTCTGTTTACTTCTCACTTGT
This sequence comes from Gastrophryne carolinensis, assembly GCA_027917425.1. Taxonomy (NCBI): domain Eukaryota; kingdom Metazoa; phylum Chordata; class Amphibia; order Anura; family Microhylidae; genus Gastrophryne; species Gastrophryne carolinensis. The sequence goes on along the minus strand of CM051243.1, from coordinate 123,356,703 downwards.
AAATGCTTATGGGGATTTCTTCTTATGTCTTTCAGGCGGGATAAACGTCACTGTGGTTTCTCCCGGCCCTCTTCCCATCTGTACTCTCCTACCTCCCTAGTGGGTTTTGGGGGCATCCCAGGTGGCTATACTAGCCTTATTCCATTTACTGGCCTGTGGTGCCACTCAAATCACCATATGGAGGCTTCTGGGGACAATGTGCTTGGGGTTCCTTCGGGACAAGCCCAGCTATGTGTTATGTGTGGGGTATCCCCTGTTAGCGACTATAGGGTCGATTCAAAGAAACATGTAAAAGCTTTGATTTTGTTGCCGATCATGGTATTTTTTCCGAACGCTCGAGCACTCGTATGAACTTGCGAGTGATTCTATAACCTAATGAGTTTCCTATTGTAAAATGCCCGTCCGTTCTTATGCTATCTTCCGACCTTGGCCCAGTCATTTTCAAACGTAAATTTTAGGTTGAGTGATCTGTTGTTGAGACGGCAGCATGTTTTTTTTCCCTTCTTCCATCGTCCACCTCTTCGTATTTCTTGTGTTTCCCGATGGTTTTTCCTGCTTTTTAACCTCTAATACTCGTTCGCTCGTAAATGTAGAAGATCTTGCGCATGCGCAATACAAGCTACACTCAACTAATGTGACCCATATCGTACACTACCTAGCTCAACCCAACTACTTTGCGACATTCTTACACTTACCTTTATTAACCCTAAAACTGACCCAAACCCCTTGCCGGTTGCATTCTTCTTCATTTTCCTGACCCTAAAACTTACCCAAACCCCTTGCCGGTTGCATTCTTCATTTTCCTGACCCTAAAACTTACCCAAATTCCTTGCCGGTTGCATTCTTCTTCATTTTCCTGACCCTAAAACTTACCCAAACCCCTTGCCGGTTGCATTCTAACCCCAACCACTTAATGTACATCTGTATTTATTTCTTAAAACATGCCTTTTTGTCAAAATTTAATGTATGTTATAAATAGAAATGAGTCATTTTCGAATGTTAAAAGATTTATTTTTTTAACAATATATATATGTAGGATTAAAATTTTTTTTTGAATTAAAAATTTAAAAATATAATAAAAACTTTAAAAACTATTTACAATCTTGAGCCAGGACCCAGGGCACTAATCATCTTCTTCAGTTGGCCCCAATGTCGCCTGTATGGCCTGCAGCTCGGCCACCAACTCAAGGATCCTTTTTTTTTTTCTTCCACTGTTTGCGGTGGGGTCCCTGTAACCAATAGAGAAATAAACATAAATAGTAGTACCAGACCGGTTTGTAGGCTGCGGATTGATTGTTTGTTAGTCAAATCCAGCAGAATCCATCACATATGTCATTCTTCATAGTAATTAAGGTAATGAATTTAGCACAGGTAACTATTCTAAGTCCTTAACCCGGACCTTCACCATGATTTAATGAAAAGCACAAACTCTTTACAAATGATTTGCCACCATATCAAATTTTTTATTGTTAAATTTTTAGTCAATAACTTATTATTCTTTCCAGGAGAGGAGAGGAGAGTGGGATAAGGTACAGGGGAGCAGGTTATAGTTGTGCTTTGCTAATACAGACCAGAGCTGGGGTCAGGGAAAGGTCAGCAGTCCCAGAATGTAGGGCAGCACATTCATAAGGCACTTCCTGTTTGCATGATGCCTGTAAAGATGGCGGCTTCCCTAAGCCGCCATCTGGGATTTTTAATGGCTCATAACATGCATTAGATGCAGGTAGGATGATTTTGAATGTGAGAAATCTGTATGTACAGGGTGTGGGAAACATATAAGCTAGGCTCTTATTCAGAGTGAAGGTCCGCTTTAAGCTAAGGAAGTGCCCACAGGAAAGTGTGAACTACTCATTGGCTACGCCTTTATTTATCTGTGTGCAACTAACACAGAAGTCACAATAATGGCATGCCTACTTACTTGGTTGGTGGCCGTCAGATGGCTGGTTGGGGCCAACAGGATGTCCTTGGTCCTGGCTCTGCTGTGAAGAAGTCCCTGGAGAAACATGGGAAATAGGGTCATTTTTATGGTCTGAGTCACTATTCCCCAAATATCTGGGTCCCACTCTGGCTGACATCACTCACCTTCGCCAGGATCATCTTCAAGCATATCTGCTGCCTCCTCTTCCACTTCCTCACCCGCTCCCGAAGCATCTAGAAATACAGAATAAAGGACTAATTATTGTCTGATCTTGCATGTATATATTTGTGCATATACATGAAGAGTGACATACCAGAGGCTTCCGCATGCATGTCAGGGTATGACTCCGTGCCAACGCGGTTCCGCCCCTCCTCTGTTGTAAGGTCCAGGGGCTGGTCTGATGAACCAACAGAGGAGGGGTAGGTCCGTCGCCCTGGAGACCCACCACCTTCACTACCAGCTGCAGATTCATGCAGCACTGGTCGGCCTCTGCGCCTCCGGGTGCGGTGAATGCGGGAATCCATTTCCAACACTAACCAAGAAAAGTCATTATAAATAAAGGCCTAACTTATGACTTTTTAACATATACCATGCAATCGCTATGTACTTACTTGGGAAATGGATCCCGAAAAACCTCCGCACCCGGGCCATGTGCAGCCGTTTGAGGTCCGACCAATGCTGCATGATCTGCGTGTGGGTGAAGGTGGTGCTGGTAAGACACTGGATTTCCGTGATGATCTCCCGGGCGATGGCTCGTTTTTCAAAATAATTTGGCACGAAGTCATACCTGCGATCAAGCATGGTCTGCAAAACATAATTTAAACACAGCATTTACTTTTCAACACCTAGGCATATGTGTTAAATCAGAATTGTACAAGTTAATGGCATTAACACACACATTTAGAGTAAAAGTCAATATTTGCTTAAGAGTTGTTTGGCACGTGTGTGGCGTGCCTTTGCTTTTTAATGTATTTGTAAAACATTAAGATCATCCAAACTTGTTCCAAGCGCATCCTTTACATGTAGTCCATCATTTAGTATTAGCTTAAAAGGCAGAGAAAGGCACTTACCAGCATGATGATCTCTTCTTGTTGACGGGTGAAGATAGTGGGCGCCATCTTTATGCTTCTTCAAGGCAGCAGATAAGTCAAACCCCAGCGGTTTCCTGGTTCTGCAAGAACATACTTCCGTACGATCGCGTAGGCGAGCGCATAGGCGTCAGACGCTGGGCGCCTTAATTAAAGGGCCCTGCACCCAAAGCTCATTCTCTCTGCAATTTTCGCGAAAATGGCTCCCAAAAAACAATCAGCCAAACGGCAAAAGGCAAGCCAGCCCGCTGAGGGACCCACAACCAGGTCCAAACAAGGACCAAAGAAGTCTCGGCCAAGCAAGCCTAGTAGCAGCTCGGCCCCACCAAGGGACACTGGACCCGCCACCTCCAAAAAAAGGGCCACAAAGGCATGTGCCCCTGCGGCCCCCAAAACAGGTAAAAGGACCAGAAGCACTGCACGGTCCAGCACCAGGGCCCGAAGCCCATCCCGGCACAGAAGCCCTGCACGGTCCAGCACCAGGGCCCGAAGCCCATCCCGGCACAGAAGCCCTGCACGCTCCAGCACCAGGGCCCGAAGCCCATCCCGGCACAGAAGCCCTGCACGCTCCCGCACCAGGGCCCGAAGCCCATCCCGGCACAGAAGCCCTGCACGCTCCAGCACCAGGGCCCGAAGCCCATCCCGGCACAGAAGCCCTGCACGCTCCAGCACCAGGGCCCGAAGCCCATCCCGGCACAGAAGCCCTGCACGGTCCAGCACCAGGGCCCGAAGCCCATCCCGGCACAGAAGCCCTGCACGCTCCAGCACCAGGGCCCGAAGCCCATCCCGGCACAGAAGCTCTGCACGCTCCAGCACCAGGGCCCGAAGCCCATCCCGGCCCAGAAGCCCTGCACGCTCCAGCACCAGGGCCCGAAGCCCATCCCGGCCCAGAAGCCCTTACAGGCCCCAAAGCCATTCAAGGGCGAGAAGCAGGCCCCGAAGCCCTGGACGGTCCAGCACCAGGGACTGAAGACGTTCACGGACCCGCACCAGGGCCCGAAGCCCTTCCTGGGACAGAAGCCCACGGCCAGGCCCAAGCAGGGCACCTAGCCCCCCAAGAGGGCCAAGAAAGGCCATCTTCCAACACCTGGAAGTTCTGTGGCCAGCCACGCAAGAACACCCAGCCCCTTGCCCAGTCATTGGTAAGCCAGCAATCAATGCATTCTCCAACCCAGCCCGAGTCCATAATGTCACCACATGTGTCTGCACACATGGAGGAGCCCCAAACCCAAACAGCTGGCCGCACATTGCGTCACGGACAGTTGTGTGGGCGTTTCTCCCATAGCCAAAATATGGCATTGGCTAGTGGCCTGACATTAGTCTATGATGAGCTATATGAGCAAATCCAAATTCACAACCAAGCAGCGAAAAATGGAAATGTTGGAAGAACTCAAACGCCAAGTAAATGCAGCAGGGGAAGAGAAGAAAGATGTGGGCCAAATCCAACGGAAAATCTTGGATCTGAAATATGCTGTACGCCAAAAAGAAATCAAAAGGCATAATTATAGGTAAAGAAATGATCTATTAAAATGTCAGTGTTAGGATGTATGCTAATTTTTAAATTTGAATCTCAAACTTTTCTTTTACAGCATGAAAACTGGAGGGGGGTATCCCACAAAATTGGAGTTCACACCTGCTGAGGAAATGGTGCTGGGCCTTCTCCATCCATTCGCGGTCGGTGGCCATGCAGCCCTAAGGGACACAGACTCACCGACCCGTACAGAAGGTGAGTAACCTTCATATGCATGTTTCCCTTGTGGCTAGGTTAATTAACTTGATATTGACGCTATGCCCCTCTGCTGTGGCTTGTTTTGGCTAGCGCTAATGTGCATGGTTGTGTCATATTTGTGTACATTTTGGCCAAACATATTTTGACAGATACATTAGTTTAATTCTTAATGACCAAAAATTATGCTTGGAAGAACGATTTAAATTAAGCCAAGTCATAAATGTAGACTCAAACACAGAACACACATCAATAGGGATGTGTGGGACATTGGGTATGTGAGTTGTGTTTGACGCCAAAGATAGAAATAAGAGGCCAAAACAGATATGAACTAAAGAATGTTAGGGCAACTCGATTTGTGGCCAATGCTAGTTGGATGCTGACTGTGTCCACTTCCTAATTTGGAACTGATCCATTGCACAGATCTCCAACTGAGGGTAATGCAATAATTTTGCACGTTGCTGTAGAGTTAATTAATATTAACAAATGTATTTGTTTTACTTTGCTAAAGAAAACATTACTTACGTGTGTGTTGACCTTGTTTCCCTTGTCTCTTCTTTAGACCAGCATCAGACCACAGCAAGTGTGGACTCCCCCCCCAGTTTGAATATGCCTTTGAGTTATGTACAGCATCGGAGTCCAGATCCGAGTTTTCGTGTAAGTTTATTGTATTTATTAAGTGAAACAAAGTGAAGAAGCATGTTTTAAAATGATTTGTATTAAATTAAGAACCCAAACTTATTTACTTTTTACTTTTTCTGTCCCTATAGACCCACACACTCATGGAAGAGATCCAGGACATGGAGGAAGATGGAACCATGCTGGGCCCATCCGAAGACCTCCCCCTGGGTCAGAATCTGCAAATGTCCCCAAATGTTTCTCTGTCAATTCCACAGCAGCAGAGTGAACCCGCATCCATTGAGCATGCATATGGGGCACAGCATGCTGAGACTGAGGCTACAGTCCCCAGGCTTCCCTCTGCTGTTGAGGAATTGCAAAGTATGCCTGTTGCTGTTGAGGGCCCCAGACCACGAGGCAGGGCCCACCCAAGAGCCAGGGTAATTGTGCGGCGCACTCCCTTGCGCCGCACAATTACCCTGGGGAGGCAGAATGCCATGGTTGATTTATGGCACCAGGAGAGGAGAGCATTTGAGGAACGACATCAACATCTGCATGAGGAAAGGCATGCCCGGATGGACACCCTCAATGCTACCTTACAGGCCATGCTGAGTGAGCTTAGGACCCACAACAGCAACATGGTCAATGCAACTAATGCAAGCCAGGCATCCATGGGTGAATTGCTCAATATGCAGAGAAACATTTGGGAGCAGTTGCAGATTACCAATGCAACCCTCGCCCAGGGTAGGTCCCAGCCACATGGCCCTCCACCCGGGTTTTATGGGCATCCACCTTATTAAGTCAACCTCTCCTTGATTGTGTGACACATCTTTTCTATTGCCCCCCACTGTATTTACTTGTCGTTTGAGTTTTTACAACATCCTATTTGGGTTTGAGCTGCAGGTTGTGTTAAGGATTTGCTCACATATAGCTCATTATATTTGGGAGTTAGGCCAGTAGCCAATGCCATATTGGAATGGTGAGTGTAGGTGTCCTTTAACATGGGCCACTTATGCCTTTAGATTTATTTGGGGTTTTTGGACTCCTCCGGTTTGCAGACATGTTTGGGTGACATTATGGGCAGGCCAAATTAGCCATGGCCACAGGCACTATTAATGACTGGACTGGGATGGGCATGGGACTGGCTGTCCTTGTTTTGGTGTGCCACAGAGTTCCAGGTGTAGATGTTTTTTTTTTTTGGATAAAAACCCTGTCTGGAATTGTGAGGAAGCACAATTGAATGCTGAATGTATAATTTGAGTTTAAACATTTTTTTATGTTTTTTATGGTCAGACGAAAAGTAAATTTTTCAAACATTCAAAAAACTTGTTTGGTTTGATTAAAAATAACATTGGACCTCTGACTAAAACAAACACATTATACTTTAACATGGTTTACAAGGTTAATTAAAAGCAAAGGAAACATTAGGAACCACAGTAGAACTAATTGCAGGCATACAAATGAACATTTAATGTAACCAAATTGACAACAAAGGCAACAAAATAACAAAAATGGAAAACAACAAATAATGTCAATTATGAAAAATGCTGCACAATCAAATTGGCACGCACAGATTGGCCAGATTCAGTGGTTGAGCCAACATAATTCTCTGCTTCATCTTCAATGGGTGTAGAGGGCATAACATCAGCATATCGGGCGACACGTTCTTGGAGGGCAAAATTATGCAGAACTGCACACGCCATGATAATGTCAATAACCTTCTTAGCGTCATTTTGAAGGCGCCCCCGGTATGGTCCAAACACCTAAAACGGGTCTTCAAAAGGCCAAAGGCCCTCTCGACCGCAGCCCTGGTTTTGCGGTGCGCACGGTTGTAGCCTTCTTGAGAGGCATCCTGGGGCCGCAACATAGGCGTCATGAGCCAAGGTAGAAGAGGGTAACCTGAGTCCCCTTAAGAAGAGAAAAAGAAGAGACAATTAAACAATGAAAGTCAGAAAACAAAACCAATTTACTTTAAAAAAAAAAAAAACCCAGGGCACATTATCCAAATAATTAGGGGAAGAGATGTGGTGAAAAGATCCATAATATGCTTAAAGTCAACAAAGACTGGTAACACATCTGCTAGGTCAAGGGTGCTATTAAATATGGGTATATTTAAGGGATCAGAAATGTGTCAATTATGATGCTGCTGAGGGGACACACACAAATAACAATGAAAATGCACTGTATGCATCAAAACACGAGTATGTCAGTTACAGACTAATATTACAAATGGACCATAAACTGGGTTAAACTTTGGCACAATCTGCTAGAGCAGAGATTTGGAAACATGGGAGTTACACACATCGACCAAAAAGATACAAGGACAAAGTCAGGAAACCACTTGTTTGTTTGGCCAAGAATAATTAAAGATGTTGCAACAGTTGCAAAATGTGGGGTCAGATATAAAGAAAACGTTCTAGAGTAAAACCATATATTATTAAACAAGTCAAGGAAAAGAGCAAGTGCCAAAAATGAAACACACTTACCAAGCAGCCATGCACCAGAAAATTCACCAGCCTCAAATCGCCGATACAAACCAGATCGCCTAAGAATATAGGAATCGTGAGAAGAGCCAGGGTAGCCGGCAAGGACACTCAAAAAACGCATGTCAGGCCCAACCACTGCCTGGACATTAAGGGAGTGTCCCATTTTCCGATTCCTAAAGAGAAAAAATAAAAAAAGGGTGAACAGATAAGGGCACAACACATTTGCCAGAAAAAACAGGGCTGCACACAAATGACAGATCAAAATTGTACGGTCAAATACACACCAAAAAAAAGGCATGGACAATAACCACCCAAAAAAAAAAAAAAACATGAAAGTAAAATAGGTTCCATTACACGTTGGGCACAATCCAAAAAAGGCACACAAAACAAAAAAAAAGGATACATTCAACTAAGGGATCAGTAATCAGCATGTAAAGTAAACACAGGGATCATTAAGCTCATTCCTAAATTAAAAACACAGGCCAAACAAGCAACAAAAATAAAGAGGAATGAAACACTATTGTCATCAGTAATAGGAGGCAAACTTGAACCGAGGATAAAAACTATAAGGGGATCAATCCACATAGGGATTAGTATGAGAAGGGAAGATTGGACAGAGGGATCTGTAAGCTAATGGACTAAAAAACATATGGATGAATAATCAGAGGGAATATTACACATTGGGATCAATAATAGGATGGTTTATGCTAAACAACTCTTAAACTAAAAAATTCCAAAAAATATCTACCTGTATATGTACTCGTCGGCTGCACGAGGAACGAGGGCCACATGTGTACAATCAATTGCACCAATTACATTGGGCATGTCGGCGATATTAAAAAAACCAAGCTTAATGACGTTTCTGGCTACCATATCATCAGGGAAATAAATATATTTCTGAGTTATGGCAGCCATGCCTTCCAAAAATTTGGATAGTGCGCGGCTCAGCGTAGGCTGGGAAAACCCCACAGAGAGGGCACCCAGCCTCTGGAACGAGCCATTCGCCAAAAATTGCAGGCAGCCAAGCATCTTGGTCATACCTGAAATTGCTTGCCCCTTCCTTGTGGTGCGGGCTAACCATGGCCGCAGCTCACTATACAATTTATGGAGGGAAGCGCGATTAAGCCTGGTCAGCTCGAACAGCTCAATGTCATTCATGCCATCGATGTTCATGCGACGACGCAGGGGCAATCTGCCCTCAGACATCCGGATCAAATCGATGCCAAAAAACATTAGACCTTGATGTTCCTCGAACTCACTCCTCTCCATTCTACTCCCGAGGCCAAAAAGCTGCCGGATAAGATTTCGGAAATCAACCATTAAATGTGCTTAGAAACACTTGGCAATCAGCTCTCTGAATTGATCACAAGCCCATGTCATTAACGGAAAAATTAGGAACGATCGCAAAAAATACGATTTGGATGGGAAATATACAATAACTAACGCAAAAAATACAATTGACGGGCGGAAATCGAAAGAACATATACGCATATGCCCGAACGTTCGTGCGAATACGAAATGGCCAAAAAAAAGGAAAAAAATGACTAACACCCACCCAAACTTCCGATTCCCGATCCGAAATCAATTAACATTTGGATTTAGAATCGACCCTTATGTCAGGGTATATGTGCCCTGCGCCCAGAAGGTACTTACGTTGCAGTCTGGGTTGCCTGCCTCGCTCCCCAGCTCTGCACCCCCTTCCGCATCTCCTACCCCCCGCGCCTGCCTCTGACCCCCAGCAAGGGACATGCCAGTGGGGAATCCCATTATGATTTGGCTATGCCGGTGTCCAGTCTGGCTTGTCACGCATTTGCCTGTGCGGGGACAACCCTGCACCCTGTGTGCGCTTCTGCTATCACGGCCATTGCTGTTAAGGGGCTACTGAAGTCTATTCTGGATAATACCACTGCAGCCAATAGGGGAGAGGATTATAGATTCCTCCTGCTGTGCTATGACTTTGTGGCTTTTATTCTCTCTGCTATGGATGATGCGGTCAGGATGTGTGGTAGGACCTCGGCCCTACTGGTGGCTATCCACCGTTCTGTTTGGCTGCGGCAGTGGGCGGCGGATAATGCTGCTAAAAAGGCCCTTACTGGGTTCCCTTTTACGGGGCTGCGGCTCTTTGGGGAGCATTTGGATCTGTTTGCCAGGGATGGTAGGCTGCCTCAACGCAGGAAATAGCCGCGGTCCTTTCGGGGGGCTAGCTCTGCACCCCCCTCCTTTCGTGCTCCTAGGGCGGGACGGGGTGCCCCATTCGCAGGATCACGTAGAGACACTTGGGGCCAGGGTAGAGGATGTGGCCGTCCCGGTCTCTCAAGCCCAAATCCTCCCCCAAGCCCCCTCAGGCATGAGGAGGCGCGCTCACCCATCCGGACGGCTTCGGCTCTTTGATCATGTCTGGAGGCTGCGTGTCTCAGACCGGTGGATTCAAGAGGTGGTATCCTCCGGGTACAAGATAGAGTTTGCAGCCTGACCGCCCCCAAGATTTATCAGATCCCGGATGGCTCTAAACCCCTTGTCAGCTCAAGACCTGCGCCTTGCGGTCCAAAACCTTCTGGAGTTGGGAGTCATCTGCCTGGTGCCCCTCAGGGAAAGGGGCAGGGGCTTCTATTCCAATCTATTCACCGTACCCAAAAAGGATGGGTCCCTCAGGCCCATCCTGGATTTGAAACGTCTCAACAAGTTTGTCAGGTTCAAACATTTTCGCATGGAGACTCTGCGCTCTGCGGTCGGCGCCCTGCGCCCAGGCGACTTCATGACTTCTGTAGACATCAAGGATGCTTACCTTCATGTACCAATCTTCCCTGGTCATCAGAAATTTCTCAGGTTCGCACTAGGGGATCAGCACTACCAATTTGTGGCCTTACCTTTCGGCATCAGGGCATTTGCATCCTTCCTTATTTGGATGGCATTCTGATCATGTCCCAGTCCTTCCATCCGGCCGAGCTGGATACCCAGATGGTGGTGTCCACACTCGAGTCCTTCGGCTGGGTGATCAACCACCCCAAGTCTTCTCTGTCCCCATCACTGATGAGGTCCTTTCTGGGCATGACTCTGGATACATCTCAGGTCAGGGTCTTTCTCCCACAGCAGAAGGTGGAGAGTCTTCAAGCGCAGGCCCAGCTTCTACTTTCCTGTCCTCATCCCTCCATCAGGCAGGGGATGCAGCTGGTGGGCCTGATGGTGTCTTGCTTCGAAGCGGTACCTTATGCTCAGTTTCACATGAGACCTCTTCAGCTTCATCTCCTATCAGTGTGGGATCGGGACCCTCTGTCCCTGGATCGGGTGTTTGTGTTGTCCCCTCTGGCCAGGCGGTCCTTCCCGTGGTGGCTGAACTCAAGGAACCTCTTGGTGGGCAGATCCTTTCTGACCCCTTGCTGGAAAACTGTCACCACAGACACCAGTCTGACAGGTTGGGGGGGTTTCTGGAAGTCTTTGAAATTCCAGGGTCAGTGGGGCCCTCAGGAGGCCCACACTTCTATCAATGTTCTGGAACTGAGGGTGGTAAGGTTGGTTCTTGAACAGTTGACCTCACACCTACAGGGTCGGCTGTTCAGGTCCACTCGGACAACCAGACGGTGGTTGCCTACATCAATCATCAGGGAGGGACCCGGAGCAAGAGGGCTGTCAAGGAAGTGGCCCTTATACTGTCCTGGGCGGAGGAGAATGTCCCCTGCATCTCAGCAGTGTACATCCCGGGGGTGAAAAATCTGTGGAGGAGGACTCCTTGAGCAGGGGAACCTCTCGACTCGGAGAATGGTCCCTCAGCAGCAGGGTGTTTCGCTTCCTGTGCCACCGTTGGGGTCATCCGGATGTGGATCTGTTTGCGTCCCGTCACAATCACAAGCTTCCAATCTTTGTCTCTCTGTCCCAGGACCCTCTGGCCTTAGCCATGGATGCACTAGCAATCTCTTGGAAGAGCTTTCAGCTCCTCTATGTGTTCCCTCCGTTTCGTCTGCTGGGCAGGGTGCTGGGCAAAATAGCCCAGGAAGGGGTGCCAGCCATTCTGGTGGCCCCCTGTTGGCCAAGAAGGGTGTGGTTCGCAGACATCGTGCAGCTGGCAGTAGATCAATACGCCCAAGGATCCAGACCTGCTCACTCAGGGACAGCTACGCCATCCCAATTTAAAAACGCTGGCTTTAACAGCCTGGCTGTTGAGACCTCCATCTTGATGGATAAGGGGCTGCCTGCCTCTGTGGTTAATACCATGATTAGGGCTAGAAACAAGTCCTCGTCCCTTATCTACTATAGGGTGTGGCATGCTTACATTGTCTGGTGTGAATCTAAGTCTTTTCCCTGTCGGGTGTTTTCTGTCCCCAGGATCCTGGAATTCCTGCAACATGGTTTGGACTTGGGTCTTCAACTTAGTACCCTCAAAGGTCATGTTTCAGCTTTGACCATTTTCTTCCAAAGGTCCTTTGCTAACCATTGTTATGTTAAGACTTTCTTCCAGGGGGTTACTCACGTGCGCCCTCCACGTAAGCCTATGTTACCAGTCTGGGATTTGAATTTGGTCTTATCTGCCTTGCAGGATCCTCCTTTTGAGCCTCTACATGAGGCTCCTTTGTCCATTTTGATTCTTAAGGTAGCCTTTTTGGTGGCTATCACTTCTGTTAGGCGTGTTTCTGAGTTGGCGGCGCTCTCCATCAAACCTCCTTACTTTGAGCGACACCAGGACAAGGTGGTGTTTCGGTTTAGGCCAGATTTTCTGCCTAAGGTTGTGTCTGCATTTCATCTCAATCAGGACATTGTTTTGCCTTCTCTGTGTCCTAATCCTAGTAACCCTAAGGAGATGGTTTTACATTCTCTGGATGTGGTTAGGACTTTGAAGTTTTATCTGGTAGCTACTGAATCCTTCAGGAAGACTGATGCTCTTTTTGTTCTCCCTTCTGGACCTAGGAAGGGTTTGCCTCTGGCTAAGTCCACTATCAGTAAGTGGATCTGTCAGGCGGTGGTACAAGCCTATTCTGCTAAGGGGAAGGAGCCTCCCTTCCGCCTTACTGCTCATTCTACTCGTGCTATTGGTGCCTCTTGGGCTTTTCAGCACCAAGCTTCTGTCTGACGTTTTACAAGGTTGATGTTAGGGCCTCAGCTAATGCTGCTTTTGGCTGCAAAGTTCTGCAGGCGGCAGTGGTTTAAACTGCTCGCTGTTACTTTTGGGGACCCCACTCTACCTTACGGAAACTGCTATTGGATGTCCTATATGTAAGGAATATCTGGAACAGGACATACTGTATACTTGAAAAAATACAATTCTGTGAGTACTCACCTGTAGAATTGGTTTTATAAGTATACAGTACGTCCTGTTCCACCCCTCCCTTGTTATCATTATTCTTGGTTCCCTCTGTATGGTGGTTGTTCAAATTTTCATTTGGTTTCTTTTCCTATTGTTCTCCCGGCTTCTTGTCTAACTGCTTTGTAACACTGGGAATTTGTGGGAGGTTCCTGGCTATATATAGGGCCGGGAGGAGCCACGAGTCTTTTTCTGCAGTCCACAGTGCCACCTTGTGGCGCATAACCCATGTGTAAGGAATATCTGGAACAGGACGTACTGTATACTTATAAAACCAATTCTACAGGTGAGTACTCACAGAATTGTATTTTTTTAAATTATTTTTTAGATGTTATTTTTAGAGTTTGATATATTTTTTTTAAAAAAGTTCCAGCAACATTTTAATAATGACAAGTAAAAAGAACATAATCATTATAAAATAACAAAAAAATACAATAATTAAAAAACGTGTTGTCTTTCATTTAATAGAATTAACAATCAGAGTAATGTTGACATTCTATCCATGTGGACATCTTAAATATGCAAATATCAAGGAGAATGAGCTTCACTTGAAAAAAGTGTAATTATTAGGAAGAAGAAAAGAATAATGCATGCCAAGCAGGAAAGGAGTTAAGGTAAGAATTAGAAAGAAGAAGAAAAGAAGAAAGCATGGCAAAGTGGAAAGTGGTTAAGATAAGCATTAAAAAGAAGAAGAAAAGAAGAATTCATGCCAAGCAGGAAAATGGTAAGATGAGCATTAGGACGAAGAAGAAAAGAAGAATGCATAGCAACATGGCATGCTAAGTAGTAGTACAAGCCACCAAAAAAGCCAGCGTATGCTTCTAAATTTCACAAAAACAAAAATATTACAGCATTTAGGGGCTAAATGAAGGGTAAAAACAGGTATTTTTGTTGGTCTCCTCGTCTTTCTTACCTTTCTATGAGACGCGGGCGTGCTCAATTGCTATCTACACGCAGACGCAGAAGCGCACGCTTGGGTGTTTGTACTAGATCTGGGTTTTCATCTGTTGCACTGCTCAACAGCGCCACCTGGTGTTCAGCACACTGCAAGTGCGCAAAGCCTAGAGCGTAAGCTCTTGGGCTTGCTTTTTACTTCTGTGTTTCCTTGGTCTGAATGGACAGGAAGTGACCTCACTCATACTCTGACACGTCCTTCCCCACTCTAATTGACAGATCTATTTAAAAGGATAGCTGGCCTGCATCCATTGCTGTGTTGTCAGCTGACTTGACGTATAATCGGACGTATTATATGGTTTTGACTCAGATTTACTCATTGGACTTTGCTTGTTTGCTGCCAGCCCCTGAACTAGTACTTATTCTTTGGACTTTGCCTGTCTGCCACCAGCCCTGACTTCTGATTTGTTCTTTTGGAAATATTTGCTTTGCTGCGCCCCCACACCTGGAGCTCCGCCCAGCCCTATCCATGGTTGTAGCCGGGAAGCTTGACACATTTTCGATGGCAACGAGTAGGACTTTAGGCTCGATTCAGAGAGACACAAAAAACCTTCCGTTTTAGTGCCGATGTATTATTTTCAAATGTTCCCGCTCTCGTATGAATGTGCGAGCGATTCTATGCATGCATTGTAAACCTTCTGTAAAGTTTCCGTCCGCTCGTATGCCAGAGTACGAGTACGAGAATTTTCCATCAAGACTTTTCTGATTCATTTTCTCAGGTAACAACGTAACCTTTCGTTTTTGCCCTTTTCCCATCGTATCCTCACACGAATCCTTTACGTTTCCAGATAGATTCAGTTTCACTTTTACAAAAAATAATCGTCCAGACGGAAATCCTTGCGATCTTGCGCCTGCGCACTACAAACATAACTCATTAAAGTGCTCGCCTACATATTTGCCACCCTCACTTCTACTACAATGTTTAGCTAAAGCCCTTAGCGCTATCCTCCAGCTTCCCTTTTGGCCCCTTAAAGCTCACCCCAACCCCTTAGCGCTATCCTTCAGCTTCCCTTTTGGACCCTTAAAGCTCACCTCAACCCCTTAGCGCTATCCTCCAGCTTCCCTTTTGAACCCTTAAAGCTCACCTCAACCCATTAGCGCTATCCTCCAGCTTCCCTTTTGGCCCCTTAAAGCTCACCCCAACCCCTTAGCGCTATCCTCCAGCTTCCCTTTTGGACCCTTAAAGCTCACCTCAACCCCTTAGCGCTATCCTCCAGCTTCCCTTTTGGCCCCTTAAAGCTCCCCCCAACCCCTTAGCGCTATCCTCCAGCTTCCCTTTTGGCCCCTTAAAGCTCACCTCAACCCCTTAGCGCTATCCTCCAGCTTCCTTTTTGGCCCCTTAAAGCTCACCTCAACCCCTTAGCGCTATCCTCCAGCTTCCCTTTTGGCCCCTTAAAGCTCACCCCAACCTCTTAGCGCTATCCTCCAGCTTCCCTTTTGGACCCTTACAACTTACCCAAATCACTTCGCGGTTATGTTTTTCTTCCATTTTAGGTCCCTAAAACTTACCCAAATCACTTCGTGGTTAGGTTCTTCTTCCATTTTAGGTCCCTAAAACTGACCCAAATCACTTCGCGATTAGGTTCTTCTTCCATTTTAGGCCCCTAAAACTTACCCAAATCACTTCGCGGTTAGGTTCTTCTTCCATTTTAGGTCCCTAAAACTTACACAAATCACTTTGCGGTTAAGTTCTTCTTCCATTTTAGGTCCCTAAAACTTACCCAAATCACTTCGCGGTTAGGTTCTTCTTCTATTTTAGGTCCCTAAAACTTACTCAAACCACTTCCTGTTCATCTGAATCTCCATCTAGAAATATTATTATAAACCGTCGTTTGTTGTTTATGTATTTGTGTAAATAAATGACACAGAAACGTTTTGTTTAGTATTTTTTGTAATTTCCAGGCCATTTTTTGGGGCCATTGGTTTAAAAGGTAACGTATTACAATTACAAGTATAAAAAGTTAAAAATGTTAAAACACTAAAACTATTTACATTAGGCCAAACAGTGACAGGACCCAGAACACTATTCTTCTTCTGTTGTCCCCAACGAGTCAGCCAGCTGCTGCATATCGGCCACCAACTCAAGGACCCTTCGATTCATTTCTTCCACTCTTGCCCGTGTGGTCCCTGTAAAAAATTGAGAAAAAAACATAAGTTTGCGCTAAATACATGTTTCTGTGGATGGAATGTTTGTTAGTTGGCAACCTAAATAAACACGACATATGTCAGTCTGCTAAGTCATTACTCTAAGGAAGGGGGCAGAGGTCATTCTCTGAAGTCATTACCTAAAGGAAATGGCCACAGATCAGTCTTGTAGGTCATTACTCTAAGGAAGTGGGCAGAGGTCATTCTGGGAAGTCATTACACTAAGGAAGTGGGCAGAGGTCATTCTGGGAAGTCATTACACTAAGGAAGTGGGCAGAGGTCATTCTGGGAAGTCATTACACTAAGGAAGTGGCCAGAGGTCAT
Organism: Gastrophryne carolinensis; assembly: GCA_027917425.1. Classification (NCBI taxonomy): domain Eukaryota; kingdom Metazoa; phylum Chordata; class Amphibia; order Anura; family Microhylidae; genus Gastrophryne; species Gastrophryne carolinensis. The sequence goes on along the minus strand of CM051243.1, from coordinate 123,340,151 downwards.
TCTGGGAAGTCATTACACTAAGGAAGTGGGCAGAGGTCATTCTGGAAAGTCATTACACTAAGGAAGTGGCCAGAGGTCATTCTGGGAAGTCATTACACTAAGGAAGTGGGCAGAGGTCATTCTGGGAAGTCATTACACTAAGGAAGTGGCCAGAGGTCATTATGCTAATTACATTGACTGAATTTATGAATTTGTGTGATCATGTCACTTAACACATACTGCAAAGAATGACATTACAACTTACTTGGTTGGTGGCCGACGGATGCCTCGTTGGGGACAACCCTACGTCCTGGGCCCTGCCACTGTTGGGAAGTAGAGCCTGTTGAGACATGGCAAATAGGGTCACTGATTATGTCTTAGTCAACAGTAATCAAATGTCATTTTCAATTTGTGTGTCACATCACTTACCTTCTCCCTGTGCCTCCTGGCCAAGATCTGCTGCAGCCTGCGCATCTTCACCTGCTCCTGAAGCAACTACAAAAACAGATTAAGGGAATCAGCTTGGGTGGAAATAGCATGGATATGTGTGTGCGGTTACATGAAGAGTCACATACCAAAGGCTCCCGCATGCGTCGCTGGGTACGACTCCCTGCCCACGCCGTGCCGCCCCTCCTCTGTGGAAAGGTCCAGGGGCTGGTCTGAGGAACCAACAGAGGAGGGGTAGGACCGCCGCCCTGGAGATCCACCACCTTCACTTCCAGCAGCAGATTCATGCAGCACTGGTCGGCCCGTGCGCCTCCGGGTGCGGCAAATGCGGTAATCCATTTCCATCACTAACAAAGAAAAGCATTATAACTAAAGGCCTACCTTCTACATCAGTTACATGTGGCATGCAATCGCTATGTACTTACTAGGGAAATGGAGTCAGAAAAACCGCCGCACCCGGGGCATGTGCAGCCGTTTCAGGTCCGACCAATGCTGCATGATCTGCATGTGGGTGAAGGTGGTGTCCGTTTGATGGTGGATTCTGGAAACTATATCCAGGGCGACGGCTCGCTTCTCAAAAGAGTTGGGCAGGTAGTCGTACCTGCGCTCCAGCATGGTCTACAAAACACAATCAAAAACAAGGTTTGAGTGAAATCAGCATACAAATATCTGTGAACAATCGATCATTTGACTAAATGACATTAACATACATATTTGTAGCCTAATACAATCCTTGAAACTGGCCTCAGTGCTGGTTCGCACGTGTGGGCCCTCACTTCAGTTTGCCAAGGAGTTTGATACACTTTTTAAAACAACCGTTTGTTCATGTGCTTCCTTATGGGCTTTCAAAGGCAAATCAAAGGCATTAACCCTTTCAGTGCCAAGCATGTAGATTCTACATGCTCGCTTCCACTCCACTTAAGTGCCAAGCACGTAGAATCTACGTGCTTGACTTTCCCCCCTGCTAGTAAAAAAAATAAAAATCAAAAATACTCACCTGACCCCTCGTTGGATCCGGCTGGGTCTCCTGGGTCTCCCACGGGGGATCGGATGGCTCCAGGAGAGCCCCCGGAATAGCCTCCCCCCCCCCCGTTTGGCAGCATCAGCTGCTAACTGTAAAAAAATAAAAAAATAAAAATGACATTTACTTACCTGCAGTCGCGCTGCCTCCCTCCGGGTCTCCTCTTCACTGGGGGGGCCTCCGATCGCCCCCCCCCAGCCTCTTCAGCTTCAGGGGAGAGCCTGGAAGGGCTCTCCCCCTCCTCTCCCGACGGGCGCCTCCATCTTGCTGTTAAGCCCCGCCCCTTTGGCTTATGACGTCACTCCCGGGCCTCTTGCTGCCTCTTCTCGGCTCAGCTGTCAGATGCGCTGGTGATCGCTGGGCAGAGCAGTGGAGGGGCAGGGGATGCTCTGATCCCCTGCCCCCCCTCCTCTGGCCAGCGATCACCAGGGCATCTGACAGCTGATCACCACAGGAGCTGACAATCGGGTGAGGTGAGTAAAGTAAAAAAAAACTTTTTTTTTTTTTTAATAAATGACATTTTTGTGTGTGTGTGTTTTTTTTAAATGTTAACCCTTTGTGAACTGGTAAGGGGTCCATGAGACCCCTTATACCAGTTCACAAGGCTGGGGTCTGGCAAGCCACCTGCAACTAGCGGGTGGCTTGCCATTAACTCCCGCACCCCCAATTACCTGCCTCCCCACAGCCCAGGGGGGGGGCAGAAGAGCCCGGGCCCACACAGGGTATGTGGGCTCGTAGGCTGCAGGGTGGGGGGCCACAAAAGCTGGCCCCCCCACTCTGTGCCTACAAGCCCCCATAGCTGGTCCCGGGCTGGTTATGACGGGTAAGGGGGACCCTACGTAATTTTTTGTTTTAATTTTAAGGGTTAGGGTTAGTCCTAACCCTAACCCTTAAAATTAAAAAAAAAATGGGTTCCCCCTTCCCGGAGGGGGGACCTTACGTCATTTTTATTTAATTTTTAAGGGTTAGGGTTAGCTTAACCCTAACCCTTAAAATTAAAAAAAAAAATGGGTTCCCCTCTACGTCATTTTTTTTATTTTTAAGGGTTAGGGTTAGCCTAACCCTAACCCTTAAAATTAAAAAAAAAAATTTACGGGTTAGGGTTAGCCTAACCCTAACCCTTAAAATTCAAAAAAAAATTACAAATTTTTTTTGGAGGGTTAGGGTTAGGCTAACCCTAACCCTTAAAAAATAAAAAATAAAAAATAAATACATGGGGGGGTCCCCATTTTTTGGGGGGAATTTTTATTTTTGTATATTTTTTTATTTTTACGGGTTAGGGTTAGCCTAACCCTAACCCTTAAAATTCAAAAAAAAAATAAAAATTTTTTTTTTTAAGGGTTAGGGTTAGGCTAACCCTATTACATAGGCAGGGGGGGGGTCCCCATTTTTTGGGGGGAATTTTTATTTTTGTAAATTTTTTTTATTTTTACGGGTTAGGGTTAGCCTAACCCTAACCCTTAAAATTAAAAAATAAATAATTTTTTTTTTTTTTAAGGGTGAGGTTTAGGGTTAGGCTAACCCTTAAAAAAAAAAAAAAAAAAATGACATGGGGGTCCCCATTTTTGGGGGGGAATTTTTATTTTTGTATATTTTTTTATTTTTAAGGGTTAGCCTAACCCTAACCCTTAAAATTCCCCAAAAAAGGGGGGACCCTATGTCATTTCTGGGGGGATTTTTGAGGGTTAGGGTTAGCCTAACCCTAAACCCTTAAAATTACCCCAAAAATGCCCCCCCCCTGGAAGGGGGGGCCCTATGTAATTTTTTTTTTATTAACCCCCTTATGTTTATAGTGTGGATAGTAGTTGTATTTTATTTGTAAATGTAATAAAGTGCTCTTTTCAGTTTGGGGGGTCTCCAGGGTAAGAATGGGGGGGCTACCGATACATATGTGGTACCGTTGTAATCGGGAGAAATGGGGCTATCACATGCAATATGGTTTTCATTAAAAAAAAAAAAAAAGGTTTTATTTAAAATAAAGGAAACAATTGTTTAAAAAATATATATTTCTGAGCCTCCTAGAGCCTCAATAGGGTTGTAAACCATTTTGCCTTGCTGTAACACGCATAGGATGCGTGCTGGGTTAGTTAAATAATACTGTAAATAAATATCACATGCAGATCAGAGGCATCGCTAATAGAATCGCAGAGCGGCATAATTGCAGAGAATTGAAGTGGCATCACTATGAGGGGCAGGAGCCCAAACATTGCTTTAAAGAGACACTGGAGTTGGCAGCAGCAGGAGCCCAAAAATTGGATGAATCACACCCTGGAGTTGCAAGCAGCAGCAGGAGCCCAAACATTGGCTGAAAGAGACACTGGAGTTGGCAGCAGCAGGAGCCCAAAAATTGACTGACACACCCTGGAGTTTCAAGCAGCAGCAGCAGGAGCCCAAACATAGCTTGAAAGAGACACTGGAGTTGGCTGCAGGAGCCCAAAGATTGGATGAATCACACCCTGCAGTTGCAAGCAGCAGGAGCCCAAATATTACTTTAAAGAGACACTGGATTTGGCAGCAGGAGCCCAAAATTGGACGAATCACACCCTGGAGTTGGCCGCAGCAGCAGCAGCAGGAGCCCAAACATTACTTTAAAGAGACACTGGGGTTGGCTTCAGGAGCCCAAAAATTGGATGAATCACACCCTGGAGTTGGCAGCAGCAGGAGCCCAAACATTACTTTAAAGAGACACTGGAGTTGGCAGCAGGAGCCCAAAGATTGGATGAATCACACCCTGGAGTTGGCAGCAGCAGCAGGAGCCCAAACATTACTTTAAAGAGACACTGGGGTTGGCTTCAGGAGCCCAAAAATTGGATGAATCACACCCTGGAGTTAGCAGCAGCAGGAGCCCAAACATTACTTTAAAGAGACACTGGGGTTGGCTTCAGGAGCCCAAAAATTGGATGATTCACACCCTGGAGTTGGCAGCAGCAGGAGCCCAAACATTACTTTAAAGAGACACTGGGGTTGGCTTCAGGAGCCCAAAAATTGGATGAATCACACCCTGGAGTTGGCAGCAGCAGCAGCAGGAGCCCAAATATTACTTTAAAGAGACACTGGAGAGGCTTCAGGAGCCCAAAAATTGGATGAATCACACCCTGGAGTTGGCAGCAGCAGCAGCAGCAGGAGCCCAAACATTACTTTAAAGAGACACTGGAGTTGGCTTCAGGAGCCCAAAAATTGGATGATTCACACCCTGGAGTTGGCAGCAGCAGCAGCAGCAGCAGGAGCCCAAACATTACTTTAAAGAGACACTGGGGTTGGCAGCAGGAGCCCAAAGATTGGATGAATCACACCATGGAGTTGGCAGCAGCAGCAGGAGCCCAAACATTACTTTAAAGAGACACTGGGGTTGGCAGCAGGAGCCCAAAAATTGGATGAATCACACCCTGGAGTTGGCAGCACTAGCAGCAGCAGGAGCCCAAACATTACTTTAAAGAGACACTGGAGTTGGCTTCAGGAGCCCAAAAATTGGATGATTCACACCCTGGAGTTGGCAGCAGCAGCAGCAGGAGCCCAAACATTACTTTAAAGAGACACTGGGGTTGGCTTCAGGAGCCCAAAAATTGGATGAATCACACCCTGGAGTTTGCAGCAGCAGGAGCCCAAACATTACTTTAAAGAGACACTGGAGTTGGCAGCAGGAGCCCAAAGATTAGATGAATCACACCCTGGAGTTGGCAGCAGCAGCAGCAGCAGGAGCCCAAACATTACTTTAAAGAGACACTGGAGTTGGCTTCAGGAGCCCAAAAATTGGATGAATCACACCCTGCAGTTGCAAGCAGCAGCAGCAGGAGCCCAAACATTACTTTAAAGAGACACTGGAGTTGGCAGCAGGAGCCCAAAGATTGGATGAATCACACCCTGGAGTTGGCAGCAGCAGCAGCAGGAGCCCAAACATTACTTTAAAGAGACACTGGGGTTGGCTTCAGGAGCCCAAAAATTGGATGAATCACACCCTGGAGTTGGCAGCAGCAGGAGCCCAAACATTACTTTAAAGAGACACTGGAGTTGGCAGCAGGAGCCCAAAGATTGGATGAATCACACCCTGGAGTTGGCAGCAGCAGCAGCAGGAGCCCAAACATTACTTTAGTTTAATCTCTTTTTATTGAAATTTTCAATACTAGGAAGACATAACAATATAGACGAAAAAGGTACAGTCATATAGATAGAGTATCAGGTCAGGCCCCCCCCAACCCCATCCCCAGACGCAGCTGGGTCAACGCTAGTGCCTCCCTCCGCCAGTCATCCTCCATGCCAAGCACACGCACCCGGTCATATATTGTGTTTGCATCTCAAACTCCCATTTGTGGGTCATCACGCTACCAAAGTGAGGGTCACCCCTATGCTTGATCAAGTATGGTCACGGCCATCTGCTGGGGGTGCACGTTGAGATCAGGGGTAGCGGGGCAATCCAAATCAGACCGGGGGGGGGTACCCATGACCCGAAAAGAAACAGCAGTAAAAAAGCGGAAAGAAGGTAGAATGGGCTGGGGGGGGGGGTGGGAGAAAATGGGGACAATGGGGAAGGGAGAAGGAGTGTATGGGGAGGGGAAGGCAAAAGTATAGGCCAGGGAACCCCGTAGTGGCATAAATGCTGGTTGGGTATCGCACGTATCGGGTCCCGCCCTGAAGAACACTCATCCGTGGCCATCATCCGCCCTCACGAAGTTCTTTGCTGCGTCCGATTCTCTGAACCTGATCCAGTTCATCCAGGTTGTCCAATGCGAGTCCGTTTCCTCCCTATTTTCCGCTATCAATTCCTCCATTCTCAGTATGTGATCCATTTCAGCAAACCATTCTGCTATGCTTGGGGGAAGATTTCCAGTGTCTAGGGATGATTGATCGTACAGCTGTAAGGAAATATTTGAGGATTCCTTTCTTCGTCTTGGTTACGGAACCCGGGATCAAAGAGAGCAGAGCGACCTCCGGAGTGTTCAATACCATCGAGCCCTCCACTTCCGTATGAATCTTGAAGACGGTGTCCCAAAGCTTCCGAATTGGGGGGCATTCCCACCAAATGTGCAAAATCCCTCCCCGAGGTGCCCCACACCTCCAGCATGCATCCGACCCACCAGGTGCGTATGACGCGATATCTGCCGGGCACCTGTACCACCGCGTGAGGAGCTTATAGTTCTTCTCCTGAGCTGAGCTGGCCCCCACAAGTTTATGTGTCAGCGCGAAGATCTTCCGAGTCTCCTCATCTGTGATGGTTATCCCCAGGTCTTTCTCCCACTTGGACATAAACTCCAGCTCCGAGGTGTGGCTGGACGCAACCAGTATACTATAGAATACCGAAATCACATGCTCCAATGGTTGCGCCAGCGTGAGGCATTCTTCCAAGGGCGTCAGTGGGAGGGATGCCCCGGTCAAGCGCCCCCCTGTAGCAAGAAATGCCTCCAGTTGCCAGTGGTGAAGCCAGGATAAATGACTGCTCCAAGCTCGCTCTCTTAATTCTGCTAGGGATGGCAGCCTCCCTCCTACCAGAATGTCCCTCATCCTTACGTCCTCCGCTTCTCTCCATATCAAGAATCGGGGCGTGTTCTGTCCTGGTGCGAACTCCGGGTTGTTGAATAGGGGCATCAGGGGGCCTGGCCTACTCACCAGCTCCCCCCGTCGCTGCAGTCTATCCCAGTTGGAAAGAAAATGCTGGACCAAGTATGGGAATCCTTTTCTATTAGCATCACATGCGGTGGACACCCATGGGAGGGAGCACGGGTTATACCCCAGGAGGTCCCGCTCCAACCGCACCCAGAGTTTGTCCTCTTTCCTATATTTCCAGTCTGCCATCCTCGTAATGACCGCAGCCGCATGGTAAAGTCTTATATCCGGTGCCCCTGTCCCGCCAGCCTTCTTGGGCCTAGCTAATACGTTAAATCTGATGCGCGGCTTCCGTGAGCCCCAGATAAACTTTGAGAATGCCGCTTGTATGGCCTTAAAAAAGCTCCGGGGGAGACTGATGGGTATTGTTTGAAAGAGGTAAAGGAAACGGGGGAGGACGTCCATCTTCAGAATGTTAATCCTTCCGAACCACGAGTACCGACCTCTATCGTATTTTGCAAGGTCTTGAGTGACTTTATTCTGCAGTGCTCTGAAATTCAACTCGTAGAGGTTGTTTAGGTCCGATGGTATTAGGGTTCCCAGGTATTTTATTGCGGAGGGTTGCCATTTAAAGGGGAAGTTTCTCCGGAGCCTTTCCATTAAGGGCTGGGGCAAGGTAAGGTTCAATGCGTAATTGACACGGAAATTGGACAACCGACCAAAGCGTTCAAACTCCTTAAGGACTGATGGGAACGATATGTCCGGAGAGGTCAGATGGAGAAGTAGATCGTCCACAAAGATTGATGTTTTGTACTGCCGTCCCCCACATTCAATTCCCTTGATGTCCGGGTTGTTTCTTAAGGCTATCGCCAGGTGTTCCATTGTTAGTATGTATAACAGGGGCGAGAGGGGGCAGCCCTGACGGGTACCGTTTGTAATTGTGAAAGGTTCTGACAACATACCGTTGACTCTCACGCGTGCCCAAGGGTTCTGGTATAACGCCAAAATCTTAGAGATAATAGTGGGGTCCATACCAATCTGGGAGAGGGTTGCCCTAAGAAAGCGCCAGCTTACCCTGTCGAACGCCTTCTCGGCGTCGCATGATAAGACACAAGCCGGAGTGCCCATCCTGTGTACATGGGCAATGAGGTCCAGCAATTTATTGGTATTATCTCTGGCCTCGCGACCAGGGACGAATCCTACTTGGTCCAGGTGTATTAATTGAGGAATCAGTGGTTTAATTCTGGTGGCTATCACTTTTGCATAGAGTTTCAGGTCAACATTTAGCAAAGAAATAGGCCTGTAGCTGCCGCATGCTGAGGGATCTTTTCCCGGCTTAGGGATCACCGTGACCGTGGCCTCCAAAGCCTGCCTCGGGAAAGGATTGTCCGTCCCTACATAGTTAAAGGCCCTCACCAGCCAGGGAGCGAGTTGCGGGGCCAAAGTCTTAAAGAATCGCGGGGTGAAGCCGTCCGGTCCTGGGCTTTTCCCCGCAGGGGCTTCTTTGATCGCTTTCAGGACCTCAGGTTCTGTAAAGGGTACTTCCAAGTCTGTTGAAGATTCCTCAGAGATTGTTGGGAGTGGAGTCTCCTCTATGTAGTCGGTTATATTTGCCTCCAGGGCTGCCTCTGAGGCTTGTGAGGGGTCTCGTTGGAGGTTATATAAGCTGCTATAGAAGCTCCTAAATACCTCCGGGATCTTGGCTGGATCTGTGATGATCTCTCCTTTCCCCGAGTTGATATTCGGGATGAATGTCACTCCTGCTTTGTAGTGGAGAGACCTGGCCAGAAGTCTCCCGCACTTATTCGCTTGTTCATACATTGCGGCCTGTCTCCTGTTTTTGTATCTGAGATGTGCCTGGTCGTAGATCTTTAGCAATTTGTTTCTATTGAGCGAGAGCTCAGATAGCAGTTCCGGAGTGGGGTCCTGCTTGTGTCTGGTCTCCAGATCGTTGATAGTTTGCAGTGTCTTAGCGACCAGTGCCGCCTTCTCGCGTTTCAGTCTGGAGCCCTCCTGAATGAACACTCCCCTGAAAACGCACTTAAGTGCTTCCCATTGTGTCGCCGGCGAGCAGTCGTCCCCTACGTGATCAGCTGTGAAATTAGTGATCGCCTCTTTAATTTTATTCAGGCACGTCGCATCCCTTAGGAGGTTATCATTCAGGCGCCAACTCCAGCTTTTCGGCGCTGCGCTCGGCAAGTCAAATGTTACAAAGACCGTCGCGTGGTCCGACCATAAGAAGGGGCCAATGCGGGCTTCAGGATGCCACTGTAAAGCGTGATGGCTTAAGAGGATATAGTCAATGCGACTATAAGAACCATGTATGGGAGAAAAGAACGTATAGTCCTTAGTCTGCCCATGTTCCAGTCTCCATACATCTATCAGCTGCATGCCATGGAGCGCTTTTCTCAAGGACTGGAGCCTTCCCAGTGGTATTGAGGACTTACCGGATGAGGAATCCAAAGCGGGATCCAACGTGAGGTTGAAGTCTCCCCCAAGAATTAAGATTCCCTCCGTAAACTCCTCCAACTTCCTAAGGTATTTCTGAAGGGCCCCAGTTTGGTCCTGGTTCGGCAAGTACAAGTTTGCCACCGTGTATCTCTTATTGTGGATTTCCATTTTAAGGAAAACGAACCTCCCCTCGGGGTCCGCCTGGTGGGCTATCTCCGTGAAGGGAAGGGATTTATGGACTGCTATGGACGCTCCTCGCGATTTGCCTTGTGGGTTGGTGCTGTGGTACCAGGATGTGAAGTATCTATGGTGCAAGTTTGGTACCTTGTCTCCCTGGAAGTGAGTTTCCTGGAGAAGGAGAATGCTCACCTTTTGTTTGTGCAGGTCATGTAACACTTTAGAGCGCTTTTCAGGCACATTGAGTCCTTTGACATTCAGGGAGCAGACTGTCAGCTTAGCCATTTCTCGCGATAGGCGTCAGCCCCGTGACAAGCGCAGGACAAGGCGGTGAGAGCAGAGGCCCACCAACAAATGGCCAGGGGGGGTTGAAGGCACAAAGTGGGGCGTAAGGTAGGGAGAGGTAAGATCTAGGAGCAGCAGGGGAAAACGTGGAGGGGTGGGAGGATAGGGGAAGAGAGAGAAGGAAGAGCTAGAATGGGACAGAGGGGGGGAAGCGAAAAGATGGGAGGGGAAAGGTGGGGGAAACGGGGCAGGTGGACCCGTGTAACGGGGGGGTGGAAGGAGAGTGGGCTGGGTTAGCCAATCAGATGCACCCCACCTGTAAGGGAGGAGAGAGGGCAGGTATGGGACAGGGTTGGGGGAGCAAATTCCGGGTATGGGTTAGTTTGGAAGCGGGACACCGGGATCAGGTGTGCCTGCAAGAGGATCTAATACGAGGGGTTTCGCGGTGCGAAAAGCCACGAACACCCTCTTTTCCCTGGCTAGGTCAGCGCCAGGAGAACTGGCGCAGAACCCAATCAGGGACACCTAAGTTGGGGAAGTGGAAGACGAGAACAGCATAGGCGTAGGAGATGCACACACTGATAAGCACTGTCACAACATGCATGGACTAATAGAAGGAAACAAGAAATATCAAAAGGGAATAAAAAACTAGTGTCTCTTCAATTGAAGGCGCAAACAGCATTGTAACATTATGACATTGTAGTATCTAGTGGGCGTGAGGTCTCGGGGCGGTGTCTGTGAATGATCACCCTGGGTAGGGGGGATCATCGTCCCCTCCCATGGGCTCCCAGGTCTCCCCCGTCCGCCCCCCGCGTATATCGGGGGAGGGTGCGGGGCGGAGCAGCCAGGCCCCGGCTCAATCCAGTGGCCCAAAGACCCCAGCACCTCCATGAAGGAGAGCGCTGAAAACAACGACACCAAACCCCTCGGCCCGGGCCCAGGAGGTACGAATCATCAGACATTGACACATTTAAAGCTCAATAATGGTTCTGTAATAAAAAAAAAATGCAACAGTTTAAACATTTCGGGTAACGGAATTTCAACACATTGACGGGGAGGCACGCCCCCCACCCCACCCAGCCCCACCCCCACCCCACCCAGCCCCACCCCCACCCCACATCAAGTGGGCGTGCGAGCAGGCCCAGGCAGCCCGGGGGACGAGCCAACCCGCCGGGGCCCCCCCCACAGGGCATCCCAGGGCGACCACCAGACTATAAACCAGGACAGCTAAGCAATTTTAATTTACTACCGTGAGGGAGAGTGTGGCCAGAGCCAGGCCCCCCCCCAGTTAAAGACCCCAAGGTTCCCCCAGCCTCTCGTCTCCCCCACAGAGCCGCCCGGAACTCAACATACCCCATTACCCACCCCCCGGGATTCCATACCCCCTCCGAGGCATGACCCCCCGGGAGGGGGCGAGCCCCCTCGTCCCCATCATGGGAAAAGGGCTTCCATCAACTGTCCCGGGTCAGCAAACTAGATGTATATGTTGGCGGGGGGTTAGGGCGCGGGCCCAACCCCAGGGTCCAGGAGGCAAAGCGGAAAAGAAAGAGGGGGCGGGGGGGGACTCACCGCCCACCCCCCATCCGACCTCAGGCTCTATCACCTGGCGGGGGCTCCCGACGTCTCGGGCCCCCCCTGGCTCCTCCAGGCGGCATACGCGGTCCTCGACCTCGAGGTGTGCCTGCAAGAGGATCTAATACGAGGGGTCCATTTCTGCGGACTATGAGGTGAAACGGGAACCCCCAACGATAGGAGGCCCCCTGTCGCTGGATCACCTCTAGTAAGGGCCGCATTGCTCTCCTCATTTGAAGTGTCCTGGATGAGAGGTCCGGGAGGACCGCCACGGAAGAGTCCCCGAATCTGGTAAGGCCCTTCTCCCACGCTTTTCTCAGGATGTCTTCCTTGGTCTTGTAGTGATGTATTCTGCAAATCACGTCTCTAGGACGTTGTTCATTCGCCGGTCTGGGGCCCAGAGCACGATGAATTCTGTCGAGAGCTATGTCAGCCGCGGGGGGGGGACCCCAGGATCGAATTGAAGATGGTTTTAGCTGCGCGTTCCAGTTCTGGTTGAGTGACCTCCTCCGAGAGCCCCCGCAGCCTGACGTTGTTGCGTCTACTTCGATTTTCGATATCATCCAGACTCAGGTAGAGGGCGGAGGTATGTCTTCTCTCCTCTCTTTGCGATTGCTCCAGGGTCGCCACTCTCTGGATCAGGGCGGACTGGTCCTGTTCAATGGAATCCACTCTGTGAGAGACTTCTGATATGGAGTTTTGGAGTGTGCTGAGTTCTCTTCGGAGAGTATTCTCCATCTGTGCAATATATCCATCAAAATCTGAGCGAGAAGGGAGCGCCCGCAAGGCATCCGAGATGTTGGCTCTAACTACTTCCGCCAGGGCCGAAAGCAGGGACAGGGGTACATGATGCGTTGCCGGGGGTATCCCGGCCGGGGAGGCTGCAGGCGAGACTGCCATAAGGTCGTTGCTACTCCTGGGTGGGGGGAGCCCAGGGGACCAGGCCCCACTTTCAGAAATGGATCCCGCATTCCAAGATCCTGCAGGGGACAAGTGGATCTCCCCGGGAGCACTCCACTCCCCCGCATCGGGGGCATCCCAAACTCCTCCCCCAGGAGCAGATTCTGTCATGGCACATGGTAGTTGGGAGCTCGCATCTCCGCCCTCCGTCTCGCACTCCCGGAGTTCCCCAGAGCCACGTCGGGGGACTGAGCCCATCCCCCCCCCTGTGCCGTGGTCCGGTCGGGTCTGAGGGCCAGGAGGGGGTCTCTGTCCACATGTCAGCCTGGCGTGGTCGGTGCAGGTGTGGGGGCAGTCTCCCACTGTGTGGAGGGGTCCTGGTCTCTGCCCCTGCAGGCTCCCACTGCGCTGCATCATAGTGTGTGTGTGTGGGTCTCTCCGGGCTGTGTACCCTGCCAGTCTCCACCTACCCCCACCTCTCCTTCATATTCAGCCGTCAGTCGAGGTGTCAGCATGAGGGCACACTCACCGCTCCTCCTGTCAGGGGAATCCGAGCCTCCGCTCCCCGCCACCTCTACCTCTCTCTCCTCACGCGGCGTCATCGCTTCTCTCTCCGGCCGCACCGTCACCTCTGCCGTCAGTCCCGCTCCTGCACGCTCGGTAGCAGGCGCTCCCCGGGGACCCCGATCTCCACCTCCTCCGCTGACAGCCCGGGCCAGTAAGGGAGATCCCGACCCGGCGCCGACATCCTCTCGCGCCCCACATGTCCTGGGTGCGCTCCTCTGCCGCGTCGCCGCCATTTTCTCAGCGCGGTCCTCAGCCCCAGTGTGGCCCGCCGCTCCGAAATACTGGGCTATGGTGGCCAGCTGCCGCCTCCTCGGTGTGCCCACACGTGTCCTGCGCCTGGGCATTAAAGGTAAGTGTACCGCAGAGCGCCCGTTCGTCCGTTTTTTTCCTCGCCCTGTGCAGAGCTCCTGGTTTGTGCTCCCTACACCGCCATCGGCTAGCCACGCCCCCCCAAACATTACTTTAAAGAGACACTGGGGTTGGCTTCAGGAGCCCAAAAATTGGATGAATCACACCCTGGAGTTGGCAGCAGCAGCAGCAGGAGCCCAAACATTACTTTAAAGAGACACTGGGGTTGGCTTCAGGAGCCCAAAAATTGGATGAATCACACCCTGGAGTTGGCATCAGCAGGAGCCCAAAAATTGGCCTAAAGACATAAATATGTTTTGCACCATTTGGAAAGTGTAAAACGTGGCACCATGCTGAATCTAGTCGCATGCATCAGGCATTGGTGGGTGGAAATCCTGGCTGATCCATCCCTGATTCATTTTGACAAAGGTGAGTCTCTCCACATTTTTAGTTGACAGACGAGTTCTCCGCGCCGTAACTATGGCCCCCGCCGCACTAAACACCCGCTCAGATGGCACGCTACTTGCCGGGCAGGACAGCTTTTCCAGGGCAAACTCTGCTAGTTGCGGCCGCAAATCAAGTTTGGCTGCCCAGAAGTCCAGCGGATCCTCAAGGTGTGTTGGCATGGTCATGTCAAAGTATGACATGACCTGCTGGTTCAGGCCCGTGCGCCTCCGAGTGCGGCGAATGCGGTAATCCATTTCCATCACTAACAAAGAAAAGCATTATAACTAAAGGCCTACCTTCTACATCAGTTACATGTGGCATGCAATCGCTATGTACTTACTAGGGAAATGGAGCCCGAAAAACCGCCGCACCCGGGGCATGTGCAGCCGTTTCAGGTCCGACCAATGCTGCATGATCTGCATGTGGGTGAAGGTGGTGTCCGTTTGATGGTGGATTCTGGAAACTATCTCCAGGGCGACGGCTCGCTTCTCAAAAGAGTTGGGCAGGTAGTCGTACCTGCGCTCCAGCATGGTCTACAAAACACAATCAAAAACAAGGTTTGAGTGAAATCAGCATACAAATATCTGTGAACAATCGATCATTTGACTAAATGACATTAACATACATATTTGTAGCCTAATACAATCCTTGAAACTGGCCTCAGTGCTGGTTCGCACGTGTGGGCCCTCACTTCAGTTTGCCAAGGAGTTTGATACACTTTTTAAAACAACCGTTTGTTCATGTGCTTCCTTAGGGGCTTTCAAAGGCAAATCAAAGGCATTAACCCTTTCAGTGCCAAGCATGTAGATTCTACGTGCTCGCTTCCACTCCACTTAAGTGCCAAGCACGTAGAATCTACGTGCTTGACTTTCCCCCCTGCTAGTAAAAAAAATAAAAATCAAAAATACTCATCTGACCCCTCGTTGGATCCGGCTGGGTCTCCTGGGTCTCCCACGGGGGGGATCGGATGGCTCCAGGAGAGCCCCCGGAATAGCCCCCCCCCCCCCGTTTGGCAGCAGCAGCTGCTAACTGTTAAAAAATAAAAAAATAAAAATGACATTTACTTACCTGCAGTCGCGCTGCCTCCCTCCGGGTCTCCTCTTCACTGGGGGGGGCCTCCGATCGCCCCCCCCAGCCTCTTCAGCTTCAGGGGAGAGCCTGGAAGGGCTCTCCCCCTCCTCTCCCGACGTGCGCCTCCATCTTGCTGTTAAGCCCCGCCCCTTTGGCTTATGACGTCACTCGCGGGCCTCTTGCTGCCTCTCCTCGGCTCAGCTGTCAGATGCCCTGGTGATCGCTGGGCAGAGCAGTGGAGGGGCAGGGGATGCTCTGATCCCCTGCCCCCCCTCCTCTGGCCAGCAATCACCAGGGCATCTGACAGCTGATCACCACAGGAGCTGACAATCGGGTGAGGTGAGTAAAGTAAAAACAAACGTTTTTTTTTTTTAATAAATGACATTTTTGTGTGTGTGTGTTTTTTTTTTATGTTAACCCTTTGTGAACTGGTAAGGGGTCCATGAGACCCCTTATACCAGTTCACAAGGCTGGGGTCTGGCAAGCCACCTGCAACTAGCGGGTGGCTTGCCATTAACCCCCGCACCCCCAATTACCTGCCTCCCCACAGCCCAGGGGGGGGGGCAGAAGAGCCCGGGCCCACACAGGGTATGTGGGCTCGTAGGCGGCAGGGTGGGGGGGCCACAAAAGCTGGCCCCCCCACTCTGTGCCTACAAGCCCCCATAGCTGGTCCCGGGCTGGTTATGACGGGTAAGGGGGACCCTACGTAATTTTTTGTTTTAATTTTAAGGGTTAGGGTTAGGGTTAGTCCTAACCCTTAAAATTAAAAAAAAAATGGGTTCCCCCCCCGGAGGGGGGACCTTACGTCATTTTTATTTAATTTTTAAGGGTTAGGGTTAGCTTAACCCTAACCCTTAAAATGAAAAAAAAAAATGGGTTCCCCTCTACGTCATTTTTTTTCTTTTTAAGGGTTAGGGTTAGCATAACCCTAACCCTTAAAATTAAAAAAAAAAATTTACGGGTTAGGGTTAGCCTAACCCTAACCCTTAAAATTAAAAAAAAATTAAAATTTTTTTTTGAGGGTTAGGGTTAGGCTAACCCTAACCCTTAAAAAATAAAAAATAAAAAAAATGACGGGGGGGGTCCCCATTTTTTGGGGGGAATTTTTATTTTTGTAAATTTTTTTATTTTTACGGGTTAGGGTTAGCCAAAACATTACTTTAAAGAGACACTGGGGTTGGCTTCAGGAGCCCAAAAATTGGATGAATCACACCCTGGAGTTGGCAGCAGCAGCAGCAGGAGCCCAAACATTACTTTAAAGAGACACTGGAGTTGGCTTCAGGAGCCCAAAAATTGGATGAATCACACCCTGGAGTTGGCCGCAGCAGGAGCCAAAACATTACTTTAAAGAGACACTGGGGTTGGCTTCAGGAGCCCAAAAATTGGATGAATCACACCCTGGAGTTGGCAGCAGCAGCAGCAGGAGCCCAAACATTACTTTAAAGAGACACTGGGGTTGGCAGCAGGAGCCCAAAGATTGGATGAATCACACCCTGGAGTTGGCAGCAGCAGCAGGAGCCCAAACATTACTTTAAAGAGACACTGGGGTTGGCAGCAGGAGCCCAAAAATTGGATGAATCACAGCCTGGAGTTGGCAGCAGCAGCAGCAGGAGCCCAAACATTACTTTAAAGAGACACTGGGGTTGGCTTCAGGAGCCCAAAAATTGGATGAATCACACCCTGGAGTTGGCAGCATCAGCAGCAGCAGCAGGAGCCCAAACATTACTTTAAAGAGACACTGGGGTTGGCTTCAGGAGCCCAAAAATTGGATGAATCACACCCTGGAGTTGGCAGCAGCAGCAGCAGGAGCCCAAACATTACTTTAAAGAGACACTGGGGTTGGCTTCAGGAGCCCAAAAATTGGATGAATCACACCCTGGAGTTGGCATCAGCAGGAGCCCAAAAATTGGCCTAAAGACATAAATATGTTTTGCACCATTTGGAAAGTGTAAAACGTGGCACCATGCTGAATCTAGTCGCATGCATCAGGCATTGG
Source organism: Gastrophryne carolinensis (assembly GCA_027917425.1). Classification (NCBI taxonomy): domain Eukaryota; kingdom Metazoa; phylum Chordata; class Amphibia; order Anura; family Microhylidae; genus Gastrophryne; species Gastrophryne carolinensis. Next base: position 123,323,352 of record CM051243.1, on the reverse strand, counting down.
TGGGTGGAAATCCTGGCTGATCCATCCCTGATTCATTTTGACAAAGGTGAGTCTCTCCACATTTTTAGTTAACAGACGAGTTCTCCGCGCCGTAACTATGGCCCCCGCCGCACTAAACACCCGCTCAGATGGCACGCTACTTGCCGGGCAGGACAGCTTTTCCAGGGCAAACTCTGCTAGTTGCGGCCGCAAATCAAGTTTGGCTGCCCAGAAGTCCAGCGGATCCTCAAGGTGTGTTGGCATGGTCATGTCAAAGTATGACATGACCTGCTGGTTCAGGTCCTGCTCCAGGTCTTCCTGCTGCTCATGAGTAGCCTCACTATGCGGGTGTAGAAAGCTACTCATTAGCGACTGAAGACTGAGGCTGCTGCTGATGGAGCTGCTGCTGCTGCTCCTGCCAACCCCCCCAGCAGCCATGACAGTGGAAGGTGAGCACAGAGGTCCCCTCGAGTCAGACCTGCGAGAGTATGGACCATGGCGCAGATAGGCATCGGCCAACTGCCTACGTAGAATGTCTTTGTAGTAGTTCAGTTTGTCCTCCCTCTCGGTGGGTTTAAAAAATGCCCCCATTTTGTGCTGGAAGCGAGGGTCCAATAAGGTGGACAGCCAGAAGTCATCCCGCCGACAGATGGAAACAATTCTGGGGTCACTACGCAAGCACGTGAGCATGCTTCCTGCCATTTGCACAAGTGACTCGGATGGACTACCTGTCTCCATCACCACTGCATACTGCCACGGTGTGCCCGGGTCCTCTGTCTCACCTTCCTCAAAAACCTCTAGCTCCTCTGGCTGCTCCAGCTCCTCCTCTCCTGTCCGCTGACTAGATAAACCAGCCATTTCGCCAAGCCTAAACTGTGTTTCGCTGGGCAACACCTCCTCCTCTTCCTCCTCCTCCTCCAGTTCAGGTCCAACGGGGTTCATGTGGCCGTAAGATGTAAACGCCATGTCTCTAGTGCCCTGACCAGCCATGGTTTCCAACATGTGCTGTAGTACATGAAGCAGTGGAATCACGTCGTTCATCCCGTAATCCTGCCGACTGACAAATAAAGTGGCTTCCTCAAAGGGCCTGAGCAAACGGCAGGTGTCACGTATGAGCTGCCACTGGTTGACATTGAAGTTACACAGGGGAGTCCCCCTATCTGCTTGGATCATCAGGAAATCCGTGATGGCTTTTCTCTCTTCATATAATCGGTCCAACATGTGAAGGGTGGAATTCCAACGGGTGGAAATATCGCAAATCAGACTATGTTGGGGGATACCGTTCTGACGCTGTAGCTCAAGAAGGGTGTGTTTGGCGGTGTATGAGTGGCTGAAGTGCATGCAAAGTTTCCTTGCAGTTGTTAGGATGTCTTGCAGATGGGGGGAACACTTCAGAAACCGCTTGACAACCAGATTGAAGACGTGAGCCATGCAGGGGGCATGGGTCAGGCTTCCTTGGCGCAGCGCAGACAAAATGTTCTTCCCATTGTCGGTAACCATGATTCCCATTTTAAGTTTTCTTGGAGTAAGCCATGTTTGGATTTTCTGATGAATAAATTTAAGCAGTTCCTCCCCTGTGTGACTCCGTTTGCCAAGACAAACCATGTGAAGCATTGCGTGACACCTCCGTGCCCTGCACACATGGTAGACTGGAGGGGCACTGAGACTTGAGCCTACAGTGCAGGGTGAGGAGATGGCGGAGGATGAGGAGGCCGAGTCGCACAGTGTCACAAGCCCAACGGGCAGGGAACACGGAGGCCGAAGCGGCGTGACCTGTCCAAGTTGCTGCTGCAAAGGGACCACATTTACCCAGTGGGCCGTAAACGACATGTACTGTCCCTGACCGTAGTTACAGCTCCAGACGTCGGCGCTGCCATGCACTTTGCTACACACCGACAGGCTCAAGGACTGGGCCACCTTCTGTTCAACAAAAGTGTGCAGCGCTGGTACTGCCTTCTTGGCAAAGAAATGACAGCTTGGGACTCTCCACCTCGGCTCGGCACAAGCCATCAGTTCTCTGAAAGGTGCAGAGTCCACCACCTGAAAAGGGAGCGACTGCAGCACCAGCAACTTGGACAGGAGCACATTCAGCTTCTGCGCCGTAGGATGAGTGGGCGCATACTGCTGTCTCTTGGACATGGCTTCGCTGATGGATTGCTGGCGGGATGCATGACTTGGAGGAGGAGGAGGAGGAGCAGGAGCGACAGAGGATGGGTATGATGCACAGCTGCCTTCGGCTGAGGTGCTGGAGCCTTGGCTGGCAGAAATTGGGAGCGGCGTGCCACTCGGTGAGGAAGCAGTCTGGCCCACCTCTCCGGAGCCTAGGTTCTCCCAGGCCGCTTTATGGTGACGCTGCATATGTTGACGCAGGGCCGTGGTGCCAACATTTGGACCCTGGCCACGCTTCACCTTCTGCCTACATATCTTGCATGTGGCCATGTTACCCTCCTGCGGATGCTTCAGGAAAAACTGCCACACTGCCGAGTAGCTACTTTTCACACCCCCTGGCCTCACTGATTCACTGCTGCTGTTGCCAACTACAGGAACCCCTGCTCCACTACCTCCCGATAAGGTAGACTGCCGCACAGCAGGTGCTCTACCCCGGCCCCGGCCGGCTCCAGCCTTTGGAATTGTGCCCCCATGCTGACTGCTACCACCTTGCTGCCTCAGCTGCTGACTCCGGGGCAACCTGCGCCCCTCTTCTCCTGATGATGATGATGAAGCCCCTTCATCACCCGGCTCCCAAGTGCGATCGGCTTCATCATCATCATCATCATCATCATCATCATCATCACCGAGTTGTGGCTGTAGCTCCCTGATCTTATCGGTTTCAGTGTCTGGCGCAGGAGCTGGAAAGCTCCCAACACCCACATCACTCTCCACATCACTATTTCTGTGCGGAGCTAAAGAAGGCACCTCCATTTCATGGCTGGCCAGTAGCTGCTGGCTGTCCTCCAGATGATCGTCCTCCTCACTAAAAAGTGGAGCTGAACCCAAAGCATGGGATACGTCGCTGGGGGAGGGAACGGCGTAGGACAGAGTCAGTGGGGGGACAGGGACTGCTCTCGGGGCAAGCCAACTCAGGGTTGTGTCTGAGGAACCGACCGACCCTAGACTGGGGCTCTCAGACGTATGTCGAGATGATGTGGTTGTTGATGAGCGCGTCAACCAATCTACCACGGCAGATGCGTTACTGGTGGAGACCCGACCGCTAGCAGATACTGGCAGATTAGGTCTCTCAGCGTGACTCCTGCTGCTACTGGCCCCCAGTCTGTTGCGACCTCTGCCTGCGGAATCTTGGCCTCTGCCACTCCTTTTTTCACTTCCAGGCACTTGTCTGCCTGACATAGTCTAACTGGCGTGGTAGTAGGTGATATTTTAAGAACCCCCAGGCAGCGGTGGGTCTATATGAAACAGAATATAATGCACACCAAAAGTGAGCAGTAACACTCAGCCTCCAACAGGCCTGCTTAGTGTAAATAAGAGAGCTGCTTAGTGTAAATAAAGAGGGGTATGGTATGTTACAGAATGGGATGCCCCAACAGCAGAGCACCTGGGAGCAGTAGTACTATGCACAGCAAAAGTGTCTTTATCAGGCCAAATTACTTTTAGAAGAAGTGCAAAGGGTTATAGTAAATAGAGGCTGGTGTTGTCACAGAATGGGATGCCCCAACAGCAGAGCACCTGGGAGCAGTAGTACTATGCACAGCAAAAGTGTCTTTATCAGGCCAAATTACTTTTAGAATAAGTGCAAAGGGTTATAGTAAATAGAGGCTGGTGTAGTCACAGAATGGGATGCCCCAACAGCAGTGCACCTGGGAGCAGTAGTACTATGCAAAGCAAAAGTGTCTTTATCAGGTCAAATTACTTTTAGAATAAGTGCAAAGGGTTATAGTTAATAGAGGCTGGTGTAGTCACAGAATGGGATGCCCCAACAGCAGAGCACCTGAGAGCAGTAGTACTATGCACAGCAAAAGTGTCTTTATCAGGCCAAATTACTTTTAGAATAAGTGCAAAGGGTTATAGTAAATAGAGGCTGGTGTAGTCACAGAATGGGATGCCCCAACAGCAGTGCACCTGGGAGCAGTAGTACTATGCAAAGCAAAAGTGTCTTTATCAGGCCAAATTACTTTTAGAATAAGTGCAAAGGGTTATAGGAAATAGAGGCTGGTGTAGTCACAGAATGGGATGCCCCAACAGCAGTGCACCTGGGAGCAGTAGTACTATGCAAAGCAAAAGTGTCTTTATCAGGCCAAATTACTTTTAGAATAAGTGCAAAGGGTTATAGTAAATAGAGGCTGGTGTAGTTACAGAATGGGATGCCCCAACAGCAGAGCACCTGGGAGCAGTAGTACTATGCAAAGCAACAGTGGTTAACCAGGGTGAAACAGCTAACAAAGCCAGTGACCCAGGCAGTAACACTCAAAACTCAAAACAAAAAAAAATCCCTGTCACTGCATCCGTTTTTTTCCTACCTTTCCCTGCTTCTCCCTGACTTCCTGCCTGTCTCTCGCCTGTCTACTGGCTGTCCCTAACTCTCTACCTATCTCTCCCTGAATACAGTCTGCAGTGTCCTCCTGAGTCCTGGCTCTCACGAATGCAATAGACAAATGCGCAAAAGCAAGATGGCCGCCGCCTTATATAGCGCTGTGACGTCACCGGGCTTGCTGGCTGCTGATAGGCTGCATGTGACTGTTCCAGCATACACTGCCCCAGCTCGACCGAATCGCGGGGAAATTCGGATTCGATCCGAATCGAATTTGTCATGAAATTCGGATCGAATCCGGGTTCGTCCGGATCGATTCGCTCATCCCTACTCTGCTGCAAAAATTGTATATGTAATGTATATAATTTTTCTGGAAATTCCAGCAAAAATCACGGTTAATCATGCCGCAAAATGGGGAAAAATGACCTGTCAACAGAGGGTGACAAAACTTAAAGTAGGCTGACAATTAAAAGGGTTAATAGTACCTATGCATGTTGGGTATTTTTCTGCTCGGGGGACCTTGCGCTTTCAGATTTAGTTTGTTTTTTCTTATTTGCATATTGATATTTTAGGAAAACATGGTTTTTATTCTGCTTTTTTATAATTGTTTTTAGGGAAACCCTGTGCAACCTAAGAATTCTTCAATGGATTACTTCCAGAAAGATGAGCCCACTACAACAAGCTGGGTACTCTTAGAAAGCTTAACATGTGTACTTTCAGGGAATATATGGTTTGTGGGGATATTCTAAATTTAAAGGGTTGTTTTGGTTGAAAAATCGCAAGGTGCGCACTTTGTCTGCAGAGCTGAAATTTTGAAGTAAAATTACCGTTATGCGCATGCTTTACTTTGGGGTGTTTTGGCAACTCTTCCCTTGACAGTACCTATGCATGTTGGGTATTGTTCTGTTCGGGGGTTGTTGCTTTTTCAGATTTTACTTGTTTTTTTCTGTTTGCATATAGTTTTTTTTAGAAAAATGTGGCTTTTATTCTTCTTTTTTATTCTTTTTTAGGGAAACTCTGAGCAACCAAAGAATTGATTGAGGGATTACTTCCAGTAAATTGCGCCCATGTCAACAAACCTGGTACGCCTAGAAAGCCTGAGGTGTATACTTCCAGAGAATATATAGTTTTTGGGGGGTATTTCAAATTTAAAGGGTTCTTTTTCTGGAAAGACCGCAAGGTGTGCTTAGCGCGGTGCATAGTTGTATTTTATCTGAAAATCTCCTAAAGCGCTGTTTCAGTTTGGGGGAGTCTCCTGGGCAGGAAAGGGTGTCTACCTATACATATGTGGTAACGCTGTGACCAGGATTAATTGGGCTTTCACATGCAATAAGATTTTATTGACAAACTTACATTTTTCATTACAAAAAAACACTACAAATTGCAATTTTTTTTCACCCAAAAGTATTGAGAATACACCTAAAAAATTACAAACAAGACATTTCATGTTAAAGCCCAGACTCTGCTGAAAAAAACAATATATCATTTTCCTGGGAAATCCCTTCAAAAATCACATTTGAACATGGGAAGCGCAAAATAGTGCAAAATGGTCTGGCACCAAGGGTGACAAAAACTCCAGGTAGGCTGGCAGCGAAAGGGTTAAAAGACACTTACAAGCATGATGATCTCTTCTTGTTGGCGGGTGAAGATTGTGGGCTCCATCTTGCCTCTTGTCTGCAGCAGATAAGTAATGCCCCTGCAGTTTCTGGGTTCCGCGTGGCCGGACGAACGACCGTACGCACGCGTACGCGAACGCGTAAACGTCAGACCCCGGCATTAGTATTTAAAGGGGCCTGGAGCCACAGCTCATTCTCTTTCAGAGTCTATTCATGATGCCAGCAAAAAAAAAAAACGCAGCAAAGGCCAAAGCAGCCAAGGAAGCCAGCCGGAAAAAGGGTGAGGAGGCTTCATCAGGCCCCACCACTCGCTCCAAAATGCCGAAGGCGAAGCGGGCGGGAACCCGCAGTGGGCAGCCGAAGGCGACCACCAAGTCACCCACAAGCCCGAAAACAAAGGAGCCAGCGCTAAAGAAAAAGGGCCAGGCCACCAAACACACAGATACGGCCCCTAAAAAGCACACCAAGCCAAGAGGGTGAGAAGCCCCAGCCCCCAAAGGTCACCATCACCCCAGCCACGTGGGAAAAGCTCTCAGGCCAAGAGGCCCAGCCACCGGGCCCGAAGCCCCAGTAGCCAGAGCTCAGCATCACCCCAGCCACGTGGGAAAAGCTCTCAGGCCAAGAGGCCAAGACACCAGGCCCAAAGCCCCAGCAGCCAGAGCTCAGCATCACCCCAGCCACGTGGAAAAAGCTCTCAGCCCAAGAGGCCAAGACACCGGGCCAGAAGCCCCAGTAGCCCGAGCTCTGCATCACCCCAGCCACGTGGGAAAAGCTCTCAGGCCAAGAGGCCAAGACACCAGGCCCGAAGCCCCAGGAGCCAGAGCTCAGCATCACCCCAGCCATGTGGGAAAAGCTCTAAGGCCAAGAGGCCAAGACACCAGGCCCGAAGCCCCAGGAGCCAGAGCTCAGCATTAGCCCAGCCACGTGCATCAACCTCCCAGGGCCATGAAACTGTGAAAGGGCCACAGGCCAAGAAGCCCAACATCATCCACCACACCCTCTCCTCCTCGCCCACATTTGGCACCGGCACAGGTGGAAATGCAGGCAGAATATGCCACAGCTATGCCTGCTAGTTCAGTGGCCACCCAGGCAAGAACCCCAAGTCCATATCCAAGTCCAGTCCAATCAGAAGCCAGCCACCTGTCCTACATTTCTCCCCAACACAGCCAGCCCAGAATGTCCCCCCATTTGCAGCCAACCACTGATGAGCCAGAACGTCAAGCAACAGGGCGCACATTGCGCCGAGGCCACTTGAGTGGCAGGTTTGGTGAGGCCCAAACTCTGGCATTGGCTAGTGGCCTCACCTTGTATTATGATGAGCTATATGGGCGCAGATCCAAAGCTACAAGCAAGCAGCGGAAAGCGGAGATTTTTGAGCAGCTCCGCAGACAGGTCAATGCAGCGGGGGAAGAGGTCAAAGATGTGGAGCAGATACAAAGGAAAATATCGGAACTAAAGTATGCAGCACGGAAGAAAGAAAATAAACGGCGTCATTACAGGTACATATATACTTTGTGGATTTTGCTTCATCTTGTATTGGAAACATTTATCTAAATGTGTGCAACTCTCTTTTTCAGCTTACAAACTGGCGGCGGATTCCCCACAAAACTGCAATTTACCCGAGCTGAGGAGATGGTGCTGGGCCTGCTACATCCTGTGGCCTTAGAGGGACACTCGGCCCGACAGGACACGGACATCCCTTATATTCCTGCCAGTTAGTAATGTTACTGTGTATGTGAAATGTGATCTGCGTGTAAAATTAGGCACAAACCCATATATTAACACATGCCCCTAGGGTGTGCCTTGTAGTGGAGGTTACAATTTAAACAGGGTGTGTTATGTGTGGCGAACCATTATTTGCTGGTTTACTTCTTCTGAGATTATTTGGGTGAGTCTTGAGGAACACTATTGAGATTAGACAAGGACTGCCTGTTATGTATTTGTAGAAAATTACATACAAATATCTGTAGCCAATTTGAGTTGGACCTGTGCTTTGCTCCAAACGACTTGATGTGGGGTGCTTGAACGTTTGACATAGAAAGAATGTCAAGCAGCCTACTCTAATGGCAAATGCTATTTGCAAGCTGAGTGTGGTTCCATAATGGGTTTTAAGGGATGTGTGAAGCCTCACAACAGCCAGTACATGCATGTTTATGTTGGTTAAGGAGACCAATGTGTATGTACTTGTTGACTATTACATCTAACAGATAATGTAATTCACAGTCAAGTTTACCTTGGTCCGTTGGGGGAGTTGCCATTCATGCATGGGCCCGTGTTTTATTGAACCATATGTGTTAATACGCATCACCAATGCCTAGTTGTGTGTTAACATGGCTTATTTTCACAAATGCAGCCCAGCATCATCCCTCAGCTAGTGGGGAATCCTCTGCCAGTTTGAACATGCCGTCTACTTCCGTGCTGCCTCGGACCCAGGATCCGATATATACGGTAAGTGTCTTTATATGATGTTGCTAATGCATGTGCCTTGCCATGTTTCTTTTTGCGGAATTACATATGTAGTCCATACACTGAACCTTTTTTTTTTACATGTCCCAACAGACCCACACACTGATGGAGGAAATCCAGGAGCTGGAGGAAGATGGAGCCTTCATGTAACCTTCAGAACCCCTCCCCCTGGGACAGAATCAGCAACTGTCCCAACATGTTTCTCCAACAAATGCTCAGCAGCAGAGTGAAGCTGGCGGCATGCTGCCAGCTCACCGTGGGCAGCATGCAGAGACTGAGCCAACAGTCCCCAGTGTTAGCTCTGCTGCTGAGGATTTGCCAAGCAGACCTGTGGCTGTTGGTGGACCTAGAGGCACATCATCTGCACGCCCCCAAACCCGGGGAATTGGGAGGCCTAGTCGACTACGTCGCCCACTTGCCCAGGGGAGGGGCACGCAGATGATGGAGTCAGCATGGCACCATGAGAGGCGGCTATTTCGCCTACAAAATCAAAGAAACCAGGAACATCTTCATGGCCAATTAGAAACCTTAAACAACACATTAAACGCCATGCTGACTGAATTTAGGTCCAACAACAGCCACATGGCCACCTTATCCAATTATTACAGTGGCATGCTGGAGGAAGTTCGAAATAGCAACAGCCACATGGCCACCTTAACTGACAATCTCAGTGCCATGATGGCTGAATTTCGAACTTCCAATAGAAACATGTTGGAACAGTTGCAGATTCTGAATGCCATACAGGCCCAGGTGAGGGCCCACCTCCAAGGGCCCCAACCTGGGTTTTATGGGCATCCCCCATTTTAAGGCCTATTTGGCCTGTATCTGCTCCACATCTTTGATCTACATCCCCACTGTATTGACCTGTCTGGTGAGCCCTACCAATATACCCTTTTGGTATGGCTTGGCTTGTATGCTTTGGATTTGCGCCAATATAGCTCATTAGAGTGCTGAGGTAGCCCACTAGCCAATGCTGGAGGGGAAGCCTCAATGAACCTGCCACTCAAGGTGCATGCTTGTAGCGCATGACATTGTTTCTGGCTCCTCCTGTTTGTAGGCATGATTGTGGGACATTCTGGGCTGGCAAACTACTACCTTGACCCCTGGCTGAGATTGAACTGGACTTGGATTGGGACTGGGGGTTCTTGTTTGGGTGTCACACTGAATAACAGGTGTAGATGTGGCATAGGTTTGGCTGCTTTACACCTGTGCCTGTGGCAAATGTGGCCAAGCAGGAGCGGGTGTGTCTGTGGGCCTATTTGTTGGATGCACAATGTGAACATGGCAATGCTTGTGACCTATGTTTGTAACATTTTAATTTGCCCTTAACTTTGTGGCTTGATTTGGCTCAACTTACAGTTTTTTTTGTGCCCATGTTTTTTTTTTTAATGCATAGATGGCCATTGTATGCTTGCGCACACATAGGAATTCGTCCTCCGCATTTAACCCATCCGTGCAGTGAGTGTACACATGCCTGGAGCGGTGGGCTGCCCTATTTACGGCGCCCGGGGAGCAGTTGGGGGGTTAGGTGCCTTGCTCAAGAGCACTTCAGTCATTTTTGATGCAACTATGGGAGTGACCAGCAAATGCAATGTTTGCTTCAGAAATAAACTACATAAAATTGTAATTAACCTGTGGTGGACTAAGTTTATGATTTTTAGTTTTGGCTGAATAAAGCTGAGTTAAAGTAGGCAGTAACACATTTGTAACATGGTGAAAAAGCCAAATGACAATCATGTGTGAGTTTGTTTTAAAATATTTCTTGACTGTTTGTAAAAGTAACAAAGATACAAACACAAAGGGCCAAATTCAGAAGAATCCAAGAAAAAAGGCAACAAACAAACAAAGGAAAGACAAATTATGAAAAATGTGTCGCAATTAAATTAGACCGCACTGCTTGGGCAGACGCACTCGGTGGGCCACGATAGTCTGGGTCATCGGTGGGTGGAGAGGGGGGCACATCCACATACCGGGGGACACGCTGCAATATAGCAAAATTATGCAACACTGCACAGGCCATTATAATATCTATGACCTTTTTGGGGTCATACTGAAGTGCTCCCCCGGTATGGTCCAAGCATCGGAAGCGGGTCTTCAACAGGCCAAACGCCCTCTCCACCACGGCCCTGGTCTTCCTGTGCGCCCTATTATATGCCTCCTCTGCTGCATTCTGGGGCCGGAGGACGGGCGTCAACAGCCACGGAAGAAGTGGATAGCCGGAATCACCTGGCAAAATGTATGATGAAAACATAAATTACACATTCAGAAATCAATTGAAGCCCATAAACGGCCCAACAACATTACTAAGAGCCTAGGTCACATTCGCTACAGCTACACAGCATGAGCATACATAGTGTACAGGCCCTTGAAATAAAAAAAAAAAAAAGATGTTTGAAAAAATTAAACATCCAAGATGGCGGGTGAGTGCCAATCAGCCAGACTGCTAACAGGTATTGGTTTCGGAGTGTGCTGCTCAGCATTTTTGGATGTCTAAAATTAATTTAAGCAGAGTGTGTGGGAAACTCATTCTTACTTTAATCTAAATTCCATTTCTGCAGTTTGCTAATGCAGGACTAACATTTGGCAAACCTTGGTTGGTTGCAAAATCTAATGGTTAAGGTCGTGTTTCACAGGTAAAGAAGGTGTTCCAAAAGGCATAGTTTCATACATGGAACCCAAACTAAAATCATAGCCATACATATCCAAAAAAAGAACGTTATTGGCGTCAACTTACCAAGGAGCCATCCACCGGAAAATTCCCCAGACTCAAACCGACTGTACAATCCAGATTTGCGAAGAATGTAGGCATCATGGGATGAGCCTGGGAACCCGGCGAGCAGACTAAGGAACTGCATGTCCGGGGCCACCACTGCTTGGACATTCATTGAGTGGCCCATTTTGCGGTTCCTGGGATCAAAAAAACAAAAAATAACATTTTAAAGGGGACGCAAACTAGGGGAACACTAACTCATCACACCCTAAGCAAATGCTGTGGGCAAATTAAATTAGCAATAAACAAGTACATACGTATTTTGGGTTGTGCAAAAACAATATGTATGTTTTATAAAGTAAAGATTATCTTTCCAGGGTCTATTTCAGGCACACATTAAAAGTTTTCCTTGGTGAACACGTGACATTTCTATGCAACTAAATACGTTCCATGTTTCCACAGGGAAGTTTTAAAAGGAGGGAATACTTAAAAGGAGGGTTACCTAAAAATGGTGACAACATTCCAAGGAGGGATAAATTACAAGGAGGGAATAATTACAAGGAGGTAATAGTTTAAAGTAGTAAATAATTCCATGGAGGTATTGCTTCCACGGAGGGAAAATTTACAAGTAGGTACAAATACAAGGAGGGATTAATTACAATGAGTCATTATGGAAAAGGAGGGATAAATTACAAGGAGGGATAAATGACATGGAGGAAAGCCAAAATATAAGGGAAGTATTTACAAGGATGGAGAACTTACAAGGAGGGATTAATTACAAGGAGGGACTAATTCGAAGAAGGGACATTTGCAAAGGAGGGTATTTTGGATTTTGGAAGGACCTTAAAACACAAGTGAAAAAAAAGGACTGATTGAACCTGCCTGTAGATATACTCGTCGACTGCCGGAGGGACAAGGGCAATGTGTCTGCAGTCAATTGCACCCATGACGTTGGGCATGTTGGCGATGTTATAAAATGCCAGCTTAATCGCGTTTCTGGCTACCATGTCGTCTGGATAACAAATATATTTGCGAGTAATGGTAGCCATGCCTTCCAAAAACTTGGATAGGGCGCGGCTCAGCGTAGGCTGGGAGAACCCCACGGAGAGGGCACCCAGCCTCTGGAATGAGCCGTTCGCCAAAAATTGCAGGCAGCCAAGCATCTTGGTCATACCTGAAATTGCTTGCCCCTTCCTTGTGGTGCGGGCTAAACATGGCCGCAGCTCACTATACAATTTATGGAGGGAAGCGCGATTAAGTCCGGTCAGCTCGAACAGCTCAACGTCATGCATGCCATCGATATGCATGCGTCGCCGCCGGTGCAATCTGGTCTCAGCCCTCAGGACAATTTCAATGCCCGTGAGCTGCAGATCCTCATGCTCCTCAAATGCACTAGACTCGTCCATAGCTGCTAGTCTCGAGGTCAAAATGGTCCCATAAGAGGATCGCAAAGGAAACGGATTTATAGGGTGGTGGTCCATTGGCAATCAGCTCTCTGAATTAGACGCAAGCCCATCGCAATAACGTAAGTCATCTGAACGAACAAAAAATTTCAGATTTGGTTTGGAAAATGATCCGAACTAAAGGAAATGTTACGATTTGCTTCCGTTCATCGAAAGCGCATATACGCATTTGCCCGAACGTTCGTACGAATGAAAAATGAACAAAAAAAAGCAAAGAAATGACAGACACCCACCAAAACTTTCACAGACAGCTACGGAAGTCCGGACAAATGTGTCTTTGAATCGAGGCTTTTGTTGGAGACTGAAACATTTTGTGGCAAGGTACATGAAAAAACTATATAAAAAGGTTAGGAGACGAGTGTTTCACATCAACGTATACTAGAGCGTCATCTGTGAAATAGGCTTTGAGAGTCATACTCACAGTGTTCTCAATGGCTTACGCAGCTACTGAACTAGTACAATGTGTACCTGATGGGGTCTCTGAATCATGCGAATGCACATATACTTAACAAAAGCTATTTGTAATGTTTACACTTAGAGATGAAAACGAGATGAAATATATAAGGCTCTGAATCAACCCTTTTATTTCAGTCCCATTTCCTCATAGATCAATCCTCCATTCTCCTCTTCTTTGCATTTCTTCGTTTCATCCTCTAATATGTCACAGCTTCACCACTGATCTTTCTTCCTGATGCTAACATCTCTTCAGCACCGCCATGTCGGCCAATAGCCACGGTGATCCAAAACTAGTGAAACAGAATCAAACTCAAAGAAAATCAATTCAATCTCAAAAACTGTAAAAAAAAAAGTGCTACCTTGACTGTGCTTAGGTAAAAGATTTTGATTCACAGCCTCTTTTATGTGCATCAATACAGGAAAAAGTGTGTGTATGTGTAATGTTTCTGTCCATTTGTTAGTTTCTTGTGTGTTTTTTAGCTTTTTTTACCGTTTTCGTGGTTGCGTCTAAGCCTTTTCGTTAGCGTCTCTAATGTATTTTTTTAGCGTTCATGTGTAAAAGTCATGATGAGTGAGGGCTTCCACGTGATTCAGAGCCCTGATTAAGAGAGTGAGAGAGGGAAATTTCCGTCTACACTTACGAGCACTTTTTCTTAGTGAGTTTGTGCTTTCGTGGTGTGTGGGAAAACGGAATTGAGTCCTTAAGGCACTGGGAGGCTGCCACCTTTTAAACACCCCCAAAAAAACATTTACAAATATTTTATAATAAATTTTACCTATTTTTTGTTTTTGTGTTTTTTACTTTTATATTTAAAAAAATAAAACCCATGAATAAAAAATACATTATGAATAAAAAATTGCACAATAAAAAATTAAGAGGCTGATTTAAGACTGAATTTAGACTTGCCATTTGAGCATCTATGTAGTGTATGTGAGTTATATATAGCACTAACTCATGCCTGAGTTTCAGCAAAAGAAAATGAGTATTCACATGCAAACCAGTCTCATGTCATTAACATGTGAGTTGTGTCAAATATTTTTAGCCTTAAACATAAATACATGTGTAGAGAGGGGCATAGCTAGGGGGAGCATGGGGCATTGCCCCTGGTGCACAAAGTCAAGGGGGTATCAAAGGGGGCCTGAGAATAGGTGGGGGCACCATTTTGAATTTTTGCCCCAGATGCCTTAAAGCCTAGCTACTACTCTGTGTGTAGACACATACAATACTATGAAAAAAGTAAAACAGATTTAATTGTGAAAAAATACAAATAGTAAAGAAACCTTTTGCGCAATGTGCAATGTCTAGCACCACTCCCAATTATCATCAACCTGAAGAAAAACAAATGTGCCAATCCCTGGACCCAAAGGTACACTGTATCAATATAAATAAAAACGGTCCCAGTTAACCGCAAAATGGGATCCCCCAGGAGGCACCAAATGTTCCTCAATAATCAATCCTCATAACAATTTCCAAAGTTCTTACCATATATACATAAACAAATAGTTTTCCTTCCGATCCATTCCAGTATTACCTCCTTGCCCGATAGGATGTGACTGCAAGACAAAAAAGGCGTGGCCCCTCCCGGCCCCATAAGTAGCAGCTGCCTCCTAATCAAGACCAGTTTCATTCTTGCAGTTGAAGTGACTGTGAAGGCTGTTAAAGATTTTCTCTTAAGGATTGGCAGCAAGTGGGGGATTGCACCCTGTCGGCTTCCTGCATAGCCTTATTCCCACGGATAACCCAGACCCAATTGTGCCTCCTACAGCTTTTGGCTGTTCTGGGGTTCGTGAAGGTAAGGTGGAAGCGCCGGGGTCTTGGGGCGCTCACAGAGTTTATGCTCTGGGCTGCAGGCTTTTTGAAAAGCAAGTCAGCCGCAGGTTTTTCTCTGGTGTACCTGCTGAGAAACATGTTATTTTTATCCAACCCATCCTTCTTCCTGCATGTGTTAGGTTAATTTAAAGAATTTAATAAAGATTTTAAAATTCGCACCCTTTCCTTTAAGGGGCGTGGTCTGACCTCACGCGGGGGGCGGTGCCAAATGCGGAAGCATGAGGCGGCTTCCGCGTCTTCAGTGTTGCTCTCTCAGGCTGGAGGGAGGTTGGTGTCCGCGCTCTCCGTGGAAACCCTGCAGGCATACCTTGTCTGGGCAGGAGGTAGGGGTCAGCAGCCCCCGGAGGCCGGTGTGCGGTGCGGCTGCTGCAGCGGCGGGGTCGGCCATTGCGGGCCGGCCCGCTGTCCTCGCTGGGGGCCCCGGTGCTTAACGGTGCTTAATGGTGCTCATTGCCCCCGTTGTGTGTACGGTCCTGGGGGGGGTCAGTGGTGATCCGGGTGACCGCCATTAGCCGCTATGGGGTGCATGTACCCGTGGGGGTCCCAATAGAGTATCCTGTTATATATTTTTTTTTTTTTCTTGTCTAGGCTATTGTGTGAGAAGGGCTGCTGGGGTAAGTGGACGTCGATTGTATTATATTGTATTGTATTGTATTGTACTGTTCTTAATGTCTTGTTTTGGATGTTTATGACATCTTTTAATAGTTTTTCTCCTGTTTATTTTTAGATTGGAAGAAGGATAAAAGGGGTTGTGGTTCCTCCCAGTCCCTTGGGGATTGGCATAGGCTTAGGACTATAGGTCTTTTTGCAAAAATTAGAAAAAAAAAAAACCATGAGGGAGGCATCAGGGGATAGTGATTCGGGCATCCTGCTTGAGCAGGGCAGGCTCTGCCCCTTATGTAAGCAGGATCCCCTGGGCATTTTCAGCACGGTATGTTCCGCTTCCACCATAAGAATTGGTTTAGACCATAATAGAACGGTTGCCCCTGTCCCTAGCGCAGCAATTGCTTTGGGGAGCACCATAGCTCAGCCTACTCTAATATTCCCCGGAAAGGGGGAAGGCAGCGAGGCGCAGGCAGATGTGGCACACAGGTTGGATAATTTAGAGAGACAGTTATCCTTGGTCGTTTCTAAAAAAGCCACCAATAAGAGGAGGCATTTGGAGCCTGTTTATGAGGAAGAGGCTTTATTTGCTTCTTTTGGGTCGGAGGAGGAGGAAGAATATATTGATGAACAGCTCTCAGAGGGTGAGTTACTGGTGAAGAGGACAGTAATTCTATTTTATTTTCTTCTGATGAGGATCCCCTTCTCTCAGACGAAACAGAATGTTTACTTTCTTCGGTTTTTGAAACTTTGAATATTACCCCCCTAAGGTGGCAAAAAGAGGGAAGGACGACCTGTTTAGGCCGGTGAGACAAAGGCAGGTATTTCCGGAACAGCTGCATTTTTCCAGGATGGTGTTAAAAGAGTGGGAACATCCTAACAAGTTACCGGCTGTTCCTAGGATCCTAGACGCTAGGTATCCCTTTCCGGCGGATATGATTAAGCTTTGGTCTTTTCCTCCCGAAGTGGATTCTCCAGTTGATCAGGCTTGTCCAATACTTGTCCAATACTTCTATCATGCCGTCTGCTACTAATGCATCCTTAAGCGATCCCACAGAGAGATGAATGGATCAGTTGGCCCGCCATGCTTTCGCTATTGTAGGTTCTTTTCTTCGCCCGGTTTGTGCCACGGCTATTGTGTCCTTGGCTTCGAGGAAGAAGGTGAAGAAGCTTTTGGCCAGGGCTAAGTCTCGCAGACACTCTCAGGAGGCCAAGGAGTTTAAAGCTTGCTTGAACTTTAACGCTTTTGCTATCACTGCCATGGATGATGCAGTCAGGTTAGGTTCTAGGACCTCCGCCCTTCTGGTTGCCTTGCGCCGCTCCTTATGGCTAAGACAATGGTCGGCGGATGCTGCCGCTAAAAAGTCCCTTACAGATCTACCTTTTTTAGGGAGCAGACTCTTTGGGGAGCGGCTCGACCTTATGGTCAAGGATGGCAAGCTTCCTTAGAGAAAGAGGTCGGCTCGGCCCTTTCAGAGGCCTGCATCATTTCGGCACTTTCGGAGCGGTAGAGGCTCCTTTTTTTCATGTTCCCGTAGGGATTTTTGGGGCAGAGGCAGGGCCCGTAACAGGGCAGGAGGTGCCTGAAGAAATAGGCCTAAGCCTCCAGCCAAGCCCACTTCGGCATGAGGGGGTGCCCACACCCGAGCGGGTGGGGGGACGGCTCTTGCATTTTGCTCCTATCTGGAGACGCCACGTGGTGGATCGTTGGATCCAAGAGGTGGTGTCATCAGGCTACAAGATCGAGTTTGCAGCCAGACTGCCCGCAAGATTCCTTTGGTCAGGGGCATCCCGGAACCAGGTAAAGGCAGATGCCCAGAGAGCCTCTGTTCGGCATCTTCTTCAAAAAGGGGTAATTTGTCAGTGGTGTTTTACCCCAACCTGTTCACAATTCCCAAGAAGGATGGGTCGGTGCGTCCTATTTTAGACTTAAAGGGTCTCAACAAGTTTATCCGGGTGAAACATTTCCGCATGGAAACTCTGAAGTCAGCGGTAAGATCGATTCAGCCCGGAGGTCTGATGACCACAATAGACATAAGGGACGCGTATCTTCATATCCCGATTTTTCCAGGGCATCAGAAATTCTTAAGGTTTAAGCTTTCCAGTTTGTGGCACTTCCATTAGGCATATCCTCAGCTCCAAGGGTATTCACCAAGGTCTTGGCAGGTCTCATGGCCATTCTGAGGAGCCAAGGGATATGCATAATCCCATACTTGGACGATCTCTTGATCTCTGCCGGGTCCCTTCAGGAGATCGAGAAGGACACGCAGACGGTTCTATCGACCCTAGAAGAGTTCGGCTGGGTGATCAATTATCTGAAGTCCCATATCACCCCTGCGCCAGTAAGGGATTTTTTGGGGATGTCTCTGGACACAGTCCAGGTCAAAGTTTTTCTACCAGAGCAGAAGGCTTGGTTAATTCAGAGCCAGATAGAGTCCTTACTGGCCTATCAGCAGCCGACCATCCGGTTAGGGATGAAACTTGTAGGCCTCATGGTGGCCTGCTTCGAGGCCATGCCTTTTGCCCAGTTTCACATGAGGCCTCTTCAGTTAAATCTGTTGTCAAGCTGGGATCGAGCCCCGCAGTCGCTGGATCAGTCCTTTGTTCTGACTCCCTCAGCCAGACAATCTTTCCTGTGGTGGTTGGACCCTCTGCACCTATCAGTAGACAGGTCCTTTCTGACACCTCGAATCAGCCTCCCATAAATATTTTGGAGTTAAGAGCAGTCTGGCTAGTGCTTCAGTTTCTGACCCCCAGTTTAAAGGGACAGGCTGCCCAGGTCCAGTCAGACAATCGGGCGGCAGTAGCCTATATCAACCGTCAGGGGGGAACTCGGAGCAGGAATGCTCTAAGGGAAGTAAGCCGGATTCTGGTTTGGGCAGAGGAGAATGTTTCCTGCATCTCGGCAGTTTACATCCCGGGGATAGAGAACCAGGAGGCAGATGCATTGAGCAGGGGTTCGCTGCATCAGGGAGAATGGTCCCTCAGTCAGAAGATTTTTCAAGCCCTTTGCCTTTGCTGGGGTTGTCCGGAGGTGGATCTCTTTGCATCCAGGCACAATCACAAACGGTCGAAGTTCATGTCCCTGTCAAGGGACCCTCTGGCCATAGCAACGGATGCCCTGTCAACCTCTTGGGCAAGGTTCAAGCTCCTGTACGTTTTTCTCCCGCTCCTGGGTCGTGTACTAAGGAAGATAGCTCAGGAGGGGGTACCAACCATTCTGGTGGCTCCTCGCTGGCCAATGAGAAGCTGGTTTTCAGACATAGTAAGGATGTCGGTAGATCATTGGTGCCTGCCAGACGATCCAGACCTTCTCACACAGGGGGCGCTTCGGCATCCGAATTTACAGATGCTGGCTTTGACGGCCTGGCTATTGAGACCTCGATCTTAGCAGAGAGAGGTTTATCGGCTAAGGTTATTCATACCATGATTCAGGCCTGGAAGAAGACATCTGCCAAGATTTACTACAGGGTCTGGCAGGCGTTCATTTCCTGGTATGAGTCTAGGAAATTTTCATGCAGAAGATATTCGGGTTCTAGAATTTTAGAATTTCTGCAGGATGGTTTAGGAATGGGCCTACAATTAAGCACCCTAAAGGGGCATGTATCGGCCTTATCTAGTCTAAGGCTAGTAATAGACTCATTTGGACTTTTTTTTTTTTTCAGGGAGTCACTCATATCCGACCAAGCCTATTTTACTGGTGTGGGACTTGAATCTGGTACTATCTGCTCTCCAGGGTGCTCCCTTCGAGCCTATTATTGACGCTCCATTGAGCATTTTGACGCTTAAGGTGATATTTTTGGTGGCAATCACCTCTGTGCGGCGAGTTTCTGAATTAGCCGCCTTATGTATGAGGTCGCCTTATTTTGAGTTACACAGAGACAAGGTAGTTTTTCGGTTTAAGCCTGATTTTTTACCTAAGGTCGTCTCTCCTTTTCACCTTAATGAGGAGGTAATTCTTCCTTCTTTATGCCCAGTTCCGGCTAATGCTAAAGAAAGGGCCCTTCATTCTTTGGATGTAGTCAGAGCCATAAGATATTACATGGCGGCTACAGAATCCTTCCGGAAGTCGGATTTTCTTTTTGTTATATCTGGGGGAAGGAACCCCCTTTTCGGGTCACGGCCCATTCCACTAGGGCCATTGGTGCTTCCTGGGCTTTTCGGCATCAGGCCTCGGTGGAACAGGTTTGTAAAGCTGCCACCCGGTCTTCAGTTCATACATTTACCAAATTTTACAAGGTAGATGTTAGGGCCTCAGCTGACGCTGTGGTTGGTCGAAAGATTCTTCAGGCGGTAGTGAAATAAGCTACCTGCTGTTCTGTGCTGGGGATCCCGCCCTTAGATGGCACTGCTTTTGGAGATCCCAAGTGTAAGGAGGGTCTGGAATGGATCTGAAGAAAAAACACAATTCACCTGTAGAATTGTTTTTTCTGGGGATCCATTCCAGACCCTCCGGCCCACCCTTTTTGGGTCATGATCTATCTTTTGATGCTTTTTTGATGGTGTGTAGTCCATTTATTATTTCTAGAGATGAGCAAACTTTTGAAAAATTCGATTCGACTGATTCGCCGAATTTTCAGACAAAAATTGTTTCGACCCGAATTTATTCGCAATGAATCGCTATTAAAAGCGGCTATTTCTGGGCTTCCTAGAGCCTCAATAGGGTTGTAAACCATTCTGCCTTGCTGTAACACGCATAGGATGTGTGCCGGGTTAGTGAATTAATACTGTAAATAATTAGGACATGCAGATCAGAGGCATTGCTATTAGAATCGCAGAGCGGCACAATTCCAGAGCGTTGAGGTGGCATTACTATGAGGGGCACCTATATTGCCTGAAAAACACACCCTGGAGCTGGCAGCAGCAGGAGCCCAAATATTGGCTGAATGACACCCTGGAGTTGCAAGCAGCAGCAACAGGAGCCCAAACATAGCTTGAAAGAGACACTGGAGTTTGCAGCAGGAGCCCAAAAATTGGACGAATCACACCCTGGAGTTGCAAGCAGCAGCAGCAGCCCAAACATAGCTTGAAAGAGACACTGGAGTTGGCAGCAGGAGCCCAAAAAATGGCTGACTCACACCCTGGAGTTGCAAGCAGCAGGAGCCCAAACATTGGCTGAAAGAGACACTGGAGTTGGCAGCAGGAGCCCAAAAATTGGCTGAATCACACCCTGGAGTTGCAAGCAGCAGCAGGAGCCCAAACATAGCTTGAAAGAGACACTGGAGTTGGCAGCAGGAGCCCCAAAATTGGCTGAATCACACCCTGGAGTTGCAAGCAGCAGCAGGAGCCCAAACATTACTTTAAAGAGACACTGGAGTTGGCTTCAGGAGCCCAAGAATTGGATGAATCACACCCTGGAGTTGCAAGCAGCAGCAGCAGGAGCCCAAACATAGCTTGAAAGAGACACTGGAGTTGGCAGTTAGGAGCCCAAAAATTGGATGAATCACACCCTAGAGTTGCAAGCAGCAGCAGGAGCCCAAACATTGGCTGAAAGAGACACTGGAGTTGGCAGCAGGAGCCCAAAAATTGGCTGAATCACACCCTGGAGTTGCAAGCAGGAGCCCAAACATTACTTTAAAGAGACACTGGAGTTGGCTTCAGGAGCCCAAAAATTAGATGAATCACACCCTGGAGTTGCAAGCAGCAGCAGCCCAAACATAGCTTGAAAGAGACACTGGAGTTGGAAGCAGGAGCCCAAAAATTGGATGAATCACACCCTGGAGTTGCAAGCAGCAGCAGCAGCAGCAGCAGCAGGAGCCCAAACATAGCTTGAAAGATGCACTGGAGTTGGCAGCAGGAGTCCAAAAATTGCATGAATCACACCCTGGAGTTGCAAGCAGCAGCAGGAGCCTAAGCATTGGCTGAAAGAGACACTGGAGTTGGCAGCAGGAGCCCAAACATTGCATGAATCACACCCTGGAGTTGCAAGCAGCAGCAGGAGCCTAAGCATTGGCTGAAAGAGACACTGGAGTTGGCAGCAGGAGCCCAAACATTGGATGAATAACACCCTGGAGTTGCAAGCAGCAGCAGGAGCCCAAACATAGCTTGAAAGAGACACTGGAGTTGGCAGCAGGAGCCCAAAAATTGGATGAATCACACCCTAGAGTTGCAAGCAGCAACAGGAGCCCAAACATAGCTTGAAAGAGACACTGGAGTTGGCAGCAGGAGCCCACAAATTGGCTGAATGACACCCTGGACTCGCAAGCAGCAGGAGCCCAAACATTGGCTGAAAGAGACACTGGAGTTGGCAGCAGGAGCCCAAAAATTGGCTGAATCACACCCTGGAGTTGCAAGCAGCAGCAGGAGCCCAAACATTAAAGAGACACTGGAGTGGGCTTCAGGAGCCCAAAAATTGGATGAATCACACCCTGGAGTTGCAAGCAGCAGCAGCAGCCCAAACATAGCTTGAAAGAGACACTGGAGTTGGCAGCAGGAGCCCAAAAATTGGATGAATCACACCCTGGAGTGGCAAGCAGCAGCAGGAGCCCAAACATAGCTTGAAAGAGACACTGGAGTTGGCAGCAGGAGCCCAAAAATTGGATGAATCACACCCTGGAGTTGCAAGCAGCAGCAGCAGGAGCCCAAGCATTGGCTGAAAGAGACACTGGAGTTGGCAGCAGGAGCCCAGAAATTGGCTGAATCACACCCTGGAGTTGCAAGCAGCAGCAGGAGCCCAAACATTACTTTAAAGAGACACTGGAGTTGGCTTCAGGAGCCCAAAAATTGGATGAATCACACCCTGGAGTTGCAAGCAGCAGCAGCCGAAACATAGCTTGAAAGAGACACTGGAGTTGGCAGCAGGAGCCCAAAAATTGGATGAATCACACCCTGGAGTTGCAAGCAGAAGCAGGAGCCCAAACATAGCTTGAAAGATACACTGGAGTTGGCAGCAGGAGCCCAAAAATTGGATGAATCACACCCTGGAGTTGCAAGCAGCAGCAGCAGGAGCCCAAACATTGGCTGAAAGAGACACTGGAGTTGGCAGCAGGAGCCCAAAAATTGGATGAATCACACCCTGGAGTTGCAAGCAGCAGCAGCAGGAGCCCAAACATAGCTTGAAAGACACTGGAATTGGCAGCAGGAGCCCAAAAATTGGATGAATCACACCCTGGAGTTGCAAGCAGCAGCAGGAGCCCAAACATTGCTTTAAAGAGACACTGGAGTTGGCAGCAGGAGCCCACAAATTGGATGAATCACACCCTGGAGTTGCAAGCAGCAGCAGCAGGCCAAACATAGCTTGAAAGAGACACTGGAGTTGGCAGCAGGAGCCCAAAAATTGGATGAAGCACACCCTGGAGTTGCAAGCAGCAACAGCCCAAACATAGCTTGAAAGAAACACTGGAGTTGGCAGCAGGAGCCCAAAAATTGGTTGAATGACACCCTGGAGTCGCAAGCAGCAGCAGGAGACCAAACATTGGCTGAAAGAGACACTGAAATTGGCAGCAGGAGCCCAAAAATTGGACGAATCACACCCTGGAGTTGCAAGCAGCAGCAGGAGCCCAAACATTGCTTTAAAGAGACACTGGAGTTGGCAGCAGGAGCCCAAAAATTGGATGAATCACACCCTGGAGTTGCAAGCAGCAGCCCAAACATAGCTTGAAAGAGACACTGGAGTTGGCAGCAGGAGCCAAAAATTGGATGAAGCACACCCTGGAGTTGCAAGCAGCAGCAGCCCAAACATTGGCTGAAAGAGACACTGGAGTTGGCAGCAGGAGCCCAAAAATTGGCTGAATAACACCCTGGAGTTGCAAGCAGCAGCAGGAGCCCAAACATTACTTTAAACAGACACTGGAGTTGGCAGCAGGAGCCCAAAAATTGGATGAATCACACCCTGGAGTTGCAAGCAGGAGCCCAAACATAGCTTGAAAGAGACACTGGAGTTGGCAGCAGGAGCCCAAAAATTGGATGAATCACACCCTGGAGTCGCAAGCAGCAGGAGCCCAAACATTGGCTGAAAGAGACACTGGAGTTGGCAGCAGGAGCCCAAAAAATGGATGAATCACACCCTGGAGTTGCAAGCAGCAGCAGGAGCCCAAACATTGCTTGAAAGAGACACTGGAGTTGGCAGCAGGAGCCCAAAAATTAAATGAATCACACCCTGGAGTGGCAAGCAGCAGCAGGAGCCCAAACATAGCTTGAAAGAGACACTGGAGTTGGCAGCAGGAGCCCAAAAATTGGATGAATCACACCCTGGAGTTGCAAGCAGCAGCAGCAGGAGCCCAAGCATTGGCTGAAAGAGACACTGGAGTTGGCAGCAGGAGCCCAAAAATTGGCTGAATCACACCCTGGAGTTGCAAGCAGCAGCAAGAGCCCAAACATTACTTTAAAGAGACACTGGAGTTGGCAGCAGGAGCCCAAAAATTGGATGAATCACACCCTGGAGTTGCAAGCAGCAGCAGGAGCCCAAACATAGCTTGAAAGATACACTGGAGTTGGCAGCAGGAGCCCAAAAATTGGATGAATCACACCCTGGAGTTGCAAGCAGCAGCAGCAGGAGCCCAAACATTGGCTGAAAGAGACACTGGAGTTGGCAGCAGGAGCCCAAAAATTGGATGAATCACACCCTGGAGTTGCAAGCAGCAGCAGCAGGAGCCCAAACATAGCTTGAAAGACACTGGAATTGGCAGCAGGAGCCCAAAAATTGGATGAATCACACCCTGGAGTTGCAAGCAGCAGCAGGAGCCCAAACATTGCTTTAAAGAGACACTGGAGTTGGCAGCAGGAGCCCACAAATTGGATGAATCACACCCTGGAGTTGCAAGCAGCAGCAGCAGCAGGCCAAACATAGCTTGAAAGAGACACTGGAGTTGGCAGCAGGAGCCCAAAAATTGGATGAAGCACACCCTGGAGTTGCAAGCAGCAACAGCCCAAACATAGCTTGAAAGAAACACTGGAGTTGGCAGCAGGAGCCCAAAAATTGGTTGAATGACACCCTGGAGTCGCAAGCAGCAGCAGGAGACCAAACATTGGCTGAAAGAGACACTGAAATTGGCAGCCCAAAAATTGGACGAATCACACCCTGGAGTTGCAAGCAGCAGCAGGAGCCCAAACATTGCTTTAAAGAGACACTGGAGTTGGCAGCAGGAGCCCAAAAATTGGATGAATCACACCCTGGAGCTGCAAGCAGCAGCAGCAGCCCAAACATAGCTTGAAAGAGACACTGGAGTTGGCAGCAGGAGCCCAAAAATTGGATGAAGCACACCCTGGAGTTGCAAGCAGCAGCAGCCCAAACGTTGGCTGAAAGAGACACTGGAGTTGGCAGCAGGAGCCCAAAAATTGGCTGAATAACACCCTGGAGTTGCAAGCAGCAGCAGGAGCCCAAACATTACTTTAAACAGACACTGGAGTTGGCAGCAGGAGCCCAAAAATTGGATGAATCACACCCTGAAGTTGCAAGCAGCAGCAGGAGCCCAAACATTGCTTTAAAGAGACACTGGAGTTGGCAGCAGGAGCCCAAAAATTGGATGAATCACACCCTGGAGTTGCAAGCAGCAGCAGCAGCCCAAACATAGCTTGAAAGAGACACTGGAGTTGTCAGCAGGAGCCCAAAAATTGGATGAAGCACACCCTGGAGTTGCAAGCAGCAGCAGCCCAAACATTGGCTGAAAGAGACACTGGAGTTGGCAGCAGGAGCCCAAAAATTGGATGAATCACACCCTGGAGTTGCAAGCAGCAACAGCAGCCCAAACATAGCTTGAAAGAGACACTGGAGTTGTCAGCAGGAGCCCAAAAATTGGATGAAGCACACCCTGGAGTTGCAAGCAGCAGCAGCCCAAACATTGGCTGAAAGAGACACTGGAGTTGGCAGCAGGAGCCCAAAAATTGGCTGAATAACACCCTGGAGTTGCAAGCAGCAGCAGGAGCCCAAACATTACTTTAAACAGACACTGGAGTTGGCAGCAGGAGCCCAAAAATTGGATGAATCACACCCTGGAGTTGCAAGCAGGAGCCCAAACATAGCTTGAAAGAGACACTGGAGTTGGCAGCAGGAGCCCAAAAATTGGATGAATCACACCCTGGAGTCGCAAGCAGCAGGAGCCCAAACATTGGCTGAAAGAGACACTGGAGTTGGCAGCAGGAGCCCAAAAATTGGATGAATCACACCCTGGAGTTGCAAGCAGCAGCAGGAGCCCAAACATTGCTTTATAGAGACACTGGAGTTGGCAGCAGGAGCCCAAAAATTGGATGAATCACACCCTGGAGTTGCAAGCAGCAGCAGCAACCCAAACATAGCTTGAAAGAGACACTGGAGTTGGCAGCAGGAGCCCAAAATTGGATGAATCCCACCCTGGAGTTGCAAGCAGCAGCAGCAGCAGCAGGCCAAACATAGCTTGAAAGAGACACTGGAGTTGGCAGCAGGAGCCCAAAAATTGGATGAAGCACACCCTGGAGTTGCAAGCAGCAACAGCCCAAACATAGCTTGAAAGAAACACTGGAGTTGGCAGCAGGAGCCCAAAAATTGGTTGAATGACACCCTGGAGTCGCAAGCAGCAGCAGCAGCAGGAGACCAAACATTGGCTGAAAGAGACACTGAAATTGGCAGCAGGAGCCCAAAAATTGGCTGAATAACACCCTGGAGTTGCAAGCAGCAGCAGGAGCTCAAACATTACTTTAAACAGACACTGGAGTTGGCAGCAGGAGCCCAAAAATTGGATGAATCACACCCTGGAGTTGCAAGCAGCAGCAGGAGCCCAAACATTGCTTTAAAGAGACACTGGAGTTGGCAGCAGGAGCCCAAAAATTGGATGAATCACACCCTGGAGTTGCAAGCAGCAGCAGCAGCCCAAACATAGCTTGAAAGAGACACTGGAGTTGGCAGCAGGAGCCCAAAAATTGGATGAAGCACACCCTGGAGTTGCAAGCAGCAGCAGCCCAAACATTGGCTGAAAGAGACACTGGAGTTGGCAGCAGGAGCCCAAAAATTGGCTGAATAACACCCTGGAGTTGCAAGCAGCAGCAGGAGCCCAAACATTACTTTAAACAGACACTGGAGTTGGCAGCAGGAGCCCAAAAATTGGATGAATCACACCCTGGAGTTGCAAGCAGCAGCAGGAGCCCAACATTGCTTTAAAGAGACACTGGAGTTGGCAGCAGGAGCCCAAAAATTGGATGAATCACACCCTGGAGTTGCAAGCAGCAGCAGCAGCCCAAACATAGCTTGAAAGAGACACTGGAGTTGTCAGCAGGAGCCCAAAAATTGGATGAAGCACACCCTGGAGTTGCAAGCAGCAGCAGCCCAAACATTGGCTGAAAGAGACACTGGAGTTGGCAGCAGGAGCCCAAAAATTGGCTGAATAACACCCTGGAGTTGCAAGCAGCAGCAGGAGCCCAAACATTACTTTAAACAGACACTGGAGTTGGCAGCAGGAGCCCAAAAATTGGATGAATCACAC
The DNA here is from genome assembly GCA_027917425.1 of Gastrophryne carolinensis. Taxonomy (NCBI): domain Eukaryota; kingdom Metazoa; phylum Chordata; class Amphibia; order Anura; family Microhylidae; genus Gastrophryne; species Gastrophryne carolinensis. Next base: position 123,296,349 of record CM051243.1, on the reverse strand, counting down.
CCTGGAGTTGCAAGCAGCAGCAGGAGCCCAAACATTGCTTTAAAGAGACACTGGAGTTGGCAGCAGGAGCCCAAAAATTGGATGAATCACACCCTGGAGTTGCAAGCAGCAGCAGCAGCCCAAACATAGCTTGAAAGAGACACTGGAGTTGTCAGCAGGAGCCCAAAAATTGGATGAAGCACACCCTGGAGTTGCAAGCAGCAGCAGCCCAAACATTGGCTGAAAGAGACACTGGAGTTGGCAGCAGGAGCCCAAAAATTGGCTGAATAACACCCTGGAGTTGCAAGCAGCAGCAGGAGCCCAAACATTACTTTAAACAGACACTGGAGTTGGCAGCAGGAGCCCAAAAATTGGATGAATCACACCCTGGAGTTGCAAGCAGCAGCAGGAGCCCAAACATTGCTTTAAAGAGACACTGGAGTTGGCAGCAGGAGCCCAAAAATTGGATGAATCACACCCTGGAGTTGCAAGCAACAGCAGCAGCCCAAACATAGCTTGAAAGAGACACTGGAGTTGGCAGCAGGAGCCCAAAAATTGGATGAAGCACACCCTGGAGTTGCAAGCAGCAGCAGCAGCCCAAACATTGGCTGAAGGAGACACTGGAGTTGGCAGCAGGAGCCCAAAAATTGGCTGAATAACACCCTGGAGTTGCAAGCAGCAGCAGGAGCCCAAACATTACTTTAAACAGACACTGGAGTTGGCAGCAGGAGCCCAAAAATTGGATGAATCACACCCTGGAGTTGCAAGCAGGAGCCCAAACATTGGCTGAAAGAGACACTGGAGTTGGCAGCAGGAGCCCAAAAATTGGCTGAATAACACCCTGGAGTTGCAAGCAGCAGCAGGAGCCCAAACATTACTTTAAACAGACACTGGAGTTGGCAGCAGGAGCCCAAAAATTGGATGAATCACACCCTGGAGTTGCAAGCAGGAGCCCAAACATAGCTTGAAAGAGACACTGGAGTTGGCAGCAGGAGCCCAAAAATTGGATGAATCACACCCTGGAGTCGCAAGCAGCAGGAGCCCAAACATTGGCTGAAAGAGACACTGGAGTTGGCAGCAGGAGCCCAAAACTTGGATGAATCACACCCTGGAGTTGCAAGCAGCAGCAGCAGGAGCCCAAACATAGCTTGAAAGAGACACTGGAGTTGGCAGCAGGAGCCCAAAAATTGGATGAATCACACCCTGGAGTTGCAAGCAGCAGCAGGAGCCCAAACATTGCTTTAAAGAGACACTGGAGTTGGCAGCAGGAGCCCAAAAATTGGATGAATCACACCCTGGAGTTGCAAGCAGCAGCAGCAACCCAAACATAGCTTGAAAGAGACACTGGAGTTGGCAGCAGGAGCCCAAAATTGGATGAATCACACCCTGAAGTTGCAAGCAGCAGCAGCAGCCCAAACATAGCTTGAAAGAGACACTGGAGTTGGCAGCAGGAGCCCAGAAATTGGCTGAATGACACCCTGGAGTTGCAAGCAGCAGCAGCAGCAGGAGCCCAAGCATTGGCTGAAAGAGACACTGGAGTTGGAAGCAGGAGCCCAAAAATTGGCTGAATCACACCCTGGAGTTGCAAGCAGCAGCAGGAGCCCAAACATTACTTTAAATAAACACTGGAGTTGGCTTCAGGATCCCAAACATTGGATGAATCACACCCTGGAGTTGCAAGCAGCAGCAGCAGTAGCAGCAGCAGCAGGCCAAATATAGCTTGAAAGAGACACTGGAGTTGGCAGCAGGAGCCCAGAAATCAGATAGGGGAGTCTCACCACCTCAATGCCCACAAATCTAAGCTGGCTAATGTGATGGCATTGTTCTAGGAAATGTTTAGCAACCGAAGATTCAATGCACCCATTCCTTATGTCAGATCTGTGTTCACAGATTCTTTGCCTAAGTTCACGTTTAGTTTTTCCCACATACCCCTTACCGCAGGGGCACTTAAGAAGGTATATAACGTTTTTTGTGGAACAGTTGATGAAGTCCCGTATAAGATAATTTTTACCTGAATTGGGATGTGTGAAGCTATTGGTCTTACAGGTGTAGCCACACTGGGCACAATGCCCACATGGGTACATACCTTTGGGTTTTCCAAGGTCCGTGAGCCAATTGTGTTCTACTGGTGGCTTCAGCGAGCCAAAGTCAGCTTTCACCAGTGTGGACTTGAGGTTCCTTGCCTCCTTATACACTATTAGTGGTGGATCCTTAAATGCTTCAGCTATTTTATCATCAGAACCCAGGACCGACCAGTGTCGTTTAACTATTCGTTGTACCTGAGTAGAAAGTTGGGAAAAGGTGAGTATGCATGGCACACGTTTGGTTTCACTTTTTGGACGGAATTTGCGCAGATCTGCCCGTTCAAGGGCTCTGGCTTTAGCCTGTGCAGCTTTTAGATTGTTATGATCATAGCTGCGCTGTAATAGGTTAGTAATGATTACATTGGAATGTGTTTCATATAAGTCATCATCAGGCGTAATGCGACGGATTCTAACAAACTGCCCAAAAGGTAGAGCTTTGACCAAGGAGGGTGGATGAAAGCTTTTAGCATGCAACAGTGTATTTCGATCTGTTGGTTTTTTATACACATCTGTAATCAGAGACCCATTGTGCAAGGAGACACAGACATCCAAGAAATGAATGGAGGTAGTGCTATGTTCTAAGGAGAGAGTAATGGTCGAAGTGCATTGATTAAGGTAGGTGTGAAATGCTAATAGTTCATCTTGGTCACCCTGCCAAATCATGAATATGTCATCAATATAACGCATCCAGGTAAGTATATTCTGTGTGTAAGCCGTGGTGGAGTAGATAAATTGTGTTTCAAAATCTGACATGTAAAGATTTGCGTAGCTGGGCGCCATATTGGAGCCCATTGCTGTTCCTTGGGCCTGAAAGTAAAACTGATTATCAAAAGCAAAATAATTTTTTGTAAGGATGATGGTAAGTAAGTCACAGGCCAGGGACTGCATGTCAACTGGGATGGTAGTGCCAGCAAGAGCTTTCTTAATTATAGTTATGTCATCCTTATGTGGAATGGACGTATATAAGCTAGAGACGTCCATAGTGACTAATGTACAGTTAGAGGTGAGGGTTCCAAAGGCATTGAGTTTATTGAGAAAGTCTGTTGTGTCTTGTAAGAAGGATGGAGTAGCCATCACTAGGGGTTGTAGTAGTCTATCGATAAAGATGGCTGGATTCTGAAAGACAGAACTAGTACCTGCCACAATCGGGCGTCCAGGAGGGTTGTGCAATCTCTTATGGATTTTTGGAAGACAGTAAAAGAGTGGGATGAGGGGGTGATCTGTTTTTAAGAATTTGGCCACTTTGTCATCAATTAGTAGGGACATAGACTGAGCTGTCGTTCAGTTGGCTAAGGATTTCTTGTCTATAATCCCGGGAATTCATCACGACTATGGCCCCACCCTTGTCTGCGGGTTTTATTATGATATCGGGGTTCTCACATAGTGATCGTAATGCTTGCTTCTCTCTCATAGAAAAGTTGGTATGAACTGATTTTTCTGGAGGTCGAAGGGATTCTACATCATGTTGTACCAGGTTTATGAAAGTCTCAATGGCATGGGATGTAGGAGGAGGATTCCATGTGCTCCTTGGTTTACATGTGCTCAAATCTACACCATGTGTAGCACTAGTGGTTGGCATGCCAGAAGTTGAATGATATGTGAAGAAAGATTTAAGGCGTAGGGATCTAAAAAATTGTTGCAGCCCAATCTGCACATCTAAGAGATTCCCCATGGATGTTGGTGCAAAGGACAGACCTTTGGACAATACCTGAGTCTCAGCAGGAGATAGTATGTGGTCCGAGATGTTGATTACTGTGGCACGACCCGGCTCCTGGTGTTGTATTTCCTCTGTGGCGGAGGTTGTTGCCTCCTCCTGCCCCTCCTTGTTTTCTTGGCTTTCGTCTGTGAACCTGCTGGTCGCGGGGTCCTGATTCTAAAAAATCGTTGCTAGATGTAGAAGAGCTGCTAGTGCTAGAATCAGTCGCCTGGCGGGTGTCAGTGATATGTGTATGGGTTCTTCTATAGTCACGCCAAGTATAGACGCGACCCTCCTGATAATCAAGAGTGTCGCATCTATATTTATTGAGTTTAAATTGTATAGTGTCTTGCCGGTATAGGTCAAGACTGGTGTTACAGGTCTCCTGAATACCTGTTATTGTCAATGCAATCAGATCTAGGCTGCATTTATTAAGAATTTTTTGCCAATCACTTACAAATTCCTTGTTCTGTTGGCAAAAAGTTGGCCTGATAGGGAGGCGTAATCCCCTGGCGATACGTTTAGATTTTAGATATTCAATCAAAGTATCAGAATGCAATTGATATTGGACAGATTTCTTAGAGAGTTGTTCAAATTGTTTTTTAATGGCCGTTTGGTCATTAATCAGAGGGCTCTCTGCCCTAGAAAATTGTGCAATAATAGTATCAACCTGCACTTGGCTAAAAGCCAAGGTGTCAGCCTGTTCACTAGTCAGTGTGTTGATGTCCTCAAATGACATCCTCAGCAGTAGCAAGTAGTTTCAGGTGCTTGAACAACCTGGTTGACAGTACTGTCAATCACAAAATGGGACATGCCGTGCGGGGCGGGCACGGAGTCACGTGGGACGGGATTCAACTGCCCATAGAGGCTACACCAAGATGGCTGCCATACAGAAAAAAAGGATATACATAGAACAAAAAGGAGAAAAAGAAACCGTGCGCAAGGCACAGTAATGCGGCGGTATTGAATATGACTGAATATGTCTTATACTACTTTGGAGTGCTGAACCCTGTTTTACCTTTAATGCTATACTCTCTTGCTTCATGATTTGCTACTTTTACTGTGCCATAGAACTTTGTACACTGTATATATCATGCACTGCTTTACCTATTCACCTTTTTGAGCATTAAAAAATATTTTTGACGGCATATACTTCTTTTGGTGTTCATTTTCCCCACTCTATTGTTCTCATGGTTGTTACAGGTACCCATAGGCAGGGGTACTAGGGGTATTTAGAACCCATTCATTTGTTTTCTACTATTAATAGACCTTGTTTTATAAGATATCAGAGTGCTACAACCATTTTGTAATAACCACCTTCTGTTCAACAAAAGTGTGCAGCGCTGGTACTGCCTTCTTGGCAAAGAAATGATGGCTTGGGACTCTCCACCTTGGCTCGGCACAAGCCATCAGTTCTCTGAAAGGTGCAGAGTCCACCACCTGAAAAGGGAGCGACTGCAGCACCAGCAACTTGGACAGGAGCACATTCAGCTTCTGCGCCGTAGGATGAGTGGGCGCATACTGCTGTCTCTTGGACATGGCTTCGCTGATGGATTGCTGGCGGGATGCATGACTTGGAGGAGCAGGAGCGACAGAGGATGGGTATGACGCACAGCTGCCTTCGGCTGAGGTGCTGGAGCCTTGGCTGGCAGAAATTGGGAGCGGCGTGCCACTTGGTGAGGAAGCAGGCTGGACCACCCCTTGGGAGCCTCGGTTCTCCCAGGTCGCTTTATGGTGACGCATCATATGTTGACGCAGGGTCGTGGTGCCAACATTTGGACCCTGGCCACGCTTCACCTTCTGCCTACATATCTTGCATGTGGCCATGTTACCCTCCTGCGGATGCTTCAGGAAAAACTGCCACACTGCCGAGTAGCTACTTTTCCCACCAACAGGCCTCACTGATTCACCGCTATTGTCGCCAACTCCAGGAACCCCTGCTCCACTACCTCCCGATAAGGTAGCCTGCCGCGCAGCAGGTGCTCTACCCCGGCCCCGGCCTCGTTTGGCTCCAGGCTTTACAATTGTGCCCCCATGCTGACTGCCAACCATGCTGCTAACACCTTGCTGCCTGAGCTGCTGACTCCGGGGCAACCTTCTCCTGATGATGACGATGAAGCCCCTTCATCACCCGGCTCTCAAGTGCGATCGGCTTCATCATCATCATCACCGAATTGTGGCTGTACGTCTCTGATGTTCTCGGTTTCCTCACTGTCTAGCGCAGGAGCTGGAAAGCTCGCAACACCCACGACACTGTCCACATCACTATTTGTCTGCCGAGCTAAAGAAGCCACCTCCATTTCATGGCTGGGCAGTAGCTGCTGACTGTCCTCTATCTGATCGTCCTCCTCACTAAAGAGTGGAGCTGAACCCAAAGCATAGGATACATCGCTGGGGGAGGGAACGGCGTAGGACAGAGGCAATGGGAGGACTGGGACTGCTCTCGGGGCATGCCAACTCAGGGTTGTGTCAGAGGAACCTACCGACCCTAGACTGGGGGTCTCAGACGTAACTTGTGATGATGTTGATGAGCGCGTTAACCAATCTACCACGGCAGATGCGTTACTGGTGGAGACACGACCGCTAGCAGATACTGGCAGATCAGGTCTCTCACCGTGACTCCTGCTGCCACTCGCCCCTAGTCTGCTGTGACCTCTGCCTGCTGAATCTTGGCCTCTGCCACTCATCTTTGAACATCCTGGCACTTGTCTGCCTGACATTTTTATGTATTTGCTTATTTAGTATATACAGATAGGGTGCAAGGTGCAGCTTTGGGGTGCCCTGCGGCCTGGTTTATTGAAAGCAGTCAAGAAGCAAGTGCAAACTGAAGTAGCTTAATAAAGCAGCTGATGCTGATCAACGCTTATGTTGTATAACAGATAGGGTGGAAGGTGCAGCTTTGGGGTGCCCTGCGGCCTGGTTTATTGAAAGCAGTCAAAAACAAGTGCAAACTGAAGTAGCTTAATAAAGCTGATGCTGAACAACGCTTATCTTGTATAACAGATAGGGTGCAAGGTGCAGCTTTGGGGTGCCCTGCAGCCTTGTTTATTGAAAGCAGTCAAAAACAAGTGCAAACTGAAGTAGCTTAATAAAGCTGATGCTGATCAACGCTTATGTTGTATAACAGATAGGGTGCAAGGTGCAGCTTTGGGGTGCCCTGCGGCCTGGTTTATTGAAAGCAGTCAAAAACAAGTGCAAACTGAAGTAGCTTAATAAAGCTGATGCTGATCAATGCTTATGTTGTATAACAGATAGGGTTAAAATAGCATGTGCCTTGGGATGCCCATGTGGCCTGGTGTATTTTAAGCTGAACAGAAAATATTAACACTAATCCAATTATGAGAAATGCTTTTGTTTAACAGGGTTAAAATAGCATGTGCCTTGGGATGCCCATGTGGCCTGGTGTATTTTAAGCTGAACAGAAAACATTAACACTAATCCAATTATGAGAAATGCTTTTGTTTAAAAGATAGGGTTAAATAACATGTGCCTTGGGATGCCCATGTGGCCTGGTGTATTTTTAGCTGAACAGAAAATATTAACACTAATCCAATTATGAGAAATGCTTTTGTTTAACAGGGTTAAAATAGCATGTGCCTTGGGATGCCCATGTGGCCTGGTGTATTTTAAGCTGAACAGAAAACATTAACACTAATCCAATTATGAGAAATGCTTTTGTTTAACAGGGTTAAAATAGCATGTGGCTTGGGATGCCCATGTGGCCTGGTGTATTTTAAGCTGAACAGAAAACATTAACACTAATCCAATTATGAGAAATGCTTTTGTTTAACAGATAGGGTTAAATAACATGTGCATTGGGATGCCCATGTGGCCTGGTGTATTTTAAGCTGAACAGAAAATATTAAGACTAATCCAATTATGAGAAATGCTTTTGTTTAACAGATAGGGTTAAAATAGCGTTCAGGGCTAAATAGCAGAAAGGGTTAAATAGCATGTGCATGGCATGTACAGTGTGCAGCTGTATTTAAACCAAACCAAATATATTAGCAGTAACCCAGTTATTATGAAATATGAATCATAGCACTAAGCACCCTGTCACTGTGATTTGTATGCTGCTGGATTGTTCCGGTTTTAAATCTATCTTTCCCTAGCTCTGTCTACCACTCTAAATCTCACTATCTCTCTTTATCTGTTTATCTGTAACTGTCTCTAGCCATCGCTAACTCTCACCTAACTATCCCCTCGATTCAAAGAGCAAAAGTTAATTGATTTCGGATCGAGAATCGTAAGTTTGGGTGGGTGTTAGTCATTTTTTCCTGTTTTTTTGGCCATTTCCGACTCGCACGAGCCTACGTACGAATTCGTATATGTTCTTACGATCATCGGAAGTTCGTTCCTAAATTTTAGGATCAAAACGTAAAACTTAGGATCAAATCCTAAAACTTAGGATCAAAACGTAAAACTTAGGATAATCGGATGTGTTTAGGTGTGATTCAGAGAACAGTTTTCAAACCTCTAAATCCGTTTTAAAAGAAAGCCACTGCCGACACCTTTTAGCAGTCGGATTGCTGTTCTTGAACAGGTTTTTTGGCTATGTGGAGGAGTCTGCGCGTCTTGAGCTCCAATGAACTGCATGTATCAGCATGGCCGAGGCCATAAATTGTATGGCAATGCATACCTGATTCATGTATGCCTTATAAAAGCATTTTAATGTGGACCTTAATTAGTCCTTTGCATGTAAACCTTTATTTTGCAATACATCCATATATTTGCGTTAATTAAAGAAACTTATGTCCTTTGTTATTTATTTTTAAATTGATGTACTAGAATAATATTTTTAGATTGAATTTATTGGTGTAGTTGTTTACCTTTGCTTTGTTTAATTATTTAAGCACATCTTTGGTCAGATGCATCACACTTACTGAGGAGAGGAGAGCGGGATAAAGTGCAGGATGTGGGTTACTGCTGTATTTTGCACAGACACAGCAGAGCTGGGGGCACGGAAAGGTCAGAAATCAAAGAATGCAGAGCAACACAGTCACAAGGCCCTTTCTGTTTGCAGGCTGCCCGAGAATACCTGAGCCGCCATCTTGGCTGTTTCTAGGCTCATAACATGCAGAAGTTGCTGGGTGTTTTTTAATTTTTGAGAGCAAATCTGTATGTAGAGGGTGTGGGTAACCACACCCAAAATTTTAAGTTGTACCATTTGAAGCCAAAATATTTAAATTAAATCCTCAAGTAAAAAATGCAAGTTAACTAAAAATTAAACAAAGTAAGATTTACTTATGCAAATGCATTCATTAATGGTTGGTTACTACAAAATGAATGAAATAAAGAAAAATAAAAGACCAAATATTTAGAATGCACTTTAATGAGGTAAGTTTGTAGTGCGCAGCCGCAAGATCAGAAGGATTTACGTCCAGACAAAAAAGGAAAAAGGGCAAAACCAATGTTGCAACCTGAGAAATGAAACGGAAAATTCAGGATGGAAACTGACATAGGTCTGATTCCCGAACTGCCATACGAACGGACGGACATTTTAGGATAGAAACGTATTTGCTTATAGAATCACTCGCAAGTTCATACGAACGCACGAGCGTACGGGAAAAATAGGATGATCGGCACCAAAATCAAAGCTGTTACATGTTTCTTTGAATCGACCCATATGACTAACTGTCTGTCCCTCCCTGCAGCTAGCTCCGTTTTATCTGCAATGCAAGTCTGAACTGCGCAAAAGGAAAATGGCCGCCGCTTTATATAGCACGGTGACGTCACCGGGCTTCCTGGCTGCTGATAGGCTGCATGTGACTGTCCCATCGTCACTTGCCCCTGGGGACATGTCTGAACATGTCCGTCCACCATCTTAGAATGCCTGTCATTGAGTTTTAAGGAAAACTTTGATTGATCGAATCGCCGGGAAATTCGGATTCGTTCAGAATCAAATTTTTCATGAAATTCGGAACGAATCCGGGTTCGTCCGGATCGATTCGCTCATCCCTAATTATTTCATTGCCATTAGAAAAAAAAAAAAAAAAAGAAGAGATTATATTTTGAGAGAATTTCAAGCGGAGTACGGTGTGAGAGTAACATTGTCCCTTATAAGGGGGCCTCCCGGCCTGCCTCTGATTTATGTTTTACTGCTTTTTAAGTACTGATCTTGATTAGAAGGCAGCTGCTACGTATGGGGCCGGTAGGGACCACGCCTTTTTTGTCTTGCAGTCACATCCGGGCAAGGAGGTAATCCCAAGTGTAAGGAGGGTCTGAAATGGATCCCCAGAAAAAACAATTCTACAGGTGAGTACTCACAGAATTGTGTTTTTATTGCTACCAATAAATATCCTGTGTCTAATCTAAAGTGCTAAAAAAAGTGCAGTAATGCAAAGCAAAGTTAGAAATATTACATGTGCAAAATCTACTTAATATCAAATGAACATGCCAAAACCATCTGGGACAAACACCCCTATAGTGCAAAATCACCCCTGCTGGGCCAGGTACAAAATCTCACCACCCACTCTATCACCCTCCTTTTATAGAGGGAAGCAGTGAGGCCTTGCAGCCCCGCCTCCCCCCCCCCCCCCAGATGCAGCATGACCCCGTCCGGCAGTCGCACACAATCTGGAGGCAGACAGGAGCAAAGCCCACCCCTTCCCCTCTCCTCACCTGATGCAGCTCAATAGCAAGACAGCCAGTAATCCGCTTGTACCTGCCCCCCAAACCACCGTCGCACTCGCTCCAAGCAGCAACGGAGCGTGCTGTCATGGAACCGAGCACCCGGGCGGAGGGGGCAGGGACGGCCGGAGCCGGCCTCAGCTGCGTGAGTCTGCCCAGGCAGATATGCGGGGAACATGATCGCCAATGATCAATAACAATGATGTATTTATAATCCTACCATGCAACAACATATAAGACAATACATATATACCAATGCCACTACAATACAAAAATTCATAATAACAAATAAATAATATACAACAAATGCCACACTGTCAAATTGGTTACAGTAAATACATTAAATCCAATCCTTCAAATATATCCTATTACATGGCTACTCACATTTTTTACATCTATTTACATATTGTATGCACAATTTCATGAGAACAGGTAACAATTGATTACATTAAGTTTAAGATTCAAAACATACAAGATTTCAATATGAAACAATCCAGGTCCACTGAATATTGTTTCGTATCGTCCCTCTTATGAAATCATACTACATGTTATTACTACATGATTAATGGGCTCTTATCAGATAATGAATTGACTCAACATCATATAGTAACATCATAGAGTAGAATATAGTAGCATGAAAATAATATTGGGTATGATATACATTAATTGTCCCTCTTATGAATTCTAAAAAGCGAGGAAGTTATATATGATGAGGAGGATTTGAGTATAAAGATAGTCTTTGGGTCACAGAGGTCAGACTCTGTGGCTGTTATGTCACTCTGTGTGTTATTAGATCAGGTCATCCCTCTTATGAAATCTGGTTTATGTAATTAGTTGAGATTGATGGGTGAATTCATATGGTGAATTATGGTATTAATAGTAATGGTAATATGAAATGAAATATGTGAGTTATTCACAATAGATCTTGTGAGTGATCAACACCAGATGTCCCTCTTATGAAATTTGTTTTGAATCTTAAACTTTAGTAATCAATTATGAGGCATATCCAGTTTAGTCTAAATGTTTGGGAGGTTGTGTGGACCCGAGTAGGTCTACTAAAAATAGTTTTCTACTAAAAATAGTTTTGTATTGTTTTGTATTGTCCCTCTCATATTATTACATGACTCATGGGACCTTATGAGATAATTAACTGTATTAAAATCATATAGTAACATCATAGAGTAGAATATAGTAGTATGAAAATAATATTGGTCCGATATGCATTAATTGTCCCTCTTATGAATTTTAAAAGTAAGGGATTTATATAGAAGGGGGTTTTGGAGTATGAAGATGGTTTTTGGGCCACAGAGATCAGACTCTGATGTCATTAGATCAGGTTATCCCTCTTGTGAAAACAAGTTTTTATTAATAGTAACAATAATATAAAATGGAATATGTAAGTTATTTACAACAGATTTTGTGAGTTTTCAATATCAGATGTCCCTCTTATGAAATCTTGTATGTTTTGAATCTTAAACTTAACGTAATCAATTGTTACCTGTTCTCCTCATGAAATTGTGCATACAATATGTAAATAGATGTAAATAATGTGAGTATCCATGTAATAGAATATATTTGAAGGATTGGATTTAATGTATTTACTGTAACCAATTTCACAGTGTGGCATTTGTTGTTTATTATTTATTTGTTATTATGAATTTTTGTATTGTAGTGGCATTGGTACAAATGCATTGTCTTATATGTTGTTGCATGGTAGGATTATAAATACATCATTGTTATTATATCTGCCTGGGCAGACTCACGCAGCTGAGGCTGGCTCCGGCCATCAATGCCCCCTCCGCCCGGGTGCTCGGTTCCATGACCGCACGCCGCATTTCTGCATTGCTGCTTGGAGAGAGTGCGACGGTGGTTTTGGGGGCAGGTACGGGTGGATTACCGGCTGTCTTCCTATTCAGCTGCATCAGGTGAGGAGAAAGGAAGGGGTGGGCTTTGCTCCTGTCTGCTTCCAGCATGTGTGCGACTGCCGGCCGGGGTCTTGCTGTGTCTGGGGGGGGCGGGGCTGTAACGCCTCACTGCTTCCCTCAGTCTATAAAAGGAGGGTGATGGAGTACAATGATGTTTAGCACCTTGAGAAAGTGGATTTTGCTCTACGGAAGCGTGAGTGGTGAGATTTTGTACCTGGCCCAGCAGGGGTGATTTTGCACTATAGGGGTGTTTGTCCCAGATGGTTTTGGCATGTTCATTGGATATTAAGTAGATACATTTTGCACATGTAATATTTCTAACTTTGCTTTGCATTACTGCACTTTTATGCACAAGCACTTTAGATTAGACACAGAATATTTATTGGTAGCAATAAAACTATTTGTTTATGTATATATGGTATGAAATCTGGAAATTGTTATGAGGGTTCCTTGCTGTGGCCATGTTTGTGTATAACTGTTTTTTAAGATTGTGATTGTATTGAGTTTATGTATATGTTTGTGAGTTTATGTATATGTTTGTAGTCTTTTTTAACATACTGATGAATTAAAAATGGTTGTATTGATGTGACTTTGGAGGATTGATTATTGAGGAACATTTGGTGCCTCCCGGGGCATCCCATTTTGCGGTTTACTGGGACCGTTGTTGTTTATTGAAAAAATACAAATAAATAAATTTTATTTAAAAAAAAGCCCTGCATCTTCTGCTGCAGCTCCAGCAGCATATCCTGGGATTCCAGAACAAATTGCCAAAGCCTGTGATGCTCTTAAATGCAACCTGTGGGAAAGAGAAAACATAATTAAGTACTACAGGTCTACATCTAAAGTATATGATCTATGTTCAACGATAATGTTTAGCAGAAAGTAAAGGACATTTTTTGGGTATGCACAACAGGGCAACCGTTATTAATTTGGGAATAGAAATCACAATTACCTATGGATGCATGAAACACAACCACCATAGTCTTCGATCACAAAGCAAATAAAACAAACAGTTGGTGATTGAAGCGGCTTATACCAGCTGAGGGTAGTTGAACCACAGATTATAAAACAGTGAGTGATTATGTTACTTATACTTAGCAATGGACCATATAGCCAGTGCAGGGTTACAAATGGACCAGGAATGTAAAAGCAGCAATGAAAGTAGACAACCAACTGGTGGCTTGGTCAGGTTGGCTCTTGTTACATTAACAGGGGCAGGAAACATGCATGCTATGACCTAAGTATGATTTACTGAGCATAAAAGTGGCTCTACAGGTATGAGTGGCAACTCTAAACTGGGACTAACATGGTCATGGACACGTACATATGCATGTCTACAAGGTCACTGGCACACATCATATCACTCACCATCACAGCTCTGGCATTGGCCTATGCTGCTGGACCCTCCTTGAGCCTGGTGAGGCCAAAATTGGGTGGGGGCCTGCTTCAGTCTGGGTGGCAACATCTGAGTTTATAAAAAGCAAAACAGATACAAACAAAATACCTTGCAATATTAATTTTTAATTGATTTATAAACAATATTATCTTTGAAAGAGTTTGATGTGGCCAAATATTTGAGCACACTTGGTCATGTGGTTTCCCTAACATAACTACGGGCTCGATTCAACAAAGGTCGAAAATGGATTTTACGAGTGATTACCCCCTCCCCATCTGGACTCCCCACTTGAGAGTGGCCTCAGTGGTAGCCAAACTCTGCCGAGTCCACATCAGTGGGGCTGAGGCACCACAACACCCCTATATCACTAGCACACTCCACTGGGGGCTCCATTTCCGCATCCCCTTCCTCCCCTGGGTCCTTTACTTGAGCACATTGAGACTGATCTGAATCCACAACTCTAATGCGGGGGAGATAGCCCTTCCCATGCTTTCCAGGGGAGGACGCTTATTTGTGAAGACATAAAGAAAAGCAGAAAATATATATAATATATATATATATATATATATAACATCGACTCCCGGTGCTTGAAACTTGACCATCGCTGCCAGATGGCCTTTGGTGGAAGATTAGTCTTGAAGCACCAGGAGACCGTGGCCTTCACCTCCTCCGCAATCTTGCTTTTCTGGCCCTTTGCATAGTCATATTCCATGGCGCAAAAAAATCCTAGATGCACAGAAAGGAAATTAATACAGACAAATTATTTGACTAAATAGATATTATTTTCACTTTACTTAAATTGTACCAAAACCCAGCATTTTGACTATCCTGGGTTTTGGTTCTTGCCCCTGGCACAACCCTTTCAGGGATGCTCTGCTATGTGAAACCCCCCAGATTGCCTAAACAAACTCACCTCTTCCCAATCCTACAAAGCATGTGAGGCCTATCGCCCAGTCAGGTAACTCAGATCCGCTAAGCTTTCATCTAAGCAAGAGGATCTGAACGCACTGGCGGGTGCATACCCCAATACCCTCTAAAAAGAAGCATGCCTGCGCCAGACATCCACTAATGCCTGGTGCAGCCAAACGCCCTGAAAGAGGCACAGCTGCTGCTCGTGCATGCACGATTGGACCGGGAAAGAAGGTACGTTTATGGACAACCTGGGGGTTGCGGGGCATCATAATTTTGAATGCCCTGGGGTGGAGGGTATGAATCGGCTCGGTAATTTAATAGATTTCTAACATGGTCCCCGTGGGTTTGGTTCCACTTTAATCGCATAACAAAACATTTAAACACTAAAATACCATACATAATAAATTTGACAAATTCAATATAATCAATCATTTTAATACATAAATAATATTTAAAATAAAATAAAAATATGGAAAACAATAAATGTGGAATTTAAATAATAAAAAAAACATAAAAAAGCTAAAGACAAATAAAGGCTGCCACATTTACAAAAATTATTTAAAAAAACGCAAACAAAAGGGTGGAAATGCTCACACATCTTAAGAAGGCTGCAACACACAGGAAAAGATATGTTAAAAAAAATACAAAAATTACCTTTAATATTTGCCCATTAACCCGATTGTTGGGTACTCTACTGCCCGAGATCAGAACTGGAATAACGAAGAACATACAACTATTCACAGAGTGATCTAGTATTTTAGAAATCAAAACACATCTTAAAATACATTTCACACAAGGAAGCACGAGCGAGTACTGACCTCCACCTTCGTGAGTGCTCCCTGACCCCCACCCTTGCAAAACTTATCAGCATGAGTCTCACAAACTATGCAAAGTTCTACTATTTCTCAAGGGAACATGAACTAGCGCTTGAACATTTCCCAGGAGTGTATATCCTTGAGACAGGCTCAAGCAATTTTGCTACAAAACAGAACAAACCTCACAGCCATTTTCAAAGGGATCTTTATCACCTTCACAAGATGAATACCAAATATTAATATGGCTGCACAAATGTCAAGCATATCCCATCATTCCCCTCTTAGATCATTCCATAGAATGATCACACAACTCCTCTCTGCATCAGATACGCTTCATATTTGGCACCAGGTGTGGGAGCAATACATTTGTTAAAAAACAGAAGCATTAAAATCACAACTAATGCTGTGATAAACATATTCTTAGCCCATTTAAATATGCCCATGAAGTTCCAGCTAAGTCCACTAAAGGGACTCCAAACTCAGGCCATATTCTTTGCTTTAACCTGTAATCTGGCCACTTCAGCTCTGTGTTGCTTCACTATATTATAGTAATCAGGCACTTCCATGCTGGTATTATGGATCCATGTACCACACTTGTAATCCTCAGTCATTTCACACAAACCCGTAGGTGAGTGAGTTTTCTATAGCTATTTCATGTAACTCCAACTGTGTTATAATGAGTTTTGTTTCTTTATTTAAGCCCCTGACATCAAACTACTATAGTTATTTAACCTTTTCATCTTGTCTATCCCAACCCGCTCCATGAGGGAAACCACGCCCGAATTATGTCCCTCTTACTGAACAGATCCTTCTGTTGACTAATTTCAAAAGAGCGCTTTCCCTCATGATCTTTAACAATACCCATTACAGGGACAGCCAATATAGCACCATCCCTTCGGCTCTAGTGGGAACCAGGGGTAACACACTTTGCCACAACAAATGTAGGTATTATTACCCCAACTCCAACCTTGGACTATACTCCTAAATTCCTTTATATTCTCCTCCATCAGGAACATTATAAGAAAATCAGTTAGGTGCAGATTAATCAAAGTAACATTCCTGCCAGTTGCGTTGTATAGGGCATTGTTCATTTTAAAGTATGTCTCACCTTTCTCAGCTGGCTTCGACATATTAAACTGGGAGTGGGCACATATGTTCGCATTCTTATTAGATTTCCCAACCTTAAAACACCAGTCTGGGTTGTGGGTCCTACATTGCATCTTAAACGTAATCATTCCACTCCCAAAACTCAGATTTCTCATTTGGTTGTTATAACTTAAATTAAAGACCTGAGTGAAATTCAAAGGCATCCCTATCAAAGGGACCTGTGATGTTTCAGTGTGTAATTTACTACAGATCCAACACTTGTCATAACCTGACTTCTGGTTTTAGGCATACTTAAACTTTACGATAGAACAAAAATGTAGCCAGCAAGTTGATCCAATAAAAATGTCACAAAACTTTATTCTCAAAAATATTAAAAAGCCATGGAGGCAAACACTCCCAGTGAACAATGAACTAAACATACCTACGGGCAAGCAAGTATATTGATCAATTTCTACAACCACTAGTATTACAGCTTCCCTCTTACGTTAAAGACACGGGTCATATTCTTAAAATTCTGGATGGGCTGTGGGTTCCCGGGGTCCCTTCTGGTGACTCTAGATGTGGAGGCCCTTTACTCAAGTATTCCCCATGAGAAAGGGATTAGAGCAGTGGAATGTTTTCTAAACGAACTAGACATAAATGTTCCTGCTGCTCCTGAACTTCGTCCTCACCCGCAACCGGTTTCTCTTCAACAACCAGCTTTACCATCAGGTACAGGGAATGGCAATGGGGACTACATGTGCCCCATCGTTTGCAAACCTGGGCTGGTGGGAGAGGCGGTTGTGGGCTGAGGACGAGTTCGCTAAATATCTGTGCCATGTTACAATTTGGCATAGGTATATTGATGACAGTATGCTCATCTGGGAGGGGCCGCAGCAGGAACTTGCTGTGTTTTTTAATTGTCTAAACAAAAATGAAGACAATTTGAAATTTACATGTACATATAGTAAAAATTTGGCAGTTTTTTTAGATCTCACTGTGAGCATAGACAAAGATGGCTATGTTGCCACAAAACTTTTTTGAAAAGACACATCGGCCAACACCACGCTCCGAGCCACCAGTGCACATCCTTCTCATTTACCTCGGAGCATTCCGTACGGGGAGTACGTCAGAGCTAGATGTAACTGCTCCTTGGTACAAGACTTCGAACAAGAAGCACAGATAATAAAAACTAGGCTAATGGCAAGGGGGTATTGTGCTCCGGTATTGAAAATGGCATATAGAAAAAAGCCAAACAGAGAAATAGACAAGAACTTTTGTATAAACCTAAAAAGGCCAACAAAGAACGGGGTCCAGCATTGATCACCTCATACACAGGATCACAGGCAGAAGTGAGGAGGATTTTGAGTGCCCATTGGCATTGTCACAATCCGCTTACCTGTGCCGCGTTCCAGCGGTGTCCCCGTCGCCTCATCTCTCAAGCGCCGGCCGCGCCGGGCGGCTGCTCGCGCAGCTGCGGGCGCGCCCCCTTCTTCCTCGTCTGCCGGCGTCTCCGGCATCAATGCGGGTGCGCGAGCACGTTCCTTCTATGCCCTCCGGCGGCCGCCGGAGGAGGTGAATAAATTAGTTAAATTGGGGCACGCCCCCTCTGAGTTAAAGGGCCGATGAGCCCAGCTGGACAGCACGCCCTCTATTGTGAATTGGGCCAATGAGCCCAATAGGAGTTTCTGGGCTGTACGCCCTATGTTCCAATCAGGTGCTGGTTTGTAGTAGCACCAATCCCACACCCAGCCCTAATCATATCCGTTTCCTATAAAGGTTTACCCCACCAGTTGCTGAGTGCCTGTGATAGCGCCTTGAACCTAGCCTTTCGTTTCTGTGTATCGTGATTGATCCTGTTGCCGACCTTTGCCTGAACCGACCATTCCTGATCCAAAACCCTGTTGCCGACCTTTGCCTGAACCGACCATTCCTGATCCAAAACCCTGTTGCCGACCTTTGCCTGAACGACCATTCTTGATCCAAAACCCCGTTGCCGACCTTTGCCTGAACCGACCCTTAGCCTTGATCTGAACTTCCGTTGCCGACCTCTGCTTAGAACCTTGACCACGATTTGCCTCCTCCATTTGTACTGCAGCCATCTCTGAACACCCGTTGCCGACCCTTAGCCTGTCTGGACTTCCGCTATATGCTCTAGCCATTGGGCTCTCTCTATACCGCTCCCAGCCACTGGTTCTTCAGACCTCCGAACAGTAAGCCTCCATCCTTTGAGCCATTGAAGTCCTGGGGGCAACCGATCCCGGGCAGGCGTATTCTGCATCCCGGCAAGCGGGGGCCCCTACAGGTGAAGCTGGCTGCGGAGATTGGGGGTTGAGGGCTTACCCGGAGGACTGGAGTTACCTGAGCGGATCATTAGAGGACCCAGAGCGTGATATTATCACAGGCCACCATGGATGACCTGGTACAGCAAGTACAGGCTATGGCCACAGCTATAAATCAACTTGCCCAGAGAGTGGCCAATCAAGAAACCAGGCAGATTCCTGCATCCGCTGTACCACCTCACGTGTCGGAGCCGAAGGTCCCGTTACCGGAGAAATTTTTTGGAGAACGAGCCAAATTCTCCAATTTTAAAAATTCCTGCGAGCTGTACTTCAGATTGAGGCCCGTATCCTCGGGCACCGAGACCCAACGGCTGGGGTTAATTATCTCCCTTTTGCAAGGAGATCCCCAATTATGGGCTTTTAGCCTGCCTCCCGATGATGCTGCCCTGCACTCCGTTACGTCCTTTTTTCAGGCTATGGGTGTGTTATATGCTGACCAGCAGTCCACAGCCAAAAACAGGCTTCGGGCCTTGAAGCAAGGTCGGAATACTGCCGAAGATTACAGTTCTGAATTCCGGCGGTGGGCAGTAGACTCCCGATGGAATGACCCAGCCCTGTGTAGCCAGTTCCGTTTGGGTCTATCAGAGGGTATCAAGGACGCATTGGTTAATTTCCCTACACCAGCAGATCTAGACCAGCTAATGCAGGTCTCCATCAAAATAGATCGGCGTCTTAGGGAAAGAGCCAGGGAAAGGGTTAGGACTTCCTCGTCCCATCTCAGACCCCCAACCCACCCACTTCCCCTGGGGTAAACACACCTTCTTCCTCACTGGAAGAACCCATGCAGGTCGGTAGAGCTCGTCTTACCCAGGACGAGAAGCAGCGTAGACGCTCCATGGGTCTATGCTTATATTGTGGGAATCCGGGACATTTTGCTAGGTCCTGTCCTAACAAGGGATACCCGGTGGGAAACTTCCTCGCCTAGATCAGGAGGAGAGTACTGATCTAGGTGAGTCCGTTAATTACTCTCACTTGAACAAAATGTTAATCCCCATAGAGCTTTCTTGGGGCCCTTCCACACAGGCAGTATCCGCCTTTATCGATAGTGGAGCAGCGGGTAATTTCCTGGATCGGAGCATGATCTCCGTCCTGGGAATTCCTCTGGTACCCCTTGGGAGATCTCTACAGGTTCTGGCCATAAATGGGAAGGCCATCCAGGGAGGTCCGGTTAGTACCAAGACCCCTCCTCTCAATTTAATTGTTGGCTTTTCCCACTCTGAATATATCGAGTTCTTGGTTTTTGATTGTCCGGAAACCCCGGTAGTACTGGTATATCCCTGGTTAAAACTCCACAACCCCATTTTAGACTGGTAGACTGGGGATTTAGTGAGGTGGAGTAGTTACTGCAAGACACATTGTTTTTCCACTGCCCTCAAAAGTTTTCAGATGCTGCCTCAGTGATTGCCTCAGCCTTATGCAGATTGGGCTGATGTTTTTTCTGAACGTTCTGCAGATTCCCTTCCCCCACATAGGCCCTATGACTGCCCCATTGACCTGCTCCCCGGGACCATCCCTCCTAGAGGGAAGATTTATAATCTTACCCGACCGGAAGAGCAGGCAATGAAGGAATACATCTCCGAGAATTTAAGCAAGGGGTTCATCCGTCCTTCAACATCACCTGCGGGGTCTGGCTTCTTTTTTGTGGAGAAAAAAGATGGTGGTTTAAGGCCTTGCATAGATTACAGAGCCCTGATTAAGATTACTGTAAAAAAACGGTATCCCCTTCCCTTGATTGGGGATTTATTTAATCAAGTAGTAGGTGCTCGGGTTTTTTCCAAGCTAGACCTAAAGGGGGCCTACAACCTGATTCGTATTCGGCAAGGGGATGAGTGGAAAACGGCATTCAATGTTAAAGATGGTCATTACGAATATCTAGTCATGCCCTTTGGCATTTGTAATGCTCCTGCGGTCTTCCAAGACTTTGTTAACGACGTCTTCCGAGACTATTTGGGCAGTTTCATGGTAATTTATTTGGATGATATCCTCATTTTCTCTAAGTCTTTGTCCGAACATAGACAACATGTGAAAATGGTTCTTCAAAAACTGAGAGAGAATAACTTGTATGCAAAAATTTCTAAATGTATGTTTGAGGTCACCACCGTTCCCTTTTTGGGTTATATAATCTCTAGCCAGGGGGTAGAGATGGATGCGGGAAAAGTTTCGGCGGTGCAGGATTGGGTACAACCCAAATCTTTAAAAGAATTACAGCTAATTTCTATCGACGCTTTATTAAGGGTTTTTCCAATATTGTTGCTCCTCTCACCAACCTTACTCGCAAGGGTGCCTTCACTGTAAACTGGTCATCTTCGGTCAATGAAGCCTTCCTGACTCTAAAACAGGCTTTTACTTCGGCGCCAGTTTTAGTTCACCCTGACGTTAATAAACCTTTTACCATTGAAGTAGATGCATCCGAGTTGGGTGTGGGGGCGGTGTTATCACAATACTCTGGTCATCCTGAACGTTTGCATCCTTGCGCCTACTTCTCACGGAAATTTAGTGCCGCGGAACAGAACTATGATGTTGGGAACAGGGAGTTATTGGCGATTAAACTGGCTTTTGATGAATGGCGTCACTGGTTGGAGGGTTCTTTGTATCCGATCACGGTCTATACTGATCACAAAAACCTTGAGTACATTAGCTCAGCTAAGAGACTGAACTCTCGTCAGGCTCGTTGGGCATTATTTTTCTCGCGCTTTAATTTTATAATTACATTTAAGCCAGGAGTAAAAAAATTCTAAAGCGGATGCTCTGTCCCGCTTGTTTGGGGATTGCAAGGATCGGGGTGATATGGGTGAACCTATTTTGCCTGTGGGTTGTGTGATTGGGGCCTTGCTTCCTGATCTTTCTAATGCCTTGGCGCCATTTCAAAATGAATCCCCTGTAGATGTACCTTTAGGGTGTCAGTTTGTACCGCCGCATCTGCGTTCTGACTTTCATTTTAGCCCGACGCCTTGTATGGTGGCCTACTATGCGACGCGATATTACTGCCTTTATCGACGCATGTTCTGTTTGTGCGCAAAGTAAAGGGGTTCATAAGGCCCCTAGTGGGCATTTAGTCCCACTTGAGATTCCTAAAGAACCATGGACTCATATCTCTATGGATTTTATTGTAGATTTGCCTCTCTCACATGGGAATACTGTGATTTGGGTGGTCGTCGACCGTTTCAGTAAGATGGCACATTTTATTCCTTTATCTAAGCTACTGTCAGCTCCTGAGCTTTCGCGATTATTTATCTTGCATATTTTCCGTATCCATGGCATACCATCTAATATAGTTTCCGATCGGGGTGTGCAATTTACTTCGCGTTTTTGGAAGAACTTCTGTTCTTGCTTGGGGATTCAGATATCTTTGTCTTCTGCGTACCATCCTCAAACCAACGGACAGACGGAGAGAACCAATCAAAGTCTTGAACAGTATCTGCGGTGTTACATTTCTGACGCTCAAGAACAGTGGTCGGAATACATTGATTTCGCGGAATTTGCATACAATAATGCGCCGAGTGAGAGTACCAAAATTTCTCTGTTTTTCTGCAATTTTGGGAAGAATCCCAGGGCTTCCTCTCTCTCTGGGTCTCCTTCCAATTTACCGGCATTGGAAGAGTGGCTCCTAGAGCGTAAGAGCATCTGGACCCGCGTCCAGGAGACTTTGAAAGAAACTATTCTTAGATATAAAAAGTTCGCCGATTGCCACAGGTCTCAAGAACCCGCGCTTTAGATTGGGGACTTTGTTTGGGTTTCTACAAAAAATATTTCTCTCCGGCAACCGTCCAGTAAATTAGGGCCCAAGTTTATCGGCCCTTTCCCCATTATTCAGAAATTAAGCAACGTGTCCTTTAAGGTTCAACTCCCGCAAACCATGAGAATCCCAAATTCTTTTCACGTGTCACTGCTAAAACCAGCCAAGAATGTGCCGCGTCCATTATCGTCGCCTATTTTAGTAGATAACGAACCAGAATACGAAGTGAACAAGATTCTTGACTCGCGCAAGCTCCGTAATTCTTTACAATATTTAATTGACTGGGTAGGTTACGGTCCTGAGGAGAGATGTTGGGTTGCGGCAAAAGATGTGCATGCTAAAGTTCTGATTAAGAAATTCCATCGTGACAATCCGGGGAAACCTGGTAAGGGTCCGGAGGCCCCTCGTGAAGGGGGGGTAGTGTCACAATCAGCTTACCTGTGCCGCGTTCCAGCGGTGTCCCCGTCGCCTCATCTCTCAAGCGCCGGCCGCGCCGGGCGGCTGCTCGCGCAGCTGCGGGCGTGCCCCCTTCTTCCTCGTCTGCCGGCGTCTCCGGCATCAATACGCGTGCTCGCGCGGGTGCGCGAGCACGTTCCTTCTATGCCCTCCGGCGGCGCTGCACTCAGCGCGGCCACCGGAGGAGGTGAATAAATTAGATAAATTAGGGTACGCCCCCTCTGAGTTAAAGGGCTGATGAGCCCAGCTGGACAGCACGCCCTCTATTGTGAATTGGGCCAATGAGCCCAATAGGAGTTTCTGGGCTGTATGCCCTATGTTCCAATCAGGTCCTGGTTTGTAGTAGCACCAATTCCACACCCAGCCCTAATCATATCCGTTTCCTATAAAGGTTTACCCCACCAGTTGCTGAGTGCCTGTGATAGCGCCTTGAACCTAGCCTTTCGTTTCTGTGTATCGTGATTGATCCTGTTGCCGACCTTTGCCTGAACCGACCAACCTTGATCTGAACTTCCGTTGCCGACCTCTGCTTAGAACCTTGACCACGATTTGCCTCCTTCATTTGTACTGCAGCCATCTCTGAACACCCGGTGCCGACCCTTAGCCTGTCTGGACTCCTAGCCACTGGTTCTTCAGACCTCCGAACAGTAAGCCTCCATCCTTTGAGCCATTGAAGTCCTGGGGGCAACCGATCCCGGGCAGGCGTATTCTGCGTCCCGGCAAGCGGGGGCCCCTACAGGTGAAGCTGGCTGTGGAGATTGGGGGTTGAGGGCTTACCCGGAGGACTGGAGTTACCTGAGCGGATCATTAGAGGACCCAGAGCGTGATAGGCATATATTGCTTTGCGATGACTACTTACTATATTGCTTTGCGATGACTACTTACGTGCATATTTGCCTAGGGAGGGGAGCCAAATATGATCTTTAGGAGGGAAATTTGAGGAACAGATTGGAAAGATTCATTTCATAGAAAAGTGATCACAGTGCTGCAAAACAAAGGACACATACAAATGTGGGGGATGCACGATGTGCAAATATTTAAAATGTGGTGACAAAATAAACCTGCCAGATGGAAGGGAAATAGTTCAGAAACATTTTGTTAATTGCCTAACATCAAATGTCATTTATATTCCTACTTGCCCTTGTGGCATGTTTTACATAGGGAAGACAATTTGTCCATTGAAAAAAAGAATATATGAACATCGATATAATATAACAAGTGCCAACTTAAAAACCCCCGGTAGGCATTTCTTGCATCACACAAAATTCTGCACAAAGTGCACTCTGCCCAGCACCACCCCAAAAATACACAGGGGAAAAGAGTGTGCCAATCCGGTGTCCCAAAGTTGCATAACACACAAAGACCTGCGGCTCCAGCACACCGCAAAAATAGGGATTCAATCCAAGATGGCACCACTCACCCCTTAACAATCATTCAATAACACCAACTATAATTAATAACGATCATCTTTTAATTCATCAGAATATTAAAAAAACATAACAGACATTACAATACAATCACAAACATTTAAAGAACACACAAATCATCCCCCAGCAGGAATAACCTAATTAATCCCCATTACCCATACTATATCTACAAAATGAATTTCTTCCATGATAGATCCCACCTTCAAAAAAGAATTAAAGTGCTACTGTGCAACAACAAGTGCTATAAGTGCCGAAAGATATGTGTATAAAATCTACAATGAATGTGAACAAGGAAACTATCTTGGATAAAATCACCTCAGTGCAAGAAAATAATCCCCTCCTGCTGGGTCCGATCAATGTTCTCACCACCCACACGTTCCGTGAGGGCTATGTCACTTATCTCTAGGTGCCAAACAAGGTTTTGTAGATGGTTTTATTGAATGATTGTTATGGGGTGAGTGGTGCCATCTTGGTTTGAATTCCTATTTTTGCGGTGTGCTGGAGCCGCAGGTCTTTGTGTGTTGTTACATTTCTTGCATCACCACAATAAGGATCTACAAGGACTGAAGGTCCAAGGTTTGGACCGTATGCATGACCACCCGAGAGATGGAGACGTTATTAAGAAAACCTTGAAACTATAAACAAGGTGGATAATTATATGTTAGGTGCTTGCAAATCCCCTGGGTTGAACGAAACCATTAGTTTTGTCCCCTTTTTTAGATTGAGATTGATTTTAGGCCATGCTTATTCCTTTAATAAATAAACTGAATAATAATGAACGGCACGGTGATGTGGGTTAGGTTGTATGTGTTCTTCACTCTGAGCATTTAATCCTACTGTTTGTTTTTATTTCTCTAATGTGTCAAATGTATACACTGATAAGGCTCAGACAATTTGAGTGTAATGGTTGTTATTGTATCTTGTGTCATGGTACACCTGTGCTGCTAGAAAAATTATTGTTTTGCGGATTGGATGAATTTCTAATGTGATAAATGCAAAGAAACTATGTAAGCCCTAAATAAGAGTGATTGCAGGTGGCCAGGGAAGGTTTGAGAACAGTATGTGGATTGGGACATAGATACAAATGGACATGATTCAAAGAAATACACTCCCCCCCCATTTTTGTTACTGAGATTTGAACTAGACCGCTCTGGGTGTTTAGACTAACCATGGTTATAAACAGAATTCATCGTCACTTAATTAACATATAAAGCAAGAAATTTTATATAAATGAACAAATTTCCAAGTATGCAAATAAGGGGACCGTTCTGCGTAGGAGTCATCAAAAGCATGGGAATAAGGGGACCGTTCCGTGTAGGAGTCATTAACAAGGGCAGCGATAAGAACAAAAAAACTATGGCCCAATATCAAACAGCCACCAATAGCCAGGGCAGGGCCCCAATAATATATACCTATAAGATTGTATGGGTGATCCCCGCACACAACTTATGAATACTAGGTATACTAATAGAGCCAGGTTTTTGCTGCTGCAGTAAACGTAAGAAGCATTTAGCTTTTAATAGCATTTAATAAATAGATTCTTAATAGTGTAACTTGAACATTACCTAATAAGTTACATGGACATACAGTTATGTTCATGCAGGTAGATGCGCAGACACCGCAAGGATGGCACGGCCAGGTAAGCTACAATAAAATGACGTCTGTGGAATGCGAGAGCCTGGGGACATCACAAAGATGGCACCGGGACGTGAGTCTGCGAGACAATGGCGCCCAATTTGAGGACAGTGTAGGTACTTTTAAACACCCGGCAGACGTGGCGGTGACGTTCTTCCGGCTTCCTGATGCACCCCATGATCCTATTTGCTTTGGCAGCAGATGCCTGGCATTGATTACTACAGTTGAGCTTATTGTCAACTAAAACCCCTAGGTCCTTTTCCATTGTTGTTTTACCAAGTGTTTGTTTATTTAGTGTGTAATCATGATACAGATTTCTCCTTCCCATGTGCATAACCTTACATTTATCTGTGTTAAACTTCATTTGCCATTCAACTGTCCATGCTTTCAATGTATCTAAATCTCTTTGTAGCTGCCTGCTGTCCTCTTTTGTTTTAATTACTTTACACAGCTTAGTATCATCTGCAAAGATTGAGACTTTACTGTTTAATCCATACCCAATGTCATTTATATATATATTGAAGAGAATTGGTCCCAGAACTGACCCTTGTGGTACTCCACTAGTAACAGTGACCCAATCTGAGTGTGTACCATTGATAACCACCCTCTGCTTCTGATCATTAAGCCAATTTCCCACCCATCTGCACACGTTTTCCCCTAGTCCAAGCATTCTCATCTTTTGTACCAGCCTTTTATGTGGCACAGTATCAAATGCTTTAGAAAAGTCAAGATATATGATATCCAATGACTCCCCCTGATCCAATCTTGAACTTACCTCCTCATAAAAGCTGATCAGGTTTGTCTGGCAGGAGCGATTCCTCATAAATCCATGCTGATATGGAGTAATAAGGTCATTTTCCCCAAGGTGCTCCAGGATAGTATCCCTTAAGAAACCTTCAAACAGCTTGCCCACCACAGATGTTAGGCTTACCGGTCTGTAGTTCCCAGGTTCCCCCCTAGATCCCTTTTTGAATATTGGCACCACATTTGCCAAGCGCCAATCCATCGGAACAGACCCTGTAGTTATGGAATCCACAAATATTAGAAATAACAAGATAACAAGATATGATATCCAATGACTCCCCCTGATCCAATCTTGAACTTACCTCCTCATAAAAGCTGATTAGGTTTGTCTGGCAGGAGCAATTTCTCATAAATCCATGCTGATATGGAGTAATAAGGTAATTTTCTTGCTCCAGGATAGTATCCCTTAAGAAACCTTCAAACAGCTTGCCCACCACAGATGTTAAGCTTACCGGTCTGTAGTTCCCAGGTTCCCCCCTAGATCCCTTTTTGAATATTGGCACCACATTTGCCAAGCCCCAATCCCTCGGAACAGACCCTGTAGTTATTGAGTCCACAAATATTAGAAATAATGGCTTGTCTATTACTGTACATAACTCCCTTAAAACATATGTCATCTGGTCCCGGTGATTTATCGATTTTTATCTGCTTGAGACGGTTCTGGACTTCTTCCTTGGTTAGACCAGTGACATTTAATGGAGGGTTTCGGTTATTCCCCTGCATTTCACTCGGCATGTCACATTCTTTTGTGAATATAGAAGCAAAGAAGTTGTTTAGTAAATTTGCTTTCTCCTCATTTCCCTCTATAGGTGTCTCCTCCTTGCTTTTCAGGGGGCCCACACCCTCAGATTTGTACCTTTTACGGTTTATGTAGCTAAAGAATAATTTGGGGTTAGCTTTACTCTCTTTCGCGACTAGTCTTTCTGTCTCCAGCTTAGCTGCCCTTATCTGTTGTTTACATTGTTTATTTCTTCTTTATAATTTTTTAACGCTTCCGCTGTCCCTTCCTGCTTTAAACGTTTAAATGCCTTTTCTTTGTTGTTTATTGCCCCCTTAACCTTTTTGTTTAGCCACATTGGTTTACACGTGTGTCTAATAGTTTTATTCCTGTAAGGTATATATCTGTCACAATGAAAATTTAGGATTCCTTTGAAAGTATCCCATTTAGTGTCCATGCTTTTGTTTTTAAGGACATTTTCCCAGTTAATGCAGTTTAGGGCATCTCTAAGTTGGTCAAACTTTGCCTTTTTGAAGTTCCGCGTTTTTGTGGCTCCTTGATAAGGCACCCTAGTGACTACTAAGTGGAAATTAATGATATTATGATCACTGCTTCCAAGGCATGCAATGCCAAGGAGTTGCTTCCAAGGCCACCAAGATACTATTATGCATTAAAGAGGCATGGAATCATGGAATAGAGATGTAATTTTGCCTCTTTACAAGGCACTGGTGCGCCCTTACCTGGAATATCAACGATAATATCTATATAAAGGGAATTTAAAATAACTGCACGTGGTATTTAGATAGATACAACTGTTGCAGACAAATTAATATCAAAATGGAAGGATGCAAGTAAACCTTATGCCAACCTGCATTCTCTCTTAAAGGGCAACTCAAACACAACTTTTGTAAAATCAAGGTATTATCTATTATTATTTTTTGTTTTGCTTTGTATTTTGTAATAACTCTTACAATCATGGATGATAATTTGTAAAATAGCTTTATTATGAATTTTCATACAGGCACAGGGTATTGATAAAGCCAAATAGGTGAAACATGTCTACCCAGCAAAGTATAAGGAAGAGATATGAAACAATAATTCATTGAGATGAATACCTTCCATTATTAAAAAAGGTTTTAAGTGGGCACTTTGAATTGATTATATGGAAACCTTTTTTCAATCATATATAGTTACATAGTTATTACGATTAAAAAAAGACATATGTCCATCAAGTTCAACCAAGGGAGTTGGGGTAGGCGGCGATTGTCGCCTCCGGAGACTAAATTTCTTTTTTTCCAATAGAAGGGAGTTCCCCCTTGTCTTTAGAGAGGATTTTACCTGAAATAGTGTTCTCCTATATTTTTTGTATGGGCCATTTATATATTTATACAAGTTAATCATGTCCCCCCTCAGCCGTCTCCTCTCAAGACTAAACAGATTTAATTCTCGTAATCTTTCCTCATAACTAAGATCTTTCATTCCCCTTGTTAGTTTGGTGGCTCTCCTCTGCACCCTTTCCATAGTCAGAGCGTCCTTTCTATAAATGGGTGCCCAGAACTGGCTGGCATATTCCAGGTAAGGGTGCACCAGTGCCTTGTAAAGAGGCAAAACTACATCTCTATCCCATGATTCCATGCCTCTTTAACCGCCAGCCTACCTGGAGATTTTGTCACCCTTTGTTGCCAAACCATTTTGCACTATTTTGCGCTCCCCATGTTCAACTGTGATTTTTGAAGGGATTTCCAGGGATTTTCCAGGAAAGTGATATATTTTTTTTCAGCAGAGTCTGGGCTTTAACATGAAATGTCTTGTTTGTCATTTTTTAGGTGTATTCTCAATATTTTTGGATGAAATATGTGCAAAAAAAAAACAAAACTATTTTTTACAATTTGTAGTGTTTTTTTTGTAATAAAAAATGTAAGTTTGTCAATAAAATCTTATTTCATGTGAAACCAGAATTTCTCCCGGTTACAGCGGTACCACAGATGTATTGGTAGACACCTTTTCCTGCCCAGGAGACTCCCCCAAACTGAAACAGCGCTTTAGGGGATTTTCAGATAAAATACAACTATGCTATGCAATATGCGCACCTTGAAGTTTTTCAAGAAAAACAACCCTTTACATTTGAAATACCCCCAACAAACTATATATTCTCTGGAAGTATACACCTCAGGCTTTATAGGCGTACCAGGCTTGTTGACATGGGTGCCGTTTTCTGGAAGTAATCCCTCAATGTATTCTTTGGTTGCACAGGGTTTCCCTAAAAAAAGAATAAAAAAGCAGAATCAAAACCACATTTTCCTAAAAAAAACTATATACAAACAAGAAAAAAACTGAAAATCTGAAAAAGCAACATGCCCCGAACAGAACAATACCCAGCATGCATAACTACTGTCAAGGGAAGAGTTGCCAAACACACCATAGTAAAGCATGTGCGTAACGTTAATTTTACTTCAAAATTTCAGCTCTGCAGACAAAGTGCACACCTTGTGCTTTTTCTACCAAAACAAGCCTTTACATTTGGAAAAACCATATATTCCCTGAAAGTACACATTTTAAGCTTTCTATGCATACCCAGCTTGTTGTAGTGGGCTCATCTTTCTGTGCGTAATCCCTGGAAGAATTCTTAGGTGGCACAGGGTTTCACAAAAAAATGTATAAAAAGCAGAATAAAAAACACCTTTTCCTAAAATATCAACATGCAAATAAGAAAAAAACAAGCTAAATCTGAAAGTGCAACAATACCCAACATGCATAGGTACTATTAACCCTTTTAATTGCCAGCCTACTTGAAGTTTTGTCACCCTCTGTTGAGAGGTCATTTTCCCCATTTTGCGCCATGTTTAACCGTGATTTTTGCTGGAATTTCCAGGAAAATATATATATATTTTTGCAGCAGAGTTTAGCCTTTAACGTGAAATGTCTTGTTTGTAATTTTTCTACAGTTTTTAAAAATATTTTTGTGTAAAAAAACAACAAAAAAAAATATTTTTTAGACAATTGTCTCCTTTATTTTACTACCCTTCCAGAGGAGGAGAGCATCTTCCCCCCTCGGCGGCCTGCGTCCGGCTCTTCTACGTCTCATCCTCTGCGGCAGTGACTGGTAGGCAGGAAAGTCCAGCCAGTCAGGAACCTCCAGCGGTGTAGTGTCCAGAAATGCAAAGAGGCGGTCCAGGTCCCTTGGGGACCTCAGAGTAAAAGAGCCCCCGTTTTTCCTGATAATAAGATGGAATGGGTAGCCCCATCTATACACGGCTCCGCAGTCCCTTATCCTCTGAAGGAGCGGTTTCAGCCGTCTCCTCATCCAAAGCGTAGATCGCGCCAAGTCCGGAAGGATGGATATCGGCCTTGAGTCGTGGATAATTTGCCTTGCTTCCCATGCCCTGCGCAGGATTTCCTCCTTAATCTGGAAATGGTGGACCCTGCACAGAACATCTCAGGGCCCATCTGGGATGCCCGGTGGTCGGCCCGCCACTCTATGGATTCTATCAAGCTTGATAATGTTGCCAGGGGGCTTTCCCAGTAGAGTGTTGAAGATTGAGGAAGCGACCGACTCCAGATCAGCAAATTGGGGTGTTTCAGGTATCCCCCGAAAGCGCAAGTTATTCCTTCTACTCCGATTCTCCAGATCGTCAGGTTAGAGATTTGAGCTGCTTGTGTGGCGCTCGTTTGTTCCAGGTGGGTTAGGCGCTCCTCAGTCGATCCTCGCGCGTTCTCCAACCCTGAAACCCGGTCCTCCACAGCCGCCACGTTGTGTTGGACGGCCTCCAAATCTCTCCAGAAGGATTTCTCTATTCTCGAGATCGTGGCCTCCATATCTGCTTTAGTGGGCATTGCTTCAAAATCAGCTTTCGTGGGGAGTGACAGGAGCACCGATCGCAGATCGAGATCCGGGCCCTGCTGAGGTGCGTGCACTTCCACCGTATGGGTCAGCTCTCCACATCGTCGAGGGGACCGGCGGCTCCCGACTCCAGGGTCACTCAGTGACGAAACAGGGTGTCCCCCCTGCAGGTGGGGCTCTAGAGGACCACATGTGGACCCATAGGGGCGCCGTGCCCTATCCGCTTGGGTCGGGCCAGCCGAAGGAATCACCGACCTGTACACGATGCTCCGGTCCATCCCCCCAATCGCATATCCGGAGCTCGGGATGCCCCCTTGGTGCACCTGCATGGCTCATTCCCGGCCCCCAGAGAGGTCAGGGGTCTGCTCAGCTGAGGGATTC
Organism: Gastrophryne carolinensis; assembly: GCA_027917425.1. Lineage (NCBI taxonomy): Eukaryota > Metazoa > Chordata > Amphibia > Anura > Microhylidae > Gastrophryne > Gastrophryne carolinensis. The sequence continues at coordinate 123,264,486 of CM051243.1, read as the reverse complement.
CAATCCGCATGTTTTGAGGGGGAGGGAGTGCGCTGGAGTTGGAACCATCCATTGTGGTCTCCCGGCCCTTTAAGAGGAGATAGCTGTATGTGGCAGTCCTGCACCCCACCGCCACTCCTATCCAGGCTGCTCGATATGGATGAGGCAGGAGACATTTTCCCTCCATCTGCGCTAAGTATTGTATGCATGTGGGGGGGGGGAGTCCACACTGGGGGAGGGGCTCGATCCCCATTCACATCCAGGGTCGCAGCCCTGGTCACCCGAGTCACTCCGGCCTCGCAGATCTGAGGATCCCCTTGAGCCAGGGGACGACCGCACGCCAGCCGCACACCATACCTCTTCTGGTCCGCTCCCCGCCGCCGCCCGAGGCTCGCTGTGTGTGCGCCTCCTCTCCCTCTCGGCTGCCATCTTGGTCCTCCCGCCTCCCCTCCCCGCTCCACGCTCTCTTCACTGTCCGGGCAGGGGGGAGGCAGGACGGGTGCCTCCGCCGGCGACATGCGCTCCTTCGTCGGGCTCCAGCTCATCGCCTGAGAGCCCAGCAGCTTGCGATCTCCTCCCGTAGGCGCCTCGGGACTTTCTGCCGCCATCTTGCTGCGGCCATGGGGAGCACCCGGCCGCATGAAACGGGCGATGTTCTGATCTCCACCAGTGCTGGAGCCTCCACGGTGAGTCCTCTTCTTCCCCATGGTTGTGGGGGACCCGGGAAACTGTCGGGAAATCCCGTGGGATGCACGTTTGGGCTAGGGATCAGCAGGAGCCTCACTAGGTTGCTTCTCTACGCTGCCATGCCGTGGCCACGCCCCCGGGGAATCGTCTCCTTTATTTTAAATAAAACATTTGTTTTATTAATGAAAACCATATTGCATGTGAAAGGCCCATTTCTCCCGATTACAACGGTACCACATATGTATCGATAGTCCCCCCATTCGTGCCCAGGAGACCCCCAAACTGAAAAGAGCACTTTATAACATTTACAAATAAAATACTACTATCCACACTATAAACATAAGGGGTTAATTTAAACTAAAATGACGTAGGGTCCCTCCTCCCGGGGGGGGGGGGGCATTTTTTGGGGGGAATTTTAAGGGTTAGGGCTAGGCTAACCCTAACCCTTAAAATTAAAAAAAAAATGACGTAGGGTCCCTCCTCCCGGGGGGGGGGGGGGGGCTATTTTTTTGAGGAATTTTAAAGGGTGCCCCGCGGAAGTGGACCAACACTCAGGATAGTGAAAATCCTGGGTGTTGGTCCACTTTAAAATTTAAAACAAAAATGACGTAGGGTCCCCCCTCCCGGGATAAGTCTATGTGGGCCCGGGCTCTTCTGCCCCCCTCGGGCTTTGGGGAGGCAGGTAATTGGGGGTGCGGGGGTTAATGGCAAGTCACCCGCTAGTTGCAGGTGACTTGCCAGCCCCCAGCCTTGTGAACTGGTACAGGGGTCTCATGGACCCCTTACCAGTTCACAAAGGGTTAACAGTAAAATAAACACACACACACAGAGTAAAATAATTTTATTTAAAAAAAAAAAAAAAAAGTTTTCTTTACTCACCTCCGATCATCAGCTCCTCTGTCCCTCGCTGACCTGATGACAGATGCCGGTGATCGGCAGCCAGAGGAGGAGGGGAGGCAGGAGATCAGAGAATCTCCTGTCCCCTCCTTCTCTCACCACCGATCACTGGCATCTGACAGCTGAGAGGCCTGGAGCTGTCATGATGCCGTCCGAGTGACGTCACTCAGAAGGGGCGGGGCTTCGCGGCAAGATGGCGGCGCCCGTCGGAGGAAGAGGGGAGAGAGCCTGACAGGCTCTATCCTGAAGATAGAGAGCCCTGGGGGGGGATAGGAGGCCACCCCGGGTGAAGAGGAGGGCCGACGAGATCGAACGCACATGGAGGTGAGTAAATGTCAGTTTTATTTATTTTTCTTTTTACAGGAAAAGCCAGTGGCCGCAAAAACGGGGGGGGGGGCCCTACTCCGGGCTCTCCCCTTCGACGGGGGATCAGAGCCCCCCAGGGTGAAGAGGATACCTGGCCGGTTCGAATGAGGGGTCAGGTAAGTGTTTTTCTTTTAATTTTGTAGGCGCTAGCAGGGGGCAAAGCCAGGCACGTAAATTTTACGTGGCTGACGTTTAATGGTTGGAGAGGGAGCCACGTAAAATTTACGTGGCTGGCAATAGAAGGGTTAATGCATGATAGTATCTTGGTGGCCTTGGTAGCAACTCATTGGCATTGCATGCTGTTATTTAGCCTGCGATCTACCAGTACCCCCAGATCCTTCTCAGCAAGTAACTCTCCCAGTTTTACTTCCCCGAGGACATATGTGGCCTTCAGGCTATTAGACCTCAAGTACATGACTACATTTCTCCACAATGAACTTCATTTGCCAAGTGGATGCCCAGACACTCAAAGTGTCCAAGTCAGCCTGAAGCTTGTGAACATCTTCAATAGACTGCACTGTGCTACATATCTTTGTGTCATCTGCAAACATAGAGACAGTGTAATTTTTATTAGAGAAGTACAAGCTACAGACCATGTTCAAAGCATATAAGCATACAAGTAGAATACAATGTATTGTAAGACAGCAACAAACTTAAGGGCAGCTGAACAGCTTAAGAAATCAAGGATGGAAAGACCAGGTCCTGAGGGGGCCTTCTAACAGTCACGGCCCCTTAGAAGGGACCATAAGGAGCTTGAAGCGGGAGTAAAAATCGGTACCTTTTGTTGGAAAATGCCGGGGACCCCCGTGGGGTAGGCAGGTCTTTTCTGCCTATGTCAACCCTTACATCTTCAGGTATTCCAGATATTTCGCTGAGAAGGTAAACCAATCCCATGCAAGCCATATCCCTCTGTGTTTCTCTGAGTTACCAACCAGTGGCACAGAGTTTCGGTTGGTGGGCGAGATGCAGGAGCTGCGCGATTCGTTGGGGACCATAGATGAAGAATAATTATCTGGGGCCTGCTTTCTATATAGTTGTATTGTTGTTAGATTAAAAAAAAAAAATTTAGGGAGATGGCCGCGTGAGGAGCATTCTGGCAGAGCTCCGTCCAGCCTGAGACGTTTTCAGCAATTACCTGCATGTCTGGTTGCGTGGATCTCTGGAAATGGGGTCCCAGAAGAGGAAGAAGAGCGGGAGGGCATCCGCGGTGGCGACCCGGACAGGGATTACAAAGTTTCTGGCTCCCCCCGATGCTCTGAAGAGGCTGAAGGAGGCGGACAAGATGGCGGCGGTGGCGGCGTCCGCAGCGGGGTCCCGCCATGAAGAGAGAGAGAAGGAGGCGGCATCGGAGAGAGGTGCCGGGCCGCCCGACCGCAGCACTGGCTCAGCACGGAATGACAGCTGCCCGCTGAGCGGAGAGAAGGAGGGGAGGCGAGCGGAGGAAGACACAGCTCGCGGCGCCCGAGGTGAGGGGGAGAGAGGAGGGGGGCTGGAGGCACAAAGACAGCGCCATACTCCAGACCTGGGCCGAAGTGGCGGTGACTGCGGAGCGCCTGCAGAGCAGGCTGATGTCACGTACAGGGAGGGGGTCAGCGAGGAGCCGCAGGATGAGGCATGTAATAAGCCTCGATCCCTCTCAGAGACTGGCCAACAGACCATAAAAGAACCCACACCAGGAGAGGGGAGATATTTGAATGATGCTGCCAAGGTGTCCCAGGGGAACCCCAGAGTGAGGGAGTTATCCCCTATTCTCAGCCCACACTTTGAAGTCAGCAGCAGTGGCAGTGATAGCAGTGTGGGGGACACCAGGCTCGTTCCCTCAGAGTCCCTAGAGGAAATGTGTGAGGATGCGGCTAGCCCCAGCCCCAGTCAGAGTGGCTTCCTGCAAGACACCTCCGTTCAGAGGTGGAACCCGGATCTAGAGGAGGGTGGCCGGAGGGCTTGGCGGACGGCAAGGTCCACGTCCTTGACCGCAACCCCCCCGTCGGGACTGGTCGCCGCTGGATGAAAGAGAGCCCGGGGGGCTGACGCTCAGGAATCTTTTACAATCTTTGGCTACTGAGGAAGAGACCTACAGGCCCTTCCTTCCAAGGCAGATCTAGAGTCAATGGCGCTTCATATTGAGAAGGCGGTGAGAAAAGACATTGAAGATCTGCAACAACAGACTGCTACGTTAGACACAAGAGTGACCGCAGTGGAAAGAAATCGGGAGGAGTTGTCCCGGGAATTGTCAGAGTTGGCTGGGTTGCAGCGGGAGGTCCAGCGACAGCAGAAAGAAATGCAGTTACATCTAGACGACCTGGAGAACAGGGGAAGACGAAACAATGTTAAATTAAGGGGGATCCCGGAAGAGATGGGAGGCGACAGGCTGAGATCTGTGGCGCAGTCAATTTTCAACTCCCTACTAGGCAGACAACCGGAGACGACGTATAGAATTGAACGAATTCACAGAGTGATGAGCAGGCCCCAGGGGGGCCCCGGGTCCCCACGTGACGTTCTGTGCCGACTGTTGTCTTTCGAGGACAGAGAAGAAATAGTGAAAATGGCCTGGGAGCGGGGCACAGTTAATTGGAACGGTGCAAGAATCACCATTTTGCCAGACTTTTCGAGGAGAACACTTCACATGAGGCGGCTCCTACGTCCGCTTCTTGAGAAAATTAAGAGCTCGGGTACCTCTTACAAGTGGGGCCACCCATTCCATCTAGTCCTCAGGAAAAACAACGCTGTTTTTGCTTTAAGGTCTCCAGAGGAACTCCCGCGGCTGTTTGACTTTTTATCAGTGGACGCTATCCAGATACCAGACTGGCTGACGGAGGCACTTCCGCCTCCCTTTCAGCCATTGCCACAGTGGGACAGGAGGCCAAGTTTTGGGGGGGGGTCGGGGAGGGGGGGCTCGGCCAGACCGTGTTTGACCTCGGCGGGAGGAACAGATGGGGCGTCGGCTGAAAAGGTAGAGGGGTAATTGGCCCCGATTGGGGCCGCCCCTTGACCTGGGCAGAAGACCCAATGGGTTTGCATTGTCCCTGGCCGGCCAGGCTTGGACGAGTTGGCGGCCCTGTCCTTCCTCTAGTCTTGGTCACATGCAGCGCCATTGCACTTCTTCCTTTGACGCTCATTGTGGGGGTTTTATTTCTTGTCCTTCCTCTCTTGCCAGTGTGTAGAGCTCGGTATATGTATTTTCTATTGAAGTTGTAATGTTATGACATTTTGGTAGATGTTTAAGGAACCCGCTATGGTCTTGTTCTGGTGGGCGGGGGATGGGTCGGGTGCCTTCGGGGGGGGGGGCGGGGGGACGTGAGGCCAATCCTTGGGTCTCTGCAATGAGGGCGGTCTGTCCTTGCTGCCCCCCTCCGCTCCCCCCCCCCTTGGAGGGACTGCTGGCTTGCTTATTTGTTTACTTGCCTGCTTACTTGCCTGCTTGCTTGCCTGGGGGGGTGGGGGGGCGTCCGATGCGCGGGCGGCCGGTTAGTGGCCGGGCGCGCTCGGGCGCTCCCTCCCCCCTCCCGGGGTCGAGAGCGTGCTGGTCAGGGATCGGGGGGCGGGAGGGAGGGTCCACGGAGGACAAAGGATCGGAGGGCCAGGTAGTTGGTACGAGTAGCCTGATACGATATTATATTAAACCAGTTACAGTTGGTTGCCTCGCGGTTGGGGAACCTGCCTTTTATTTATGCTTTCTGCAGTTTGATGGTCAGTTGGGCTGGGCGGACCTCATCACGGCTGTATTCAACCAAGTTCCCCAAATAGGTTACTGACCACCCTTGCGGAGTATGCTTTGCGAGGGGTGGACAGTGTTTTGGGAGTTGCTCCCTGGGCAGATAGTTTAGGTTGGGGAGGTTAGCCTCCCTTAGAGTTGTTGGATACCGGGCTGTAGCCGGTGTCGCTTGTTGTCTTGTGTGTGTCTAAGTGTTGAGTTGCGTGTGTCCCTTCCTTTTGTTTTATCTGTCTGTGTTTAGGAGAGCGGGCGGGGATGGGGTGAGATGGGAGGGGGCGAGGTCCATGTATTACATTCTGCTCCTTTAATGCAAAAGGCCTGAACAGCCCATCAAAGAGGTCCCAGATCTTATACTCTCTGCATAAGAAGAGGTGTCAAATCCTTTTCTTGCAGGAGACGCACTTTAGGACAGGTAAGGTGCCGAACTGTAAGGATAAGAACTTTCTAGATTGGTTTCATGCACCGAATCCGGAGGCCAAATCAAAGGGAGTATCTATAGCGATTCATAGGAACGCCCCATGGGTGTTTTTGGACAAGATGATAGATGCGGAGGGTAGATACGTTTTTGTGAAGGCTCAGATGGGGGGTAGGGTTTTAACTTTGGCCAATGTTTACCTCCCAAATGTAGATCAGGTGGGGGCGGCCCAGAGGATCCTGAGGAAGCTGGAAGATTTTGCAGAGGGGGTAGTTATATTAGGGGGAGATTTTAATTTGGCCATGGAACCATTGCTGGATACCTCAACGGGGCTGTCGTCCCTGTCCTATGCAAAGTTGAGAGCTTTCAAAAAACTGCTTCATGAGAGACAATTAATTGATGTTTGGCGGATTTGTAACCCAGGGACTAAAGATTTTACATTCTACTCAAACATTCATTCATCATATAGTAGGATTGATTATTTTTTCATTAGTCACCATGCTCTTCAGTGGTCCCCGGTGGCGACTATTGATACCAGAATCTGGTCGGATCATGCTCCCTTGCTCCTATCACTGGAATTGCCGGGGTTGCATGAAAGACCATGGCAGTGGCGGCTGAATGAGGGTCTTCTGCAGGACGAGACGTGTATTAAGGCTGTTTCGGAAAGGAATCTCGGATTTCCTGAGAAACCACGAGAATGACACGACTGGGCTTCCCATGCAATGGGAGGCCCTGAAGTGTACCTTGAGGGGGATCCTCATTCAGCACGCATCAAGGCTTAAGAGGGAGAGGGGGGCGCAGGTAAGGGGGCTGATCAAGTGTATATCCAGGTTGGAGGCGTCCCACAAGCAGAGCCCAAGTCCCTCTGTGTTGCTGGAATTGACAGAGTCTAGGAATAAGTTATTGAGCTTGTTGAATAGGATGTCTCACAGACAGAGGGAACTGGCGAACAGGTTTTACTATGAGCACAGTAATAAATGCGGACGCCCATTGGCGAGACTTATACACCCTCGACAACGCCAAACATACATACCGACCGTAAAAGAGGGGGGTGGGGACCTGGTGCATGATCCCAAGGAAATAGTGGAGGTCTTTAGACGGTTTTATTCTCAGCTATATAACATCAGGGGGGGGGGAGACGGGGGGGCCCAGGAGAAGGAAATAGAGAGGTATGTGGAGGACACCGGGTTACCAGTTCTGGACGCAGCGGATAGAGACGCATTGGAGGAGCCTTTTGAACAGCTAGAGTTGCTTGAGGCGTTGGTCGGGACACCGTCCGGCAGGAGTCCGGGCCCTGACGGTTTTACGGTAAAGTTCGATAAACAGTTTAAAACCCTGCTGGTCCCGTTCATGACTAAGACGTTCAACGCAGTGTCTGGGGAGTGCGGCTTCCCGACGCAGACCCTAGAAGCACATATCACGGTCCTGCCCAAGCCGGGAAGAGAGCTAACGTTATGCGGTAGCTACAGGCCAATCTCTCTAATCAACGTTGATGTAAAACTTTATTCCAAGATTATAGCGAATCGATTGAAGAGATTGCTGCCTTCCTGGGCACATACGGATCAAGTGGGGTTTGTGTCGGAAAGAGAGGCACGTGACAATACGATTAAGACTATCTTGTTGAACTCCTACGCCAGATCTCATAAAATCCCTATGTGCCTCCTGTCCGTAGATGCCGAAAAGGCGTTTGACAGGGTTAGTTAGAGATTCCTCGAACATTCCCTTAGACAAGCAGGCCTAGGCCCAGTAATAAGAGAAAAGATATGGGCACTCTATTCAGGTTCCACAGCTAGAGTGAGAACAAACGGGCTTCTGTCCTCTTCGTTTCGGGTTGGGAATGGGACAAGACAGGGGTGTCCCCTATCACCTTTGTTATTTGTACTGGTGATGGAACACTTAGCGGTGGCCATGAGACGGAACCCTGATATTAAGGGAGTAGAGGTGGGAAATAGGACACACAAACTGGCATTATATGCTGATGATTTGCTTATGTATGTCACCTCACCACACATATCTTTGCCATCGATCATTCAGGAGTTTCAGAGATTCAGTAGGGTCAGCAACTTTAAGGTTAATATGGCCAAATCTGAAATTCTAAATATCAGTATAGAGGACCAGTTGCTGGTTCAGAGACTGAAGGGGAATTTTTCCTTTAAGTGGCTTATTGGCGAGGGTAAAGGCGGACCTAGAGGAGTATAGGAAGAAGGGTATTTCGTGGCTGGGGAAGATTAACGTTTTAAAGATGGATATACTGCCCAAGCTACTTTATGTTTTTCAAGCTGTGCCTATTTACGGTAGCAAGCGTTTTTTTCGGCAGTTGAGGTCGGAGATTCTGAGGATCATTTGGGGGGGGGGGACAGCCGAGACTGAGTCTACAGAAATTGATGAGGCCGAAGAAGAGGGGTGGGGCTGCCAGATATTGAAAATTACAACAGAGCGGCAGTGTTAACAAGGATGGTGGACTGGTTTTTAGGAATCTAAGCAATGGGTGACAATCGAGCAAGACATGCAAATGTGGAGTTTGACGTCTCTCCCCTGGGTTGACCCGAAACTAATCTCCAGAGAAGGGTTACCCTTTCTGACGACTCAGCTCCTTCTGCTGTGAGAGGACAGTCTCAGAAATATTCAAATTGCAACTAGGCCGGGCCCATTGATGCCTTTGTTTGGTAACCCGGCGTTCCCACCCGGGGTGGGGGTATCTAAATTCCTGTGCTGGGAGGCGTCCGCACGACCCAGGCTGTGGCATACGCTGATGGGTGGGGGACTTCCCACATTGGGGGGGTTTGGGGGGCCATGGAGGGGCGGGGGGATCCTGGCTTGCGGTAAGTCAACTACGCAATTACTTGAGCTCGTTGGGAGACTTGGGGGAGATAACCAGGAATAGAACCCAGTTTGAGGATCTACTTGAGGCGGTCGATCGACCTAAAGGGGTTATCTCTATCCTGTATGGCATCATGATGGAAGAGCGGGAACCTAGAAAGCTGGACTTTGTAGCGGAATGGGAGAGAGAGATCGGGAAGACGTTTGAGAAGGAGGACTGGGAGAAGGCGTTTTATTTAACCCATAAAATGGCGAAACCATGCAAAGCCCAGGAAAAAAATTTCAAGTTAATCTCCAGGTGGTACAGGAGCCCAGTCCGTGTACATCAGATCTTCCCCACGGCTTCAGACTTGTGCTGGAGATGTAACAAGAAGAAGGGGACGCTTTTACATATTTGGTGGGAATGTCCCGGTATAAGTAAATTATGGGAGAAGGTCCTGCTATTACATGACGAGGTCTTTTGTACTGTGACTCCAAACACCCCTGAGATAAGGGTCGATTCAAAGAAACATGTAACAGCTTGGATTTTGGTGCCGATCATCCTATTTTTCCCGTCCGCTCGTGCGTTCGTATGAACTTGCGAGTGATTCTATAAGCAAATACGTTTCTATCCTAAAATGTCCGTCCGTTCGTATGGAAGTTCGGGAATCAGACCTATGTCAGTTTCCATCCTGAATTTTCCGTTTCATTTCTCAGGTTGCAACATTGGTTTTGCCCTTTTTCCGTTTTTGTCTGGACGTAAATCCTTCTGATCTTGCGGCTGCGCACTACAAACTTACCTCATTAAAGTGCATTCTAAATATTTGGTCTTATTTTTCTTTATTTCATTCATTTTGTAGTAACCAACCATTAATGAATGCATTTGCATAAGTAAATCTTACTTTGTTTAATTTTTAGTTAACTTGCATTTTTTACTTGTGGATGTAATTTTAATATTTTGGCTTCAAATGGTACAACTTTAAATTTTGTGTGTGGTTACCCACACCCTCTACATACAGATTGCTCTCAAATATAAAAAAACACCCAGCAACTTCTGCATGTTATGAGTCTAGAAACAGCCAAGATGGCGGCTCAGGTATTATCGGGCAGCCTGCAAACAGAAAGGGCCTTGTGACTGTGTTGCTCTGCATTCTTTGATTTCTGACCTTTCCGTGCCCCCAGCTCTGCTGTGTCTGTGCAAAATACAGCAGTAACCCACATCCTGCACTTTATCCCGCTCTCCTCTCCTCAGTAAGTGTGATGCATCTGACCAAAGATGTGCTTAAATAATTAAACAAAGCAAAGGTAAACAACTACACCAATAAATGCAATCTAAAAATATTATTCTAGTACATCAATTTAAAAATAAATACCAAAGGACATAAATTTCTTTAATTAACGCAAATATATTGCAAAATAAAGGTTTACATGCAAAGGACTAATTAAGGTCCACATTAAAATGCTTTTATAAGGCATACGTGAATCAGGTATGCATTGCCATACAATTTATGGCCTCGGCCATGCTGATACATGCAGTTCATTGGAGCTCAAGACGCGCAGACTCCTCCACATAGCCAAAAAACCTGTTCAAGAACAGCAATACGACTGCTAAAAGGTGTCGGCAGTGGCTTTCTTTTAAAACGTATTTAGAGGTTTGAAAACTGTTCTCTGAATCACACCTAAACACATTCGATTATCCTAAGTTTTACGTTTTGATCCTAAGTTTTAGGATTTGATCCTAAGTTTTACGTTTTGATCCTAAAATTTAGGAACGAACTTGCGATGATCGTAAGAGCATATACGCATTCGTACGTAGGCTCGTGCGAGTCGGAAATGGCCAAAAAAACAGGAAAAAATGACTAACACCCACCCAAACTTACGATTCTCGATCCGAAATCAATTAACTTTTGCTCTTTGAATCGAGGGGATAGCGTTGCTTTCCATGCTCCCGGGGAGTAGGGAGCCGGGGAGGAGGGGGGCCTTGAGACATTTCTTGACCGCAGCTAGGGCGGTGATCCCTAGGCACTGGAAAAGTGTGATTCCCCCCTCACTAATAGAATGGTATGAAGAACTGAATAATATCATGAGGATGGAGGAGCTTACGGCTGACCTGGGGGGGGCAGGCGAAAAAGAAAAGTTTACACATACGTAGCTTGGATTATGTTCAAAGATTCAGATGCTGGCCAAAAGAGAATAATAGAAACGCAGTAGGTGGTGGAGGGTGGTGGGAGGGGCGCTGGATAGGGACTGGACCGTGCTGGTCACGGTGGGATTCCTCTTTTCGTTCATCCGCATTCGTGCATGCGAGTGCATGGCCATTCCTCTTTCCCCGTCTTCCCCTCCCCTTATCTGTCCTAGTGTTTAGTGTGTGTGTGTGTGTGTCATGTGAGTATGTCATTGTCTCTTGTGCGGTGGACTGGTGTCACTCCAGAAGTGCACCGGGAGGACCGTAGGCTTTGGATATATATAAGGGATCGACTATTGGGGAGCTAGGCCTGTATATGTGAGTTTTGGGCCCACTCGGGGCTTGGTTCCACTTTGCGGTCCCCCACGCAGGATGGGCGGTTTTGGGCGAATATCTTTGCATACCTCTCTGGGAGGAGCGGAGGAGAGACTAGGGGGGGGGATCTAGCAATCTGAGGGTCACCGTAAGAGTGGTTGGATTGGCTAGGAAAAGGGGACAAAAGCGAGTGACTGATATGCTTCCCGATCTCACAGGTGGTTGTTATCCATCCCGGTGGGCTGGGGGTGACTGGCGCATTGCACTTGTTACTTGTTATATGTTTTTGTGCTTTTTCAAAATGTTGTCCTATGTTCGAAAATTCAATAAAATAAGATTAAACATAAAAAATTTTTTAAATATTTTAAAATCTTTTTAAATTTTTAAACAAAAAAAAAAACGTTTTGTACTTGCAAACATTTTCTAATCTTTAAAAAAAAAAAAAACTTGTTTCTGTGTCATTTTCTGTTCAAAATATATTAATTAAGGGTTGGTTACAGCAAAACGTAGGAACAACCAAAAATTAAAAAATGAAGACTATCCAGACCACGATGTGATTTAGGTAAGCATTAGGTGCGCAAAGGGAAGAAGATACAGACCGCGAAGTGATTGAGGTAAGCATTAGGTGCTCAAAGGGAAGAAGAAGGAATCCGCTATGTGATTGAGGTAAGCATTAGGTGCGCAAAGGGAAGAAGATTCAGACCGTGAAGTGATTGACGTAAGCATTAGGTGCGCAAAGGGAAGAAGAAGGAAACTGCAATGTGATTAAGGTAAGCATTAGGTGCGCAAAATGAAGAAGGAAACCGCAATGTGATTGAGGTAAGCATTAGGTGCGCTAAATGAAGAAGGAACCACAATGTGATTAAGGTAAGCTTTAGGTGCGCAAAGGGAAGAAGATACAGACCGTGATGTAATTGAGGTAAGCATTGTTGCAGAAGTGAGTGATCAAAATATGAAGACGAGCACATTAATGAGTCAATTTTGTTGTGTGCAGGCGTAAGGTCATAACGATTTCCGTCTGGATGTTTATTTATAGAAAAAGGAATTCAGAATCTAACGGGAAACATAAATCATTCGTTTGAGGCGACGTTGGAAAAAGGCAAAAAATGGAAGCCTACGTTGTTTCATGAGTAACCTAAACGGAAAATGTAAGCTGAAAAATGACATTCTCGTTGGCATACGAATGGACGAACACTTTACTGAAGGTTTGCGATGCATGCTTAGAATCACTCGTACACTCATACGCAAGCGGGAAAATTACAAAAAAAAAAAACAGATCGACACAAAAAAACTAAAATCTTTTTATGTCTCTCTGAATCAACCCTTTTGTGTTCAAAAATATGCCCCGTGAGTCAACAAAGTTTTCACCATTGTTCCATAATTACGGAAAAATCCCAAGGCATTAGGGTCGATTTACAGCCTTCTACATTCTTTCCCGTTTTTATCTCTCCGTGTGAACATTACACATGGCTTTCTTCAGTGTTGGCGAGTTCACATGATTCAGAGCCTCCATCGGGAGCATCTCGTATTGTTCCCGATGATGTGAGAGCCATTGAGAATGCTGTGAGAATCAATCTCAAAGCCAATTTCACAGACGAGGCTCTTGTGTATGTTGATGTAAAATTCTCACTTGTAGCGTTAGAGCATTTTTTAACATATTTTGTGTGAATGTCAGGTGAGATTCTTCTAGTTTACATCAGAAAATTCCCATTTTCCCCTTCATTTAGCCCCTAAATTCCGTGAACTTTTCATTTTTGTGAGATTTATACACAGACACTGGCTTTTTTGGTGGATTCTACACATATGCAAGACTCTCTTCTGTTCCAAACTACTTAGTATGCCATGCATTCTTCTTCTCCTAAAGCATACCTTAGTCACTTTAATGTATTCTTCTTTTTAATTCATAAAGCATACCTTAACCGCTTTCATGCATTCTTCTTTTTAATTCATAAAGCATACCTTAACCACTTTAATGCTTGCCATGCATTCTTCTCTACTTCTTCCTCGTTGAATATTTGGGATGCCCACATGGATATAATGTAAAAATTACTGGGGTAATGCTACCTAGTGGCACGTAGCGTCTGGTGAAGGCTGGGCGCTGTACGTAAAACCTAATTTAATAAAGTTAATCTGGTGAGCGCCTTTAACAGCTTCATGTAGCGTCACATGTATTACTACAGGCAGCTCAGCAGGTTCAGGAGCACCACATATTACCTTTCGCTCAGTCTCGTAAGTAATTTAAAAAAAAATAAAAAAAAATCGAATCTAACTCCCTGACCTGTTGCAACAGGCCCAAGTTTCCCCCTGCTCCCCAGAAAAAAAAACAGTCCTACTTTCAGGCAGGTCATCCAAACATGTGTGACCAAAATTTTAAAGAAACAAATAGGGATAATTTGATAACATTCAAGCAGACCTTAAGATTTGTATAAAAACATAAATATATATAAACTATGAAAGTATTATTCTTAATGTATTTTTATTTTTAATATTTGTAATATTTTTTTGGAAGGGTGGTTAATGTTTTTGAAAATGTAATTTTATAAAATATAAAAGTAAAAAAAATATACCTTATCAAAAAATTTTAAAAATGTTTATTAAGGGGGGGTGTTTAAAAGAAGGTGACAGCCTCCCAGTGGCTTAAGAACTCAATTCTGTTTTTTCACACACCACAAAAGCACAATAGCCTCGATTCAGAGACACATTCGTCTGCACTTTCGTAGCTGTCTGTATGTTTTTGTGTGTGTTTGTCTTTTTTTGTTTTTTCTGTTCCATTTTCCATTCGTACGTTCGTTCCCGCTAATGCGTATATGCACTTTTGATGGACAGATCGAAATCAGATCATTTCCGTTAGTTTTGACCATTTTCGCATCCCAATCTGATATTTTACGTTCGTTCAGATAACTTACGTTATTGCGTCTTATTCAGAGAGCTGATTGCAGAGGGACCACCGCCCTTTAAAACGGTTTCCTTTGCGATCCACTTACAGGACCATTTTGACCTTGGATACCTTGCATTTGACCATGTTTTGCGGCTTTATGGAGGAATATGAGCGCCTTCAGCTCCAGGGCATTATATGTGTCAGCAGGTCCGAGGCCAGATTGCATAGGCGACGCATGCATATCGATCGCATGCATGATGAGTTGTTCGAGCTGACCCGACTTAACCGCGCTTCTCTCTATAAATTGTATAGCGAGCTGCGGTCATGGTTAGCCCGCACCACAAGGAAGGGGCAAGCAATTTCAGGTATGACCAAGATGCTTTGCTGCCTGCAATTTTTGGTGAACGGCTCATTTCAGAGGCTGGGTGCCCTCTCCGTGGGGATGTCCCAGGCTACGCTGAGCCGCGCCCTATCCAAGTTTTTGGATGGCATGGCTACCATCAGTCAAAAATATATATTTTTTCCGGACGACATGGTAGCCTGGAATGTGCTTAAGTTGGGTTTTTTTAATATCGCCATCATGCCCAACGTCATGGGTGCGATCGATTACACCCACGTTGCATTGGTCCCTCCGGCAGCCGACGAGTACATCTATAGGTAAGTTCATTTATGTCATTTTGTTATCTATTGTAGACAAACTGTATTGTAAATATTGATTAATCCCTCCTTGTAAATTGTCCCTGTGCCCCATTTGACCGTGTATAGCTTAATCCCTCCTTGTAAATTGTCCCTGTGATCCATTTGACCGTGTATATCTTAATCCCTCCTTCTCAAGTGTCCCTGTGCTGCATTTGACCGTGTATAGCTTAATCCCTCCTTGTAAATTGTCCCTGTGCCCCATTTGACCATGTATAGCTTAATCCCTCCTTCTCACGTGTCCCTGTGCCCCATTTGACTGTGTATAGCTTAATCCCTCCTTGTAAATTGTCCCTGTGATCCATTTGACTGTGTATAGCTTAATCCCTCCTTCTCAAGTGCCCCTGTGCCCCATTTGACTGTGTATAGCTTAATCCCTCCTTGTAAATTGCCCCTGTGATCCATGTGACCGTGTATATCTTAATCCTTCCCTCTCAAGTGTCCCTGTGCCCCATTTGACCGTGTATAGCTTAATCCCTCCTTGTAAATTGTCCCTGTGATCCATTTGACTGTGTATAGCTTAATCCCACCTTGTAAATTGTCCCTGTGCCCCATTTGATCGTGTATAGCTTAATCCCTCCTTAAGTGTCCCTGTGATCCATTTGACCGTGTATAGCTTAATCCCTCCTTGTAAATTGTCCCTGTGCCCCATTTGACCGTGTATAGCTTAATCCCTCCTTCTCAAGTGTCCCTGTGATCCATTTGACCATGTATACCTTCAGCAATGTTTTTAATGTCGGCCTTAGCCAAACATTTTAATGTGGACCTTAATTAGTAATTTGAATGTTAATCTTTATTTTATCCACCATACATATACTTTTTGGTTTTAAAACTACTTATGTACTTAGTGTTATTTGTATTGTCCAACATGTTTTTTGGAGGGTGGTAGGAGTTCGTGTTTGAGTAGTTTACCTTGCCTTGCTAATATTTTTTTTTTCCCAGGAACGGCAAAATGGGCCACTCACTGAATGTGCAAGCAGTGGTGGCCTCAGACATGCGGTTCCTTAGTGTCCTCACCGGGTTTCCAGGCTCATCCCATGACGTGTACATCTTGCGGAGATCTGGATTATACCGTCGGTTTGAGTCTGGAGAATTATCAGGTGAATGGCTCCTTGGTAAGTTTCCACAAATTACGTCATTCCCTTTTCACTGTATGCCTATACTATGAATATAGTTGATGACCCATGTCTCAACCTATGGCTGTTTTTACCCA
Organism: Gastrophryne carolinensis; assembly: GCA_027917425.1. Classification (NCBI taxonomy): domain Eukaryota; kingdom Metazoa; phylum Chordata; class Amphibia; order Anura; family Microhylidae; genus Gastrophryne; species Gastrophryne carolinensis. The sequence continues at coordinate 123,248,344 of CM051243.1, read as the reverse complement.
TTGATGACATGTTAAACCGGACCTTAACCATGATCTGTGTGGCATTCATAATCTGGCACTGTTCCAGCATCTGTCTATTGCTTGTTCTAACTTCCTCGAGCATGGCAGTGAAATTATTATTTAAGGTGGCCATCTGGCTGTTGCTCGTCCTAAATTCAGTCAGCATGGTGGTGAATGTATTATTTAATGTCTCTAATTGTGCAATAAGCTGCTCTGTGGTTCTTTGAGTCACCTGCCAAAAGTAATGGCTGTCATGGCGCCACGCTGACTCCAGGATCGGCACGCGCCTCCCCTGGGAAACTGTGGTCGATGTTGATGACTACGTCTAACAATTCCCCGGGTTTGAGTGCCTGCAGATGCTGGACCTCTAGGGCAAGCAAGAGTCGCAGATGTGCTCGACAAATCCTCTGCAGCAGAGCTACCACTGGGGACTGTAGGCTCAGTCTCAGCCTGCTGCCCACGATGGGCTGGCACCATGCGTCCAGCTTCACTCTGCTGCAGAGGATCTGGTGCAGTAGCATGTTGGGACAGTGGCAGATTAGGTTCCAGGGGGGTCAGTTCTGAAGGTCCCATCAAGCTGGCATCCTCCTCCTCCATCTCCTGGATTTCATCCATCAGTGTGTGGGTCTGTTGGGACATGTGCCAAAAAAGGTTCAGTTTGGGCCCTAAATATATTTGTTATGCAAATTAGTCATGTGCATTCACATGCATCAACAGTTTCATCAAAGTGCACTTACCCTATATATCTTTTCCTGGGTCCTAGGCAGCACGGAAGTAGATGGTGGCGTGGTCAAACTGGAGGAGGCTTCCACACTTGCTGAGGCTTGATGCTGGGCTGTGTTTCAAAGAAAAAGGCACGTAAACACACACAAATCCATTGATGATCTGGATTAATACCTATGCTTTAATAAACACGTGGCCAAGCAGGAATGCAAACTCCAACAGCGGGACAAGGTGTCCTTCACTATGAATGTCAGTATCTGTTATATGTATGCCTCACCCTGTACATACACATTGGTTACCTTAAATAGGCCAAACATGCATGTACTTCATGTTATGATGCTTAACACATCCCTAAAGGGCCATTAGGGGCCCACACTCAGCTTGCAAATAACATTTGTCTTCTGAGTATGCTGGTGGGCATTCTGCCTATGTAGACCTTTCCCTGACCCCAGATCAAGTATTAAAGACCAAAGCACAGCTAAAACCCAAGTGGTAAAAAGACAAAGAAGGAAGTGTTGTCTATGATTGACTAGAGTGTTATTTGTATTGTCCAACATGTTTTTTGGAGGGTGTTAGGAGTTCGTGTTTGAGAAGTTTACCTTGCCTTGCTAATAATTTTTTTTTCCCAGGAACCGCAAAATGGGCCACTCACTGAATGTGCAAGCAGTGGTGGCCTCAGAAATGCGGTTCCTTAGTGTCCTCGCCGGGTTTCCAGGCTCATCCCATGACGTGTACATCTTGCGGAGATCTGGATTATACCGTCGGTTTGAGTCTGGAGAATTATCAGGTGAATGGCTCCTTGGTAAGTTTCCACAAATTACGTCATTCCCTTTTCACTGTATGCCTATACTATGAATATAGTTGATGACCCATGTCTCAACCTATGGCTGTTTTTACCCATTGATGACATGTTAAACCGGACCTTAACCATGATCTTTAGCAAAGCACAAACCCTTAAAAACTGATTCCCCAGCATTTCCAAATAATATATTTCTAGTTTCTACTAACTAACTTATTATTCTTTCCCCCACTCGCCTGCAATTCTGTTGCCATCTTTGCTCAGATGCATGACGCTTACTGAGGAGAGGAGAGCGGGATAAAGTGCAGGGGGTTAGAGCTGTGCTTTGCTCAGACAAAGCAGAGCTGGGGTCCTGAAAAGGTCAGACATCCCAGAATGCAGAGCAGCACAGTCATAAGCCACTTCCTGTTTGCAGCCTGCCTGATTTGCCCTGAGCCGCCATCTTTGATGTTTAAAGGCTCATAACATGCAGTAGATGCTTGTAGGATGTTTTTTTACGTGACCAATCTGTATGTACAGGGTGTGGCTAAAATATAACATAGGTTCTTAGGGTGAACGACCGCTTGTTCCAAAATTTTGGTTTGGAATGTGTAATTTATGTAAGTATTTTCTTATTCTTTCAGGGGATTCCAGCTATCCGCTACTTCCCTGGCTGATGACGCCCGTCCTTCGGCCACAGAATGCATCCCCCGGTATGTGGATCTGCCCCCCTCTCCACCCAGCCAGGACCCAGCTGAGAACTACCCTGGCACACCTAGTGACTCTGGCCAAGTTGTTAGGGCCAACTTGATAACCACCCATTTTGCATAATTTGGTTTTCATTTGTTTGGTGAATTTAATTGTTTATTCTGACTTTGATTTGCCTTTGTGAAGGCTTTTTTTATTTGTTTCTTAAAATTAGTAATGAATTAATTACTAAAATATTGACACATGATCTGAGCCTCATGCACTTTTTTTCGCATGTTTGTTTTTAAAAACCCTCAGTAATCTCAAAATAATCCAAACATGAATGCATCAACTTAGTCAACAACAGCTAAAGTCACATTCTAGATAAATATGTAAATTATTACTTGAAGGGCACTCGCAAACTTCATGTACATACATAGTACAACATAAATATACATTGGTGCAGACTCATTGCACCTAGCAATTGGCCAAATCCAGGAGTTGTAAAGTAACGCACTCCAGGCCAAGTTTCAACGCCCGATAACATAAACATACATAGGGAGCAACCATTTGCAGGCAAATATTTGGCCAGTACTACATAGGGCCACATACACACCCTCTCCTGCATCGCCACATTAGCCACAGGCACAGGTGGAAAGCAGCCATACCTATGCCACATCCACGCCTGTAAGTTAGTGGGTCAGCCAAACAATAACCCCCAGTCCGAATGCCAGTCCAGTCCAATCTTTGCCATGGTCCATAGTAGAAGTTTCCCAGCCAAGAATGTCCCCAAGCCAGCAGCGTGCCAGCTTGAGCGGCAGCTTCATTGAGGCTTTAGCTCAGGCCTTGGCTAGTGGGGTATGTCAGCACTCTAATGAGCTATATGGGCGACATTCAAAATCAAACAAGCAAAGCCATAAAAAAGGCAATCTTGGTAGCGCTCCCCAGACAGGTCAAATAGGTGTTAATATGGATGTTGGCCATAAAACCCTGGTGGTAGGCCTTGGAGGTGTCCCAACACCTGGGCATGTGTGGCATTCATAATCTGGCACTGTTCCAGCATCTGTCTATTGCTTGTTCTAACTTCCTCGAGCATGGCAGTGAAATTATTATTTAAGGTGGCCATCTGGCTGTTGCTCGTCCTAAATTCAGTCAGCATGGTGGTGAATGTATTATTTAATGTCTCTAATTGTGCAATAAGCTGCTCTGTGGTTCTTTGAGTCACCTACCAAAAGTAACGGCTGTCATGGCACCACGCTGACTCCAGGATCGGCACGCGCCTCCCCTGGGAAACTGGTCGATGTTGATGACTACGTCTAACAATTCCCCGGGTTTGAGTGCCTGCAGATGCTGGACCTCTAGGGCAAGCAAGAGTTGCAGATGTGCTCGACAAATCCTCTGCAGCAGAGTTACCACTGGGGACTGTAGGCTCAGTCTCAGCCTGCTGCCCACGATGGGCTGGCACCATGTGTCCAGCTTCACTCTGCTGCAGAGGATCTGGTGCAGTAGCATGTTGGGACAGTGGAAGATTAGGTTCCAGGGGGGTCAGTTCTGAAGGTCCCATCAAGCTGGCATCCTCCTCCTCCATCTCCTGGATTTCATCCATCAGTGTGTGGGTCTGTTGGGACATGTGCCAAAAAAGGTTCAGTTTGGGCCCTAAATATATTTGTTATGCAAATTAGTCATGTGCATTCACATGCATCAACAGTTTCATCAAAGTGCACTTACCCTATATATCTTTTCCTGGGTCCTAGGCAGCACGGAAGTAGATGGTGGCGTGGTCAAACTGGAGGAGGCTTCCACACTTGCTGAGGCTTGATGCTGGGCTGTGTTTCAAAGAAAAAGGCACGTAAACACACACAAATCCATTGATGATCTGGATTAATACCTATGCTTTAATAAACACGTGGCCAAGCAGGAATGCAAACTCCAACAGCGGGACAAGGTGTCCTTCACTATGAATGTCAGTATCTGTTATATGTATGCCTCACCCTGTACATACACATTGGTTACCTTAAATAGGCCAAACATGCATGTACTTCATGTTATGATGCTTAACACATCCCTAAAGGGCCATTAGGGGCCCACACTCAGCTTGCAAATAACATTTGTCTTCTGAGTATGCTGGTGGGCATTCTGCCTATGTAGACCTTTCCCTGACCCCAGATCAAGTATTAAAGACCAAAGCACAGCTAAAACCCAAGTGGTAAAAAGACAAAGAAGGAAGTGTTGTCTATGATTGACTAGATAAAGACATAAATAGTGACCATAAATACTGTCCAAGGTCATGTATGGGCTGCAAACCTTTAAACTGACCATTCCGCAGATATTAAACACGCAGCTAAAACTGTAACCGCCCCTCAAAGCCACTCCCTAGGGGCATATGTTCATATCTGCCTGTGAGCCTCATTTCACACGTTTAAAACATTTCACATCCAAACTCACATTACTAACCCGCAGGAATGGTAGGGATGTCCGTGTCCCGGCTTCCAGAGAGGCCCTCTAATGCGACGGGGTGTATAAAAGCAAGCACCATCTGCTCAGCTCGTGTATACTGTAATTTTGTGGGAAAGCCGCCGCCAGTTTGTAAGCTGAAAAATAGAGGTTGCCAAATTTAGGACATTAGACTCGATTCAGAGAGACACAAAAGAACTTCCGTTTTAGTGCCGTTGTCGTATCATTTTCAAAAGTTCCCACTCTCGTATGAATGTGCGAGCGATTCTATGCATGCATTGTAAACCTTCTGTAAAGTTTCCGTCCGCTCGTATGCCAGAGTACGAGTACGAGGATGTCATTTTCCATCGAGACTTTTCAGATTCATTTTCTCAGGTAACAACGTAGCCTTTCGTTTTTGCCCTTTTCCCATTGTATCCTCACACGAATCCTTTACGTTTCCCGATACATTCTGTTACACTTTTTCCAAAAATAATCGTCCAGACGGAATCCTTACGATCTTGCGCCTGCGCACTACAAACTTAACTCATTAAAGTGCTCGCATACATAATTTCACTCCCATCACTTCTACTACAATGTTTAGCTAAACCACTTAGCCCTATCCTGCAGCTTCCCTTTCGAACCCTTAAAGCTCACCCTAACCACTTAGCGCTATCGTGCCTCTTCCCTTTTGATCCCTTCAAGCTCACCCTAACCACTTAGCGCTATCCTGCCTCTTCCCTTTTGATCCCTTCAAGCTCACCCTAACCACTTAGCGCTATCCTGCCTCTTCCCTTTTGATCCCTTCAAGCTCACCCTAACCACTTAGCGCTATCCTGCCTCTTCCCTTTTGATCCCTTCAAGCTCACCCTAACCACTTAGCGCTATCGTGCCTCTTCCCTTTTGATCCCTTAAAGCTCAGCCTAACCACTTAGCGCTATCGTGCCTCTTCCCTTTTGATCCCTTAAAGCTCACCCTAACCACTTAGCGCTATCCTGCCTCTTCCCTTTTGATCCCTTAAAGCTCACCCTAACCACTTAGCGCTATCCTGCCTCTTCCCTTTTGATCCCTTAAAGCTCACCCTAACCACTTAGCGCTATCCTGCCTCTTCCCTTTTGATCCCTTAAAGCTCACCCTAACCACTTAGCGCTATCCTGCCTCTTCCCTTTTGATCCCTTAAAGCTCACCCTAACCACTTTTAGCACTATCCTGCCGCTTCCCTTTTGATCCCTTCAAGCTCACTCTAACCACTTAGCGCTATCTTGCCTCTTCCCTTTTGATCCCTTAAAGCTCACCCTAACCACTTAGCGCTATCCTGCCTCTTCCCTTTTTCTTTTAATATTCTTTATTTTTGCTTTTTTCAAAAATAATGGTACAGTAAAAAAAAATATAGCACATCACAAAGAGGACATTCAGAAATACACATTTCAAGTCCTTGTAAAGGGATGTCAACGAGCAACATAAACAATACAGCAATAGAATAAATCCTAAGCTAAAATAAACAAAAAAAAAAACAAGCCGTGAGTATGTGTGGTCATTAATATGCTAGGTGGATGGGGGAGGGGGGGGGAGGGAAAACGAGCGGATCCCCGGGTGTCTACCAACAGAGTTCTGCACTCTGCAGACTCCGAGAACCTCAGCCAGTCAAACCAAGTAGTCGTGAAACTCTCGAATCTATTTTCTCTGGAGAGAATCACATTCTCGAACAGCATGAGTTCATTCACTTTCATGATCCACATATCCACTGAGGGCGGATCCGGGTTTTTCCACCTTAGGGGGATGCAGGTTTTTGCTGCATTGAGAAGGTGACACAACAATGATTTCTTGTATTTCTTTAGAGGGACTTTGGTCATATGGAGCAAGCAGGTAGCCGGATCATCAGGCACCACAGTTTCAGTAACTTTACTCGCTATCTCCCTAACCCGATCCCAGAACGGCTTTAAAACAGGACAGGACCAGAAGATGTGTAGCATGTCACCACCTCCACCATTGCACCTCCAACAATTTTCCGGGGTCTCCGGGAACCATTTGTGCAGAACTACAGGCACTCTATACCAGCGCGACAGAATTTTATAGTTACACTCTTGGATTCGTGTACAAATGGACGTCTTGTGCGGCATGACCAAGAGTTTTCTGCATTGGGCCTCGGAGAAAGAGACTCCCAAATCTGTCTCCCACTTTCTCAGGAAGGGAGGCCTCTCATTCTCCAGAGGGGCAATCAGGAGTTTATAGATGTAGGACAGTGTATGTTGGACAGCGGTTTTACTGGCACACCGATTCTCATAAGGGGTGGGTTTCCTTAGGCCTCCAGCAAAGCTCCGCAGTGAATGGAGGAAGTGCCTAATCTGATTGTCTTGAGCTAGTACACCCAGATCCAGCCAACCCCCTTCACCCCAGAAATAACCGGCTCTGTATACCCCGGCTGCTCTCCATTCTCTCGATGTGGGGCCTTCATTTCCTGGGGGAAAGCTAGGGTTCCCCAGCACCGGGAGCATCGGGGAGGGGGCAGGGGAGAGCTCCGGGCGTTCAAGGTGGCGCCTGCAGGTTGTGACAGTGGCTCCCACTGTGGGATGTCTCAGGGCCAGTGAGGACCCAGGATGCCCCAGCCAAATGATTCCCGCGATCGGGGAATCCAGGAACCCCTGTTCCAGACCCACCCACTGTTTATGATTTCCATGCAGGCACCAATCCACTGCTCTGCTGAGGTGCACCGCCGCATGATAAAGTGTCGGGTCAGGGAAGCCGAGGCCCCCACCTTCCTTGGACCGAGATAACATTGTCTTATTTAACCTCGGCTTCTTTCCTTCCCAAACAAACCTAACAAAGAGCCCTCTAACCTTTTGCAGGAAGTTCTGAGGGACCATCACTGGAAGGGCCTGTAATAGATAGAGCAGGTGGGGAAGCAAGGAGATCCTTTCCTTCGCCCATCTGGCTGTCTCCTCCTCAAACTTCCTCAAAAGTGGTGGGAAATTCAGGTCAAAAATTTTCCCCAAATTACTGCCAATTTTGGTTCCGAGGTTACGGAGTCATTTGCCCATTTAAAGGGGAAAGCACTTCTTAGATTGTCGAACCTCTTGGCTGGGATGGTTAAATTGAGAGCCTCAGATTTTTGGAAATTGATCTTATATCCAGATAGTTCCCCATAGCGCCCCAGCTCGACCATTAGATTAGGAAGGGAAACCTCCGGACATGACAGACTGAAAATCAGGTCGTCCGCGTACGCCGCCACCTTATACTGCTTGAATCCGTCTAAGCCTTTAATGTCAGGGTTACTGCGGATGCGGCACAGGAACGGCTCCAGGGTTAGAATGAAAATTAAGGGTGAAAGAGGACACCCCTGTCTCGTCCCATTTGCTATCAGGAAAGAGTCTGATGTGACCCCATTCACTCGAACCGCGGCAGATGGGGAACTATATAGACTTTCAATCCAACCCAAGGCATTCGGGCCGAGCCCAATATGCCTGAGTGTGGCGCGCATTAAGTCCCAATTCACGCGGTCAAAAGCTTTTTCAGCGTCTGTCGCCAGTAGGAGGGCGGGAGTCCCGTTTTTCTGGGCTAAGTGGATGAGGTTCAGGACCTTTATGGTGTTATCCCTCGCCTCCCTGTGCGGCATAAACCCCGCCTGATCCAGGCCAATAATATGATGTAGGTGAGGAGCTAATCTGGAGGCCAAGATCTTGGCAAATTGCCTCTTCCCTTTTAATCCCTTCAAGCTCACCCTAACCACTTAGCGGTTAGGTTCTTTTTCCATTTTCGTTCCCTAAAACTTACCCAAATCACTTAGCGGTTAGGTTCTTTTTCCATTTTCGTTCCCTAAAACTTACCCAAATCACTTAGCGGTTAGGTTCTTCTTCCATTTTCGTTCCCTAAAACTTACCCCAATCACTTAGCGGTTAGGTTCTTCTTCCATTTTCGGTCCCTAAAACTTACCCAAATCACTTAGTGGTTAGGTTCTTCTTCCATTTTTGTTCCCTAAAACTTACCCAAATCACTTAGCGGTTAGATTCTTCTTCCATTTTCGTTCCCTAAAACTTACCCAAATCACTTAGCGGTTAGGTTCTTCTTCCATTTTCGTTCCCTAAAACTTACCCAAATCACTTAGCGGTTAGGTTCTTCTTCCATTTTCGTTCCCTAAAACTTACCCAAATCACTTAGCGGTTAGGTTCTTCTTCCATTTTCGGTCCCTAAAACTTACCCAAATCACTTAGCGGTTAGGTTCTTCTTCCATTTTCGTTCCCTAAAACTTACCCATATCACTTAGCGGTTAGGTTCTTCTTCCATTTTCGTTCCCTAAAACTTACCCAAATCACTTAGCGGTTAGGTTCTTCTTCCATTTTCGGTCCCTAAAACTTACCCAAATCACTTAGCGGTTAGGTTCTTCTTCTATTTTCGTTCCCTAAAACGTACCCAAATCACTTAGCGGTTAGGTTCTTCTTCCATTTTTGTTCCCTAAAACTTACCCAAATCACTTAGCGGTTAGGTTCTTCTTCCATTTTCGTTCCCTAAAACTTACCCAAATCACTTAGCGGTTAGGTTCTTCTTCCATTTTTGTTCCCTAAAACTTACCCAAATCACTTAGCGGTTAGGTTCTTCTTCCATTTTCGGTCCCTAAAACTTACCCAAATCACTTAGCGGTTAGGTTCTTCTTCCATTTTCGTTCACTAAAACTTACCCATATCACTTAGCGGTTAGGTTCTTCTTCCATTTTCGTTCCCTAAAACTTACCCAAATCACTTAGCGGTTAGGTTCTTCTTCCATTTTCGGTCCCTAAAACTTACCCAAATCACTTAGCGGTTAGGTTTTTCTTCCATTTTCGTTCCCTAAAACGTACCCAAATCACTTAGCGGTTAGGTTCTTCTTCCATTTTCGTTCCCTAAAACGTACCCAAATCACTTAGCGGTTAGGTTCTTCTTCCATTTTCGTTCCCTAAAACTTACCCAAATCACTTAGCGGTTAGGTTCTTCTTCCATTTTCGGTCCCTAAAACTTACCCAAATCACTTAGCGGTTAGGTTCTTCTTCCATTTTCGGTCCCTAAAACTTACCCAAACCACTTCCCACTTAATTTAATCATTTTCAGCACCCTAAAACTTACCCAAACCACTTCCCGCTTAATTTCTTCATCATTTTCAGCACCCTAAAACTTACCCAAACCCCTTCCTGGTTAATTTCTTCTTCATTTTCAGCACCCTAAAACTTACCCAAACCACTTCACGGACATCACAATCTTGACTTAGAAATATGTCATTGTCCCTTTGTTTTGTGTAAATGTATTTGTGCAAATAAATGGAACACCATTTTTGGGTTAATTGAATTTTTTTTACTCTTCAACTGCGTTTGTGTGACATTGTTTAAAATATGTACAATTGTTATAACATTTTACAAAAAATATTAACAAACTATATACAATTGAGTTTTTAAAAAAAACTATTTACAATAAAAAACATTAAAAAACTATACACAAAGCTTCAGGGCCAGAAACCAGGACACTACTCTTCCTCTTCTGTTGTCCCCAACGTGTCACGCATCGCCTGCAGATCGGCCACCAACTCAAGGACCCTCGATTCATGTCGGCCAGTCATTGTTGTGTGGTCCCTAGAACAAATTTCGACACAAATATTATTTGGAGAACAATACATGTTTATCACCTGTGGATTTAATGTATTTTAGTTAACAAATTAACTATAAGCCACATATGTCATTCTTGCAAGTCATTAAGCTAAGGAAGTGGCCACAGGTCACTTTGGCAAGTCATTAAGCTAATGAAGTGGCCAAAGGTCACTCTTATATTGCCATTGACTAGGGCATTATGTATTTGTGTGTTCATGTGAAGTAACACATAAATGGCAATAATGCCATGATTACTTACTTGGTTGGTGGCCGAGAGATGGCTCGTTGGGGACAACACGATTATGTCCTGGTTCCTGGCTCTGCTGTGAAGAAGTGCCTGTAGAAACATTTTTAATGTCTGATTCAGCAGTCCTCAAATGTTTGTACCTAAGTCTGGGTCACATCACTCACCTTCTCCAGGGTCTTGTGGACCCATATCTGCTGCCTCCTCAGCCACTACCTCACCCGCACCTGAAGCATCTAAAAATACAGAATGAAGGAATCAGTTTGGTGATATCAGGAGCTAGCATGTATATGTGTGTGCGTATACATGAAGAGTGACATACCAGAGGCTCCCGCAAGCGTGGCAGGGTACGACTGCCTGCCCGCGCTGTGCCGCCCCTCCTCTGTGGTAAGGTCCAGGGGCTGGTCTGAGGAGCCCACAGAGGAGGGGTAGGCCCGTCGCCCTGGAGATCCACCACCTTCACTCACAGCTGCAGAATCATGCAGCACTGGTCGGCCTGTGCGCCTCCGGGTGCGGCGAATGCGGTAATCCATTTCCAACACTACCAAAGAAAAAGCATTATAAATAAAAGGCCTACCTTCTGTCGTAGTTACATCTTGCATGCAATCGCTATGTACTTACTTGGGAAATGGATCCCGAAAAACCTCCGCACCCGGGGCATGTGCAGTCTTTTCAGGTCCGACCAATGCTGCATGATCTGTGTGTGGGTGAAGGTGGTGTCGGTCTGGTGTTGGATCTCCGAGATGATCTCCAGGGCGACGTTTCGTTTTTCAAAGGAGTTGGGCAGGTAGTCGTACCTGCGCTCCAGCATGGTCTACAAAACACAAATCAAACATAGCAATAAATTAAACATGCCTATAAAGAATTGCAAACTATACATTTTTAGGGTCAATCACATTAAAACATACCCACACACACTTCTAGGCTAAGTCAACTTTCAAATCTGGCCGCACTGTTGTTTGGCACGTGTGTGGCGTGCGTTTGGGTGTGCATGTATTTAACCCCAATTTGGATCAAATCTCTTACTTCGTGCGCATCCTTAACATGTCGAGCAACATTTAGATGTCACTTGAAAGGCCTACAAATACACTTACGAGCATGATGATCTCTTCGTGTTGGCGGGTGAAGATAGTGGGCGCCATCTTTCTTCTTCTTCTCGGCAGCAGATAAGTAATGCCCCAGCGGCGGATACCTTATTTAAAGGTCCCTGCACACACAGCTCATTCTCTTTGAGAGTCCAGGCAAAATGCCAGCTAAAAAGCAAAGCACCCAGAAGAAGGCTACCAAGCGGCCGGAGCAGGGCGAGGGCCCAAAAACAAGGTTGCAAGAGGCCACAGCGAGGCTAAGGCCTACCACAAAGGCTGTGGCCAAAAAGGAGGCGGCAGTAGCCCAACCAAAGAGCAAGGCAACCAAGGCTACACCAGCTCATGCCCTCCAAATGGGTAAGAGGGGACGAAGCCCCACCCCACCCTGCCCCACATCCCCCCCCACGTGGCACCAAGGCACTAGCCAAAGGGTCAAAACACAGGCCCAGAAGCCGCAGCAGGGCCAGAAGCCGCAGCAGGGCCCGAAGCCGCAGCAGGGCCAGAAGCCACAGCAGGGCCCCAAGCCGCAGCAGGGCCAGAAGGCCAACAGCCCAAACCAGCCACAGCAGGCCCAGAAGCCCGAAAAGGTGGCCAAGGTCCCCCTCCCCACCCGCACGTGGCTCAAAAACCAAGCCCAAAAGTGGCTGACCCACCAGCTATGGCTCACCCCAGCCAACGACCTCAAAGGCCCCACAGAGCCACAAGCAGCAGCTCAAGCTCCTCCAGACCCTCTCTTACTCGCCCACATTCTCCTCCGGCACAGGTTGTCATGCATTCCCCCTATGCCACATCCACACCTGCAACTTCAGTGGCCACCCAGCCACGAACACCCAGTCCCTTTCCCAGTCCAGTACGATCCACAGCCACCCTCCAGTCCTTGAGGTCTCCTCCATACCCCCAGGCCAGAATGTCACCCCATTTGCCCCAAACACTGAGGAGCCACAACCACCCCAAAAAGGGTGCACATTGCGCCGAGGCCACTTGAGTGGCCGTTTTGGTGAGTCCCAAACTCTGGCATTGGCTAGTGGGCTCACGTTATATTATGATGACCTATATGGGAGCAAATCCAAAACTAGTAGCAAACAGCGCAAATCTGAGATTTTGGCAGAACTCATCAGACAAGTCAATGCAGCGGGTGACGAACTCAAAGATGTGGAACAGATTCAGCGCAAGATATTGGACCTGAAATGTGCAGTACGGAAAAAACAGAATAAAAGGCGGCAGTACAGGTACATAGATTATTTCTGGGTTTTTATTCTTCTTGTGTATCCATCAGTGCGCTTAACCCTTTTGTTGCCAAGCACGTAACACCTACGTGCTGGCTTGGCTGGGCCTTAAGTGCCAAGCCCGTAGGTGTAACGTGCTTGACTTTCCCCGCTGCTGGTTTAAAAAATAAAAATAAAAAATACTCACCTGACCCCTTGTTGGATCCGGCCGGGTCTCCTCTTTAATTTGGTGCCATCCGATCCCTCGTGGGGGGTCGGAGAGGCTCTCTCCCCTTTCATCCTCGATGGCGGCCGCCATCTTGCCGCTTATGACGTCATCCCGGCCCCGATCGATCACCGGCTTCAGCCTTGTCAGCTTCTCAGATGCTGGTGATCGGTGCCCTGGAAGGAGGTGACAGGAGATCCTCTGATCTCCTGCCTCCTCCTTCTCTGGATGCCGATCACCGGCATCTGTCAGCAGAGCGGCGAGGGACAAGATTAATAAAATACTTTTTTATTAACGTGTGGTGTTTTTTTTCAACATTTAACCCCTTGTGAACTGGTAAGGGGTCCATGAGACCCCTTATACCAGTTCACAAGGCTGGGGGGGGTGGCAAGTCACTTGCCCTAGCGGGTGACTTGCCATTAACCCCCGGCACCCCCATTATCTGCCTCCCCAAAGCCCAGGGGGGGGCAGAAGAGCCCGGGCCCACATAGGCATGTGGGCTCGTAGGCTGCAGGGTGGGGGGGCCACAAAAGCTGGCCCCCCACTCTGTGCCTACAAGCCCCCATAGCTGGTCCCGGGCTGGTTACTTTGGGTAAGGGGGACCCCACGTCATTTTTTTTTGATTTTTAAGGGTTTTTAACCCTTAAAAATCAAAAAAAAAAAATGGGGTCCGCCTCCCTGGGAGGGGGGACCCTATGTCATTTTTTTTTTTAATTAACCCTCTCCTGGGCAGGAAAGGGTGTCTACCTATACATATGTGGTATCGCTGTAACCGGGAGAAATTGGGATTTCACACGCAATAAAATTTTATTGACAAACTTACATTTTTTATTACAAAAAAACACTACAAATTGTAAAAAAATATTTTTTTTTAATTTTTTTTCACATATTTCACCCAAAAATATTGAGAATACACCTAAAAAATACAAACAAGACATTTCATGTTAAAGCCCAGACTCTGCTGAAAAAAACAATATATCATTTTCCAGGGAAATCCCTGGAAACCCTTTCAAAAATGACAGTTGAACATGTGTAGCGCAAAATAGTGAAACATCGTCTGGCAACAGGGAGTGGGAAATGCTGCAGGTAGGCTGGCACTTAAAGGGTTAAAGGAGCAGTATCGCGAAATTTGCATTAAAAAAGATAAATAATTAAATAGCCACACAATACCTTATAACATGTGTATAAATAATCTGGCAATAGAAAAAGAAAAAAATATATGCCTCTCTTTTAAATTGTATAATTACAATGGCTAAGTCCATTTACTGAATAGGGGGATCTGCTGGGTTGTTTTTAGTGAGCTGCTTCATTTAGCCCACTGGTCTCCTAGCAACACTTTACCTCAGAGGCTGACACTGTAATCAGTGGTAACGGCTGTGTGTGTGTGACGTGCTGCTTTTGTTATGAGACCAGGTGACTCAAATGTGTAAAATCTATACAAAATAAACTAAACTGACTGAAAATGACTGAAATTCTTCTTTGAATAACTGTGCAGGAAAATCTAAAGGTATTAAAGTGGAACAAAACCCCATTCTAAATCAGGATGCCCCACTGTGTGAAATGACCCCTGGATAACCACAAATCCCCCCATTTTTCTGGCGCGCTCAGTCATTTAGACAGGCCGGGCGGCCAGGAAGGTTACTGCTCAGGCTCCCCATCTGCGTGCAAACAGAGCTGATTGGATGAGAGCCTGTGCATGCGCTGTGGGACAGGGAAAAGTACGTTTTCACAGGCGAACTTGGGGATTTCCCATATCAGGGCATCCCAAGTCAGGATGCCCCTAGGGGCACAAAACAAAACTCCAGATAGTGAAAATTCTGGGTTGGGCTTTGCTCAAAACACACAAAGCTGAAAGAAAGATCATATAGAAAAATGAAAAATAAGAATATGAAAGAGAAAATGGTAAACTGAAAGATTCTGCAACAGAGCCAACATGAAGGGAAAACTGTCAAAATCAGCTAAATGACTTCTAGAGCTTTTCTCTCTGTTTTATATATATAAGTTCTGGCCAGGCAATGTTGCAATGTTATCTGATGCTGGACGGCTGCCAGCACTGAACAGCTGAGACTTTGATATATTGTTTACCCCTCTCCTCAGCATGGAACTGATACATTTGTATCTCCCTCTCCTCAGTGTGGAACAGGCCAGAGTGTCAGCTCCCGACACTGACAAGACATAAACATGAGCTATTAGACTCCAGCTGTTCAACACACACATCATTTTTTTCTACATTTGTAATTCTTACTCCAACACCTACCTACATTCAAAGTACCATTTAAATATAAGTCACCAAGAAAAATTCGCGATACTGCTCCTTTAATTATGATTACTATGTTTTTCAGCTTACAAACTGGTGGAGGATTCCCCACTAAATTGAAATTTACACAGGCTGAGGAGATGGTGCTGGGCCTGCTACATCCTGTGGCCTTAGAGGGATACTCGGCACAGCAGGACACGGACAACCCGCCAATTCCATCAGGTTAGTAATGTGTGAATGACCCTAAAAATGTGGCTAAACTTAGAAATAGGCAGCAAGGCATAGCTAAACACATGGCTCTAGGGTGTGTCAGCAAGGCAGAGCTAAACACATGGCTCTAGGGTGTGGCAGCAAGGCAGAGCTAAACACATGGCTCTAGGGTGTGGCAGCAAGGCAGAGCTAAACACATGGCTCTAGGGTGTGGCAGCAAGGCATAGCTAAACACATGGCTCTAGGGTGTGGCTTGTAGTGGAGTGCTCACTTTGCCCAGGGTGTGTCATGTGTGTCGCCAGGTAATATGCAAATTGTCACGAACATACATGACGTTTAAGAACATTTAAGAAGAGTATGAAACTATGGAGCTTAGGAAATGAATGCGTGCTATGTATTATTTGACAATCACACACCACACCAACATCTTTTGCTGTTGGGCAATTTGCTAAGAGCTGGTTTGGGGGACCAACGGATTAAGATGGTTTGATTGAAATGTTTTAAGAGATACAATGTTCCCCACCAGAATCATATTGTAACTGCTATTTGCCACCTTAGTGTGTTAACTTCATCGCCTATAAGGGATGTGGAAACACACACAACAGCCATTACTTGCATGTTTGTTCTTAGACACGTCACCAATGTGTCTATTCTGGTTTAACAATCCATGCACTAATCTAATGGCATTCCTAGTGAAGGCCAAGTGGCAACGTTGTGGGAGTGGCCATTCCTGCTTGGGCACGTTTATTTGGTTAGCATATGTGTTCTTAACCATCAACAATGCATAGTTGTGTGTTGTCATAGCTCTTTTTCTTCTAATGCAGCCCAGCCTCATCCCTCAGCTAGTGGGGACTCCTCTGCCACTTTGCCTCTGCCGTCTTCTTCCGTGCTGCCTCGGACCTAGGAGCCGATATCTACGGTAAGTGTTTTTTTGATGCTGTTGCGTATGCATGTGGCTTGCCCTGTTTTTATTGTCTGATTTACATATGTATTCCCCACACTGAACCTTTTTTTTTTTTTTACATGTCCCCAACAGAACCACACACTGATGGAGGAAATTCAGGAGCTGGAGGAGGATGGAAGCTTCCTGGGAGATTATGAAGATCTTCCCCTGGTCCAGAATCTGCAACTGTCCCAAAATGTTTCTCCGCCAAATCCTCAGCAGCAGAGGGAAGCTGGCTGCATGCTGCCTGCACATCGTGGGCAGCATGCAGAGACTGACCCTCCAGTCCCCAGTTTCAGATCTGCTGTTGAGGATTTGGCGAGCATACCTGTGGCTTTTGCGGGTCCTAGAGCAACATCATCTGCACGCCCCACAACCCGGGGAATTGGGCGGCGTACTCAGCAACGTCGCCCAGTTTCCCAGGGGAGGGGCGTGCAGATGATGGAGGCAGCATGGCACCATGAGAGGCGGCTTTTTCGTCGCCAAAATCAACTAAATCAAGAACATTCGGGGCCAATTAGATTCCCTGAATAATACCTTAAGTGCCATGCTGACTGAATTTAGGACCCATAACAGCCACATGGCCAACTTGACCTCCAAAATCAGGTCCAGCATGGCAGAAATGCAAAGTAACCAAAGAAACATTTTGGAACAGTTGCAGATTCTGAATGCAACACAGGCCCAGGTTAGGGCCCACCCCCAAGGGCCCCAACCTGGGTTCTATGCGCATCCCCCATATTAATGTGTTTGTGGCATGAATCTGTTATACATCTTTGATTGACATCCCCACTGGATTGACTTGTCTGGTGAGGCCTACAAATCTGCCATTTTGCGCTGCAATTGCTAGTATGTTTAGGATTTGCCCCCATATATCTCATTCAAGGCCTGAGGTAGGCCACTAGCCAATGCCAGAGGACAAGCCTCACTGAAGCGGCCACTTAAGCTGTTGCGCTGCAGCCTTGCGCATAATTACTTTTGTGGTGGCTCCTCATGTTTGGAGCCATGATTGGGTGACATTCTGGCCTGGCCAACTAAGACCTTGGACCCTGGCTGTGATTGTACTGTATTTGGATTGGGTGTTCTGGTTTGGGTGGGCCACTGAGTAACAGGTGTAGATGTGGCATAGGTATGTCTGCTTTCAACCTGTGCCTGTGGCAAATGTGGGCAAGCAGGGGAGGGCTTATTTGTGTGCATTTTGCTGTTATGGCACATGTTTGTGAGTTAATTTCATGTCCATGTCTGCCCCGAAGTATGTGAGTGGCCCTCACCTACCATTATGTGGTTATCAAAGGAACCTTTGAAAAATTAGTAAAAATTTTTGGTTGACCAAGTTAATGTCTGTGGTGTTTTGATTTAGAAATATGAGTTCAAGTAGCCACCAAAACAAACACTAACAAATTATTCAAAATAACTCCACAAACACTGTTGTTGATTTTTGGTAAAAATTCATTATTGTTTTTGTCATAATGAAATTCCAAAGCCAAAAAAAACAATGTCACAAAACAAACACAGCAAACAAAGTCCAAACAAACAAAAACAAAGCAAAACAAAATTTAACCAAAATGGGTTGCAATTAAATTTGCACGAATGGCTTGGCCAGACGCACTGTGCTGGCCAACATAGGCGTCGTCTGGCTCATCGGCGGGTGGAGAGGGTGGCAAATCCACATAGCGGGGGACCCACTGCAAGATTGCAAAATTATGCAGCGCTGCACAGGCCATAATGATATCGATTACCTTTTTGGGGTCATACTGCAGGGAGCCCCCAGTGTGGTCCAAGCACAGAAAATGGGTCTTCAGGAGTCCAAAGGCCCTCTCCACCACTGCCCTGGTTTTTCGTGGGCCCGATTATAGGCCTCTAGGACCGGAGTCATCAGCCACGGGAGGAGTGGATACCCCGAATCTCCTTGTAAAAATTTAATGGAAACAAATATTACCATTAATTCATACATTGCAGCGCGAAATTCCTAAAAAAACATGATTAATAAGGTAGGTGACATTGTCACACAAACATGAGCATACATATTGCACAGGCAAAAGCAAGAAATAAACATATGTGAGAGATGGGGGACCAAAGTTGGTAAATAATACTGTGGATGCTGGGCAATCAGGCAGACTGTTACCAGCTATTGTTTCCTGTCTGTGTTGCAGAACAATGTAGTATGGGTTAACTTTACATGACCCATTTTCTGTTTTGGCTTAGTCCAAAACAGGTGTAAGGCGGCCCCTGCACTTTATCCCGCTCACCTCTACTCAGTAAGTGAAATGCATGTAAGCAAAGATGGCGCAGACCCTCTGCTAAAGTCACTAACAGATTTTGAACTAAAAGTGTTGGGAAGACTGTTTCAGACTTTTGCACTCATTACACTTTGTCGTTAAAACAATGCAGGGAAAACAATTTTGCAGCCAATGTAGGTTGGATAATGTAATGGGTCCAGTCGGGTTACACATGTTCCCAAGGTGATGACCAAGGCATCGTTTAGGAAAGGTGACTCAAACCAAAATGAAAGCCATACATATAAAATCTAAATATGTAATTGGACTCAACTTACCAAGGAGCCATGCACCCGCAAATTCCCCTGACTCAAACCGCCGGAATAATCCTGATCTGCACAGGATGTAGGCGTCATGGGCTGAGCCAGGGTAGCCTGCGAGGACGCTCAGAAAACGCATGTCCTGGGCCACCACTGCTTGCACATTCAGTGAGTGGCCCATTTTTCTGTTTCTGTGTAAAAAAAAACAAAAAAAACTTAATGAACGGTTAGCAAACTAATCAAACGCTCACTTCTAACACCCTAAGTCAAACGTTACCATCAAGACAACTAACACTAAACAGCTACCTTAAATTTAAGTGGCCAACTAAAGGAGATGTATGTTCGAGCCTTTACAAGGTTGAGTTACTTGTTCAATTTTAAGTACACTTTCAAATGTTGGACATTGACCAAACTTTCTGTTTTGATAATGGATAAATAAGGGCCATTGTTTAACATACACTCTTTGCAAGGAGGGAACATTAGCAAGGAGGGACTGATTGCAATGAGGGAATATGTAAAAGGAGAGACTAGGAACATAGAGGGCCTAATTAAAAGGAGGGACTATTAACGTTAAGTGCAAAATTAGAAGGAGGGACTATTCACAATGTTTGTTTCTAAAGATGGAGGGACTATTCACAAGGTTGTTAATATTAAAAGGAGGGACTATTAACGTTGAGGGCAAAATTACTATTCACAATGATGTTTTATTTACCAGGAGGGACTATTCTCAATGATGGTTGTAAAAAAAAGGAGGGACTATTCGCAAGGATGGCTTTTTAAAAAGAAGGGACTATTCACAAGGATGCTAATATTAATAGGAGGGACTATTAACGTTGGGTGCAACATTACAAGGAGGGACTATTCACAATGATGTTGGATTTACAAGGAGGGACTATTCTCAATGATGATTTATTTACAAGGATGGACTATTCTCAATGATGGATTCTAAAAAAGGAGGGACTATTCACAAGGATGCTATTATTAAAAGGAGGGACTATTCAAAATTAGGAATTTGTAACAAGGAGGGAACAAAACAAATAATGTTATTGCCCAAAGGAGGGACACCAAAAAATTTAGATACAATGGAAGACTAAACTTGCCTGTATATATACTCGTCGCAAGCAGGAGGGACAAGGGCAACGTGTGTGCAGTCAATGGCACCCATGACGTTGGGCATGTCGGCGATATTATAAAATGCCAGCTTAATCGCGTTTCTGGCTACCATATCCTCAGGAAAACAAATATATTTCTGAGTTAGGGTAGCCATGCTTTCCAAAAACTTGGATAGCGCGCGGCTCAGCGTAGGCTGTGAGATCCCCACGGAAAGGGCACCCAGCCTCTGGAACGAGCCGTTCGCCAAAAATTGCAGGCAGCCAAGCATCTTGGTCATACCTGAAATTGCTTGCCCCTTCCTTGTGGTGCAGGCAAACCATGGCCGCAGCTCACTATACAATTTATGGAGGGAAGCGCGATTAAGCCTGGTCAGCTCGAACAGCTCAACGTCATGCATGCCATTGATGTCCATGCGCCGTCGCCGGTGCAGTCTGGTCTCTGACCTCCGGACGATTTCAATGCCAAGGAGCTGCAGATCTTCATGCTCCTCAAATGCAGTAGACTCGTCCATGCCTGCTAGTTCCGACGTCAAAATGGTCCCGTAAGTGGATCGGCAATGAAACGGATTTATTGGGTGTGGGCCCATCGGCAATCAGCTCTCTGAATTAATCGCCAGCCCATTGCAATAACGTAAATTTTCTGAACGGACGAAACATTTCAGATTTGGTGGAAAAAACCTCCCGAATTAACGAAAAACTTCCGATTTGCTTTGGATCATCGAAAAAAGCATATACGCATTTTCCCGAACGTTCGTACGAATGGAAAATGGACGAAAAAAAGCAAAAAATTGACAAACACCCACCAAAACTTTCAAAGACAGCTACGGAAGTCCGGACGAATGTGTCTCTGAATCGAGGCTACTGTGGTCAATACAACAAGCAGAAAAATGCACAACTCAGATATGTACCTGTAATTGTGCCGTTTATTCTGTTTCTTCCGTGCTGCATACTTATAAGATATTTTGCGCTGTATCTGCTCCATATCTTTAAGCTCCTCCCCCGCTGCATTGACCTGTCTGGTGAGGTCCTCCAAGATTTGGCTCTTTCTCATTTTGCTTGTAGATTTAGAATATTGGCCATATAGCTTGTCATAATGGAGTGTGAGCCCACTTGCCAATGCGAGAGTTTGGGCCTCACCGCAATATTCGGCCTATTGCTTGCTGTTCTGGCTCATCTCTGTATGTTGGCAATTCGGGGGACATTCTGGGCTGGCTCTGTGGTGTTGAATGGACTGGACTTGCAATCGGACTGGGGGTCCTGGCCTGGGTGGCCACCGAACTTCCAGGCATGTATGTGGGATATGGCACCTGTGCCGGTGGCAAATGGGGCTGAGGAGGAGAGGGTGTGCTTGGGGGTGTGGGGTTTCGGGCCCTGTGGCTCTTTGTGGCCTTGCCACTTGTGCTTCTTTGCCCATGGGAGGTACTGGCACGTGGATCAGGAGAGGCAGTGCTGGCTGGGCTGAGGCTTCGGGCCCTGTGGCTCTTTGTGGCCTTGCCACTTGTGATTCTATTCCCATGGGAGGTACTGCCACGTGGAGCTGGGGAGGCAGTGCTGGCTGGGCTGGGGCTTCGGGCCCTGTGGCTCTTTGTGGCCTTGCCACTTGTGCTTCTATGCCCATGGGAGGTTTGGCCACGTGGATCAGGAGAAGCAGTGCTGGCTGGGGCTTCAGGCCCTGTGGCTCTTTGTGGCCTTGCCACTTGTGCTTCTATGCCCATGGGAGGTACTGGCACGTGGAGCTGGAGAGGCAGTGCTGGCTGGGCTGGGGCTTTTGGCCCTGTGACTCTTTGTGGCCTTGCCACTTGTGCTTCTATGCCCATGGGAGGTTTTGCCACGTGGAGCTGGAGAGGCAGTGCTGGCTGGAGCTTCTGGCCCGCTGGCTCTTAGTGGCCTTGCCACTGGTACTCCGTTTATGATGGGATGTGGTATGGCAGGGAGGAGGGTAGGGTGTTCTTTGTGGGCTGGGGCTTCTCACCCTTTGCTTCTTAGTGGCTTTGGACGCTGTCGTACCTGCCTGCTTTGAAGTTGGTGTCTTCTTCTTAGCTGCTCCATCCTTGGCTTTGGTGGTTGTTTTAGCTGTTGCGGCCTTGGTGGCCAATGTCGCCATGTGTTGGCCACTTTGGCTGTGCATTTTCCGCACCTTGGGAGTAGGTTGTTGTGACCGAGTGGTCGAACGTGAGGAAGAAGGCTCCACAGGTGGGTGATGTCACACACACATTCAAATTGGCATTTGCTTACTGTTGACTCAGACATTAAAAGTGACCCTATTTGACATGTCTTTACAGCCTCAACTTCTCAGCAGTGGCAGGTTCCAGAACGGAGGGTGGTCCCTGAAGCAGAGCTCGGCCACCAGCGAATTAAGTTGTATTGTCATTATTTTGAGTATGTGGGAATTGACATGATCACCAAGATACCTAAAGCAATAGTCAATGGCATTAGGATAATGACATATGGCCTCTTCTTCCTTTGATTAATTCCTTGGCATAATGACATATGGCCTCATGAGTTAGCTTGCAACCTAATAACCTAAACATGTATTTGACCACAAATAATGTATTTTATAATAATGTATTTTTCTTTTTTATACAGGGACCACACGTGCCAGGGTCCTTGAGTTGGTGGCCGAGATGCAGGAGGTGGCCGAGATTGCATTGTATATATGTTCTAAAATTTGTAAAAGTTAAAAATAACATTTGAATTTTTATATTTAGAGTTTAAAAAAAAATATTTTAAAGTTGTCACATTTTAAAAAAAACATTTTTTTCAGAAAAAAAGGCACGAAAAAAATGCCAGTTCAAATTAAAACAAGAAAAAAATTGTTTCTGTGTGATTTACTTTTAGAAATACATTCATTAATGGTTGGTTACCACAAAACGAATGAAAAAAATGAAAATTTAGATATGAAGATTCGCCTGACCGCGAAGTGATTTAGGTAAGTTTTAGGGGTGGGAAATGCAAGAAGAATGAGACCGCGAAGGGGTTTAGGTAAGTTTTAGGGGTGGGAAATGCAAGAAGAATGAGACCGCAAAGTGATTTAGGTAAGTTTTAGGGGTGGGAAATGCAAGAAGAATGAGACCGCGAAGTGATTTAGGTAAGTTTTAGGGGTGGGAAATGTAAGAAGAATGAGACCGTGAAGTGATTTAGGTAAGCTTTAGGGGTGGGAAATGCAAGAAGAATGAGACTGCGAAGTGATTTAGGTAAGTTTTAGGGGTGGGAAATGCAAGAATATACTGACCCTGAAGTGATTTAGCTAAACATTGTAGCAGAATTTTGTAAACCAAATATGTAGGCAAGCACATTAATGAGTTAAGTTTGTAGTGCGCAGCCATAAGCTTGTAAGGATTTTCGTCTGGATGATTACTTATTGTAAAAGGAAATCTGAATCTAACGGGAAACGTAAATGATTTGTGGGAGGAGACAATGGAAAAAGGGAAAAAACAGAAGCCTATGTTGTAACATGAGTAACATTAACGGAAAACGAAAGCTGGAAAATGACATTCTCGTTGGCATACGAATGGACGAAGACTTTACTGAAGGCCGTGATTAGTGAGGGCTTGTGCATGATTCAATAAAATTGAATATTTCCAGCTCCACTTAGGCTCACTATTTCATGGTGAGTTTGAGCTTTCGTGGTGTGTGGGAAAACAGACCACGAAACCACGGGCCATTATTGTTTGGAGCGTCTGAATTGTCAAGCCTTGCTTTGCATGTATGTGTGTGCGATCAATTGTGCACATGTGGCACTGGTGCCACCAGTCGCTGATGAATATATATACGTATGTCTTTGTTTGCCCTTTGTCTCCTTCATTTCATGCAATGTAATTAATGATATTTGTAGTCTAGCTTCACCATATTTAATGTGTTCTTCAACTTGCAATGTATTGGCTCCTTTAAAGTGGACCTCGATCTCCCCTTTCAACTAATAGTCCCAAAGGCAATAATGTTTTTGTCCCCTTCCTTGTCCTGTTTATCACACAAGTTATGCCCCCACCTTATAAAATTTTTTTAATACTCAGACAAAGAAGGCAGTCTTACCAGTGGTTGTACCTTCCTGCTTAGCATCTGTTCTGTCAGTGTAGGTGTGCTTGAATGTAGCTTTGCCTTTGACCAGTGTGCTGAGATATTCAGGTCTGTATGGCCGCTTTGAGTCTGGCGAGTTTCCTGGAGGGTGGCTGCTTGGTAATTTTTTTGTTTCAATATTTTTATTAGGTTTTCAACAGCACAGATATGCAAGATTTATAGCATTGTATCGCCATCCCACGCAGGGGAGGCAGAGAAAAGAAGCTAGCAATCTATGTCACATAAGATTGTACACTGATCATACTTATGTGTTAACAATCCACAATGTATTTGGAAAAAGAAAAATGACAGAGCAAGGGACGTTCAACATTCTTGGTACGACCAACGTGATCCGCAGTTCACCCTGTTCTATTTTTGGGACCATGCGGGCTGCGGGTCCCCGCTACCCGCTTTGTCACCTGCACAACCATTGTCTTATGGCCTTTGAGATAGGCGTACACAGCCAAGTGTATAGACAGATGAAGACCATTGAAAACATTTAGAACCATAGTTTTACAAGGGAGAAGAACGGAGAACTGAGTTAGGGGGGGTCACAGTAGAGAAAAAGAGGGGAAGCTGGAAAATTGGGGGGAAAGAAGAGGGGGGGCAGGGGGTAGGGGGGGAAGAGGACCATGTCACTCCCACGCTCCACCAGCCACCACATTATAGCATCTGCAAGGGCTCACCAGGCCAGGCAAACCTTATCCAGGGTTCCCATATTAAAAGGAATTTGTCGTGAGATTTGGTCAGGATACTGGATAGTCTCTCGTTGATGAGGAACCCGTTCTTCCTAGCCGACACCTCTGAAATTGGGGTAAATTGTTTCTTCCAAGCTTTAGCTATGGCCTGTTTGGCTATAAGTAGATAGACAAAAAGTCTGTGGCCCTTATTTAACAAGGGATAGCGCCAGGTAGCGAATGGTGAGCGAAAGGTAATGACGGTCACCGCTACGAGTACGCCGGCTCCCCTCCGCAATCACACATTTATGAAGCCGATCCTGCTTAGCGACTGACAGAGCGCCAGATAGCGAATCATTCATCATTATTCCAGCCTCACCCCACAGCGCCAGCGAGCGACCTTGAACAGCGACAGGTATGACCTCTCGCTACCTGGCGCTCTCCAATGCATTTCAATGGAGCAATCTTTAAATATTCTTAATGAATTGCTATTCATTTTTTTTTTTTTTTTTTTTTTTTTAAATGTCAAAAATTCTGTGACCACTTCTGCAATGTTAGTTTTTTTTTTTTTTAAGGTTAAAAAAAAAAAAAAAAAAATTTGTACAGAATTTATATTACAGGTCTGATATTAATGTATTCATATAACAATATGTTTTGAAAAACTTGTTTGTTTTTTTTTCCTAAAAATATGGTTGTTTGGGGGTTAAAAAACTACTTTTAACCCATCGCCGCCAGCGCTCTGGGGTTTAAACAAGCATTTCACTGCGCGAGAATTTTTGGAGCGTGATTTGTTAATTAATATGCTGGGAGCCGTTTGCTATGGCCATTCGCTGTCATGCACTCCCATACAGCGCGGAACCTGTCAAATAGCGACTCCTCACCCAATATTCAACATTACGGCAAACCGACTGAGTCGCTATCAACAACAGAACAACGGTCAAGCACAGCGACTACTAGCGGGCGCTCTGAAAATGCAGCTACTGTCGCTCATCTGTCGCTACCTGGCGCTATTAATGAATCGGCCTCTGTGTTGCTTACTGGTGAGCTCCCGGGGCTTACAGTGCAAGAAGGCAACCCAGGGATCCTTTCTTATGCTGGTTTGGAAGATTCCATTGGCCATCCTGTACACCTGGCTCCAAAAGAGGGCTAACATGGGGCAAGTCCACCAAGTGTGCATGAAGTCCCTCTCCGCACTGCAGCCCCTAAATCACATCTTGGTCTGTCCTGGAAACATCCTGCTCAAGCGGCCCAGTACCAGCGAAGCATTACCTTGTAGGCTGTTTCAACTGACAGTAAGTTTACGGAGCATTTTGAAATATTGGACCATATTTCTGACCACCCCCTTTCTCTCCGACAGGGGCCCAGGTCCCTCTCCCAGCTACCTACATATCCGTGTAACTCCGGCTTGGTCGTGTTTAACGCTGAGTATATTAGGGCGATTGTTCCTCTCTGGGTTGGCACATAATTCTTCAAAGGGGGTCCTCGCCCGGAAGAGGAGTGCCGTTTTGTCAGGGGCAGAACCCAATGTCTTAACTTGATGTATCGGAAGTACTCATTGTGAGGGTTACCGTATTTCTCTTGTAGGTCACGGAAGGACCCGAGACCCCTCTCCATGAACAAGTCCAATATTTTGTAAATGCCTCGGTCCTGCCACCACTTAAAAGCCAATCTGGGGGCGTGGCCACGGCATGGCAGTGTGAGGTCGTATTTCTGTGAGGCTCCCTTTGACCCCCTGCCTGGACGCCCATTTTCCGGGATTGAAGCCCAATATCCCCCTCGTTTACTGCCCCCCACACAATGGGAAAGAAGAGAGGCCACGTGGGAGCACCGGAACCTGTGAGGGGCAGGGAATCGCCCGCTTTCTGAGACCCGGTGACCCTGGGGGCCGGGCCAAGATGGCGGCGGGTCGGCCCGAGGACCAAATGGAGGAGCTGCCAAACAGGAAGAAGAGCGCAGAGGGACCGGAGCGGCGCCTGTCCCTTCTCCCCCGCACCCAGGAAGCAGGGAGCGGCGGGGAGCGAGGCGCCGGGTGGAGCGAGATGGTGGCGGCAGACGGCCCGAGGATGCAATGGAGGAGCTGCCAACCAGCTGCCTCGAGAGGCAGCACCAGGAGGAGGAGTGTGGAGGGACCGGAGTGGCGCCTGTCCCTTCTCCCTCGCACCCAGGCAGCGGTGATCGAGCGGGGAGCGAGGCGCTGGGTGGATTGGGATGGCGGCCACGGACGGGAGGAGCCGCATGATGAGAGGAGAGCTGGCGGCCCCGGAGGAGAAACAGCCTAAGGCGCTCCACAAGGTATGGCGGGCGTCGGGGGGTGATCGCCCCATAGAACACAGGGGGCCTTTGTATGGGGGGTCCCAGGGGACCTGGGCTGCGATGAGGTGTGTGGTTCCAGCCCAAGCCCTCCCCCCAGCATGGACTCTCCCCCCACCTGAGTACGCCATTACCTGCATTGGGAGAGGGTAGACAGCCTCCTCCTTGTCCAGCAGCCGAAGGAGCAGTGGGGGCAGAAGCCCTGTGCAGCTATGTCACTCCCAACTGACAGCCACACGTAATGACTGGCCCCTGATGCGCCCCCCTCGCCCCCACAACGCAGTGATTGGAGCTCCTCCGTGGAGAGGCTCCCCGGAGACCATGGGGAATTCGAATGGGCCTCACAACCTCATCAGGGGGGCATCCCGAGTCCCCGACCAGTGCATGAGGACCTGGCTGGGGGGGAGTGCCCGGCCAACACATGCGGGGGAGCGGCACCCTGACACATCTACCCAGCAGATACGTTCGGCCCGCTTGGACGAGGCCCTCCCTGATCCCCCGGCGACTGGTTCCCAGGGGATGCATCCCACCTCATGGTCCTCCGGCCCCTGGGACGGGAGCTCCCAGGCCCCTCGCGCTGCGGCTGGATCATTGCCGCCTTCCGACGCCGGTTCCCAGATGCCATGGCCGAAAGACGGAGTGCTGTCACATAGGGAGTTCGAACATGCGCCCCAACAGGACCTCAATCTCGACCTGTGGTTGATGCTCCTCTTCCTCCCCACCAAGGCAGACTTGCAGGCAATCCCCACCAGGGCAGACATGGAGGCCATGATCTCGAAAATAGAGAAATCGTTCCGGAAGGACTTGGAGGCCGTCCAACACAATGTAGTGGCAGTGGAGGACTGGGTCATAGCCCTAGAGAATGCAAGGGATGTGACCGAGGGGCGCCTCGCCCGCCTGGAACAAACAAGCAATTCACAAGCAGCTCATATCTCCTATCTGAAGTTACAGTACTATGATTTGGAGAATAGAAAAAGATGGAACAACCTGCGCCTCCGGGGTTTGCCCAAAACTCCCCAATATGCAGATCTGGAATCGATAGCCTTCAACTCCCCGGGGCACCGTCATTGAGCTCGACAGGATCCACAGAGTGGCTGGCCGCCCGCCGGGTAACTCTGATGGACCCCATGGTGATTGCTGGACGGGATGTGCTTGGTTGGCTCCGGGGGATTGCCCCCTCCCTGGCTGCCACGGGGCGCTGCCGGCGTCGGGACCGCGACTGGTGGCCTGTCTGGGTGGCACCCCCACGGCTGCCTGGGGGGTTGCTGTTGGTGGTTGCACGGCCCCCGCGATGCCAGGGTCCGGGGCATGTTGCGCTGCCCGGTCCCCAGCCGTTTCTCGGTTTGGCCCCCGCAGGATGCTGGCTCGGCGCCCTAGATTTGTTGTGTGACTTGCTTT
This sequence comes from Gastrophryne carolinensis, assembly GCA_027917425.1. Taxonomy (NCBI): domain Eukaryota; kingdom Metazoa; phylum Chordata; class Amphibia; order Anura; family Microhylidae; genus Gastrophryne; species Gastrophryne carolinensis. The sequence continues at coordinate 123,219,859 of CM051243.1, read as the reverse complement.
GGTGCCTGGGCTCTCCCCGGGCCGGACCGGTGCACCCGGTCTTCCGCGGTGGGAGCTTTGTCTCCTCGCTGTGCCTGTCGCTGGTGGCCCGGCGCGGGAGGGGACCTGGCCCCTGGCGTTCTTCTGTGGGATTGTTGGAGGTGGTGCGGTGGGTCGGGCTGGTGCCCCCCCGGCAGTCGGGCTGGGAGGTGAGCTGCCTCTTCCTCACCGTGGGCCGTGCCGGGGCGAGGATTGGCGGACTGGGGTGATTCGCCCTGGGACCTCTGCTTGGGCCTGAGAGGGTTAGACGGAGTATGGGACAAGAGTATGGTTGCAGTCGGGGACCCCCACGTATGTGTGGGCTGTTGTTGTCAATTGCTAAATGTTACTTATGTTTTCTATAAGATATACGTGTATTGTTTTCCTAGCTGTCCCCAGTAGGAGGGATAATAAGTCTTGGACCGTCCCTCGGAGGAGGGACTGTTTCGGGTTGGGGGTCGGGGACCTCCGTTGTTGTGCCGTGCCACAGTTTTTTCTTTTTCTTCCTTTTTTGCTACTCCTCACATAGGCCGCTCGCCTGGGTCCTTGGTCCTAGTAAGCGGGCTCTTTTTTCTTGTTTGATTCTCTTTTTACCTTCTTACACATCCCCTCCTTTGCCTCCCTCTCTTCCTCCCCCTCCCTTCCTGTTCGTCCCCTCGCCGCCGCCCACGTAGTTTCTTCAGGCTAGTTCTGGTCTCCCCTCCTCCCAGCCGGCTCCTCCCCCTTTTGGGGCCTCATCCTCCCCCCCTCTCCTTCCCCCCTTTTTTTTTTGTTTTATTCCTCGCCCTTTCCTCTCCGTGTTCAGCGTAGCAGGCCAAGATGGATTTAAAGATCGTCTCCCTGAATGCCAAAGGCCTTAACATTCCAGAGAAGAGGAGGATGTGCCTGAATTTGTTCTGGAGGAAGAGAGCGCAGGTGGTCTTTGTCCCGGAGACCCACTTCCAGAAGGAGAGGGCCCCCAAATTTTCAGATAGGCGCTTCCCTACGGGATTCCACCCCTACTTCCCAGACGCGAGGTCTAGGGGAGTGGGCATTTTGATTGCTTCGTCCCTTCCTTGGACCTTGACAAGTAGTCTGTCAGACAAAGAGGGCAGATACATTTTCCTCAAAGGGAAGCTAGGTGGCCGAGAGTGCACTCTCGCAAATATTTATCCCCCTAGCTCAGACCAGATCCGCTTCATAGAGCAGACGCTTGACACCTTTCAAGCCTTCTCAGAAGGCATTGTGATCTTCGGGGGCGACCTTAATGTTGCGTTAGATCCCCTTTTGAACGTCTCTAGGAGGGCCTTCCATCTCTCATTCTCTGCTCTCAAGAAACTAAAATCAGCTCTTTGCCTTGCCCAGCTGATGGATCCGTGGCGGTTACAGAATCCGCGCGTCCGGGACTATACATTCTATTCCCCCCTCACGATTCTTACTCTAGGATCGATTACCTCTTTATAGAACACAGACACCTTCAGCTGGTGCAGAAGGCTGAGATCGACCCAATCACGATCTCCGACCATGCCTTGATCTCTCTTGCGATAAAAATCCCGGAATGGGAATTTTATCTCCCCTGACCAAAACATTCCGCCTGACATGTTACGAGTCCAGGTCACGGTAATCCCAAAGCAGGGGAAGGACCCCCTTCTCTGTGCCAACTACAGGCCTATTTCTCTTCTAAATGTAGACCTTAAACTATTCGCGAAAATTCTCGCAAACAGGCTGCTATCTCACCTGTGTAGGCTGATAGATGTGGAACAGGCAGGCTTTACTCCAGGGAGAGAGGCCAGGGACAATGTGACCAGGGTTCTTAACCTGATTCACCTGATCCGTGAAGAAGGGATTCCTGCTATGCTACTCTCAACAGATGCAGAGAAAGCATTTGACAGGGTTCACTGGGACTTTATCCGGGCCACACTTGAGTGTACAGGAAAACATGAGAACCTGGATATTGTCCCTCTACTCCTCCCCCTCGGCCTGTATCAAGGTCATTGGAATACTCTCAGAACCGTTCCCAATTACGAACGGCACGCGGCAGGGCTGCCCGCTTTCCCCGATCATCTTTGTTCTCACAATAGAACCCTTCCTTCTTCGAATAAGGGCTAACCCAGACATAAAAGGGATAAAGAGGGGAGGGGTCGAACACAAAGTAGCCGCCTTTGCGGACGACCTGCTCTTTTGCATTACCCAGCCGGTAACGTCATTGCCTAACCTATTGAGGGAGTTCAGGGTGTACTCAGACCTATCAAACTATAAAATCAATCTGCAAAAGTCTGAAGCGCTTAACGTGTCGCTGCCTCAAGGGTAACTAGGAAACATCAAAGCTAACTTCCCTTTCCGGTGGTCCACCGAGGCAATCAAATACCTGGGAGTACAGATCATGCCCCACCTTAAAGACTCGTTTGACCCAAATTTTCCGCCGCTGCTGAACATAATCAAGAGGGACCTCAATGTCTGGAAAGATAGAACGTTATCGTGGTTCGGCAGGTGCAATGTTCTCAAGATGAATGTGCTGCCGCGGCTGCTCTATCCCATCCAGGTGCTCCCCATCCACCTACCATCCTCCTTTTTGAAATCCACGCGTTCGAAATTCATAAAATTTGTGTGGGGAGGCAAGGGCCCGAGGATTGCACAGAAGACACTCTCCCTCCCCAAGACTAGAGGGGGGGGGTGGGACTGCCAGATATTAAAATGTACCACACAGCAGCCCACCTAAACAGGAATCTGAATGGAGGACACAAGCGCTGGGTCCAACTGGAACAGATGTGGTCCCTGGTCCCGCTAGCGGGCCTCCCATGGTCAGCGGGCACTATCTAACTTTCTGGCCAGCCTGCGGTGGAAGACCCTTCAGGAGATCATGTCTGGGGGGACCCCCCCTTCTGCCATTCGGGAGAGCGCTCCAGGTCTCCCACTATCTGGGGCGTTTGCCTCCTCCGGGGGAATTTGGTCGAGACTTGGCCTTTGAACGGCTATGCACCTCATCTGAGCCTATGAGGGGAGCACTCTCCACTACATACCAATTGCTGGTAGACCCGGAGAGGATTTCATGCCAAGCTACATTAGGGCATGGGAGGCAGATCTCCAGGTCTCTTTCCCTCCGAACCAAATTAAGAAAATCCTGGAACTGGCGCAGCGTGCGTCAATTTGTAACACTTACCAAGAGACAGGATATAAGAACTCCCCAGATGCTGAGTCGTCTCTTTCCGCTGGTCTCACCCCTCTGTTGGAGATGTGGACAGGCGCAGGGCACCCTTCTCCACATTTTCTGGGAATGCGGGAAAATACAGGCATTCTGGAGGGATGTGGTGAAATGATCCGGCAAAGTGGTGGGTGAGAACATCCCGCTATCGCCTGTGACCCTCCTCCTTCACTCAACGGAGGCCCCAGTTGGGAGGTATAGGAAGTCCCTGACCATACACTTGATCAATGCAACCAGGGGATGTATGCCTGCCCAATGGAAATCCCCTTCACCGCCTTCCATTGGCTCCTGGATCCGGAGGGTGGAGGACATTAGGAGGATGGAGGACCTGACGGCTGGCCTCAGGCGATCAGAGGAAAATCATTGGCGCTTGTGGATGCCGTGGAACATGTTCATGGAGTCAGCGGAAGGCAAGGCGTTGCTTGATGGGTCGGGGGACTAACAGTGTGCCTAGCCCGGACGGAAACGCTCCCTCACGAGTGGCGAGCTCCCTGCACGCTCTCTCCCCCCCTCCAGCCCCTACTGAGACCTTGCTGGATCTCCTGAGGCTTCATCTGCCCTGTGTCCCCTCCCCTTCCTTTTTTTTTTTTCTCCTTACCCCCCCTCTGCGGGGGTCCCACAGGGGCAGGGAGCCCCGGCTACTGTCTCCACCCTGTGACTGTACTTCGGTCTCCGGCCCTACTCGGGTTTGACTGGCTGCCTCGCCTGGGAGTGGGCGGCGGTGGGAGGGGAACCATGGCCTTGTGTCCGCCACCGTCTGCGTCTCCCTCCCTATACCTTCTCCTCCTCCCTTCTCCCCCTAACCTACCTCTTCCTCCTCCCTCCCCACTCCCTGTCATCTCCCTATCCTTAAAATTAGAAAATGCGGTGGGCGGGAACGGGGGGGCGCACGGTCCAGGACTGTCGGTTGGTCTTATTAGGGAGATGTATTCCTGTGACAATTACTTTACAATGCCTGTCTTATTATGTGTCGTAAAACGATGATTGGTTCTGTTTTGCATTGTGTGCCTTCCTGTCTCGTCTGCCTTAATAAAGATTTATTGTAAAAAAAAGAAGCCAATCTGTTCTGCTCGCTTGGGGGAAGTTTGGGTTGTCCCATAAGTGTGCCGGGGGGGTATGGGGGGACATCAAAGAGGCTGAGTATCTGACCGAATCCCACATGGCAAGTGAATGTTTCATTAACTGGCTTATGTATGTCAGGCACCCCCAGTCCCCCTTGTGTTTTATGGGTTAGCATGGTGCGCCTTGATACCCTTGGGCATCCTGTGGACCATATGAAAGCCAAAATCCTCCTCTGCATCACCCGAAGCATGTATATCGGGATTTTTACTAGTAGAGCAATTTCGGGATTATTGTCATCCTGACCGCGTTGATGCAGCCTATCCAAGAGATCGGGTATGTTTTCCAGACCTCCAGTAGGCGAGTTAAGGATTTGAATAAAGGGGGATAATTGGCTTCATACAAGTCAGAGTACTTAGCGGAAATACGCACTCCTAGATATGGAAGTGGCTCCATTGTCTAGCGGAATGGGAAGCTGGCCTTAATCTGGTGTACCACGTCCACTGGCAGGGATATGTTCAACGCCCTCGACTTTTCATTATTGATCGTTAATCCCGAGATTTGGGCAAACTGGTCCAGAATTTTGTATAGTTTCTGGAGCGAGGTGACCGGCTGAGTAATAGCGATCAGGGCATCATCCGCATAAAACATAGCCTTGTGGTGGACTCCTGCTACCTCCAATGCTCAATGGTTCCATGGCCAGAATAAAGAGGAGTGGGGATAAGGGGCATCCTTGTCGGGTTCCCCTTATCGAATGGCCCTCAGGTGAAGCCTAAGTATCTTACTCCCGCCGCAGGGGCCTTGTAAAGAGCTCCTACCCACTCTAAGAACCCCATTTTCGGAGTACCCACATCAGATAATCCCAGGATAAGGAGTCAAACGCTTTCTGTATATCTAGCAAGAGAAGAAAAGCCGAGATGCCCCTAGAGTGGGCGTGGTGAGCCAGATGAGCGACCCTCCTAACGTTGTCCCCGGCTTGTCGGGTTGGAACAAAACCTACTTGGTCCCCATGTAGGAGGTCAGCCACAAACGTGTTCAGTCTGGCCACCAGGACCTTGGCCAGTAGCTTCATGTCAATGTTTATCAAGGATATTGGCCTATAGTTTGGAATGAGAAGGCTGTCTTTATCTGGCTTGAGAATCATGCAGATGTCCGCCAGGAGCGAACTAGGACTAAGCGAGGTTTCTGCGTATAGGGCATTGAAGAGGTTTGATAAGTGCGGTGCCAGGATGGGGGCAACCTTATTGTAATACAGGCCGCTAAACCTGTCTGGACCTGGGGTCTTAGAGGTCTTCAAGGACTTAATGGCAAGCAGCACCTCGCAAGGTGTAATGGGCGTCTCCATCCTGTCCACGTATCTCTGCTCAAGGTAACTTATTGTGCTCAGAGAATTCCTCCAGCTTGGCCGTATTTGCGTTTACTGGGGCAACGTAAAGGGTCGACAGGAAGTTCCCAAAGGCCGAAGCAACTTTATTGGGATCTGCCGTGACGGCTCCCGAACTGAGCTTCAGTTTTATCGGCTGCCACCTATCGAGGTCGGCGACCCTTTGTTTTCGGGCCAGCATTGTGTCCGGCTTGTTGCCCCTTGCATAGAATTTTTGTGTCGACCATCTGAGTCTTTTCTCAGCTTGGTCATCCAGGAGCATGTTGAGCTCTATTCCTAACTTATCTACAACCCTCTTATCCCTGGCACTCGGGTTCCCCTTCCATTGTACTTCTGCTCGCTCAAACTTCAGGGTCAGGTCTCTTATTCTCGTTTCTCGGCAGAGGCTATGGAGATAATGTTCCCTCTCATGGTGGCCTTTTGGGCTTCCCACAGGGAATTTAGAGGAGACTGAATTAGTGTTAAGCACAAAATATTCCTGAAGGACTTCCTGAATTTTAGAGCAGGTACACCTATTAGATAGAAGGGAGTCATTGACCTGCCAGCTATAAGAGTGCTTGGTTGTGACCAAGAGGTCCAAGACAGCCATTACTGGGCTATGGTCGGACCAGGCTGTAATGTAGATTATAGACTCGATAGTGGCGGGTAGCACTGATTGAGGGACCAGTATATGATCTATTCTACAAAACGTGCCATGAGGGTTAGAGTAAAACATGAAATCGTGGGCTTTGGGGTTCCTTTCCCTCCAAACATCGCATAGGCTATGACTAGAGATGAGCGAACTTATGAAAAAGTTGATTCGGCCGATTCGCCAAATTTTCCGGAAAAGTTTGTTTAGGTCCGAATGTATTCACAGCGAATCGCTATTAAAAACATATATTTCTGGCGTACTGAGAGCCTCAATAGGGTTGTAGAACATTTTGCCTTTCTGTAACATGCATAGGATGCATTAGTGAAATAATAATGTAAAGAAGTATGACATGCAGATCAGAGGCATTGCTATTAGAATTGCTGTCGCAGAGTGGCGCAATTACAGAGCCTTGAGGTGGCATCAGAATAAGGAGTCCATATGTTGCCTGAAAAACACATTGGAGTTGGCAGCAGCATTTGGAACCCATATATTGCCTGAAAGACACACCCTGGAGTTGGCAGCAGCATAAGGAGCCCATATATTGTCTGAAAGACACACCCTGGAGTTGGCAGCAGCATGAGGAGCCCATATACAGTATTGCCCGAAAAACACATTGGAGTTGGCAGCAGCATAAGGAGCCCATATATTGCCTGAAAAACATCCTGGAGTTGGCAGCAGCATACGGAGCCCATATATTGCCTGAAAGACACACCCTGGAGTTGTCAGCAGCATAAGGAGCCCATACATTGCCTAAAAAACACACTGGAGTTGGCAGCAGCATTAGGAGCCCATATATTACCTGAAAGACATACCCGGGAGTTGGCAGCAGCATGAGGAGCTAATATATTGCCTAAAAAACACAATGGGGTTGTCAGCAGAATTAGGAGGCCATACATTGCCTGAAAAACAATGGAGTTGGCAGCAGCATTAGGAGCCCATATATTGCCTGAAAACACATTGGAGTTGGCAGCAGCATGAGCAGCCCATATATTGGCTGAAACACACATTGGAGTTGGCAGCAGCATTGGGAGCCCATATATTGCCTGAAAGACACACACTGGAGTTGGCAGCAGCATAAGGAGCCCATATATTGCCTGAAAAAACACATTTCAAAGCACAATAGGCTCATGGGAAATTCCCTATGAGTCTAAAGACAGGAGCACCAAACAATCATTGATTCAAAGCAATATCATTTATTAATAGAAAATCCACATAAAACATACATTACATGACACACAATACAAACTAACATATTAAAAACACTGCTTAGTACGCCTAAACTTCATCCAGTGCTGTATAATCCAGGTGGCCCCCTGCTAGACCCCACTCCGTACTTTCACGTGACTTAACCCGCTATTTTTATGGTGCCTTTATTTGCTTCTGTCTGCATTGTGCTACACATTGGTTGATTGATTGCCACTTTATATTTGCGTATTCATTGGTGTTTATGGCCATTTTTTGTAGGATGTATATGCACACAGTGACTTTGTAGTTGTATTATTAGGGTTATTAGATAATGGTTGTTACTTTTATGATACATTAATTATTATTTATGCACTGTCACTTTAATTGCATTATGAATGCACTGCCACTTTATTTGTATTAATTCATTAGCGTAGCATACAGGGGTTATCTTGTGCCGGCACAATAGATTATTTAGTATTAGGGGTGTATGTACGTGGTTACATCTGGAGATATCCCAGGGATTTTTTGCTGGATTATACAGCACTGGATGAAGTTTTGGGGTACTAAGCAGTGTTTTTAATATGTTAGTTTGTATTGTGTGTCATGTAATGTATGTTTTATGTGGATTTTCTATTAATAAATGATATTGCTTTGAATCAATGATTGTTTGGTGCTCCTGTCTTTAGACTCATAGGGAATTTCCCATGAGCATATTGTGCTTTGATATTTGATTTTTGCAGTGTAGCACAGCCGTATTAGTATATGTGGTGCACCACTTTGGTTTAGTTGAAAAAACACATTGGCGCTGGCAGCAGCATTAGGAGCCCGTATATTGCCTGAAAGACACACCCTGTAGTTTACAGCAGCATAAGGAGCCCATATATTGCCTGAAAAACACATTGGAGTTGGCAGCAGCACAAGGAGCCCATATATTGCCTGAAAGACACACCCTGGAGTTCGCAGCAGCATGAGGAGCCCATATATTGCCTGAAAAACACATTGGAGTTGGCAGCAGCATAAGCAGCCCATAGATTGCCTGAAAAACACATTTGAGTTGGCAGCAGCACTAGGAGCCCATATATTGCCTGAAAGACACAATCTGGAGTTGGCAGCAGCATACGGAACCCATATATTGCCTGAAAAACACATTGGAGTTGGCAGCAGCATGAGGAGCCCATATATTGCCTAAAAAACACATTGGAGTTGGCAGCAGCATTAGGAGCCTGCATATTACCTGAAAGACACACCCTGGAGTTGGCAGCAGCATACGGAGCCCATATATTGCCTGAAAAACACATTGGAGTTGGCAGCAGCATGAGGAGCCCATATATTGCCTGAAAAACACATTGGAGTTGGCAGCAGCATTAGGAGCCCATAGATTGCCTGAAAGACACACCCTGAGGTTGTCAGCAGCATAAGGAGCCCATATATTGCATAAAAACACACTAGAGTTGGCAGCAGCATTAGGAGCCCATATATTGCCTAATAAACACATTGGAGTTGGCAGCAGCATTAGGAGCCCATATATTGCCTGAAAGACACACCCTGGAGTTGGCAGCAGCATAAGGAGCCCATATATTGTCTGAAAGACACATCCTGGAGTTGGCAGCAGCATAAGGAGCCCATATATTGCCTGAAAGACACACCCTGGAGTTGGCAGCAACATGAGGAGCCCATATATTGCCTGAAAGACACACCCTGGAGTTGGCAGCAGCATTATGAGCCCATATATTGCCTGAAAGACACACCCTGGAGTTGGCAGCAGCATTATGAGCCCATATATTGCCTGAAAGACACACCCTGGAGTTGGCATCAGCATAAGGAGCCCATATATTGTCTGAAAGACACATCCTGGAGTTAGCAGCAGCATAAGGAGCCCATATATTGCCTGAAAAACACATTGGAGTTGGCAGCAGCATAAGGAGCCCATATATTGCCTGAAAGACACACCCTGGAATTGGCAGCAGCATGAGGAGCCCATATATTGCCTGAAAAACACACTGGAGTTGGCAGCAGCATGAGGAGCCCATATATTGCCTGAAAAACACATTGTAGTTGGCAGTAGCATAAGCAGCCCATAGATTGCCTGAACAACACATTTGAGTTGGCAGCGGCACTAGGAGCCCATAAGTTGCCTGAAAGACACAATCTGGAGTTGGCAGCAGCATACGGAGCCCATATATTGCCTGAAAAACACATTGGAGTTGGCAGCAGCACGAGGAGCCCATATATTGATGAAAAACACATTGGAGTTGGCAGCAGCATTAGGAGCCCATATATTGCCTGAAAGACACACCCTGGAGTTGTCAGCAGCATAAGGAGCCCATATATTGCCTGAAAAACACACTGGAGTTGGCAGCAGTATTAGGAGCCTGCATATTACCTGAAAGACACACCCTGGAGTTGGCAGCAGCATGAGGAGCCCATATCTTGCCTGAAAAACACATTGGAGTTGGCAGCAGCATTAGGAGCTCATATATTGCCTGAAAGACACACCCTGGAGTTGTCAGCAGCATAAGGAGCCCATATATTGCCTAAAAACACATTGGAGTTGGCAGTAGCATTAGAAGCCCATATACTGCCTGAAAGACACACCCTGGAGTTGGCAGCAGCATAACGAGCCCATATATTGCCTGAAAAACACATTGGAGTTGGCAGCAACATGAGGAGCCCATATATTGCCTGAAAGACACACCCTGGAGTTGGCAGCAGCATTAGGAGCCCCTATATTGCCTGAAAGAAACACCCTGGAGTTGGCAGCAGCATAAGGAGCCCATATATTGTCTGAAAGACACATCCTGGAGTTGGCAGCAGCATGAGGAGGCCATATATTGCCTGAAAAACACATTGGAGTTGGCAGCGGCATTAGGAGCCCATATATTGCCTGAAAGACACACCCTGGAGTTGGCAGCAACATGAGGAGCCCATATATTGCCTGAAAGACACACCCTGGAGTTGGCAGCAGCATTAGGAGCCCATGTATTGCCTGAAAGACACACCCTGGAGTTGGCAGCAGCATAAGGAGCCCATATATTGTCTGAAAGACACATCCTGGAGTTGGCAGCAGCATAAGGACCCCATATATTGCCTGAAAGACACACCCTGGAGTTGGCAGCGGAATTAGGAGCCCATATATTGCCTGAAAGACACCCCCCTGGAGTTGGCAGCAACATGAGGAGCCCATATATTGCCTGAAAGACACACCCTGGAGTTGGCAGCAGCATTAGGAGCCCATATATTGCCTGAAAGACACACCCTGGAGTTGGCAGCAGCATTAGGAGCCCATATATTGCCTGAAATACACATTGGAGTTGGCAGCAGCATTAGGAACCCATATATTGCCTGAAAGACACACCCTGGAGTTGGCAGCAGCATGAGGAGCCCATATATTGCCCGAAAAACACATTGGAGTTGGCAGCAGCATAAGGAGCCCATATATTGTCCGAAAAACACATCCTGGAGTTGGCAGCAGCATACGGAGCCCATATATTGCCTGAAAGACACACCCTGGAGTTGGCAGCAGCATAACAAGCCCATACATTGCCTAAAAACACATTGGAGTTGGCAGCAGCATTAGGAGCCCATATATTGCCTAAAAGACACACCCTGGAGTTGGCAGCAACATGAGGAGCCCATATATTGCCTGAAAGACACACCCTGGAGTTGGCAGCAGCATTAGGAGCCCATGTATTGCCTGAAAAACACACCCTGGAGTTGGCAGCAGCATAAGGAGCCCATATATTGTCTGAAAGACACATCCTGGAGTTGGCAGCAGCATAAGGACCCCATATATTGCCTGAAAGACACACCCTGGAGTTGGCAGCGGAATTAGGAGCCCATATATTGCCTGAAAGACACACCCTGGAGTGGTCAGCAGCATACGGAGCCCATATATTGCCTGAAAAACACATTGGAGTTGGCAGCAGCACTAGGAGCCCATATATTGGCTGAAAGACATACCCTGGAGTTGGCAGCAGCATAAGGAGCCCATATATTGCCTAAAAACACATTGGAGTTGGCAGCAGCATGAGGAGCCCATATATTGCCTGAAAGACACACCCTGGAGTTGTCAGCAGCATAAGGAGCCCATATATTGCCTAAAAACACATTGGAGTTGGCAGCAGCATTAAAATCCCATATACTGCCTGAAAGACACACCCTGGAGTTGGCAGCAGCATAACGAGCCCATATATTGCCTGAAAAACACATTGGAGTTGGCAGTGGCATTAGGAGCCCATATATTGCCTGTAAGACACACCCTGGAGTTGGCAGCAACATGAGGAGCCCATATATTGCCTGAAAGACACACCCTGGAGTTGGCAGCAGCATTAGAAGCCCCTATATTGCCTGAAAGACACACCCTGGAGTTGGCAGCAGCATAAGGAGCCCATATATTGTCTGAAAGACACATCCTGGAGTTGGCAGCAGCATGAGGAGCCCATATATTGCCTGAAAAACACATTGGAGTTGGCAGCGGCATGAGAAGCCCATATATTTCTTATAAGACACACCCTGGAGTTGGCAGCAACATGAGGAGCCCGTATATATTGCCTGAAAGACACACCCTGGAGTTGCCAGCAGCATTGGGAGCCCCTATATTGCCTGAAAGAAACACCCTGGAGTTGGCAGCAGCATAAGGAGCCCATATATTGTCTGAAAGACACATCCTGGAGTTGGCAGCAGCATGAGGAGCCCATATATTGTCTGAAAAACACATTGGAGTTGGCAGCGGCATTAGGAGCCCATATATTGCCTAAAAGACACACCCTGGAGTTGGCAGCAACATGAGGAGCCCATATATTGCCTGAAAGACACACCCTGGAGTTGGCAGCAGCATTAGGAGCCCATGTATTGCCTGAAAAACACACCCTGGAGTTGGCAGCAGCATAAGGAGCCCATATATTGTCTGAAAGACACATCCTGGAGTTGGCAGCAGCATAAGGACCCCATATATTGCCTGAAAGACACACCCTGGAGTTGGCAGCGGAATTAGGAGCCCATATATTGCCTGAAAGACACACCCTGGAGTGGTCAGCAGCATACGGAGCCCATATATTGCCTGAAAAACACATTGGAGTTGGCAGCAGCACTAGGAGCCCATATATTGGCTGAAAGACATACCCTGGAGTTGGCAGCAGCATAAGGAGCCCATATATTGCCTAAAAACACATTGGAGTTGGCAGCAGCATGAGGAGCCCATATATTGCCTGAAAGACACACCCTGGAGTTGTCAGCAGCATAAGGAGCCCATATATTGCCTAAAAACACATTGGAGTTGGCAGCAGCATTAAAAGCCCATATACTGCCTGAAAGACACACCCTGGAGTTGGCAGCAGCATAACGAGCCCATATATTGCCTGAAAAACACATTGGAGTTGGCAGTGGCATTAGGAGCCCATATATTGCCTGTAAGACACACCCTGGAGTTGGCAGCAACATGAGGAGCCCATATATTGCCTGAAAGACACACCCTGGAGTTGGCAGCAGCATTAGAAGCCCCTATATTGCCTGAAAGACACACCCTGGAGTTGGCAGCAGCATAAGGAGCCCATATATTGTCTGAAAGACACATCCTGGAGTTGGCAGCAGCATGAGGAGCCCATATATTGCCTGAAATACACATTGGAGTTGGCAGCAGCATTAGGAACCCATATATTGCCTGAAAGACACACCCTGGAGTTGGCAGCAGCATGAGGAGCCCATATATTGCCCGAAAAACACATTGGAGTTGGCAGCAGCATAAGGAGCCCATATATTGTCCGAAAAACACATCCTGGAGTTGGCAGCAGCATACGGAGCCCATATATTGCCTGAAAGACACACCCTGGAGTTGGCAGCAGCATAACAAGCCCATACATTGCCTAAAAACACATTGGAGTTGGCAGCAGCATTAGGAGCCCATATATTGCCTGAAAGACACACCCTGGAGTTGTCAGCAGCATAAGGAGCCCATACATTGCCTGAAAAACACACTGGAGTTGGCAGCAGCATTAGGAGCCCATATATTACCTGAAAGACACACCCGGGAGTTGGCAGCAGCATGAGGAGCTAATATATTGCCTAAAAAACACAATGGGGTTGGCAGCAGCATTAGGAGGCCATACATTGCCTGAAAAACAATGGAGTTGGCAGCAGCATTAGGAGCCCATATATTGCCTGAAAACACATTGGAGTTGGCAGCAGCATGAGCAGCCTATATATTGGCTGAAACACAAATTGGAGTTGGCAGCAGCATTGGGAGCCCATATATTGCCTGAAAGACACACAATGGAGTTGGCAGCAGCATAAGGAGCCCATACATTGCCTGAAAAACACACTGGAGTTGGCAGCAGCATAAGGAGCCCATATATTACCTGAAAGACTCACCCGGGAGTTGGCAGCAGCATGAGGAGCTAATATATTGCCTAAAAAACACAATGGGGTTGGCAGCAGCATTAGGAGGCCATACACTGCCTGAAAAACAATGGAGTTGGCAGCAGCATTAGGAGCCCATATATTGCCTGAAAACACATTGGAGTTGGCAGCAGCATGAGCAGCCCATATATTGGCTGAAACACACATTGGAGCTGGCAGCAGCATTAGGAGCCTGAAAGACACACCCTGCAGTTTACAGCAGCATAAGGAGCCCATATATTGCCTGAAAAACACATTGGAGTTGGCAGCAGCATAAGGAGCCCATATATTGCCTGAAAGACACAACCTGGAGTTCGCAGCAGCATGAGGAGCCCATATATTGCCTGAAAACACATTGGAGTTGGCAGCAGCATGAGCAGCCCATATATTGGCTGAAACACACATTGGAGCTGGCAGCAGCATTAGGAGCCGTATATTGCCTGAAAGACACACCCTGCAGTTTACAGCAGCATAAGGAGCCCATATATTGCCTGAAAAACACATTGGAGTTGGCAGCAGCATAAGGAGCCCATATATTGCCTGAAAGACACACCCTGGAGTTCGCAGCAGCACGAGGAGCCCATATATTGCCTGAAAAACACACTGGAGTTGGCAGCAGCATAAGCAGCTCATAGATTGCCTGAAAAACACATTTGAGTTGGCAGCAGCACTAGGAGCCCATAAGTTGCCTGAAAGACACAATCTGGAGTTGGCAGCAGCATACGGAGCCCATATATTGCCTGAAAAACACATTGGAGTTGGCAGCAGCACGAGGAGCCCATATATTGATGAAAAACACATTGGAGTTGGCAGCATAATTAGGAGCCCATATATTGCCTGAAAGACACACCCTGGAGTTGGCAGCAGCATAAAGAGCCCATATATTGCCTGAAAAACACACTGGAGTTGGCAGCAGTATTAGGAGCCTGCATATTACCTGAAAGACACACCCTGGAGTTGGCAGCAGCATACGGAGCCCATATATTGCCTGAAAAACACCCTGGAGTTGGCAGCAGCATGAGGAGCCCATATCTTGCCTGAAAAACACATTGGAGTCGGCAGCAGCATTAGGAGCCCATATATTGCCTGAAAGACACACCCTGAGGTTGTCAGCAGCATAAGCAGCCCATAGATTGCCTGAAAAACACATTTGAGTTGGCAGCAGCACTAGGAGCCCATAAGTTGCCTGAAAGACGCAATCTGGAGTTGGCAGCAGCATACGGAGCCCATATATTGCCTGAAAAACACATTGGAGTTGGCAGCAGCACGAGGAGCCCATACATTGATGAAAAACACATTGGAGTTGGCAGCATCATTAGGAGTCCATATGTTGCCTGAAAGACACACGCTGGAGTTGGCAGCAGCATAAGGAGCCCATATATTGCCTGAAAAACACACTGGAGTTGGCAGCAGTATTAGGAGCCTGCATAATACCTGAAAGACACACCCTGGAGTTGGCAGCAGCATACGGAGCCCATATATTGCCTGAAAAACACATTGGAGTTGGCAGCAGCATAAGGAGCCCATATATTGCCTAAAAAACACCTTGGAGTTGGCAGCAGCATTAGGAGCCTATATATTGCCTGAAAGACACACCCTGGAGTTGTCAGCAGCATAAGGAGCCCATATATTGCCTGAAAAACACATTGGAGTTGGCAGCGGCATGAGAAGCCCATATATTTCCTGTAAGACACACCCTGGAGTTGGCAGCAACATGAGGAGCCCGTATATATTGCCTGAAAGACACACCCTGGAGTTGCCAGCAGCATTGGGAGCCCCTATATTGCCTGAAAGAAACACCCTGGAGTTGGCAGCAGCATAAGGAGCCCATATATTGTCTGAAAGACACATCCTGGAGTTGGCAGCAGCATGAGGAGCCCATATATTGCCTGAAAAACACATTGGAGTTGGCAGCGGCATTAGGAGCCCATATATTGCCTAAAAGACACACCCTGGAGTTGGCAGCAACATGAGGAGCCCATATATTGCCTGAAAGACACACCCTGGAGTTGGCAGCAGCATTAGGAGCCCATGTATTGCCTGAAAAACACACCCTGGAGTTGGCAGCAGCATAAGGAGCCCATATATTGTCTGAAAGACACATCCTGGAGTTGGCAGCAGCATAAGGACCCCATATATTGCCTGAAAGACACACCCTGGAGTTGGCAGCGGAATTAGGAGCCCATATATTGCCTGAAAGACACACCCTGGAGTGGTCAGCAGCATACGGAGCCCATATATTGCCTGAAAAACACATTGGAGTTGGCAGCAGCACTAGGAGCCCATATATTGGCTGAAAGACATACCCTGGAGTTGGCAGCAGCATAAGGAGCCCATATATTGCCTAAAAACACATTGGAGTTGGCAGCAGCATGAGGAGCCCATATATTGCCTGAAAGACACACCCTGGAGTTGTCAGCAGCATAAGGAGCCCATATATTGTCTAAAAACACATTGGAGTTGGCAGCAGCATTAAAAGCCCATATACTGCCTGAAAGACACACCCTGGAGTTGGCAGCAGCATAACGAGCCCATATATTGCCTGAAAAACACATTGGAGTTGGCAGTGGCATTAGGAGCCCATATATTGCCTGTAAGACACACCCTGGAGTTGGCAGCAACATGAGGAGCCCATATATTGCCTGAAAGACACACCCTGGAGTTGGCAGCAGCATTAGAAGCCCCTATATTGCCTGAAAGACACACCCTGGAGTTGGCAGCAGCATAAGGAGCCCATATATTGTCTGAAAGACACATCCTGGAGTTGGCAGCAGCATGAGGAGCCCATATATTGCCTGAAAAACACATTGGAGTTGGCAGCAGCTTTAGGAGCCCATATATTGCCTGAAAGATACACCCTGGAGTTGGCAGCAAAATGAGCCCATATTTCGCCTGAAAGACACACCCTAGAGTTGGCAGCAGCATTAGGAGCCCATATATTGCCTGAAAAACACACTGTAGTTGGCAGCAGCATGAGGAGCCCATATATTGACTGAAAAACACATTGGAGTTGGCAGCAGCATAAGCAGCCCATAGATTGCCTGAAAAACACATTTGAGTTGGCAGCAGCACTAGGAGCCCATAAGTTGCCTGAAAGACACAATCTGGAGTTGGCAGCAGCATACGGAGCCCATATATTGCCTGAAAAACACATTGGAGTTGGCAGCAGCACGAGGAGCCCATATATTGATGAAAAACACATTGGAGTTGGCAGCAGCATTAGGAGCCCATATATTGCCTGAAAGACACACCCTAGAGTTGGCAGCAGCATAAGGAGCCCATATATTGCCTAAAAAACACCTTGGAGTTGGCAGCAGCATTAGGAGCCTATATATTGCCTGAAAGACACACCCTGGAGTTGTCAGCAGCATAAGGAGCCCATACATTGCCTGAAAAACACACTGGAGTTGGCAGCAGTATTAGGAGCCTGCATATTACCTGAAAGACACACCCTGGAGTTGGCAGCAACATACGGAGCCCATATATTGCCTGAAAAACACACCCTAGAGTTGTCAGCAGCATAAGGAGCCCATACATTGCCTGAAAAACACACTGGAGTTGTCAGCAGTATTAGGAGCCTGCATATTACCTGAAAGACACACCCTGGAGTTGGCAGCAGCATACGGAGCCCATATATTGCCTGAAAGACACACTGGAGTTGGCAGCAGTATTAGGAGCCTGCATATTACCTGAAAGACACAGGGTGTGTCCAGGGTGGAGTTGGCAGCAGTATACAAAGCCCATATATTGCCTAAAAACACATTAGAGTTGGCAGTAGCATTAGAAGCCCATATACTGCCTGAAAGACACACCCTGGAGTTGGCAGCAGCATAACGAGCCCATATATTGCCTGAAAAACACATTGGAGTTGGCAGCGGCATGAGGAGCCCATATATTGCCTGTAAGACACACCCTGGAGTTGGCAGCAACATGAGGAGCCCATATATTGCCTGAAAGACACACCCTGGAGTTGGCAGCAGCATTAGGAGCCCATATATTGCCTGTAAGACACACCCTGGAGTTGGCAGCAACATGAGGAGCCCATATATTGCCTGAAAGACACACCCTGGAGTTGGCAGCAGCATTAGGAGCCCCTGTATTGCCTGAAAGACACACCCTGGAGTTGGCAGCAGCATAAGGAGCCCATATATTGTCTGAAAGACACATCCTGCAGTTGGCAGCAGCATGAGGAGCCAATATATTGCCTGAAAAACACATTGGAGTTGGCAGCGGCATTAGGAGCCCATATATTGCCTGAAAGACACATTGGAGTTGGCAGCAACATGAGGAGCCCATATATTGCCTGAAAGACACACCCTGGAGTTGGCAGCAGCATAAGGAGCCCATATATTGTCTGAAAGACACATCCTGGAGTTGGCAGCAGCATAAGGAGCCCATATATTGCCTGAAAGACACACCCTGGAGTTGGCAGCGGAATTAGGAGCCCATATGTTGCCTGAAAGACACCCCCTGGAGTTGGCAGCAACATGAGGAGCCCATATATTGCCTGAAAGACACACCCTGGAGTTGACAGCAGCATTAGGAGCCCATATATTGCCTGAAAGACACACCCTGGAGTTGGCAGCAGCATAAGGAGCCCATATATTGTCTGAAAGACACATCCTGGAATTGGCAGCAGCATAAGGAGCCCATATATTGCCTGAAAAAACACATTGGAGTTGGCAGCAGCACTAGGAGCCCATATATTGCCTGAAAGACATACCCTGGAGTTGGCAGCAGCATAAGAAGCCCATATATTGCCTAAAAACACATTGAAGTTGGCAGCAGCATGAGGAGCCCATATATTGCCTGAACGACACACCCTGGAGTTGTCAGCAGCATAAGGAGCCCATATATTGCCTAAAAACACATTGGAGTTGGCAGCAGCATTAGAAGCCCGTATACTGCCTGAAAGACACACCCTGGAGTTGGCAGCAGCATAACGAGCCCATATATTGCCTGAAAAACACATTGGGGTTGGCAGTGGCATTAGGAGCCCATATATTGCCTGTAACACACCCTGGAGTTGGCAGCAACATGAGGAGCCCATATATTACCTGAAAGACACACCCTGGAGTTGGCAGCAGCATGAGGAGCCCATATATTGCCTGGAAATTACATTGGAGTTGGCAGCAGCATAAAGAGCCCATATATTGCCTGAAAGACACACCCTGGAGTTGGCAGCAGCATGAGAAGCCCATATATTGCCTGAAAAACACATTGGAGTTGGCAGCAGCATAAGCAGCCCATAGATTGCCTGAAAAACACATTTGAGTTGGCAGCAGCATACGGAGCCCATATATTGCCTGAAAGACACATTGGAGTTGGCAGCAGCACGAGGAGCCCATATATTGATGAAAAACACATTGGAGTTGGCAGCAGCATTAGGAGCCCATATATTGCCTGAAAGACACATCCTGGAGTTGGCAGCAGCATAAGGAGCCCATATATTGCCTGAAAAACACACTGGAGTTGGCAGCAGCATGAGGAGCCCATATATTGACTGAAAAACACATTGGAGTTGGCAGCAGCATAAGCAGCCCATAGATTGCCTGAAAAACACATTTGAGTTGGCAGCAGCACTAGGAGCCCATAAGTTGCCTGAAAGACACAATCTGGAGTTGGCAGCAGCATACGGAGCCCATATATTGCCTGAAAAACACATTGGAGTTGGCAGCAGCACGAGGAGCCCATATATTGATGAAAAACACATTGGAGTTGGCAGCAGCATTAGGAGCCCATATATTGCCTGAAAGACACACCCTAGAGTTGGCAGCAGCATAAGGAGCCCATATATTGCCTAAAAAACACCTTGGAGTTGGCAGCAGCATTAGGAGCCTATATATTGCCTGAAAGACACACCCTGGAGTTGTCAGCAGCATAAGGAGCATAAGGAGCCCATACATTGCCTGAAAAACACACTGGAGTTGTCAGCAGTATTAGGAGCCTGCATATTACCTGAAAGACACACCCTGGAGTTGGCAGCAGCATACGGAGCCCATATATTGCCTGAAAGAAACACCCTGGAGTTGGCAGCAGCATAAGGAGCCCATATATTGTCTGAAAGACACATCCTGCAGTTGGCAGCAGCATGAGGAGCCCATATATTGCCTGAAAAACACATTGGAGTTGGCAGCGGCATTAGGAGCCCATATATTGCCTGAAAGACACATTGGAGTTGGCAGCAACATGAGGAGCCCATATATTGCCTGAAAGACACACCCTGGAGTTGGCAGCAGCATAAGGAGCCCATATATTGTCTGAAAGACACATCCTGGAGTTGGCAGCAGCATAAGGAGCCCATATATTGCCTGAAAGACACACCCTGGAGTTGGCAGCGGAATTAGGAGCCCATATGTTGCCTGAAAGACACCCCCTGGAGTTGGCAGCAACATGAGGAGCCCATATATTGCCTGAAAGACACACCCTGGAGTTGACAGCAGCATTAGGAGCCCATATATTGCCTGAAAGACACACCCTGGAGTTGGCAGCAGCATAAGGAGCCCATATATTGTCTGAAAGACACATCCTGGAATTGGCAGCAGCATAAGGAGCCCATATATTGCCTGAAAAAACACATTGGAGTTGGCAGCAGCACTAGGAGCCCATATATTGCCTGAAAGACATACCCTGGAGTTGGCAGCCGCATAAGAAGCCCATATATTGCCTAAAAACACATTGGAGTTGGCAGCAGCATTAGAAGCCCGTATACTGCCTGAAAGACACACCCTGGAGTTGGCAGCAGCATAATGAGCCCATATATTGCCTGAAAAACACATTGGGGTTGGCAGTGGCATTAGGAGCCCATATATTGCCCGTAACACACCCTGGAGTTGGCAGCAACATGAGGAGCCCATATAATTACCTGAAAGACACACCCTGGAGTTGGCAGCAGCATGAGGAGCCCATATATTGCCTGGAAATTACATTGGAGTTGGCAGCAGCATAAAGAGCCCATATATTGCCTGAAAGACACACCCTGGAGTTGGCAGCAGCATGAGAAGCCCATATATTGCCTGAAAAACACACTGGAGTTGGCAGCTGCATGAGGAGCCCATATATTGCCTGAAAAACACATTGGAGTTGGCAGCAGCATAAGCAGCCCATAGATTGCCTGAAAAACACATTTGAGTTGGCAGCAGCATACGGAGCCCATATATTGCCTGAAAGACACATTGGAGTTGGCAGCAGCACGAGGAGCCCATATATTGATGAAAAACACATTGGAGTTGGCAGCAGCATTAGGAGCCCATATATTGCCTGAAAGACACACCCTGGAGTTGGCAGCAGCATAAGGAGCCCATATATTTCCTGAAAAACACACTGGAGTTGGCAGCAGTATTAGGAGCCTGCCAATTACCTGAAAGACACACCCTGGAGTTGGCAGCTGCATACGGAGCCCATATATTGCCTGAAAAACACATTGGAGTTGGCAGCAGCATGAGGAGCCCATATATTGGCTGAAAAACACATTGGAGTTGGCAGCAGCATTAGGAGCTCATATATTGCCTGAAAGACACACCCTGGAGTTGTCAGCAGCATAAGGAGCCCATATATTGCCTAAAAACACATTGGAGTTGGCAGTAGCATTAGAAGCCCATATACTGCCTGAAAGACACACCCTGGAGTTGGCAGTAGCATAACGAGCCCATATATTGCCTGAAAAACACATTGGAGTTGGCAGCGGCATGAGGAGCCCATATATTGCCTGTAAGACACACCCTGGAGTTGGCAGCAACATGAGGAGCCCATATATTGCCTGAAAGACACACCCTGGAGTTGGCAGCAGCATTAGGAGCCCATATATTGCCTGTAAGACACACCCTGGAGTTGGCAGCAACATGAGGAGCCCATATATTGCCTCAAAGACACACCCTGGAGTTGGCAGCAGCATTAGGAGCCCCTGTATTGCCTGAAAGACACACCCTGGAGTTGGCAGCAGCATAAGGAGCCCATATATTGTCTGAAAGACACATCCTGCAGTTGGCAGCAGCATAAGCAGCCCATAGATTGCCTGAAAAACACATTTGAGTTGGCAGCAGCATACGGAGCCCATATATTGCCTGAAAGACACATTGGAGTTGGCAGCAGCACGAGGAGCCCATATATTGATGAAAAACACATTGGAGTTGGCAGCAGCATTAGGAGCCCATATATTGCCTGAAAGACACACCCTGGAGTTGGCAGCAGCATAAGGAGCCCATATATTTCCTGAAAAACACACTGGAGTTGGCAGCAGTATTAGGAGCCTGCCAATTACCTGAAAGACACACCCTGGAGTTGGCAGCAGCATACGGAGCCCATATATTGCCTGAAAAACACATTGGAGTTGGCAGCAGCATGAGGAGCCCATATATTGGCTGAAAAACACATTGGAGTTGGCAGCAGCATTAGGAGCTCATATATTGCCTGAAAGACACACCCTGGAGTTGTCAGCAGCATAAGGAGCCCATATATTGCCTAAAAACACATTGGAGTTGGCAGTAGCATTAGAAGCCCATATACTGCCTGAAAGACACACCCTGGAGTTGGCAGTAGCATAACGAGCCCATATATTGCCTGAAAAACACATTGGAGTTGGCAGCGGCATGAGGAGCCCATATATTGCCTGTAAGACACACCCTGGAGTTGGCAGCAACCTGAGGAGCCCATATATTGCCTGAAAGACACACCCTGGAGTTGGCAGCAGCATTAGGAGCCCATATATTGCCTGTAAGACACACCCTGGAGTTGGCAGCAACATGAGGAGCCCATATATTGCCTCAAAGACACACCCTGGAGTTGGCAGCAGCATTAGGAGCCCCTGTATTGCCTGAAAGACACACCCTGGAGTTGGCAGCAGCATAAGGAGCCCATATATTGTCTGAAAGACACATCCTGCAGTTGGCAGCAGCATGAGGAGCCCATATATTGCCTGAAAAACACATTTAAGTTGGCAGCGGCATTAGGAGCCCATATATTGCCTGAAAGACACATTGGAGTTGGCAGCAACATGAGGAGCCCATATATTGCCTGAAAGACACACCCTGGAGTTGGCAGCAGCATGAGGAGCCCATATATTGCCTGAAAGACACACCCTGGAGTTGGCAGCAGCATAAGGAGCCCATATATTGTCTGAAAGACACATCCTGGAGTTGGCAGCAGCATAAGGAGCCCATATATTGCCTGAAAGACACACCCTGGAGTTGGCAGCGGAATTAGGAGCCCATATATTGCCTGAAAGACACCCCCTGGAGTTGGCAGCAACATAAGGAGCCCATATATTGCCTGAAAGACACACCCTGGAGTTGACAGCAGCATTAGGAGCCCATATATTGCCTGAAAGACACACCCTGGAGTTGGCAGCAGCATAAGGAGCCCATATATTGTCTGAAAGACACATCCTGGAATTGGCAGCAGCATAAGGAGCCCATATATTGCCTGAAAAACACATTGGAGTTGGCAGCAGCACTAGGAGCCCATATATTGCCTGAAAGACATACCCTGGAGTTGGCAGCAGCATAAGGAGCCCATATATTGCATAAAAACACATTGGAGTTGGCAGCAGCATGAGGAGCCCATATATTGCCTGAAAGACACACCCTGGAGTTGGCAGCAGCATACGAAGCCCATATATTGCCTGAAAAACACATTGGAGTTGGCAGCAGCATGAGGAGCCCATATATTGCCTGAAAAACACATTGGAGTTGGCAGCAGCATTAGGAGCTCATATATTGCCTGAAAGACACACCCTGGAGTTGTCAGCAGCATAAGGAGCCCATATATTGCCTAAAAACACATTGGAGTTGGCAGAAGCATTAGAAGCCCATATACTTCCTGAAAGACACACCCTGGAGTTGGCAGCAGCATAACGAGCCTATATATTGCCTGAAAAACACATTGGAGTTGGCAGCGGCATGAGGAGCCCATATATTGCCTGTAAGACACACCCTGGAGTTTGCAGCAACATGAGGAGCCCATATATTGCCTGAAAGACACACCCTGGAGTTGGCAGCAGCATTAGGAGCCCATATATTGCCTGTAAGACACACCCTGGAGTTGGCAGCAACATGAGGAGCCCATATATTGCCTGAAAGACACACCCTGGAGTTGGCAGCAGCATTAGGAGCCCCTATATTGCCTGAAAGACACACCCTGGAGTTGGCAGCAGCATAAGGAGCCCATATATTGCCTGAAAAACACACTGGAGTTGGCAGCAGCATGAGGAGCCCATATATTGCCTGAAAAACACATTGGAGTTGGCAGCAGCATAAGCAGCCCATAGATTGCCTGAAAAACACATTTGAGTTGGCAGCAGAACTAGGAGCCCATAAGTTGCCTGAAAGACACAATCTGGAGTTGGCAGCAGCATACAGAGCCCATATATTGCCTGAAAAACACATTGGAGTTGGCAGCAGCATGAGGAGCCCATATATTGCCTGAAAGACACACCCTGGAGTTGGCAGCAGCATAAGGAGCCCATATATTGCCTAAAAAACACATTGGAGTTGGCAGCAGCATAAGCAGCCCATAGATTGCCTGAAAAACACATTTGAGTTGGCAGCAGCACTAGGAGCCCATAAGTTGCCTGAAAGACACAATCTGGAGTTGGCAGCAGCATACAGAGCCCATATATTGCCTGAAAAACACATTGGAGTTGGCAGCAGCACGAGGAGCCCATATATTGCCTGAAAGACACACCCTGGAGTTGGCAGCAGCATAAGGAGCCCATATATTGCCTAAAAAACACATTGGAGTTGGCAGCAGCATTAGGAGCCCATATATTGCCTGAAAGACACACCCTGGAGTTGTCAGCAGTATAGGAGCCCATATATTGCCTGAAAAACACACTGATGTTGGCAGCAGCATTAGGAGCCTGCATATTACCTGAAAGATACACCCTGGAGTTGGCAGCAGCATACGGAGCCCATATATTGCCTGAAAAACACATTGGAGTTGACAGCAGCATGAGGAGCCCATATATTGCCTGAAAAACACATTGGAGTTGGCAGCAGCATTAGGAGCTCATATATTGCCTGAAAGACACACCCTGGAGTTGTCTGCAGCATAAGAAGCCCATATATTGCCTAAAAACACATTGGAGTTGGCAGTAGCATTAGAATCCCATATACTGCCTGAAAGACACACCCTGGAGTTGGCAGCAGCATAACGAGCCCATATATTGCCTGAAAAACACATTGGAGTTGGTAGCGGCATGAGGAGCCCATATATTGCCTGTAAGACACACCCTGGAGTTGGCAGCAACATGAGGAGCCCATATATTGCCTGAAAGACACACCCTGGAGTTGGCAGCAGCATTAGGAGCCCATATATTGCCTGTAAGACACACCCTGGAGTTGGCAGCAACATGAGGAGCCCATATATTGCCTGAAAGACACACTGGAGTTGGCAGCAGCATGAGGAGCCCATATATTGCCTGAAAAACACATTGGAGTTGGCAGCAGCATAAGCAGCCCATAGATTGCCTGAAAAACACATTTGAGTTGGCAGCAGCACTAGGAGCCCATAAGTTGCCTGAAAGACACAATCTGGAGTTGGCAGCGGCATACAGAGCCCATATATTGCCTGAAAAACACATTGGAGTTGGCAGCAGCTTGAGGAGCCCATATATTGCCTGAAAGACACACCCTGGAGTTGGCAGCAGCATAAGGAGCCCATATATTGCCTAAAAACACATTGGAGTTGGCAGCAGCATTAGGAGCCCATATATTGCCTGAAAGACACACCCTGGAGTTGTCAGCAGCATAAGGAGCCCATATATTGCCTGAAAAACACACTGGAGTTGGCAGCAGCATTAGGAGCCTGCATATTACCTGAAAGACACACCCTGGAGTTGGCAGCAGCATACGGAGCCCATATATTGCCTGAAAAACACACCCTGGAGTTGTCAGCAGCATAAGGAGCCCATATATTGCCTGAAAAACACACTGGAGTTGGCAGCAGTATTAGGAGCCTGCATATTACCTGAAAGACACACCCTGGAGTTGGCAGCAGCATACGGAGCCCATATATTGCCTGAAAAACACATTGGAGTTGACAGCAGCATGAGGAGCCCATATATTGCCTGAAAAACACATTGGAGTTGGCAGCAGCATTAGGAGCTCATATATTGCCTGAAAGACACACCCTGGAGTTGTCTGCAGCATAAGAAGCCCATATATTGCCTAAAAACACATTGGAGTTGGCAGTAGCATTAGAATCCCATATACTGCCTGAAAGACACACCCTGGAGTTGGCAGCAGCATAACGAGCCCATATATTGCCTGAAAAACACATTGGAGTTGGTAGCGGCATGAGGAGCCCATATATTGCCTGTAAGACACACCCTGGAGTTGGCAGCAACATGAGGAGCCCATATATTGCCTGAAAGACACACCCTGGAGTTGGCAGCAGCATTAGGAGCCCATATATTGCCTGTAAGACAAACCCTGGAGTTGGCAGCAACATGAGGAGCCCATATATTGCCTGAAAGCCACACCCTGGAGTTGGCAGCAGCATTAAGAGCCCCTTTATTGCCCGAAAGACACACCCTGGAGTTGGCAGCAGCATAAGGAGCCCATATATTGTCTGAAAGACACATCCTGGAGTTGGCAGCAGCATGAGGAGCCCATATATTGCCTGAAAAACACATTGGGGTTGGCAGCGGCATTAGGAGCCCATATATTGCCTGAAAGACACATTGGAGTTGGCAGCAGCATGAGGAGCCCATATATTGCCTGAAAGACACACCCTGGAGTTGGCAGCAGCATAAGGAGCCCATATATTTTCTGAAAGACACATCCTGGAGTTTGCAGCAGCATAAGGAGCCCATATATTGCCTGAAAGACACACCCTGGAGTTGGCAGCGGAATTAGGAGCCCATATATTGCCTGAAAGACACCCCCTGGAGTTGGCAGCAACATGAGGAGCCCATATATTGCCTGAAAGACACACCCTGGAGTTGGCAGCAGCATTAGGAGCCCATATATTGCCTGAAAGACACACCCTGGAGTTGGCAGCAGCATAAGGAGCCCATATATTGTCTGAAAGACACATCCTGGAATTGGCAGCAGCATGAGGAAGCCCATATATTGCCTGAAAGACACACCCTGGAGTTAGCAGCAACATGAGGAGCCCATATATTGCCTGAAAGACGCACCATGGAGTTGGCAGCATCATAAGGAGCCCATATATTGCCTGAAAGACACACCCTGGAGTTGGCAGCATCATAAGGAGCCCATATATTGCCTGAAAAACACACTGGAGTTGGCAGCAGTATTAGGAGCCTGCATATTACCTGAAAGACACACCCTGGAGTTGGCAGCAGCATACGGAGCCCATATATTGCCTGAAAAACACACCCTGGAGTTGTCAGCAGCATAAGGAGCCCATATATTGCCTGAAAAACACACTGGAGTTGGCAGCAGTATTAGGAGCCTGCATATTACCTGAAAGACACACCCTGGAGTTGGCAGCAGCATACGGAGCCCATATATTGCCTGAAAAACACATTGGAGTTGACAGCAGCATGAGGAGCCCATATATTGCCTGAAAAACACATTGGAGTTGGCAGCAGCATTAGGAGCTCATATATTGCCAGAAAGACACCCTGGAGTTGGCAGCAGCATGAGGAGCCCATATATTGCCTGAAAGACACATCCTGGAATTGGCAGCAGCATGAGGAAGCCCATATATTGCCAGAAAGACATACCCTGGAGTTGGCAGCAGCTTTAGGAGCCCATATATTGCCTGAAAGACACACCCTGGAGTGGCCAGCAGCATACGGAGCCCATATATTGCCTGAAAAACACATTGGAGTTGGCAACAGCACTAGGAGCCCATATATTGCCTTAAAGACATACCCTGGAGTTGGCAGCAGCAT
Source organism: Gastrophryne carolinensis (assembly GCA_027917425.1). Taxonomy (NCBI): domain Eukaryota; kingdom Metazoa; phylum Chordata; class Amphibia; order Anura; family Microhylidae; genus Gastrophryne; species Gastrophryne carolinensis. The sequence continues at coordinate 123,192,147 of CM051243.1, read as the reverse complement.
AAGGAGCCCATATAATGCCTAAAAACACATTGGAGTTGGCAGCAGCATAAGGAGCCCATATATTGCCTGAAAGACACAGCCTGGAGTTGGCAGCAGCATTAGGAGCCCATATATTGTCTGAAAGACACACCCTGAAGTTGTCAGCAGCATAAGGAGCCCATATATTGCCAAAAAACACATTGAAGTTTGCAGCAGCATTAGAAGCCCATATACTGCCTGAAAGACACACCCTGGAGTTGGCAGCAGCATAACGAGCCCATATATTGCCTGAAAAACACATTGGAGTTGGCAGCGGCATTAGGAGCCCATATATTGCCTGTAAGACACACCCTGGAGTTGGCAGCAACATGAGGAGCCCATATATTGCCTGAAAGACACACCCTAGAGTTGGCAGCAGCATTAGGAGCCCATGTGTTGCCTGAAAGACACACCCTGGAGTTGGCAGCAGCATAAGGAGCCCATATATTGTCTGAAAGACACATCCTGGAGTTGGCAGCAGCATGAGGAGCCCATACATTGCCTGAAAAACACATTGAAGTTGGCAGCGGCATTAGGAGCCCATATATTGCCTGAAAGATACACCCTGGAGTTGGCAGCAACATGAGGAGCCCATATATTGCCTGAAAGACACACCCTGGAGTTGGCAGCATCATAAGGAGCCCATATATTGCCTGAAAGACACACCCTGGAGTTGGCAGCGGAATTTGGAGCCCATATATTGCCTGAAAAACACATTGGAGTTGGCAGCAGCATTAGGAGCCCATATATTGCCAGAATGACACACCCAGGAGTTGGCAGCAGCATACGGAGCCCATATATTGCCTGAAAGACACACCCTGAAGTGGCCAGCAGCATACGGAGCCCATATATTGCCTGAAAAACACATTGGAGTTGGCAGCAGCACTAGGAGCCCATATATTGCCTGAAAGACACACCCTGGAGTTGGCAGCAGCATAAGGAGCCCATATATTGCCTAAAAACACATTGGAGTTGGCAGCAGAATTAGGAGCCCATATATTGCCTGAAAGACACACCCTGGAGTTGGCAGCAGCATTAGAAGCCAATATATTGCCTGAAAGACACACCCTGGAGTTTGCGGCAGCATAAGGAGCCCATATATTGTCTCATAGACATACCCTGGAGTTGGCAGCAGCATACGGAGCCCATATATTGTCTGAAAAACACATTGGAGTTGGCAGCAGCATTAGGAGCCCATATATTGCCTGAAAGACACCCCCTGGAGTTGGCAGAAGCATAGCAAGCCCATATATTGCCTGCAAGACACACCCTGGAGTTGGCAGCAGCATAAGGAGCCCATATATTGCCTGAAAGACACACCCTGGAGTTGGCAGCAGCATAAGGAGCCCATATATTGTCTGAAAGACGCATCCTGCAGTTGGCAGCAGCATAAGGAGCCCATATATTGCCTGAAAAACACATTGGAGTTGGCAGCAGCATTAGGAGCCCATATATTGCCTGAAAGACACCCCCTGCAGTTGGCAGAAGCATAACGAGCCCATATATTGCCTGAAAGACACACCCTGGAGTTGGCAGCAGCATAAGGAGCCCATATATTGCCTGAAAGACACACCCTGGAGTTGGCAGCAGCATAAGGAGCCCATATATTGTCTTAAAGACGCATCCTGGAGTTGGCAGCAGCATAAGGAGCCCATATATTGCCTGAAAAACACATTGGAGTTGGCAGCAGCATTAGGAGCCCATTTATTGCCAGAAAGACACACCCAGGAGTTGGCAGCAGCATTAGGAGCCCATATATTGCCTGAAAGACACACCCTGGAGTTGGCAGCAACATGAGGAGCCCATATATTGCCTGAAAGACACACCCTGGAGTTGGCAGCAGCATAAGGAGCCCATATATTGCCTAAAAACACATTGGAGTTGGCAGCAGCTTGAGGAGCCCATATATTGCCTGAAAGACACATCCTGGAGTTGGCAGCAGCATTAGGAGCCAATATATTGCCTGAAAGACACACCCTGGAGTTGGCAGCAGCATAAGGAGCCCATATAGTGTCTGAAAGACACACCCTGGAGTTGGCAGCAGCATAAGGAGCCCATATATTGCCAAGGCAGCAGCATTAGAAGCCCATATATTGCCAAAAAAATACATTGGAGTTGGCAGCAGCATTAGGAGCTCATATATTGCCTGAAAGACACACCCTGGAGTTGTCTGCAGCATAAGAAGCCCATATATTGCCTAAAAACACATTGGAGTTGGCAGTAGCATTAGAATCCCATTTACTGCCTGAAAGACACACCCTGGAGTTGGCAGCAGCATAACGAGCCCATATATTGCCTGAAAAACACATTGGAGTTGGCAGCAGCATGAGGAGCCCATATATTGCCTGAAAGACACAGCCTGGAGTTGGCAGCAGAATTAGGAGCCCATATATTGTCTGAAAGACACACCCTGGAGTTGTCAGCAGCATAAGGAGCCCATATATTGCCTAAAAACACATTGGAGTTTGCAGCAGCATTAGAAGCCCATATACTGCCTGAAAGACACACCCTGGAGTTGGCAGCAGCATAACGAGCCCATATATTGCCTGAAAAACACATTGGAGTTGGCAGCAGCATTAGGAGCCCATATATTGCCTGTAAGACACACCCTGGAGTTGGCAGCAACATGAGGAGCCCATATATTGCCTGAAAGACACAACCTGGAGTTGGCAGCAGCATTAGGAGCCCATGTATTGCCTGAAAGACACACCCTGGAGTTGGCAGCAGCATAAGGAGCCCATATATTGTCTGAAAGACACATCCTGGAGTTGGCAGCAGCATGAGGAGCCCATATATTGCCTGAAAAACACATTGGAGTTGGCAGCTGCATTAGGAGCCCATATATTGCCTGAAAGATACACCCTGGAGTTGGCAGCAACATGAGGAGCCCATATATTGCCTGAAAGACACACCCTGGAGTTGGCAGCATCATAAGGAGCCCATATATTGCCTGAAAGACACACCCTGGAGTTGGCAGCGGAATTTGGAGCCCATATATTGCCTGAAAAACACATTGGAGTTGGCAGCAGCATGAGGAGCCCATATATTGCCAGAATGATACACCCAGGAGTTGGCAGCAGCATTAGGAGCCCATATATTGCCTGAAAGACACACCCTGAAGTGGCCAGCAGCATACGGAGCCAATATATTGCCTGAAAAACACATTGGAGTTGGCAGCAGCACTAGGAGCCCATATATTGGCTGAAAGACACACCCTGGAGTTGGCAGCAGCATAAGGAGCCCATATATTGCCTAAAAACACATTGCAGTTGGCAGCAGCATACAGAGCCCATATATTGCCTGAAAGACACACCCTGGAGTTGGCAGCAGCATTAGAAGCCAATATATTGCCTGAAAGACACACCCTGGAGTTTGCAGCAGCATAAGGAGCCCATATATTGTCTAATAGACATACCCTGGAGTTGGCAGCAGCATACGGAGCCCATATATTGTCTGAAAAACACATTGGAGTTGGCAGCAGCATTAGGAGCCCATATATTGCCTGAAAGACACCCCCTGGAGTTGGCAGAAGCATAACAAGCCCATATATTGCCTGAAAGACACACCCTGGAGTTGGCAGCAGCATAAGGAGCCCATATATTGTCTTAAAGACGCATCCTGGAGTTGGCAGCAGCATAAGGAGCCCATATATTGCCTGAAAAACACATTGGAGTTGGCAGCAGCATTAGGAGCCCATTTATTGCCAGAAAGACACACCCAGGAGTTGGCAGCAGCATTAGGAGCCCATATATTGCCTGAAAGACACACCCTGGAGTTGGCAGCAACATGAGGAGCCCATATATTGCCTGAAAGACACACCCTGGAGTTGGCAGCAGCATAAGGAGCCCATATATTGCCTAAAAACACATTGGAGTTGGCAGCAGCTTGAGGAGCCCATATATTGCCTGAAAGACACATCCTGGAGTTGGCAGCAGCATTAGGAGCCAATATATTGCCTGAAAGACACACCCTGGAGTTGGCAGCAGCATAAGGAGCCCATATAGTGTCTGAAAGACACACCCTGGAGTTGGCAGCAGCATAAGGAGCCCATATATTGCCAAGGCAGCAGCATTAGAAGCCCATATATTGCCAAAAAAATACATTGGAGTTGGCAGCAGCATTAGGAGCTCATATATTGCCTGAAAGACACACCCTGGAGTTGTCTGCAGCATAAGAAGCCCATATATTGCCTAAAAACACATTGGAGTTGGCAGTAGCATTAGAATCCCATTTACTGCCTGAAAGACACACCCTGGAGTTGGCAGCAGCATAACGAGCCCATATATTGCCTGAAAAACACATTGGAGTTGGCAGCAGCATGAGGAGCCCATATATTGCCTGAAAGACACAGCCTGGAGTTGGCAGCAGAATTAGGAGCCCATATATTGTCTGAAAGACACACCCTGGAGTTGTCAGCAGCATAAGGAGCCCATATATTGCCTAAAAACACATTGGAGTTTGCAGCAGCATTAGAAGCCCATATACTGCCTGAAAGACACACCCTGGAGTTGGCAGCAGCATAACGAGCCCATATATTGCCTGAAAAACACATTGGAGTTGGCAGCAGCATTAGGAGCCCATATATTGCCTGTAAGACACACCCTGGAGTTGGCAGCAACATGAGGAGCCCATATATTGCCTGAAAGACACAACCTGGAGTTGGCAGCAGCATTAGGAGCCCATGTATTGCCTGAAAGACACACCCTGGAGTTGGCAGCAGCATAAGGAGCCCATATATTGTCTGAAAGACACATCCTGGAGTTGGCAGCAGCATGAGGAGCCCATATATTGCCTGAAAAACACATTGGAGTTGGCAGCTGCATTAGGAGCCCATATATTGCCTGAAAGATACACCCTGGAGTTGGCAGCAACATGAGGAGCCCATATATTGCCTGAAAGACACACCCTGGAGTTGGCAGCATCATAAGGAGCCCATATATTGCCTGAAAGACACACCCTGGAGTTGGCAGCGGAATTTGGAGCCCATATATTGCCTGAAAAACACATTGGAGTTGGCAGCAGCATGAGGAGCCCATATATTGCCTGAAAGACACACCCTGAAGTGGCCAGCAGCATACGGAGCCAATATATTGCCTGAAAAACACATTGGAGTTGGCAGCAGCACTAGGAGCCCATATATTGGCTGAAAGACACACCCTGGAGTTGGCAGCAGCATAAGGAGCCCATATATTGCCTAAAAACACATTGCAGTTGGCAGCAGCATACAGAGCCCATATATTGCCTGAAAGACACACCCTGGAGTTGGCAGCAGCATTAGAAGCCAATATATTGCCTGAAAGACACACCCTGGAGTTTGCAGCAGCATAAGGAGCCCATATATTGTCTAATAGACATACCCTGGAGTTGGCAGCAGCATACGGAGCCCATATATTGTCTGAAAAACACATTGGAGTTGGCAGCAGCATTAGGAGCCCATATATTGCCTGAAAGACACCCCCTGGAGTTGGCAGAAGCATAACAAGCCCATATATTGCCTGAAAGACACACCCTGGAGTTGGCAGCAGCATAAGGAGCCCATATATTGTCTGAAAGACGCATCCTGGAGTTGGCAGCAGCATAAGGAGCCCATATATTGCCTGAAAAACACATTGGAGTTGGCAGCAGCATTAGGACCCCATATATTGCCTTAAAGACACCCCCTGGAGTTGGCAGAAGCATAACAAGCCCATATATTGCCTGAAAGACACACCCTGGAGTTGGCAGCAGCATAAGGAGCCCATATATTGTCTGAAAGACGCATCCTGGAGTTGTCAGCAGCATAAGGAGCCCGTATATTGCCTGAAAAACACATTGGAGTTGGCAGCAGCATTAGGAGCCCATATATTGCCTGAAAGACGCATCCTGGAGTTGGCAGCAGCATAAGGAGCCCATATATTGCCTGAAAAACACATTGGAGTTGGCAGCAGCATTAGGAGCCCATTTATTGCCAGAAAGACACACCCAGGAGTTGGCAGCAGCATTAGGAGCCCATATATTGCCTGAAAGACACACCCTGGAGTTGGCAGCAGGATTAGGAGCCCATATATTGCCTGAAAGACACACCCTGGAGTTGGCAGCAGCATAAGGAGCCCATATATTGCCTAAAAACACATTGGAGTTGGCAGCAGCTTGAGGAGCCCATATATTGCCTGAAAGACACATCCTGGAGTTGGCAGCAGCATTAGGAGCCAATATATTGCCTGAAAGACACACCCTGGAGTTGGCATCAGCATAAGGAGCCCATATAGTGTCTGAAAGACACACCCTGGAGTTGGCAGCAGCATAAGGAGCCCATATATTGCCAAAAAATACATTGGAGTTGGAAGCAGCATAAGGAGCCCATATATTGCCTGAAAAATACAATGGAGCTTGCAGCAGCATTTGTAGCCCATATATTGCCCAAAGGCACACCCTGGAGTTGGCAGCAGCATTAGGAGCCCATATATTGCCAAAACAATACATTGGGGTTGGCAGCAGCATAAGGAGCCCATATATTGCCTGAAAAACACAATGGAGTTGGCATCAGCATAATGAGCCCATATATTGCCTGAAAGACACACTCTGGAGTTGGCAGCAGCATAAGGAGCTACCATGCATCAGCTACTACAATGGATCAGCTATTGGTGGGTGGAAATTCTGGCTGATCCATGCCTGATTCATCTTCACAAAGGTGAGTCTCTCCACATTTTTTGTGGACAGACGAGTTCTCCTTGGCGTGACTATGGCCCCCGCCGCACTAAACACCCGATCAGATGGCACACTACTGGCTGTGCAGGACAGCTTTCCCAGGGCAAACTCTGCCAGTTGCGGCTACAAGTCAAGTTTGGCTGCCCAGAAGTCCAGCGGATCCTCAAGGTGCATTGGCAAGGTCATGTCAAGGTATGACACGACCTGCTGGTTCAGGTCCTTTTCCAGGTCTTCCTGCTGCTCATGAGTAGCCTCACTATGCAGGTAAAGAAAGCTACTCAAGAGCCACTGAAGACTAAGGATGCTGCTGCTCCTGCCACCCCCCCAGCAGCCATGGCAGTGGAAGGTGAGTGCAGAGGTCCCCCCGAGTCAGACCTGCGAGAGTATGGATGATGGCGCAGATAGGCATTAGCCAACTGACTACGTAGAATGTCTCTGTAGTAGGTCAGTTTGTCCTCCCTCTCAGTGGGTGTAAAAAATGCCTCCCTTTTGTGGCGGTAGCGAGGGTCCAATAAGGTGGAGAGCCAGAAGTCATCCTGCTGACAAATGGAGACAATTCTGCGGTCACTACGCAAGCACGTGTGCATATGTGCAAGCATATGTGCAAGTGACTCAGAGGGACTACCTGTCTCCATCTCCACTGCATACTGCCACGGTGTGTCTGTCTCGCCTTCCTGCCAACCCTCTAGCTCCTCTGGCTGCTCCTGCTCCTCCTCTCCTGTCAGATGACTAGATAAACCGCCCATTTCGCCAAAACTAAACTGTGCTTCACTGTGCCCCTCCTCCTCCAGTTCAGCTCCCACAGGGTTCATGTGGCCATGAAATGTAGGCGCCATGTCTCCAGTGCCCTGACCAGCCATGGTTTCCAACATGTGTTGTAGTACATGAAGCAGTAGAATCAGGTCTTTCATCCCGTAAGCCTGGCGACTGACAAATAAAGTGGCTTCCTCAAAGGACCTGAGCAAATGACAGGTGTCATGTATGAGCTGCCACTGGTTTACATTAATGTTACACAGGGGAGTCCCCCTATCTGCTTGGATCATCAAGAAATCAGTGATGGCTTTTCTCTGTTCATATAGTCGATCCAACATATGGAGGGTGGAATTCCAACGGGTGGAAACATCGCAAATCAGACTATGTTGGGGGATACCGTTCTGACGCTGTAGCTCAAGAAGGGTGTGCTTGTGCTTGTGAGTGGCTGAAGTGCATGCAAAGTTTCCTTCCCGTTGTTATGATGTCTTGCAGATGGGGGGAAGACTTCAGAAAACGCTTGACAACTAGGTTAAACACGTGTGCCATACAGGGCGCATGGCTCAGGCTTCCTTGTCGCAGCGCAGACACGATGTTCTTCCCATTGTCAGTCACCATGGTTTCCATTTGCAGTTTTCGTGGCGTAAGCCATGTTTTGTCAATGCCGAGCCCTGCACACATGGCAGGCTGGAGGGGCACTGAGACTTGACCAAATAGTGGAGGCTGAGGAGACAGTGGAGGATGAGGAGGTGGAGTCGCACACTGTCACAGGTACAATGGCCTGGCAGCCTGGAGGCTGAAGAGGCGTGACCTCTCCAAGTTGCTGTTGTGGCTGTGCAGGAACCACATTCACCCAGTGGGCTGTAAAGGACATGTATTGTCCCTGACCATAGTTACAGCTCCAGATGTCGGCGCTGCCGTGCACTTTGGTGCACACCAACAGGCTCAAGGACTGGCCCACCTTCTGTTCAACAAATTTGTGCAGGGCTAGTACTGCCTTCTTTGCAAATAAATGACGGCTTGGGACTCTCCACCTCGGCTCTGCACAAGCCATCAGTTCCCAGAAAGGTGCAGATTCCACCACCTGAAAAGGGAGGGACTGCAGCACCAGCAACTTGAACAGGAGCACATTTAGCTTCTGCGTCGTAGGATGAGTGGGCACATACTGTTGTTTCTTGGACGTGGCTTCGCTGATGGATTGCTGGCATAATGACTGACTTGTAGTAGGAGGAGCAGGAGCATCTGGAGTGACAGAGGATGGGTATGACACACATTTACCTTTGGCTGAAGTGCTGGAGCCTTAGCTGGCTGAAATTGGGAGCAGCGTGGCACTGGCTGACGCAGCAGGCTGGACCCCCACTTCGGAGCCTCGGTTCTACCAGGCCACTTTATGGTGATGCTGCATATGTTTCCTCAGGGCCGTGGTACCAACGTTGGGGCCCTGGCCACGCTTCACCTTCTATCTACACATCTTGCATGTGGCCAAGTTACCCTTCTGCGGATGCTTGATGAAAAACTTCCACACTGCTGAGTAGCTAATTTTCCCACCAACAATCCGCACAAATTCACTGCTACTGCCACCAACTTCAGGAACCTCTGCTCTGCTACCTCCCGGGAAGGTAGCCTGTTGCGCAGAAGGTGATCTACCCCGGCCACGTTTGACTCCAGGCATCCCAATTCTGCCACCATGCTGACTGCAAACCATACTACCATGGTCTTGCTGCCTCAGGTGCTGACTCAGGGGCAACCTGGGGCCCTCTTCTCCTGATGATGATGAAGCCCCTTCTGCACCGGGCTCCCAAGTGCGATCGGCTTCATCATCATCATCGAGTTGTGTCTGCACGTCACTGATGTCCTCCTCGGTTTCCTCAACAGTGTCTGCTGCAGGAGCTGGAACGCTCGCCACACCACCTCCCACGCCACTTCTCTCAACAGTGTTTGTCTGCCTAGCGAAAGAAGCGGCGAATGTCTCCTCCATTTCTTGGCTGGGCAGTAGCTGCTGACTGTCCTCTAACACATCATCCTCACTGTATAGTGGAGCTGAACCCAAAGCATAAAATATGTCGGCTGGAGGGGGGGCGTAGGACAGAGGCAATGGAAGGACAGGGGCTGCTCCTGGGCCATGCCAACTCAGGGTTGTGTCCGAGGAACCTACCAACTGTTGACTGAGGGTTTCAGATGTCACTTGTGATGAGGTGGATGACCACATTAACCAATCGATGATCACAGATGCGTTGCTGGTCGAGACACTACTGCTAGCAGATACCGGGAGATCAGGCCTCTCACTGCGACTCCTGCGGCCACTCACCCCTAGTCTGCTGCGACCTCTGCCTGATGATCTAGGCCTCTCCTCGATGCACATCCTGGCACATCTCTGCCTGACATTTTTACTGCGTTTAGGAGGGGAAAACAATACACTACACCTAAAACAGTATTTTTGTAACAGCAGGTGTGTAGAAAAGTTAGAGCAAAATAGGCAGACACTGTAGCTAAAATCTAATGCAAAAAGACAGATGGCCTTATACAGGATGCCCCTGGTCAGAGTTAAATGCACCACAAGCAGTTTAAAACGTGGGTTTTGTTCAAAATGTAAAAGGTAAAGATGCAGGTACTTTTAAAAGATAAATGGTAGTATTCGGGATGCCCCCCGGTGAAAGGCAATGGCTGCTGCAAATTTTACGTTACTTTTTTTACAAAATGCAAAAGGTAAGTAGCCAGGTACTCTTAAAAGATAAGTGGTAGCACTCGGGATGCCCCCCGGTAAAAATGAATTTCTGCTGTAAACTTTAAAACAAGACTTTTTTTACAAAATGCAAAAGGTAAGTAGCCAGGTACTCTTAAAAGATAAGTCCTAGCATTTGGGATGCCCCCCGGTGAAAGTGAATTACTACTGTAAACTTTACAATGTAACTTTTGTTACAAAATGCAAAAGGTAAGTAGCCAGGTACTCTTAAAAGATAAGTGGTAGCAATTGGGATGCCCCACAGTGAAAGTGAATTACTGCTGTAAACTTTACAATGTAACTTTTGTTACACAATGCAAAAGGTAAGTAGCCAGGAACTCTTAAAAGATAAGTGCTAGCATTTGGGATGCCCCCGGTGAAAGGCAATGGCTGCTGCAAATTTTACAATGTGACTTTTGTTACAAAATGCAAAAGGTAAGTAGCCAGGTACTCTTAAAAGATAAGTGATAGCATTCGGGATGTACGCGGTAAAAGTGAATTACTGCTGTAAACTTTAAAACAAGGCTTTTGTTACAAAATGCAAAAGGTAAGTAGCCAGGTACTCTTAAAAGATAAGTGCTAGCAGTCGGGATGCCCCCCGGTGAAAGTGAATTACTGCTGTAAACTTTAAACGAGACTTTTGTTACAAAATGCAAAAGGTAAGTAGCCAGGCACTCTTAAAAGATAAGTGGTAGCACTCGGGATGCCCCCCGGTGAAAGTGAATTAAAGCTGTTTATCAGTGAAAAGCGTCAGGCGGGGCAGCTGCATTTATTATTTTTAAAGGGGAAGAGTATTAATCTGCAGACTACAAATAGGGAAACTACTGGGTTCTACATATTTTTATGTAAGGACCATATGGGTAAGTATATGTTTTATGGGCGCTACCAAACTCAGTGTGAAAATATTCTGTCGCCCGTCCCCCTCATTATAGTGTGGGTCTCGACTAGAAAGGGGTGTACATGGGGACCTCTTGTCTCAGGGTCACTATCCGTCCAGGGGAGACTCGGTGCTATATTATTATGTATGTTACCTAAAGATAATAATATCAACTCCTATTGCGCATTAACTGGTTCATATTCCTGCCCCATCATCCTACTCATGGATGTTTATCCAGTATGCCTGAATGGACCCCACTCTACTATTTTTAGGAGTCTAGGGAGTATATAGGTCTAATATCACTATGTTTTTTACCTGCTTATTAGAAAATGGCCCCTTGTCTCAGATTCTGGATATAGCGATGTAAGAGGGATGTCACCATAAGTCTGATTGAAGGATACGATATGTAACTGTTATATAGTCCATCAGGCGTTGGAGACCAGAGCAGGTATATACCTCTAATTCAGAAAATAAAAACAGGTTACTTTGGCAATTTCAATATTTACATAAAAGGGGTATAGTCTATTTCCTCATTAAGGCCTCTAGGGGCTTTTGTCTGTAACGTATATATCCAGTACAACTCCCGCCGTAGGAGTACTTGATTCCTATCACCACCCCTAGATAATGGTTTCACCTGTTCTATGGCTTGGAATCTTAGTTGTGTAACCTGATGTCCTGCCTCAATAAAGTGTCTTGTAATAGGTGAGTCAAGGTCAGATCTCCGTATGGCGCTTCGGTGTTCGCTAATACGTACTCTAACCTCTCGGGTAGTTTTCCCCACATATGCCAGTCCACATGGGCACTTGATTAAGTAGATCACAAAGGAGGTACTACAATTCAAAAAGGTCTTAATGGGAAACTGCTTGCCTGTTCGGGGATGTGTAAAGTAGTTGCCCTTGGATACAAATCCACATTGGGCGCAGTGTCCACATGGATGCATCCCCTTAACTGGGGGTAGTGAGGAGAGCCAATTCCCAGAGGTTATGGTGCTTTGAGATAATCTGGGTTCGGCCTTAATAAGTTTGTCTCTCAGATTCTTAGGCCGTTTTTTAACAAACAGGGGTGGATTACGAAAAGTTTCTGTTAGGCGGTCATCATTGGCTAAAATATGCCAATGTTTCTTGATTATTTTCTCGATCCGTGGAGTCATTCTAGAATATGTGAGAATAAGAGGTATCCTGTTGGGTGTCTGTCTTGGTCTATGTTGGAGTAGGTCATGTCGGGATTTGTTAAATGCTTTTTCTTTGGCGGCTTCCAAGATCTGTTTTGGATAGCCTCTCCTGACGAATTCCTGTGTAAGTGTGTTAGCTCTTTCCAAATAAATGTTGTCATTCGAGATAATTCTCCTAAGCCTAATAAATTGGCTATAGGGAAGTCCCTGTTTCATCCCATCCGGGTGAAAGCTTTCAAAATGAAGAAAAGTGTTCCTGTCCGTCTCCTTTTTGAACACATCAGTCACAATGCAGTTGTCCTCTATAGAGATGCATACATCCAAGAAATGGACCTTGGTGCTGCTACACTCCAGTGTGTCTGTTGAAAATGTGGGCAAGCAGGAGAGGGCTTATTTGTGTCAAATTTTCTGTTTTGGAACATGTTTTTAAACCAATTTCATGTACATGTCTGGCCCCAAAGTATGTGAGGGGCACTCACCTCCTATTCTGTTTGTATGCCAGAAACATTTTACAAACTAGTAAATATTTTTGTTTCACCAAGTTTATGTCTGTGGTGTTTTGATTGAGAAATATTAGTTCAAGTAGACAACCAAAAAAAAACAAAAACCAATGTCTCCAAATAAGTCCACAAACATTGTTGTTGTTTTTTTGCACAAATTCATTGGTTTATTCATAATGAAATTATACATACCAAAACAAAAACAAAACAAAAAAAAAATAACCAAGTCCAAAAAAACACATCCAAACCCAAACATAAATTAGGCAAAATGTGTGGCAATTAAATTTGCCCGCACGGCTTGCCCAGACGCACTTGCCTGGCCCACATAGCTGTCCTCTGGCTCATCGGAGGGTGGAGAGGGTGGGCAATCAACATATCGGGGGACCCTTTGCAGAATAGCAAAATTATGCAGCGCTGCACATGCCATAATGATATCAATGACCTTTTTAGGGTCATACTGCAGGGAGCCCCCAGTGTGGTCCAAGCACCGAAAATGGGTCTTCAGGAGTCCAAAGGCCCTCTCCACCACTGCCCTGGTCTTTCTATGGGCACGATTGTAGGCCTCTTGGGCTGGAGTCTGTGGCCGGAGGACCGGAGTCATCAGCCACGGGAGTAGTGGATACCCCAAATCGCCTACAACAATGTAAGGGAAACTAATATTACCATTAATTCAGACATTGCAGCGCAAAATTGCTTTAAAAAAAGATTAATGAGGTATGTGACATTGTCACACAAACATGAGCATACATATTGCAGATGCCAAAACAACAATTAAACATATGTGAGAGATGGGGGCCCAAAGTAGGTCAATAATAGTGTGGATGCTGGGTAATCAGGCAGACTGTTAGCAGCTATTGTTTCCTGTCTGTGCTGCAGAACAATGTATTATGGTTTAACTTTACCTGACCAATTTTCTGTTTTGGCTTAGTCCAAAACAGGTGTAAGGCTGCCCCTGCACTTTATCCCGCTCACCTCTACTCAGTAAGTGAAATGCATGTAAGCAAAGATGGCGCAGACCCTCTGCTAAAGTCCCTAACAGATTTGGATGTCAAAGCGTTTGGAAGCCTGTTTCTGACTTTTGCTCTCATTACACTTTGGAGTTAAAACAATGCAGGACTATAAATTTGGCAGCCAATGTAGTTTGGATCAAGTAATGGGTCCAGTCGGGTTACACATGTTCCCAAGGTGATGGGCAAGGCATCGTGTAGGAAAGGTGACTCCCACAAACATTCAAGCCACACATATAAATTCTAAATAGGTAATTGTACTCAACTTACCAAGGAGCCATGCACCCGCAAATTCGCCGGACTCAAACCGCCGGAATAATCCTGAACGTCGCAGGATGTAGGCATCATGGGCTGAGCCAGGGTAGCCTGCCAGGACGCTCAGAAAACGCATGTCCATTTTCCGGTTTCTGTGACAAAAAGAAACATAAAACAAAAATTTAAAAAATGAGGCCACAAATCCAACGCTCACTTCTAACAGGCTAAGTCAAACGTTAACATCCAGACAACTAACACTAAACAACTACCTTACATTTAAGTGGCCAACAAAAGAAGATGTATGTTTGAGCCTTTACAAGGTTGAGTGACTTGTTCTCTTTCAAGTACACTTTAAAATGTTTTACTTGGCCCAAACTTGGCAAAGAATGGCAAAAGAAGGGCCATTGTTGCACATACACTCTTGCCAAGGAGGAAGCATTATCATGGAGGGACTGATTGCAATGAGGGAATATGTAAAAGGAGAGAGTAGCAACATGTTTCTTTGAATCGAGAGTGCCTAATGAAAAGGAGGGACTATTCACAATAAGGGAGACTAAAAATGGAGTAAATAAGGGCAAGGATGCTCTGCTTAAAAGGAGGGACTATTCACAATAAGGGAGTCTAAAAATGGAGTAAATAAGGGCAAGGATGCTCTGCTTAAAAGAAGGGACTATTCACAATAAGGGAGTCTAAAAATGGAGTAAATAAGGGCAAGGATGCTCTGCTTAAAAGGAGGGACTATTCACAATAAGGGAGACTAAAAATGGAGTAAATAAGGGCAAGGATGCTCTGCTTAAAAGGAGGGACTATTCACAATAAGGGAGTCTAAAAATGGAGTAAATAAGGGCAAGGATGCTCTGCTTAAAAGGAGGGACTATTCACAATAAGGGAGACTAAAAATGGAGTAAATAGGGGCAAGGATGCTCTGCTTAAAAGGAGGGACTATTCACAATAAGGGAGACTAAAAATGGAGTAAATAAGGGCAAGGATGCTCTGCTTAAAAGGAGGGACTATTCACAATAAGGGAGTCTAAAAATGGATTAATAAGGGCAAGGATGCTCTGCTTAAAAGGAGGGACTATTCACAAGGATGGAGAAATACAAATAATGTTATTGGCCAAAGGAGGGACAACCAAACATTTAGATACAATGGAAGCCACAACTTGCCTGTATATATACTCGTCGACTGCCAGTGGGACGAGGGCAACGTGTGTGCAGTCAATAGCACCCATGACGTTGGGCATGTCGGCGATATTATAAAATGCCAGCTTAATTGCGTTTCTGGCTACCATATCCTCAGGGAAACAAATATATTTCCGATTTAGGGTAGCCATGCCTTCCAAAAATTTGGATAGCGCGCGGCTCAGCGTAGGCTGAGAGATCCCCACGGAGAGGGCACCCAGCCTCTGGAACGAGCCGTTCGCCAAAAATAGCAGGCAGCCAAGCATCTTGGTCATACCTGAAATTGCTTGCCCCTTCCTTGTGGTGCGGGCTAACCATGGTCGCAGCTCACTATACAATTTATGGAGGGCAGCGCGATTAAGCCTGGTCAGCTCGAACAGCTCAACGTCATGCATGCTATTGATGTCCATGCGTCGCCGCCGATGCAGTCTTGTCTGTGACCTCCGGACGATCTCAATTCCCATGAGTTGCAGATCCTCATGCTCCTCAAAGGCAGTAGACTTGTCCATGGCTCTAGTTCCGACGTCTAAAAGGTGTCGGGAGTGGTTCGGCAATGAAACGGATTTATGGGGTGTTGTCCCATCGGCAATCAGCTCTCTGAATTAATCACAAGCCCATTGCAATAAGGAAAACTTTCTGAACGGACGGAAAATTTCAGATTTTCCGGTCCCTAGGGATCCCTTAGAGTTTAATTTAGGGTTCCCAAAAAAAAAAAAAAAATTGAAAAAAAAATTGAAAAAATCCTCCCACTTGGGACCTGAAGGGGCATCCCGGGTAGCTTAATAGCGTAAATCCCTCTGGTCATTGCGACTACATTCAATCACCATATGGGGGCTTCTTAGGATACCGGGCTTGGGTTCCCCTCGGGGCAACCCCGGCAGTGTGTGGGTTGTGGGGCATCCCTTGCGGGGATAATGTACTTGTTTGCATACCTTGTGCTCAGCGGGCCATAACGCAGCAGTCGGGGGCCCAGGCGTCTGGGTCCGGGGTCCCGGCCTCATCTCCTTCCCCATCCTGCCTTATCCGTACCCCTAGTGATGTTGTCACAGGTGGGGAGTCGCAATCTGATGTATGTGCCAGACTGGCTAATATTGAGAAATTTATTTCTGGCTCTGTTGCCAGAAAGGCCTCGGCTAAGCGAAAGCATTTGTCTCCAGCCGCGCTGGCCTTTGAGTTTGATGATTTTGATTATTCCCCGCTAGAAGAGGAATTATTTGAGGATTCTGAGGGTTCTGACAATCAGCAGTTTGTTGGTGCTGATACTGAGCAAGGGCAGGGGGATGCTGTGGATACCCCGAGGGTCTTGGCTCACCTTTTTGAGGTTCTGGCAATTTCTCCTCCTGAGGAGGCCCCTCCTCAAAAAGGGGAATTCTTTGGGACTTCCAAGCCGCGCCTGGAGTTCCCAAATCAAAAGCATTTTGATGGCATTATTCTTAATGAATGGGAGAAGCCTACTCGGCTTCCAGGTATTACTCAAGGTTGGGATAAAAAGTATCCCTTTCCGGTGGATGTGGTAAAACGATGGTCGTCCCCTCCCGAGGTGGATGCCCCTGTGCTTGGGTTATCCAATACTTCTAAAAGGTGTCGGGAGTGGTTCGGCAATGAAACGGATTTATGGGGTGTTGTCCCATCGGCAATCAGCTCTCTGAATTAATCACAAGCCCATTGCAATAAGGAAAACTTTCTGAACGGACGGAAAATTTCAGATTTGGTGGAAAAATGCTCCCGAATGAACGAGAAACTTCCGATTTGCTTCCGTTTTTCGAAAGAGCGTATACGTATCTTCCCGAACGTTCGTATGAATGAAAAATGTACGAAAAAAAGCCAAAAAATGACAAACACCCACCAAAACTTTCACAGACAGCTACGGAAGTCCGGACGAATGTGTCTCTGAATCAAGGCTAAGGTGGCGGCACATGCTGATGACCTTATATTCTTTATCACCAAACCCGAAATGACTCTCCCCAACCTCCTAGCTGAACTTAAAACCTTCCAAGCGCTATCCAACTACAAGGTCAACTTCCAGAAATCCTCGCTCTGAATATCAATATCCCCCCCCCCCAAAAAGGATAAGTCAGATTTCAGGGAATTTCCCGTTTAAATGGGAGAAGGAGGCGGTGACCTACTTGGGAACCCAAATATCAGCCAAACCCCAAAAGCTATACAGCCTGAACTTCCTGCTGTTGCTGGAGAGGGTGGAGGGGGACCTCCGGAGATGGAACAAAAGCACTTTTTCCTGGTTTGGCAGGGTGAGCATCGTTAAAATGAACATCTTGCCCCGGGTGTTGTACCTCTTTCAAGCCCTGCCAATTGAGGTCCCCCACACCTTCTTTAGGTGATTGATGGGAATTTTCCCAAGGTTCGTATGGATGGGTAAGCCTCCCCAGATAGCTGCTTCTTTGTTGGTCCTCCCCAAGAGCCAGGGGGGGTTGGGCCTCCCGGATTGGAAATCATACTATACTGCAACCCACCTCAGCAGGGTGATTGATTGGTGTAGACACTCCCATCTTAAGCAGTGGACAGGGCTGCCCTGGGTCCCACTGGACCGTGTCCATGCACTAAACAAACACCCCACCATTGGGCCCACACAGAGGGTTGCGAGCAAGACGTTCCAGATTTCTGGCATCTCCCCATCCCTCTCGCCCATGACCCCAGTAATCGGGCATCCGGATTTTCCGGTGGGCACAGACAGTACTATTCCCAGTATGTCACACATCCCGCTTCTGAATATTCATGACACTTGGGTAACTGTCCTGTAGAGGGCGATCTTGCAGAGATGACATGAAAAAAAGGAGCCCCCTCCTGGCCCTCCCACTATTCCCCAGTCTTTTGTCTCTGCAGTCGGCGAGCAAGTCAGAAGATGGTTGTCTCCTCCTTGCAGGTAGCCGGGGTAACCCCCGGCCTTTTGTTTCTATTGCTGCCTGAACCTTTTTTAATTTAAACTATAGCAGTATGCCTCCCAGCCTAGGCTGAAGGTCCAGGTAATGGTAGGCTGCACCTTGTGGTGTTTATGGGAGCTAGCTCCCCCGTGAGACCCCATACAAAGGGGTAGGCGGTGTCCGGGTTGGTAATCCCGGCTTGGGATGCCCCGTCCCTCTTACCCTTTCACCTATTGGTGTGGGTTCTCCCCCCTACCGCGTCCCTCTGTGCCCCTTGGGGGGGGCTTTTCTCCTGTGGGTTGTTTTACTTTATTTGGGGTAAAAGGTGTGTGGATTGTGTGTGTGTGTTTGTATGTGTTTTTGCGGCCATTGTTGCTGGGCCGGTTTCACTTTCAACAGGTGCAGTTAAGGAGGGGGCTGGGCTGGCCACTCGGCGTGCTCGTTGTGGCCCGTCCACCCCCACCCCCCCACCCCCCCTTGAGGCCGGCTTCTCTCGAGCACTCTTTCCGGCCTCGCTGCCTGCTTTGCTGCTCTCCCTCTCATTCCCTTGCTGCTGTGAGGGTTGACGATCGCTGCTTTGCTGCGGTGAGTGGATTTTATGTATTTCACCATTTTTAACTGTCTTATATGGTGGGTGATGTGCATGTTGACACTTATGTCTGTTCTCATGTCTTCTAGGTGGGATCCCTTCTTTTGAAGTTTAAAGAGGGAGTTCTTCCGGTCCTAGGGTCCCTTAGAGTTTAATTTAGGGTTCCCAAAAAAAAAAAAAAAATTGAAAAAATCCTCCCACTTGGGACCTGAAGGGGCATCCCGGGTAGCTTAATAGCGTAAATCCCTCTGGTCATTGCGACTACATTCAATCACCATATGGGGGCTTCTTAGGATACCGGGCTTGGGTTCCCCTCGGGGCAACCCCGGCAGTGTGTGGGTTGTGGGGCATCCCTTGCGGGGATAATGTACTTGTTTGCATACCTTGTGCTCAGCGGGCCATAACGCAGCAGTCGGGGGCCCAGGCGTCTGGGTCCGGGGTCCCGGCCTCATCTCCTTCCCCATCCTGCCTTATCCGTACCCCTAGTGATGTTGTCACAGGTGGGGAGTCGCAATCTGATGTATGTGCCAGACTGGCTAATATTGAGAAATTTATTTCTGGCTCTGTTGCCAGAAAGGCCTCGGCTAAGCGAAAGCATTTGTCTCCAGCCGCGCTGGCCTTTGAGTTTGATGATTTTGATTATTCCCCGCTAGAAGAGGAATTATTTGAGGATTCTGAGGGTTCTGACAATCAGCAGTTTGTTGGTGCTGATACTGAGCAAGGGCAGGGGGATGCTGTGGATACCCCGAGGGTCTTGGCTCACCTTTTTGAGGTTCTGGCAATTTCTCCTCCTGAGGAGGCCGCTCCTCAAAAAGGGGAATTCTTTGGGACTTCCAAGCCGCGCCTGGAGTTCCCAAATCAAAAGCATTTTGATGGCATTATTCTTAATGAATGGGAGAAGCCTACTCGGCTTCCAGGTATTACTCAAGGTTGGGATAAAAAGTATCCCTTTCCGGTGGACGTGGTAAAACGATGGTCGTCCCCTCCCGAGGTGGATGCCCCTGTGCTTGGGTTATCCAATACTTCTATTTTACATTCTCCTGACTCCACCACTCTCAAAGATGGTGAGGATAAACGCTTTGATCAGATGGCTTGCCACGCATTTGCTAGTGTCGGTTCAGCCTTGCGGCCTGTTTGTGCTTCGGCGCTTTTGGCAGTGGCTACCAGGTCTGTGGTTAGAAACCTGTTGAGTACCTCCAGGCTTGACCCAGCTAGTGATGAGTTTGCCGCCCTTAAGCGGTGTGAATTATTCATGTCCTTTATGCTTGCCGCCTTGGATGACACCATGGTCATGTGTGGTAGAACCTCGGCCTTGCTTGTAGCTATTCGGCGGTCGTTGTGGTTGCGCCAGTGGGCGGCTGATTTTGTGGCCAAAAAATCACTTACAGCACTTCCCTTTGTGGGATTGTGGCTCTTTGGAGAAAGATTAGATTCTGTCACGAAAGGAGGGAAGTTACCTCAGCGTAAGAGGCAACGTCGTCCCTTTCGGGGGGGCGGCCTCCTTTAACCCTTCCTTTTGTGGTGCCAGAACTGGCAGAGTTTTGGCCTTCTCTACCCTCAGAAGTGATTCCTGGCTGAGGCTGAGGTCGTGCCCGTCCAGGTCACAATTGGAGTTTCAAACCCAAGCCCGCTGCTAAGCCAGCTCAGCAATGAGGGGGCGCCCTCACCCTTGCGGGTGGGTGGACGGCTGCGGCACTTCTTCCAGGTCTGGGACCAGGAGGTCTCAGACAAATGGATTCTGGAAGTGGTGTCTTCCGGTTACAAGCTGGAATTCAAGATCCAACCTCCTCCCAGATTCTTCAGGTCTCGAGTGCCTTTGAATCCGCTGGCCACACAGGGGCTCCGGGCGGCAGTAAGTTATCTGGCCATGGCTGTCATTTGCCCGGTGCCTTCCGCAGAAAGGGGCTTGGGATTCTATTCCAATCTATTCACGGTGCCGAAGAAGGGCGGCTCTGTTCGACCCATTTTGGATCTGAAGCTCCTCAATCGGTTTATCCGCTTCAGGAAGTTTCGCATGGATCCTTGCGTTCAGCCGTCGATTCTCTTCGTCAGGGGGACTTCATGACGTCCATAAACATCAAGGATGCATATCTGCATGTACCTATCTTCCTGGAACACCAGAGATTCCTCAGGTTCGTGGTGAAAGTTCAGCATTTTCAGTTTGTGGCCCTTCCATTCGGGCTTACCTCGGCTCCGAGGGTGTTCACCAAGGTATTGGCAGGGGTGATGGCCTCCTCAGGGTCCAGGGCATTCACATTGTACCCTACCTGGACGACCTTCTCATTTTGGCTTCCTCTCTCAGCCAAGCGGAGCTAGACACCAGAGTGGTGGTATCCATGCTGGAGAGGTTCGGCTGGGTGATCAACTATCCCAAGTCCTCCCTCTCCCCGTCCAGGGAGGTTTCGTTTCTGGGCATGACTCTGGATGCCTTTCAGGCCAGGGTGTTCCTTCCTCAGCCCAAGATTCTTCTGATCCAAGATTTGATTCGGCTTCTGCTTTTCAATCCTCGCCCGTCTATCCGGCTAGGGATGAGATTGGTAGGTCTGATGGTGGCTTCCTTCGAGGCAGTTCCTTTTGCCCAGTTTCACATGAGGACGCTTCAGCTCCATCTTCTAGCGACTTGGGACAAGTGTCCACAGTCATTGGATCAGTCTTGTCTGCTGTCTCCCCGGGCTCAGCAGTCCCTTCAGTGGTGGCTAGTGTCAAACAATCTGTTGAAGGGCAGATCCTTTCTGACCCCTTGTTGGGAAACGGTCACCATGGACGCCAGCCTGTCGGGCTGGGGGGGCTTCTGGAGGGAACATCAGTTCCAGGGGTTATGGGGGCCTCGGGAGGCTCATACCCCTATCAACGTTTTGGAGCTACGGACCATTTTGTTGGTTCTGTCTCGCTTGACTCTTCTATTGCAGGGATTGCCAGTTCAAGTCAGATCGGACAATCGGATGGCGGTCGCTTACATCAATCACCAAGGAGGGACTCGCAGCAGGAGTGCCCTCAGGGAGGTATCTCTGATCCTTGTTTGTGCAGAGAGCAATGTCCCATGCATCTCAGCCATTTACATCCCGGGAGTGGAGAACACGAAGGCGGATTCCCTGAGCAGAAGATCCTCTCGCCTAGGAGAATGATCTCTCAGTTCCAAGGTATTCCAGTCCCTTTGTCACAAGTGGGGAACTCCGGAGGTGGATCTTTTTTGCCTCTCGTCACAATCACAAGCTTCCTGCCTTTGTGTCTCTGTCTCAGGATCCTCTGGCCCTGGCAGTGGATGCCATGTCCCTGGCTTGGAGGGAACTGGGGTTTCTGTACCTGTTCCCCCCCTTCTCCATGGTGGGCAAGGTGGTGCGCAAGCTAACTCTAGAACGGGCACCAGCAATTCTGGTGGCTCCAAGGTGGCCAAGACGAGTGTGGTTCGCAGACGTCGTGCAGCTGGCAGTAGATCAGTTTTATCTGCCTCTTCTTCCGGATCTTATCACCCAGGGTCAGCTACGCTACCCCAATTTACCAACTCTGGCTTTGACGGCGTGGCTGCTGAAACCTCCATCTTAAAGGAGGAAGTTCTTTCTGATGCGGTGGTTCAGACTCTTGTTAGAGCTAGGAAGAGATATTCCTCTAACGTCTACTATAGGACTTGGAGGTCTTATATTAACTGGTGCGAGGCTAGGGCCTTGCCTTGTAGGGTGTTTTCTATTCCCAGAATTCTGGAGTTTCTTCAACATGGTCTGGACTCGGGGTTCCAGCTTAGTACTTTGAAAGGGCAGGTTTCTGCCCTGGCGGTTTTCTTTCAAAGGTCTTTTGCCCTTCATCCCCTGGTTAAGACATTTTTCCAGGGGGTTACTCATGTGCGGCCTCCTAGAAAGCCCTTGCTGCCGGTTTGGGATTTAAACTTGGTTCTGTCGGCTCTCCAGGGGCCCCCTTTTGAGCCGGTGCATGATATTGCTCTTTCTCTGCTCACTCAGAAAGTTACCTTTTTGGTGGCTATTACCTCTGTTCGGCGTGTCTCTGAGTTGGCGGCCTTGTCTATTCAGGCTCCTTACTTTGAGAGGCACCTGGACAAGGTAGTTTTCCGCTTTAAGCCGGATTTCCTTCCTAAGGTGGTTTCGGCCTTCCACCTCAATCAGGATGTAGTTCTCCCTTCCTTGTGTCCTAAGCCTAATAATGACAAGGAGAGGACCTTACATTCTTTGGATGTGGTTCGATGTGTGAAATATTATTTGGTGGCTACTTCTCCTTTTCGTAAGACGGACGCCTTTTTCGTGGTGCCCTCCGGGCCAAGGAAAGGTCTGGCGCCCACTAAGTCTTCCATTAGTAAATGGATTCGACAGGCCATTGTTGGGGCCTATTCTGACAAGGGGAGGGTTCCCCCTTTTCGTGTTACTGCTCATTCTACTCGTGCTGTTGGAGCATCTTGGGCTTTTCAGCATCAGGTTTCTGTTGAACAAGTTTGTAAGGCTGCTACTTGGTCTTCTGTTCATACTTTTCCCAAGTTTTATAAGGTTGATGCTGTTTTTGGCCGCAAAGTTCTGCAAGCTGCAGTAGTTTAAGTTTGCATTATTGCCTTTTTGGGATCCCCACCCATTATGGGCATTGCTATTGGATGTCCCAAGTGTCATGAATATTCGGAAGTGGGGTGTGTGACATACTGGGAATAATACCATTTTGTGATTACTCACCTGTAAAATGGTTATTACAAGTATGTCACACACCCCGCTTCATCCCACCCTTTTTTGGTTTTCTGGGATCCTTTATATGGTGAACCTTTTTCTTTGCTGTTTACATTTGGCTCTTCCTGGTCCCTTTACTGCTGTCTCATACTGGGGAATGGTGGGAGGTCCCAGGTATTTATGTGCCAGGAGGGGCTCCTTTTTTTCATGTCATCTCTGCAAGATCGCCTTCTACAGGACAGTTACCCAAGTGTCATGAATATTCGGAAGCGGGGTGTGTGACATACTTGTAATAACCATTTTACAGGTGAGTAATCACAAAATGGTATTTTCTGGACCTGGGGGAGGCGGAATCGGTTTAGGATCCTGCACCTACGTGATGAGACGGGCTGGGTGGGACTTGATGGGTTGACGGAAAACTACTCCCTGCCGGCGCCTCAGCTTCTGGGAATCCCTTCAGCTTACACATTTTCAGAAATCTATAGGCAGGTCATCTGAGACCTCTAGACCCCTGACCCCATTTGAACAGGTATGCACGGGGAGTGGCCAGTTCAGGGGGGCTCTGGCGTTTGCGTATTCGCTGGTGATCTCCCCGCCAGATTCTTTTTCGCCCTTATTCGTGTAAAGCTGGGAGAGGGATCTGAACAGGAACTTTACGGAAGAGCAGAAGCAGCCAATGCTTCAGCTGGCCCATAAGTCCTCCATGTCTAGCAGGTACCAGGAAGCGTCCTACAAGATCCTTACCCGATGGTATTTAGTACTGACTAGATTATCCAGGATGTTCCCCTCCTCATCTCCCCTCTGCTGGAGATGCTCATGAGCTAGGGGCACAATGCTGCATATCTTTTGGGAATGTGAGAGGCTCTCTGGGTTCTGGGGGAATGTGAGAGAGATAGTACAGACCCTGACGGGCATTGACTTGGGCGAGGACCCGGCAGCGTACCTCCTCAATCTGGCCCCCACCTCTCTCCGGAGGCGTGGCAAGTCTCTGCTCGCTCCGCTTTTGAATGTCGCACGGACCTGCATCCCGGCTTGCTTGAAATCCCCTGACCCTCCAACCACTGAGCTGTGGCTTACCAGAGTCAGAGATATTGGCAGGATGGAGGAGCTCACTGCCTTGCTAAAGGGTAACTCAGAGAAACACAGAGAGATATGGCGTGAATGGGATTGGTTTACCCTGTCAGCGGAATATCTGGAATACCTGAAGAGGTAGCGGTTGACTCGGGCGGAGAGGACCACGCCTCCTGTATGGGGGGATAACCTGCATTCCTCTAATAAAAACTACAATTTAAAAAAAATTGTTGCTAATGGCACAAACACAAACTATTCAAGGATGCATAGATCCTAACAGGGTAAAAACAGGAGGGTAAGGCAGGGTATAAGAGCAGGGAGAGTGTTCGGGTTTTCCAAACACAGGGGGGGGAAGGGAAACGGTGCTGGAGGATACAATACACCACGCGCGAGCCAGTGTAATAACCATGGTGCAGGAACTTATGGCCTTAGGGAGACTCCAGGATAGACTTACACTCATCAGAGTCTAAAAACAGCATCCAATTATACTAGATGGTGGTGAATTTTTCAGACCCCCCCGTCTCTCGTCAGTATAAGACTCTCGAAGCGCATGATATCGTTCACCTTCAAAACCCAGGTTGCTGCCTCCACATCAATGGAATGCACGCCTTGGCTGCATTCAGTAGCTGACATTGGAGAGATTTCTTATATCCCTTAAAGGGGGAATTGGTTAGGTGAAGTAAACACGCACCCAGGTTGTCAGGTAAGTGATATTCCGATACAGCGTTTGTTATCCTCCTGACGGGGGCCCCAAAAAGGTTGAATCTTAGGACATGACCAGAAAATGTGTAGTAGGTCACCCCTCTCCGCACCACATCTCCAGCAATTAGTCAACGAGCCAGGGGCCCACTTACCGACTAAGGTGGGGACTGCATACCAACGGGTAAGTAGCTTATAACTGCACTCCTGGAATTTGGTACAAATGGAGGTTTTGTGTGGTGCGGAGAGAAGCCTCTTGATCTGGTCTGGTGACAGAGAGATACCCAGGTCTCGTTCCCACTTTCTAACGTATAGCGGCACCTCATCAGTCATGGGGGAGATAAGTAGCTTGTACATGAGGGAGAGAACGTGTTTCTCTGTATTATTCTCGGTGTGCCACACACCCCGCTTCACCTCTAATATTCTTCACGATTGGGTTACTCACCGCCAGGTGATGCTGTTGCAGAGAGGAAGTCTTGTAACGAGCCCCCTTCCGGCCTATATATACCTGGCACCTCCCATTTATCACCAGTGTTTTTCTCTCTGCATGACGACAAGACAGAAGATTGAAATCTCCTGCTTGCAGGTAGCCGGGGACTTACCCCGGCACCCCCTTTTGGTCTATTTCTGCCCGGTTTTGATTGTTACCTTTGTGGTTAAATGGAAGCCTCCCAGCCTTGGCTGCTCACTGGGCAATTGGTAGATGGCACTATTATCTCCTCCGCTCGACCCCCTGTTTTGGGGGCAATGCGGCTGTCCGGCATGGTGATCCGGATTTGGGATGCCCCTGTCCCGAGGTTCCCCTTGGCCCCTTACTCTCCCGTTACGGTCCCTTCTCCCTTCACTATGGGGGGGGGGGTAGAGGGATGTGTATTTGTATGTATGTTTTTACTGTATGTTTATTTCATGTGTTTACTTATTCAACATTTGTCAGGCTGCACCGCAAGCAAGGGTGCGTTTGGCCTGACTAAATTCCTCCTTACATGGCACGTATCCTCTGGCAGTTTCTGTTATTTCTGTGGGCTGCTGCTGGCCTGTATGGCCAGAGTTTTGGGGTCAGCTTTAAGGGTGGCCGGGGCGGGCTGCGCTGTGACAGGCTTGCCTGAGGCTGCCTGCGCCTTTCCCAGGCTGTACAGCTCCCCTCCCCCTCCCCCCCCCTCGTCTCCTTTTTTAAAATGGCCGCCGCTTGGCGGGCCGCGTGTCAGTGTTTGGTGGGCAGCGCAGGCTGCCTAGGAACTCTCGTTTCCCCCTCCCCCCTTCTCCCTTTACTGAGGGCATTGCTGGCCCTCTTGTTGTTTCGGCACCGCCGTCTGGCGGGCCGCACTGTTCAAATTCGGCGGGGGGGGGCGGGGCCCGGATGACGTCAGGGGTGGGGGCGTGGTTCTGGCGGCGGCGTCATCTTACCCGGCCCCAGCCGCACTTCCTTCCTGTTATCAGGAGGACACTTGCGGGGCTCTCAGCCGCATATGTGTGTTGTGGCTGCTGCTGCTGCTGCTACTGGCCGCTCCGCCGCTACTTCCACTACTGCCGCCCTGCCGCTACTGCTGCTACTGCCGCCTTCGCTGCTTCTGCTGCTACTGCTGTTTGCATCTCCTGAACATCGCTGAACATTGCTGCCTGTCTTTCTACCATTTCTACTGGTCGGGTGCCTGGGCTTTTTAGCCTTACTTGGGCAGGTAAGCGGCCTCACCTTGCGTGGCGCCGTCTATTTTTATCATGTCTGACTGTTTATTTTTAAAAAAAAAAAAAAGGAGAAATACTTATATTTAATAAGGAAAGGAGGAAAATCAGAGGCCAGTTTTCTTTTGCCTCTTTAAAGCACTCTGGTGCTGTGCATTATCATGTGTGCATGAATGTTGTATTGCATGTTGCCATTTGTTTCTGGGGGTCTTACTGTTGTTTTTTTTCTTCCCCCACAGATCCTGGGATTCCCTCAATACAGTGGCCTCCCGGTTCTATTTTGCCTGGCTAGTCCTTTTTTCTCTAAATTGGGACATATTTATATGTTTATATATATATATACATATATATATTTAAAAAAAAAAAAAAATTAAATTGTAGATATACGATATAATGATTTATTAAGTTAATTATTTTTAAAGGGGATCTTTATTATAAATTAAATCCTCCCTCCCGGGACTTTTACATAAAAGGGGCATCCCGGGTGGCTTATGCCTTAAACCCAGGATTTTGCGAATACCATAAATCACCATATGGAGGCTTCCGATAATACCGGAAATGGTTCTTCTGGGCCATCTAGGGTGTGTGGAGGCTGTGGGACTCCGCTCCCAGGCGATGATGTTATATTATGCATTCCTTGTGCAAGGCAAAATATTGCGCGTCAGTCCGTCGCTCCGGCTGCTGGCTCTTCGCAACTTCCATCATCCCCTACCCCTCCCTCCCTGTTCCAGACCCCGTGTGACATTGTCAAAGGTGGGGATTCGCAATCCGAGGTGTCTGCACGGTTAGCCAACCTCGAGAAGATAATTTCCATTAAAGCAGGGTTGAAGGCCACTGCGAAACGGAAGCACCTTTCTCCTGTACCTCCGGCTTCACAGGATGAAGTATGTGAGCCAGTAGATTGGTCCGATTGCTCCCTGGACAAGGAGGGAGAATTCCTGGTGGAGTCAGATGAGCCTGCAGATCAGCTTGCGGCTGATGCTATTGGCGATTTGTCTGCGGGGGTTTCCCTTGACACCCCCTCCATTCTGGCTCAAATGTTTGAAATTTTGAATTTAGATCCGCCTGAGGCTGTCACCCTGCCAAAGGGTCAGTTGTTTAATGTGCCTCAGCCGCGTTTGGTTTTTCCCAGACAACAACACTTTGAGAGGGTTGTGCTTAAGGAATGGGAACATCCCACGCGGTTAACTGGAATTCCTTCCAGTTGGGAGAAACGTTATCCTTTTCCGCCAGAATTGGTGAAGCTTTGGTCGGTTCCTCCTGACGTCGATACCCCTGTGCTAGGGCTCTCTAGCACGGCTATGGTGCAGTCTTCTGAAACCACTGCCCTTAAGGATGGTGAGGATCGTCGGATTGACCAGTACGCTCGCCATGGTTTTATTAATGCCGGATCAACGATGTGCCCGGTGTGTGCTTCGGCGCTTCCTCTATTGGCGGTTAGATCTGTTGTTCAGGATCTGTGTGTGGATCTTGATCCCACTTGTAAGGAGTTTACTGCTCTCAGGCAGTGTGAGTCTTTTGTTTCCTATGTTCTCTCCGCTCAGAACGATGCGCTGGCTATGAGTAGCAGGACAGCGGCAATGCTGGTGGCTATTCGTCGGGCAGTATGGCTGCGCCAGTGGTCGGCGGACGTAGCTTCTAAAAAGGTGCTCACAGCTCTCCCCTTTTTGGGATTGCGACTGTTTGGTGATAAAATTGATTCAGTTGCAAAAGGTGGTAAAATGCCGCAACGCAAGAGGCCTTGTCGTCCCTTTCGGGGGGCAAGTTCTGGTAGGCCTTCCTTTCGGGGATTCAGAGCGGGTAGGGGGGCTGGTAAGCCCGCTCAGCAATGAGGGGCTGCCCTCACCCGTGCGGGTGGGGGGACGATTGCGACACTTCTCCCAGGTTTGGGACCAGGAGGTTCCGGACAGATGGATCCGGGAGGTAGTGTCGTCCGGTTACAAGCTGGAATTCGAGTCTCGCCCTCCTTCACGGTTCTTTCGGTCTCGGGTGCCCATTGATCCTTTGGCCGCACAGGGGCTCCTGGCGTCGGTAAAGAATCTGTTAGAAATGGCGGTCATCCGGCCGGTACCGCGCTTAGAGATGGGCCTCGGTTTCTACTCCAATCTTTTCGCAGTCCCCAAAAAGGACGGGCCGGTTCGTCCCGTCCTGGACCTGAAATTATCCGTTTTCGGAAGTTTCGCATGGAAACTTTACGTACGGCCGTCGGTTCCCTTCGGCAGGGGGACTTCATGACGTCCATAGACATCAAGGATGCTTATCTTTATGTTCCCATCTTCCATGCTCATCAACGTTTTCTTCGATTCGTGATGGAAGATCAGCATTTTCAATTCGTGGCACTTCCGTTTGGCCTTACCTCGGCTCCAAGAGTGTTTACCAAGGTGCTGGCAGGGGTGATGGCCATTTTCAGATCTCGGGGCATTCGTGTCGTACCTTATTTGGACGACCTTCTCATCATGGCTCCGTCACTCAATCAATCGGAGACAGACACCAGGATGGTGGTCTCCACGCTGGAAAGCTTTGGTTGGGTGATCAACTTCCCCAAGTCCTCCCTCGCTCCGGCCAGGGTGGTGTCCTTTCTGGGGATGCAGTTGGACTCTCATCAACACAGAGTGTTTCTCCCCCAGTCCAAAATTCATCTGATTCAGGAGTTGGCTCGGGTCCTTCTTTCCAATCCTCGGCCGTCCATCCGTCTGGGGATGAGGCTGGTAGGGTTGATGGTCGCCTCTTTCGAGGCAGTTCCTTTTGCTCAATTTCACACGAGGATGCTTCAGCTTTATCTGTTGGCGTCCTGGGACCGGCAGCCTCGGTCGCTGGATCAGCCCTTCCAGTTGTCCTTCCGGGTCCGGCAGTCCCTCCAGTGGTGGTTGGTCTCGGCCAATCTCGTGAGGGGCAGGTCCTTCCTGACCCCTCTTTGGGAAATTGTCACCACGGACGCCAGTCTTTCGGGATGGGGCGGATTCTGGAAGGAGCTTCAGTTCCAGGGGCAATGGGGACCTCAAGAGTCCCACTTACCCATCAATGTTCTGGAACTGAGAGCCATCCGTCGGGTGCTTGCTCTCCTGACTCATCACGTTCTGGGCCTTCCAGTCCAGGTGCGTTCAGACAATCGAACAGCGGTTGCTTACATCAATCATCAGGGAGGGACTCGCAGTCTGAGTCCTCTCAGAGAGGTGTCCCTGATCCTGACCTGGGCAGAGGCCCATGTTCCTTGTCTCTCGGCGGTATACATTCCAGGAGTGGAGAACCAGGAAGCGGACTGGTTGAGCAGGGGCTCTCCCCGTCTGGGAGAATGGGCTCTCCATCCTCAGGTTTTTCGCTC
Source organism: Gastrophryne carolinensis (assembly GCA_027917425.1). NCBI lineage: Eukaryota > Metazoa > Chordata > Amphibia > Anura > Microhylidae > Gastrophryne > Gastrophryne carolinensis. Next base: position 123,162,081 of record CM051243.1, on the reverse strand, counting down.
ACTGTGTCTCCGATGGGGGACACCAGAGGTGTACCTGTTTGTCTCTCGTCACAGTCACAGGCTCCCGAACTTCGTGTCGCTCTCCCGGGATCCTCTGGCTCTGGCAGTGGACGCCATGTCCCTGAGCTGGGGGGATCTGGGATTTCTATACCTGTTTCCTCTGATACCCATGCTGGGCAGGGTGGTTCGGAAGTTGGCTCTGGAAAGGGTGTCCGCCGTTCTCGTGGCCCCAAGGTGGCCAAGGCGAGTGTGGTTCGCAGACATCGTTCGGCTGGCAGTGGACCAGTTCGTTCTGCTTCTTCGGCCCGATCTGCTCACTCAGGGTCGGTTGTGTTACCCCAATTTACCAGCGCTGGGTTTGACGGCCTGGCTGCTGAAACCTCCATCTTGAAGGAGGAGGGGCTTTCTGACTCAGTCGTTAAGACTTTGATCAGTGCCCGGAAGAGGTCTTCTTCTATCATCTACTATAGGACTTGGAAAGCCTATATCGCTTGGTGTGAGATTAGATCCTTTCCTTGTAGGGTCTTCTCGGTCTCCAGGATTCTGGAGTTTTTACAATCTGGGCTGCACTCTGGTCTTCAGCTAAGTACTTTGAAAGGGCAAGTTTCTGCCTTATCTATCTTTTTTCAGAAGCGTTTTGCGCTTCATCCTTTAGTTACATAGTTACATAGTTACATAGTTAATACGGTTGAAAAAAGACATATGTCCATCAAGTTCAACCAAGGGTGTTGGGGTAGGGGGAAGTTATTTTTTATTTCATAGGGGAAGCTATTTATTTTATTTTTTGTCTTTATTTTTTTTGTTGATAACCACTAGTAGTAACTGTTAATGTTATTTTCTTCAAAATAAGCATCTAATCCTTTTTTTAAGCTGTCAGCGGTTGATGCTGTAACAAGCTTCTGTGGGAGGCTATTCCATAGATTTATAGTTCTTATGGTAAAAAACGATTGTCGCCTCCGGAGACTAAATTTCTTTTTTTCCAATCGAAGGCAGTGCCCCCTTGTCCTTAGAGAGGATTTTACGTGAAATAGTGTTCCCCCATATTTTTTGTATGGTCCATTTATATATTTATACAAGTTAATCATGTCCCCCCGCAATCGCCTCCTCTCAAGACTAAACAGATTTAATTCTCGTAATCTTTCCTCATAACTAAGATCTTTCATTCCCTTTATTAGTTTGGTGGCTCTCCTTTGCACCCTTTCCAGAGTCAGGGCGTCCTTTCTATGAACGGGTGCCCAGAACTGGACGGCATATTCCAGGTGAGGGCGCACCAGTGCCTTGTAAAGAGGCAAAATTACATCTCTATCCCGTGATTCCATGCCTCTTTTAATGCATGATAATATCTTGGTGGCCTTGGAAGCAGCTGCTTGGCATTGCATGCTGTTATTTAGTCTGTGATCTACTAGTACCCCCAGATCCTTCTCACCAAGTCACTCTCCCAGTCTTACTCCCCCGAGGACATATGTTGCCTTCGGGTTATTAGACCCCAAGTGCATGACTTTACATTTTTCCACATTGAACTTCATTTGCCAAGTGGATGCCCAGACACTCAATGTGTCCAAGTCAGCCTAAAGCTTGTGAACATCTTCAATAGACTGCACTGTGCTACATATCTTTGTGTCATCTGCAAAAATAGAGACAGTGCTTTTAATTCCATCTTCTATGTCGTTTATAAACAAGTTGAATAATAGTGGGCCCAGCACTGAACCCTGGGGTACACCGCTTACAACTGGTAACCATTCAGAGTAGGTATCATTAACCACAACTCTCTGCACACGATCCTTCAGCCAGTTTTCAATCCAGTTACAAACTGCGTTTTCTAATCCTGAAGATCTCAATTTCCCCAATAAGCGTCTATGGGGGACAGTGTCAAATGCTTTTGCAAAATCCAGAAAAACTATATCCACAGCCGCCCTTCTGTCCAGGCTTCTACTCACCTCCTCATAGAAGCCAATCAGGTTAGTTTGGCAGCTTCTGTCCTTAGTAAAACCGTGTTGGTTGTCACTTATAATATTATGGATAGTTACATATTCGTGTATGTTGTCCCTTAATAGTCCCTCAAGCAATTTCCCCACAATGGATGTTAAGCTAACAGGTCTGTAATTGCCCGGAGAAGACCTAGAGCCCTTTTTAAAAATGGGCACCACATTTGCCCTGCGCCAGTCCCTTGGCACTATACCAGTTGCTAGTGAGTCTTTAACCCTTTTGGTGCCAAGCACGTAACACCTACGTGCTGGCTTGGCTGGGCCTTAAGTGCCAAGCCCGTAGGTGTTACGTGCTTGACTTTCCTCGCTTCTAGTTTAAAAAATAAAAATCAAAAATACTCACCTGACCCCTTGTTGGATCCGGCCGGGTCTCCTCTTTAATTTGGTGCCATCCGATCCCCCGTGGGGGGTCGGATGGCTCCAGGAGAGCCCCCGGAATAGGCCGCCCCCCCCCCCCCGCTTCTGCAGCAGCAGCTGCTAACTGTAAAAAAAAAATAAAAATAAAAATGACATTCACTTACCTGTGTGTGCGCTGGCTCCCGCTGTCCCTCCTCTTCACCTGGGGGGCCTCCGATCCCCCCCCAGGACTTACCGTTCTTCAGGAGAGAGCCTGGGAGGCTCTCTCCTCTCTTCTTCAAGATGGCGGCCGCCATCTTGCCTCTAAGCCCCGCCCCCTTGGGGGCGGGGCTTATGACGTCATCCCGGTCCCGATCACCGGCTTCAGCTTTCTCAGCTTCTCAGATGCCGGTGATCGGTGCCCTGGAAGGAGGTGACAGGAGATCCTCTGATCTCCTGCCTTCTCCTTCTCTGGATGCCGATCACCGGCATCTGTCAGCTGAGCGGCGAGGGACAAGAGCTTGCAATCGAAGGTAAGTACAGTAAAAAAAAATTTTTTTTTTTTCTAATAAAATACTTTTTATTATTGTGTGGTGTTTTTTTTTCACATTAACCCTTTGTGAGCTGGTAAGGGGTCCATGAGACCCCTTATACCAGTTCACAAGGCTGGGGGGGTGGCAAGTCACCTGCCCTAGCGGGTGGCTTGCCATTAACCCCCGCACCCCCATTACCTGCCTCCCCAAAGGCCAGGGGGGGGCAGAAGAGCCCGGGCCCACATAGGCTATGTGGGCTCGTAGGCTGCAGGGTGGGGGGGCCACCAAAGCTGGCCCCCCCACTCTGTGCCTACAAGCCCCCATAGCTGGTCCCGGGCTGGTTACTTTGGGTAAGGGGGACCCCACGTCATTTTTTTTTTTGGATTTTTAAGGGTTTTTAACCCTTAAAAATCCAAAAAAAAATGGGGTCTCCCTCCCCGGGAAGGGGGACCCTATGTCATTTTTTTTTTTGAATTAACCATTTGTCATCCAGCAGCTATAAAAGGCTTCTGGGCAGGAAAGGGTGTCTACCTATACATATGTGGTATCGCTGTAACCGGGAGAAATTGGGGTTTCTCACGCAATAAGATTTTATTGACAAACTTACATTTTTTATTACAAAAAACTCGACAAATTGTAAAAAAATATATTTTTTTTAATTTTTTTCACACATTTCACCCAAAAATGTTGAGAATACACCTAAAAAATACAAACAAGACATTTCATGTTAAAGCCCAGACTCTGTTGAAAAAAACAATATATAATTATCCTGGGAAATCCCTGGAAATCCTTTCAAAAATGACAGTTGAACATGTGTAGCGCGAAACAGTCAAACTCAGTCTGGCAACAGGGAGTGGCAAATGCTGCAGGTAGGCTGGCAGCGAAAGGGTTAAAGATCAACAACAACTTTTTTCCAGGGGGTTACGCATGTGCGGCCTCCCAGGGATCCATTGGGATTTGAATTTGGTTCTTTCTGCTCTGCAGGCTCCTCCTTTTGAGCCTCTGCAAGATATTGCTTTGTCTACCCTGACTCAGAAGATTGTCTTCTTGGTAGCTATCACTTCGGTCCGGCGTGTCTCGGAGTTGGCGGCCTTGTCTATCCAGGCGCCTTACTTTGAGAGGCATCAGGATAAGGTGGTCTTTCGGTTCAAGCCAGACTTTCTTCCTAAGGTTGTTTCTGCTTTTCATTTGAATCAGGATATTGTTCTTCCCTCCTTGTGTCCTAATCCTAAGAATGACAAAGAGAGGGTTTTGCATTGTTTGGATGTAGTACGCTGTGTTAAGTACTACTTGATTATCACGTCTCCTTTTCGTAAGACGGATGCCTTTTTTGTTGTGCCCTGTGGGCCTAAGAAGGGTTTGGCACCAGCCAAATCTGTCATTAGCAAATGGATACGTCAGGCCGTTATTGCAGCCTATTCTGCTAAGGGGAAAGTTCCCCCTTTTCGTATCACTGCTCATTCTACTCACGCCGTTGGAGCGTCTTGGGCTTTTCAGCACCAAGCTTCTGTTGAACAAGTTTGTAAGGCCGCCACTTGGTCTTCTGTTCATACTTTTTCTAAGTTTTACAAAGTTGATGTGCGAGCCTCAGCGGATGCTGTTTTTGGCCGCAAAGTTCTGCAGACTGCAGTCATTTAAGTTATGCTTCACCTTGCCTTGGGATGCCCATCCCTTGTGGACACTGCTTTTGGATGTCCCAATCGTGAAGAATATTAAAGGTGAAGCGGGGTGTGTGGCACACCGAGAATAATACCATTTTGTGAGTACTCACCTGAAAAATGGATATTGTCGGTGTGCCACACACCCCGCTTCACTCCCACCCTTTTCGGTATCCCGAATCCTTTATATGGTGAAGCTTTTATTTATTTTGAGGTTACCGTTAATTACTGGTACCTTGTCTTTCTGCTTTTTAAATCACTGGTGATAAATGGGAGGTACCAGGTATATATAGGCCGGAAGGGGGCTCGTTACAAGACTTCCTCTCTGCAACAGCGTCACCTGGCGGTGAGTAACCCAATCGTGAAGAATATTAAAGGTGAAGCGGGGTGTGTGGCACACCGACAATATCCATTTTTCAGGTGAGTACTCACAAAATGGTATTATTGCTCGTGCAGATTTCCTCAAAGGTCATAAGAGGCCTGTGTCTGGTGGGTAGGTCCCCAAGGGACCTTAGGAAATGCCGGAGCTGAGTGCTCTGCCAACTCGACCATTCCGAAAGCCCCTTGGCTTGAGCTAATGATGATAGATCTGCCCATCCACCCTCCGACCAGAAATGTTTAACTCTATAAATGCCCGCCCTTCTCCATTCCTTCGATCTTGGCCCCTCACAGCCCGGGGGGAAGTTTTGATTGCCCAGGACAGGAATCAAAGAGGAGGGTCCTATATAGGCACCAGTCAACTATTCTCCCTAGGTGCACAGCAGAGTGGTACCTCACGGGGTCCGGGAACCCTATCCCCCCGTTCTCCTTCGTCTTGGTGAGCCTATCTCTGTCAATTCTGTGCTGTTTTCCTCCCCAGACAAATTTGGCAAAGAGGGTTCTAACCTCACGAAGAAAGGCTTGTGGGATTGCGATTGGGAGGGCCTGTAGAAGGTATAACAGCCTAGGGAGAAGGTTCATCTTAAGAGCGTTGCAGCGCCCGAACCATGACAATTTTCCAAGAGACCATTTTGGGATATCTTCCTGAAATTTTTTAAGGAGAGGGGGGAAGTTTAGGCTAAATATTTTGGAGAGGTCACATCCAATTTTAGTCCCCAGGTAAGTAAAATTTTCTTTGGCCCATTGAAGGAGAACGAGCTCCGCAAGCGGGTGAACCTTTCTATTGGGATATTAATATTATGTATTTCTGATTTAGAATAATTAATTTTATAGCATTTCCATTAGGTTAGGTAGTGTAATTTCTGGGCCTGATAGGCAGAAGATTAGGTTGTCCGCATATGGAGCCACTTTATATTCCGTCTCCGCACCTCTCAGGCCTCTGATATCTGGGTGTCTGCGAATCCTGCAAAGTAGTGGTTCAAGGGTCAGAATAAAAATCAGGGGAGACAGCGGGCACCCCTGTCTCGTCCCATTGGAACTAATGAAAGAATCACACGAACCAATGCCGAAGGGCCTTCGGAAAGGCTGAGTATCTAACTTTCAGCATTCAGACCTAGACCCAAGTGATAGAAACATAGAAGGTTGACGGCAGAAGGAGACCATACGGTCCATCTAGTCTGCCCTTATGTGTATACTGTATGTACTCTTTATCTTAGGATAGATGTGTGCTTATCCCAGGCATGTTTAAATTCAGTGACTGTTGATTTTTCAACTACCTCTGCTGGAAGTTTGTTCCAAGCATCTACTACTCTTTCTGTAAAATAATATTTTCTAACATTGCTCCTGATCTTCCCCCCGACTAGCTTCAGGTTGTGCTCCCTTGTTCTATCATTAAGTTTCTTCTTAAAAACACTTCCCTCCTGAACCTTATTCATTCCTTTCACAAGGTCTCAATCATGTCCCCCCTCTCCCTTCTTTCCTCCAGACTGTACAAATTAAGTTCTTTAAGTCTCTCCTGATAAGTTTTAAGTTTAAGTCCTTCCACCATTTTCGTTGCCCGCCTTTGGACACGTTCTATTTGAATAATGTCTTTTTGCAGGTAAGGTCTCCAGAACTGCACACAGTATTCTAGCTGTGGCCTTACCAGAGCTCTATACAGCGGCATCACAACCTCCCTCTTCCTACTGGTGATGCCTCGAGCTATGCAGCCGAGCATCCTGCTTGCTTTTCCCACTGCCTGGCTACACTGTCCACTCATCTTGCAGCTATCAGTAATCAGTACCCCTAGATCTCTCCCTAAATGTAGGGTGGCCTTCATAAAAAGGCAATTGACCCTATAAAATGCCTTCTCCGTGTCGGTCGCGAGGAGAAGGGCCTGAATGTTTTTCTATCTGCTGTATGGATTAGGTTCAACACTTTAATAGTGTTGTCCCTTGTTTCCCTGTGTGGCATGAAACCTACTTGATCTGACCCGATTGCGTGGTGGAGGTGTGGGGCAATTCTGGTGGCCAGGACTTTGGCGAATATTTTAATATCTGAATTTAAAAGCGATATAGGTCTGTAGCTGCCACATTGCGAGGAATCTTTCCCCTCTTTCGGCAGCACAGAAATGAACACCCTTAGGGTGTCAGTCGGGAAGGAACCCCCGCCTCTGACTAAGTTGAAGGCCGACAGCATTCTGGTGGCCAAGATTGGCATAAGTCGTTTATAGTAGAGTGCCGGGAGCCCATCTGGACCCAGAGCTTTCCCGCTCGCTGTCCCTGTGATCGCCTTCTGTAGCTCCATCAAAGAAATGGGATCCTCCAAACCCTCGACCACTTCAGGTGGCAGGCTGGGCATCCCTGACTCTCTGATAAATTTAGCTATCACGGCCGTCTGGTCAGGTCTCCGGTCTTTCGGAAGGTTATATAAGGATTGGTAAAACCTCCTGAAAGACTCTGCAATCTCACTCATCAGGTGTCTGACCCGACCATCCGAGTCTGTGATTTTCAGGACATAGGTCTTTGCCCTCTCTGATCGCAGGGCCCTAGCCAAGAGCCTGCCACACTTGTCCCCCGACTCGTAGAAGGCTCTCCGTCATTTGGTCAATTGAGCCTTCAACTTATCACAACTCAGCGTTTTAAGCTGTTCCCTCAATGACGTCAGAGTTGCAAGATGGGCGGCTGCCAGGGACTGTTTGTGAAGTTTTTCAAATTTTCTGATCTCTGCCAGGAGTTCCATTGTGAATTTTGCTTTTTCCTTTTTGATTCTGGAACCGATTTTGATAAATATCCCCCGAATGAAACACTTATAAGATTCCCATAAGACCCCAGGACTTATCTCAGGGAAGGAGTTTAACCCTTTAACCGCCAGCCTACCTTGAGATTTTGTCACCCTTTGTTGCCAGATTATTTTGCACTATTTTGCGCTCCCCATGTTCAACTGTGATTTTTGAAGGGATTTCCAGGGATTTTTCAGGAAAGTGATATATTGTTTTTTTCAGTAGAGCCTGGGCTTTAACATGAAATGTTTTGTTTGTCATTCTCAATATTTTTGGGTGAAAATTGTGCAAAAAAATAAAAAAACTATTTTTTACAATTTGTAGTGTTTTTTTGTAATAAAAAATGTAAGTTTGTCAATAAAATCTTATTGCGTGTGAAACACCAATTTCTCCCGGTTACAGCGGTACCACATATGTATAGGTAGACACCCTTTCCAGCCCAGGAGACTCCCCCAAACTGAAACAACGCTTTAAGAGATTTTCAGATAAAATACAACTATGCTATGCAATATGCGCACCTTGCAGTTTTTCAAGAAAAACAACCCTTTACATTTGACATACCCCCCACAAACTATATATTCCCTAGAAGAATACACCTCAGGCTTTCTAGGCGTACCAGGCTTGTTGACATGGGTGCAGTTTTCTGGAAGTAATTCCTCAATGTATTCTTTGGTTGCACAGGGTTTCCCTAAAAATGAATAAAAAAGCAGAATCAAAACCACATTTTCCTAAAAAAAACTATATGCAAACCAGAAAAAAACTGAAAATCTGAAAAAGCAACATCCCCCAAACAGAATGATTCCCAACATGCATAGGTTCTGTCAAGGAAAGAGTTGCCAAACACACCAAAGTAAAGCATGCGCATAACAGTAATTTTACTTCAGAATTTCAGCTCTGCAGACAAAGTGCGCACCTTGTGCTTTTTCTACCAAACCAACCCTTTACATTTGGAATATCCCCCATAAACCATATATTCTATGGAAGTACACATGTTAAGCTTTCTAAGTGTACCCAGCTTGTTGTAGTGGGCTCATCTTTCTGGAAGTAATATCTCGAAGAATTCTTAGGTTGCACAGGGTTTCACAAAAAAATTTATAAAAAAGCAGAATAAAAAACACCATATGCAAATAAGAAAAAACAAGCTAAATCTAAAAGCGCAAGGTCTCCCGAGCAGAACAATTCCCAGCATGCATAGGTACCTGTAACCTTTTGACTGCCAGTCTACTTGAGATTTTGTCACCCTCTGCTGACAGGATATTTTTCACCATTTTGCATGTTTAACTGTGATTTTTGCAGGAATTTCCAAGAAAATTGCATATTTTCTTTTTGTGGCAGAGTTTAGGCTTTAACATGAAATGTCTTGTTTGTATTTTTTCTACTTTTTTAAATATTTTTAAATAAATAAGTAAAAAAAAATAAAAAAAAATATATTTTTTAAATTGTCTCCTTTATTTCAACAAAAACATTTATTTTATTAAAGAAAACCATATTGCATGTGAAAGCCCCATTTCTCCCGATTACAATGATACCACATATGTATCAGTAGCCCCCCGTTCCTGTCCAGGTGAAAAAAAAATGACATAGGGTCCCCCCTCCCAGGGAGGGGGACCCCATTTTTTGGGGGGATTTTTAAGGGTTAAAACCCTTAAAAATCCCAAAAAAAATGGCGTGAAGTCCCCCCTACCCAGCGTAACCAGCCTGTGACCAGCTATGGGGGCTTGTAGAACAGGGCGCAGGGGCCAGCTTTAGTGGCCCCTGGCCCTGCCGGCTACAAGCCATCATAGCCTAGGGCCACGGCTCTTCTGCCCCCCCCCCCTGGGCTTTGGGGAGGCAGGTAATTTGGGGGGCCAGGGGTTAATGGCAAGTCACCCGCTAGCCGCAGGTGACTTGCCAGACCCCCGAGCCTTGTGAACTGGTATAAGGGGTCTCATGGACCCCTTACCAGTTCACAATGGGTTAACAGTAAAAAAAAACAAACACACACAGTTTGCAAATAACTTTATTAAAAAAAAAAAAAATGTTTACTTTACTCACCTCCGATCTTCATATGCAGTGTCCCGCGGTGATCTGATTGATGCAGGTGACAGCTGGGCAGAGAAGGGGGGAGGCAGGCGATCGGAGGATCGCCTACCTCCCTCCTTCTCTGCCCAGCCGTCACCGGCATCTGACAGCTGAACTGCCGGGTGCCCCTATGACACCCGGCAGTGATGACATCGGCCCCGCCCCCCGAGGGCTAGAAGTAAAGATGGCGTGTCCCGGCATGATTCTGGAAGGACGTGGGTGATCCCTCTCCTGCCTCCCAGCCCCAAATTACCCCACTTATCGGGCGATTTGAAGAGCCAGAACACGATGTCCAGAGGGCAGAAGAAACACAGAGGGAGAAGAGATGGCGGCGGGGCGCCATCAAATCGGCGTCCCCCAGAAACAGTGAGGAGAAGGAGTGAGGCAGAGGAGATCAAAATGGCGGCGGAAGCAGCGTTTCACTGGCGTGGAACGTGCCACGTCTTCATCTTGTGACATCTCCGGTGAAGACATCGGGATGGAGGAGGCGCAGCGTCCCAGAGAGTGGAGCGGAGAGGAACCGCAGGCGAGAGCTGGCAGGCCGGAGCAGTGACAGAGGCCGTCACAGGTGGGTGGACCAAGATGGCGTCCGCCACCCACCAGATAGCACCCGCCGAGGACTCTGACAGAGCAGAGGGAGAACGCAGGGTGAGTGGAGTGAGTGGAGGGAGAACCCGGGGCCCTGTGCGGTGGTGGAGGGAGCGGGCTGAGAGCAGATACGCACCCAGAGGCTGCGGTGCGGGAACTGGAGGGGAGTAGCAAGATGGCTGCCGTCATCCCCCCCATCCAAAGGAGACAGCTGGATACAGGGGCAGCGATGCTGGCCCGCGCTTAAAGGCGCAGGAGGACTCGGGGGACACACTGACTGGCAGGGAAGAAAGACAGTCCCAGCACCCTCAGGAGGGGGAGAAAGGGGAAGACAGTGGGGGACATGACCTGCAGCCAGAACGGAGGAGCTATATGACAGGCAGGCAGCAGACACCACTATGTCCCGAAGGCAGGAGTCAGCAGGAAGCCTCAGAGCCACACACGCCCTAAAGAATTGGGGGAGACACGCTCTCCTCTAGGGGGACGGGTTCAAGACGCCAGAATCCGGGGCAGCACCGCGACACACCTGGGCAGATTTGCCTTCAGGCCGAGACCGGAGACAGGTCCGGAGTACCCCTCACATCCCCCCCAGCGATATACAGGGTTGACGCAAGGTGCCCAGCCAACAGCTCCCACTCAGAACCTGATGAGAACCAGCCCGGAAACAAAAGGTGGACAGTTTGCAAGGGGGAACACAGAGGTCCTCTTGAGGTCCCCGACGTCCCCACTCCAATGCTCCCCTGAAAGAACCCCAGCTGTTCAAAGCAGTAGCTCCATTATAATGTCGCCGGCGGCCCCTCTAGAGACCTCAGCGCTTGCCCCGGGAACCCCTGACTATTGGGGCTCAGATATTCAAGTTGAAATTCCCTCAGAGAAGAGGCTCCAAGACCGGCAGATTCAGATGGAAACTATCTCTCTGTTGAGAGGCATACCGTCGAAGTCAGAGATTGAAAATCTAATCGCAAAATATGAAGTGAAACACAGGCAGGAAATAGCAGCGGTTCGTTAGCTCAGGTCTCGTCCAGAGTCCAGGTCCTGGAGGCAGAGGGCCCAACCTACGATAGCCGAATACGGGCGTTTGAAGCTAGATGTGACTCCCAAGACGCCATAATTAGGACCTGTCACCTGCACCTTGACGACCAAGAAAATCGCAGCAGACGGAACAACCTAAGGATTAGGGGTATCCCAGAGCCGCAAGGTTCGGAAGATATTAAAGCGATGGTCACCACCATATTTAATGAAGTGCTTGAGAGGGATCCCTCCACCCCCATCGAACTTGACAGAGCACATAGGGCGCTCGGTCCCAGAAGCGAGAACCCAGCCTACCCAAGGGATATAGTCTGTAGGGTGCATCTTTTCACTCTGAAGGAGGAAATCCTAAGGAAAGCGTGGAACAAGGGTCCTATCAAATTCAAAGGAGCAACAATTCAAATACTACAGGACTTGTCCAAAAGGACTCTCCAAATGCGCAAAATGTTGAGACCACTGCTCGAGATCATCATCAACAAGGGTGCCACATACAGATGGGGGTTTCCTTTTCATCTGCTCGTCAAGAATGCTAAAGGAACATTTCTTCTGAAGACGCACCAGGACTTGAGGGAACTGTTTGGGTTCCTGGAGTGTGCCCCAATTAGCATCCCAGATTGGCTGGACCCTCATGGGCACCAGTTTCCGGAGCATCCGCCGAGAAGGAGAAACGTGCTTCTCCACGGCCTGGTTCACCTCTGGGTGTCAGTAACGGGGTGGAGGAGTCTTCGGGTGGCGGGAAGGCAATTGAAGTGGACTGGGAAAGCAACATCCGTGGGGGGGAGGCATCTGGTAGAAGGGTTTCCATCAGGGAGGAGGGTTCTGGGATCTCTTCTTCCGCTTGTGAGTGCCGTGTGGTGAAGGAGCTAATCGGGGGGTCCAGCTCGCTTGTGCCCCAAGCCCGGGTATTGAACATTGTCTGCCAGGTGGCTGAATCTTGATGGCCTCTCTCGCCCCAACTCTCCTGCGTATTCAAAACATGGGAGTTTTAAATTGCAGTTTAGTGGGGAATCCTCTGCCAGTTTGTAAGCTGCAAAAGATAGTTGTACACATTTAGCAAAATGGTGCCAATACAAGAAGAAGACAAATCTACAAAGTATACATGTACTTGTAATGACGCCGTTTATTTTCTTTCTTCCGTGCTGCATACTTGAGGTCAGATATTTTCCTTTGAATCTGCTCCACATCTTTGAGCTCTTCCACCGCTGCATTGACCTGTCTGGTGAGCTCCTCCAAAATTTCGGCTTTGCGCTGTTTGCTTGTAGCTTTGGATCTGCCCATATAGCTCATCATAATACAAGGTGAGGCCACTAGCCAATGCCAGAGTTTGGGCCTCCCCAAACCTGCCACTCAACTGGCCTCTGCGCAATGCGCGCCCTGTTGGTTGCGGTTCTGGCTCCTCAGTGTTTGGCGAAAAATCAGGGGACATTCTGGCCTGGCTGTGTTGGGGTGAAATTACGGACTGCTGGCTGGCTGCAGATTGAACCGGACTTGGAAAGGGACTGGGTGTTCGTGGCTGGGTGGCCACTGAAGTCGCAGGTGTAGATGTGGCATATGGTGAGTGCCTTGACACCTGTGCCGGTGGAGAATGTGGCCGAGGAGGAGAGGGTGTGGTTGAAGAAGTCGGGCTTGGGGCCCTGTGCCTCTGTGGGCCCTTAGAAGAAGCATGCCCCTTGGAGGTAGTAGGCCAGTCCAGGGGTGAGTTAAAAATAAAAATGGATTACCGCGCTAAAAATTTGTATATTTCAATAAACTCCTTTTTACAAGGTGGCACTGCTCAACGTGTTATAATCTGAATATCCCACAGATCTTAATAACAGTATAATAGAATAGTATCACACAGAGCAATTGAATTAAAATTTTCAACATAATTGATCATTGAAACATTAATAAAGTCCCATTCGTATCCCGTAGGTTCAAGCACAATGTCACCGTGGTTGGAATGGTCTTCAAATCACCAATACGCGTGCCCACCACCTCTTAGGTTATGCTCTTACCAGAGGGGGATTTAATTAATCGCCTTTTTGGATTTTGTATTATCACAGGATTTCCTCCTATATAGAAATATGGTTTTTCCTTGTGAACTCCACTTAGAATAAATCCCAATGTCCTCCTTCTTTTGTGTCACCAAATTTGTGTGCAAATGCCTTCACAAAAACTTATTTGGAGTTCCACCATAGAAACAAGAAGAGGGAGAAAGAGGGATCTAGCGCAATACGTTTTTAATAAACAATTAAAAGCTATAAAAAGTGCCAATCTCGCACTCACATTTAGACAATAAAACATGCGCATTGAATACCAGGAGCGGTTCTCACCCAACCTCTATTACATCGGCCGATAGTGAAAGGGATGGGGGTACCGCCTCCAATGAAAAGTTCCAAGGACTGCAAGATGAATACTGCTGGTGCTGCCGCTGTCCTCAGTAACGCGTTTCGTTGCTAATAGCAACTTCTTCCTGACTGATAGCGCGGCGGCATCTGCGGCGTTTTAAATGGTTAGAGATGAAGCGCGTTGGAAGACGTGTGACGTCATCGCGCGGTGTGTGAACTGAGTGGCGTATCGCCTGCCCAGTGTTTTGCTTGAACCTGGCTGATTGGAAGATCTACAAAGGAAGTTAGCCAATCAAGAAGCCGGATGGCAACCTCTTATCCATCCAATGCTATGCTTTGTTGGCGCGTTCAATACTGTGTGGCAGGCGAACTCACCAATCAGCTCAGCCTTTTCTAATGTTTACCTTTGGGCTGGCAGGCGCGTTCAATACTGCGTGACAGGACGCGCTCCTGTCACAGACAGATCATGCGCCTATGTATACTTCTTGGCTAAGCCATTTATTTACTCAGGTGTAAAGACTATTAGAAAACTAGCAAGTCTGTCAGCAGAGGTTATATTAGTCAGGTGAAAACCGCTCAGGTTTACAGATGATGACTCATTGAAATGGTTCAAATGTATTATACCATGCTCACTGCCCAGACTGTGTAAAACTGATACTGTAGTAATTCCAGGGGCTGTACAATTTCAAAGGGAGTCGTCGGGAGCTACCTTCTTTTTCATGGAGACCTAAACTTAGAACCTTACTTGTAGTGAAACTACTGTATTAGAGTGTATACTCATGGAGTTACCTCATATTTGATCCACAAATCATAGGCTGCTATGTGGACCAAAAGTGCAGGTTTTACTTCATGAGGACCTAAACCGCTTCATCATATAGTGAGAGGCCGTGGTACTCAATAGGTCCTAAGTGATAGTGGGTATATCCTAAGTGATTTAAACTAATAAGTTTGGTTGCACTAGACAACCAAATGCAAAGTGAATGAAACTTGGTGAATATAGGAATATTAAAAACAATAGGAGAATAAAGTGTTACTTGGTGAATGAAACTAAATTAAGCTATACCTGTGCTAGGAAGTGTCAATGAAGCAGTTTAGGTCAAACTCCACATTTAGACCTTTCGGTGTGAGAGTGTCCAGTGTATAGATCCATTGACTTTCCTTACGTGATAATTCCCTGACCATATTAGACCCTCTCCAGTGTTTGTCCATACGGTCTATTCCTACAAATGACATTAGACTAGGATCCTGTGAATGGCATTGTTTAAAGTGCGCTGATAAACTGTGCGTGTCCAACCCTTTTCTGATGTTATACACTTCAATGGGCGAGTGGTTCTTCCTACATACATTAATTTACAGGGGCACCATATTAAATATACTACCCCTACAGTCTGACACGATATAAATTTATTAATTTTGTAAATGTTTTGTGTTTGTAAATCTGTGAAGGTTTTTTTTAGGTTTTTCTATTGGAGTGCAGGTTCGGCAACCTGCACAGGTTCCACATTTATAGAAACCTACCAAGGGATTACTTACCAGGGTTATGGGTTTAGGAGGATCTACATAACTTTTGGTAAGTTTGTCCTTCAAGTTAGGGGCCTTGCGGTATATGATTTTTGGATGTTGTGGTAATGATGGTCCCAATACTGGATCACACTTTAAAATAAACCAGTGTTTAGTTAGTAATTCTTTAAGTTGTTTATGTTGTAAATTGAAAGTGGTTAGGAACGAAAAATCCATTTGTGCTGTCTTTGGTCTTTTAGTTGGAGCCTGTATCAAGGAGGTCCTCTCTAGTCTCCTTATTTGCCCCCTTTGTTCCTCAACCTCTCCCTTTGGATATCCTTTCTCTACAAACCTTTGAAATAATAAAGCTGATTGAAGATCATAGTCTTGTACAGACATACAGTTTCTCCTCACCCGCATGAACTGTCCCTTTGGGATAGCCTTTAGCCAGCTCGGGTGATGGCAACTGGATGATGGAACATATCCATTCCGGTCTGTACTTTTGAAATAAGTGGAACTTACTCACCTGTGTCCCTCTTTCTTGATAGTGAGATCTAGGAAATGAATGGATTCCTTATCTGTTTCAGCAGTGAACTCTAGGTTAAATGCATTGACATTTATTGCTTGAAGGAAATCTTCCATCTGTTCTTGGGGGCCATCCCAGATGCAGAACACATCATCTATATATCGCCACCAGCATGATAGCTGGGGCCAATTGTTTGTATAGATGAACTGTTCCTCCCACCACCCTACATATAGGTTTGCCATACTAGGGGCAAATTTGGCACCCATAGCTACGCCCGTTTTTTGCAGATAGAACTCTTCGGCGTACCAAAAATAGTTATGCCGCAAGGCAAATTCTAGGCAGGCGATGACAAACTCTATCTGGAGGAATGGTAGGGAGGATTTCTGGGTGAGGAAATGCTTCACAGCTGCCACCCCCCTTGTCATGGGGGATGACTGTATAAAGTGATGATAAGTCTGCTGTTATTAAGACGCTTTGTTCACTTATCTGCTGGTCAATTATTATTTGTAACACCTGTGAAGAGTCCTTCAGGTAAGCTGGAAGTTGTCTAACCAGATCTTGTAGGAATTGATCTATATATTCGCCTAGGCGGCATGTGACCGACCCAATCCCGCTGACTATGGGACGCCCGGGGGGTTTTTCTAGTCTTTTGTGGATCTTGGGTACTTGATATATTGTGGGTATCCGTGGGGCCATGGGGGTCAGATATTCTAATTCCTTTCTTGAAAGGATACCTTTTTCAAATCCCTCTAGCAGTAGTAGTTTTAAAGCCTTTTTATATTCCATAGTAGGATCCCCTTTTAGTTTTGTGTAGGTATTTGTGTCTGATAATAATCTAGACAGTTCCTCCAAGTAATCCACTTTGTTAAGAATGACCAGACCCCCCCCTTGTCTGCCGGCTTTATAATTATTACATGTTTTTGCTCCAATTCCTTGAAGCCTTTATATAGGGGAGCCGGCCATCGCTTTTTGTTAATTGTCATGGCCTTCAAATCTCTTATCATGACTCCTATAGCTGAGTTGGTTGAATTTAGAGGATTAAATAAAGATCTATTCTTTAGATTTGTATGTATAAAGGTCTCTGGTACTAGTTCTATACTATTTTGGGACTCTTGGTTCCCTTGAATTGTTTCTGATTGGCCCTCAATATTTGTAATTTGAGGCCTATTTAGAAAAAAAAATTTTATATTAAGTTTACGAACAAATTTCTGAAAGTCTATGAAGGTGTAAAATTTGTTTAGATTTTGTGGGGGTGCATACTTTAACCCCTTATCTAATAGTTGGAGTTCTTCCTTAGATAAACTAATTGAACTTAAATTAAATATACCTTCCCCTATAGGTGTCTTGGTCTTCTGGTACCTACACAAATACCTACACAAAACTAAAAGGGGATCCTACTATGGAATATAAAAAGGCTTTAAAACTACTACTGCTAGAGGGATTTGAAAAAGGTATCCTTTCAAGAAAGGAATTAGAATATCTGACCCCCATGGCCCCACGGATACCCACAATATATCAAGTACCCAAGATCCACAAAAGACTAGAAAACCCCCCCGGGCGTCCCATAGTCAGCGGGATTGGGTCGGTCACATGCCGCCTAGGCGAATATATAGATCAATTCCTACAAGATCTGGTTAGACAACTTCCAGCTTACCTGAAGGACTCTTCACAGGTGTTACAAATAATAATTGACCAGCAGATAAGTGAACAAAGCGTCTTAATAACAGCAGACGTATCATCACTTTATACAGTCATCCCCCATGACAAGGGGGTGGCAGCTGTGAAGCATTTCCTCACCCAGAAATCCTCCCTACCATTCCTCCAGATAGAGTTTGTCATCGCCTGCCTAGAATTTGCCTTGCGGCATAACTATTTTTGGTACGCCGAAGAGTTCTATCTGCAAAAAACGGGCGTAGCTATGGGTGCCAAATTTGCCCCTAGTATGGCAAACCTATATGTAGGGTGGTGGGAGGAACAGTTCATCTATACAAACAATTGGCCCCAGCTATCATGCTGGTGGCGATATATAGATGATGTGTTCTGCATCTGGGATGGCCCCCAAGAACAGATGGAAGATTTCCTTCAAGCAATAAATGTCAATGCATTTAACCTAGAGTTCACTGCTGAAACAGATAAGGAATCCATTCATTTCCTAGATCTCACTATCAAGAAAGAGGGACACAGGTTAGTAAGTTCCACTTATTTCAAAAGTACAGACCGGAATGGATATGTTCCATCATCCAGTTGCCATCACCCGAGCTGGCTAAAGGCTATCCCAAAGGGACAGTTCATGCGGGTGAGGAGAAACTGTACGTCTGTACAAGACTATGATCTTCAATCAGCTTTATTATTTCAAAGGTTTGTAGAGAAAGGATATCCAAAGGGAGAGGTTGAGGAACAAAGGGGGCAAATAAGGAGACTAGAGAGGACCTCCTTGATACAGGCTCCAACTAAAAGACCAAAGACAGCACAAATGGATTTTTCGTTCCTAACCACTTTCAATTTACAACATAAACAACTTAAAGAATTACTAACTAAACACTGGTTTATTTTAAAGTGTGATCCAGTATTGGGACCATCATTACCACAACATCCAAAAATCATATACCGCAAGGCCCCTAACTTGAAGGACAAACTTACCAAAAGTTATGTAGATCCTCCTAAACCCATAACCCTGGTAAGTAATCCCTTGGTAGGTTTCTATAAATGTGGAACCTGTGCAGGTTGCCGAACCTGCACTCCAATAGAAAAACCTAAAAAAAACCTTCACAGATTTACAAACACAAAACATTTACAAAATTAATAAATTTATATCGTGTCAGACTGTAGGGGAAGTATATTTAATATGGTGCCCCTGTAAATTAATGTATGTAGGAAGAACCACTCGCCCATTGAAGGTTAGAATACGTGAACACCTGTATAACATCAGAAAAGGGTTGGACACGCACAGTTTATCAGCGCACTTTAAACAATGCCATTCACAGGATCCTAGTCTAATGTCATTTGTAGGAATAGACCGTATGGACAAACACTGGAGAGGGTCTAATATGGTCAGGGAATTATCACGTAAGGAAAGTCAATGGATTTATACACTGGACACTCTCACACCGAAAGGTCTAAATGTGGAGTTTGACCTAAACTGCTTCATTGACACTTCCTAGCACAGGTATAGCTTAATTTAGTTTCATTCACCAAGTAACACTTTATTCTCCTATTGTTTTTAATATTCCTATATTCACCAAGTTTCATTCACTTTGCATTTGGTTGTCTAGTGCAACCAAACTTATTAGTTTAAATCACTTAGGATATACCCACTATCACTTAGGACCTATTGAGTACCACGGCCTCTCACTATATGATGAAGCGGTTTAGGTCCTCATGAAGTAAAACCTGCACTTTTGGTCCACATAGCAGCCTATGATTTGTGGATCAAATATGAGGTAACTCCATGAGTATACACTCTAATACAGTAGTTTCACTACAAGTAAGGTTCTAAGTTTAGGTCTCCATGAAAAAGAAGGTAGCTCCCGCCGACTCCCTTTGAAATTGTACAGCCCCTGGAATTACTACAGTATCAGTTTTACACAGTCTGGGCAGTGAGCATGGTATAATTCATTTGAACCATTTCAATGAGTCATCATCTGTAAACCTGAGCGGTTTTCACCTGACTAATATAACCTCTGCTGACAGACTTGCTAGTTTTCTAATAGTCTTTACACCTGAGTAAATAAATGGCTTAGCCAAGAAGTATACATAGGCGCATGATCTGTCTGTGACAGGAGCGCGTCCTGTCACACAGTATTGAACGCGCCTGCCAGCCCAAAGGTAAACATTAGAAAAGGCTGAGCTGATTGGTGAGTTTGCCTGCCAATCACACAACAAAGCATAGCATTGGATGGATAAGAGGTTGCCATCCGGCTTCTTGATTGGCTAACTTCCTTTGTAGATCTTCCAATCAGCCAGGTTCAAGCAAAACACTGGGCAGGCGATACGCCACTCAGTTCACACACCGCACGATGACGTCACACGTCTTCCAACGCGCTTCATCTCTAACCATTTAAAACGCCGCAGATGCCGCCGCGCTATCAGTCAGGAAGAAGTTGCTATTAGCAACGAAACGCGTTACTGAGGACAGCGGCAGCACCAGCAGTATTCATCTTGCAGTCCTTGGAACTTTTCATTGGAGGCGGTACCCCCATCCCTTTCACTATCGGCCGATGTAATAGAGGTTGGGTGAGAACCGCTCCTGGTATTCAATGCGCATGTTTTATTGTCTAAATGTGAGTGCGAGATTGGCACTTTTTATAGCTTTTAATTGTTTATTAAAAACGTATTGCGCTAGATCCCTCTTTCTCCCTCTTCTTGTTTCTATGGTGGAACTCCAAATAAGCTTTTGTGAAGGCATTTGCACACAAATTTGGTGACACAAAAGAAGGAGGACATTGGGATTTATTCTAAGTGGAGTTCACAAGGAAAAACCATATTTCTATATAGGAGGAAATCCTGTGATAATACAAAATCCAAAAAGGCGATTAATTAAATCCCCCTCTGGTAAGAGCATAACCTAAGAGGTGGTGGGCACGCGTAATGGTGATTTGAAGACCATTCCAACCACGGTGACATTGTGCTTGAACCTACGGGATAAGAATGGGACTTTATTAATGTTTCAATGATCAATTATGTTGACAAATTTTAATTCAATTGCTCTGTGTGATACTATTCTATTATACAGTCCAGGGGTGAGCCAGAGCTTTGGCTTCTTGGCCGATGCCTTGCCCTCTTGGCCGAGGATTTGGAGACCCGTGCGGATGGGGATGGCGACCTTGGGCTTCTTGGGCGGTGCCTTGCCCTCTTGCCATGAGACTTGTGGCCACGTGCGGGTGGTGGTGATGTCGAGCTTGGGCCGCTGGGGCTTCTGGGTCTTGTTTGCCGGTGTCTTTGGCTCTTGCAAGTTTTTTCACCACGTGCGGGTGGTGGTGATGGCGAGCTAGAGCTGCTGGGGCTTCTTTCCCGGTGTGTCCTTTTTTTAGCCTTGGCTTGGGAGACACGTGGGTGGGGTGATGGTGACCTGGGGGGGCTGGGGCTTCGCACCCTCTTGTTACCTTTTTTGGTGCCCGTTGTTGTTGCCTTGCTGGCCTGTGGCTTCCTCTTGGCCGCTGGCTCCTTTTTTGGCCTGGTTTTTGGAGGAGGCTTAGGCTGAGCACTGCGGGTTGCCTGCAGCTTACTTTTTGGTATCTTGGAGCGAGTTGTTGGCCCTGCACATTGCTCCTGCCACTTGGATGGCTGTTTGCTGCTGCTGCTGGCGTCCTTTGCTGCTTTTTGCAAATTTTTTTTGGTGCCATAATGTTGAGACTCTCAAAGGGAATGAGCTGTGTGTCCAGGAAGCGGCGTTTCTGACGCTTACGCGCACGCGTGCGTACGGACGTTCGTCCGGCCGTGTGGAACCCGGAAACCGCAGGGGCATTACTTATCTGCTGCAGACAAGAGGCAAGATGGCGCCCACAATCTTCACCCGCCAACAAGAAGAATTCATCATCATGCTTGTGTCTTTAAATGCCTTGGATTTGCCATCTAAATGCATGCCTAGCCCTTAAGGAAGCGCACGAAGAAACGGTTTGTTTACAAAGTGTCTAAAAGTCCATGCAAAACCGACGTGAGGGCCCACACGTGCGAACCAACACTGAGGCCAGCTTCAAGGATTTGATTAGGCTAGAATTGTGTCTGTTAATGTCATTTAGTAAAATGATCGATTGGTGACAGATATTTGTATGCAGTTTTAACTCAATCCTATGTTTCTGTTGTGTTTTGTAGACCATGCTGGAGCGCAGGTACGACTACCTGCCCAACTCTTTTGAGAAGCGCACCATCGCCCTGGAGATCATTCGTCAAATCCAACATGAGACGGACACCACCTTCACCCACACTCAGATCATGCAGCATTGGTCGGACCTGAAACGGCTGCACATGCCCCGGGTGCGGCGGTTTTTCGGACTCATTTCCCTAGTAAGTACCTAGCGATTGCATGCCAGATGTCAATAATCCAGAAGGTAGGCATTTATTTATCATTGCTTTTCTTTTCTAGTGTTGGAAATGGATTACAGAATCCGCCCGGAGGCGCACAGGCCGACCAGTGCTGCATGAATCTGCAGCTGGAAGTGAAGGTGGTGGAACTCCAGGGCGACGGTCCTACCCCTCCTCTGTTGGGTCCTCCGACCAGCCCCTGGACCTTTCCACAGAGGAGGGGAGGCACAGCGTGGGCAGGCAGTCGTACCCAGCGACGCAGGCGGGAGCCTCTGGTATGTGACTCTTCATGTAACCGCACATACATACATGCTATTTACAACAAAGCTGATCCCCTTAATCTGTTTTTCAAGATGCTTCTGGAGCGGGTGACGATGTGGAGGATGCAGCAGATCTTGCCCAGGAGGCACAGGGAGAAGGTGAGTGATGTGACACACACATTGAAATAGACATTTGATTACTGTTGACTAAGACCTTATAAGTGAACCTATTTGCCATGTCTCTACAGCCTCTACTGCACAGCAGTGGCAGGGCCCAGGACATAGGGTTGTCCCCAACAAGGCATCCGTCGGCCACCAGTTCATAAGTTCTAATGTAATTTGCAGTATGTGGTTTTTGACATGATCACTCAGATACATCAAGCCATAGTCAATGGCATTAGCAGAATGACCTCCGCCCACTTCCTTAGATTAATGACTGAGCAGAATGACCTCTGCCCACTTCCTTAGATTAATGACTGAGCAGAATGACCTCTGCCCACTTCCTTAGATTAATGACTGAGCAGAATGACCTCTGCCCACTTCCTTAGATTAACGACTTAGCAGACTGACATATGTCGGCATGATTTAGGTTGGCAACTAACAAACATTCCATCCACAGGTGAGAAACATGTGTTTGTCGCAAAATAATGTTTTTTTTCAAATTTTATACAGGGACCACACGGGCAAGAGTTGAAGAAATGAATAGAAGGGTCCTTGAGTTGGTGGCCGATATGCAGCAGCTGGTTGACTCGTTGGGGACAACAGAAGAAGAATAGTGTTCTGGGTCCTGCCACTGTTTTTATAATGTAAATAGTTTTTTATTTTTTCAATTTTTCAATATTTTTAATATTTTTTTATAAAAAATTTGTTCAACATTTGTACACCAAAAATTTTTTAAAAAGTCCAAAAAAAAATGGGCATTTAATAAAAAATAACAAAACCAAAATAACAGTTTCAGTGTCTGTTTTTTACAAAACACCACGCGAAGGGTGAAATAAATATTTAGAGATGAAGATTCAGATGACCGGGAAGTAGTTTGGGTAAGTTTTAGGGGCCTAAAATGGAAGGAGAACCTAACCGCAAAGTCGTTTGGGTAGGTTTTAGGGGCCTAAAATGGAAGAAGAACCTAACCAGGAAGTGGTTTGGGTAAGTTTTAGGGGCCTAAAATGGAAGAAGAACCTAACCGGGAAGTGGTTTGGGTAAGTTTTAGGGGCCTAAAATGGAAGAAGAACCTAACCGCGAAGTGGTTTGGGTAAGTTTTAGGGGCGTAAAATGGAAGAAGAACCTAACTGGGAAGTGGTTTGGGTAAGTTTTAAGGGTCCAAAAGGGAAGATGGAGGATAGTGCTAAGTGGTTTGGGTAAGTTTTAGGGGCCTAAAATGGAAGAAGAACCTAACCGCGAAGTGGTTTGGGTAAGTTTTAGGGGCCTAAAATGGAAGAAGAACCTAAGCGGGAAGTGGTTTGGGTAAGTTTTAGGGGCCTAAAATGGAAGAAGAACCTAAGCGGGAAGTGGTTTGGGTAAGTTTTAGGGGCCTAAAATGGAAGAAGAACCTAACCGGGAAGTGGTTTGGGTAAGTTTTAAGGGTCCAAAAGGGAAGATGGAGGATAGTGCTAAGTGGTTGGGTTAAGTTTTAAGGGTCCAAAAGGGAAGATGGAGGATAGTGCTAAGTGATTTAGAAAAACATTGTAGTAGAAGTGAGGGTGGCAAATATGTAGGCGAGCACTTTAATGAGTTAAGTTTGTAGTGCGCAGGCGCAAGATCGTAAGGTTTTACGCCCGGACGATTATTTAGTGAAAAAGGAAAACAGAATCTAACGGAAAACGTAAAGGATTCGTGGAAGGAGACGATGGAAAAAGGGAAAAAACGAAAGCTGACGTAACATGAAAATGAAACAGAAAAGTCATGCTGGAAAATTACATCCTCATACTCGTACTCTGGCATACGAACGGACGGAAACTTTACTGAAGGTTAGCAATGCATGCATAGAATCGCTCGCACACTCATAAAGAGAGCGGGAAAATTAAAAAAAAAAAAACAGATCGGCACTAAAACGACTGTCTTTTTTTGTCTCTCTGAATCGAGCCTTATGTCCAAAAATAATTTTGCTGGGCGCAGGGCTAGGTGGTGTGGGATGATCCTGTAGAGGGATTAAGATTTTCTAACTGTATTCTTGGTACTTGGTGCATATTGAAGTTTTATGAGGCATAGACAAAAATTGTCTACATTGTTGAGGCGTGAAAGACATTTTTAGATCCTCCTCCCACTTTGATAAAAAGGAGAGATTGCCTATGTCAGGAGGGGCTGTCGGTGTTCTATAAATGTATGAAAGAGTGTGTCTTCCAGGGTTTTTACTCAGGCATAGCTACTCAAAGGGTGTGGGCTGCCTTAAGTCTCCTGTAAACTCCTGGAGGGAGGAGAGTAGGTGTGACAGCTGAAGGTGCAGCCAGAATGACTATTTGGGGACTCCTCTCGCTTGTGCCATAGCTTCCAAGTCTGCCCCTTCACTCTATGCACTCTCGCCCCCCTCCAGTCCCTTGGTGTCTGTCCCTCGCACCCAGGGGGGAACCGTGGGTTCTCTAGGACTCGGTACAAAGGAGAAGGGGATGGGAAGAGCCCCATTCACTGGAAATATGACTGACAAACACGTAAAGTAGGGTCTATTGTTGGGTGTTTCATTGTTTGTGTTATATGCTTCCCCTCCAGCCTGGGAATGCCTGCTAGTGGGACCTTTGAGAATCCCTGCTCCATGCCTACCCACTGTTTGTGTTCCTTGTGCAGACACCAATCAACTGCCCTATTCATGCGGGATGCCACATGGTACAGGACAGGGTCAGGAAAGCCTAGTCCTCAGTGCTCCTTTGCCCTAGTCAAAATGCTTCTACTCAGCCTCAGTCTCTTTCCCGCCCACACAAATTTAGTTGATTTAGTTGACCTTATGTAAAAAGGCCCGTGGGACTGCAACTGGCAATGCCTGTATCAAGTACAACAGACGAGGTAGGAGGTTCATCCTAAGGGCATTACATCAACCAAACCAGGAGAGCTTGCCTAGTGACCATCTGGTGACCTCATCTTCAAACTTTTTGTCATGCCGGGAGTTCCTCCTTAGCCTTTGCCTGTTTCTCGCTGCAACAATTCTCTGTAGTATGCAGCTTGACCACCAGGTGGCGCTGTCCTGCAGAGCTCCTGGAGATCAGCCAGCACCTGAGCTAATTACTGGCTGGCCTTAAAAGGCTGATTTACAAATGGCCTCAATGTATCAGCATTGAACTCTGTCATCGGAAACCTGAACTCTGGATCTAAGAACTCTGAGCCCGGATTTCTGTAACCCGACCTTTGAACCTTGAACTCTGCACTTGGATTCTGAACCCTGAAACCTGGACTTCCTTTTCAGCCCTTTGTTTCCCTCCTGTTGCCCTGTTTTCCCTCTTGGACTTACCTTTGGACTGGATCTCTCATGCATGTATGTTACCTGTTTTAAGTAAAGCACTCTGAGAATTTGTTTTTTCACAATAAACACAGTTTGCTGCATATACATAGTCTCTCTGCCTTGCAGTACTCAAATTACTGGTCACTCTTTATTAGTGGATTTCTCCTTTAAGAAATCCATGACACTTTTTAAGTAGAGGTGGAAAATTTAGGACATATGTGTTTGTGAGGATACTACTGATTTTAGTCCCCATGTACGACACTGGCCAGCGAAAAGGAAACAAGCTTTTAATGTTTTTAAATCTTACTGTAAGAATAGTCACATTTAAAGCCTCTGACTTTTGGTAATTAAGTTTGTATCCAGAGAGGTCCCCGTAGCGCCTCAGTTCTCCCATCATTGGCAAGGATGTTTTCGGGCACGTCAGGAAGAAAATCAGGTCATCTGCATACGCAGTAACTTTTTATTGACCTGCAAGATTCCCCAGTCCCTTGATATCAGGGCTCTTTCAAACTCTGCAAAGAGGCTCAAGGGTGGGAATGAAAATAAATGGCAAGAGGGGACAGCCCTGCCTCGTCCCATTGGAGATCCTGAGGGAGCTCGACAGTACTCCGTTCACCCGCACCGATGCAGTGGGAGAGCTGTACAAGCGTTCAATCCACCTTATGGTGTTCGGGCCCATCCCTATGTGCCTAAGAGTGACATACATAATCTGCCAGTTGACTCGATCGAAAGCCTTCTCTGCATCGGTTGTGAGGAGAAGGGAGGAAAGATTTCTCTGCTGCGCAAGATGTATCAGGGTTATCACTTTTATAGTATTATCTCTCACTTCCCTATATGGCATAAAACCTACTTGATCGAGACCTATTATGTGATTGAGGTGCGGAGTGATCCTGGAGGCCAATACCTTGGCGAACAGCTTTACTTCTGTGTTTAATAGCAATATCGTTCTATAGCTCGTGCAGAGATTAGGGTCCTTGTCCTCCTTAGGGATCACTGAGATATGCGCTCTAAGGGTGTCAGAAGGCCATCCTTAATTAAGTGTAACACATCCAGAATTTTAGGAGCCGAAAGTGGGAACTTTTTTTTTATAGGATTGGAAATGTAGACCATCTGGCCCCGCTCCTTGTCCCCCGCTGATGCCGAGATCACCCTCTGTAGTTCCTTCATCGAGATCGGCTCCTCTAGGTCCGCTATTACATTTTCTGGTACTTTGGGCATCCCCGAGTCTCTGTGCAATTTGTTGCTCCTGCTCTACACCCTGTGTTTTGGGGAGGTTATATAGATCTTCGTAAAATTTACGGAAGATTTCAGCTTTTGTGAGATGGAAAACCAGACCCTCTGAATTTGTTATCTTTGTTGATATAAGTTTTGGCTCTTTCAGCCTGCAAGGCTCTAGCCAGCAGCCTACCACATTAATCCCCTGACTTGCAAAATGCTCTGTGGCATTTGGCCATTTGAGCTTTGATGTTGTCACAGCTTAGCGTCTTTAGTCTGTCCCTCAGGGAGGTCAAAGCCGACAGATGTGCTGTGGATAAAGATTTTTTATGCAGTGGTTCAAGTTTACCAATCTCCCTCAGGAGCTCCAACGTGCATTTCGCCTTTTCCTTCTTGATTTTAGTGCCTTGTTTTATGAAGGACCCTCTGATGGAACATTTGTGTGTCTCCCAAAGAACCCCTGGGTTGATCTCAGGTGTAGCGTTTAGCTCGAAAAAACTCTGTCTATTTGAATCTCAGTCACTACATTTTGATCCTCCAGCAAAGAGTTATTTAGCCTCCAGGGCCAACTCTTCAAGGCAGGGAAAGGGCAGGACATAGTAAGTGTGATAGGAGCGTGGTGTGAGAGAGTGATATTACCTATGGCGGTACCAGATATCCGGGCAAGCGAATAGTGAGGGACCAGGAACAGGTCAATTCTGTAGTATGTACCATGTGGAGGGGAGAAGAACGCGTAGTCGCGTGTGTCTGGGTGTTGTATTGTCCAAGGGTCTACCAGCTGATGCAAAACAAGGGCTTTTCTAAGATGCCTCAACTTAGCATATGATATGTGTGGAGCATCGCTTCCTGCGTGTCACATCCAGCTTCCAGCACTTGCTGTTGTGGCTCCCACTGTCTCCAGAGTGGTTACTCTCATTTTGACCACTGAAACTTGTTGTTTGACCAGTGAAAACTCACGTTTGGGTGCAGCCTCATATTTCGCTATTAGCCCCTCAGTATCTGTTTTAGTGGGTAGCCCCTTCAGCAAGGAGCTGGTTTCTAAATGTATGTCCTTTCCACACGCTCCCTCAGTCACCGGGACCTCAGCGTTCGGGTGTCCAAGGGACAACTGGTCAGCTGCCAATGTCGAAGGCGCCCAGTCACCTCACGGGTCGTCAGATGGCGTCAGCAAGAGATGTGGTATGGTCGAGGGACTTCTTCCCGTGGGGTCCCCCATTTTTTTCTGGCGATGGCAATAAGGGGGTCGCTGGGAAACCCGGAAAAGAGACTATCCTTGTGGCTGCGTTGGCATCCCAGAGATGGACTTCTCGTTGTTTTGGCAATCTCTGCAGGAGTGCCTCCATAGGGGCCGGTGGGCTCCTGGCTGCTGGACGGGAATGACAGGGCCCTGCTCCAATCCACGTTAACTTTAATGGGTCAGGCCTAATGTGCGCCGGGGTCAGCGGGGCTTCCCGAGATGTCGCCCCCCCGGCCGTTGCTGCTTTTGCCTGTTGCCGGGGAAACCAGCGGGGGTGTCCGCTCTGGCCTCCCTTCCCTTCAGCTCTCACCTTCCTCCCCGCACTGAGGGCTCTGTGCTGCCAGCTTTTCTAATCCCCTGCCGCCGACTCTGCCTCCTCTTCGGGACCATCTGTGCCTAAGGGTGGGTTGCTGGGCCAACAGCGGCCAGGTACTCCAAGTTCCCAGTGAACATTTTTGGAGATTTCAGAGGGGGAGGAGGAGGAGGACTTTCTCTCACATCAGGGTGGCACCCAGTGCAGCTCATGGACATCACTGGAGCGTGGCTGGAGGGAGGTGGAGACACCTGACACTAAGGACAGCTTCTCCTTGACATGAGGCAGCCTGACCTATATAGGCCACTACATGCTCCATTGCCTCCATCCGCAGAGTTGCCCACATACGGATTAATGGGTGGCCACTCTGCTGGATCCTTGCTATAAGGGTAACATCACCTCCTTGATTCCAGCACTGGAGTGGGATGAGAAACAAACACACTCTGGTGGACGCACTACTGATGGAGTTCCCAGAATTTCAGGGCTCAGTGGTGGGATGAGGAAGAGGAGGAGACAATCCAGCTGGGGCACCGGAACCACCTCACAGGGGAGGGTGAGCATGGCCACAATGTGGAACACCTTATTTAATTTACTGGCGTATCCACCACCATCTGATACGGCCAGTAGTACCAGGAAGGAGATTTTGACTTGCATTGTGGATGGCTACCTGTCAACTCATCTCCTGAGTCCTCGCTAAACTAGACATATGGCCAGAGCTTGCCCTCTATGCCTTGGAGGTGCTGTCCTGCCCTGCAGCAAGTGTCTGATCAGTAGGGCTGGATTAAGTCTGGTGGAGGCCCCTGATGCAATATTCTGCATGGGTGGGCAGGTGCCTGGGCGACAGTGCTGAATTATGGGAGCGGTATAAATAGTGTTAATAGTCCAGCCAAGGAACATAACAAAAATAATGCTTGCCTTTGCTTGCACACTAAACGGAATATCATATCCAGACCCCTGTGCCATTCGGGCCATATCATCTCTAGGTAGCCTCTGTGATAAACAGACCACCCCCGTCATCTATCACAGTGACGCTGTCATGCCCACTTCATTCACTGCAATAGACGGGGCATGCCGGGCTTTGCATGTATGTAGAAACAGGTTACCCACCCCCTCACTTCACACACTGAGTGGATAAACCATTCTCCTCCCCGATAAAACTGCAAAACCAATCATTGCTTCTTGCTCCAGTCCATGATCACAACAATGATGGCTATTAGACCAATACATACACATACACAGTAACCAATTCCACTAACATACAAAACACAAGGCAATTTCTACTATTAGTGGATAAGCTGTGGTCCTGTTTAAAACAACTCTACATAGTGCTGTATATCTGTGCTCTGTGCGGTGTGTGTGTGGACCCCATCCACCAAAAAAAAAAAAAGACGGCCTCCCTGTATCTCCTAGGTTATGTTAAGAAGGTAGGTGGGTGAGCAGGCAGGCATATAGGTGAGTAGGCATGTAGAAAGATAGCTAGAGGAGTATGTGGGAATTTATATATAAATTCCTATTAGTTATGAATTTAGCATAGGTAGGCAGGTGGGTGCGTAGACATGTGGATACGTAGGTCAGTAGGTAGATGGGGGAGTAAATAGGCAGGTATATAGTTGGTTAAGTGGGTGAGTAGGTAGGAATGTGGGTGGTTAGGCAGATAGGTGAGTGGGTGGGTAGGTGGAAGGGGAGGTAGGGAGGTGGGCAAGTGGGAAAGTAGGTGGGTGGGCAACTGCCACCTCAGCTCCAAGGTCTGAAGAATCTGCCTTTGCACCAGGGCTTCCAGCTGCCATGCCAGGTCCTGGGTAGGTAGGCGAGTGGGCATTCACAAAGGTAGGTGGGTAGGTCAGTAGTTAGTTAGATTGCTAGGTAGGTTGGTCAACAGGTAGTTAGACAGGTAGGAGGATGATTGGGTAGGTGGGCAAATTGGAGGGTGGGTCAGTAGGCAAGTAGGTAGGTAGATAAGTAGGTGACTGACATCTGCTGATATGGGCTGGAGAATCCTGTTGTGTGCTGTCTTCAGCACAGTCCTCACCACCTCTCTGTGCTGCCCTTGGTGCAATCAGTTGGCTGCTAGCCCCCCTAAGTTCGAAGATCCAGAAATCCAAAGTGGGTCACCCTGGGAATCGATGCACCTAGCCCAGGGAGGTCCACTTCTGAGCCCCGAATATCCAGGGCCCTGGGGGCAAGGAAGCTACAACTTACAGGGAATGTAGCTGAGATCTTCAGCTGCAGAACAGCTCAATTCACTGATTTTTAGACTCCAGCACCCGCAAGCAAAAGTACCGGTACTGACTGGATCCATATGCCCTTGTAAAAGTCTATAACTTAAGTCCTCCTCTTTCCAACAACACCTCCAGTAGGTTACACCGATGCTACAAGTCATCCTGGTAATCAATGCACCTTGCCCAGTACACTTACATTACAGGGTGGTACATTTCCGAGTGCCTGATCTCCGGACCTTGGATTGGAAAGGGGAGAGCCTCAGGTATACGACCCTACAAGGGAATATTCATCACAGCCGACTGGACTAAGTGGCGGCAACTCAAAGTTCCAGTACCATTGCTTGCAGGTGCCAGGGTGGTACACTTCTGATTGCCGGATCTTCGGAAATAGGGTGGCTAACGACTTACTGGAGAACCTCAGGTATACACACCTACAAGGGCATGTGGATCAGGTTGACCAGACTAAGCAGCGGCACCACAAAATCCTGGTACCCCAACCATAGCCCAGAGTTGGTGGAGGTCCTTTTTCAGGGCAAACAGTGGAGGCCCAGGGGAGAGCGCCCCTTGTGCCCTGCCTATAAGAATGTGTCAGGAGGTGTCGCCTATCCACAGCCACAGGTCTTGGCTGTGTCAGCACCTTAGTTGTCAAAGTGTTTGCTACCTCCTCCGCCTCTTCCATCTACACTGCCACATCTACCTCTTCCACCATTTCTTCCACTTACACAGAATATTTTAATTAATGATTGTATTTATTTATATATTCCTACATGCATTTATTTATGTATGTATATATTTATTTCAGTATGTTATTAATTCATATATGTATATATTTATTGATGTATTTATTCATATTTTTTTGTGTGACTATTAGTGAGTACTTTCCCTGCTCCCATTTTGTGCAGGGCAATCGCCCCTGATTTGACCTCTGACACCCGTAAAACCCTAAGTTCCAAGCACGTAGGTCCTACGGGTTTGCTTCTCCTACTGTTAAAGCGGACCTTCACTTTGAATAAGAGCTTATCTTATATGTTTCCCCCACCCTGTACATACAGATTGCCCACATTAAAAATCATCCAACCTGCATCTAGTGCATATTCTAAACCTTTAAACATCCAAGATGGCAGCTCATGGAGCATCAGGCAGTCTGCAGACAGGAAGTGCCTTCTGACTATGCTGCACTGCATTCTGGGGTAGCTGTCCCTTTCCTGACCCCAGCTTTGCTCTGTCTGTACAAAACACAGCTTTAATCCGTCCCTCTACACTTTACCCCACTCTCCTCTCCTCAGTGTGTTTGATGCTTCAGAGGCAAGATGGCGGCGTCCATATCCTAGAGTCCTGAAGAGAGTTGCAACCCAGCAGAGAAAAGAATAAAAAGTAAGCAACTAGAAACGTAAAATATATTAATTTTAGATGCTGGGGAACAGTTTTTTTAAGGGTTTGGGGTTTTCAATAAATTATGCTGAAGGTCTGGTTTAAGTGCCAAGCCCGTAGGGCCTACATGCTTGTCTTTCTCCTGCTAGTGTAAAAAAACTCACCTGGGCTCTTGTTTGAACTAGCGGGGTCTTTCTGTTGACCCTAGGACTATCCGTTTCCCCCGCCACCGAGGGTCTTCTGGCTTCAGGAGGAGGTCCGAAATAGCCCCCCCCCCCCCCCCCCCCTGCGGCCACCGCTGCTGCTAACTGTAAAAAAAAAAATGACATTTACTCACCTCCATGTGCGATCCCTCCCACTGGGTCTCCTCTTCACCGGGGGGCCTCCGATCGCCCCCCAGGCTCTTCCAAAGTGAAGAGAGGGCCCAATCATCCCACCTCCACATCATCCCCGCTAGCCCTGCCTCTTGTAGACGGGGCGGATGACGTCAACCCCCATGACGTCATCCTGTTCCTGGCTCTGAATTGTCAGATGCCGAGGCTGACCACTGGAGAGAGGTTAGAGAGCTAGGGGGCTGTGGTCCCCTGCCTCCCCAGTCCCCCTCCAGTGATCAGCCCCGGCAGCTGTCAGCCTATTGCCAGGGGACAGGATCGCTGTGGGACACAGGATCTCGGAGGTGACTGTTAAAAAAAAATAAACGTAATTTTTTCCCTGTTTGCGTGTGTCTTTTTTATATTAATCTTTTGTGAACTGGTAAGGGATCTATGAGACCAGTTGCGCCTAGCAGGTAACTTGCCATTAACCCCCGCCTAAATGTATTATTTTAAATAATTTTTTTAGTTTTTTTTTTACTCAAAATATTTAAAAAACTGTGGAAAAACTACAAACAAGCCTTTTTATGTTAATGCCTAAACTCTGCTGCAAAAAAAATGTGATTTTCCTGGATATTTATGTAAAAATCACAGTTAAACAACACAAAAATGGTGAAAAATGACCTGTCAACAGAGACAATCTCAAGTAGGCTGGCAGTTAAAGCGGACCTTCACTCTGAATAAGAGTCTATCTTATATGTTTCTCACACCCTGTACATACAGATTGTCCACATTAAAAATCATCCTACCTGCATCTACTGCATGTTATGAGCCTTTAAACATCCAAGATGGCGGCTTATGGAAGCCGCCATCTTATCAGGCAGCCTGCAAACAGGAAGTGCCTCCTGACTGTGCTGCTCTGCATTCTGGGACTGCTGACCTTTACCTGACCCCAGCTCTGCTCTGTCTGAGCAAAGCACAGCTATAACCCGCCCCCCCTGTACCTTATCCCACTCTCCTCTCCTCAGTAAGTGTGATGCTTCTGAGTCAAGATGGCGGCGCCCGTATCCTAAATTCCTGAACAGAGTTGCAGCCCAGTGGGGGAAAGAATAATAAGTGACTAAAAACGTAAAATATATTAATTTTAGATGCTGGGGAACCGTTTTTTAAGAGTTTGGGCTTTTCATTAAATCACGCTGAAGGTCCAGTTTAAAAAGGTTAAAAGTACCTATGCATGTTGGGTATTGTTCTGCTCAGGGGACCTTGTGCTTTCAGATTTAGCTTTTTTTTCTTGTTTGCATATTGATATTTTAGGAAAATTTGTTTTTATACACTTTTAGGGAAACCCTGTGCAACCAAAGAATTCTTTAAGGGATTACTTCCAGAAAGATGAGCCCACTAGAACCAACTGGATGCACCTATGAAGCTTAATATTTGTACTTTCAGGGAATACATGGGTTGTGGGGGGTATTCCAAATGTAAATGGTTGTTTTGGTTGAATAATTGAAAGGTGTGCACCTTGTCTGTAAAGCTGAAATTTTTAAGTTAAATTACCATTACGCGCATGCTTTATTTTGGGGTGTTTGACAAGTCTTCCCTTGACAGTACCTATGCATGTTGGGTATTGTTCTATTAGGGGACCTTGCTTTTTCTGATTTAACTATTTTTTTCTTGTTTGCTTATTGTTTTTTAAGGAAAATGTGGCGTTTATTCTGCTTTTTTATTGTTTTTTTAGGGAAACCCTGTGCAACCAGAGAATTTATTGAGGGATTACTTCCAGAACTGCACCCACATCAACAAGCCTGGTATGCCTAGAAAGCTTAAGATGTGTACTTCCAGAGAATATATATTATTTAGGGTATTTTAAATTTAAAGGGTTGTTTTTCCTTTAGAAACTGCACTGGGCATAGCAGTTGTATTTTATCTGAAAATCTCCTAAAGCGCTGTTTCAGTTTGGGAGAGTCTCCTAGGCGGGAAAAGGTGTCTACCCATGCACATGTGGTACCGCTGTAACCGGGAAGAATTGAGCCTTTACATGCAATATGATTTTATTGAAAAACATACATTTTTATTACAAAAACGAGACGTTCAGTTTAAAGCCCAGACTCTGCTGACACAATATATAATTGTACTGGGAAATACCTTCAAAAATCACAGTTGAACATGTGCAGCATAAAATAGTGAAAAATGGTCTGACAACAGAGGGCTTCAACTCTAGGAAAGCTGGCTCTAAAATGGTTAAATGTGTTACATTTTTTCGTTTTGTGGGATTATTTTCACACTTTTTTAACCCCATTTTGTGTAGGGCAATCGGCCAGGTGTTACCCCCAGAACCCATAAAAAATATTAATATTTTGATTTCACCCTAGTGTTCCCCTTGATGCAGACCTCTAGCCCTTGCTACCCCCATTTTACAGCCATTTTTGGGTCCCCATTGATTTCAACGAGGTTCGGGTCAAGTCCAGGGACCCAAACCGAACTGTGGCAGCAAGTTCGACCGAACTTGGCAAACCTGAACTTCTATGGGTCCACTCATCCCTAATTATAAACCTTATTAAATTTGTGTTTTGAATAATCAGGCTACCATTTGGGGTTATTTTTGAGTTACATGTTATCTATATTTATTTAAAGTGGACCAACACCCAGGATTTTGACTATCCTGGGTCTTGGTCCACTTCGGTGGGGCACCCCCGATCGGGGTGCCCCGCTGTGTGAAACCCCCCCGAACTCACCTCTGTCCGCGGCGACGGACAAGCCGCGGACAAGAGGCTCCTCCGCCTCCCGCGCGTCCCTGCGCCGGCCATTCACAGACGGTCGGCACGGGCGCGCGCACGTCTAGAGGGGCCGGCCACCGAAACTAAGGTAAGGGGTTTGGGGTGTTTGGGGGGGTTTCACCCCGCGGGACATCCCGATCTCGGATGTCCCGCGGGGAGGGAGGAGATCGGCCCGGGAATCTTATAGATTCCTGGGCCGATCACCGGTGGGTGTTGGTCCACTTTAAACTGGACCAAAACCCAGGATCCTGCCCCCTGATCGGGGATGCCCCACTGTGTGAAACATGCATGCACAGCCTCTCATCCAGTCAGGGCGCATGTATCCGCTCCCGCCCCTTCGTCATGCTAGGGGCATAGCAGGGATGTGCTGCTGCTCGCACATGCGCCGTTGGACCGGGAACGCAGATGTGTTTTCGGGTGACACAGCAGGCCATCCCAAATCTAGATGCCCCGGGGGGAACGAGTATGCCTGCCCTGGAGTTTCATAGACTCTAGATTGGGTTTTGATCCACTTTAATATAGTAAGGAGGAGGGAAAACGTTTTTTTTTTCACTCCCTCTATTCTGATTTTTGACTTGAGAGGTTATTCAACTCTTATTCCTGGCAGCCAAAGAATTTTCATCTCTAGTATTAATCTTGTTACCAGGGTATGTATGCTGGGTGCAGCTTGCCCCCCTTTGCGCTTGAGAGCTGATAGCTTTCGTAGGGCTATTTCTCGTATTCCACTGATATCTTCATATGTAGTATCTAGTGTCCTCGTTCGGGGCTCGCACCCTTCCCTTTTGCGCCCGCGTGTTTGTGTTAGAAAGAAGGGGGGCTGGCGGATCGAGGGGCATAGTAACTCCCTGATACACCGGCTCCAGGCACTTCCGGGTGTTGGAGCTAACACGCAGCTTGACTTGCGCTGTCATTCCAGTCCGTCCTGCCCATCCTCCCTCCTACTGGTCTTTATGAACAGCTATTGGTCATTGGGTGTCCTGGCTCCGCCTATTACACTTCTCTATTGGCTGGTGTCGTGTGTTTTTACACGAAGCGGCGGGCTAAAACGCGTCTAGTTGGATTTCTAATACCTGATTGAATATTGGACCATCCGGAGGTTGGTACATATTCAGGTGTTTACTGCTATTTTATCTTCGGCTAATTATTATGTGATCTAATGAATGAGATGTTTTTTCTTCGTACTTTAATTCAATATGCCTGCGATCAATGCTGGACCGAGATAGATTAGTCTGGAGTGTGCGAGTGTTCAAAATTCACATGTGCTTGTTAATTGATATTGAGTACAATGTATGATTAAGGAATGAGGCCGGCGTCTGAAACCTGTGTTTTTTTAAAGGGCCAGTCCAGCTAGGGTCTACAAGCTTCTGCCTTGCCTTTTTTCCCCTCCTCCGGGTCGTCATTCAACAGCGTCTGGGCGTCGCCTATCCTCTGCTTTGTCTTTTCAGCACTCTTTACATTCTTCTTCCGCCTGCTGAGCTGCAAGGTCTGATTCCCTGTGCGCGCGTCTGCGTGGTTACTCCAGTACGAGCAGTACGCTCGTTGGCTCAGAACGTGCCTGGCTATCAATCACGCTCTGGTTCTCCGCCTCCTTCCAACCTCAGAGCGTGCCTTGCTTTGTCAGCCACGCACTGGCTCTCTTCATGCTTGATCACTTAAACTGGACCAGCAGTCAAAAATGACTTAAAGTGGACCAAAACCCCCCGGGCACCCCAACGTGTGAAGCCCCGCAGGCTGCAGGAACAAACTCACTTCTTCTTGGTCCTACAGCGAATGCGTGACCGCTTATCCAATCAGCACACTCTGATATGCTCATGCCAGTGCATCTAAGGCGAGCGGCTCCAAGCGCGATGATGCCCACATATCCCCACTACCCTCTAAGAGGGAGCGTGCCCACGCCGGCCTTTCACAAATGCCTGCTGCGGGCATGCGCCCTGCTGGACGGGTAATACTATAGATTCCTGGGACGATCACCGTGGGTTTTGGTCCACTTTAAAGAGAAACACCTCCCCAAACCTCACCGATTTGCTGCCCCGCCATCTTGCATCCCATCAGGCACTGCACGCAGCCTCCAATCTCGTGCCTATGCAGTGCCCATAAGTGGGAGGATCGGATCCTAAAGCAGTCGGATGTCGCCACAGCAGGCGACAGCATCTCCAAAAGGTAAGTAGGGGCCTTTTAACAGAAATCCATGCAGGTCTTCAAGGTTGAACTGTAATAGCAAAAATAGTTGTTTTTACTTTTTATTTATATATTTTTTTGTTCAATGTGTACTAATTCTTGCCTCATTTCCGGCTGTGGAAGACTTGTTCTATGGTCTAGTGGTCCTCAGTGCACATTTGGAATTGCTGGAATAGTATGCGCAAAACCATAAAATAAGGGCTTTAGAGCCTGTTATGCATAAGCAGAATGAAGTCAAATTGAGTTCTGGTTGGCTACAAATTTAGCTCTATAAAGAAATTGGTAAGCACACCCGTATTGGTTAAGTAAGTACAATCTAAATACACATATCGCTAAGTGGGTGCAATTCATAAAAAGTTTTGGGAACCGGGGTCACCAAGTAACCAAGAACAATCAAATTATGAATGCAACTGAAGGTAGTATGCCAAAAAAGGAGAATTTATTTATGTACAACACACAATGTTGTAGTGGGTTAAGGTCCACATGAAGGATTACAAATCGTCAAATAAGGGGAAAAAAGGGTCCATACACCTGTGCACACTTCTATCTATACACATTATATATACAATATTTAAATGAGTGTCTGTCGACGCATCCTGTATACTGCAAATTCTAAAGTGATTATAGGATGCTTGTTTTGACAGTAGCAGTATCAGGGTTATAAGTATGGTGATCAGTCTCAACGGAAAGTACTGCTTAGTTCTTGCTACTATGTAAGCAGAGAAATATCAGGCCAATTGAAGCAAGTGTTTAAGAGGCACTTGTTACTGTATGAGTCTCTTCCCATAGGCAGGTAATAGGAAAAATGTCCACAAGTTGAAAAGCGCTGCTGCACGGTGCTTACATTTCTTGCTGACACGTGTTTCGGTTGTCGGTAAACCTTCGTCAGAGCATGATGCTTGTTGTCAGATGGTAGCACACCTACAACTCTATGAGATGCAAAAAGTAACAAAGTAATTTATTTTATACAGAAGCACAATATATACAAAGATAAACAGAGGTTTAGGTCCACTTGAGGGCAATATGGACACTGGGTGAGGAAAGACACAATTATCTTAACCAATAAGTACACTATATACACTATATACAAAATGCAAAGAGAGTACCGAATACTGTGAAAATTGCTGATACAAATGGTTCCTCAAGAGCAGCAGCTGTTTAAAAGCGCTCCTAGAGCGCGCGAATCCCCCCCGGGCCGGCCCGTGTGGTGTGGGCGTGGCGCGAGCGTCGCTCGAGTCACCGCACGTCACATCCGGTGACGCGCGTCCCGGCGCCAACCATCTGTGTTGGCTGAAATGACAGCCACAAGATGGCGGCGCGCAGGCGCACGGGGCGCGCAACACTCGGAGCAGACAGAAGGAACGCTGCAAGGTGAGTATACACCTGTTAATGGGGGAAGGAGTCAAATAAAGGGGAATTCGCCTGCAATAAAGAGAAGAAACATTCTGTAAGACATATTTTGATAATAACAGCAGCGGTATTAATACTGATTGAAAACATAGATCAACATAAAGAGAGTGCAATCTTTTCAAAGGAAACTGGATAAAAAACTACCTATATATAATGGTGCTTAACAATTAGTATAGGTAAGGAAAACCCTTTCATAGGACAGTATTCTGAAAAACGCCATATTATACTGTAAGATAGTGGGCAGGAAAAAAGGGGAATTGTGGACATATCAACTCGTGGAGACAATACTGCCGTATCACACTAGTGGGGGATCCTGAGGACTAACTCAGACATCATATAAGATGTCATATATGTATGTCCGTGGAATAGAGTTTGTGCATTTCTACATCCCATTGGCCTGGTGTTCTTGCTAAGTCCTCCGTAGAGTATCTAACTCTCTGACCCTACTGTGCAGGCTAGCTGAGTATAAAACAAAGATGAGATTTACCTTAAGGTAGGATAGAGATGTCATTTATTATTGCGGCAATCTATGGATGTCTTGTGATGATGTAGTGGCTGGTAGGGCAGAACGGAGAGAAGGTTAATAATGATAAACTGCGTTGGAATTTGTGAGATGTGTCTGCCTGTATAAGTGTGTCTTTCAAGTTCTTTGATCTTTTAAAGGTAAACATAGGGCGGCCTGAAAAAGTGTCTTGCAGCTTCTCATCACATGTTAGTGTGTGCCAATGCCTATTGATGATGGAACGTACAGAGTTACTTTGTCTGTTATAAGTTAGAATGCATGGAATGCGTTTGGATGTTTTCTTAGGTTTGTATTGTAACAGGGCTGGTCTTGATAGGGCAGTTGCTTGTTGTAGTGATGTTGTTATGTTACTAGGGGAATAGTCCCGAGCCTGAAAGTCTTTTCTCATTTTGTCAGCCCTTTTGTGGAATGTCTCGTCATTGTCTATTATCCGTCTCAGACGGACGAATTGGCTGTAGGGGAGTCCATCTTTCAATTTTTTGGGATGGAAGCTGCTTGCATGGAGATAGGTGTTATGGTCCGTTGGTTTAGTGTATAGGTCAGTCTGTAGAATATTGTTATGGAGTTTAACCCAGACATCTAAAAAATGTACCTGTGATGTATCTGCTTCTATGCTGAAAGAGATGGTAGGCCAGGCCTGGTCCAAATCGTTTTTAAATGTCGTGAGGCTGGTGAAGTCGCCTGTCCATAGAAAGAAAATGTAATCGATTAAATCTATACCATATGAGTGCATGACTAAGGTATAGTGGATGCTGGTAGACAATGGATCGCTCAAACTCTGCCATAAACAGGTTAGCGTAAGTGGGAGCTACGTTGGAGCCCATAGCAGTTCCTTGTTTTTGCAAGTAGAAGGAGTTGTTGTACTTGAAATAGTTATGGGTGAGGATAATGGTCAGCAATTCTATGCAAAATGACCTATATGCCGGAGTAAGGGGCATCGTCTCCAGTGTTTTATGAATGATTTCAATGCCTGGGATGGACGTGTATAAGCTATTCACGTCCATACTACATAGGAGGGTGCCTGATGGAATTGGGCCTAGAGCTGCTAATTTAGACAGGAAGTCACCCGTGTCTAGTACAAAGGATGGAATATTCTTGGTGTGCCACACACCCCGCTTCACCTTTAATATTCTTCACATATTGGGTTAACTCACCGCCAGGTGACGCTGTGCAGAGAGGAAGTCTTGTAACGAGCCCCCTTCCGGCCTATATATACCTGGTACCTCCCATTTATCACCAGTATTTTTCTCTCTGCTTGACGACAAGACAGAAGATTGAAGTCTCCTGCTTACAGGTAGCCGGGGTCTTACCCCGGCACCCCCTTTTGGTCTATTTCTGCCCGGTTTTGATTGTTTATACCTTTATGGTGGATTGGAAGCCTCCCAGCCTAGGCTGCTCACTGGGCAATTGGTAGATGGCACTATAGGTGCCTAGGAGCTTATCTCCTCCGCTCGACCCCCTCTTTTGGGGGCAATGCGGCTATCCGGCATGGTGATCTGGAAATGGGATGCCCCTGTCCCGAGGGTCCCCTTAGCCCCTTACTCTCCCGTTACGGTCCCTTCTCCCTTCACTATGGGGGGGGGGGTTAGAGGGTTGTGTATTGTGTGTGTGTGTGTGTGTATTTCACTGTATGACTTTTTGTAACGTGTGTTTTACTTTCATGCACTTAGCAGACTGCACCGCATGTGTGCACTCGGTCTGATTGTTCCTCTTATTTTTCCTCTTAAAAGGACTTTCCTTGGTCTTGCAGATAAGTACTGGCCGACTTGGCCAGCGTTTAGGTCTGCTTTAGGGGGCAGCTGGGGCTTGGCTGATTGCAGGCTGGCTTGCTGCCTGAGCCTTTGCTATAGCAGCCTCCCTCCCCCCTCTCCCGTTGGTCTTTCCTTCCTTCCCTCCCTCCTCCTCCCCCCTCCTCCTGCCTTTGTGTTGACCGGCCCCAGCCTCACTTCCTTCCTTCCTGGCTTAAAGGAAGTCACGTGGGGGGGGGGCTCGCTGCCACACATGGTTTGGTTTACTTCTTGCTGCTGCTGCTGGCTGCTGCGTCGTCCATACTATTGCTGCGGCCGCCCTCGGTTCCTTGCAGGTAAGCTGCCCCACCTTGTGTGGGGCCGTTGAGTGTCTTTTTAAAAACTATATTGTTTATAGTGTTTTTAGACATGGGGGGGAGAGATCTATAAGGGGATCCATCATGATTGAGGGCAAGGGTTTTTCCTTTGTTTATTTAAAGGCACCTTGGTGCCATGCATTAGTATGTTTGCATGTTGCCACATGTTTGGGGATCTGACTGTTTTTGTGACTGTTTTTTTCTTCCCCTACAGATCCCGGGAACCCCTGATTAAAGCGGCCTCCCGGCTCTATATTACTTGGCTAGTCTTTCTTTTTTAAAAAGGAAAGGAAAATTGGGACATTTTTATATATATATATATATATATTATATTATACAATCTATATTTATATATAGATTATTAAGGGGATCTTCTTTTTGAATGAAATCCTCCAAAAAAAAAAAAAAAATTCCGGGACATTTACAACAAGGGGGCATCCCGGGTCGGCTTATGCCTTAAATCCCAAAAGAATTGCGAATACCATAAATCACCATATGGAGGCTTCCGTTATTACCGGAAATGGTTCTTCTGGGCCATCTAGGGGGTGCGCAAGATGTGGGACTCCGCTCCCAGATGATGATGTCTTTGTATGCATTCCTTGTGCAAGGCAGAGTATTGCGCGTCAGTCCGTCGCTTCGGCTGCTGGCCTGTCGCATCTCCTACCTCCCCCTCCCTGTTCCGGACCCCGCATGACACTGTCAAGAGTGGGGATTCGCAATCCGAGGTGGCAGCGCGATTGGCCAGCCTCCGGAAAATAGTGCCCGTTAAAGCAGGGTCAAAAGCCACTGCAAAACGGAAGCACCTGACTCCGATACCTTCGGCTTCACAGGTATGTGAGCCTGTGGAATGGTCCGATGGCTCCCCGGACGAGGGAGAATTCCTGTTGGAGTCAGATGAGCCTGCAGATCAGCTTGAGGCTGATGCTATTGGCGATTGGTCGGCGGGTGTTTCCCTTGACACCCCCTCCATTCTGGCTCAGATGTTTGAAATTCTGAATTTAGATCCGCCTGAGGCTGTCACCCTGCCAAAGGGCCAGTTGTTTAAAGAGCCTCAGCCGCGTTGGGTTTTTCCCAGACAACACCACTTTGAGAGGGTGGTCCTTAAGGAATGGGAACATCCCACGCGGTTATCTGGAATCCCTTCCAGTTGGGAAAAGCGTTATCCTTTTCCGCCAGAATTGGTGAAGCTTTGGTTCGTCGATACCCCTGTGCTAGGGCTCTCCAGCACGGCTATGGTACAGTCTGCTGAGACCACTGTCCCTAAAGATGGGGAGGATCGTCGGATTGACCAGTACGCTCGCCATGGTTTTATTTATGCTGGGTCAACGATGCGCCCGGTGTGTGCTTCGGCCCTTCTTCTATTGGTGGTTAGGTCTGTAATTCAAGAGCTGTATGGGGATCTCGATCCCACTTGTAAAGAGTTTACTGCGCTCAAGCAGTGTGAGTCTTTTGTTTCCTATGTTCTATCCGCTCAGGACGATGCGCTGGCTATGAGTAGCAAGACAGCTGCAATGCTGGTGGCTATTCGTCGGTCAGTATGGCTGCGTCAGTGGTCGGCGGACTCAGCTTCTGAAAAGGTGCTCACAGCTCTCCCCTTTTTGGGCTTGCGTCTGTTTGGTGAGAAAATTGATTCAGTCGCAAAGGGTGGTAAGATGCCACAATGCAAGAGGCCTCGTCGTCCCTTTAAGGGGGCAAGTTCTGGTAGGCCTTCATTTCGGGGATTCAGAGCGGGTAGGGGGGCTTCCTTTCCCACTACCAGAGGTGCAGGTTGGACTCGGGGGAGGGGCCGTGGCCTTCCCGCTCAGTCCTGGGGCACCAAGCCCAAGCCTGCTGGTAAACCCGCTCAGCAATGAGGGGCTGCCCTCACCCGTGCGGGTGGGGGGACGATTACGACACTTCTCCCAGGTTTGGGACCAGGAGATTCCGGACAGATGGATCCGGGAGGTAGTGTCGTCCGGTTACAAACTGGAATTCGACTCTCGCCCTCCTTCACGGTTCTTTCGGTCTCGGGTGCCCATCGATCCTTTGGCCGCACAGGGGCTCCTGGCGTCGGTAAAGAATCTGTTAGAGATGGCGGTCATCCGACCGGTACCGCGCTTAGAGATGGGCCTCGGGTTTTATTCCAATCTTTTCGCAGTCCCCAAGAAAGACGAGTCCGTCCCGTCCTGTACCTGAAATTACTCAACAGGTTCATCCGTGTTCGGAAGTTTCGCATGGAAACCTTGCGTACGGTCGTCGGTTCCCTTCGGCAAGGGGACTTCATGACGTCCATAGACATCAAGGATGCTTATCTTCATGTTTCCATCTGCCACGCTCATCAACGTTTTCTTCGATTCGTGATGGAAAATCAGCATTATCAATTCGTGGCACTTCCGTTTGGCCTTACCTCAGCTCCAAGAGTGTTCACCAAGGTGCTGGCAGGGGTCATGGCCATTTTCAGATCTCGGGGCATTCGTGTCGTACCTTATTTGGACGACCTTCTCATCATGGCTCCGTCGCTCAATCAATCGGAGACAGACACCAGGTTGGTGGTCTCCACACTGCAAAGCTTTGGTTGGGTGATCAACTTCCCCAAGTCCTCCCTCGCTCCGGCCAGGGTGGTGTCCTTTCTGGGGATGCAGTTGGACTCTCTTCAACACAGAGTGTTTCTCCCCCAGTCCAAAATTCATCTGATCCAGGAGTTAGCTCGGGTCCTACTTTCCAATCCTCGGCCGTCCATCCGTCTGTGGATGAGGCTGATAGGGTTGATGGTCGCCTCTTTCGAGGCAGTTCCTTTTGCTCAATTTCACACGAGGACGCTTCAGCTTTATCTGTTGGCGTCCTGGGACCGGCAGCTTCGGTCGCTGGATCAGCCCTTCCAGTTGTCCTCCCGGGTCCGGCAGTCCCTCCAGTGGTGGTTGGTCTCGACCAATCTTGTGAAGGGCAGGTCTTTCCTGACCCCTCTTTGGGAAATTGTCACCACGGACGCCAGTCTGTCGGGTTGGGGCGGATTCTGGAAGGAGCTGCAGTTTCAGGGGCAGTGGGGACCTCAAGAGGCCCACTTACCCATCAATATTCTGGAACTGAGAGCCATCCGTCGGGTGCTTGCTCTCCTGGCTCAGCGCGTTCTGGGCCTTCCGGTCCAGGTGCGTTCAGACAATCGAACAGCGGTTGCTTACATCAATCATCAGGGAGGGACTCGCAGTCTGAGTGCTCTCAGAGAGGTGTCCCTGATCCTGACCTGGGCAGAGACCCATGTTCCTTGTCTCT
Organism: Gastrophryne carolinensis; assembly: GCA_027917425.1. Taxonomy (NCBI): domain Eukaryota; kingdom Metazoa; phylum Chordata; class Amphibia; order Anura; family Microhylidae; genus Gastrophryne; species Gastrophryne carolinensis. The sequence continues at coordinate 123,117,787 of CM051243.1, read as the reverse complement.
CGGCGGTATACATTCCAGGAGTGGAGAACCAGGAAGCGGACCGGTTGAGCAGGGGCTCTCCCCGTCTGGGAGAATGGGCTCTCCATCCTCGGGTGTTTCGCTCACTGTGTCTCCGATGGGGGACACCAGGGGTAGACCTGTTTGCCTCTCGTCACAATCACAGGCTCCCGAACTTCGTGTCGCTCTCCCAGGATCCTCTGGCTCTGGCAGTGGACGCCATGTCCCTGAGCTGGGGGGATCTGGGATTTCTATACCTGTTTCCTCCGATACCCATGCTGGGCAGGGTGCTTCGAAAGTTGGCTCTGGAAAAGGTGTCCACCGTTCTCGTGGCCCCAAGGTGGCCAAGGCGAGTGTGGTTCGCAGACATCGTTCGGCTGGCAGTGGACCAGTTTGTCCTGCCTCTTCGGCCCGATCTGCTCACTCAGGGTCGGTTGTGTTACCCCAATTTACCAGCGCTGGGTTTGACGGCCTGGCTGCTTAAACCTCCATCTTGAAGGAGGAGGGTCTTTCTTATTCAGTTGTTAAGACTCTGATCAGTGCCCGGAAGAGGTCTTCTTCGATCATCTACTATAGGACTTGGAAAGCCTACATCACTTGGTGTGAGATGAGATCTTTTCCTTGTAGGGTCTTTTCGGTCTCCAGGATTCTGGAGTTTTTACAATCTGGCCTGGACTCTGGTCTTCAGCTAAGTACGTTGAAAGGGCAAGTTTCTGCCTTATCTATCTTTTTTCAGAAGCGTGTTGCGCTTCAGCCTTTAGTTAAAACTTTTTTCCAGGGGGTTACGCATGTGCGGCCTCCCAGGAAACCATTACTCCCGGTTTGGGATTTGAATTTGGTTCTTTCTGCTCTTCAGGCTCCTCCTTTTGAGCCTTTGCAAGATATTGCTTTGTCTACCCTGACTCAGAAGATTGTCTTCTTGGTAGCGATCACTTTGGTCTGGCGTGTCTCGGAATTGGCGGCCTTGTCTATCCAGGCGCCTTACTTTGAGAGGCATCAGTAAAGCCAGCCGACATCCGTAGATCCCATAAAACGTCCAGTTTATTTGTAGTAGCAATAAAAACACTCCATGTTAAAAAACGATGCAAACAGGCATAGCAGACTGTGGAATGCGTCGACGCGTTTCGGGCGCTATGCCCTTAATCATGACAAATTGCGGGGAACAATCTCATTAAGCAATCAATCATTAAAGTTAAGCACATGCAATGTAATTAAAGACTCACATAAACGCCATATGCAGCCACGCGCTTGTGGATACATCTGTATATGTCATAGGTGACCGCCGTCTCCCCTCTCTCCAAATAGATAACCTCTTGGCCAATGTAGAGGCCAGGAATGACGTGGCCATCTATCATTGGTCCAGAGGCCAATGCATCAGAGTGCTGGCGAAAATAGCCACCATGTACGAGACGAGGGGGGGGGGGGGGCGGAAGTAAGTCAATTAATGACAGGCTACAAATAACATCTTCGCAGCTATTATAGCATATATTTGGTAAGCTGTACAGGTGTATATTAATAACCTCGCTGCGGGGGGCTATAAATAGAGACATAAAAATGTATAATTATGAGCATACAAAAACACCACACTTTATTATTTCCCTATATGGCATAGACGGCCATGACCGACAACGTCGCCTGCCGCCAATATATATTTAAAAGAAAAAACAATAAAGGAACTAGAACGCTAATATTCTATAACTGTACCAGTCTTAAAGGGATAATATAAATGGGCGCATTGATGTGCATTAGGGCTTAATTAAAGGGGGGAAAAAGAGAAGACACCTCGTATACAGGGCTACTTAATTATTGCTGTAAAAAACATATATATATATATATATATATATATATATATATATATATATATATATATATATAATATAATATGTGGGGACCAAGTACTTGGAATTTAAGGGCCAAATTATAAAACAAAAAAAAAAAAACACTATTGGGTTAGAGAAAAAATTAACTTATCGTCCCATTCGGTTAAATTTACCCACCTAAAACTCCTACACAGATGGATATATATATATATATATATTCGTGTTCAATTGATCTAAATATAAACATCCGTATAAGCTCTAAATTATAGTGTAATGGACCAAATACAAGGAAAAAGGGGGGGGGGGGGGGACACTGTCTGTAGGGCGGCTAATATTAATCCCGCAGGAAAAGATCCACATCCCATTTGGAATTTAATCCAGACGGGGTGCGGGTCTGTAACCTAAATATCCAGAACACTTCCCTTTGGAAGATCTTAGCCTGTAAGTCCCCACCCCTCGGTCCCACTCGCCATGCAGGAGAGATTGGAAAAATCCCCATCATGTATAGTATGGAAATGGCGACCCACATCCACATCCAAAAGATCCACATCCCATCTGGAATTTAATCCAGAAGGGGTGCGGGTCTGTAACCTAAATATCCAGAACACTTCCCTTTGGAAGATCTTAGCCTGTAAGTCCCCACCCCTCGGTCCCACTCGCCATGCAGGAGAGATTGGAAAAATCCCCATCATGTATAGTATGGAAATGGCGACCCACAATTGAAGATGTGCTGAGCCGATCCCCACAGGGGATGGCAATATGTTCTGCTAACCTTCTTTTAAATGGCCTAGTTGTACACCCCACATATTGTATGTTGCAGACCTTGCATGTAACTTAAGTATACTAGGTTCCTCGTATTACAATTCATAAAGTCCTTAATTTGAAATCTTTCTCTCATAATTGTGGAGATAAACTCATTTCCTTGATGCACAAATTTACAAATATTACATCTATTGCCCCCACACTTGAAAAAGCCTCTGCATTTCATTGTGCCCCAGTTTTTCATCACCTCCCTAAGATCCACAACGCCCACCGGTGGGCAGACCCATTGTGGCAGGGATCGGGGGGTTGAATGAGAGGCTGGGGCAATGGGTGGACTCCCATCGTCTTCCGCTTGTCCAAAGGCTCCCTGGCTTCCTTCAGGACTCCAGGGATATCATTAGACAGGTATGTGAGTTTCAATGGGAGACAAATTACTTTGGGTTTACAAAGCATGCTGGTGGGGGTAAAGACAAGTGAATTTACCTTTAGCTGAGGTGGCAGGAAATGCTGGGGATTTTAGTTCCACAACACCTTGGCTAAGACTCGTTGAGGCCTCCCCAGAGAGTGGAGACTGGGGAAAATGAGCAGAAGGGAGGGCTGGAGTGTCAGATGTTAGAATGATGCAGATTCAGGAACACCAGGCAGGAACTGAAGATCTGAAAGTCAACAAAAAGTTATATCTGACTGATAACCGGGGGAGCTAGTGGAGAGTGACTGCCAACAGGTCAACAAAGAGTTATAGCTGACTGATAACTGGGGGAGCTAGTGGAGAGTAACTGGTAGTAACTGGTAACTGCCAACAGGTCCAGTTTTCGCCGGAAGCCTTCTGAAAGGGGGGTCGGATTGCGCTGCAGACGAGACGGGGTCCCACTACAGTTGCCAGTAGCCAGTGAGCCCAGATATGGGAAAAAGTCCAGTCCGGGTTTTAGGGGAAGCTGATGCAAGGAAGCCCAAAAGTCCAGAGCCAGGGAAAGCCATAATTTAGTTCAGAGAGCCAGAGAGAGGTCAAAATACAAAGCCAGAAGTCAGAGCAGAAAGTCATAGGAACAGAGGCAGACAACTCCCTAGCGCCGCAGGCGTGCGCACACACACACACACAGACGAGCGCACGTGAGTAAGGACCAGGTCTCCTATTGTGACAGCCATTTACCATGGCTTGATCTTTCGGCAAACAGATCTGATACTCAGAAATTGGGAACGCGAGCGGCCACATTCCTAGCAGCAGACAGATACCCTGCACAAAGATGCTCATGCTCTGTATTGCAACCACCTGAGCCAGGGCAATTGGCTCTGGTTGGACAAAAGACAGCACCAAATGAGCCAGTGGACTGGAAAAAGTTTACTGGCTTTTAAGGGTAGTTTCATACAGCGGAGCATCCCAAATATTGGATGGCCATGGGGAAAGATAGTGGCATGCCCTGAAATATTTCAGATTTATCTGCTTTAAAGTGGAACAAAACCTATGTGGCTCTGACCTGGAATCTAAAATATTTCAGAGCCGGCTGCTGCCCTCATGCCCCCCCAGGCATCCCAAACTGCTGTGTGAACCCCCCTGGCTGAGATGTCATCACCAGGATTTTTTTTAAAACTCTTTATTTATTTAAAGTGGTAAAGAAGGATAGCAGAAAAACATTTGAAGTATATTTTAGAGATTAGAGTACAGAGTACAGCATAACAAGTAGGTGTTCATATCCCTTATAACCACCTGCCTTCCTATTGTTAGTTTCACATATCCCCTCCCATTGCTATAGTGAGGTTTTGATGTCTCGGCCTAAATAGTCCAGCACCCACCTTCACCGCCCGGGTGTAAAGTTAAATTGTGGGTTCTATCATACTTCAGGCCAAACACCTTAGACTGCCCTGCCCTGCCCTGCCTGTATGAGGAAACGATAATTAGAAAGGAAAAAAGACAACAGGAAAGTTGAGTGAGGAGAAGGGGAGGCATAGGACTTAGGACTGGGGGATAGGTCCGAGGTCAGCAAGGGTCCGATGTGCTGCATCCGGGAGTGAGGGGGGGGGGTGACCGAAAGCTGCGGATCGCTGGAACAGATACCAGTGGGTCCACACCACCCAGAACTGCTCCTCCCTATCTTGGGCATCCGCCGTTAACTCCCCCATTTCCTTTTACTCTGCTGTCGTCGCTGATCCAATCTCCCCCTGTGGGAGTATTCTCCGACTTCCAAAATCTGGAGATCAGTGCCTTGGCTGCATTAATCAGGTGCATCAGTACCGACTTTTTATATCCTGCTGCTGGCACTGTAGTGTAATAGCATGAGAGCCAGGCAGCATGGGACATGTGACCTGGTAATCTTTAAGATGATCAATGTTACAATAGTCCTGAATGGCCTTATCTTAGGACATGTCCAGAGAATGTGGAAGAGCGAGCCAGTTAGGCGATGTTCCCGGGAAGAATGCCGCTAGGCGTTTCAGGGCGTAATACCATCTGGGAAGGTATTTATAGTTTGTCTCTTGTATTTAGACAGAAATTAATGATTTATGGGCGAGGGTGAATATGTTCTCCCACTTCTCCTCTGTGAACTCCCTCCCAGGGTCTCTTTCCCATTCCTGACAGAAGGGAGGATCCGATCCCGGTTCCAAACTCAAAATTTGGTAAATCTGTGAGGCCCCCTCTGTCGGGGTTCTGCCTTGTAACCAAAGTTTTTCAAAGCATTCTTCTGCAGATAATGTTGAAGAAGTTACAATCGCCATGGGTCTAGACTTGGTTTGTCCCATCGGGTCCTAAGTTCCTCTATGGAACACCAATCCCCTCTCCGAACCAGGTCTCGTTCCCCTGACCCCCCCCCCCCCAACCACGCGTCATGCAGTTAAGTCCCTATTTCATTTTCTTTATGGGTCATGTTTTGAAGACATATGCCGGTGTCTGGGCTTCTATAGTCTCATTGATGAGAATTTCTGCAGGTGAGCTGATGCAGAGCTGTGCTGATTACAGGGCTGATTGCACCTGTGCAAAGCCTGGCCTCGTTGTGAGTTTTACATCAGGCTTAGCAATTTTGTAACTTGGCTGAATGCAGAGATGGTAAAACATTATTGTATGAGATGAATGCAAGTTTGTGGAGCCATCAAGCTCCATCATGCTATACACTATATGCTGCTCAATTTCTGCTAACACTCGGGTTCCTTTATTAAAGCGGACCTACTTGCTACTTTCTGCTTGGAAGGGTGCTGATTAATTTGGGACACTTTCCTACTGTACAACTTTTTTCCTCATGCAGGGGGAAGTCATGGAATCCTTGCACACAGATACATTGCTTCCACTGGTAGACCTGCTTCATTCCTGTGTGCAGCAACTTCTTGTCCCCAACAGGCTGCCGTGATTGATTTTACTTTTTTATTTAGGATCCTTCTAAGGATCTGAAATATGTTTTAATGGCAGGTCTTCTTTAAGAACGAGGCTGTCTAGTGTTATCCAACTTCTCCTATTGTTATAGGTGTAAGTTATGACTGTTTTGAATTTCACTTTATTATTATATTATGCTCTATTATTAATGTTTATTTATATAGCACCATCATCTTCCGTAGTGCTTTACAAAGTATGATTACAGACAAGGCAAAACATATAGTACAGGGAACAAAATAAACTAGATGCTACACGTTGTAAACCGAGTGTTGTTAGCACGGGAGGCCAAAGGAAAGGGAGCCCTGCCCTTGTGGGTCTATCTCCCCATAGAATACATGGTGCCAATAGTGTGTGTGTATGTATATGTGTGTGTGTGTGTATATATATATATATATATATATACATTTTTTTTATTTGTTGCACTTCTGGCTTGTGTACAAAATGCTGTGCATTCTTGCAATGTCTACCTTGCACAGCACCACATTACTTAAATAATGGCACTTTCTGTATCAATCTTTTTATTGAGTTTTCCATGTTACAGCAACATTTCCTTACAAAGAGGAAGATTAAAACTTTGCATACATACAGGATGTTTTTAGTTCAATATCTTTTTATTAGGTTTTCAACAGTAGAATGGTACAAAGCAAAGAACAGTAGGAGTAGAGAAAGGGATATATTCATGTTTAGGTCCCAATCCAAGAGCATATATAGGTTAACATGGCTCGGGTAATGACCTCCCCAACCGGCTCCGCCCCACCTGTGAAGGACCTGATTACATCAATTATAGGAAGCTCACCAATCCCCATTAGCCGCTCCCGGCCCCACGTCCAGCCCCCCTCGGGCCGGGCCCCCCAGCCAGGCCACGCCAACCAAATGCCAGGAGCCCAGGACCACGGGAAGCGCGAGCACCCGGAGCACAAACAATACAACCCAGAGAGGAGGCCACTACCAAGGGTGGAGGGGAGGCAATAAAAGCCCTAAGTACTAGGGACATCAAAGACATGAGTAAAGGGTAAAGAACATGCAGGAAAAGGAGGGGTAGGGACAGCAGAAGGGAAACGAGGGCAGGGGAGAACAGGAGTCAGAGTCAAGAGCAAGGCACGGAGGCAGCAGGGGCGGGAGCATGCAAACCCACGACCCTCCCATGAGTCTACACCTCTAGGCGGTTATCCCTATAGTCCATCCAGCCTGACCAAGTTGCATAGTGTTATACAGGATGTTTTTGACATCAATAGCATATTGCGTACAGTGTCTCGCTGACCTTATCAAGAACAGGTTAGCAATGATAATACAATCGAGAAGGAGGGAACCCTGAAATGAGTTCCCCCTCAGCCTCGATCATAGCCTTTTAACATTGCACAAATATATTGAAGATCTACTTATTGGTGGATGCTAATAGGGTTTGCTAATAGAGTTTGAGGTGGGGGGGAGGGGAAGGGGTGGTGGTCCCTGACCTGGCCCCTCGTTTGCCCAATCGGTGTCAATTCAATGCTAGTGGAAAAATATTTGGGGCAGCATATTTGATCCAGGGTTCCCAGATGCGTAGAAAGAGGTCATGCTTATCGTTTAGTATGCTGGTGAGCTTTTCATTTATGAGGAACCCATTGATTCTATATTTTATCTCTGAGATGAAGATAAATTGCTGTTTCCAGGCTTTAACAATGGATTGTTTAGTGGCCATCATGATGAATGTAAAAAGTTTGTTTTGTAAGTAAGCTCTGGTGCTTTGTGTCACAGTAGCACTACCCATGGGTCTCGACGGGATGTAATTCCCATAATGTTCCCTATCATCCTGAAGACCTGTTGCCATAGTCGTGCTGCCATTGGGTACTTCCACCATATGTGGAGAACATCCTCCCTCTCCGTGCACCCCCTGAAATAGTTCCCAGGGTATATTGGATAGACTGTCGGGTACTAGGTACCAGTGGAAGAGCACCTTATAGGCAGATTCCACTGTGAGGGTATTGATTGATCAGGCCGATGTCGACCTCCACACTTCGAGACAATCCTCCTGCTCCCTAGCCATCCATAGGTCTTATTCTAAGTATGTCACACACCTCGCTTCAAGACATTCATTACATGTGGGTATACTGACCTGTAGATGGCGATCCCGGTCCATAAATACCTGGGACCTCCCACTCATCCCCAGTCTTTCATCTCTGCAGACGGCGAGCAAGTCAGAAGATGGATGTCTCCTCCTTGCAGCTGTTCCTGTACCTGTTCCGGATTCTTTATTGATTTTACTGCCTCCCAGCCTAGGCTGCTGGTCCGGGCAATGGTAGATGGCACCCTAGGTGCTCAAGAGCTACGCTCTGCCGTGAGACCCTATAACAAGGGGTAGGCGGCTAACCGGGTTGGTGACCCCGGTTTGGGATGCCCTGTCCCTTGGCCTCCCACCCTAGCTTGGATTCCCCCTCTCCCGGATACCCTTAGAGGGGGGGTCCTTTATAGATTCTTTCTTTATTGTATGTGTGTGTGTGGTGCTTAACTTGCATGCGCTTGTGCGGTACTCAGACCGGCGCCGGCCTCCGGTGTTAGTCATGGCGGCTGTTCTATGGTACAGGGGGAGCTTCTTCCCCTCAGGGCGCCCCCGTGCTGCGGTTCAGGTCCCGGCTTCTGGCCTGGAGCGACGGGGGAGGGGCGGGGCCTACGCCCCTTTTCATTCCACTGCAGGCGTGCGGCGTGTCGGTTGGTGAGTGGCCTGTGGCCCCATTCGTTTTTTATTATTGATCATGCCCCTCCTTGGGGTTGCTTGGCAACGCTTCTATTATTAATCCCTTTGGACATTTCCTATGTGGTCTGATTGCTGTGTTTGTTTGTGTGTTCCAGGTGGACCATTGTGCCTATTAAAGGGGGGTTCCCCTGGTCCTAGGGTCCCTGGTTAAATTTAGGGGTCTGTAATTCCTCCCACGCGGGACTTAAAGGGGCATCCCGGGTTGCATTACCGCGTAATTCCCTAGGGATATATATTCACCATATGGAGGCTTCCCCGGATACTGGGCTTGTGTCCCCCTCGGGGCAATCCAGGCTGTGTTTGGGGTGTGGGGTATCCCTTTTGGGGGATGATGTATTTCTTTGTGTACCCTGTGCACAACGGTCTATTACGCGGCAGTCCGGATCTCAGGCGTCTGGTTCTGCTCCGCCAGTCTCCTCTCCGTCTCCCCCTCGCTTGACACGTACCCCATGTGATCATTGGCGGGGAGTCGCAATCTGAGGTGTGTGCCAGATTGGCCAATCTTGAAAAATTGGTTGGTTGTTAGAGGGCTGTTGACCTCTTCCGGGCTTGACCCGGCTAGTGAGGAGTTTGCCGCCTTTAAGCGATGTGAGTTATTTTTGTCCTTTGTGCTGACCACCTTGGACGACACATTGGTGATGTGTAGCAGAGCTTCGGCCTTGCTTGTAGCTATCCGGCGGTCGGTTTGGTTACGCCAGTGGGCGGCTGATTTTGTGTCCAAAAAGTCGCTTACGGCCCTTCCCTTTGTGGGGTTGCGGCTCTTTGGAGAGAAATTGGATTCGGTGGTGAAGGGAGGTAAGTTACCTCAGCGTAAGAAGCAGCATTGCCCCTTTCAGGGGGCGGCTTCCTTCTCTCAGTCCTTTCGTGGGGCTAGAGTTGTCAGGGGTTCGGCTTTCCCCTCGTCCAGAGGTGATTCCTGGTCCAGGGGCAGGGGTCGGGCCTGTCCAGGGCACAGTTTGGGCTCCAAGCGTAAAGCCGCTGCCAAGCCGGCTCAGCAATGAGGGGGCGCCCTCACCCTTGCGGTTGGGGGGACGGCTGCAACTCTTCTCCCGGGTCTGGGTCCAAGAGGTCTTGGACAGGTAGATTCAGGAAGTGCTGTCTTCCGGTTACAAGCTGGAGTTCGAGTTCCGGCCCCCTCCCAGATTCTTCAGGTCTCGGGTGCCATCAGATCCTCTGGCCGCTCAGGGGCTTCGGGCGGCAGTAGCAAGTCTCTTGGACATGGCTGTCATCTGTCCGGTGCCCCCCTCAGACCGGGGCCTGGGCTTCTATTCCAATTTGTTCACGGTGCCCAAGAAGGACAGATCCGTTCGTCCCATTCTGGATCTGAAGTTGCTCAACAGGTTCGTCCGTCCGTCCCCGGAAGTTCTGTATGGAAACTCTGCGCTCAGCCATCCACTCACTTCGTCAGGGGGACTTCATGTCGTCCATAGACATCAAGGATGCTTATCTGCATATTCCAATATTTCCGGCACACCAGAGATTTTTCAGGTTCGCCGTGGAAAATCGACATTTTCAGTTTGTGGCTCTTCTGTTTGGCCTTACCTCGGCTCCAAGGGTTTTTACCAAGGTGTTGGCAGGAGTGATGGCCATCCTCAGAGCCAGGGGTATCCGCATCGTGCCATATCTGGACAATCTTCTCATCATGGCGTCTTCCCTCAGTCAGGCGCAGCTGGATACCAGGACCGTGGTGTCCACTCTGGAGAGTTTCGGTTGGGTGATCAACTATCCCAAGTCCTGCCTCTCCCTCCAGGGTGGTGGAGTTCCTGGGAATGTCTCTGGATACTTCTCAGGCCAGGGTGTTCCTCCCCCGAGCCAAGGTTCTTCTGATTCAGGAATTGACTCGGCGTCTCCTATCTATCCCCCGCCCGTCCATCCGGCTGGGGATGCGACTGGTGGGATTGATGGTGGCAACGTTCGAGGTGGTTCCCTTTGCCCAGTTTCACACAAGGACGCTCCAGCTCCATCTCTTGGCGGCTTGGGACGGGTCCCCACTGTCATTGGATCAGTCCTTTCTGATGTTCCCCCGGGTGCGGCGTTACCTTCGGTGGTGGCTGAAACCAAGCAATCTGACGAGGTGCAGGTCCTTTCTGACCCCTCGTTGGGAGACGGTCACCACGGATGCCAGCCTGTCTGGTTGGGGGGGATTTTGGAAGGATCTTCAGTTTCAGGGACTGTGGGGGCCTCAGGAGGCTCACGATCCCATCAATGTTCTGGAGCTGAGAGCCATCAGGTTGGTTCTGGCTCACTTGACTCATCAGTTGTGGGGACTACCGGTTCAAGTTCGGTCGGACAATCGGACAGCGGTCGCCTACATCAATCACCAGGGAGGGACTCGCAGCAGGCGTGCCCTCAGGGAAGTGTCTTTGATTCTGATTGGGCAGAGGGCAATGTCCCATGCATCTCGGCAGTGTACATTCCGGGAGTGGAGAACACGGAGGCGGACTCCCTGAGCAGGCAGTCATCTCGCCGGGGGGAATGGTCGCTCAGCCCCAAGGTGTTTCGGTCGCTTTGCCACCGGTGGGGGACTCCGGAGGTGGACCTCTTTGCCTTCGTCACAATCACAAGCTTCCGGCATTTGTGTCTCTCTTGCGGGATCCGCTGGCTCTGGCGGCGGATGCCATGTCTCTGAACTGGAGGGATCTGGGGCTTCTATACCTGTTCCCTCCGTTTTCCATGGTGGGCAAAGTGGTGCGCATGCTGGCCCTAGAGGGCGCGTCGCCAATCCTGGTGGCTCCAAGGTGGCCAAGACAGGTTTGGTTCGCAGACGTGGTAAGGTTGGCAGAGGATCAGTTAGATCTGCCCCTTCTGCCGGCTCTGCTCACTCAGGGTCCACTGCTCTGCCCCAATTTACCAACGCTGGCTTTGACGGCATGGCTACTGAAACCTCCATCTTGAAGGAGGAAGGTCTTTCTAATGCTGTCATTCAGACTCTGGTTAGGGCTAGAAAGTGGTCTTCCTCTGCCATCTACTATAGGATTTGGAGGTCTTATATTAATTGGCGTGAGGTCAGGGCCTTGCCTTGCAGGGCGTTTTCTCTCCCTAGGGTCTTGAAATTTCTGCAACGTGGTCTGTACCTAGGTTTGCAGCATAGTACGCTGAAAGGGCATGTTTCTGCCCTGGCGGTTTTCTTTCAAAAGTCTTTTGCTCTTCATCCTCTGGTTAAGACCTTCTGGTTACGCATGTGCGGCCTCCTAGGAAGCCTTTGCTCCCAGTTTGGGATTTGAATTTAGTTCTTTCTGCCTTGCAGGGTCCTCCTTTTGAACCTTTGCAGGATATTGCACTTTCTACGCTTACTCAGAAGGTTGTTTTTCTGGTTGCCATCACTTCCGTTCGGCGTGTATCGGAGTTGGCGGCCTTGTCCATTAAGGCCCCTTACTTTGAGAGGCATCAGGACAAGGTTGTTTTCCGCTTCAAGCCAGATTTCCTTCCTAAGGTGGTCTCTGCTTTTCATCTTAATCAGGACATTGTTCCACCCTCCTTGTGTCCTAAGCCCAGCAATGACCAGGAGAGGGTTTTGCATTCTTTGGATGTGGTTCGCTGTGTGAAGTACTATTTGGTGGCTACTTCCCCTTTTCGTAGGACTGACGCCCTTTTTGTGGTGCCCTCTGGGCCTAGGAAAGGTTTGGCTCCCGCCAAGTCTTCCATTAGTAAATGGATTCGCCAGGCCATTGTTTGGGCCTATTCTGCCAAGGGGAAGATTCTCCCTTTTCATGTTGCTGCTCATTCTACTCATGCTGTTGGGCGTCCTGGGCTTTTCAGCACCAGGCCTCTGTTGAGGAGGTTTGTAAGGCTGCTACTTGGTCTTCGGTTCACACTTTTTCCAAGTTTTACAAGGTTGATGTGCGGGCCTCAGCGGATGCTGTTTTTGGCCGCAAGGTTCTGCAAGCAGCCGTGGTTTAAGTTTGTGCCTTGTTGCCTTGTTTTTGGATCCCCACCTTTTATGGACACTGCTATTGGATGTCCCACATGTAATGAATGTCTTGAAGCGGGGTGTGTGACATACTTAGAATAATACAATTTTGTGAATACTCACCTGCAAAATGGGTATTATAAGTATGTCACACACCCCGCTTCACCCTGCCCTTTGGTATTTTGGATCCTTTATATGGTGAACCTTTGTTAGTTTTAATTGGCTTTCCTGGTTCCTTTACCTTACTGCTATCTTTATACTGGGGAATGAGTGGGAGGTCCCAGGTATTTATGGACCGGGAGGGTCTTACTTTTTTTATTGACATCTCTGCAAGATCGCCATCTACAGGTCAGTATACCCACATGTAATGAATGTCTTGAAGCGGGGTGTGTGACATACTTACAATACCCATTTTACAGGTGAGTAATCGCAAAATGGTATTTTTCCAATTCCCAGACATATCTATGTTCTAGATGTCTCAGAAAATCATTTACAGAGGAGTGTAACAAAGAGATCAACACTGATCTGTTTGGCCCTTGACGCATGAGGATTCTAATCTGGACCATTTTTTGTAGGGGGAGGTTTAAGTCATTGTAGGTCTAAGCCAGGGACACAATTGCGTGTAGCGAAACTATTCGGTGGGCGGGAGCTGCTGTCTCTGTCTCAGGTTCTCAAATGTTCTGTTGCCTCTGTCGTCCAGTAGGTTGTGCACCTCGGAAATTCCTGCAGCTATCCATCGGGCAAAGGAGGCCCTGCTGTGGAGTTCCAGTGGGAAAAGTGGGTTACCTATGCATGGACCCTGTCCACAGCAGGGCGTCCAGCGGTATACCCTCCAGTTCTGAGAGTTCCAGAAGTGCCCATAGTAGGAGGTCCTTGTCCGCATGTATTAAGGATAGCTGAGCAATTTGTGATGCTTTATAGTAGTGACTGATATTTGGAACCCCCAAACCCCTTTGAGTTTTATGGGCAAACATGGTGTGTCTTGCCACTCTGGGCTTGGCTGACCGCCAGATGAACTGAAGCACCCGTTTTTGCAATATATCTAGCATATAGGCTGGTACTTGCACGGTTAAGACTCTGAAATAGTATGATTTTGGGAAGTATAGACATTTTAATGGTGGCTACCCGGCCAATCCATGAGATAGGGAGGTCAAACCATGAGTTAATCGGCACGCCTAGGCTTCTTAAAAGGGGTGAGTAATTGGCGGCAAATAAACCTCCATACGTCGGTGACAAGTGGATTCCCAGATAAGGTATCCCGCTAGACAGACAACTTTTATATGTGGACTTAAGGTGTTGTAGCAGGTCATCTGGGAGGCCCGCATTCATGGCCATCGATTTTGCTCTATTAATCTTAAGCCCTGAGATCCCTGCAAATTCCCACGCCCCGAGTAGCCATCTGGACCTGGCGCCTTTCCTGGTTTGATGGCGTCTGACACTTCTTGGAGTGTAATGGGCTCCTTTATTTTATTAATATATGTCTGAGAAGGGGTTGGTAATTCTATAACACTGAAAAAGTCATCAAAATCTCGCTGGTTTAGTGGATCTGAGAAGAAGGACCTTAAAGCCTTAAGGACTTTTTGCAGGTCCACTGTAACATTGCTCTGCAGTCTTAGTCTGATCAGCTGCCTCTTTGGTTTATATTGCTTGAGCTGTCTTGCCAGCATGGAATCTGGTTTGTTTAGACCAATGTATTTGTTTCTCTGTCTGGCTATTTAAAACCAAATTCAATTCCACGTGAGCTGAGTCAAATTTTCCCTTTGTAGCTTTGCATGGGTTGGCTTTCCAGGCCCTTTCTGCCAGTTGTATTTGGTTGGAGAGCAACTGAGTGGTGATTCCGAGCAAAATATTCAGTCAGGTGTATTTGAAGCTTGTCCAGGATGTCTTTGGTTGTCAGCAGCGTCTCACTGAGGCGCCAGGTATCGAAAGGCCATTTGGGGGCTACTGTGCAAATAGAGATCAACATTGGACTATGATCAGACCAGGGTGTCAAGAGCACCTTTGCGTCACGGAGTTGCGGGGGAGAGTGTTGGGGAAGGAAGACGTGGACGATTCTGCAGAACGACTTATGTGGATTGGAATAGAATGTATAGTCCTGCATATTTGGGTGCGCATCCCTCCATGCATCACATAGGGCATAGGGGTCAAGAAGCTCCGTGAACGCCCTGGCCTGACCTGGGTCCGCCCCCTCCTTGGGTAGGTCTACAATTGCAAACTCTAGCTCCAATTTAGGGTTGATCACGAGGTTTGAGTCGCCAGCCAAAATCACTACACCCTTGGATTGTTCCTTCACTACCTTCAGCAGGTGTGAAAAGAAGTTAGACTTGAAGATATTGGGGGCATAGTATGAGATGTTTGTTATTTCGACAACATGAAGCGTGCAGGATATATTGCCCCGTCGGGTCTTTAATTTCTTTATTGCAAACACAGGGGAGGTATTTCTCCTCTCTTAACATTGCACTGTAGTGCAAGGGAAAATAGCTGGTTAAGAACTTTGCGCAGGGGAAATCGTGTCTCTTGTAGGCACAGGATGTCTGCCTTGTAGAATCGAAAGGCCTTGCTTTTTTTGGATGGCGAGTTAAACCCCTGCATGTTATGCGAGACTATTTTTAAGTTATTCTGTCATTTTTGTGGGTGAATTGCTTCAGGCCAGGGGAGGGAGGTACGGGAGAAGGCAGAGGGACAGGGGTACGTGGGGGTGTTGCACTGTCAAAAATGTATAGCAAGTAATATATGACCATAAACAAGCATGTATTATGCCAATATAGCCAATGCATTACGTACAAGAACAAGAAGAAAAAAGGGGCCTGTTAAGGTTCAAAGAGGTATTTTTCCTATTCCGAGTAGACGGACCTGTAGCGGGCTAGGGTGGAGGTACCCCTCCAGCTGTGGTACTGAAAAAGGCTGTGGGGGTGAGTCTCCTGGGGCAGGCAAAGTACGGCCATGACAGTTTTATATTGTCTATTGGTCTGTCATGCCAGGACCAAACTGGGCAGGTATCGCCCTCCCCCACAGCCAGAGGCACATGGTCAGTACGCTGAGGTTATACTGTTGCGCAGTAGATTAGTTTAGGCCGCAATGTATGGGAGAACCCACCACCGAGGCCCTGAGCCTCCCGGCAACTGGCCTGCCAGCAGGTTCCTGTGTGAAAAAAGAAGGGGGGTTAGCAGAACAACATAGCAAATTAACTTTCTGTCCTAAACATTAACACAATGTTTGTCCAACCTTAGAAGCGGTCTAAAACAATGAAACTTCAGGCATGGAAACTTCAGGGGTATCCCTATCCAGGAGGCTTTTGGCTGAGCAGCTGTTCATGGGATATTCCCATTCGAGGTCACGGAATGCAAGAAGGAGAGGAAAAGTGAGGCAAAGCCTGGGGAAGGGGTCAGGGCTCTGTGGCGATTGTCTCCGGCTGGTGGCGTCGGGTATCTTTTCTTTCTTTCTGGTAGGGGCCTGTCCCTTGGGGGCTGGAGGGCAGACCTCTTCCTTGATGAGGGGGGATTTGAGTCCTGCCCATTGGGCCCCACTGGATCCATAGGAATAGAGTGCTCCTTGAAGATGTGGTGCGGCTCCTTTAGGGAAGTGGCCGAGGTTTCCTTTTGTAGGCAAGTATAAGCTTAAACGGGAATCCCCAGCGGTAGCTTAAGTTGTGCGCACGTTGGGCCTCCAGGGATGGTTTCAGCTCCCTTCGCCTCTGGATGGTCTGGGGGGCTAGGTCTTGAAATAGTTGGTATTTGTAGCCCTGGAACTGCAGGTCTCCCTTCTCTCGAGCAGGCCGCAGCAGGGCCTCTTGCGAAAGAATGTTGGTTTGAGGATTATGACCCATGGCAACCCATCTTTGCGGTTGGGCCCTAGCCCGGTCTAAATCCAGTCTCTCGATTGGAAAGGAAAGGGCCAACTCTTGGAAAAGGGCTGTCACAGTGGAAACTACATCTGTCATGGTCTTGGGGAGGCTCCGTATCCGTAGGTTACCCCATCGGACCCTATTTTCAATCTTCCAATTTTAGCTGCATAGTGTCCGTGTCTTAATCACAGGAGTCTAATATTGCAAATGTGTATTCCATCCTCCAATGTTGATGTTCTCTCCCCTTAGTTGTGGACTTCTGCTTTTATGGTGGTATACCAGGCATCTGTCACTGCCCTCAGCTCCTTTTGCAAGAGAAGCTTGAATTTGGCTAGCAAGTTAGAATCCTTGAGCTCTGCAGTAATGGGATCTTCTGAGGCCGGGCACCTGGGTTCTAGGGGGGGTCACTGTAGCGCGGGGATTGTGCGGGCCCGAGAACAGAGAGCACTCACTGTTAGGTGGGCTGCTTCCAGCAGTGCTGTCGTCCGAGCACGCTGCTCACATCGGTGATGGTCCGTTTGGCAGTGTGGAGGCTGGGATTTCATTCCGCCTGCTGCTGGAGAGAGGGCTTCTAGCTCTGCTGCCATTTGCTGCCGCACAGCCCTCCTCATCGCCGCTTCCCGACATTTTTCCTTGCCTGTTCCCGCCTTTACTTCGCTCCCGGCTTCTGCTTCCTCTGCTGCCCTGGGGCAGTCAGTGCTCTCGCCCCCATCCGTGGTCACCTGTTGGCCCGACACACTGAATGGGGAACACAATTCTCCACCGCTTTCCCTGTCCTCCTCCGCCATCTTAGCTGGACACGTGCTGCACCGTGAACGATGACGGTGCGCAGGCTCCGTCATCCTCCGGCCACTAGTTAGGGTGTTTTAGCCACCTGTTTGTCTGCTATGCGTGCTGAGCTGATCTAAAGCGCATCCATCGCTCTCGGGCACCAGCCCAAATAATGGCACTTTGTAATAAGTTACATAATGATAATCTTTATTTATATATGTTAGATCCACATTTACATTTAAACTGGAACAGCCTCACACAGGAGAGAGAGAAAATTCCCTGAAACTCACTTACCCCATCTGCATGCATAATACTGTAGCATTATCAGCATTTTATTTTTTTTCTGTCATTTGTGACTGTTGGTCCACTTTAACTGTCTGAGTTGATACCCTATGTAGCTGATGCGGGGAGTGTCAGCACCTTATGGCTGTAATAAGTGTATCGCTATGACCAACTCTTTGTTTTTTCCTGTTCCTGGCAGATGGGACTTGACAGTTCTTTGTAACTTAAATGTGCTTATTCAGCAATGGGCAGGTTATATATGCAGCAGATCAGGTGGGGTACAGGTAAAGCTCCAGTCCTGTTGGAAGACCTTGGGTACCACCAGTGTTACATTTACCACTGGTTAAAAACCCCTGATTTAGGGCGTTTCTATGGTAGGACTGGTAGTTCATTCTCTTTTCATGGTGTCCTGTTCGGGTCGCTCCATTCTTGACAAGTGGGGTTATCCGCCACAAGGTGGCGCAGTGACTGCAAGATGAAAATCGTGGCTCCTCCCGGCCCATATAAAGGCATCTGTCTCCCTAAGAATCCCCAGAGTTCTTCTTGCAGTCTGACTGCGAAGATGGATGCTATCTCTCTATGGATATCGCAGGTGAGCGGGGCATCCCAAGCCTGTCGGCCACTGCAGACCTATTCCCACCTGTTCCCAGGACCCATCCTGCCTCCCAGCCTTGGCTGCGGTTCGGGTGACGGTAGGGGAACCCCGAGGGTCGGGCGTTCACAGAGCTAGGCTCTGGGCCGCAGATCCTGTCCCAAAGGGTAGTCGGCCATAGGCTATGGTGAGCCTATTGGGGGGGGGGAGAAACCACCTAGGGACCCCTTGTATGCTATGTATCCCACATGCTTTATTGTTCTGTGTCTGTGTTTTTGACTGTGAACTTTTTTTTGGCTGTCCTACTCGCCTCCCTCGCTCGTGCTCCTCTTCGCCTCTCCTCCTGTCGGCTGTGAGGGGGGAGGGCGCCTGCCCTGTGGACTCAGTCGGCCTTACAGACGCTCGGCCCGGCCGTTCGGTTCGGGGAGGGGCCCTCTTCGTCATCGCTGCGCAGCCCGCCCCTCGAAGTGCTTGCTCGGGCCTACTACGGCGCCATTTTGCTGCGGTCTGCCGGCGCATGGTTGAGACACTGATCCTGCTCTGCTGCTGCGGTCCTGACCGTATTCTGGGTCCTTGTGCTGCACTGCCTGGGGGTCTACACTGCGTTCTGCTCCCGCTGTCATTGGTGGTCCGTGAGTCCAGCTATTATTATTTTTGTCTTCTATTTGGCCCCTTTATGTCTTCCAGACGGGTCCCATACTTTTCTCATTGATGTGGTTCCTCCCGGTCTCACCCACCCCTCTCCCGCCCCTCCCCTGCTCTCTACAATTTGTCAAAGGGGTTTTATTAGAGGGATTGTTGGGGGTCGTCCGGGTTTGGGTCGTCAGTGCCTTGTAACCCTTTTATTTTTGCTGCTAATCACCACAATGGAGGCTTCTGGGGATAGCGCATTTGGGGGCCCCTCGGGGCGGGCTAAGCTATGTCTCATGTGTGGTACATGCCCTCTGAGCGGTCACAGCGCCGTTTGTGTACCCTGTGCCCAAAGCGTCATTTCGGAACAGGATGGGGCGAGCGCTGCTCTCCTCAGCCCCATTTTGCCTACTGCCTCGCAGACACCCCCGCGTCTGCATTTAGCCCCCAGTGAGGGGGAAGCCAGCAGGGGGTCTCAAACAGACTTGACGCTACGCGTGGCCAGTCTAGAGAGACAATTATCACGTTCGGCCGCTGGCAAGGCCACGGGTAAGGAGCGGCATTTGGAGCCAGATTATTCGCTTTTTGCTGATGATTATGAGGCTTTTGGTGGCCGAGACTCCATGGAGGAGGGTGAGTTATTTCATGATTCTGACTCCTCAGGGGACCGTCTGGGTGGCTTTGACAGTGACCCTGGGTCTTCCTCAGATGAGAACATGTGGCTACCCGATGACACAGAGAAATTGTTGTCTGCGGTGTTGCACCGCACTTGCACATTATTCCCCTGAAGGCGGCCAAAAAGAAGCAGGGGGATCTTTTTCGGCCCGAGAGACAGCGTCTTGTATTTCCTGAGCAAGACCACTTCTCCAAAATGGATTTTAAGGAGTGGGAGAGGCCTAATAAATTGCCGCCGGTGCCTAAGGGCCTGGACAGACGGTATCCCTTTTCGGAGGAGTTGATTCGCCTCTGGTCCTGTCCTCCGGAGGTGGATGCTCCTGTTTTGGGGCTCTCCAATACCACGGTCATCCATCTCCTGATACTACTTCCTTGGGCGATCATGCTGACGCTTTCACTTTTGTGGGTGCTGGTCTTCGTCCTGTCTGTGCCACGGCCATTGTCTCCATAGCCATCAAAAAGAAGGTGAGACGCCTTGTGGATATCCCCAGATCTCCCTAGCGAGCGGAGGAGTATAAGGAACTCTTGGCTTGCGCTGATTTCATTGCCTTTGTAATCTCGGCCATGGATGATACCGTCCGGCTTGGCGGCAGGCCTTCGACCCTGCTGGTTGCTCTTTGTCGTTCTATCTGGCTGCGACAGTGGGCGGCTGACGCCGCCGCCAAGAAATCTCTCACTGGCATTCCCTTCCTGGGACTTCGACTGTTCGGGGAGCATCTTGATCTCTTAGCGAAAGATGGGAGGCTTCCTCATTGTCGGAAGCCAGTGGGGCCCGCAGGAGACTCACGTACCTATCAATCTCCTGGAACTGAGAGCGATACGGTTGGTTCTGTTTCATTCGACCCATCTTCGCTGTCGTGCGGTTCAGGTCTGCTCGGACAATCAGATGGTGGTCACCTACATCAATCATCAGGGCAGAACTCGAAGCAAGCGAGCCCTCAAGGAGGTGAACCAGATCCCGTCTTGGGCGGAGGAGAATGTTCCCTGCATCTCGGCGGTTTACATCCCCGGGGTGGAGAACCAGGAGGCAGACTCCCTGAGCAGGGGGACTTCTCGTCTGGGGGAATGATCTCTCAGCAACCAGATCTTTGACGCTCTGTGTCGCCGCTGGGGTCAGCCGGACGTGGACCTGTTTGCGTCACGACACAAACCATCCCAAACTTCCATGGTTCGTCTCTCTGTCAAGAGATCCTCTGGCCTTCGCCAGACACGCTGGCAATTCCTTGGACAGAGTTCCGTCTCCTCCACGCCTTTCCTCCATTTCCTCTCCTGGGTCGTGTGCTGCGCAAGATAGGGGCAGGAAGGGGTGCCGACTATCCTGGTGGCCCCTCGTTGGCCGAGGCGGTGTTGGTTTGTGGACATAGTTCAGATGTCAGTGGATCGCTACGTCATGCCTGACGATCCAGGGCTCCTCACTCAGGGACTGTTACACCACCCCAATTTACAAACGATGGCTTTGACGGCTTGGCTGCTGAAACCTCCATCTTGACGTAGAAAGGGCTGTCTGCCTCGGTCGTGTGTACCATGATTCAGGCTCAGAAGAAATCCTCCTCCATGATTTACTACAGAGTCTGGCACGCTGTGAGTCTAGAAGTTTTCCCTGTCACACTTTCTCTTTTTCTAGGATTTTGGAGTTCCTACAACATGGTTTGGATTCGGGTCTCCAGCTGAGTACCCTCAAGGGGCAGGTTTCGGCCCTGGCTATTTTCTTCCAAAGTTCCTTCGCCAATTATAGACTTATCAATACCTTTTTCCAAGGAGTTACTCATGTACGTCCACCGCGTAAGCTCATGTTACCGGTGTGGGATTTGAATTAGGTGCTTTCCGCTCTCCAGGGTCCTCCTTTTGAGCCCTTGTGCGATGCTGCTTTATCCATCCTGACTCTAAAGGTGGTCATTTTGGTAGCTATCACTTTGGTGCGTCGCGTTTCAGAGCTGGCTGCGCTTTGTATGAAGCCTCCTTACTTCGAGCGGCATCAGGATAAGGTTGTTTTTCGTCTTAAACCGGATTTTCTACCTAAGGTTGTTTCTGCCTTTCATCTCAATGAGGACATTGTCTTGCCTTCCTTGTGTCCCGCACCTTCTTCTAAGGAGAGGACTCTTCCTGCCTTGGATATGGTTAGGCCCTTAAGTACTACCTAGTTGCTACGGAGTCTTTCAGGAAATTGGATTCTCTCTTTGTCCTTCCTGACGGGCCTAGGAAGGGCTTGCCTCCAGCCAAATCCACTATCAGCAGGTGGATCAGACAAGCGGTGGTGCAAGCGTACTCTGCCAAGGGGAAGGAACACCCTTTTCGGATCACAGCTCATTCTACCAGAGCTATTGGTGCCTCTTGGGCTTTTTAACACCAGGCATCAGTTGAACAGGTTTGTAAGGCCACTACTTGGTCTTTAGTTAATACTTTTACAAAGTTTTACAAGGTTGATGTTAGGGCCTCATCTGATGCTGTTTTTGGCCGTAAGGTGCTTCAGGCGGTAGTGTCATGAACTACGTGCTGTTGCTCACTGGGGATCCCATCCTTTTTTGGACACTGCTTTTGGATGTCCCACTTGTCAAGAATGGAGCGACCCAAACAGGACACCAGGAAAAATACAATTCTGTGAGTACTCACCTGTAGAATTGATTTTGGTGGTGTCCTGTTCGGGTCGCTCCATCCCACCCTTGTTCGGTTATCCTCTTTTGCTGTTATGGTGATTACTGTTGTATTGCTTTTTTCTTGAGAGAGTTCATGCTGAGGCTGTGTGAAGTAACATGGTCTCTTGCCTCCTGGCATGTCTTTTTACTGCTTTTCAACCACTGGGGATTCTTAGGGAGATGGATGCCTTTATATGGGCCGGGAGGAGCCACGATTTTCATCTTGCAGTCACTGCGCCACCTTGTGGCGGATAATCCCACTTGTCAAGAATAGATCGACCCCAACAGGACACCACCAAAATCAATTCTAAAGGTGAGTACTCACAGAATTGTTTTTTTCTTTATACAGTCAGGTTGATCTGGTTTGGCCTGCACCTGACTTAAGGTGAATTCTGTTTGTTTTTTTGTTTTTTTTAACCCTTCTAAAGGAACATAACTTTTTCAGTTGCATT
Organism: Gastrophryne carolinensis; assembly: GCA_027917425.1. Lineage (NCBI taxonomy): Eukaryota > Metazoa > Chordata > Amphibia > Anura > Microhylidae > Gastrophryne > Gastrophryne carolinensis. The sequence continues at coordinate 123,095,327 of CM051243.1, read as the reverse complement.
TTTTCCTTTCTTGGTGTTCCCACAATTTTTATAAGGAGCCTTTTACTTAGACAAGCTTCTGAGAGTGACCTAGTATGAGACATGTTATCTGTTGTCCTTTTTTATGCACTTTAAGAATTGGTACCTTTTTAATCGGAGTGGTGTTATTCTGGCTAGTTGTGTGGCTGTAGTATCTTACTATACATCAACAAGGGAAGGATAAGATTATCAGTCTGGTTCTTCCGGTTTGTCTGTTTTCTCTGGCTGATCCTCTGTATTTTAGGCATAGAGGGATTGGGATCATGGCTTATTTGGGCGATCTTGGGTGGGTCCTGAATTATGAGTGTCCAGTCAAATTTTGTCTCGGGTCATGGCTTCTCTACCGTTTCGAGATCAGTTCTATCCTTCAGAATCTTGTCTTGCCTTCACAGAGATAAGGACCCTCAAGGAAGCAGTTCAGTCTTTGTGCAGTAGTTGGATGGCCCTGAGTCAGCCTTCTTTAAATCTAAGGGAATTGATTAGCAGTTAAAGAATCTTTTTCATCTTCTCACACCATCCGATGGGGGGAATCAACAGGGAAAGACCAGATCACTCCAACTCCTGGCAATGGAAATTCTGCTTTGGGTAGAACAGTTATGGCTTTTTTTGTCAGCCATTCATATGATGGAGTGCCTGAATCCATTGGCTCATCCAAGTCACTCTCCATTTTTGCAGGCAGAACGGTCTCTAAACCAGGCAGTGTTTGATCAAGTTTGTGCCCTGAGGTGCTCCCTGGAAGTGTATCTCTTTGCTTCAGGGAAGAACCGCAAAACTGAAGACGTTTTTTTCTTTATATCCTTCTTACCCGGCTCCTGGAGTAGACACTCTGGCACACCAGTGGGCATTCAGGCTGGTTTAAATGTTTCTTCCATTTAAGATGCTTCCTCAGTATTAACAAATTGGCCAGTCAGCCAGCCACATTTCTGCTTCTGGCTCCCTGATTTCCCAAGAGAACATGGTTCCCAACTCTGGTAAGCCTGTCCATACAGGAGGTTGGATCTGCTATCCCAGGGACCAGTGCTTTGCTTGAATTCCCAGAAGTGGTGTTTGACCCTGTGGACCCTGAAGTTGCCTTGCTTCTTAAGAAGAGGTTTTCAAATAGGGCTATCAAGACCCTTTTCTCAAGTAGGAAAGGGGTGACAGGGAAAAGTAATTTCAAGATCTGGAAGATCCTTCAGGACATCCGGAAGGTTAGAAGCAGGCTTATCATTCTGAATCTTCCATAGCTTAATTTCCTCCCGATGGGAGTTAATCTGGGTCAAGGTGTCAGTACTTTGAAAGTACAGCTGGCAGTTCTGTCAGTTTTTTTTTTGATAAGACTATCATCTTTGTTGCTGGTCAGATGGGTTCTTCTAGCCGTAGGGTGATCTAAGCCGGTCTGCATTAAGCTAAATTCCTGACAGCAATGTCGGCTCCTGTTTTTGAACTAATTCAGGACTATCCTATTGAATTCCTCACTTGGGATGTTCTATTTTTGGCATCTATTACCTTGGCATGCAGAAACTGTGATATTCAGACATTATCCTGTCATTACCCCTTTCTTGAGTTTTCAGTATAGATTCTTTGTTGGATAAATCTTTGAAGGTATTCCAGAAGCGCCTTCTGACATTCAAACTGAGGATTGGAGGACGGCAGCCTATTCAGGTTCTCTCTCCTGTCCGAGAAGGGGCCATTTAGTATCCAAGTCAACTTTGGCGCATAGGATTTTGAGCGCTATCAATATGGCCTATCATCGATTCCAGGAAAGATTACAGTTCACTCGACCAGAAGTGTCTCTGCGTCTTGGGCAGAACAAGCTGGGGCCTCCTATTGAACAGGTTTGTAAAGTGGCCACCTAGTTCTTCAACCAAGACTTTTGGGAGGCATTATCATTTGGAATAGATGACCTTACAGGATCAGTCCGTTTTTCCAAGTATACAGCACATCCTGTTTCACTAAATTCTTTACGTCTGGGTTATCCGCCACAAGGTGGCGAAGTGGACTGCAGAAAAGACTTGTGGCATCTCCCGGCCCTGTAAAAGGCCAAGAACCTCTCACAAATTCCCAGTTTCCCTCTGCAGTTGGCTCTCTATATTGCGCAGGTGAGCGGGGCTTACTAGCCTGCAGCCCTGCAGGACTATTTCCACCCGTTCTGGACCCACTGCCTCCCAGCCTCAGCTGCCTGGTTCGAGTGAAGGTAGGCAGCACCAGGGTCAGGTGCTTAAGGAGCGCTGCTCCAGACCGCATAACCCTGGCTGGGCCCTTGCCGCTGTTATGTTGCCCTCTCTCTCTCCCTGGGCTTGGGCGGCTGGCGGGGGTGCCCGGGGCCTTCTGTGTGTGTGTGTATTGCAATGTGCTTTTACTGTTTGTCACTGTGCTGCGCCGCGGCCGGCGGTGCTATTTCTGAGGTGATTTTTTTTTCTTGTGTCATGGCGCCGGCGGGTCATGTGACCTCGATTTTGCGCTCTTCGGGGGGGGGGGCGGGACCATGCTGCCGCAGCCCGCCCCTCGAGGACTGCTCCAGCGCCATTTTGATCTGCTGCGTTCTGGGGCCCACGTCTCTCTCTGGAGCTGAGTCGCGTTTCCTCTGCAGTCCGGCGGTTGCGCTGCTGATCCAATTGGTCTGTGAGTCCCCTGCGGGGTTGCTGTTGTTGTACTTCAGCTGCTCTGCAGTTGTTTATGGGTCTTTTTTGTGTCTTTTAGGCGGGACAACCGTGACTGTGGTTTCTCCCGGCCCTGGCCTTGTCATCTCTCACCTTCCCTAGTGGGTTCTGGGCATCCCTGGGGGGTGGCATCCCAGGTGGCTCTTGTAGCCGTGACCCTGTACTGGCTGTGCGCCTATATTGATCACCATATGGAGGCTTCCAGGGATAATGTGCTTGGGGTTCCTTCGGGACAAGCCCAGCTGTGTGCCGCGTGTGGGGTATCCCCTGTGAGTGACGGTGTCGGGGTATGTGTGCCCTGCACCCAGAAGGTACTTGCGCTGCAGTCTAGGTTGCCTGCTCAGCTGCCCAGCTCTGCGCCCCCTTATACATCACCTACCCCCCCGCGCCTGCATTTGACCCCTAGTGAGGGACATACTAGCGGGGAATCGCATTATGACATGGCTTTGCGGGTGGCCATCCTGGAAAGGCATATTACTGGGCCTGCCCCCCGTAAGACTTCTGGCAAGAAGCGGCATTTAGCTCCCGCTGTTTCCCTTTTTCCTGAGGAGGATGAGAGACATTATTCTTTCCCTGGCCTTTACCCCCTAGGAGTGGGGGAACTTTTCTCTGATTCTGATTCCTCTGAGGAACAGCAGGAGGTTTATGGCGGTACTGGGTCTCCTTTTGGAGAAGATCCATGGTCTCCCATGGATACTGATAGGCTGTTGGCTCACATTTTTATAGGGGTTATGTATTACCCCTCCTGTGCCGGCTAAAAAGCAGCAGGGTGAGCTTTTTCACACTGTTAAACAATGCTTGGAGTTCCCTAAGCAGAACCACTTTAATAATTTGGTGCTTTAGAAGTGGGAACGTCCTAGCAGATTGCCCGTGGTGCCCAAGAGTTGGGACAGGAGGTATCCCTTACCTGCTGATGTGGTTAAGCGCTGGTCGTGTCCCCCCGAGGTGGATGCTCCCGTGCTTGGGTTGTCCAATACCTCGGTCATGCATTCCCCTGACACTTCTATGGTGAGGGATGGTGAGGACCGGTGTGTGGATCAACTGGCCTGCACGCTTGTGCAGGGACTGCGCTGCGCCCTGTGTGCGCTTCTGCCATCACGGATCTTGGTATTAAAGGGCTGCTCAAGTGCCTTCTGGATAATGCCTTGGATGCCAATAGGGGGGAGGAGTATAGATCCCTCCTGCTTTGCTATGAATTTGTTGCATTTATTCTTTCTGCTATGGATGATGCCGTCAGGATGTGTGGTAAGACTTCTGCCCTTTTGGTGGCTATACGCCGCTCTGTTTGGCTGTGTCAGTGGGCGGCTGATAATGCTGCTAAGAAGGCTCTTGCTGGATTCCCCTTTACTGTGCTACGGCTCTTTGGTGAGCGTCTAGATCTGTTTGCCATGGATGGTAGGCTGACTCAATGCAGGAGGCAGCCGCGGCCCTTTCGGGGGGCTGGTTCTTCCCTCCCCTCCTTCCGTGCTCCCAGGTCTGGCCGGGGTGCACCATTTGCGGGGACACGTAGAGGCCGTGGACGTCCCGGTCTCTCATGGGGTCTCAATTCCAAATCTTCCCCCAAGCCCCCTCAGGCATGAGGAGGCGCCCTCACCCATCCGGGTGGGGGGACGGTTGCGGCTCTTTGCTCACATCTGGAGACTGCGCGTCTCAGACCGGTGGATACAGGAGGTGGTGTCCTCCGGGTACAAGATAAGAGTTTGCAGCCTGGCCGCCCCCAAGATTCATCAGATCCCGGATGGCTCAAAACCCACTGTCAGTTCAGGGCTTGTGGTCCAAAGCCTTTTGAAATTGGGTGTCATCTGCCCGGTGCCTATCCTGGAAAGGGGCAGAGGCTTCTACTCCAATCTGTTCACGGTTCCCAAAAAGTCAGTACCCTGCGGCCGGGCGACTTCATGACTTCTGTGGACGTCAAAGATGCTTACCTTCATGTTCCAATCTTTCCAGGTCATCAGAGATTTCTCAGGTTCGCCCTGGAGGATCAGCATTACCAATTTGTGGCCTTACCGTTCTGTCTTACCTCGGCTCCTTGGGTCTTCACCAAGGTGCTGGCGGGGGTGATGGCTCTGTTGGGATCTCAGGGCATATGCATTCTTCCTTATCTGGACGATATTCGGAGTGCGTCTCAGTCCTTCCATGAAGCCGAGCTGGATACCCAGAGTCCTTCGGCTGGGTCATCAACCATCCCAAGTCTTCACTGTCTCCGTCCTTGGTGAGGTCCTTTCTGGGCATGACTCTGTATACATCTCAGGTCAAGGTTTTTCTGCCTCAGCAGAAGGTGGAGAGCCTGCAGACGCAGGCACGGTTTCTACTTTCTTGTCCTCATCCCTCCATTCGGCAGGGGATGCAGTTGGTGGGCCTGATGGTGTCATGCTTCGAGGTGGTTCCTTATGCTCAGTTTCACATGAGACCTTTTCAGTTGCACCTCTTGTCAGTGTGGGATCGGGTCCTTGTGTCCTTGAATCAGGCATTTGGTCTGTCCTCTCTGGTCAGTCAGTCCCTCTCGTGGTGGCTGGACTCAAGGAATCTTCTAGTGGGCAGGACATTTCTGGCCCGTGCTGGGAGACTGTCACCACAGATGCCAGTCTGCCAGGTTGGGGGGGCTTTTGGGAGTCTCTGAATACCAGGGTCAGTGGGGCCCTCAGGAGGCCCATGCTCCCATCAACATTCTGGAACTGCGGGCGATAAGGTTGGTTCTCTCCCAGTTGACCCCACACCTTCGGGGTCAGGCTGTTCAGATCCGCTCGGACAACCAGATGGCGGTTGCCTACATCAATCATCAGGGAGGGACTCGGAGCAAGCGAGCCCTCAAGGAAGTGTCCCTGATACTGTCCTGGACGGAAGAGAATGTCCCCTGCATATCGGCAGTTTACATCCTTGGAGGCAGGCTCCTTGAGCAGGGGGATGCCTCGGCTGGGGGAGTGGTCCCTCAGCAACAGGGTGTTTCGCTCCCTGTGCCGTCGCTGGGGTCTGCCAGATGTGGACCTGTTTGCGTCCCGTCACAATCACAAGCTTCCATTCTTTGTCTCTCTGTCACAAGACCCTCTGGCCTTCGCCACAGATGCGCTAGCAATGCCTTGGAAGTGGTTTCATCTCCTCTGTGTTCCCTCCGTTTCCTCTGTTGGGCAGGGTGCTTCTGGTGGCCCCCATTCTGGTGGCCCCCTGTTGGCGAAGAATGGTGTGGTTCGCAGACATCGTGCAGTTGGCAGTAGATCAGTACGTCCGGCCCAAGGATCCAGACCTGCTCACTCAGGGGCAGCTACGCCATCCCAATTTACAAACGCTGGCTTTGACGGCTTGGCTGCTGAAACCTCCATCTTGATGGAAAAGGGGTTGCCTGGCTCTGTTGTTGATACCATGATTAGGGCTAGGAAGAAATCCTCGTCCTTTATCTACTACAGGGTCTGGCATGCTTACATTGCCTGGTGTGAATCCAAATCTCTTCCCTGTCGGGTGTTTTCTATTCCCAAGATTCTGGAATTCTTGCAACATGGGTTTCAGCTCTGGCAATTTTTTACCAAAGATCTTTTGCCAATCACTGTTTGGTTAAGACTTTTTTCCAAGGGGTTTCTTACATGCGTCTGCCACATAAGCCTATGTTGCCAGTTTGGGATCTGAATCTGGTATTATCTGCTCTGCAGGGTCGTCCCTTTGAGCCTCTCCGTGAGGCCGCTTTGCCCATTTTGACTCTTAAGGTAGCCTTTTTGGTGGCTATCACTTCTGTCAGGTGTTGGCGGCGCTTTCCATTAAACCTCCTTATTTTGAGCGACACCAGGACAAGGTGGTGTTTCTGTTTGAGCCAGATTTCTTGCCTAAGGTTGTGTCTGCTTTTCATCTCAATCAGGACATTGTCTTGCCTTCATTGTGTCCTAATCCTGCTAATTCCAAGGAGCGGACACTGCATTCTTTGGATGTGGTCAGGGTTCTGAAGTTTTATTTGGTAGCTACTGAATCATTCAGGAAGATTGATGCTCTTTTTGTTCTCCCTTCTGGACCTAGGAAGGGTTTGCCTCCGGCTAAATCCACTATCAACAAGTGGATCCGTCAGGCGGTGGTGCAAGCCTATTCTGCTAAGGGGAGGAACCTCCCTTCCGCCTTACTGCTCATTCCACTGGTGCTATTGGTGCCTCTTGGGCTTTTCAGCACCAGGCTTCTGTTGAACAAGTTTGTAAGGCCGCAACTTGGTCTTCTGTTCATACATTTTCTAAGTTTTACAAGATTGATGTTAGGGCCTCAGCTGATGCTGCTTCTGGCTCCTCAGGCGGCAGTGGTTTAAACTGCCCGCCGTTGCTCTTTGGGGATCCCTCCCTACTTTACGGACACTGCTTTTGGACGTCCCAGATGTAAAGAATTTAGTGAAACAGGACGTGCTGTATACTTGGAAAAATACAATTCTGTGACTACTCACCTGTAGAATTGTTTTTGTAGTATACAGCACGTCCTGTTTCATCCCTCCCTTATTCTTGGTTACCTCTGTATGTTGATTTGTTCAAATGTTTGGTTGGGGTTTCCTTCATTATTATTCCCCCGGCTTCTTGTCTAACTGCTTTGTAACACTGGGAATTTGTGGGAGGTTCCTGGCCTTTTATAGGGCCGGGAGATGCCACAAGTCCTTTCTGCAGTCCACTGTGCCACCTTGTGGCGGATAACCCAGACGTAAAGAATTTAGTGAAACAGGACGTGCTGTATACTACAAAAACAATTCTACAGGTGAGTACTCACAGAATTTTTAAAAATTGTACATTTTTTTTATTGAAGAGACGCGTATCACAGGTTATCAGCAAATACATACAGTGTGACCGCATCAATAACCAGGTAAGGGGTTGCCCCCTTTCCCAGTATGCCCAACTTTTCCAAAGTTTAACCTCAGGGCTCACCCACCTAAGAATATCAGCTTCACTAAACCAAAACGCAACAAACAGACTGACGAGTAGAAGGAGGTCATGCCAAAAGGTATGGCAGAGGAGAAAGAGAATGCAATTAAGATTCAAGAGAAGCAGAATAAAGGGGAGAAAGGAAGGAGAGAGTGTTTTTTGGACACTCCCAAAAAATATGGATCATTGTACCTTTTGCTTTGGCACGTCTCCAGCATAAAGGGGAGGAGAAGGGAAACCTCTTGGACCGGACAAAGTACCATCTTGTCAAGATTTTATAAGAAGACTATTGGTAATGATTAGATATTGAGGATTTTTTGTTTAGTTCCCTCTCCCACCCCTCCACGAAGGGCACAAAGGAGTCAGGTGGGCCAACTAAAAGAGAGTATGCACTAGATAGGGTTCCTTTGATGTGACCCATTCCTGTGCAGATTTATTTCAAAGGGGGTTAGAGATCTGGTTGCCTAAGCCATGTGGGTAATACAGTTTTGATAGTGCAAAACTTTGAATGCCCGCCACGCATTGAGGGGCTGCAGAGATTTGCAGCTAAGTCCTCCACCTTACATAACTCATCCCCCTCTCTCATATGCTGAATTCTAAAGCAATTTGTTTTACCCAAGAGCAAAAAGAAGCATCTGAAAGGCTCACCGGCAAGTCAGGATGGCCTATGACTGGGGCCAAGGGTGAGAGAGAAGGGGAGATGTCCGGTTTTGGGAAAAATTTTGCTGCTATTCTCCTGGTGGGGCCTATTGTAGGGTGCTTATTAAGTGTTGGGAAATGGTCTAGCGGGATCCAAGGAAGACCTGGGAGGAAAGGGGGGGATTCAGCCTGACACTGCTTTTGGTTAGGGTGTCTGGACCAGTCTATCGTGCGGACCAAATGTGCAACTGCCTGCAGTTTCCAGTTCGGGAGACCCATGCCCCCGATCTTTTTAGGAAGAGATAAAAGAGAGGCCGCTATTCTATAGGATTTCCCAGCCCACACAAATCTAGAGCATATTCCCGTGAGCCTGTTTCAAGAACATATGAGGGTTCTCCACCGGTAGAGCTTGAAAGAGATACAGTACTCTGCAAATGCAAAATGTATTCCTACGGGTAACAAATATAAGCAGCTAAAATTAAACCTGTGGTTAAAAGGGCAATAAAGAACAAAAAAATAGTATTTAAACATTACAAGGCTGAACTCTCAGCTGTAACACTTGAAAAGTATAAACTAGTAAATAAAATGTGTAAGAAAGAAATAAGGTTGGCAAAAGCACAAAATGAAAGGGATGTGGCCAAAGAAAGCAAAACATACCCTAAAACGTTTTTTTAAATATATTCGAAGAAAACTAAATTAATGATAATGGGGAAATGGTCACTGGGGATGAAGATAAGGCAGAGCTGATAAATGGATTCTTTAGCGCTGTGTACACAAGAGAAGAGCAAGGAGCCAACACAGGAGATGCCACTGATGGCAATAGCCCAAGTATGATAATCAACAAGCTAAACGTGGATATCATCCAAGAAAAACCTAAATAATTTAAATGTGAATAAGACTGGAGGACCAGATGGACTTCACCCAGGAGTTCTCAAAGAACTCAGTTCCGTGATCTCATCACCTCTGTTGTTGATCTTTAAAGACTCACTAGCAACTGGTATAGTGCCAAGGAACTGGCGCAAGGCAAATGTGGTGCTCATTTTTAAAAAGGGCTCTAGGTCTTCCCCCCGGCAATTACAGACCTGTTAGCTTAACATCCATTGTGGGGAAATTGCTTGAGGGGCTATTAACCCTTTCGCTGCCAGCCTACCTGCAGCATTTGCCACTCCCTGTTGCCAGACTGAGTTTGACTGTTTTGCGCTACACATGTTCAACTGTCATTTTCGAAAGGCTTTCCAGGGATTTCCCAGGAAAATTATATATTGTTTTTTTCAACAGAGTCTGGGCTTTAACATGAAATGTCTTGTTTGTGTTTTTTAGGTGTATTCTCAACATTTTTGGGTGAAATGTGTGAAAAAAAATAAAAAATATATATTTTTTTACAATTTGTAGAGTTTTTTTGTAATAAAAAATGTAAGTTTGTCAATAAAATCTTATTGCGTGAGAAACCCCAATTTCTCCCGCTTACAGCGATACCACATATGTATAGGTAGACACCCTTTCCTGCCCAGAAGCCTTTTATAGCTGCTGGATGACAAATGGTTAATTAAAAAAAAAAATGACATAGGGTCCCCCTTCCCGGGGAGGGGGACCCCATTTTTTTTTGGATTTTTAAGGGTTAAAAACCCTTAAAAATCCAAAAAAAAAAATGACGTGGGGTCCCCCTTACCCAAAGTAACCAGCCCGGGACCAGCTATGGGGGCTTGTAGGCACAGAGTGGGGGGGCCAGCTTTGGTGGCCCCCCCACCCTGCAGCCTACGAGCCCACATAGCCTATGTGGGCCCGGGCTCTTCTGCCCCCCCCTGGCCTTTGGGGAGGCAGGTAATGGGGGTGCGGGGGTTAATGGCAATGCCACCCCCCCAGCCATGTGAACTGGTATAAGGGGTCTCATGGACCCCTTACCAGCTCACAAAGGGTTAACTGTAAAAAAAAAAACACCACACAATAAAAAAAAGTATTTTATTAAAAAAAAATAATTTTTTTTTACTGTACTTACCTTCGATTGCAAGCTCTTGTCCCTCGCCGCTCAGCTGACAGATGCCGGTGATCGGTACAGGAGAAGGAGGAGGCAGGAGATCAGAGGATCTCCTGCCACCTCCTTACCCTGTGCCGATCACCGGCATCTGAGAAGTTGAGAAGGGTGAAGCCAGATATCGGGGGCCGGGATGACGTCATAAGCCCCGCCCCCAAGGGGGCGGGGCTTAGCGGCAAGATGGCGGCCGCCATCGAGGATCAAAGGGGAGAGAGCCTCTCAGGCTCTCTCCTGAAGATCGGTAAGTCCTGGGGGGGGATCGGAGGCCCCCCAGGTGAAGAGGAGGGACAGCGGGAGCCAGCGCACATGGAGGTAAGTGAATGTCATTTTTATTTTTTTTTTTTTTTTACAGTTAGCAGCTGCTGCTGCAGAAGCGGGGGGGGGGGGCGGCCTATTCCGGGGGCTCTCCTGGAGCCATCCGACCCCCCACGGGGGATCGGATGGCACCAAATTAAAGGGGAGACCCGGCCGGATCCAACAAGGGGTCAGGTGAGTATTTTTTATTTTTATTTTTTAAACTAGAAGCGATCAAAGTCAAGCACGTAACACCTACGGGCTTGGCACTTAAGGCCCAGCCAAGCCAGCACGTAGGTGTTACGTGCTTGGCAACAAAAGGGTTAAGGGACTACATAGACGAATATGTAACTACCCATAATATTATAAGTGACAATCAACACGGTTTTACTAAGGACAGAAGCTGCCAGACTAACCTGATTGGCTTCTATGAGGAGGTGAGTAGAAACCTGGACAGAGAGGCGGCTGTGGATATAGTTTTTCTGGATTTTGCAAAAGCATTTGACACTGTCCCTTATAGACGCTTATTGGGGAAATTGAGATCTCCAGGATTAGAAAACACAGTTTGTAACTGAATTGAAAACAGGCTGAAGGATCGTGTGCAGAGAGTTGTGGTTAATGATACCTACTCTGAATGGTTACCAGTTGTAAGCGGTGTACCCCATGGTTCAGTGCTGGGCCCACTATTATTCAACTTTTTTATAAACGACATAGAAGATGGAATTAAAAGCACTGTCTCTATTTTTGCAGATGACACAAAGATATGTAGCACAGTGCAGTCTATGGAAGATGCTCACAAGCTTCAGGCTGACTTGGACACATTGAGTGTCTGTGCATCCACTTGGCAAATGAAGTTCAATGTGGAAAAATGTAAAGTCATGCACTTGGGGTCTAACAACCTGAAGGCCACATATGTCCTCGGGAGAGTAAAACGGGGAGAGTCACTTGTTGAGAAGGATCTGGGGATACTGGTAGATCACAGACTAAATAACAGCATGCAATGCCAAGCAGCTGCTTCCAAGGCCACCAATATACTATCATGCATTAAAAGAGGCATGGAATCACGGGATAGAGAAGTAATTTTGCCTCTTTGCAAGGCACTGGTGCGCCCACACCTGAAATATGCCGTCCAGTTCTGGGCACCCATTCAAAGAAAGGACGCTCTGGCTATGGAAAGGGTGCAGAGGAGAGCCACCAACCCAATAAAGGGAATGAAAGATCTTAGTTATGAGGAAAGATTACGAGAATTAAATCTGTTTAGTCTTGAGAGGAGACGGCTGAGGGGGGACATGATTAACTTGTATAAATATATAAATGGCCCATACATAAAATATGGGGGAACACTATTTCAGGTAAAATCCCCTCTAAAGACAAGGGGACACTGCCTTCGATTGGAAAAAAAGAAATTTAGTCTCCGGAGGCGACAATCATTTTTTACCATAAGAACTATAAATCTATGGAATAGCCTCCCACAGAAGCTTGTTACAGCATCAACCGCTGACAGCTTCAAAAACGGATTAGATGCTTATTTAGAAGAAAATAACATTTAAAATAACAGTTACTATTAGCGGTTATCCGTAAAAAAATAAAATAAAAAATAAAATAAATAAATGGCTTCCCCAATAAAATAAAAAATAACTTCCCCTACCCCAACACCCTTGGTTAAACTTGATGGACATATGTCTTTTTTTCAACTGTATTAACTATGTATCTATGTAACTCTGGGTAGGATATTAATTTTTTTTTTAAACTCTTTATTTACATTTTTCAAAGTATAATGCAGTATAGTATGACAAATATAGAAAAACAAAAAAGAATTAGCAAGTGTTCTTTTCACTTATAGATACATTGTATGTACTCCATTTACGACTTTTCCGTCGGCTCTATCTCACCATTCTTTTATTCTCCATTGCTCCGCAACGGCTCCTGGTGGGCCCGGAGAGACAAGCATTTCCTCCCTCCGTCCCATTACATCCCAGCTATTACCCTCTTCCATTCACCAGGCTTCTGCCCTCGTCTGCAATGCAATTATCCCCTCCCTGACATCGCCCTCGCATCTTTATCTCTGTGATGTGCCTATTGGTCCCAATATTTTTATGTGATCTATGTCCCAAATGGATTTCACTATGGTAGGTATGCGGGACCATCCGTGGGTTGACACCCATGGTGGCGGTCCGGATTCTGGGCAGGAGAGATGGCCCATTTCAAAGACCACTGAAGGCGTGGTTTAGCCCCCATGGGAGCCATGTCCGTGGTAGAAGGTAAGGGAGCTAGACCTAGTTCGATGTTGAGACAGCGGCTGAGATCGGGGGGGGGGGGGGCAGTGTTGCTTAAAGGTCGTCGACCCCTGAAATAGATACCACGGGGTCCATACCACCAGAGACTGCTCCTCTTTATCATGGATAGCTGCAGTTAGTTCCTCCATCTCCCTCACCTTCTCCACCTCCCTGATCCAATCCCTCACCAAAGGTACGTGGTCTGACTTCCAAAATCTGGGAATTAGAGACTTAGCCGCGTTTATGAGATGCATTAGCAATGAGCCTTTGTACCAAGTCAACCCTTTCTCTGTGTGATGTAATAGCATGAGTGCAGGACATCTTGGAACCTGAATTCCCTGCCTAGATCCTTCTCCCACTCTTTGCAAAAAGGGAGGGGATCACTCCTCTCCGAGTCCAGGAGTTGATAGATCTGTGAGATCACTCTCGTTGGGGTACTCTCTCCCATAACCAGCGTTTCAAATCCTGTAAGGCTCCTTTCTAAGGCTTTCTTGGTTCCTATTCTTTGTAGGTAATGTTGGGCCAATAATGGAAGCCATGGATTTAAGTGTGGATTCTCCAATCTAATCCGAAGATCCGTTATGGAGCACCACTTCCCCGGCGAATCAAGTCCGGTCCTCTGTCTCCTGGGCTTCCATGCTTCCTGCTGCTTGCCAGTTCCCTCCAGAGGGTAGATCAGGGTTATTCATCACCGGTATTAGGGGTGAGGGCCAGGGGAAGATGTCAGTGTCCTGAGTTTATCCCAGATTCGGAGTGTCTCTTTGATCAGAGGGTGGGTATTTACTCTTTCCTGAATCTTTTACTGCCCATGGGAGATCCCTCAGAGGGGATTCCACAAAGCTATCAGGAGGGGCCCAGTTAGTGTGGGCCACTTAGTAGTGTCATGATAATCTCCCTAATATAAGGGAGTCTAGTTCCAACCGTCTCGAAGAGGTCTCCGGTAGTCCCTCCTCAACACGCGTTGGGCTCTTTGGGGTACATGGAAACCCAGTGAAGAGAAGCCAGAACAAAGTCAACAATACAGTTATTAACACTTACTATCAACTACGGCATCCCTCCCCCGTCTTATACATATATGTGAACAAAATCGCCAAAACATTCTCAATGAACTATTCAGAAGATTATCAGGTAAGGACTTATATTGGGAGCCCGATGTCCCCTCTCTCCGCCCACTGTCAGACAGGTTGTAAGTGGGGACCAAACTGATGTCCCCGAGTGCCCACGTGGTCAGAGAGTAGCAGACCTGACCAATAGGCCATTTCCTGGGGACCCTCCCAACCACGTTAGTGGATGGGAGCCTGCCAAGTCGGTGCTCCTACCGCATTCACCAGCAATCAACTATCAACATTTCTTATGATCATGTTTAACCTAGAAATGAAGTTTGCAATAACAACAATAAAAAAAAAAATACACACGCCATCTTCCCCCGCTCCCATCACTCCGTCTCCGAGTCTTGTTATGAGAACAGTAGAGAACATAAGGAGGAGGGAGAGCGAGAAGAAGAAAAAGAGAAAAAAAATAAAAATAAATGTGATACATCCCTCCTTCCTTCCTCTCCTTCGTCTTCCCTTGGTCCTCATTGCTTTATTCCCAAGGATAGCTTGGAAGGAAGAAAGTCAGCCATTTAAAAAAACAAAAAAAACAAAAAGACATGACCAGGGGGGGTCTTCCTACTCCTTGTCATGTCTTCGGCGACCTCTCTGCTGGTCTTAATCAGCTTCTATATAGGGGTTTTCTCGGGAGCCTCTCGATCCTGCTCCTCACTCTTCCATAGGCAAGCCACGCCCCGATATTCATTTTAAAGCGGACCAACACCCAGGATTTTGACTATCCTGGGTTTTGGTCCACTTTGGGGTGCCCCACTATGTGAAACCCCCCAGATCGCTAGCTTCAACTCTCCCTTCTCCTACGGCGCATGCGTGGCCGTTCGTCCAGTCAGCACGCTCGGAGCTGTTGAGCTATGCACGTCTAAGCAACGTCTTAGCTCAATGGCTCAGAGTACGCTGGCGGCTGCATCTCGCGCTTCCCTCTAACAGGGAGCGCGCCCACGCCGGTCGCTCACACATGGCCGGGGCGGGCATGCGTCTTGCTAAAGAGAAGCGCGAGATGCGGCCGCGGCCCGCGCATGCGCCTTTGGACCAGGATTCGGGTAAGGTTTCCAGGCGTCCTAGGGGGTTTCACACAGCAGGGCTTCCCGATTTTGGATGCCCCGCTGGGAGGGATCGGATCTGCCTGGGAATCTTAGATTCCTGGGCTGATCCTGCTGGGTGTTGGTCCACTTTAATAATGTTCGCTCTACTGAACCAGGTGAAAGTACCTCGTTCCATTTTTGTAGGTCTTCCTCCACTCTCTTCAGCAGCGGGGGAAAATTTAAAGTTGTACATTTTCTGGGGAAGGGCCAGTATTTGTGTTCCCAAGTATGATACTGCCACCCGTTCCCATTTGAAAGGGAAGTTCTCAGAAATTTACATTAGTCTCTTCGGGGGGGCATTGATATTGAGAGCTGATGATTTTTTATTATTTATTTTATAATTAGAAAGTGCTTGGAAAGCTTTGAGTTCAGCTAGTAAAACCAGAACAGTAGTTTTGGTTTAGTTATAAAAAAAATTAAATCGTCTGCATAGGCTGCAACCTTATGTTCAACCTGCCCAGCTGTTACGCCAGAGATATCTGGGTTCTTCCTGATGGTGCGAAGGAACCGTTCCAAGGAGAGGATAAATATTAGAGGAAAGAGCGGGCAACTTTGACGCATGCCGTTAAATAGATTAAAGGCCCTGGAGGGGAAGCCATTCACTACAACAGACGCTGATGGAGTAGGAAGACTAAATCCAGCGGATCAGGTTTTTCCCCCAGACCTATATGTCTGAGTGTTGCAAACAGGAAATTCCAGCTAACCCTATTGAATGCCTTCTTGGCCTCTGTCAAGAGGAGGACTGTGGCTATACTCTTTGAGTGAGCCTAATGTGTCCGGTTGATTACTCTCGTGGTATTGTCTCTGCCCTCTCTCGATGGGACGAAGCCCACCTGGCCCCAGGGAATGAGAGAGGGAATATATGGCTAGCCTGCCTGCTATGATTTTAATTGTTTTAGGTCGCAGTTCAGCAGTGAGATAGGTCTATAGCTTCTGCAGTGCATTGGGTCCTTGCCATCCTTCGGGATCACAGTTATGTTTGCCCTGAGTGTGTCTGGGCGGAGGCACACCATCTTTTTTTTTTTTTTTTTTTTTTTTTTTATAATTCTTTATTTAAGGGTTTTTGCATATAAACATTCACAAGAAAGTTATAAAACACCATACAGTACAATACAATACACAATAGGGCAGTGGGGTCAGGGTCAAATGAGCAAGGTTCGGGTGTAGGGAAGGGCGAGGTAGCAGCTGAGTGACCTATGTGGCACGCAGGTCTACAGGCAAATATCTCAACAACACGTAGAGGCCACCGGGTGGCTCCGCCCTCATTGGGCGCGAGAAGCTCTCGGCTGGTCCCAAAAAGATGCCGATGTCTCTCCCCGCAGGGCACTCACAGGGCCCCTTGGAATTAAAATAAAGACCCACTGCACAGGGGACCAAAAAGAAGGGGGTGGGTGAACCCCAATTACAGCACACCAGCACAAGTTTTAGTCATTGGTTCTCTGGCTCATTGAATAACAGCTTGAACTCCTCAGACTCCTGGTAGATTAACCAGGGCATCCACGTTTGCCTATATTGCTCGTCTCTATCATGAATAGCCAGTGTGAGATCCTCCATCTCCGAGATGTTTGATACCTCCGCGGCCCAGTCCCTCACCGTGGGGGCTCTTTTTTGTTTCCAAAATCTTGGAATTGCTAGCTTAGCTGCATTCAACAAATGAACCCGCAATGTTTTCTTATACTTGCTTACGGAGTGATTCGTCGAATGCAGAGGTATCTGAGCTGGGTCAGTGAGGATCTGGCCCCCTGTGAGTTGAGAGACCACGGCCAGCACTCCCTCCCAATATGCCCGAATCTTGGAGCAGGACCACAGGATGTGTATCAGGGTGCCCCGTTCGACCTCCAACAATGTGGATCCACCGAGGCACACATTCCGTTGAGCCTGTCGGGAGTATAGTACCATCGGGTCAGAACCTTATAGTTAGATTCCTGCACTCTGGTGGCAATCGAGGATCTGTGGGCGAGGGATGCAATCTTCTCTCTCTGCTCCTCATCAAACTCCATCCCTAAGTCGGCCTCCCATTCCCTCCAGAACGTCGGGGGGCTAACCCGCTCCCCCACCAATAACGAGTATAATTTGGAGGTCAGATGTCCGTTCGGCGCCTCACCCAGGCAAATCCTCTCGAATTCGGTATGGGACCTGCACCTTTCTCTCTTCAATCCCTGCCCAGCTACAAAAGATTGTAATCTAACCAGGGTCAACGGGTCAAGGTCTGCATTTTCCCATCTGGATCTCAAATCTGACAGCGATGTCCACCCTCTCTCTGTAATCAAATCCCCCGCTCTCAACTGGGTCAACCCACTCCACTCCCTGAGGTCCGCTCTGGATGATCCAGGGGCCAGTAGCGGGTTAGTGATTACAGGAACCATGGGGGAGGGCCACGGAGAGATCTCTGAATAGGATCTGTACTTCCCAAAAACCCAAAGTGTTGCCGCGATGGTCGGGTGCCTTTTTAGGATTAAGGGCAGAACCCCCCTGTTCCACATAGAGACATCCGATTCTCGCACGCTTCTTGTTCCAGACGAAGCGCAAGAGGGACCTGCTAAGGTCAGCGAAGAAACCCGCAGGCATCCGTATCAGCAGGGCCTGGAACAGATACAACAGTCTGGGCAGTATCGTCATCTTTATTATGTTTACCCTCCCCATCCAGGAGAATGTGGGAAGGTCCCACTTCTCCAAGTCGGCTCTGATTCTTCTGGCCAGGGGAAGGAAATTCAGGGGCACTATGTTGTACAAGGAGCATGGCAACTGGGTTCCCAGATATGTCAGAGGCCTTGGCCCACTTAAAGGGGAAGGACTGCCGTATGGTCCTGACTAGGTCTCCTTAAAGGGAGACATTCATGGCCTCAGACTTGTCAAAATTGATTTTTAGGTACGAGAGCCTCCCGTATGCCTCAAATTCCCTCATCAGGACAGGAATAGTTACGGAGGGGTTAGTGATAAAAAAAGAGCAGATCATCCGCGTAGGCGGCGACCTTGTGGGTACTCTCACGGGAGACGAGTCCCTGGATGTCAATATTATTTCTAATTCTGCACAGGAATGGCTCAAGTGACAGGGCAAAGAGGAGGGGTGATAGGGGGCAGCCCTGGCGGGTTCCGTTTTTAATCCACACCGGGTCCGAGAGGTGGCCATTGATTCTTATTTGTGCCGAGGGAGTGGTATATAATGCTTCTATGAGCAGTCTCATATTGTCCCCCAGCCCGATGTACCGAAGAGACTCTTTCAGGAAAGGCCAGCTCACCCTGTCAAAGGCCTTTTCGGCATCAGTAGAGAGAAGCATCAGGGGGTCCCCGAGGTATTGGCCGCATGAATAACGTTAATGGCACGGATAACGTTATCTCTGGCCTCTCTATGGAGTACAAACCCAGTCTGATCCAGATGCACAAGATGAGGGACCAGAGGTGCCAGCCTATTAGCTAAGACTTTGGCGTAAAGCTTCATATCTGCGTTGAGCAGAGAGATGGGCCTATAGCTTTTACAGGATAACGGATCCTTTCCCAACTTATGTATAACCGTGATGTGGGCTTCTAGTTCCCTGCATGAAAATGCTCCCGGGGTCTCCTCATCCAGTATTGTGTTCCAGGCCCTTACCAGTCGCGGACCCAGCAAGGCCTCAAAAGTTTTGTAGTACCTAGGCGTGAAACCGTCTGGTCCCGGTGCCCTGCCCACGGGTGTAGATGTAATGGCCTCGGCCAGCTCCCGTGTGCTAATTGGAGCTTCAACTAGGGCCGCGGCCTCCTCCGAGATCTTAGGCATATTAGAGCCCGCAAGGTATTGCCTGATTCTCTCTAACCGCCTCAACCCCGATGTGTCCCCACGTAGCCCATATAGACCCGCGTAATAGTTCCTAAATGTGCCCGCTATGGACTCTGAGGTGTGCTGTTTCTGTTGGGATTCATCAATAATTTCAGAAATAAAGTTCTGGGCCTGCTGCTGTTTAAGGTCTCTCGCAAGGAGAGCGCTGTTTTTGTTGCCAAACTCATACTACCGCCTTTTACATTTCCTGATGACATGCTTGGCTTTTTGCCTTAGTAGGGCGTTGAGAGCCACTCCAGCCTGCGTGAGCTCACCGAGTACACTCGCTGCCTCTGACTGTTTGTGGGAAAGTTCCAGGGTATTGACCCTCTCTGTCAGTCTCGCCAGCAAAGCTGTGTTCTCCCTCTTCAATCGCGAGGCGTGGCCAATTAGAATGCCCCGAATAACGCTTTTGTGGGCCTCCCAAAGGGTCAGGGGCGGGACCTCTCCATTGTCATTCTCATTAAAGTATAAGGTGATACCATCCCTGACAGCCTCCTGCACCACCGAGTTCTGCAGCAGGGATTCATTCAGCCTCCAAGTAAAGGGGGAGAGGGGCCTGTTTACCAGATCCAAATCCAAGTAAACCGGGGCATGATCCGAGAATGAGGTGGGGTAAATGCCGTCACCTGAAACTCTCTCCAGCATGCTATGCGAGACCCAAAGGTAATCAATCCGGGAATAAGTCCCGTGCACCTTCGAATAAAATGAATAGTCCCTAGCCGTGGGGTTTCTAATTCGCCACACGTCCATCAGCTGCAGGCTATGCAGTCTCTTCTTTAGGGATCTCAATGCTGGTTGGGTAATTGACGATTTTCCCGCTGAGGTGTCGATGAGAGGGTCAATTGACAGGTTAAAATCACCACCGAGGATCAGCTCACCCTCTGCAAATTTTTCAGCTTTGTCTAATGTCTGCTTGAGGAACTGAACCTGACCCTGGTTGGGAGCGTATATCGAGATCAGGGTGTATCGCTTCTGATTAATTGTACCTTTGACCATGACCACTCTCCCCGAGTCATCAGCCCAACAATCCAGTAACGAAAAAGGGGTGTCTCTTGCTATTAAGATAGCCGTCCCCTTCTTCTTGCCCTCCGAGGCGCAGCTGGTGAAGACGTGCGGGGAAAAATGTACTATGCAGCCTGGGGGAAGCCCCTTTTTTTGAAGTGCGTCTCCTGGATGAAGATTATTTTCGCCTTATATCTCCGTAACTCCTGCCACAGTATCGTTCTTTTTTCTGGCGTGTTAAAGCCTTTCACGTTTAGGGATACAACCTTCAGTGAGTCCATGTTATCTGGATGCCCGTAGACAGCGCCTAAGTAGAGTAGGTGAAACGAGGCCGCTGCTAGAGCCTCTGGGGCTGTGGGGGATCGGGGGGGTTAGGAGTTGGGGTAGCGATGAAGGTAGAGGGGGACACAGGGACAGGGGAGCAAACACTTAAGTAACAAAGAGCTAGACTAAGTAGGAGTCAACCGGTAAATCACGATACACGTGTTCCGGAGATGGTGCTTTTTAGCAGAGGATAGATAAGAGATAGATAGAGATCCGCTTCTGTCTTCCCCTCCACGAGGACCAAAGCCATCGTTAGAGGGGTGCACCTGTGATATAGGGGGAGAGGAGGACTAGGGCTGCAATCCTCAGGGGAGGGACCACACTATATTGTAAATTTTCATTCTGTTGCACTCTAAGGCGTTGGTATTGCAGTGGAGGGGACAAATGATACAATGGCTGAAAACCGTGAGATGGCGCCCCGGGGCCGGCAGGGTACAGCCTCTGATTCAGCAACGCAACCCCACCAGGCCACCGGCGTGCACCCATGACAGCGGCCAATGTTCACATGGCGGGTCCCCCGCCAAAGGGGGAGCGACCCACCACGCAACCAACCGGATGGCACTGCGCAACCAGGACCGGCCAGCACTCACACATATACATATATTATCAAACAGAAACAGACCCAAACAAATGCAGCGTAACAACCCACCGGTATTCAAGTAAAGAAAGGCCAGGGGAACGCACCCTGCCAGACACGATGAGGCTTGCGCTAGCCATGGAGTAAACGTATATCTTAACTTTTATCTCAACAACTCAGCTCCGGGCATCCGGCCGGCGACCCACGGGACGCGAGTCCCCAGGCGGGGCCTGGAGAACCAGAGACCATCTTAAACCAGACATAAAGAATCAGGAAACTTTTATCACTGCACCACCTACCCCACCTGCCCCGGCCGCCCACCCCCAAGCTTTAAGTCACAGGGTGGTGGGACTGACCGGCACAGGGAGGATCCAGGTGTCGGCGCAGCAGGATCAGCAACCTCGTCTGTTTCTTCTGCCACCTCCATGGATGGGACCAATGGCTCTCCGCGGCGACCGACCCCCGAGGACGGGCAAATCCACTGGGGCCGTCTCCAAGAAGTGGAACAAGTCCCGAAGCTGGCTTGGGGATTTCAGCACGAAGAGGACTCCATCTCTCCGGACTCTTAGTTGAAAGGGATGACCCCAACGATAGGTAGCACCCCGGGACTGGACAACTTCCAGCAGGGGTTTTAGGAGCCTCCTCTTTTGCAGAGTCCTACGGGACAGATCCTGCAGGATAACCACCTGGGCACCCTGGAACAAAATGGGGCCCTTCTCCCAGGCTCGGCAGGTGATCTCTTCTTTGATTTTGAAGAAGTGGACCCTGCATATGATATCTCTGGGTCTATCTCCCTCCGTCGGGCGAGGTCCCAGCGCGCGGTGCACACGATCAAGTTCAATGTGGTTGGTGCTGGGAAGCCCCAGGAGCTCATTGAAGATTCATGCTATCGTAGCTGCAAGGTCACGAGGCTCCACAGACTCGGGTACACCCCTCAATCGGAGGTTATTCCGTCGGTTACGGTTCTCAGCGTCGTCGTGCGTAAGGAGTAGGTTAGACACATGACGCCTGTTCTCTGCTTGCTGTTGTTCCAGAGTTGCCACGCGTGTCTCCAGGGCCCCGCACGAGTTCTCCATGCCATCCACTCTTAGCGCAACATCCGACACAGCTCCCTGTAGAGTCGCCAGCTCTTAGTCCCCTCCATCCTGGAGATGTATCCATCAAAGTCACCTTTGGTAGGGAGACCACATAGGGCCTCTTTGATGTTGACTTTAACCGCTTCCGCAACCACGTGCGACAGAAGATCAAGTGGAATTGACGGGCAGGAGCCATGGCTGTATGTCGGCCGCGTGGGGCTGCACGGGAGCGCTTTACCGATGCAGGAACCGGACCTGGAGCTGTGCACGCCTTGTTCAACTCGATGGGCTGTGGGGTGGGGAGAGCAGGTCACATCCCCTGCGGCTAAGGAGTCATGCCCGTGCCCATCTCGCTGCGGCATTTCCAGTTTATCCCAGAGGGAGTGATCGCATGACCCACTATTCGGGTCTGCCCCACGGTGGGTCCCCCAAAATGGGATGGGGCTTTCCGGGGGTGTCGGGGCACCCGGTGTGCTTCTCGGTTCGGGGGAGAAGGCAATGGACCCCGATGAGAGCCGCGTCCTATCCCCACTAGTCGGGGACACGTGCATCAGTCCCGTGCTCCGGGGTGGCGAGTCTGGGATGTTGCTGTCCGCCTCTGGGGACCCGACCCCATCCAACTGCCACTGAATTTGCATTTGTGGGGCGAGGCTGCCACTACGCCCCTGTTGCTGATCCCCCCCCCTTCTGCAGGGTGGGCCCCATGAAGCTGTGGGCTATCACTTGTCATGCCTTGACTGGAATTATCAATCGTGTGCCCCAGGGAGGTGATGATCCCAGCGCCACCGGGTGTTCCGCCGGTGGTTCCGGAGCGGCCGTCTGCCCCACAGTGAATCTGGGCTTCCACTAGCTGGCAGCATCTCCCGATCACGGCCTGTGCTCCTCCACTGCCTCCCTCCGCCAGCGGTATAGAGGCAGTACCTTCCACAGCAGCCGGAGCGTAGCTGTCCCCGCCATCTTCCGGCAGTGGGGGGGGGGGCTCCCCGCCGACCCGCGCCCGCCGCTCCCACCAGCCGTTGGCGACGCGAGGGTCTCACCTCCACAGGGCCGCCGGTCATCTCCTCCCTTCACGCGGTCGGGGCTGCGCCAGTCAGCGTGAGCAGAGGGGGCTGCGGTTTCATTCAATCTCGCGCGTCCCGCCGCCATATTGCCTCCCACCTCACGTGCTGTACCTTCCTCCCGTGGGATGGAGCGATCACGGAGCTTCCTGGGGGCTCCCCTGCCTCTTCCCTTCTTGGGCATCTACAATGGTGGCTCAGCTGGATCGCCTGAGTGCCAAAAATCGCAAGGTCAGTGCGGAGCTCCCCTCACTTGCGTCTCTACAGCGCCATGTCAAGCCACGCCCCCTGGCACACCATCTTTAAGGGAATTGAAAGCAGACACAAACTGAGGGCCTAGAATCTCTGCAATTCACTTATAATAACTGCTTTACCAGGTTTTGTATTTTTAATGGCCCTCAGAAATTCATCCATCTGAATTTCCCTGTCAAGGGAGTTTATCATCTCCTGCTTGAGAGAGGCAAGGCCAGAGTCCCTGATATAAGTAGCTATATTAATCTGTTGATCATCAGACCGGGTTTGGGGTAGGTTATAGAGATTTTTCTAATACTCCCTAAATGCGTTCACTTTATCAGCTACCAGATTATTTATGTTCCCTTTCGTGCCATGTATGAGTGGGATGAAGTTCCTGCTATGCTGGGCTATGTTTTTAGCTTCATGGAAGCAGATGTCTCTGAGGTTATCCCGAAGGTTTGCGAGCTTAGCACCTGCATCTCCGGACAGTCTGTCGAACAGAGTCTGCTTGTGCAGGGCTTCCATTTGAATTATTTCTTCAGTTAACTTGACACCCACAAGACTTCCCCTGTGCCATTTATCTTAAAAAATGTCATGATGACTTTTTGGATGTCCTCTCTAACTGCTGGGACCTGCAAGAGCAAGTCATTGAGTCTCCACTGGTCTCTAAGGAGGGGAGTATCCGGGAGGGACAGTGTAAGGGTGATTGGCGCATGATCCAAAAATGTTATGTGCCATATATCCATGTTCACTATGAGATGCAAGAACTTATCAATTCACTTATAAGGCTCGATTCAGAGAGACAAAAAAAAACCTTCCGTTTTAGTGGCGATGTCGTATTATTTTCAAATGTTCCCGCTCTCGTATGAATGTGCGAGCGATTCTATGCATGCATTGTAAACCTTCTGTAAAGTTTCCGTCCGTTCGTATGCCAGAGTACGAGGATGTCATTTTCCATCGAGACTTTTCTGATTCATTTTCTCAGGTAACAACGTAGCCTTTCACATTTGCCCATCGTATCCTCACACGAATCCTTTACGTTTCCCGATAGATTCTGTTTCCCTTTTACAAAAATAATCATCCAGATGGAAATCCTTACGATCTTACGCCTGTGCACTACAAGCTTAACTCATTAAAGTGCTCGCCTACATATTTGACTCCCTCACTTCTACTACAATGTTTAGCTAAACCACTTAGCACTATCCTGCAGCTTCCCTTTTGAACCCTTAAAGCCCACCCTAACCACTTAGCGCTATCCTGCAGCTTCCCTTTTGAACCCTTAAAGCTCACCCTAACCATTTAGCGCTATCCTGCAGCTTCCCTTTTGAACCCTTAAAACGTATCCAAATCACTTTGCGGTTGTGTTTTTCTTCATTTACCGCACCCTAAAACTTACCCAAATCACTTTACGGTTAGGTTCTTCTTCCATTTTAGGCCCCTAAAACTTACCCAAATCACTTCGCGGTTATGTTTTTCTTAATTTACCGCACCCTAAAACTTACCCAAATGACTTCGCGGTTAGGTTCTTCTTCCATTTTAGGCCCCTAAAACTTACCCAAATCACTTTGCGGTCATCTGAATCTTCATCTCTAAATATGTATTGTAGCCTTCGTTTGTTGTTAATGTATTTGTTCAAAAAAATGACACTGAAACTTTTATTTTTTTTTTTTATAGCAGAAGGACATTTTTGTTTGTTTTTAAAATTATTTTACAAAAAAAGCCAATGTGACATTTGTTTAAAATTTTTTAAAACATTAAAATTTTGTAAAAACTTTAAAAATTGAACATCGAAACATATACACAACACATTGCTTCCACTCTTGCACGTGTGGTCCCTGGATCAAATTAGAAAAAATACATTAGTTTGAGACAAATACAGGTTTCTCACCAGTGGAAGGAATGTTTGTTTGCAAATTAAATCATGATGACATATGTCATTCTGCTAAGTAATTAATCTAAGGAAGTGGGCACATGTCATTCTGCTAAGTAATTAATCTAAGGAAGAGGGCACATGTCATTTTGCTAAATAATTAATCTAAGGAAGAGGGCACATGTCATTCTGCTAAGTAATTAATCTAAGGAAGTGGGCACATGTCATTCTGCTAAGTAATTAATCTAAGGATGTACAAAAACAGGAAGGACACCCTATTAAGCACCACCCTGGATAATTAATAAAGGAATTGGTGGTGTGCCAAATCTGTAACCCAAATTGCTACTGCAATACACACACAAAGTTTCTGTGGTTCCAGCCCACCACAGACACAGTTACTCAGAAGGCACCACTCCAACCCAAAAGTAAATTAATCAATAATACCAACTGATCTTAATATTCATTTTAATTAGTCAATTCATCAATAATTAAAAAACATACAACAAATCCATACAACACCATAACATACATTTAAAAACATATATACACAACATATCTACAAAACATAGCACCAGCAGGAGCGAGCCACGTATCCCATACTAGCCATATATACCCAATTATCCCCCTACAAATAAAAACCTATCCCTAATTAAAGTGCCAATCTCCAAAGTGACCAGTGCAAAATATGATCCTTAAGCCAATATAGACAAATTATTAAATCAGTAAAGATTCACCTCTATGTGTGCAGCAAACATCTCCTGCTGGGCCGATATATAAAAACACCCACACGTTCCGTAGCTCCATAAATATTTAATCTAAGGAAGTGGGCACATGTCATTCTGCTAATGCCATTGACTATGGCTTTATGTATCTGGGTGATCATGCCAATTAACACATACTGCAAAGAATGACATTACAACTTACTTGGTTGGTGGCCGACGGATGCCTCGTTGGGGACAACCCTACGTCCTGGGCCCTGCCACTGTTGTGAAGTAGAGGCTGTCGAGACATGGCAAATAGGGTCACTTATAATGTCTTAGTCAACAGTAATCAAATGTCAATTTCAATGTGTGTGTCACGTCACTCACCTTCTCCCTGTGCCTCCTGGGCGAGATCTGCTGCAACCTCCACATCTTCACCCGCTCCAGAAGCATCTACAAAAACAGATTAAGGGAATCAGCTTGGGTGGAAATTGCATGTATATGTGTGTGCGGTTACAGGAAGAGTCACATACCAGAGGCTCCCGCATGCGTCGCTGGGTACGACTCCCTGCCCACGCCGTGCCGCCCCTCCTCTGTGGAAAGGTCCAGGGGCTGATCTGAGGAACCAACAGATAAGTGGTGTAGGACCGTCGCACTGGAGATCCACCACCTTCACTCCCAGCTGCAGATTCTTGCAGCACTGGTCGGTCTGTGCGCCTCCGGGTGCGGGGATTCGGTAATCTATTTCCAGCACTACAAAAGAAATACAATTATAAATCCATGCCTACCTTCTGCATCAGTTACATCTAGCATGCAATCTCTATGTACTTACTAGGGAAAAACCGCCGCACCCGGGGCATGTGAAGCTGTTTCAGGTCCGACCAATGCTGCATGATCTGAGTGTGGGTGAAGGGGGTGTCCGTCTGATGGTGGATTCTGGAAACTATCTCCAGGGCTCCCGTTACGGTCCCTTCTCCCTTCACTATGGGGGGGGGTGAGGGTGTGCTTTAAGTATGTGTGTTTCACTTGTATCACTTCATTTCAACGTGTGTGTGTTCATGATTATGCATTCACTGTTATTCAGCATGTGTATACTGTTGGTTTTGGTCTGCTTGAAGGGCAGACTGTGCTGGGTAGGGGCTGGCCACTTTTCTTGGCAGATTATTGCTTTGTGGCCCCCTACCCCCTCCCCTCTTCTCCGCCTGGCATTTCATGTACTCTTTAGGCTGCGCCATGCGGTCTTTATCCTCCCCCCTCCGCCGCTTGGGCGCACGTGTAGTGGCCCATCTGAGAGTGATTTCCAGCTGATTGGCGTAGGGGGGGGCGGGTCCCGTTGACGCGGCATCGGAGGCGCGGCGCCGACGTCATGCGGCGTCTTGCGGCGGGCCCAGCGTTTACTTCCTTTTAAAAGCAGGAAGTCGCGTGGGCGCGCGGCCGCACTTAGTCTTCTGTGCTGGCTGCTGGCTGCAGTCCTGCTCCGGCTGCTGCCTTCGCTGACCAGGTAAGCGGCCCCACCCGTTGGGGCCGTTAAGTGGGGAATGTATATTTCTTCCTAGTGATATAGTGGGGAGTCACTATAGGGGGCATGATTTTGCTCTTATTTAAAGGCACTTTGGTGCCATGCTTATATGTTTCTTATACACATGTGAGGATCTGATGGTTTTCTTTTCCTTGCAGATCCTGGGATCCCTGCTTATGGTGGCCCTCCGGCTCTATGTGCCTGGCTAATTATTGTGATATCGATTAAATGTATATATATATATATATATATATATATATATGTTTATTAAAGGGGACCTTAACTTAAAAAAAAAAAAAAAAAAAAATCCTCCCTTCCGGGACATTACTAATAAAGGGGCATCCCGGGTTGGCTTATGCCTTAAAAGTCCCAAGTATTGCGAATACCATAATCACCATATGGAGGCTTCCGTAATTTCCGGAAACGGTTCTGCTGAGCCGTTCGGGGGGTGCGTAGGTTGTGGGGTTCCACTCCCAGCTGATGATGTCTTTATTTGCATCCCTTGTGCAAAGCAGACTATTGCGCGCCAGTCCGTTGCTTCGGCTGCGGGTCCATCGCATCCTTCATCATCTCCTACCTCTCCCTCCCTGTTCCGGACCCCGCATGACACTGTCAAAAGTGGGGATTCGCATTCCGAGGCGGCGGCACAGCCCAGCCCCCGGAAAGTAATGCCCGTTAAAGCAGCGTTGAAGGCCGCTGCAAAACGAAGGCACCTGACCTCCGGTACCTTCGGCTCCACAGGACGAGTTATGTGAACCTGTGGAATGGTCCGATGGATCCCCGGACGAGGATGAATTCCCGTCGGAGTCAGATGAGCCTGCAGGTCAGCTTGTGGCTGATGAGATTGGCGATTGGTCAGAGGGGGTTGTTTTTGACACCCACTCTATTCTGGCTCAAATGTTTAAAATTTTGAGTTTAGTTACGCCTGAGGCGGCCGCCCCCGCCAAGGGGTCAGTTGTTTAAGGAGCCTCAGCCGCGTTTGGTTTTTCCCAGACAACACCACTTTGAGAGGGTGGTTCTTAAGGAATGGGAACATCCCACACGGTTATCTGGAATTCCTTCCAGTTGGGAAAAGCGTTATCCTTTTCCACCAGAATTGGTGAAGCTTTGGTCTGTCCCTCCTGACGTCGATACCCCTGTACTAGGGCTCTCCAGCACGGCTATGGTACAGTCTGCTGAGACCACTGTCCCTAAAGATGGGGAAGATCGTCGGATTGACCAATACGCTCGACATGGTTTTATCTATTCCGGGTCAGCGTTGCGCCCGGTATGTGCTTCAGCCCTTCTTCTATTGGCAATTAAGTCCTTAATTCAGGGGCTATATGAGGATCTTAATCCCGCTTGCAAACAGTTCACTGCGCTTAAGCAGTGTGAATCTTTTGTGGCTTATGTCCTGGCCGCTCAGGACGATGCGCTGACTATGAGTAGCAAGGCAGCAGCTATGCTGGTGGCTATTCGCAGGTCAGTATGGCGGCGTCAGTGGTCAGCAGACACGGCTTCCAAAAAGGTGCTCACAGCTCTCCCCTTTTTGGGGTTGCGTCTGTTCGGGGAGAAAATTGATTCAGTCGCAAAGGGTGGTAAGATGCCACAACGCAAGAGGCCTCGTGTCCCCTTTGGGGGGGCAGGTTCCGGTAGGCCTTCCTTTCGAGGATTCAGAGCGGGCAGGGGTGCTTCCTTTCCCGCTACCAGTGGCGCAGGTTGGACTCGGGGGAGGGGCCGTGGCCGGCCCACTCAGTCCTGGGGCGCCAAGCCCAAACCTGCTGATAAGCTCACTCAGCAATGAGGGGCTGCCCTCACCCGTGCGGGTGGGGGGACTATTGCGACTCTTCTACCAGGTTTGGAACCAAGTGGTTCCAGGCAGATGGATCCAGGAGGTAGTGTCGGCCAGTTACGACCTGGAATTCGAGTCTCACCCTCCTTCACGGTCCGTTCATGGGTCGGTTCATCCCGGCCTGAACTCTCATCAAAACAGAGTGTGTCTTACCTTTGCCCAAATTCACACGAGAACGCTTCAGCTATTTCTGTTAGCGTGTTAGGACCAGCAACCTCAGTCGCTGGATCAGTCCTTCCAGTTGTCCTCCCGTGTACGGCAGTCCCTCCTGTGGTGGTTGGTCTCGACCAATCTTGTGTAGGGCAGGCCTTTCCTGACCCCCCTTTGGAAAATTGTCACCACGGACGCCAGTCTGTCGGGATGGGGCAGATTATGGAAGGAGCTGCGGTTTCAGGGGCAGTGGAGACCTTAAAGGCCCCACTTACCCATCAATATTCTGAATCTGAGAACCATCCGTCAGGTGCTTGCTCTCCTAACTCAGCACGTTCTGGGCCTTCTGGTCCAGATGTGTTCAGACAATCGATCAGCGGTTGCTTACGTCGGTCTTCAGGGAAGGACGCGCAGTCTGAGTACTCTCAGAGAAGTGTCCCTGATCCGGACCTGGGCAGTGTTCCATGTTCCCTGTCTCTCGGCGGTTTACATTCCAGAGGTGATGAAACAGGTAGCGGGCCGGTTGAGCAAGGGCTCTCCCCGTCTGGAGGAATAGGCTCTCCATCCTCGGGTGGTTCGCTCACTGTGTCTCCAATGGGAGACCCCGGAGGTGGACCTGTTGGCCCCTCATCACTATCACAGGCTCCCGAACTTCGTGTCGCTCTCCCAGGATCCTCTGGCTCTGGCAGTGGACGCCATGTCCCTGAACTGGGGAGCTCTGGGATTTCTATACCTGTTTCCTCCGATGCCCATGCTGGGCAGGGTTCTTCAGAGGTTGGCTCTGGAAGAGGTGTACGCCGTTCTCGTGGCCCCAAGGTGGCCAAGACGAGTGAGGTTCGCAGACATCGTTCGGCTGGCAGTGGTCCAGTTCGTTCTGCCTCTTCGGCCCGATCTGCTCACTCAGGGTCAATTGTGTTGCCCCAATTTACCAGCGCTGGGTTTGATGGCCTGGCTGCTGAAACCTCCATCCTGAAGGAGGAGGGTCTTTCTGATTCTGTCATTAGGACTCTGATCAGTGCCCGGAAGAGGTCTTATTCCATCACCTACTATAGGACTTGGAAAGCCTATATCACTTGGTGTGAGATAAGATCTTTTCCTTGTAGGGTCTTTTCGGTCTCCAGGGTTCTGGAGTTTTTACAATCAGGGCTGGACTCTGGTCTCCAGCTTAGTACATTGAAATGGCAGGTCTCTGCCTTATCTATCTTTTTTCAGAAGCGTGTTGCGCTTAAACCTTTTAGTTAAAACTTTTTTCCAGGGGGTTACGCATGTGCGGCCTCCCAGGAAACCATTACTCCCGGTTTGGGATTTGAATTTGGTTCTTTCGGCTCTTCAGGCTCCTCCTTTTGAGCCTTTGCAAGATATTGCTTTGTCTACCCTGACTCAGAAGATTGTCTTCTTGGTAGCTATCACTTCTGTCCGGCGTGTCTCAGAGTTGGCGGCCTTAACTATCCAGGCGCCTTACTTTGAGAGGCATCAGGATAAAGTGGTCTTTCGGTTCAAGCCAGACTTTCTTCCTAAGGTTGTTTCTGCTTTTCATTTGAACCAAGATATTGTTCTTCCCTCCTTGTGTCCTAATCCTAAGAATGACAAAGAGAGGGTTTTGCATTGTTTGGATGTAGTACGCTGTGTTAAGTACTACTTGATTATCACGTCTCCTTTTCGTAGGACGGATTCCTTTTTTGTTGTGCCCCATGGGCCTAAGAAGGGTTTGGCACCAGCCAAATCTGCCATTAGCAAGTGGATACGTCAGGCCGTTACTGCGGCCTATTCTGCTAAGGGAAGAGTTCCCCCTTTTCGTATCACTGCTCATTCCACTCGCGCTGTTGGGGCGTCTTGGGCATTTCAGCACCAAGCTTCTGTTGAACAGGTTTGTAAGGCCGCCACTTGGTCTTCTGTTCACACTTTTTCTAAGTTTTACAAAGTTGATGTGCGGGCCTCAGCGGATGCTGTTTTTGGCCGCAAAGTTCTGCAGACTGCAGTCATTTAAGTTATGCTTCACCTGGCCTTGAGATGCCCTTCCCTTGTGGACACTGCTTTTGGATGTCCCATTAATGGATGAATATTTAAGAAGGGAAGCGGGGTGTGTGGCACACCAAGAATAATACCATTTTGTGAGTACTCACCTGAAAAATGGATATTGTTGGTGTGCCACACACCCCGCTTCACCCCCACCCTTTTCGGTATTACCGAAGTCTTTATATGGTGAAGCCTTTTTTATTTATATCAAAATTGATTTTGAGGTTACCGGTGGAATACTGGTACCTTGTCTTTCTGCTTTTTAATATACTGGTGATTGAAGGGAGGTACCAGGTATATATAGGCTGGAAGGGGGCTCGTTACAAGACTTCCTCTCTGCACTACGTCACCTGGCGGTGGATTAACCCATTAATGGATGAATATTTAAGAAGTGAAGCGGGGTGTGTGGCACACCAACAATATCCATTTTTCAGGTGAGTACTCACAAATGGTATTTTTTTTTTTAACATGTCCCAACAGACCCACACACTGATGGAGGAAGAAAGATGGAGCCTTCATGGAACCTTCAGAACACCTCCCCCTGGGACAGAATCTGCAACTGTCCCAACATGTTTCTCCAACAAATGCTCAGCAGCAGAGTGAAGCTGGCGGCATGCTGCCAGCCCACCGTGGGCAGCATGCAGAGACTGAGCCGACAGTCCCCAGTGTTCGCTCTGCTGCTGAGGATTTGCCAAGCAGACCTGTGGCTGTTGGTGGACCTAGAGGCACATCATCTGCACGCCTCCAAACCCAGGGAATCGGGAGGCCTAGTCGACTACGTTGCCCAGGGGAGGGGCGTGCAGATGATGGAGTCAGCATGGCACCATGAGAGGCGGCTATTTCGCCAACAAAATCAACGAAACCACGAACATATTCATGGCCAATTAGAAACCTTAAACAACACATTAAACTCTATGCTGACTGAATTTAGGTCCAACAACAGCCACATGGCCACCTTATCCAATTATTACAGTGGCATGCTTGAGGAAGTTTGAAATAGCAACAGCCACATGGCCACCTTAACTGCCAATCTCAGTGCCATGATGGCTGAATTTCGAACTTCTAATAGAAACATGTTGGAACAGTTGCAGATTCTGAATGCCACACAGGCCCAGGTGGGCCCCAACCTGGGTTTTATGGGCATCCCCCATTTTAAGGCCTATTTGGCCTGTATCTGCTCCACATCTTTGCTCTACATCCCCACTGTATTGACCTTTCTGGTGAGCCCTACCAATATACCCTTTTGGTATGGCTTTGCTTGTTTGCTTTGGATTTGCGCCCATATAGCTCATTAGAGTGCTGAGGTAGCCCACTAGCCAATGCCGGAGGTGAAGCCTCAATGAACCTGCCACTCAAGCTGTTGCGCTGCAGGCTTGTGGCAAATTACATTTGTTCTGGGTTCTCCTGTTTGTAGGCATGATTGGGGGACATTCTGGGCTGGCAAACTACTACCTTAACCCCTGCCTAAGATTGAACTGGACTTGGATTTGGACTGGGGGTTCTTGTTTGGGTGTCACACTGAGTAACAGGTGTAGATGTGGCATAGGTTTGCCTGCTTGACACCTGTGCCTGTGGCAAATGTGGCCAAGCAGGAGAGGGTGTGTCTGTGGGCCTATTTGCTGCCCAATGTGTACATGGCAATGCTTGTCACCTTTGTTTTTGTACTTTTCTTTTGTCTGAAACTTTGGACAGGAGTGCCTTACTGTAAAACTCCTGCCTCTGTCCAATTGCTATGTGGCCTGATTTGGCTAAACTTTCATTTGTGTTTTGGCCATGTATTTTATTTAACTATGGGAGTGACCATCAATGTTTGCTTTGGAAATAAACTACCGTATATACTCGAGTATAAGCCGAGTTTTTCAGCCCACTTTTTGGGCTGAAAAAAGCCGCCTCGGCTTATACTCGAGTCAGTGAAATGGAGGAGACATGCCCATTCATTTCCCGCCCCCGTGCCGGCTCCCACACTCACCCTCTGTCACTTCCCGGGGCTTCTGCTGGTGCCTGCTGCCTGGGAAAGTGCAGGCATGTACTCCGCGGTGGATCGCCTACTAGCAGGGCGCCTCTCCCCCCTCTCCTGCCCCGCCACGTGAGCCGCTGTCATTACTGGTATAACTGCAGAGCAGCGGCGATCGGCGATCCTTCGCCGCTCCTGCCACCTCCGTCGGCTGCACCGCTACTTCGGGCTCCCGCCCCTCTACTCCTCGACAGGTTGCCACATCGGAGATCGGGGCCGGGGCTGTCAGTTCACCGCTTACCTCCTCCTGCGGCAGGTAACTCTCCGGCGGCTCCACTTCTCTCCGCCTCCTTTCTCCACCGGCCCCTGCTGCCGCACGTGTCGCCGGCTTCTGCTTTACAGGCGCCATGTTGCTGCCTCTCCCTCCAGCGCTAGAAGGTCCCTCAGGGGGGAAGTTGTGGCGGATCTTGACACTCTGGGTGCTCCCCGCTGACACCCGGCTCTTCCTTCGTTTAGACATAGGGAAATCGGGCACCTATTGAGGCTAAAGATGGGTCTTTCCAGACACTTTGGGCGTGGTTTAATGACAAAAAATGTCCCTCTTTACTGTTTCCAAAAGTTGGGAGGTATGAGTCTGTGCCATCTATTACGGCTAAGCATCAGTGGCTCAGAAGCATAAGGGTAGAGTTCTGTGCCCTAATGGTTGAGGAAGCGCGTTCATGACTGCAAGCAAAGGCACATGGTAAAGCAGACCAAATTCTGTATCAGCCCGTTGATTCCTCAAATCAACTCCAATTCCAATTGAAAAAAGCCGCCTCGGCTTATACTCGAGTCAATAACTTTTTCCAGTTTTTTGTGGTAAAATTAGGTGCCTCGGCTTATATTCGGATCGACCTATACTCGAGTATATACAGGAAATAAAATTTTAATAAACCTGTTTTTGACTAAGTTTATGCCTTTATGTTTTGGTTGAATAAAGATGACTTAACCCTTTAAATGCCAGCCACGTAAAATTTACGTGGTTGCCTCTCTGTCACTTAAGTGCCAGCCACGTAAAATTTACGTGCCTGGCATTTACCCCTGCTAGTGGGCAAAAAAAAAAAAAAAAAATACTCACCTGACCCCTCGTTGGATCCGGCCGGGTCTCCTCTTTAATTTGGTGCCATCCGATCCCCCGTGGGGGTCGGATGGCTCCAGGAGAGCCCCCGGAATAGGCTGCCCCCCCCCCCCCGCTTCTGCAGCAGCAGCTGCTAACTGTAAAAAAAATAAAAAATAAAAATGACATTCACTTACCTGCGTGTGCGCTGGCTCCCGCTGTCCCTCCTCTTCACCTGGGGGGCCTCCGATCCCCCCCCAGGACTTACCGATCTTCAGGAGAGAGCCCGGGAGGCTCTCTCCTCTCTCCTCCTCCATGGCGGCCGCCATCTTGCTGCCCTTCGGGGCGGGGCTATGACGTCATCACGTTCCGTCTCAGCACCAAGCCCCGCCCCTTTTGGGGGCGGGGCTATGACGTCATCCCAGCCCCGATCACCGGCGTCAGCTCTTTCAGCTGTCAGATGCCGGTGATCGGTGCCGGGGAAGGAGGTGGCAGGAGATCCTCTGATCTCCCGCCTCCACCTTCTCTGGATGCCGATCACCGGCATCTGTCATCAGAGCGGCGCGGGACAAAGGAGCTTACAATCGGAGGTAAGTACAGTAAAAAAAATTTTTTTTTTTTAATAAAATACTTTGTGTGGTGTTTTTTTTTCAGTTAACCCTTTGTGAACTGGTAAGGGGTCCATGAGACCCCTTATACCAGTTCACAAGGCCCTGGGTATGGCAAGTCACCTGCAGCTAGTGGGTGGCTTGCCATTAACCCCCAGCCCCCCATTACCTGCCTCCCCAACGGCCAGGGGGGGCAGAAGGGCCTGGGCCACTTAGCCCGGGTCGGTAATGCTGGGTAGGGGGGACCCTACGTCATTTTTTGGGGGGATTTTTAAGGGTTTTTTTTTGTCATTTTTTTTTTTTAATTAACCCTTTTGTGTTCTGTCATCCAGCAGCTATAAAAGGCTTCTAGCAAGTGAGCAGAAGCCAGTGATCGCCGAGGGACAGAGTGCTCCACTATGGATGGGAGGTAAGTATTAAAAAAAAAAAAAAATTTCTCTTTGTGTGTCTGTTTTTTTTTTACATTTAACCCCTTGTGAACTGGTAAGGGGTCCATGAGACCCCTATACCAGTTCTCAAGGCTGGGGGGGATGGCAAGTCACCTGCGCTAGCCGGTGACTTGCCATTAACCCCTGGCACCCCCATTACCTGCCTCCCCAAAGCCCGGGGGGGGGGGCAGAAGAGCCCGGGCCCACGGGCTATGTGGGCTTGTAGCCTGCAGGGCCAGGGGCCACAAAAGCTGGCCCCTGCGCCCTGATCCTCCAAGCCCTGCATAGCTGGTCCCGGGCTGGTTACTTTGGGTAAGGGGGGGCCCATGTAATTTTTTTGATTTTTAAGGGTTTTTAACCCTTAAAAATCCCCCCCAAAAATGGGCCCCCCCTCCCCTGGGAGGGGGGACCCTATGTCATTTTTTTTTTCTCGATTTAACCCTTTGTAGTGTGGATGGTAGTTGTATTTTATTTGTAAATGTTAAAAATTACTTGTTTCAGTTAGGGGGGTCTCCTGGGCAGGAACAGGGGGCTACCGATAAATATGTGGACCGTTCTAATCGGTAGAAATGGGGCTTTCACATGCAATATGGTTTTCCCTAATTAAATACATTTTTTATTTAAAATAAAGGAGGCAATTTTCTAAAAAAATTATTAATTTATTTTTTTTTTACTTAATAATAAATCAAATTAATAATAAATAAAATTTACAAACAAGACATTTCATGTTAAAGCCTAAACTCTGCTGCAAAAAATATATATATAATTTTCCTGAAAATTCCAGCAAAAATGTCGCAAAACATGGCGCAAAATGGGGAAAAATGACCTGTCAACAGAGGGTGACAAAATCTCAAGTAGGCTGGCAATTAAAAGGGTTAATAGTACCTCTGCATGTTTTGTATTGTTCTGTTCGGGGGACCTTGCGCTTTCAGACTTAGCTTGTTTTTTCTTGTTTGCATATTTATATTTTAGGAAAAGGTGTTTTTTATTCAGCTTTTTTATACATTTTTTAGGGAAACCCTGCGCAACCAAAGAGTTCTTTGAGGGATTAATTCCAGAAAGATGAGCCCACTACAACAAGCTGGGTACGCTTAGAAAGCTTAACATGTGTACTTTCAGGGAATATATGGTTTATGGGGGATATTCCAAATGTAAAGGGTTGCTTTGGTTGAAAAACCGCAAGGTGCGCACTTTGTCTGCAGAACTGAAATTTTCAAGAAAAATTACCGTTATGCTCATGCTTTACTTTGGGGTGTTTGGCAACTCTTTCCTTGACAGAACCTATGCATGTTGGGTATCGTTCGGTTCGGGGGATGTTGCTTTTTCAGATTATACTTGTTTTTTCTTGTTTGTATATAGTTTTTTTTAGGAAAATGTGGCTTTGATTCTGCTTTTTTATCCTTTTTTTTAGGGAAACTCTTTGCAACCAAAGAATACATTGAGGGATTACTTCTAGAAAACTGTGGCCACATCAACAAGCCTGGTACAAATAGAAAGCCTGAGGTGTGTACTTCCAGAGAATATATAGTTTGTGGGGGGTATTTCAAATGTAAAGGGTTGTTTTTCTGGAAAAACTGCAAGGTGCGCACAGCACATATCACAGTTGTATTTTTTCTGAAAATCCCCTAAAGCTCTGTTTCAGTTTGGGGGAGTCTCCTGGGCAGGAAAGGGTGTCTATCTATACATATGTGGTACCACTGTAACTGTGAGAAATTGGGGTTTCACACGCAATAAGATTTTATTGACAAACTTACATTTTTTATTACAAAAAAACACTACAAATTGTAAAAAATATTTTTTTTTTATTTTTTGCACATATTTCGCCACAAAATATTGAGAATACACCTAAAAAAATGACAAACAAGACATTTCATGTTAAAGCTCAGACTCTGCTGAAAAAAACAATATATCATTTTCCTGGGAAATCCCTGGAAATCCCTTCAAAAATCACATTTGAACATGGGGAGCGCAAAATAGTGCAAAATGGTCTGGCAACAGAGTGTGACAAAAACTCCAGGTAGGCTGGCACTTAAAGGGTTAAAGTAGGCACTAAAAATTTGTTTAAAAAAAAACATGAGTCTAAAATTAGTTGTGATGTGATTTGGAATTAATTCATTAATGATAAAAATTAAGTCAGAACCAAACATACAAACACAAAGTGAACAATACACAATTAACAAACAAGAAAGGGCAAAAAACAAACAAAGGAACACCAAATTAAGCAAAATGTGTGGCTATTGGCGCACGGCTTGTGCAGATGCACTATGTGGGCCATGAAAGTCCTCCTCTGGGTCATCGGGTGTAGAGGGTGGCAAATCCACATACCGGGGGACACGTTGCAATATTGCAAAATTATGCAACACAGTACACGCCATTATAATATCTATGACCTTTTTGGGGTCATACTGAAGTGCTCCCCCGGTATGGTCCAAGCATCGGAAGCGGGTCTTCAATAGTCCAAAAGCCCTCTCCACCACAGCCCTGGTCTTCCTGTGCGCCCTATTATATGCCTCCTCGCCTGCATTCTGGGGTCGGAGGACGGGCGTCAACAGCCACGGAAAGAGTGGATAGCCTGAATCCCCTGCCAAAATTAAATATAAAAAACAAATTACACAATAATAAATGTAAGCAAAAAAATGCTCCAGCAACATGAATAAGAGTCTAGGTCAAAAACCATGAGCATACATATTGCACAGCCAAAAACTAAACAGAACCACATCAAATAGATGTGGGATCCATTTAAACATCCAAGATGGCGGGTGCTGGCCAATCAGCAAAACTGCTAATAGCTATTGGTTTTGGTCTGTGCTGCTCAGCAATCTTGGATGTATTAACTTTTCTGGACCCCGTATCTGCTTTGTCTGAGGCAAAAACAGCTCTAACCCGGCCCCTGCACTTTATCCCGCTCTCCTCTACTCAGTAAGTGTAATGCATCTAAGCAAAGATGTCGCAGACCCGATCAGAAAGTCAATAACATAATTACAAGTGAGTGTGTTGAAGACTAATTACTAATTTCCTGTAACTTGCAATTTTTATTTAGGTCAATGCAGAACAAACATTTAGCAAGGCTTGGTTTTGTTAAAAATATAATGTTTCAGGTCGTGTTTAAAATTTAAACGAGCATATTCTCATACATGGGAAATAAAGTAAAATCAGAGGCATAAATAGATTCAAAAATAACGTTATTGGCGTCAACTTACCAAGGAGCCATCCACCGGAAAATTCCCCAGACTCAAACCGACCGTAAAATCCAGATCTTCGAAGGATGTAGGCATCATGGGATGAGCCTGGGAACCCGGCGAGCATGCTAAGGAACCGCATGTCCGGGGCCACCACTGCTTGGACATTCAGGGAGTGGCCCATTTTGCGATTCTTGGGATAAAAGAAAAAACAACAAGATTAGCAAGGCAAGGCAAAGTATTGAAACCCTAACGTCTAACACCCTGTGGCCAAATTACCCCAAAAAAACACTAGAACATAATTTGTGGCAAACCAACAAAAGCATATGTATGTTTAAAAAAGTTAACACTAACTTTGAAGTGTCTATTTCTGTTCCTAAATAAAATGTATGTGTTTTGAACACATGTAAAATGTTCTCCAAAATAAATACGGCCCATATAGTCACCTGGACACTTTCCAAGGAGGGACTATTAACAAGGAGGATTAAATTACAAGTAGGGACTAGTAACAAGGAGGATTAAATTACAAGGAGGGACTAATAGCAATAACTCAAAGTTTACAAGGAGGGAATACTTACAAGAAGGGGAAACATTTCATTTAGGCAATAATTACAATAAGGGACTATTTAGAATGATGGGTTCATTACTATAAGGGACTATTTACAATGATGGATTCATTGCAATGAGGGACTATTATCAAGGTGGAAATAATTAAAAGGAGGGATAAATTACAAGGAGGGACTATTCATTTAAACAATAATTACAAGGAGGGATTATTTACCAAAATTTTATTTGAAGACAAATCTAAATAACATTAAGGTAAAGTACATGTAAAAAATACAGATTTTACTTGCCTGTAGATGTGCTTGTCAGATGCCGGAGGGACTAGGGCAACGTGGGTGCAGTCAATTGCACCCATGATGTTGGGCATGTCGCCGATATTATAAAATGCCAGCTTAATCGCGTTTCTGGCTACCATATCGTCAGGAAAAAAATATATATTTCCGAGTTATGGTAGCCATGCCTTCCAAAAACTTGGATAGCGCGCGGCTCAGCGTAGGCTGTGAGATCCCCACGGAGAGGGCACCCAGCCTCTGGAACGAGCCGTTCGCCAAAAATTGCAGGCAGCCAAGCATCTTGGTCATACCTGAAATTGCTTGCCCCTTCCTTGTGGTGCGGGCTAACCATGGCCGCAGCTCACTATACAATTTATGGAGGGAAGCGCGATTAAGTCGGGTCAGCTCGAACAGCTCAACGTCATGCATGCCATTGATGTCCATGCGTCGCCGGTGCAATCTGGTCTCAGCCCTCCGGACAATTTCAATGCCCATGAGCTGCAGATCCTCATGCTCCTCAAATGCACTAGAGTCGTCCATACTGTTAGGCTGCTAGTTCCAAGGTCAAAATGGTCCCGTAAGTGGATCGGAAATGAAACGCATTTATAGGGTGGTGGTCCGTCGGAAATCAGCTCTCTGAATCAGACGGAAACCCATCCCAACAACGGAAGTTATCTGAACGAACGGAACATTTCAGATTTTGTTTGGAAAATGATCCGAACTAACGGAAATGTTCCGATTTGCTTCCGTTCATCGAAAGCGCATTCCCGAACGTTCGTACGAGTGAAAAATGAACGAAAAAAAGCGAAGAAATGACAAACACCCACCAAAACTTTCACAGACAGCTACGGAAGTCAGAGACGAATGTGTCTCTGAATCAACCCTATAGTCCTTACCCTTTGGGTTAAGGGTCTGCCACGCATCCATCAGTTGATTGTTAAGTAGCAGGTTCTTTTTTTTTTTTTTTTTTTTTCTTTTTTTGAGCGCAGAGAATGGAGTGTGAGAGGAACCTCTAGAGGTATCCATGGCCGGGTCTAATGCCACATTAAAATCCCCTTCCACTATAAGAACCCCTTCTGCAAAGGAGGTCAGCTTCTCTAATGTCGAGTGCTGGAATTTATATTGGTTAGAGTTAGGACAGTAGCAGGATGCCAAGGTAACTTTTAGGGAGAAGATGGTGCCTTTTACAAAGAGGAACCTACAGGGTCTTGAAGTGTCCCAAGGTGGGTCCAAGGTAGGGCTCCAGCTAAAAGGATTGCCACTCCCCTAGATTTAGAGTCCGGGGAGAGGTATTTGGTTCTGAAGGTATGATTAGAGAGAATATGGGTCTTCCCCGTTTTTGAGGTGGGTTTCCTGTAGGAAAGCAATTTGTGTGTTCAGGGGCTTCAGTTCCCTGAGGATGCTGGTTCTCTTAATGGGAGAATTCTGGCCCTTGATATTTAAGGATGTACACTTTTTTCCGTAGTCATGTTGAAAAGCTAAACGTTATACTAAAGGCTTCCTTGGAAAAATATCACACTTAAATCAAAAGGGATGTAGCAAAGATAGGCAGGGATTGGGTCAAGGGTCGGCAGGAGGCAAGGGGAAAGACACACAAAAAAAAAAAACACGAAGCGTGTAGAAGAGACTACAGCTATAGAGAGTGGCGAAGATGAAAAGTAAATAAAGTACAGGAATTACACGGTAACGCTTCAAAAAAGAAACAGAAAAATGAAAGCAATTAGAACAATTCAACTATGCGAAAAAGAAAACCCTTTCTTTCACTGACCCGGGAGAGAGGGGAACACAGCCTGTTAAGGGTGCGAGGCGGACCAGAGGAAGAGAGGAGGTCCCTGCAGCCAACCCCAATCCCAGACATCTAACTCCACAATGCCATTTCTGTCTACCACGGAGAGTCTTAGTATGGAGGGGTTACCTTATTCAAGCTTTCATAATTGAACAGCAAAAAGAAATTTAACTGGAAACGCCTCCCGCTCCGACCTATGCAAGCACAGTGGCGTACATGAGCCGCGGTGCAAGGACGCGACAAAGAGGAGAACCACCATGCGAGGCCCCGTGGCACAAACACCTGGCTGTGGCAGGAGAAAATTTCAACCCTTTGTCTAGCACTGTCAATTCTTCATGGGTTAATTATTACCCACTTAATTTATATACTTTTCCAAGTTATCCTTCAGTGTGACCACATGGATACATAGGCTCCACCCCCTGGGAGAAAACACAAACTGAAACAAAGATTAAAAGCCCCACCCCTTTTTCCGACCTCAATTCTTTGTGCTTCTTCCCTGGGAAACTACTGGATAGAATGTGCTAAGATGTGTTAGACTTCGGGCAATTATTTTAGTGTTTTTTTCAGACTCTGGGAGTTCTGGAGGAGCCCGCTGACCATTGGACACATATACTGGTGTAGTTCACCTGAGGTCCTGGTACAGCCGGGGCTTATTCCCACATAGTTTTTGAACATGCATAAGTTTGTGTGGTGTCCCCTTAAATCCCAGATAACTGAGTTATGGCTGTGTTGTACCTTTTTAAGTGACCTCTTGGTGCTGGATTAGCAGTTTCGGCTTTTTGAAGGTAAATTAATTATTTTTCATTTAGTAACTTTTCCCTCCAAAATGTCAAATTTTGAGGGCGAAGTCAGAGGTCGGTGATCTATCGCTGACGTTACTTCCGATGACACGTGCCGCGAAACCGGAAGTGGAAGGATGGCATTTTGCTCCTCGACCATCATGTAGGTCGGAGGAAGCTTGAAGACATCGGAGGGCACAGGGACATAAGCAGAATGGTGGCAGCAGCAACAGCAGTGGGTGTAACGTGAAGGGCAGCACAAAGGCAAGCTTATGTAAAGCCGCTCTGTCCTCACAACAATGTCTGCCACAGAGACAGACAGGCTGCAAGGAGGCCCAGCAACCGGTAGGGGGCAACATTCCTTTATTTATACCAAACAGGGGTTGCCCTAGTGTGACTGGTGGAAACCATGGCCAACAACAGGTAGGAACCATTAGAGCCCTGTCAGTGGAATAGGCCCCTGATAGTGATAGAAACCTATTAATTCTAGTTAAAACCTTGTTAGATGCATCTCTTGGGATCATTGCATCATGAATCCACATGATGGCAGTGTTGCCTAAGGAATGGACCTAACCAATACTTTAATGGTCTGGCGTTCCCCTTTAGTTTGGTAAATAGAGATTTGGCTAGGTGGCATTGGCAACATTAACTGCCCTGCCATTGGTTGGGACTCGCAATTTAGTTGTAGTAGCAACAATACAGAGGTTATAAAAGGGAGAGACCAACCCTTCCAGAGTGTTCTAAGATCTGCTAAGATGTCATGAGGGGAAGCATTTCAATGTAGTGGAGGAGCTGAGAGACAGCCATGGAGGAAACCAATGGATTGTACTGTTTGCTGTAACCTTTGGATTATGCCTGTACTGAACTTTATTGATAGGCTTCCATCCATGGTAAAACGGCAAAGACCATGTTGAGTTCACCTAAGTGTCATCAATGGAGACCAGCGGCGACTGAAGCCAGTAAATGCGCCTCTACTCACATATTCCACACCAACATGAGATGCCCTACCCTAGGTCCAAGAACCCCCCTCGCTCCCCAGAGTGCATGCCCACGGCCAGGCACGTTCCCGCTACGCTAGGATAGATCCTGGTAATGAGGCAGGAGATTGCCTCAAAACGGGATGCCTACAGAAGTATGGGCACTCTTATGTTTGGGGGAGTCCAACCCCCCCCCCCCGACTCCACCATGTCACCCAGCCTGGGACCACTCATATAGACACTCTCGGATGGGTGGTCTGACACTGAGGCTCAGATATAGTAGTCTAATTACCTATGTATATTCATTTCTATTACTGACGCCTAGCCCCTGGTGTTCACTGGATATAAACCAAGCTAATTTCTTAATGCAACCAGGTGGGCCCCAACCAGTGTGCCTAGTTCTCTCTGTATATTTAGAAATTGCATGCTGTATGCCTCTTTCTCCTCTAGTTCTGCAGAAAAACATGATCGAAACAGTGCCTCTAACCTCCCTGGGAGGGGGGTTCTACTATCACGATAGTATCACGTACTATCTACTATCACCTGGTTCAGAAGCAATCAGGGAAGTATCTAATAATTTTGAATCTATAGAGATTCATTTGATACAAAAATTTCAGAATGGAGTCAGTACTCCAGTCAGGAACATTCTGATACACAATGCCCAGATGGTGAACCTATAATTACAGGACGCCAGCCTACATATACCCATTTGGCTTGTTCTCTTCTCCAAGGATCGTCACAAAGATCCTGGCAGAACTGATGGCTTACCTCAGACAACAGGGAATCATGGAGATCCCTTATTTAAACGACCTCCTCCTGTTAAATAAATCAGTGCCAGCACTTCTGTTAGCTCTAGAAAAGACCCTGTCCTTAAAAAGCCATAAAGCCTGGAAGTTATTTCTTCCACAAGAAAAGGTGGACAGGATCAGAGCAGAAGCTCGTAGATTAATCGCAGTCCCTCAGGTCTCCGTAAGGGAGATCATGAAAATCTTGGGTCTCATGACCTTGGCAA
Source organism: Gastrophryne carolinensis (assembly GCA_027917425.1). Classification (NCBI taxonomy): domain Eukaryota; kingdom Metazoa; phylum Chordata; class Amphibia; order Anura; family Microhylidae; genus Gastrophryne; species Gastrophryne carolinensis. The sequence continues at coordinate 123,051,552 of CM051243.1, read as the reverse complement.
TTCCTGCAGTACCATGGGCTCAACATCACATAAGAGCATTGCAGAAATTCCTTCTGGAGCAGGTGGACAAGCAACAAAGCACATTGGACCGACTAGCCCATTACTTCAGAGTATCCTAGAGGTTCTCAGGTGGTGGCTAGATCCAGGGGTTTTAGGGAAAGGAGGAGAATGGAGACAGACCAACTCAGTATGATAGATGCCATCAGGTGCAGGGAAAGTGGCCAAATGCCTTGCAAGCCAGGTCCTCGAATTTCATAGAACTCGTGGCAGTTAAGTTGGCACTGGATCAAGTTCGGACAGTTATAGCAGACAGAAACCTGTAGATAAGGTCAGACAACGCCTCCACGGTAGCTTATCTAAATCACCAAGATCCTCAGCTCTAATGAACGTGTATGCCATTCTCCTACCCTTACTGGAGCAGGTCTTGTCCGTATTGGCAGTTCATCTGAAGTGGACCCTAAATACTCTAGAAAGATTATTTAGTCGAGATAGAATTTAGAACCACAGAATAGTGTCTGAACCAAGAGTTTTTTCCTTCGAATCATAAATATTTGTGGTCTCCAGCAAATAGACCTGTTTGCCAATTCCGGCAATGCAAAATGCAAGAGGTGTTAGCAGTGGATGCCTTAGCTCATCCATGAAGGTTTTCATCTTACCTCTGCGATTCCTCCTTTCAGAATTCTGCCACGAGTGAAACGAAAAATAGGAGGTCGGAAGATGTCAGCGTAATGCTCATAGCTCCATTCTGGCAAATGAGAGCCTGGTGCATGGAACTGAATGAAGGGCCCCTGGAGGCTTACAGACATCCGAACATCATTCATAAGGACGTCATTCTGCATCTGAATCCATCAAAACTGTTACTAACAGCTTGGATTCTTAAAGGGCCATCCTAAGAAGTTTAGAATGACTGAAACTCTCCTGACCAGCCGAAAATTGACTACTAGGAGAATCTACGAAAAGGTAGGGAAATGTTTTTTTTTTTTTTTTTGTGTAGTGAACAAGTTGGAGAAAAAAGGCAGCCACAGTACTCAGATTTCTGCATGTAGGGTTTGAGAAAGGGCTGGCATAGGTACATTAGAGACTTGGACTTCGGCATTATCAATTTTCCTCAACCAAGATTGAGACAAAATGAACTAATCATCAATCATTTTTTAAAGTCAGTAATACTCAAAAGACCTGCACCATTTAAGGGGTTCCCTACCTGGGATTTGTCAATTGTGTTAAGGGGATTCATGGAACCACCCTTTGAGCCTCTAGATGAGGTGCCAGAGAAATGGTTGTCGTTAAATTTTTGCTTTCTGCTAGCCATTGCTTTCACCAGGGGAGTAAGTGAACTACATGCCTTAGCTATGAAAGAGCCATATTGTGCAGTATTTATTACCAGACAATTTTATACTTAGACCTAATCCATTGTTTTTGCCAATAAATAGTGACTTCTGCTATCAGGTCGCAGGAGATAGTTCTGACACTACCGAATGGAGCAGGCAAGAAAGATGATCTCTCTGCTAGATGTTAGAAGCGCCCTGATCATTAATGGAAAGATCTGGATAGTGGTGTATAGCGGAACAACTTTCAGGGGAAAAAAGAAGGGCTTAGCAGCCTTGAAGTCTACTATAGCCAGATGGATAAAACATACTATTGCGCAAGCATATTCTACTAGGGGGGTTTCTCCCCCAGAGGTGTCTGCTCATTCTACAGGGGCCATGTCAGCATCTTGGGAAGAGAGTACTGGCGCTTCTTTGGAAGAGATCTGCAAATCAGCAACATGGTCTTCACCCCACGCCTTCCTCATACATTATAGACCTGATTTACTATCTGCAAAACATCAGGTCTTTGGTAGAAGGGTAATACGTGCAGCTTTCCATCCTTAATGTATAATTACTTGCCTAATCCTCTGCATGTGGTCATTCTGAAGGATTACTTGGAAGGACCACCGTTAGACTTACCGGTTGTCACGCTCTGGTAACCCCAGCCTTCCAGGTAAGCCCTCAACCCCCAATCTCCGCAGCCAGCTTCACCTGTAGGAGTCCCCGCTTGCCGGAGCACAGAATACGCCTGCCCGGGATCGGTTGCCCCCAGGACTTCAATGGCTCAAAGGATGAGAGCTTACTGGTTGAAGGTCTGATACTCGCAAGAGCGAGTATAGCGGAAGTCCAGAGACAGGCCAGAGGTCGACACCGGGAAGTCAGAAATCGCAGCGGTACAGAGGGATAAGGCAGCTCGAGGTCGGGGTACAATGCAGAGGTCGGCAAAACAGAGATCAGACGGAGAATGGTCGGTTCAGGCAGGGGTCGGCAACGGAGATCAATCACGGTAATATCACAAGTCAAAGCAAGGTACAAGGCACTATCACAGGCACTGAGTGACTGACAAGGCGAACCCTATATAGGAACCAGATCTAGGGGGGAGGTGAGTGTGTGTGAGTGCGTGATTGGTGCACACTATGATCCTCACAGCAATTGGTAAAACAAGGGTGAATCACCCATCCTTTCCCATGGGCTCATTGGCCCAGACATGAAAAGGGGCGTAAAGCCCTCTCAGTATCTTGGCTCATTGGCCCTTTAACTTTTCCTCCGGCGGGCGCGCAGAGAGCAGCGCTGCCGGAGGACATAAGAGACACGTGCTCGCGCCGGAGCTGAGAGCGGGGGGCGTGGCGGGGCGGGGGGCGTCAAAAGACAGACCCACCCCCTTGTCTCCTTACCTGCCCTCACTACCTCTCCACCAACGCGTTTCGTGACGTCACCGCGTCACTTTGTCAAGGTGAATGACAAAGTGACGCGGTGACGTCACGAAACGCGTTGGTGGAGAGGTAGTGAGGGCAGGTAAGGAGACAAGGGGGTGGGTCTGTCTTTTGAGTTCGCTGGGATTGTTGGTCTGCTCACTGTTTATTTTTGGCGCTTGCCCGTTCGGCGGGTCCTCACTATATACTTAGGTAGGTGGTTCATTTGGTATATTGCACATTTTTTGTCACGCCAGTCACAGGTTTTTGTGCACTATTTTTAGGATCAGCACTTATTGTAGTTTCCTGAGGTTCAGCATTCACCCACACCTTTATAATAGGTGTATTAAGCATATCCTTTCACAGTAGGGTTTAGGCATTATTCCTTCAGTAGATAGGTCCACATTCAGTGTTTTTGGTCTGTTGGTACCTGTTCCCCTTCCCCCTTCCCCCCCCCCCCCCCCCCCTTTTCTCCTTCTTATCATATTATGCCCCTTCCTCGGTGCTAGTTGTCATATATGTTTTTTAAAATAGTGTATGTTTTTTAATATTGTCGAGTAGAACATTGATTACATGTAATAATAAAATTGGTTATATTGTTATTATCGCTTAGTGGTGCTTCTGTATTAGGGCTGGGTGGGCGTGTGGGACCCCCCTTCTTGCAAACATTACCTAAAGAATGGAGCATGGACCAACAAGACAAACACCAGATCACATAGGGATTGGTGAGGGAAGACGCTAGACAAGGGAGGATAAGGAGGAGGGGGGGAAAAGCAAGGAAAGGAGGGAGGGGGGGACGGGAGGGGGGGAGGAACTGCTCAACCCATTTAAGCCCAATGACATTCATACCACTTTGTCCCCAGTAAGTCAGTCTCCTGATCGTTTATTTCTGGCACCTTTGGGCGCAGTACTTCTGCCATGGCTCCCAGACCGAGTCATACTTCTCCCTCTGCAGATTGGCTACAGCCGTCAACTGTTCATTAACCATTATGTTAGACATTCTGGCCTCTACCTCCTTCCACAGTAACTTCGGGGCCTTCCAATTTGCAGCTATTGTGAGTCTAACCGCCACCAGGAGGTGCTTAGTCAAGAGCCACTCATCCTTGGAGAGGGCATTCTGCTTCAAAGATAATAACACTTCTATCGGGTTAGGGGTGCACACTTTCCCCACCATCTGGGATAAGACTGTATATGCTCTCTGCCAGAGCGGTCTGACCCTCGGGCAAGCCCACCACACATGGAGATAATCCCCCACCTCCCCACAGCCCCTAAAGCACATGGGGGAGTGTGAGGCAGAGCACCTATGGAGCCTAGCGGGGGTATAGTACCATCTCAGCACCAGCTTGAAGGCATTCTCTGTTGCCAACACATTGAGTGAGGTGGAGCGAACTGATTTCCAAATTCTCCTCCAAGACACATCATCAATTGTCACCCCAAGCTCTGCCTCCCACCTCGCCATATACCCATGCCTAGGCGGGTCCACCTGATTGACCAAGGTCCCATAAATATGCGTAATCACTCCTGTAGCATATGGCTTTTGGTAACACATCTGTTCCAGGTATGTCTGCCGGAATGGTTGGGAGCCCCTTTTCAATATGCCTCTGACAAAGTGAGAGAGCTGCAAATACCTAAAAATCTCAGCCGGTGGAATCTGTTTAGTTTCTCTGAGGTCTTCAAAGGATCTCATACCCCCGACTGTGCATAAATCCTGCACCACCTCCAGGCCTTTAGCTTTCCACCAACTGAAACCTGAGGCATGTGTCACGCCAGGGGGGAACATGGGATTGTTAAAAAGCCTCATCAGCTGGAGATGTCCAGAAATCAATCCTGCCCGTGACTTACAACTATCCCACCTACCCAGCAGGCAGTCCAAAACAGGGGACACATTTTTGGGTCTAACACGTCTGGGAAGCCATGGCAGCGCACTCACATCCATCGGCTCAGACCTCTTAGCCTCTTCCAAAACCCACAGTGGAGGAGATTCTTTTACGTGAAGTAGTACCGGAGCAATCTGCGCCGCCAAATAATATCTATAGAGCGAGGGTACACCCAGCCCACCCTTAGTAGTATGGTAATACAATGTTTTCCTATTGACTCTCGGCCTAATTGGACCCTAAATATATTTCAAAACTCTGCTCTGTAACGGTTTGAAAAAGGACAGCAGAACTCTTACTGGAAGCACTCTGAAAAGGTACAGCAGCTTAGGCAGTAGAACCATTTTAATAGCGGCCAACCTCCCCAACCATGACATCCTCAGATTGTACCATGGGTTTAAAAACGTGTCCACCAACCTCGGGATGTGGGAGTAATTGGCTTTAAATAACGTCTCATAATTAGAGGTGATTTTAATACCCAAATAGGGCAGCTGATGTGTCCAAGTCCACCTATAATTAGCCTGCAGGGGTTTTTTGGTTAGCTCTGATAACGACACATCCAATGCTGTCGACTTTGTATCATTAATCCGAAGCCCGGACAGACCACCAAACTCTGACAGAGTACTAATTAGATTGGGGATAGAAATATGGGGAGCCGTGATCATGAGCAGCATGTCGTCCGCAAACAGGGACATCTTGCTCTCCCCAGCTGGAGACACTATGCCTCTTATGTTCACATTATTTCGAATCTTAATGGCCAAGGGCTCTATTGCCAAAATAAATAATATCGGCGATAGTGGGCAACCTTGCCTAGTGCCCCGAAGGACCGAGAATGGGGCCGGCACTGCACCCGCATACTTCAAAGCAGCCTGTGGGGCATTATACAGAGCAGACACTGCCGTCTGAAGACCAACCCCCAAGCCCCATTTCTCCAGCACCCACTGTAGGTACTCCCAGGAGATGGAGTCAAACGCCTTCTCCACATCAAGTGACAGTAGCATAGCTTCTTGAGTGGTACCTTTGACTGAATCAATCAACTGGATTATACGTCTGACTCCATCTCCCGCATGCCAAAGAGGGACAAAGCCAACCTGGTCCCGATGCACCAGGGAGCCTAAGAAAACATTGATTCTAGTAGCCCAAATTTTAGAAAACAGTTTGGTGTTTAGCAGAGAAAAGGGTCTGTAATTACTCCACTGTTGATGGTCTTTCCCGGGCTTCGGGATCATAACCACATTAGCCTTCAGCATCTCACTCTCAAAATGGTTCCCTTCCAAAACATAATTAAACAAAGTGGTCAAGGGGGGAACCACTTCCTGGTTAAGCTTTTTATAAAAGACAGCCTTCAGGCCATCAGGGCCAGGCCTCTTCCCTGATTTAAGAGACCCAATAGCCCTCCGTACCTCCTCCTCAGTGATGGGGGCATCCATCCCCTGCCTCTGCTGCTCAGAAATCAACGGCAATTCAACATTTTCAAAAAATGCAGTAGCTTTCCTTTGATCTAATCCCTGGGGAGCCCCGTATAACCTTGATAACCCACTCCTAAATGTTTCCAGGATCTTTTCAGGGTTAGTAGTGAGATGGCCCCCATTCGTCTTCAGCTTGATAGGAGGCATTGGGAAATCTTGACATCTGAGTTGGGATGCTAATAGAGAGTTAGGCTTATTACTACAGGCATAGTATCTTTGCCTCGACCATCTGTATCGAGTTTCAGTCTGTTTAATCTGCACTTGATTCATGGCCACCCTCGCCCTCTCCAGCCTGGCCGCCTCTTCCCTCCTGCCTGTATCCTTAAACCTCCTCGCAGCCTCAGAGTATTCCCGCTCCAAACGAGCCGACTGTGCTATTCTTTCTCTCTTTTTTCTTGAGGCCTGCCCCCAAAAATTTCCCCTTATCACTGCTTTAAATGCCCCCCAAAGTATCGCCGGGGATTGCACAGTACCCATGTTGTGCTTAAAATATTCCGAGGCCACCTGTTTAACTTCTTGAACCATTTCCTCAGAAGCCAAAAGTGATTCATTTAAGACCCACGGGGATGGTCCAGTGCGCATCACCAAGCCAGAGCAAGTAATAAGAACCATGTCATGATCCGTCCATGGCACGGGTTTTATCTCCGCTCGCCCAACCTGTGGCAACAGACCTCTTCCTACAAAGATATGGTCAATCCGAGAGTGAAGACGGTGTGGGTGGGAATAGTGCGTATAATTCCGCTTCCCTGGGTTTAATTCACGCCAAACATCCACCATCTGCACTCCTTGGATTATACTAAAAAAGGCTTTAGATTCCCCCAGCACATGAGAGGAAGGCAAAGAGGACCTGTCAAGCCTATCTGGTAACGTTAAATTTGAATCCCCACACATTAAAACAGTTCCCTGCGCATGAGCTTTGAGCTATTCACACACCCTGGCCAAGAAGCGGACTTGGCGACTGTTAGGAGCATAGTAACACAGTAGCGTAACTGGCATATCCTGCAAAGTTCCCACTAGCAGCAGGTACCTGCCCATGGGGTCTACCAATTGTTTAGAGCATGTGAAAGGGGAATTTCTATGAAACGCTATTAGTACCCCACAGTGCTTCTTTCCAGCTGTGGCCTGGTAAAACTGCGGGTATTTCGGGTGGAGGTACTTGGGCGAGGATGAGGACGAAAAATGTGTCTCCTGTAAGCACACCACATCTGCCTTAAGCGCAACAAAGGCTCTAAATGCCCTTGACCGCTTATTGGGGGAGTTGAGGCCTTGAGTGTTAAGGGAGACCACTTTCACCGACATCTCTTGTTTTTAAAAACTCTATAGTTGGCATTATTAACCATCTTCTGGGGAACAGCAACTCCCTGGGTAATAGGGCAAGGGGGGGAGGAAAGGACAAGGCCAAGGGGGGCAGGGATGGGGGGTGAACAGAAAAGGACAGGACTACGGACACAATTAAACATTATCCAAATATACACATAACAACCTACGGTGTTTAAAAACATATATAGGCTAACAACGGTCAATCTATTGTGGAACAATCCACAATTAGCATACCACCAGGGTCGTGCCTCTGGGGGAATGCTAGGGGGTAAGCACGGTATATCCCCCGGGCCAGCGGGGCAGCCCAGTCAATCACTTTCTTATCTATACATAGAAATCAATTCTTCACTAAGGCACTTAGCTATCAGACAGGGAGAAACATCATATAAGAAAGGGATTAGCCCATCATGGAGTATACAAATGACCTACTGCCAGAAACCTAATTCCAGGATCAAATTAAATACAGTAGGCCAGGCACAGCGGGAATCTCAGGGCCCGCCTCCCTTGCCCCCACCGGCACTGCCGATCAGGGCGCCCGAGACAAGCCCCCCGCCGCCCCAGCCACCAAGCAGCACAAACAGCCATTAACTTATCATACATCTGACATCAAAACAGCTCAAGAAGTAGAGAGAGCATTAATGAAAAGGTTCAGTATATTAAATCACATGAACTTCACTTCACAATAGCTGGGAATGTTCAAGACCTCCACCCGCAGGGAGAGCCACATCACCAAACCTCAGTAGTAGCTTGCTGGTCATCCCTCCGAGGCTGGCTGAAAAACTTGCAAGGACAAGTTCCTTAGGGCTTGCGACTGGTCACTCCCCGGTTTCCTCTGCTGCGAATCATCCACTGCGCCAGCGGCGTCTCTCCTCTGTTGTGAATTTGGAGCTGAGACTGTAGGTAAGTCCTGGGGGACCTTTGATCCAGATAGGCCAAGCTGCAGCAGTAGGTCCTTTAGTTCCTGAGGTTTCACCGCTTGATGAATACGGCCGTTGTAGGGAAAGGACACCTTAAATGGAAAGCCCCACCGGTAGCTTATATTATGGGATCTAAGCACCTGTAAATAAGGCTTAAGGGCTCGCCGCTTAGCTATGGTGGATTGGGCAAGGTCCGCAAAAACTTGATAGGAGTGACCCTGGAACTGTGTAGGGCCCTTGTCCCTTGCTGCTTTCACCACCGCCTCCTTGGTCTGGAAGTAGACAAACTTTACAATGATGTCCCTCGGGGGCCCATCGGGGCTGCGCCTGGTGAGGGCCCGATGTGCTCGCTCCAGCCTTTCAAGTGGTATGGTAGGTGTCAGCTCTTGCAACAAAGCCATAATAGTGCCTTGGGCGTCCTCCATCGACTCCGGGAGCCCCCGGAATCTAAGATTAGAGCAGCGATTCCGGTTTTCCAGGTCCTCCTGCATGTCCCTCAGAGCAGCAATCTCTTCATGTAAAATCTCCACTTCCTCCTCATGGCCGTTCAAAACCGTGGTGACATCAGTTATGTTGCTCTCTAAGGATGCTATTCTCTGCCCCTGCGCTTTCAGCTCTTTGATCAGCTGGGAGGTGTTCTTGGTGATTGCAGCCACCTCTTCCCGAATCACAGCTGAAGTGAGGTATGATCTAAAGCCATCTGCGGGCACTGATCTTTCATTTCAGAGGGGAATTGGATTTGGCTGTCCCCTGAATCCAGGGAGTCTTCCGAGTGGGTCACCGAGGGGGCCGGGGCTCCCCCTTCCTCCTCACCTCGTGCTGCGCGTGCAGTGACTGGGTGTGCTGCGGCCGCCATCTTGCTTCCCAGCTGCAGGGCCCTGTGCGGCTTCGGCGGCCTTTGCTTGTTTCTGCGGGTCTTTTGCATACTCCGACCGGAGGTGAGTCACCCCCCGATCCTCTCCCCGCTATTTGTGCCACTTATCTGTGCTAATTGCTGCGTCAGGCCGCCCCTTCAGGCCCGGGTTTGCGGAGCTCTAGCAGAGTGCGACCATCCGCCAGCTCCGCGCGCATGCGCCCCCACGATGGAATTTTTTAACAAGCACCCTAGCGTGCACATCTTTAGCTGCAACCCAACATCTCTCCTCTGGACCATAACCAACCCAGTCAATTTAAATATTGCAACAAATTACGTATTTTACGCGAGTCTAGAGTTTTATTCACTTCATATTCCGGTTCGTTATCAACTAGAATCGGCGATGGAGACGGAAGTGGCGTATTCTTAGCTGGTTTTAGCAGCGATACATGAAAACAGTTTGGGATTCGCATGGTCAGAGGAAGTTGGACCTTAAAGGTCACATCGTTCAATTTCTGGGTAATAGGAAAAGGTCCAATAAACTTGGGTCCCAACTTACTGGAAGGCTGCCGGAGAGAAATGTTTTTAGTAAAAACCCAAACAAGGTCCCCAACTTGAAGAGCGGGTGATCGGCGAATCTTTTATATCTTAAGACAGTCTTTTTTAAAGTCTGTTGGACGTGGGCCCAGATGTTTTTCCGTTCTTGGAGCCACTCTTCCAATGCCGGTAAATCGGAAGGTGATCCCGAGAGAGAAGAACCTCTGGGATTTTTTCCCAAATTGCAGAAGAATGGGGACACTTTGGTACTCTCACTCGGCGCATTATTGTATGCAAACTCTGCAAAGTCAATAAACTCAGACCACTGTTCTTGAGCGTTAGAAATGTAACACCGTAAGTACTGTTCAAGACTTTGATTTGTTCTCTCAGTCTGCCCATTGGTTTGAGGATGGTACGCCGACGACAAAGAAATCTGAATCCCCAACCGCGAACAGAAGTTCTTCCAGAAACGCGAAGTAAATTGAACACCACGATCGGAAATTATATTAGACGGTATGCCATGGATACGAAAAATATGTGAAATAAATAATCACGAAAGTTCAGGAGCCGACTGGAGTTTAGGTAACGGAATAAAATGTGGCATCTTACTAAAACGGTCAACGACCACCCAAACCACAGTGTTCCCATGTGATTGTGGCAAATCAACTATAAAGTCCATGTAGATGTGGGTCCATGGTTCTTTAGGAATCTCTAATGGGACCAAACACCCACTAGGGTCCTTGTGTACTCCTTTACTTCGCGCACACACAGAACATGCATCGATAAAGGCAGAAATATCGCGCCGCATAGTAGGCCACCATGCATGACGTCGGGCTAAAGTAAAAGTTTTCCGATTTCCCAGGTGACCAGCAGTTTTAGCATCGTGAAATTCGCGGAGATTCGTTCTGGAATGGCGCCAAAGTATTGGATAGATCTGGAAGCAATGCCCCCACCACACAACCTATTGGCAAGATTGGTTCACCCATATCGCTCCTATCTTTACATTCACCGAACATGCGAGACAGGGCGTCTGCCTTAGTATTTTTAGCTCCCGGCTTAAAAGTGATTATAAAGTTGAGCCGCGAGAAAAATAATGCCCAACGCGCCTGACGAGAGTTTAGTCTTTTAGCTGAGCTGATATACTCAAGATTTTTATGGTCGTTATAGACCGTGATTGGATGCAATGAACCCTCCAACCAGTGACGCCATTCGTCAAAGGCCAGTTTCACTGCCAATAATTCTCGGTTTCCTACATCGTAGTTCTGCTCCGCGGCGCTAAATTTCTGCGAAAAGTAAGCGCAAGGATGTAGACGCTCAGGATGACCCGAGTACTGTGACAAAACTGCCCCCACACCCAACTCAGAAGCATCAACTTCAATGATGAAAGGCTTATTTACATCAGGATGAACTAACACAGGCGCCGAGGTAAAGGCCCGTTTTAAAGTCAGGAAGGCCTCGCAGACGGACGGGGACCAGGCGCCCTTACGGGTAAGGTTAGTAAGAGGTGGCACAACATGGGAAAAGCCCTTGATAAAGCGTTGGTAAAAATTCACGAATCCTAAATAACGCTGTAATTCTTTCAAAGTCTTGGGTTGAACCCAATCCCCCACCGCCCAAACCTTCACTGCATCCATCTCTAAACCATGGTTAGAAATTACATACCCCAAGAAGGGGACAGTGGTGACCTCGAACATGCATTTAGAAATTTTAGCATATAAATTATTCTCTCTTAGTCTTTGAAGTACCAACTTTACATGACGTCTATGTTCCAACAAAGAATCAGAAAAAATGAGAATATCATCTAAGTATATGACTACGAATCTACCTAAATAATCTCGGAACACATCATTTACAAAGTCTTGGAAGACGGCTGGAGCGTTACAAAGGCCAAAGGACATGACCAGATACTCATAATAGCCGTCTTTCACATTAAATGCCGTTTTCCACTCATCCCCCTGCCGAATTCGAATCAAGTTGTAAGCCCCTCTTAAATCCAATTTGGAAAAGATTCGAGCACCTACAACTTGATTGAACAAATCCCCAATCAACGGTAAGGGACATCTGTTCTTTATCGTGATTTTGTTCAAGGCCCTGTAGTCAATACAAGGTCTCAGACCGCTATCCTTTTTTTCTACAAAAAAGAACCCGGCCCCTGCAGGCGAAGTAGAGGGGCGGATAAACCCCTTAAGTTTTCAGCGATGTACTCCCTCATGGCTTGCTCCTCAGGCCGGGTAAGGTTGTAAATTTTCCCTCTGGGGGGAATAGTCCCAGGGAGCAAGTCAATGGGGCATTTGTAGGCCCGATGTGGGGGAAGAGTATCTGCCGACCGTTCCGAGAAAACGTCAGCCCAATCCGCGTACGGCTGAGGTAACCCCTGGGGCAGCATCTGGAAACTTCTGAGGGCCGTAGAGAAGCAATGACTCTTACAGTAGTTACTCCACTTAATCAGTTCCCCAGCCTGCCAGTCTAAAATGGGGTTGTGGAGTTGTAACCAGGGGTATCCCAAAACCACTGGAGTTTCTGGGCAACTCAGAGTGGGAGGACCCAACGACTAGTTTTAGAGGTGGGGGTCTTCGTATTAACCGGACCCCCCTGAATGGCCTTCCCATTAATGGCCAGAACCTGCAGCGATTTCCCAAGGGGTACCAAAGGGATTCCCAAAATGGAGATCATGCTCCTATCCAGAAAGTTGCCCGCAGCTCCACTGTCAATAAAAGCGGAAACTGTCTGCTTGGAGGAGCCCCAGGAAAGGTCTACTGAGATTAGCATTTTATTCAAGCGAGAGTAGCAAACTGACTCACCTAGATCAGCACTGTCCCCCTGATCTAGGTGTGGAAGTTTCCCGCCGAGTTCCCCTTGTTAGGACAGGACCTAGCAAAATGTCCCGGGTTCCCGCAATAAAGACATAACCCCATGGAGCGTCTTCGCTGCTTCTCATCCTGGGAAAGGCGGGTTCTCCCAAGCTGTATGGGTTCCTCCTGTGAGGTGGAAGATATACTTTCCCTAAGGGAAGCCGGTGGGTTAGGGTTTTGGAAGGCCGTGAGAGACGTGGGAGCCCTAGCTCTCTCCCTAGCCCTCTCCCTAAGGCATCGGTCAATTTTAATTGTGACCTGCATCAATTGGTCTAGGTCCGACGGTGAAGGAAAATTCACCAGCGCATCCTTGATGCTCTCTGACAGGCCCACTCGATATTGGCTGCACAAGGCTGGGTCATTCCACCTAGACTCTACTGCCCAACGGCGGAACTCAGCACTATAATCCTCCGCCGTGTTCCGCCCTTGCTTCAAGGCCCGAAGCCTGTTCTCGGCCGTAGATTGCTGGTCTGGGTCAGCATACAATACACACATTGCGATGAAGAAGGCCGTAACTGAATGGAGTGCGACGACATTGGGAGACAAACTAAAGACCCAAGACTGAGGGTCCCCTTGTAACAAAGAAATTATCAAGCCCACTCGCTGGGTCTCGGTGCCCGAGGAAACGGGCCTCAACTTCAAATAAAGTTCACAAGAATTCCTAAAGTTAGAAAACTTGGCACAGTCTCCCAAAAATGTTTCTGGTAGCGGAATCTTCGGTTCTGATACGTGAGGTGTTACAGAGGATGAAGGAGTCTGCCTGGGATCGGTTGCCCCCAGGACGTCAATGGCTCAAAGTGAGAACTTACTGGTTGAAGGTCTGAAGAACCAATGAGCGAGTATAGCGGAAGTCCAGAGACAGACCAGAGGTCGACACCGGGAAGTCAGACATCGCAGCGGTACAGAGGGATAAGGCAGCTCGAGGTTGGGGTACAATGCAGAGGCTGGCATCAGAGATCAGACGGAGAATGGTCGGTTCAGGCAGGGGTCGGCAACGGAGATCAGAGAATGGTCGGTTCAGGCAGGGGTCGGCAACGGAGATCAGATAGAGAATGTTCGGTTCAGGCAGGGGTCGGCAATGAAGATCAATCATGGTAATATCACAAGTAAGCAAGGTACAAGGCGCTATCACAGGCACTGAGTGACTGACAAGGCGAACCCTATATAGGAACCAGATCTAGGGGGGAGGTGAGTGTGTATGAGTGCGTGATTGGTGCACACTATGATCCTCACAGCAATTGGTAAACAAGGGTGAATCGCCCAACCTCTCCCATGGGCTCATTGGCCCAGACATGAAATGGGGCGTAAAGCCCTCACAGTATCTTGGGCTCATTGGCGCGCAGAGAGCAGCGCTGCCGGAGGACATAAGAGACACGTGCTCGCGCCGGAGCTGAGAGCGGGGGGTGTGGCCGAGCTGGGCGCCGTCCGAGGTGACGCTGCACGAGCAGCTGCTCGGCAGGGACGTTGAGCCGAGAGCTGCACAGCCACCCGTAGTCCAAGGGCTATTGAAGTTACTTTACAAAGACTGAGGTGGGGAGGAGAGGGTGGGGCTTTTAACCTGTTTCGGTGTGTTTTCTCCCAGGGGGTGGAGCCTAATGGTGTTGTTTTTTTTTCCTAAAGTTTTCTTATATCTTTTTGGTGTCCTTCTCTCCTTCTTCCTCCTCCAATAGTTTTTTTCTACCTTCAGGACAGCCACTGAAAGAGAGGCTCTTCCCGTTGCAGAGGAAACACAAACTGGGACAGGATTTAAAGCCCATCCCATCCCTCAGTTTTTTGGGGGGCTTCCTCTCCCCAAAACCTCTGGCATGCTTTTAACAGCCCCTATCTATGGTTCTTTATTTTGTATTATTGTTAACCTAGATATTCCTAGTCTTTATAGCCTGGTAGGTAAGGAGAAGGAAAAAGACAAGGAATCCATCCCAAATCTAATGCCCAGGAATCTAATCTTGCCAGACATGGCAGTTTAAATTGCCATGCCCTTTTGGTGGAATCTTGGAGCAGACCATTTTGTAGGGCCTGCAAAGATATTTGGGGGTGAAGCAACCTCATGTCTTTTGTCTGACATGTCCTCCACCTTAGAAATTTGCCAAGCTTCATTACTTTTAAGTGGGTACCCCTTGGCCCCCTCTTCCACGACACAGATTTCCCCCACAGGGTATTTTGTTATACCCCAGGTGATTCCTCCCCTGGAGCCTCCCCCCTCCTTTTATCCCTAGGGGACCAAAGGTGGTAGACAGCAAGGGACTGGCCTCTTCTGATGAAGACTTAGGGTTTTGAAGTGGAGCTTTCAGATGAGGAAAATGCCCCCAAAATCACTAAGGGGGAAATATTGGTGGATACTGCGGCAATAAGCTGGATATACATGATACAATGCATATCACTAAAGAGGATCAACCATCATCTGTCCAGGACTCTATATAGATCCATAAACCAATGGCTAAAAAAAGAGAGGGCCTTTCCTATCAATGCTTCACTTTCAGATCTAATTAAAAAAAAGAATGGCCGTTCCCAGAGAGGGAATTCTTTCTCTCTAACTCTAACGTTAAAGTGGATCAAAACCCAGGATCTTGACTGTCCTGGGTTTTGGTCCGTGCCTTGGTCCTCCCTGGGCACCCTGATCAAACAAACTCACCTCTTCCCGGTCCTACGACGCATGCATGGTCGCTCGTCCAGTCGGCGTAGCCAAACCAAATTGACAAGGATCTAAAAATGGGGCACAGCTCTAAGCGTTTATATAAAAGTATTCATATTTTATTAATGTTGCAAAAAAATATATTAAAAACACAACTACGCCACAATAAAATCAATACAAGATCAATCAAGAAATCTTAGCAACCCGAAAAATAAATGACCACAATTATAAAAGTAAACCAGCTTTACTAATGACCCCCCCCAAAAAAATATATATATATATATATTTTATCAATTGATATATATAAATGACTATATAGCTAACCAAGTAAATGTTTACCTAATCCTCCTAGAGCAGAAATCTCCAATTAAATAAATACATTTCACAATGCAATACATAAAATGTGATAACCCCTATACGCTGTGCAAACAACTTTAAAGTGCAGGTGCTATATGAACAAAAGAGTCAGGCCCAGAGGTGGACCCAACAAATAATCTAAATCAACATCTAACAATATAAAATGCTAAATGTGCTAGGCTAATTATCAGGAGCTGAGGTAGTTGGCAATCAATTAAATCGAAAAAAGATCATACTCCCCTTGTGGCCGTGAGGTATTCACCAGGTAGTGGATGGCTGAGCAGGAGACCCCACACGTTCCGCCGCGACGATGCGGCTTCTCCAGCGGTGCCGTCTCCCTCAATTGTATCTCTTTTTTGATAATATCCATATACACTTTGTTGTTTCTAGATTCTATATATACAAATCCCAGGTCAGTCCATTTCCAAAATTATGTCAAATATGTTTACTTGGTACCAGACATCCGAAGGTCCGTTCTCTGCTTTTATCATCAAACGCACTTCCAACCAAGGGAGGAGGCGATGAGATGCTGCACATTATACGGCCAACTGGCCACAAACCATCTCATTGTTGCTGATCTTTGGTTCGGGCCTCCGAGAGTTTTTTAATATTAATATTCTCAGCCGCTTTTCAACTGGAGAAGACAATGGAGTGATGCACAGAGCGCATCCATGGTCGTGGTATATCCGACTTGGCCAGAAAAGACCCCACATCGTGGGGATACTAAGTGCACCACCGAAATTTTGGTTCAGGAACGAAGTCTGTTCAGAAAGACCTAGTAGACACTAGCCATTCATGTCAAGAATGGCACGAAGTTGACATCTTCGTTTAGGCCAATGGATGCTTCTGCATCCAGATTATGAATCCATCTCAACTCCTCTATTCTAAGCATACAGCACGTCCTGCTCCAGATGTAGTAATTACATGTGGGTAATCCTCCGCCTGAGGCGCTGTTCACTGCAGACATGTAGAAAACTGGCTCCTCCCGGCCCTACATATACCGAGGGACCTCCCACAAATCCCCAGATTTCTCTGCAGTGCTCACTGCGAAGACATGAAGTATCACGCTCTCGCAGGCGAGCGGGGGCTTTACAGCCCGAGGCCCTGCGGGACTATTTCCACTGTCCTCTTTATGAAAGAATATGCCTCCCAGCCTGGGCTGCGTCGGTCGGGTGAAGGTAGGCAGCACCTTAGGTGCTTACGGAGCTAGACTCCACCGCAATCCCCCACCATAGGGTAGGCGGTTAAGGCTAATGGTGAGCCTTCAGAGGATGACCCTCCCGTGAAGACTGTCCTCCCCTCGCTGCTCTGTAAGGGCCCTCACGGGCGACCTTTCTTTAGCTTTCGCTTCTCCTTGCTTGGCTCTGACATCCCTCTTCCCCTTGTGTCTTTCAGACCGTGAGCTTCGGTGGCTTCTCCCGGCCCGGCGCAACGCCCGGCCCTGACTTCTAAAAAAAAAAAAAAAAAAAAAAAAATCACTCCCACTTCCCAGCGGGTCATTGGGGCATCCAGGGTTGCTTTATAGCGTCAATCCCTACTGGCATATTGCACATAATAATCCTCATATGGAGGCATCTCCGGATATTGTGAACGGGGTTCCCTTGGGACAAGCCCGTCTGTGTGTAGCTTATGGGGTCTTACCTAGCAGTGGTGACAATGCACGAGTCTGCGTCCCTTGTGCACAGCAGGCGCTAGCTGGTCTTCCCACCTCTTCTTAGGCTGGGCCCGCACCTTGCCTCGCTTCACCTACTCCCCCAAGTCTGAGCCTAACCCCCAATACCAGTGGGGATTCTCATTCCGATTTGGCCACTAGGCTGGCTAGTGTGGAAAACTTAATTGCTGGCTCCTTGGCGCGCAAGGCCCTCGCCAAGAGGCGACATTTGAATCCTGAATCTACTATATTTCCTATAGAATCTGATGATTTAATTCTTTCCTACGCTCATTCCCCCTCAGACGAAGGGGAATTGCTCTCTGACTCAGGATCATACGATGACGATTCCAGGGGACAGGAAGATTCTGGTTCTGATCATTGGTCCTCGGACGACATGGATAGACTGTTGACCCAGATCTTTGACGTATTGTCCCTCTCTCCCCCTGCCGCGGCTCCCCGGCAAAGGGGGGATCTATTTCACACTGCTAGGGCGCGGTTGGAGTTTCCCGAACAAACCCATTTTAATAGCCTCGTGCTGAAAGAATGGGAACACCCCAGCAAACTTCATGGGGTTCCTAAAAGTGTGGATAAGAAATATCCCTTTCCTGCTGACCTGGTCAAGTGTTGGACATCACCACCAGAGGTTGATGCCCCAATCCTAAGCCTGTCCCCTGACACTACTACGCTGCGGGATTCGGAGGATCGGCGTGTTGACCAACTGGCATGTCATGCCTTTGCATTTGGGGGAGCGTCGCTCCGCCCAGTGTGCGCCTTAGCCATCACGGTGGTGGCGCTCAGGACCGTGGTTAAGACTGCTCTTGAAGGGGCGTATGACTTGCCCTCTGATGCTGCCAACGCTCTGGCCACCTGTGAAACTTTTGTGAACTATATCCTATCTGCATCGGACCATGCTATTAAGTTGAGTGCTAGGGCTTCTGCTCTGGTGGTAGCTATACGCCGAGCGGTCTGGTTGCGCCAGTGGGCCGCTGATAACGCCGCCAAGAAGGCCCTTACGGGGCTTCCATTTAAGGGATTGCGCCTGTTTGGAGAAAGGTTAGATATCTTTGCCAAGGGTGGCAAGTTAACCCAGCGCAAGCGTCCGATTCGGCCCTTTCGTGGCCCAAGCTCCCTATCGACCCCCTACCGGGGAGCTAAGCAAGGCAGAGGAGTGTCCTTCGCTGGGTCTCGGGCAGAGCCCTGGAACAAGAATAAGGGACGCCGTCCCGGTGCCTCCTGGGGGCCCAAGCCCAAGGCCCCTCCCAAGACCCCTCAAGCATGAAGGGGCGCCCTCGCCTGTCAGGGTGGGGGGACGTCTACAGCACTTCAAACATGTCTGGAGTCGCCACGTCTCAGACCTGTGGATTCAGGAGGTAGTGTCCTCCGGTTACAAGAATTTGCTGTACGGCCCCCTACCAGGTTCATTGGGTCTCGGATCCCTCAAGACCCTGTATCAGCATGGGTCTTGATGCTGGCTGTACAGGACCTTCTGGATCTAAGGGTCATTTGCAAGGTCCCCTTAAGAGACCGGGGCAGGGGATTCTATTCCAACCTTTTCACGGTACCCAAAAAGGACGGGTCAGTCAGACCCATTCTGGATTTAAAAATCCTCAACAGATTTGTCAGAAACAGGCACTTTCGTATGGAAACTTTGCGCTCGGCCATCGCCTCGCTGCGCCCAGGGGACTTCATGACATCTGTGGACATCAAGGATGCTTACCTGCACGTGCCGGTGTTTCCAGGACACCAAAGGTTTCTCAGATTTGCGCTGCTGGATCAGCATTACCAGTTCGTGGCCCTGCCATTCTGCCTCACGTCTGCTCCCAGGGTGTTCACCAAGGTGCTGGCAGGGGTGATGTCCCTGTTAAGACTAAAGGGCATACGCGTGTTGCCCTATCTGGACGACATACTCATCACCTCTCGGTCTCTGCGACAGGCAGAGCTGGACACTCAGTTAGTAGTGTCCACCCTGGAGTCATTCGGCTGGGTGATCAATTACCCCAAGTCCTCTCTGTCCCCCTCCTCAGTGACCCCGTTCCTGGGGATGATTCTGGATACGGTTCAGTCAAGGATATTCCTTCCTCAGCAGAAGGTGGAAGCTCTGACAATGCAGGCGATGTCCCTGCTTTCGAGCCCTCATCCCTCCATCAGGGAATGCAGTTGGTGGGCTCGATGGTGGCAAGCTTCGAAGCGGTGCCCTTTGCCCAGTTTCATTTGAGAACCCTACAGCTTCACCTTCTGTCAGTTTGGAACAAGAACCCAGCGTCCTTGGACGGGATATGGGTGGTTCCCCCCTCGGTCAGACAATCCCTTGCGTGGTGGTTGGACCACAAGAACTTGACAAGGGGCAGATCCTTCCTGGCTCCCTCCTGGGAGACGGTCACAACGGATGCCAGTCTGTCGGGTTGGGGGGACTCTGGAAGTCCCTGCGCTTCCAGGGGAGGTGGGGCCCTCAGGAGGCCCATCTGCCTATCAATGTCTTTGAACTCAGGGCGGTCAGATTGGTGCTGGAACAATTGACCCATCACCTGAGGGGTCTGGCGGTTCAGGTACTCTCAGACAACAGAACGACGGTTGCCTACATCAACCATCAGGGAGGAACCCGGAGCAAGGGGGCTCTTCAGGAAGTTTCTCTGATTCTAACATGGGCGGAGGCCAATGTGCAATGCATCTCGGCTGTCTACATTCCGGGGGCGGAGAACCTGCTGGCGGATGCTCTGAGCAGGGGGTCGTCCCGTCAGGGGGAATGGTCCCTCTGCAACAGGGTATTTCAGTCCCTGTGTCACCGTTGGGGTGTGCCAGATGTGGATCTGTTTGCGTCCCGTCACAATCACAAGCTCCCGTGCTTTGTATCCCTGTCTCAGGATCCTCTGGCTCTGGCCACGGATGCCCTGTTCATGTCTTGGAGGGAGTTTTGGCTCCTGTATGTGTTTCCAACAATTCCCCTTCTGGGCAGAGTTCTGCGCAAGATTGCTCTGGAAGGGGTAACCGCGATTCTGGTGGCCCCAAGGTGGCCAAGAAGAGTGTGGTTCGCAGACGTGGTTCAAATGGCAGTAGATCAGTACGATCTGCCAAGGTTGCCAGATCTTCTAACTCAGGGGTTTCTACGCCATCCCAATTTACTAACTCTGGCTTTGACGGCTTGGCTGCTGAAACCTCCATCCTGATGGAAAAGGGTTTGTCTGCATCTGTAGTGGCTACTATGGTGCAAGCCAGGAAAAAGACTTCCTCTGCTATCTATTATAGAGTCTGGCGTTCTTACATTGACTGGTGTGAGTCCAGGTCTCTTCCCTGCCGGGAATTTTTAGTCTCTAGGGTGCTGGAGTTTTTACAACATGGTCTAGACTTAGGCCTTAAGCTTAGTACTCTGAAGGGCCAGGTTTCGGCCCTGTCTATCTTCTTTCAGAAGACCTTTGCCCAGCATCCTCTCATCAAGACTTTCTTTCAGGGGGTCACTCACGTGGTTCCCCCCCCGCAAGCCTATGGTACCTGTTTGGGATTTAAACTTGGTTTTATCGGCCCTGCAGGGTGCTCCCTTTGAGCCTATTCAGGAGGCTGCTCTCGCTGTTCTCACGCTCAAGGTTGTATTCTTAGTAGCTATCACCTCTGTTAGGCGTGTGTCTGAGTTGGCTGCCTTATCTATTCAGCCTCCCTACTATGAGAGACACCAGGATAAGGTGGTGTTCCGCTTCAAACCAGACTTTCTACCTAAAGTGGTGTCTGCCTTTCATTTGAATCAGGATATTGTGCTTCCTTCTCTGTGCCCTAATCCTAGTAACCGTAAGGAGAGGGTTTTGCATTCCTTGGATGTGGTTAGGTGCGTCAAGTATTACCTAGTTATCACTAAGGCCTTCAGGAAGACTGATGCTCTCTTCGTTGGGCCTCACGGGCCTAGGAAGGGTTTGGCTCCCGCCAAGTCTACCATCAGTAAATGGATTCGTCACGCTGTGGTTCAAGCCTATACTACTAAGGGGAAGTCCTCCCCCCTTCCGTCTTACTGCTCATTCTACTCGAGCTGTTGGGGCTTCTTGGGCTTTTCAGCACCAGGCCTCTGTGGAACAAGTTTGCAAGGCCGCTACTTGGTCTTCTGTTAATACCTTTACTAAGTTTTACAAGGTTGATGTTAGGGCCTCAGCTGATGCTGTGTTTGGCCGCAAGGTTTTGCAGGCGGCAGTAGTTGCCTTTTCTGTTGGGGATCCCACCCTACTTTACGGACACTGCTATTGGATGTCCCACATGTAATTACTACATCTGGAGCAGGACGTGCTGTATGCTTAGAATAATACAATTCTGTGAAATACTCACCTGTAGAATTGGTATTATATGCATACAGCACGTCCTGCTCCAACCCACCCTGGTTTCACGTTGTTCTGGATCCCCTGTTTGGTGATTGTTATCATTGTTATTATTGCCAGTTTTTGGGTGGTTGGCTTCTCCTTTCACTGCTTTTCAATGCTGGGGATTTGTGGGAGGTCGCTCGGTATATGTAGGGCCGGGAGGAGCCTGTTTTCTACATGTCTGCAGTGAACAGCGCCTCAGGCGGAGGATTACCCACATGTAATTACTACATCTGGAGCAGGACGTGCTGTATGCATATAATACCAATTCTACAGGTGAGTATTTCACAGAATTGTATTTTTAGCAACCTCCCTTTCAGGTCTAATACCCATCTGTATTCTTTGTACCCCCCACCACTCTTAAATTTCTTGTCCTTCCTCCATGCCGACGCAGAAAATGTCATGCAACCGTTGTTAATTGCTTACCTGCCTGTTCATCTTGTGCAGCTAATCGTATATTTGACAGGAGAGCTTGTATCCGCATGCGTAAGGTGTTTTTAGTCTCTCCGATGTATACCTTGTAGCACGCAAAACATATATCACCGCAGTAGTGCTGCAGGTGACAAGAGAGTTCAGGGGGAATTTTTGTCCTGTATGGGGATTACATATTTCCGTAGTCTTCTCCACCAAGGGGCAGATGGAGCAATGTCCACATGACGTGCAGCCCTTTACATTTTTTTTTGATTCCCGAAGTGGCTATGTCATAATCTGTCAAGTCAGATATACCATGACCATGGATGCTCTCTGTGCATCTCCCCATTGTCTTCTCCAGTTAAAAAGCGGATGAGAATAATATTATGAAAAAACTCTCGGAGGCCCAGAACCAAAGATCAGCAACAATGGGATAGTTCATGGCCAGATATTCTTCATTCATACTGTCTGTATGTAGCTTCAAGATGAATCGGGGCATATCCTTAAAAAAAAAAAAAAAAAAGTGAGAAAGCCTTCTTAATCAAATAGTATGTGATCACAGATGGCAATTGCCTTATAACTATTTTTAACATTCATATTTTGTATATGCTTCTCCAGCCTCATGCTTTTCCAAGCCAGGATACTTGATTTATACTTTCCAACACTGTAGTGTTTATAAAAACATGTTGCAAGTATTTGTTATGCTCTGAATGGTATAGTGAGGCCGAGCGGAACTGTCCGTCCCCCCGCCCCCCCACCCGCAACACACCATTGTTATCTCTCATTGTCGTAGAGAGACGCAGGCAGGGCCCAGCCCCTCCACATTTGCTGATGACACCGGCCGGGTCATCATGGGACGGCAGGCCCAGCAGGCGTCGTCTGCCACGATTGAAGGGGCGGACATTGTGTGGTGGGGTTGGCTGCCACGTCAGGCCAGCCTGCCGCCCAGTGAGCGAGGAGACGGGTGCACCCTTCCACACACAGGCGCGCCACGTTGGGAGGCGGTGGCTACTTGCTGCTTTTTGGGGGGGAAGGGGTGGGGGATTGCCGCTCGGGCCACGCTACATAAAAGGAGACATGATTGATGGAGACGGCACCCCTGGAGAAGCCGCAGTGATGCGGCAGAACGTGTGGGGTCTCCTGCTCAGCCATCCACTACCTGGTGATTACCTCACGGCCACAAGGAGAGTATGATCTCTTTTCTATTTCATTAATTGATTGCTTGCTACCTCAGTTTATGATAATTAGCCTAGCATGTTTAGCACTTTATATTGTTAGATGTTGATTTAGATTATTTGTTGGGTCCACCTCTGGGCCTGACTCTTTTGTTCATATAGCACCTGCTATAAAGCTGTTGTTTCTGTTGTTGTTGTTGTTTGCACAGCGTATAGGGGTTACCACATTTTATGTATTGCATTGTGAAATGCATTTATTTATGTTTAATCTTACTTTATTGGCTTTTTTTAAGAATATAACATTTCACATATACACATTACACGTTACAATTACATAACATACAACATTGTTTCACATTTCAGTGATCATGTAGGACCACAACAACAACCGTCCCCACCTGTATTGCTCCCCCATAGTGTGTATTCTATTCGTACTGTTTCGCTCAACTCCCGGGGAGAACACGACAAGTTTACTTTTGCTTAGTCTGCATCCTGTGGATAGGGAGCCCTGGCCAGACTATACAAGTAACGTCGTCTTGTACGGGACTGTAATTGCCCGAACCCTTTTGGTCTCTGTTGAATGCCCGTCTGTAGGTTAGGCATTTCTCTAGCACCGAATGAGAAACAATTGTACACGCAACCACACTAACGAAGACAGAGGAATGAGGGAAAAAAAAAAAGAGGGAAAAAAGGAAGAGGGGATGGGGGGGGACCCCTCGGACGTGAGAACCAGAGCCCCTCCCCGCACCTATTGTAGCTCCAACATCCTCTTTCGCCCCTGGTCCGAGCCCTTAAACATTATCCATGCTGTCCACACAATCCTGAATTTTTCACCCTCTCCCTCTATATCAGCTGTCAATTCCTCCATTCTCATTATACCGTTGAGCTCCTCACTCCACTCCAGCAAGGAGGGGACCAGCGTTCTCTTCCAATACCTTGGAATTACCGATCTGGCAGCTGTCAAGAAGTGCCTCAAGACTCCCCTCCTACCCGACTGCCTACTCCCCGGTAGCATGGACAACAGCGTTATTTCAGGAGTGTTCGGTATCAGGGAGCCGTATACCTCCTCGTACAACTGGAGGATCTTTGCCCACAGGCTGTTTATGCTGGGGCACTCCCACCAGACATGCAGAAGAGTCCCCCGCGCTGCATTGCATCTCCAACATGTATCTGGCACTGCGGGGAAAATCTGATGAAGAGACGGACTTCTGTACCATTGTGAAAGCAATTTGAAATTCTTCTCTTGGGCTTTACAGGGTTTTGCCATTTTATGGGTGAGAAAAAAGGCCTTCTCCCATTCCTCCCTCTCAAAGGTCCTTCCAATCTCCCTTTCCCACTCAGCCACAAAGTCTAACTTCACGTCCCCTCCCCCCGACATAATTCCATACAGGACTGAGATTGTTTTTTCTGGTCTTTCCGTTGCTTCCAGCAAACTCTCAAACTGGTAGCACTCCCTGGTGATTTCCCTCAAATCTCCCAACGAGCCCAAATAATTCCGCAGTTGATTGATTGCCAACCAGGACCCCCCTCCCCCCTGCACGTCCAACTCTTTCATCGTAGGCGGTCTGCCCAGCACCAGTGTATGTTTCAACTTGATTTTTGGAGAAGCGTTCCAGATCAGAATTTCTGGACCCCCCTTCCCGGCTCGAACTCTGGATTATCAAACAAAGGTGACATTGGACCCAGCCTTGTTGCCATTTTTAGGTTCTTAAGACAGTCCTCCCACGTCAGGAGGAGCTGTGCCGTCAGAAATGGCAACTTTTCGTTTGGCAACACTTTCGGGTCGACCCATGGGAGAGATGTCACCTTCCATGACTGCATATCCTGTTCAATTGTGACCCATTGTTTAGACCCCTCCCCATGATACCAATCCACCATCCTAACCATTACAGCTGCTCTTTGGTAGGTTTCAATGTCTGGCAGCCCAGCTCCCCCCTGTTCCTTCCGTCTGGCCAATTTACGAAGGCTCAGTCTCGGCTGTTTCCCCCCCCCCCATACGAATCGCACAATCTCCGACCTCATTTTCCTGAATAAGTGTTTGTTTCCATGTATGGGGATCGCCTGGAAAATGTACAACAATTTAGGCAGAACATCCATCTTCAAAACATTTATCTTTCCAAGCCAGGAAATACCTTTCTTCCCATATGCCTCTAGATCCACCCTGATTCTGGCAAGTAAGGGGTCATAATTCAAGCCAAACAACGAGGTGGGATCAGCCGAAATAAGTACCCCCAAGTATTCAATGGCCTCCCTGCACCACCTAAATGGGAAATTCCCCTCAAGTGAATCAGTGTGTTAATGCTGGCACAAATTTAAACCAAAGGAAAAAAAAAAATTTTTTTTTTTTTTTTCTTCTCTCTTTCCTGGATTCCTGCTGAGGCCTAATTGAAGCAGGTGTGTTATAAGGCCACACACACAGCTCTTGTTGCTGACTCTGTAAGTGGCTGCTTGGAAGTGGTGAGTTAAAGCAGGAGTTAAAAGAAGAAGTTACAAGCAGAAGTTCGGAAGCTGTAAGTATCTGCCTTGATTTCATATTGTTATTTTAAGTGTTGTAAATTCTACACTTGGTGTTCCCACAAATTCATACAATGGGTTCCATGCCTAACAATGCTGTTCAGTGTACATCTTGTGATATGTATGCACTTCTTGATCAATCGGTCGATGGTGAATATATATGCCCCGGATGCCTGCGAATCTCTGATTTGGAAGCCGTGATTCACGATCTAAATAAGCGATTGGCAACACTGAGAGAAATTGTTATCATGCAAAAGAGTCTGGATCTCACTGATCTGGCACTACATGGGTCAGGGGAGGGTGGTAGTATGGGGGGAGAGGAAAAGCAGGAAAATGAGGCAGCTAGCTGGATAACAGTTAGAAGGCGGGGTAGGGGTAAAAGTTACAGGGAGGCTAGCCCTGAACAGGCACCTCCAAACAAGTTTGCCCGGTTGGCAGATGAGGAGGATGTTAGCTCAGGAATGGCAGAGCTGCAGCAAGACACATCTGTCGGCTCCAGTAAGGAAGGGAGGGGAAATGGGAGAACAGGGCAGGCAAGACAGGTGCTGGTAGTGGGCGACTCTATTATTAGGAGAACAGACAGGGCAATCTGTCACAAAGACCGGGATTGCCGAACAGTGTGTTGCCTTCCTGGGGCAAGAGTACGGCATGTAGCGGAGCGGGCTGACAGATTGTTGGGAGGGGCTGGCGTGAACCCAGCGGTCATGGTGCATATTGGCACTAATGACATAGGAAGAAGTAGGTGGAAGGTCCTAAAAAATGATTTCAGGGACTTAGGCCGTAAGCTTAAGGCAAGGACCTCAACTGTAGTATTCTCAGAAATACTACCAGTACCAAGAGCCACACCAGAAAGGCAGCGGGAGATTAGAGATGTAAACAGGTGGCTCAAAAATTGGAGTAAAAAGGAGGGGTTTGGGTTCTTAGAGAACTGGGCCGACTTCACAGTGGGCTACAGGTTCTTTGGCAGGGATGGGTTGCACCTCAATGGGGAGGGTGCATCTGTTCTGGGGGAGAGGATGGCTAAAAGGTTAGAGGAGTGTTTAAACTGAGCATTGGGGGGGAGGGTAAAAGCTATTAAAGGGGAAGTTAGGAAAGAAAGTGACAGTGGGTGTAGACATGAAACTGGGGGTGGAGAGGGGGGAGGGGTTAGCACATCTAGCAGGAATAAGGGCAATATACAAAATTATCAAAATTGTCATAAGCATTTGAAATGCATGCTTACAAATGCTAGAAGCTTGACTAATAAAATGGATGAACTAGAACTGTTATAAACAGAAGAACAATATGATATAGTGGGGGTAACAGAGACCTGGCTGGATGAAAGCTATGACTGGGCAGTAAATTTACAGGGATACTGTGTGTTTAGGAGGGACCGTAACAAACGCAAAGGGGGTGGAGTCTGCTCAATTGTAAAATCCTCTCTACAGCCTGCTCTGCGGGAGGATATATGTGAGGGGAATGACCATGTGGAGTCGGTATGGGTAGAAATACATGGAGGGAGAAACAAAAATAAAATACTGATGGGGGTTTGCTATAAACCTCCAGATATATCCGAATCCATAGAAAATATGATGCTAAGGCAAATAGATATAGCCGCTAAACTAAATGAGGTAGTGATTATGGGGGACTTTAACTACCCAGATATAGACTGGGATGCTGAAACATGTGTTTCGCAGAAAAGTAATAGTTTTTTATCTAAAACAAAAGATGGCTACCTTTCCCAACAAGTACAAGCTCCAACAAGGGGGAAAGCCATATTGGACCTAATACTAACCAATGTACCAGACAAAGTAATAAAGGTACAGGTTGGGGGACACCTTGGAAGCAGTGATCATAATATCATTAATTTCCAATTAGCAGTCACTAGGGTGCCTTATCAAGGAGTCACAAAAACGCGGGACTTCAAAAAGGCAAAGTTTGACCAACTTAGAGATGCCCTACACTGCATTGACTGGGAAAATGTCCTTAAGAACAAAAGCATGGACGCTAAATGGGATACTTTCAAAGGAATACTTAATTTTCAGTGTGACAGATATATACCTTACAGGAATAAAACTATTAGACACACATGTAAACCGATGTGGCTAAATAAAAAGGTTAAGGGGGCAATAAACAACAAAAAAAAGGCATTTAAACGTTTAAAGCAGGAAGGGACAGCGGAAGCGTTAAAAAACTATAAAGAAGAAAATAAACAATGTAAACAACAGATAAGGGCAGCTAAGCTGGAGACAGAAAGACTGGTCGCGAAAGAGAGTAAAACTAACCCCAAATTATTCTTTAGCTACATAAACCGTAAAAGGTACAAACCTGAGGGTGTGGGCCCCCTGAAAAGCAAGGAGGGGACCCCTATAGAGGGAAATGAGGAGAAAGCTAATTTGCTTAACAACTTCTTTGCTTCTATATTCACAAAAGAATTTGACATGCCCAGTGAAATGCAGGGGAATAACCGAAACCCTCCATTAAATGTCACTGGTCTAACCAAGGAAGAAGTCCGGCACCGTCTCAAGCAGATGAAAATCGATAAATCACCGGGACCAGATGACATACATCCTCGTGTTTTAAGGGAGTTATGTACAGTAATAGACAAGCCGTTATTTCTAATATTTGTGGATTCCATAACTACAGGGTTTGTTCCGATGGATTGGCGCTTGGCAAATGTGGTGCCAATATTCAAAAAGGGATCTAGGGGGGAACCTGGGAACTACAGACCGGTAAGCTTAACATCTGTGGTGGGCAAGCTGTTTGAAGGTTTCTTAAGGGATACTATCCTGGAGCACCTTGGGGAAAATGACCTTATTACTCCATATCAGCATGGATTTATGAGGAATCGCTCCTGCCAGACAAACCTGATCAGCTTTTATGAGGAGGTAAGTTCAAGATTGGATCAGGGGGAGTCATTGGATATCATATATCTTGACTTTTCTAAAGCATTTGATACTGTGCCACATAAAAGGCTGGTACAAAAGATGAGAATGCTTGGACTGGGGGAAAACGTGTGCAGATGGGTGGGAAATTGGCTTAGTGATCGGAAGCAGAGGGTGGTTATCAATGGTACACACTCAGATTGGGTCACTGTTACTAGTGGAGTACCACAAGGGTCAGTTCTGGGACCAATTCTCTTCAATATATATATAAATGACATTGGGTATGGATTAAACGGTAAAGTCTCAATCTTTGCAGATGATACTAAGCTGAGTAAAGTAATTAAAACAAAGGAGGACAACAGGCAACTACAAACAGATTTAGATAAATTGGAAGCATGGGCAGTTAAATGGCAAATGAAGTTTAACACAGATAAATGTAAGGTTATGCTCATGGGAAGGAGAAATCTGTGTCATGATTACACACTAAATAAAGAAACACTTGGTAAAACAACAATGGAAAAGGACCTAGGGGTTTTAGTTGACAATAAGCTCAACTGTAGTAATCAATGCCAGGCAGCTGCTGCCAAGGCAAACAGGATCATGGGGTGCATCAGGAGGGGCATAGGTGCTCATGACCAGAGCATCATTTTACCCCTGTACAAGTCACTGGTCAGACCCCATATGGAATACTGTGTACAGTTCTGGGCACCTGTGCTTAAGAAGGACATATCAGAACTGGAGCACGTTCAAAGAAGGGCAACAAAGTTAATAAAAGGAGTGCGGGGGCTAGAGTACCCGGAAAGATTGTACAAGTTAGGCTTATTTAGTCTAGAAAAAAGACGATTGAGGGGTGATCTAATAACTATGTATAAATATATTCGGGGTCAATACAAGGATCTGTCCCACAATCTATTTATACCCCGGAGTGTAACCATAACCCGGGGGCATCCACTAAGGTTAGAGGAAAGGTGCTTTCTCCACCGACATAGGAGGGGATTCTTCTCTGTAAGAGCAGTGAGACTATGGAACTCGCTGCCAGAGGAGGTAGTAATGAGGGATACATTAAAAATGTTCAAAAGTGGCCTTGATGCCTTCCTGGCATGTAATAACATTTCCGGCTATGGCTACTAGACCACTGGAAGGAGTTAAACAGGCTGAACTGGATGGACTAAAGTCTTTATTCAGCCTTACATACTATGTTACTATGTTACTAAGTCTCTTAACCAGGGACTGATCAGTTATGCTAATGTTCAGCATTTCCGATTTTGACATGTTGACTTTAAAATTACTGAACCTACCAAATCTCTTAAACTCCTTTATAATCGATGGTAGAGATATATGGGGCAACGTGATATACATTAGCAAATCGTCTGCGTACAGTGCCAGTTTATGCGACTTACCCCCCACCTCTATCCCCTTAATGTCGGGATGCCTCCGTAGTGCCACCGCCAGATGCTCCATTACAAGTACAAACAACAAGGGTGACAAGGGGCAACCTTGTCTTGTCCCATTACCTATCCGGAAGGCCGAAGACAGGAGCCCATTCGTTCTCACCTTCGCTGTAGGGCAGCTATATAGAGACTTTATCTTCCCTCTCAGGGTCGGGCCCAACCCTGCCTGCCTCGGAGTACATTCCAGAAACTTCCAGTTCACCCTGTCAAACGCCTTTTCGGCGTCTACAGACAGGAGGCACATAGGGATTTTATTCGCTCTAGCGTAAGAGTTTAAAAGAATCGTCTTTATCGTATTGTCCCGTGCCTCTCTTCCCGACACGAACCCCACCTGGTCTGTGTGTGCCCAAGCAGGTAGAAACTTCTTCAGTCTGTTGGCAATCAGTTTGGAAAAGAGCTTCACATCTACATTAATTAATCAGATTGGCCTGTAGTTGTTACAAAGTGTTTGCTCTTTTCCCGGCTTGG
Source organism: Gastrophryne carolinensis (assembly GCA_027917425.1). NCBI lineage: Eukaryota > Metazoa > Chordata > Amphibia > Anura > Microhylidae > Gastrophryne > Gastrophryne carolinensis. The sequence goes on along the minus strand of CM051243.1, from coordinate 123,021,154 downwards.
GCAAAACTGTGATGTGTGCCTCCAGGGTCTGTGTCGGGAAGCCACACTCCTCTGAGATCGCATTGAAAGTTTTAGTCATGAAAGGGGCCAGTTGAGTCTTAAATTGTTTGTAAAATTTTGCCGTAAACCCATCAGGACCCGGACTCTTCCCTGACGGGGTCGAGGCTATTGCTGCAAGCAGTTCTGATTGCTCAAATTCCTCCTCCAACTCCTCTCTATCCGAGGTGTCTAAATCCGGCAGTCCTGTCTCCTCCACATACTTCTCCATCTCCCCCTCCACCCCCTGCCTACTCTCCATGTTGTATAATTGAGAGTAGTATTGTTTGAATATCTCCACAATTCCCTTCGGGTCGTGTACTAAATTACCTCTCGTATCTTTTATTGTTGGTATATATGTCTGACATTGTCGGGGATGTAATAACCTGGCTAAGGGCCGCCCGCATTTGTTGTTGTGTTCATAGTAGAATCTGTTGGCCAGTTCTCTCTGTCTTTTAGACATTTTATTTAGCAGGCTCAACAATTCATTCCTTAATTCCGTCAACTCCAGCATAACCGATGAGCTCGGGCTCTGCTTATGTGAGGTCTCTAATTTTGAAATTCTGCCCAATAGTCCCGCCACCCTCATTCCCCTCTCCCTTTTTAACCTCGCTGCATGCTGGATGAGAATCCCCCGTAGGCTACATTTTAATGCCTCCCACTACATGGGGAGCCTAGTTGTATCGAGTTCGTGATTTCTTAAAAAATCCCCAATTCCCTCCTCTATTGCTCTAGAGCATACCTCATCCTGTAGAAGACCTTCATTAAGTCTCCATTGCCAAGGCCTTTCGGCTAGCCCCGGCAACTCCAAGGACATCAGCAAGGGAGCATGATCCGACCAGATTCTGGTACCAATGTTTACCACCGGGGACCATTGGAGTGCATGATGACTCGATCGATCGATCCTGCTATAAGATGAATGAATGTTTGAGTAAAAGGTAAAGTCTTTGACCCCTGGATTACATATCCGCCATACATCAATAAGTTGTCTATCACAGAGCAGCTTCTTAAATGCTCTCAGTTTTGTATAAGATATGGCTGATCGTCCTGTTGATGTATCCACCAATGGTTCAATAGCCATATTGAAATCCCCCCCCGCCAACACCACCCCCTCGGCAAAGTCATCCAAGGCCCGGAATATCCTCTGAACTGCTTTCACCTGGTCTACATTTGGTAAGTATAGATTGGCCAGTGTAAACTTTTTCCCTCCTATTTGGCCTTTGAGAAATATGAATCTTCCCTCAGGATCTGTCAACTTATCTAGCAACTCAAATTGTGCATTTTTATGGATCGCTATTGACACCCCCTTGGTTTTAGCTTCAGGGTTCGGCGCATGGAACCAAGTGGGGAAATTTCTATCCTTACATTTTGGCACCTTCCCCTCTTTAAAATGCGTTTCCTGTAGGAAGAGGATCTGACACCCCCTCTTATGTAGTGAATCCAAAATCTGAGACCTCTTCGAAGGGCAGTTCAGGCCCTTCACATTGAACGAGCAAAATGTAAAGCGATGACCCCCCCTCCCCCCCTCGTCCGCCTGAAGGCTCTGCCTAGGTAGTCAGCCTCCTATTTGGGGAACCTGGTTAAACACAGCCGTGGCGAGGTCCGCACAGCCCATAATAACAGTAAACTTCTAGTGCAAATATACTGTACATTTCAGTTTATAGCAGAAAACCTCTCAACTATGGTAAACAATCTAACAACGCAGCGAGTAATTATAATATAAAATGAAGTAGGAAACAGCAACCCGGCTGCTCCCGCCCAGAGAAAGTCCCATACCCCCCCCAATACCCTCACAAGTCAGCCTGCATGCCCCAACCCTCCCGGGGATTCCCCCCCACCCCCACCCCGGAGACCAATCAACAGGAAAGAACCCGGGCCTCCCGTCCGGGGCGCCTGATTCCCGGGACGAGGTGCAAGCCCGGATGGCCCGAGACCGCCTCCATGTCCCGATACCATGCAAGTACCTCCATCAGTCATAACCGTTGAACAAAAAAGTCCCCGTCCCTCTGCGATCAGGGCAAGCAGGTGCACCATATTCACTCCAGAGAAGACCCCTCCTCCCCCCGGGACAGGCCGACCCACAGCCCCCAGGGCCTCGTCTGCGTCACCCGGTCTCTGGAACAAAGGGTAAGCGCAGGGGGCAGCTCAAGGGAGACCCCCAGCCCTCAGAGACCGTTTCCCACCCACCATCATACAATACAGGTAAATTTAGTCACGACTTTTAAACATAACCACCCCCACCACCGCCCCCCCGAACCCCCCAGACCCGTAGAGCAGGCCCGTCTATGACCACAGTTGGTCCCATCGGAATCGCGCGGCTCCCAGGCAAGGGGGGCCAGAGGAGAGGGAAGAGGGGGAGGAAACCCCATCAATATCAACCAACAAACACGTCTCCCCTTAAATATAACTGATACCTCTAATTCCAGCAATTATTTCAGATAAGAGAGAAAAGCATAACAGGGACAATAACCATATCTGTGACTGCGCCTGGAGAGGCCCCCCGACATCCGGGTTCCCTCGCCATCGCCAAACCGGCCCAGATTGGTGCCGCAATAGTCATATGAAGCATTAATATTTTGTTCCCTCCAGCATTTTAAATCCCTCCCCCCTCCGGTGTCCTATCAGGCCCTCCAGACGCAGTCATGCACGCTCTATCCTACCAGCGGGGGCTGGGGCTACCCTCACTGTGGATGCTCCTCTCTGTTGGGGTTTCCGGGGGGATCAAGCCTCATGTCACTTAGGCTGCTTAGGCTGCCACTGCTGCTGACGAAATGCATTTATTTAATTGGAGATTTCTGCCCTAGGAAGATTAGGTGAACATTTACTTGGTTAGATATATATATATATATATATATCTATCAATTGATAAAATATATATTATATTATTATTATATATAATAATATTTTTTTGGGGGCCATTAGTAAAGCTGGTTTACTTTTATAATTGTGGTCATTTATTTTTCGGGTTGCTAAGATTTCTAGCACTCGTCGTGTTGTCTGTTTTTAATATATTTTTTGTGCAACATTAATAAAATATGAATACTTTTATATAAACTCTTAGAGCTGTGCACCATTTTTAGATCCTTGTCAATTTGGTTTGGCTGTAGTTCTAGTAGCTTGATGGGTCGGGCAGCACGCTCTCCTAATAAGATTATTAGCTGTGTCCACTATTTTGTTTAAATGGAATCTTCCAATCAGCACACTCGCATCCGCCCAAGCCCGTTCGTCCAGGAGCCCGGCTAAGCAGAGCGGATCTGAGCACGCTGGCGGCCGTATCGGCCACTACCCACTTAACAGGGAGCGTGCCCGCTCTGGCCATTCCCAATTGCCAATGCTGTAAACACCAAATGCCCACTTTTTTTTTTTCTTTCTCTCTTTTGGGGGACTGAACCCTGGGGGTGGACAGACGCCCTAGCCTATGCCCCCCCCCCCCCCCCCATTTGCCTTCTCCCTCACGCTTTAAGGAAGATAGCCACAGGGAGAACAGTGATCATCATCTCTCCAGCTTGACCTAAAAGAAGTTGATTCTCTGCGTTCGAAAGTATGTCTCTCAAAGTATTTTTTTTGGGGGGGGGGGGTAAGGGAGGGGTTTGGCAAAATGCTCAAATCCCCTTCCCCTAGATAATACTGATGGCTATATACGATATTGTTCCCCCAACTCTCTTTCTGATTCTTGCATGGAAAATGGGGGAGGGGGGGTTGGGGATATATTCTACCTGCAAATAGGTGTCTCTTATGTCATTACTCTAACAGAATTAATGCACATATTTGATGCATCTTGCATTCATACAATGGTACTTAGTATATTGAGTACAGAAAACAATTAGGTACACTTCAAATGCACCTATTACAAGGAAATTTATTTTCTTATCTAAGGTAGTTCTAATGAGAGCTCATAGTGGGCTCTATTTCTCTGCGTCAGCAGTTTGTAACAAGTACACTGTTCAGTTTGTAGCAAGCAAGGGGTTTAGTCCTCCTGTTTGTAGCAAGTAGAGGTAAGTGCAGACGTTTCACTTTTCAGCTTCTTCAGTGCACAACTGTATACTTAAGTCTAGTAAAAGGAGAAAATATATATACATATGCTTAGACTGTACTTGTTGTGATAGCTGGTCTGTCTGAAGTTTTTCTATATATAAAAGTGACATACCTTACATTTCAAATAGTATGAAAGCAGCGCTTGCTGTGAGAAGTGTTAGAGTAATGACATAAGAGACACCTATTTGCAGGTAGTATATATCCCCATAGAAAGACTCTCAAGGGGGGCAGAGGAGCGGAATCTCCCCCCCTCCAAAACCCCCCTCCCCCATTTTCCGTCTCTCAAAGTACTTTGGAAGCTCCCTCAAGTACCAGATCGGATATCCCCAGGACCAGTGCTCTGCCCGAACCTTCAAAGTTTAAATCTTTCAGCATGGATTCGGCGAGGGAAATCCTGAAAAAGGATTATCCTCCAGAATAATAGATACCCTCATCGAAAGCGGACCACAAGAAAAATCTACCTCAAGGTGTGGAAAAAATTAAGCTTATCCTGTGAAGTCTGGAAAAGAAGTCGGCTTTCAGACATGGTTTAGGTGTGAGTACTTTCAAAATGCAAGTCTCCTCCACCAAGCTGTACTTCCTTTAATCTCAGGTCTGAACTGATTTTACATCTATCACGAGAAAAAAGCCAACTCTGGATTTGACCTTGGTCCTGAAGGGAAGAGTCCATTTGAACCTCTGTCAGAGGCTTCAGACAAGATTATCTTGCTAGAAATAGCCGTCACCTTGGCTAGGAGGGTTAGTGATATTCAGGCCCTATCAGAGATTAGGTATTACCACCTAGAGCACATGCATGACTGGCGCAAGTCAGATTGTTTCCTTTGGTGGAAAGAATAGAGGTATAGCTGCCTCTAAGGCCACCATTGCCAGATGGATGCGACAGGCCATTTCCCTGGCTTACACCTGCATGGATATGCCTCCTCCATACATAGCTGCACATGCCACTAAAGCAGTTTCTACTTCCTGAGCAGAAACCCCAAAAATAAAATTTAAAAATTCCATTAAAATTAAGTTTCCATTTAAAGGGGAACAAAAACCGTGAATTAGATTTTCCCAGGTTTTGTTCCAGTGCCCAGGGGCATCCTGAAATGTGTGAGACCCCTCTAGGGGGTGCAGCCCAGCTCGCCTCTTCCTCGTACCTACAGCACGGATGCACAGCCAATCAAGGCATGTAAGTGGGCAAGGTCTTTTTAACAAACTATTTCAGTGCCACAAAAGTGACATTAAAATCAGCTTACTGAAATATATATTTTCTGGAAAAAAAAAAAAAAACCCTGTATGGTCCTTCAAGTCTGTTCTTACTCCCTTCTTGTCGATTTAGCCTCAATAGACAAAAGATGCCTAAAAGCTGAGAGAGTCTTGTGCACTGCCAGGAAATTCAAATTGAGTATGCGCTGGCGCCTCACTAACCTAAACTATGAATAAACAAAATAATAAAAAGGCAAATGGTTAAGCAGCAGCATCACTACCAATGTACCACATTTCATGGAGAAGCCTGTACAGGGCAGGAAAGTAAAACCAAGCGCAGGTGCTTAGGCATGCGGGCGGTGACGTGTGTCACCCGAGTCAAATAGCTGTCATGCTGGCCCTGCTCCACTGCCACTGAGTACCTTTTTCACCATTGCGATTCCAATGTATTGCTGCAAACGCATCTGCCCAGTGTCCCAGTTCCACGGGGGACACGGTTACGAGGCTGCAGCGCATGTGATAGGGTGGGGGGTGTGGGGAAGGCTAGCTGTCCGCCAATGCACATTTCGCTCTGCTAACCGGAGCCTTTTCAGGTTGATGGGTGGCCAAGCCTCGATTGTTCATATATCTGAGGCTCCACCTCCTTCATCTTGCATTCGACCAATCACTTTAGTGCTTTCACTACATAATAATTTGGCCGCCCCACAATGTAGAATAGACTACATGCCCAGTGGCATTCCGCTGCATAGATATGAACAGTTCAATGAGGAAACAATAAGCGGATGCAACAGGGAGACCATATAATAGTGTGGTAATTGATTGCTCAAGTACATTGTGAATACATATATAAAATATTTCACATGACATTTGTTGTCCTCCAGGGCATCTTTACACAGACGCTTTAAGTTTATTTTTTTAAGTTTTTCTTACTCTCCAGGGCCTATTCAATCGCCTCCTCAGTGAACAAGAGGTTACCCCTAAAGCACACCATAATTTATGTCAGCTTTATTTGTTCACTTACAAACTTGCCCTTCATCCATACCTTTCAACATAGGAAGGAAGGCCCCACCACCCTAAAGGGAGACAAAACCCTAATACAACCTACCCCAAAAACAAAAAAAATCACCTCATCTGCATGCTTCAAATTGACCGAAGCAAGGGAAAAGGTGAACAGAGCTCCATCACCATAAAGAGGAACTAAACCCTGAACAGAAATACCACTGGAAACTACACATAGTCATAGACGAAGATGGCATTCGGGAGTATTAGCTCACCTTCTGCAGCCCGCCCCTTCGGCCAGAGGCAATGAGATCGCTGCCTAAGTAGTACAGAAAGGACCAAAGCCTAAATCTGTGTTAAAACCCATATGGGGCACTTAAAAGGGGCTAGCACCATGAAAAAGTGGCACAGCGGGCCACGGAACCCGTGGGTGGTGAGATTTTGCATCCGGTCCAGCAGGGATGATTTTACTCAAACACTGTATGGGTGTCTGTCTCAGATAGTTTTGCTGTGTATATATTCTTAGTATACAGTACGTCCTGCTCCAGATAGATTACTTACACTTGGGTTATCCTCCGCCAGATGGCGCTGCACTGCAGAGACATGTAAAACCGGCTCCCCCCGGCCCCTCAAATACCCGGGGACCTCCCACAAATCCCCAGATTTCTCTGCAGTGCTTACTGCGAAGACATGAAATTATCGCAGGTGAGCGGGGCTATTAACCTGCGGCCCTGTTGGACTATTCCCACCCGTCCTTCGTATGATGTGCCTCCCAGCCTGGGCTGCGCTGGTCGGGTGAAGGTAGGCGGCACCATGCGTGCTTATGGAGTGACGCTCCACCGCAGTCCCCCACCAAAGGGTAGGCGGTATAGGCTGATGGTGAGCCTTTATGGGATGCCCCTCCCGCGTTATTGTCCCATGCCCCGGTAGTGGTGGGCCCTGTACAAAGGGCCGCCATCCTCCCTCATTCTCCCTGTAGCCTTTGGGGGGGGGGAAAGAAGGGGGGGGGGTGTGGGTGAGCGTGTATCGTGATTCGTGCATACCGCCTGTTGGCATGTGTGTTGGGACTAGTATATGTGGTGTCAACCGCCGCGCTGACTTGTCTTTTACTATTGCAAACGCCGCCGTGCGCGCCTTTTCCTTCATTTGGATGTTCGGCGCCGGGCGGCGGCTTTGCCTCAGACGCTCCTGCGTCCTCATTGGCTGCTTGTCGGATGGACTTCGCGCTCTTCAGGGGGGCGGGGCCTGGCCTGGCGCGCCCTGCGTCACGGCTTGCTCTGGCCCGCCCTTCGAGGTTCTTTAGGCGCCATTTTCCTGTGCAGTCGCGCGCGCGTGTGTAACGGTCCCCCCTTCCGCGGTCTGTAAGTGCCCTCGCGGGCGACTTTAATGCTCATCATTTACTGTGTATGGCTCTGACGCCCCTTCTTCTCTTTGTGTCTTTCAGACGGGTGAATCCAGTGGCTTCTCCCGGCCCGGTGTAATTGTAGTTGGGCCTAGTATAATTACTCCCACTTCCCTAGCGGGTCATTGGGGCATCCAGGGTTGCTTTACAGCGTCAATCCCTACTGGCATATTGTGCCTAATAATCACCATATGGAGGCATCCCAGGAAAATGGGATCGGGGTTCCTTCGGGACAAGACCAGCTGTGTGTAGCTTGTGGGGTCTCACCTATCAGCGGTGACAGCGCACGGGTCTGTGTTCCTTGCGCACAGCAGGCGCTAACGTTGCAACCCGCCCCTCCGGTGCCAGGGCCTGCACCTCGTCTCACTTCACCTACTCCCCCCCAAGCTTGAGTCTCACCCCCATTGAATTACATAAAAGCGGGGATTCTCAACCTGATGTGTCTGCTAGACTGGCCAGTGTTGAAAAATTGATTGCTAATACCTTATCGTGTAAGGCCACCGCTAAAAAGCGTCACTTCACTCCTGATGCCACTCCGTCTCCTATGGAATCTGATGAGTTGTTGCATCTGTATGGCTACACCCCATCGGACGAAGGAGAGCTGTTCTATGACTCAGGGTCATCTGACGAGAAACTCGGGGGTCATGACGATTCTGGCTCTGACCCCTGGACCCCGGATGATACTGACAGGCTGCTGGTCCAGATATTTGAGGTTTTGTCCATCTCTCCCCCTGTTGCTGCTCCCAGGCAAAGGGGTGAGCTTTTTCATACTGCTAAGGTTCGTTTGGAATTTCCGGAGCAAACCCATTTCAATAACCTTGTGCTTAAGGAGTGGGAACGTCCCAGTAGACTTCCCGGTATACCTAAGAGTTGGGACAGAAAGTATCCCTTTCCTGCTGATATGGTCAAGTGCTGGTCATCGCCCCCCGAGGTCGATGCTCCTATTCTAGGGCTGTCTAACACCTCTATTATGCACTCCCCTGACACTACTACGCTGCGGGATGCTGAGGAACGGCATTGACCAATTGGCGTGTCATGCCTTTGCATTTGTGGGGGCGGCACTGCACCCGGGTTTGCGCCTCGGCCATTACGTCTGTGGCGCTCAGGGCCCTGATCAGAAGTGTACTTGAAGGTTCTGATGAATTGCCACCTGATACGTTTAATGCACTGTCTAACTGTGATGTGTTTTTAACCCTTTAAATGCCAGCCACGTAAAATTTACGTGGTTGCCTCTCTGTCACTTAAGTGCCAGCCACGTAAATTTCACGTGCCTGGCATTTACCACTAACAGTTAAAAAATAGAAAAAAAAACCCACTTACCTCCGGTATCCCCGTGAAGCCTGGGGTCCCCTCTTCCTGTCATTTACTCACCTCCGCGCCCAAGCCTTCTATCTGGTCTCCTCTTCACCAGGGGGGGGGTCCGATCCCCCCCCCTGGGCTGCGCAGTCTTCAGGTGAGGACCCTCTTCAGGGTCCTCACCTCTTGTAATGGCGGCGATGGCCGCCGCCGCTTAGCCCCGCCCTTTGTGACATCATCCCGCTCCTCCTATACCCCCTCCGAGCTCCGGCATCTGTCAGATGCCAGTGGTGATCGGAGCAGGGCGGGTGTCAGGTGAGGAGGCTCCGATCGGAGCCCCCTCACCTGTCACCCGCCCTGCGCCGATCACCACCGGCATCTGTCAGTGAGATGATCGGCGTGGGACAGCGGCGAGGGACGTCGGATCGGAGGTGAGTACAGTGTAAAAAAAAAAAATAAAGATTTTTTTCTTGTGTCTGTGTCTTCTTCTTACTTTTAACCCCTTGTGAACTGGTAAGGGGTCCATGACCCCTATACCAGTTCACAAGGCTGGGGGGATGGCAAGCCACCTGCGCTAGCGGGTGGCTTGCCATTAGCTCCTGGCACCCCCATTACCTGCCTCCCCAAAGGCCAGGGGGGGGCAGAAGAGCCCGGGCCCACATAGGCTATGTGGGCTCGTAGGCTGCAGGGTGGGGGGGCCACAAAAGCTGGCCCCCCCACTCTGTGCCTACAAGCCCCCATAGCTGGTCCCGGGCTGGTTACTTTGGGTAAGGGGGACCCCACGTCAATTTTTTTTTTTGATTTTTAAGGGTTTTTAACCCTAAAAAAAAAAAAAAAAAAAAAAAAAAGGGTCTCCCTCCCCTGGGAGGGGGGACCCTATGTCATTTTTTTTCTCGATTTAACCCTTTGTAGTGTGGATGGTATTTGTATTTTTTTTGTGAATGTTATAAAATACTTGTTTCAGTTAGAGGGGTCTCCTGGGCAGGAACAGGGGGCTACCGATAAATATGTGGTACCGTTCTAATCGGTAGAAATGGGGCTTTCACATGCAATATGATTTTCCTTAATAAAATACATTTTTTATTTAAAATAAAGGAGTCAATTTTCTTAAAAAATTTTTTATTTATTTATTTTTTTTACTTAATAATATTGTAAAAAAAAAAAAAATTTACAAACAAGACAATTCATGTTAAACCCTAAACTCTGCTGCAAAAAAATATATATATAATTTTCCTGAAAGTTCCAGCAAAAATGGCGCAAAACATGGCGCAAAACATGACGCAAAATGGGGAAAAATGGCCTGTCAACAGAGGGTGACAAAATCTCAAGTAGGCTGGCAATTAAAAGGGTTAATAGTACCTATGCATGTTGGGTATTCTGTTCGGGGGACCTTGCGCTTTCAGACTTAGCTTGCTTTTTCTGGTTTGCATATTTATATTTTAGGAAAAGGTGTTTTTTATTCCGCTTTTTTATAAATTTTTTAGGGAAACCCTGCGCAACCAAAGAATTCTTTGAGGTAATAATTCCAGAAAGATGAGCCCACTAGAACAAGCTGGGTACCCTTAGAAAGCTTAACGTGTGTACTTTAAGGGAATATATGGTTTATGGGGGATATTCCAAATGTCAAGGGTTGTTTTGGTTGAAAAATCGCAAGGTGCGCACTTTGTCTGCAGAGCTGAAATTTTCAAGTAAAATTACCGTTACGCACATGCTTTACTTTGGGGTGTTCGGCAACTCTTCCCTTGACAGTAGCTATGCATGTTGGGTATTGTTCTGTTCGGGGGATGTTGCGTTTTCAGATTAAACTTGTTTTTTCTTGTTTGTATATAGTTTTTTTAGGAAAATGTGGCTTTGATACTGCTTTTTTATCCTTTTTTTAGGGAAACTCTTTGCAACCAAAGAATCCATTGAGGGATTACTTCCAGAAAACTATGGCCACATCAACAAGCCTGGTACGCCTAGAAATCCTGAGGTGTGTACTTCCATAGAATATATAGTTTGTTGGGGGTATTTCAAATGTAAAGTTGTTTTTCTGGAAAAACTGCAAGGTGCGCATATTGCATAGCATAGTTGTATTTTATCTGAAAATCCCCTAAAGCGCTGTTTCAGTTTGGGGGAGTCTCCAGGGCAGGAAAGGGTGTCTACCTATACATATGTGGTACCGCTGTAACCGGGAGAAATTGGGATTTCACACGCAATAAGATTTCATTGACAAACTTACATTTTTTTAATACAAAAAAAACTACAATATGTAAACATTTTTTTTTTTTTTGCACATATTTCACCCAAAAATATTAAGAATACACCTAACAAATGACAAACAAGACATTTCATGTTAAAGCCCAGACTCTGCTGAAAAAAACAATATATCATTTTCCTGGGAAATCCCTGGAAATCCCTTCAAAAATCACATTTGAACATGGGGAGCGCAAAATAGTGCAAAATGGTCTGGCAACAGAGTGTGACAAAAACTCCAGGTAGGCTGGCACTTAAAGGGTTAAACTTTATCCTATCTGCCTTGGATGATGCCATTAGGATGTGTGCCAGAACCTCTGCCTTGGCGGTAGCTATACGCCGCGTTTGGTTGCGCCAGTGGGCTGCTGACAATGCTGCTAAGAGGGCCCTTACTGGGCTTCCATTTAAGGGGCTACGCCTGTTCAGGGACCGCCTAGACCTTTTTGCTAAAGGAGGTAAGTTACCCCAGCGGAGGCGGCAGTCCCGTCCCTTCCCTGCTAAGCAGGGAAAAGGGGTGTCCTTCACGGGGGCTCGTGCAGATTCCTGGCACAGGAGCAGAGGACGATGTCCTGGCTCCTCCTGGGGGGTCTAAGCCAAAATCCTCTCCTAAGCCCCCTCAGGCATGATGGGGCGCCCTCGCCCGTCAGGGTGGGAGGACGGCTACAGCACTTTGCGCACATCTGGAGGCATCATGTCTCAGACAGGTGGATTCAGGAGGTAGTGTCCTCTGGTTACAAGATAGTTTGCTGTGCGCCCCCCCCCCCCCCCCCCAAGATTCATCAGGTCCCGGATCCCCCAGGACCCTGTCTCAGCTCAGGTCTTGATGCAGGCCGTGCAAGGCCTTTTGGATCTGGGGGTCATTTGCAGGGTCCCCTTAAGAGAAAGAGGCAAGGGGTTCTATTCCAACCTTTTCACAGTTCCCAAAAAAGATGGGTCAGTCAGGCCCATTCTGGATTTAAAGATCCTCAACAAATTTGTCAGAAACGGGCGCTTTCGCATGGAAACTCTGCGATCGGCCATTGGCTCCCTGCGCCCAGGGGATCTCATGACGTCGGTGGACATCAAAGATGCTTACCTTCACATCCCTGTGTTCCCAGGACACCAAAGGTTTCTCAGATTCGCGTTGGAAGATCAACATTACCAATTTGTGGCCTTGCCATTTGGCCTCACCTCAGCTCCCAGAGTGTTCACCAAGGTGCTGGTGGGGGTGATGTCTCTGGTAAGGTCAAGGGGCATACGCGTGCTGCCCTACCTGGACGACATACTCATCACCTCTCGGTCTCTGCAGCAGGCAGAGTTGGACACTCAGCTGGTGGTGTCCACCCTGGAGTCCTTCGGCTGGGTGATCAATCACCCCAAGTCCTCTGTCCCCTTCCTCGGTGACTCCATTCCTGGGAATGATTCTGGATACGATTCAGTCAAGGATATTCCTTCCTCAACAGAAGGTGGAAGCTCTAACTGCGCAGGTGAGGTTCCTGCTATCGTGTCCCCAGCCCTCCCTCGGGGAATGCAGTTGGTGGGCCTGTTGGTGGCGTGCTTCGAGGCGGTGCCCTTTGCTCAGTTCCATTTGAGGCCTCTACAACTTCACCTTCTGTCAGTATGGGACAAGGATCCAACATCCTTGGACGGGATCTGTGTGCTTCCCCCCTTGGTCAGACGGTCCCTTTCGTGGTGGCTGGACCACAGGAACTTGCTGGGGGGCAGGTCCTTTCTGGCCCCCTCCTGGGAGACGGTCACCACGGATGCCAGTCTGTCAGGATGGGGGGGATTCGGGAAGTCCCTGCGGTTCCAGGGGAGGTGGGGCCCTCAGGAGGCCCACTTCCCCATCAACATTCTGGAACTGCAGGCAATCAGGTGGTACTGGAGCAGTTGACCAATCACCTGAGGGGTCTGTCTGTGCAGGTGCGCTCAGACAACAGGACGGCGGTTGCCTACATCAACCATCAGGGAGGGACCCGGAGCAGGGGGGCCCTCTAGGAGGTGTCGTGGATTCTGACATGGGCAGAGGCCAATGTTCAATGCATTTCGGCTGTGTACATCCCTGGGGCAGAGAATCTATTGGCAGACTCTCTGAGCAGGGGGACCTCTCGTCAGGGAGAGTGGTCCCTCTGCAACAGGGTATTCCAGTCCCTGTGTCACCGTTGGGGTCTACCGGATGTGGATCTGTTTGCATCCCGTCACAATCACAAGCTCCAGGCTTTTGTCTCCCTGTCTCAGGATCCTCTGGCCTTGGCCACAGATGCTCTGTCCATGTCATGGCAGGAATTTTGACTCCTGTGTGTCTTTCCTCCATTCCCCCTGCTGGGCAGGGTCCTGCGCAAGATTGCTCTGGAAGGGGTGCCAGTGATTCTGGTGGCCCCCAGGTGGCCAAGAAGAGTGTGGTTCGCAGACGTGGTGCAGATGGCAGTAGATCAGTACGTCCTGCCAGGAGTGCCAGATCTGCTCACTCAGGGCCCCTTACGCCATCCCAATTACAAACTCTGGCTTTGACGGCCTGGCTGCTGAAACCTCCATCTTGATGGAGAAAGTCTTGTCTGCCTCGGTGGTTGAGACCATGGTGAAGGCTAGGAAGAAAACTTCCTCTTCCATCTATTATAGGGTATGGCGTGCCTACATTGACTGGTGTGAGTCTAGGTCTCTTCCCTGTCGGGTGTTCTCAGTTCCCAGGGTTCTGGAGTTCTGGAGTTTTCTGGGTACAGCAAGGGTTGGAGTCGGGTCTCCAACTCAGTACTTTGAAGGGTCAGGTTTCGGCCCTGTCTGTCTTCTTTCAGAAGTCTTTTGCTCAGCATTCCTTGGTCAAGACTTTCTTTCAGGGGGTTACTAATGTGCGTCCCCCACGAAAACCTATGGTCCCTGTTTGGGATTTGAACTTGGTCCTGTCTGCCTTGCAGGGTGCTCCCTTTGAACCTATTCAGGATGCTGCTCTGGCTGTACTTACCCTCAAGGTTGCCTTTCTGGTGGCTATTACTTCGGTCAGGCGTGTGTCTGAGCTGGCGGCTCTGTCTATCCAGCCCCCATACTTTGAGAGACACCAGGATAAGGTGGTGGTCTGCTTTAAGCCGGATTTCCTGCCTAAGGTGGTGTCTGCTTTTCATTTGAACCAGTATATTGTTCTTCCTTCCTTGTGCCCTAATCCTAGCAATGCTAAGGAAAGGGTTTTGCATTCCTTGGATGTGGTCAGGTGTCTGAAGTATTACCTAGTAGTCACTGCGTCCTTCAGGAAAACCGATGCACTTTTTGTGGTCCCTTCTGGTCCTAGGAAGGGTTTGGCTCCTGCCATGTCTACTATCAGCAAATGGATCCGTAAGGCTGTGATTCAGGCCTATTCTGCTAAGGGGAAGAATCCTCCCTTCCGCCTTACTGCTCATTTTACTCGTGCTATTGGTGCCTCTTGGGCCTTCCAGCACCAGGCTTCTGTTGAACAAGTTTGCAAGGCCGCTACTTGGTCTTCTGTTCATACCTTTGCAAAGTTTTACAAGGTTGACGTTAAGGCCTCAGCTGATGCTGTTTTTGGCCGCAAGGTTTTGCAGGCGGCAGTGGTTTAAACTGTCTGCTGTTACCTTTTTTGTTGGGGATCCCACCCTACTTTATGGACACTGCTATTGGATGTCCCAAGTGTAAGTTATCTATCTGGAGCAGGATGTACTGTATACTAAGAATAATACAATTCTGTGAAATACTCACCTGTAGAATTGGTATTATAAGTATACAGTACGTCCTGCTCCACCCCACCCTGTTTTTTTTTGCATTATTCTGGATCCCCTGTATGGTGATTATCATTGTTATAGTTACCAGTTTTTGGGTGGTTAAATTCTCCCGACTTCTTGTTCACTGCTTTTCAATGCTGGGGATTTGTGGGAGGTCCCCGGGTATTTGAGGGGCCGGGAGGAGCCTGTTTTACATGTCAGCGCCATCTGGCGGAGGATAACCCAAGTGTAAGTAATCTATCTGGAGCAGGACGTACTGTATACTTATAATACCAATTCTACAGGTGAGTATTTCACAGAATTGTATTTTTGTACATTAAGCACTTCAGTACTTTTTACTTGCAATATTGCACTCTTTGTATCAACACTTTAGGTTAGGTATTGTGGTTCTAATCATAATTATCAAATTGTATATAGGATATGAAGCTTGGGCGTTGTAATGAGGGCTCCTTGCTGTGGCCGGGTTTGTGTGTATATGTTTTTTAAAGAAAGTCTGTAATTGTATTATATGTATGTTTGTGGTTTTTTAATACATTAATGAATTAAAAATGATTATTTGGATTTGATTAATTTGTTGATAATTAGTTATTGAGGGACATTTGGTGCCATCCTGGGTATCCCATTGACGGCCTAGTGGGACCGTTATTGTTTGTATTTGTGTAGGATGGCCAGTTCACACATTAAAGTTCTACTTTCAAAGAACAAAGTATTTCAGAAAGACTGACTCCCTCTTTGTGTCTCTAGGCTTCTCTAAAACAGTAAATATTTTAGAATGGCCGTCGTTGACACTTACTTTGCAAAAGATAAACAGCCCTATATGAATGTCACTGCTCATTCCACTTGATCTGTGGGTTCTTTCTAGGCTTTTCGTCATCAAGCGACAATTGTGAGAATTGCCTGTTTGGTTTTTGGTCCATACCTATTACAATTTCCTACAAGTTTGGCAGTTTGCACTCATCTGATGAAATCTAAAAGACAGACAGTTTGTTGATTTTTCTGGCTTGGCAGCCACTGTTGACTTTTTGTAAAGTGTTTGCTCCACTTTATCTAAAAAAAAAAAAAAAACAATCACCAGGATTTTGATGATACTGATGATTGGTCCCTGCCCAGCGACATCCCATTATAGGACGCCCTGCTGTGTGAAATCCCCCCAGATTACCCACCCCACTTGCCCTTCCTCGCATGCGTGGGCGCTTGTCCAATCTGTGCATGAATCCCTGGCTCCCCTGTGAAGTCTGTGCTCCTGCTCACCCGGCCTATCTAACAGGCTGGGCGCTGGAGCCAGCTGCAGATATGTGGCGGCCCCCAAAAACAACTTAGCGGGGTCTGCTGGAAAAGTTAGGATTGCTGGAAATCCGGGGGTTTCACACAGCGAGCATTCCTGTATAGGATGTCCAGTGGGCAGGCTAGCAGCCTAAAAGATTCCAGGGCCAGCCGCGGGGGTTGACTGGTCCACTTCAAAAAGTACTGTCTGCTGTGTCCTCCACATGCAGCAGAGAAAAAATATGTTTTAATACTCGCTGTAAAGGTGTGTTTTTTTTTTTTTTTAATGTACACGTGGAGGATGCTGCTCCCAACTTGGTTTGGCTGCAAATACATGTTGTTTTTTTTTTCTCAAAATAATTGCTCGTTTCCTGTTCTGAATTATGTTCTATACTATGCTGTAGGGTCATATACTCCTTGTTAAAGCAAAACATGTTCACACTATTTGAATGGAACTAACAAGCACCATTGTCAGATGGCATGAATTTATTGCAGTATTCCTCAACTTATATAGTGGAACAAACAAGCCCCACTGTGATACTAAAAGAGCAAACTATATGTATTGTTTATTCAATTGAAAAAATCCCTTTTTTTATATGGAGTTTTTTTGTCAACTTGTAATTAGAATCAATACATTTTGAATAATTTTATAATTCTTAAGCGAGGTTTTGTGTGTGGCCAGCCTATTGTTAATTCCCTTCCTAACCAGCTCACTAGTATAGCAGGAGGTTGTCTATTTCCATAAGGGCTATTGCCTTGTGAAACACACAGTGGGGCATCCCGGCTTGGCATTTAGTTTCCAGGCCACTGATGGATTTTGTTCCACTTTAAATATTCATCAGGCAATGGTTGCCTGTTCTTAATGTGCCTTGAACGCAAAAACTTTATAATAAAAACGTTTTCTTCTGTGCATGTGGAGGAGACAGAAGTCAAAACACCTTTACGATGAGTACTAATACACCTGTTTACATCCAGCTTTCATATTGCTTTTAAGAACCACCAAAATGCATGCATCATTTTGAATGCTGCTACATGTAATTCAAAAGTAGCACATTTGAGAGTGCACATGCTTTAAAAACCCATAACAGATCATACCACGTACATGTTTACTGTACCAAGACTGGAATGCATGAGGTGTAAACTGTACAGGTGGAACCTTGAGATAGAGCTTGTTTATGTAGTTTAGCCTACTTTGTTATGTATGACAGTAAGGCAGCCGTGTTCCAATTTTTAGAATATTTTTACTTGTATTCCTTTAGAAATAGAAAACTACTGAAAATAGGTTAGCTTATAATACAAATAATTGCAAAAGTTTTCATATGTATGCATGCAAAGAATCTGAATTTAAAAACCATGTTTAAACTATGTTTAACAAATGTGTCTGTTTTTCCATTTGTAGAATTGTTGGATCCAGCTTCCAGAAAAATATGGCTCCAGAACAGAAGAAACTTTTAAACATATTCATCTTGGGCTGTGCCTTCATGTTTATGTTTACTGCCTTCCAGACCAGCGGCAATGTTGCAGTAAGTCTCTAGGTTATCTAACGTGCTTAGATAAAGATATGCTGTTAGGTTATGGTTTTGCAAAATGGGCATATTCTATATTTGGGGGTAAAAGATATCAAGGCTTTATTGCATCTTTCAGTGGACAATTGCACAATAAACTGAGAGATAAAAGAGCACAAAGATGTTTTATAACTGCTTTCCCTTTGACACTGTCTCTATAACATGGTGCTAGTCAGCCGGGTGCATGTCGCTGATGGCGGTCGGGTGACTGTCGGCAAGTTAGTGCACCACTGCTTACAGTGGTTGCTTATGTGTAATTCCCTGCGGTCTTGCGACTGACCACAAAAATTCACCATATGGAGGCTCTGCAGGATACCGGGCCCGGGATCCCTTCGGGACAATCCGGGCCATGTGTGGGGTGCGGGGTATCCCATACAGGGGAGAATGTGCTGATCTGTATACCATGCGCACAAAAGGCCATAACGCGGCAGTCTGGTACCCAGCCTTCTGGGTCGGCTCCTCCCGCTTCATCGCCTTCTCCTCCCCACCTGATCCGTACCCCAAGTGACCTTGGTACCAGTGGGGAGTCGCTTTCTCATGTTTCGGCTCGGTTGGCCAGCGTAGAGAAGATGATTGTTAGCACGGTGGGCAAGAAGGCCCAAGCTAAAAAGAGATAGTTGTCGTCAGCCCAGCCTTTGTGGGATATTGACGACGAGTCCGCTGATTTGTCCGATTATTCCCAGTTAGAGGAGGGGGAATTGTATCAGGATTCAGAGGCTGACTGTGGTCAGCCTTGGAATTCCAATGTCGGGCAGGCGCTGGGGGATGCCGTTGATACGGCCACTGTTTTGTCACATTTATTTGAGGTGTTGGATATTGATCCACCTGAGGCGCCCCCCTCTTAAGAAGGGGGAATTTTTAGGGGCCCACAAGCCCCGTCTGGAATTCCCTACCCAGGGTCATTTTGATGCGCTGGTACTTAGAGAATGGGAGAGGCCCAGCCGGCTTCCTGGTGTGCCTTAGGGATGGGATAAGAAGTATCCTTTTCCGGTGGAGGCGGTCAAGCGCTGGTCTTCTCCTCCCGAGGTCGACGCGCCTGTTTTAGGTTTGACCAACTCTTCTGTGCTGAACACCCCTGACGCCACCTCCCTTAAGGATGGGGAGGATAAGCGCCTTGATCAGATGGCGTGCCACGCATTTGCCAACGTGGGCTCGGCCCTGCGGCCTGTTAGTGCATCTGCCCTGGTGTCGCTTGCTACCAGGTCTCTTATCAGGGACTGGCTGAATAACGCTCAGCTTGATCCAGATGGCGCTGAGTTCGCTATACTTAAGAAGTGCGAATTGTTCATGGATTTTGTCATGGCTGCCATGGAAGACTCCATTGTCGTGTGTAGTAGGACGTCAGCCCATGCGCAGACTGGTCTGGCTCCGTCAGTGGACAGCAGACGTTGGAGCCAAGAAGTCGCTCACAGCTCTCCCCTTCTTGGGTGCGCGGCTGTTTGGAGATAAATTGGATGCTGTTGCTCAAGGAAGTAAGTTACCTCAGCGGAGGAAACAGGGCTCGTTCACTCCTTCCTTTCGAGGGGCCAGAGCGTCTAGGGGTCTGGCCTTCTCAGGTGTCAGGGGCTCGTCCTGGAACAGAGGCAGAGGTCAGGCACGTCCCGCGCCTGCCTGGGGTTCCAAGCCCAAGCCTGACGTTAAACCGGCTCATCAATGAAGGGGCGCCCTCACCCGCAAGGGTGGGGGGACGGCTGCGGCTCTTCTTCCAGGTCTGGGCCCGGGAGGTCACAGACAATTGGATCTTGGAAGTGGTCTCCTCCGGGTACAAACTGGAGTTCGAGTACTGGCCGCGCCCAAGATTCTTAAGGTCTCGGGTGCCCTCGAACCCTCAGGCTGCACAGGGGCTCCTGTTAGCAGTAAAAAACCTTCTGGACATGGGGGTTATATGCCCGGTGCCTCCGTTGGAAAGAGGCAGGGGTTACTACTCCAACCTTTTCACGGTTCCCAAAAAGGAGGGTTCGGTGAGACCCATTCTAGATCTCAAGGTTCTCAACAGGTTTATCAGAGCCAAGAAGTTCTGCATGGAGACTCTGCGCTCGGCTATCAATTCCCTTCGCCAAGGGGATTTTATGACATCCATAGACATCAAGGATGCGTATCTGCATGTTCCGATTTTTCAGGCACATCAGAGATTCCTCCGGTTTGCGGTGGAGGGTCAACATTATCAATTTGTAGCTCTTCCCTTCGGTCTGACCTCGGCACCGAGGGTCTTCACCAAGGTTTTGGCGGGCGTAATGGCTCTGCTCAGATCTCAGGGCATTCGCATTGTGCCTTATCTGGACGATCTGTTGATTTCAGCTTCTTCCCTTCAGCATGCGGAACTGGACACCCACCAGGTGGTGTCGACCCTGGAGAGGTTCGGGTGGGTGATCAACCGCACCAAGTCTTCTCTCTCCCCTTCTCGAGTGATTTCATTTCGGGGCATGAATCTGGATACCAGTCGGGCCAGAGTGTTTCTGCCCCAGACCAAAGTGCAGGGGATTCAGGGCCTGATCCGTCTTCTTCTGGCCAGTCCTTGTCCCTCTATCCGACAGGGGATGAAACTGGTGGGTCTGATGGTGTCCTCCTTCGAGGCGGTGCCGTTTGCACAATTTCACATGAGATCTCTTCAACTTCTCCTATTGACGTATTGGGACAGGAGCCCACAGTCATTGGATCAACCTTTCAAGATGTCTCCCAGGGTTCGGCAGTCCTTTCGGTGGTGGCTGGACTCGAGCAAGCTGGTGAATGGCAGATCCTTTCTGGTCCCTTGTTGGGAGACGGTTACCACGGATGCCAGCCTGTCGGGCTGGGGAGGTTATTGGAAGAGTCATCAGTTCAGCGGGGTGTGGGTTCCCCAGGAGGCTCACACCCCCATCAATGTATTGGAGCTCAGAGCCATTCGACTGGTTCTGGCTCGGCTGACCACACAGTTACGGGGTCTTCCGGTTCAGGTGCGTTCGGACAACCGAACGGCAGTGGCTTACATAAATCACCAGGGAGGGACTCGCAGCAGGAGTGCCCTCAGGGAAGTCTCTCTGATCCTGCACTGGACGGAGAGCAATGTTCCTTTGCCTTTCGGCAGTCTACATTCCGGGAGTGGAGAATACGGAGGCGGATTTCCTGAGCAGGGGATCCTCTCGCCACGGAGAGTGGTCTCTCAACCCCAAGGTTTTTCTGGATCTTTGCCGCAAGTGGGGGACTCCGGAGGTGGATCTCTTTGCCTCGAGGCACAATCACAAACTTCCGGCCTTTGTGTCTCTTTCTCAGGATCCCCTGGCTTTGGCAGTGGATGCCTTGTCACTGGCTTGGAAGGACCTGGGTTTTCTGTACCTGTTTCCACCTGTCTCCATGCTGGGCAAGGTAGTTCGCAAACTGGTTCTAGAAGGGGCACCAGCGATTCTGGTGGCTCCAAGGTGGCCAAGAAGGGTTTGGTACGCAGACGTTGTAAGGATGGCCGTAGACCAGTACCGGCTTCCCTTGCTGCCGGACCTGCTATCTCAGGGTCATCTACTTTACCCCAATTTACAAACGCTGGCTTTGACGGCTTGGCTGCTGAAACCTTCATCTTGACAGAGGAAGGTTTGTCTGAGGCTGTTGTTCAGACCCTGATTAGGGCTAGGAAGCGGTCCTCTTCAGGGCATTTACTATAGGAGCTCAAAATAAACAAATACGACAATTGGTTAACTGTAGGCCTGGCAAATAGGCTGAAACCACCAAAATACTGAGCAGACATCAATTTATTGTACCAAAAAGAACACACATGTGTGTTCTTTTTGGTACAATAAATTGATGTCTGCTCAGTATTTTGGTGGTTTCAGCCTATTTGCCAGGCCTACAGTTAACCAATTGTCGTATTTGTTTATTTTGAGCTCACGTAGGGGTTAGTAGGACGCCGCTGACTAATTGCGGCAGTGCAAAGGCCATATATTCCAAACTCTCTCCAGCCATTTTATGTGGTCTAGTGATGTATTGACAGGGAGATGTTTTTGCCTCCACGGGCAGTTGATTGAGAGTTGGTATTTTTGGAGCAGCTGTTAGCCTAGGTTTAGGCAGATTTGGGTTAATCTAGGTACACCTTTATTATGTAATTAGGGACTTGTTCTTTTCTTGTGTAAATTTGAATAGCACCAGTAATTGTCTTGGAAGTAGGTATGGCATTCAAATTGGATAAGTCCTGCATGTCGAATATTCAGGCAGCTTTTGATATAGTGGAGGGGGGGCAACCAGCTAATCAAGGAGGAGAGATTAGAAATCTGTTTAAAAAACATAAATCGTTGGTGGTGAAGCAATTAAAACGATATTGGGATATTTGTACCCTGGAAAATTATGTACAACAAAAGGTTATCCCCAGGGGCCTCCGGGAACGAATAGTGCCAGCGGAGCACCTACGTACCGAGAGATTTATGGAAAAATGGCAAAGAGAATGTATTGCACATGGTGTTAGGGTAATGAACTTAATTATTGAAGAAGAGAGAGTACAACTGGAAGAATTGGATGAGAACATCAAGGCCAGTTGTTCCCAGTTAGATACGCTAGGGGATGCCCCTGATTTCCAAAAGCTGAATGATTTGGTGAGGAATGAAGTGGAACGGGTGCAAAAGGCAGTGAGGGAAATAAAGCAAAAGAAATTTTGGAGAGATACAGCTGACTTTGAGTCAGGGAAGATTTTCTTGGAAATAAAACCTAGAAATCGGGTAGGGGGGAGACAGAGAAACTGGAAAGAAATTTCCAGTGATCTGTCTGGGTGCGAAACTGAGGTATCTGACGATAGCCCCCCACGGCAGTCCCAAAAATCACGGCGGTCAGTGTCTTTTTTAGACCCACACGGAAAGGGAGACGACGGAGGAGGGGACAGCGTTGCTACAAGAGTGAAATCTTTGAGAGGGATCAGAAAGACCGGAAAGAGATGGCCCCCGTAATGGGAGATACTATACCTGAATCTGGGTCTCGTAATGTTATAAATTTATCAAACTTTCCCCTCAATGAACACCATATATCAGTGTTATCTCGAGGTCTCTCCTTTTCCCCAGTGGCAGGTGGAGATGAGTTTACCTTATATAAGGACACAGCACTGTTCTTGCGAAAAGTCTTGTTTAAAAGTCTGTATTCAGGTGATAGGCCAGCAAGTAGTGGCCCGGAATTAGGAGCCATATTGAATACTCAGCCCGGTACTAGTGATGATTTGGTGTCAGTTGTAAATACACCAGAGAATATTGATGAACAAGGGGCTACTATCCAATTGGCCGAAGAAATTCCGGACCTTCTACCCAATCTAGACAAATGTCGTCCCAAATCAAAGAATTTTCCCCCTCTGTCCATGAACCGAAACATCTCGGTTTTCTTGCAAGCAGTCCAACGTGATTTAAAGCAAGTGAACTGGAGACAAGGGGTATTAACATCTAATATGAATCTAACATCAGCAGAAAATAAAGCTCTAAGAGAATTGGAAAGTGCCCCTGATATTGTTATACGTCCCAGTGATAAAGGTGGCAACGTGGTCCTGCTCAATCAAGATTACTATGTGAAAGAGATTGGGATACAGCTGGGAGATGAAAATACATATAGAAGGGTTGGGACCAACCCCTTTCCCAGTGTCGTTGCCAGACTTAATGATAAGCTGGATTGGGCTTTGGAAGAAAAGCTTCTAACCCCTAGTGTATTCAAGTACCTTTCAGTAAGCGAGTACAACATTCCTGTACTCTATACCATTCCGAAGGTTCATAAGTCCCCCTCTGCACCACCAGGTAGGCCCATCGTGTCGGGGAATGGAGGCCCTCTCGAATGTGTGTCCAGGTTTATTGATGAGAACCTCAAACCTCTGGTACGAATCTTACCATCCTTCGTGCTAGACAGTACCGATGTCTTGCGGAAGCTTATCTCCTTTGAGCTGGCGGGGGAGTGGCTTCTGGCGAGCATCGATGTGGAGGGACTGTATACGTCCATTCCCCACACGGTGGGCCTAGAGGCTGTAGCACAGTTCCTAGAGGATCTCGGTCCTTGTGACGCGGCCCATAATGAACTGGTGGTGGATCTTTTGCAGTTCGTACTCACCAATAACTATTTTAGATTCGATGGCAGCTTCTATCATCAGATACGTGGAACAGCCATGGGGGCGGCCTGTGCTCCATCGTACGCCTGCCTGCACCTGGGGCGGTGGGAGAGCCTCGAGGTGTTTGGGCGGGCGGACTTTGGGGCGCGGGTCGCCCTCTGGCTGCGCTACATTGACGATGTCCTGGTGGTGTGGAGAGGGACTCCGGGTGAGTTTGAGACTTTTGTAAACCACCTAAACCAGAACAACCGAAATATACGCCTCACGTTTAAAATTGGCTATGAGTACATTGAATTTTTGGACTTGCTCATTAAGCGGGATGGGGCCAAATTATCTACTTCCACGTATAGGAAACCCACGGCAGGGAATACTCTACTTCACTTCACTAGCCACCACCCTCCGCCACTCCTGCGTGGCATACCGTATGGACAATTCCTTCGGATACGAAGGAACTGCAGCTCAGAATGTGAGTATGTGCGGGAGGCTAGGGAACTCTCGGGTCGGTTTAGAGAGAGGGGGTACCCCCATAGATTGATCCGTACCTGCTTCAAGAAAGCACTCGTTGTTGATCGGAGTGATCTTTTGAGAAATGACAGCGTGAAGAAGGAAAAACGGGTAGGAGACCAGCCAGTAAGAATAATTACTAAGTTTGGCACACATTGGGAGAGATTTAGGACAATCTTACAGTCCCATTGGCACATTTTACAACTGGACCCAAAACTAGCAAGGTGCATAGGCCCACGTCCCTTACTTACAGCTCGGCGGGCGATAAACATGAAGGACAGATTGGTTCATAGTGACCTAGTCAGAACCAGTGGGACACGGGGAATGGATAGGTTAGAAGGTTCATTCAAATGTGGCCGGTGTAAAATGTGCCAATTTATTGAAAAAACCAGTACGTTTGTTGGCACAAGAGGAGATCCACCGAGAAAAATAAGGGGCTTTATAAATTGTGGGACCACTCATGTTGTGTATATGCTCACCTGCCCATGCAATAGAAAGTACATTGGAAAAACTAAGCGCGCTTTGCGCGTAAGGGTGGGGGAGCATGTGCGGGACATAAAAATGGGGAGTGAAAAAAGTCCCGTTTCAGACCACTTTAAAGCCTTTCACCATGGGAGCCCAAAAGGTCTTAGGGCATGTGGTATCTTTGTATTGAAGAAGGGTGGTAGACGGGGCTTCCTGGATCAACGTCTGATGCAGCAGGAAGCAAGGTTGATTTTTGAGTTGGGAACCATGACCCCGGACGGCCTCAATACGGACTCTGGTCTGGGAGCCTACTTGTAGGACCACACAACATACTTGCCGTTTAGTTTTTGTGTGGGGGGGACATCTATATTTACTTGTATATGCCCTGTTGGGGTAAGCCATATGTAAATATGTAAATATATAACTAGTGGGTTGACTGGTAGGTGGGCACCTGTACTAGTTCGCTTGTCATTGGTTGGTGAGGAGGTAGTGACCTATGTAGGTGCCTCTTCACTCAGTAGGCAGTATATAGGCGGTGCCAGGGTTCCTATCCCTGTAGCCATATAGGATTAGTTGGCAGTAGAATTAGTGGAGAGGCTTGTAATTGTTAATAGGTAGAGGGGGAGAAATATCATGCAACTGCTGTGAGTAGGAGTACAATATGGTACTACACAGCGTGCATATATACTTACCTCCCTGTGATGCAATTTTGTGAAGTATATGAGATACAAACTGTGATAAATGATTTAAGAACTACTGTGACTTAACCTATAGCTGCTACGACAAAGAAAGAGATAGGTAAGCTGTGCCGTCTGACAGTAGGGAGCGTTTGCTCTGAAGTGTCAGAGAATGATATTAGATAGGATGCCCCTTTGCTACATGGGCCCCAAATAAGGAACTCACCGATCTGGTTGCCTTCCAATTCTAAATATGAAGACTGCATTAACGACATGGACTATGTGATGTCTGTTTCTACAAATAGAACATGGCAAGCGTGTGTCTAATATTTATATCGGGGGCCCCCCTGATACCCTTACACCCACATCTTCACTAAATACATGGGATGCGATCATGGGAGAAGGGACATGAAGTCCCGCCGTGTGCGCTATGTGTCCTGTAAGCAAGGGGACCATTGTGTGCCTCCTGTCAGTGGGGTGGCTATGACAGTGTTTACAACCGTGATGGTGGGGCGTGTTCCAAGATGGGGATGACGTGGAACACGTCACCACAGGATTTTCAAATGCCCAGCCGGCTGCACGTGCTGAAGACGCGGAGTGCGTCACTGTGGAGTTTGAGTGATTGATTGATCAGGAAGGCCGTGTTGGAGAAAGGCGAGTGACGCGCCCCTCGTCACATCAGGAAGCTGTCGTTGGATTGGTTACCCGTGATGCAAAGGGAGGGAACTCATGGTTATAGTGGAGGTGTGGAGGGCCGCCCACCACCCTGACGAAGCTCCGGTGGGCGGGGCGAAACGCGCGTCGGCGGACGGCCGGCCCTCTCCACGCACTGGCTACCCCCGCTCCCAGCCCTGCTGCTACTCCAAGGCCCTCCTCTTTGTGAAGTGTTGCGCAACACCTACGCCATGGCGCCAGCATTCAACTAAGGACAATCGCATGTGTCAGCTAAGTATTAGCCTCGTCGAGGCATTCTGATATACTGACTGTATGGTCTATGCTGGAGTCCAGTGACTTGGATATGCACTGTTATGCTTACCTAGGATGGACATTAAGCGTATTACCACGCTATGTGAGTGTCACACCTGATCTCCTTGGAAGCTGTGGACCGAGCGATCACATGATGATATTGATACATGCCCAGTAACAACCTAGCTGGCCAGCAACAGAGTTCATCTTGTTCTGTGAGGTGGCTTGCCTCTGTCTCATATGTCAACTTGCGTTTCAGCAAGCTTTGAGCAGCTGATCCTGCCGTTCCCCTTGGGTAGTGTTTAGCAGCGCTGCGTGCGGGGTGGGCCTGGGGTGTGCGTGGTAGTGTGTGAGTGTGCACGGTGGGCCCCCGTGATTTTAATGCACTTTTTTCACTTTTTTACCGGTTAGAACTTGTTCCATACATGTGTGTTCTTTTTGGTACAATAAATTGATGTCTGCTCAGTATTTTGGTGGTTTCAGCCTATTTGCCAGGCCTACAGTTAACCAATTGTCGTATTTGTTTATTTTGAGCTCACGTAGGGGTTAGTAGGACGCCGCTGACTAATTGCGGCAGTGCAAAGGCCATATATTCCAAACTCTCTCCAGCCATTTTATGTGGTCTAGTCATTTACTATAGGACTTGGAAGTCCTATATTGATTGGTGTGAGGCTAGGGCCTTGCCTTGCAGGGTTTTTTCTATACCCAGGATTTTGGAGTTTCTTCAGCATAATCTGGATCTTGGGTTCCAGCTTAGTACTTTGAAAAGACAGGTTTCTGCTCTGTCGGTTTTCTTCGTCTTTTGCTTTACACCCGCTGGTTAAGACCTTTTTACAAGGGGTGGCGCATGTGCGGCCCCCTCGGAAGGCTGTAGTTCCTGTTTGGGATTTGAATTTGGTTCTTTCGGCTCTACAGCGTCCTCCTTTTGAGCCGCTACAGGATATTGCTCTTTCGGTTCTCACTCAGAAGGTTGCCTTCTTGGTGGCTATTACCTCTGTTCGGCGGGTCTCTTGAGTTGGCAGCCCTGTCGATTCAGGCCCCCTTACTTTGAGAGACGCCAGGATAAGGTGGTTTTTCGCTTTAAGCCGGATTTTCTTCCTAAGGTGGTTTCTGCTTTCCACCTCAATCAGGACATTGTTCTCCCTTCCTTGTGTCCTAAGCCTAACAATGACAAGGAGAGGGTTCTGCACAATTTGGATGTTGTTCGCTGTGTGAAGTACTATTTGGTGACTACTTCTTCCTTCCGCAAGACGGACTCCTTTTTCGTGGTGCCCTGCGGGCCCAGGAAAGGTTTGGCGCCTGCTAAGTCTACGATTAGCAAATGGATTCGTCAGGCCATTGTTGGGGCCTATTCTGCTAAGGGGAGGACTCCCCCTTTTAGGGTCACTGCGCACTCTACTCGTGCTGTTGGTGCATCCTGGGCTTTTCAGCACCAGGCTTCTGTTGAACAAGTTTGTAAGGCTGCTACTTGGTCTTCCGTTCATACCTTTTCCAAGTTTTACAAGGTTGATGTGCGGGCTTCAGCGGATGCTGTCTTTGGCCACAAGGTTCTGCAAGCTGCAGTGGTTTGAGTTGGTACATTCTTTACTGTTTCTGGTTCCCACCCATGACGGACACTGTGGAGTGTATGGCACTCTTAGAATAATACCGTTTTGTGAGTACTCTGGGGCTTTTATATGGTGAACCATTGGTTTTGATTGTTGCGGTTGTATTTGGTTCTTCCTGGTCCCTTTACTGCTTTTATACACTGGGGAATTGGTGGGAGGTCCCAGGTATATATGGACCGGGAGGGACTTTCTTTTTTGCATATTCATCTCTGCAGAAGTTCGCCCTCTACTGGAAATTACCCAGATGTCATGAAGAACGAAGTGGAGTGTATGGCACACTCATAATACCCGTTTTAAAGGGTAGTACTCACAAAACGGTATTTTCCCGTTCCAATGGGGCATGTGCAAGCTGTATCCCCGCTATCCCTCTAGCAAAGGCTTAGATGACGTGACGCCAGCATCGAGTGGATGAGCGGCTGCACATGCACCTTAGGACACGGAAGAGGTGAGTTGGCATTGGTGATCTTGGGGGTTTCACACAGCGGTGCACCCACGAACGGGGTGCCCCGGGGGAAAGGACCAGGATAGTCAAAATGCTGGGTTTTGGTCCACTTTAAGTGCCAGCTACAATCTCTACCGGCTGTGTTTGGTGCAGGACAAAGGATTAGAGGTAAATGAAGCAAAAAAAGAATTATTGTTTCAGAGTGTGAGTGCTGGGTGCAGCAGAGTCCTAATTCAGATAGTCATTACACTCATGTTCCAGTAAAGCCAGTAAGAGAATGCACCTTACAGGGTGCATGACACATAGAGAAAAAAAAATATCCTAGAGCAGCTGAATGCACAGGAAATGCAACACATCAGTAAAATGCACAGATAAACTACAGTTAAGCATTGGTAAGCATTGGCCATCTAGTGTCATAACTGTGAACTGCAATAAATCTAGCAAAGGTCACTCCAACAGTATAGACTAAGCTAGACGTCTGTATGCCCAACACCCCTTCTCAACAGCTGAGGCTTAGTCTGTGAAACTCATCTTCTTTGTAAGCCTCAAGTGTCTTTCAGCGGTCAGGTGCATGTTAAGGATATTTGCTGTCACATTGTCAGTAGGGCAATAAAGTAACTCAAGAAGCTCCTTTGCTTGAAGAAAGAAAGTGGAGCTTCACGTCAATGTGCTTGGGTCTCGAGCTAACTCCTTCCATCTGTGCAAGTATAAGGCATCCATGATTGTCCTCAAAGATTATAGCAAAGCTGATAGCTGATCAGTGTCCATTTTCTCTTCTGTTCTTAATTTCTCAATTGTCACCACATTGTCTCTCAGATATTCAACAAAAGTTATGCTGTTATTAATCTTAATCTAATTTGGGATTTAGGAATCTGTAACCCTTAGAGCAGACCTTCACCCTGAATAAGAGCATATCTTATATGTTTCCCACACCATGTACATACAGATTGCTCACATTAAAAATCATCCTACCTGCATCTACTGCATGTTATGAGCCTTTAAACATCCAAGATGGCGGCTCATGGGACATCAGGCAGACTGCAAACAGGAAGTGCCTTCTAATTGTGCTGCTCTGCATTCTGGGATTGCTGACCCTTTCCTGACCCCAGCTCTGCTCTGTCTGAGCAAAGCACAGCTATAACCCGCCCCCTGTACTTTATCCCACTCTCCTCTCCTCAGTAAGTGTCATGCTGCTGAGTCAAGATGGTGGCGCCCGTATCCTAAAGTCCTGAACAGAGTTGCAGCCCAGTGGGGGAAAGAATAATAAGTGACTAAAAACTTAATTTTAGATGCTGGGGAATCCTTTTATAAGGGTTTGGGCTTTTCAATAAATCATGGCGAAGGTCCAATTTAACATTGACACTGTATCCAAGAAAGACTCCATCAAATGCTCTGTTTTGGAGTTTGGTGTGTTTCGCCTCTGGAATTGAGATGAATGCGTTGCATTCAAAAAGTCTTAGGTGTTTTCTTTTCTTTCTTGTTCTTTTTTTTTTTTTTTTTTTATATTCTTTATTTAGATTTTGTTTCAAGAAGGAAAAGACAATACAGGGTAATTGACAACGCATACAATGCAGACACGCAAGCACATCAGATTGAATAATACCATTCTTGACAAATTAGGTATGCATATTACTGGCTTGTGTGGGCCGTCTAACAGAGGTGTGGGGTAAGGGGTATTAGGAGGGGGAGGGGATAGGGAGGGAGGGGCCCTTTCCTGAGGGCTCTGCACTAAGTCTCTGTGTCCTCAACTTTTCTCTGTGAGCTCGAGCTCGCCTTACTCCGGGCAGAATCATTATGTCCCTTATATGCCTACCCGTTCACCAGTTCCCGGAATTCGTTTGACTCCTCAAACATCAGCCACGGTAGCCATGTGTGCCAGAACTGTTCATCTCTATCATGTAGGGATAACATCATATCTTCCATTTCTTTAACATTCAAGACCTCCCTAACCCAATCGTTCACTGTCGGAGCTCTTTTCTGTTTCCAGAGCCGGGGTATCACCTGTTTGGCCGCGTTTAATAAATGTACTTGCAGGGATTTCTTGTAGGTACCCATTGATTGGTCTCCCAAGTGCAGCAAGAGCGACGCTGGGTCATCGCTGACCCCTGCTCCTGTGAGACCAGTGATCACTGGGATTATTTTCCCCCAGTATTCGTGGAGCAGTCTGCAACCCCAGAATATATGTAATAGCGTGCCCCTTTCCTCTCCACACCTCCAGCATAAAGGGTCTGCCGTGGGGAACATCTTACTGAGCCTGTCTGGCGTGTAATACCATCTCGTCAGCAACTTATAGTTGGCTTCTTGTATTTTAGTTGCAACTGAGGATTTATGGGCCAATGTTGCCAACCTCTCCCTCTGTTTTTCTGTGAAGTGTCTACCAAGGTCAGCCTCCCAGTCTCCCCAAAAGTCTGGAGGGGCCCTCTGCTCTCCCAAAAGAAGTGAATAGATCTGGGAAATCAAGTGCGAGCGGTCCAGCTCTCCCAGGCATATCCTCTCAAAAACCGTGGGGGGCCTGCACCTGTCTCGTCTGAAACCCAGTTGTGACAGGAAGAGTTGGAAGTGTATAAGAGTCCATGGGTCCAGATCACAGGCGGAATACCTGCCTCTCGGCTCTCCCAAGGGAGTCCACCCACCTGCAGTGATTAAGTCCCCACTTCTAAGGGAGGGCAAGTCTCCCCACCCTCTGAGACCTGCTCTAGAACAACTCATGGGTAGCAGCGGGTTGTTCATGAGTGGTACCAAGGGGGACGGCCAGGGTGATATCTCCTCCCGTTCTCTAGAACCCCGGAATGTGTCTAGGGTGGCTGCTATTGTGGGGTGTGATTTGAACCCGGCTCTGGCGATCTCTCTATTCCACAAGGCAGCATCCAAGGGAATTCCTGCCCCTGCTCTCTCCACCTTAACCCACCTTTTCGTCTCTTGGCACTGGTGCCATTCGCACATCCTCTGCAGATGGGATGCGATCCAATATCGTTTGATATCTGGGAGCGCCATCCCCCCCTGTTGTTTTGATCTGCATACAACCTGCATCCTTAGTCTGGGTTTCTTATTCTGCCAGATGAACTTCCTAAAGGCTTTATTCAAGTCCCTGAAGAAGTGCGCCGGCAATCTGATTGGGAGGGCCTGAAACAGAAACAGCAGCCTAGGTAATACCGACATTTTGATGATGTTCACCCTTCCCATCCATGAGAAAGTGGGCAGGTCCCATTTCTCCAGGTCTGCATGGATCTTCTGTGCTAGTGGGAGGAAATTCATGGCGTAAATGTTTGATAATTGGCCCGGTAGCTGTGTCCCCAGGTACGTGATTGCAGATTTTGCCCATTTAAAGGAAAAGGACTGTTGCAGGTTCCCTTTCATGTCCTCCCCAAGGGTCACACTCAGGGCCTCAGACTTCAAAGTTTATTTTATAAAAGGAGAGTCGGCCGTATATCTCGATCTCTCTCATCAATACCGGGAGGGAGACACAAGGGCTTGTGACGAACAATAAGAGATCGTCCACCTAGGCGGCTACCTTGTGTTTCCCGTCCGGAGTCTCAAGGCCACTAATGTCACCACTGCGTCGGACTCTGCACAGGAACGGCTCCATGGAGAGAGCAAAAAGTAGTGGGGATAGCGGGCACCCCTGCCGTGTCCCATTGCGAATGTGCACTGGATCGGACAGGAGGCCATTCACTCTGATCCTTGCTGAAGGGGCAGTGTAGAGTGCCCCTATGTATCATCTCATTACTTCTCCTAGGCCTATGTGTCGAATAGTCTCTCCCATAAATGACCAGTTAACCCTATCGAAGGCTTTTTCGGCATCAGTGGAAGGAAGCATTGTAGGGTTCCCCGATGATCTAGCCCCATGTATCATGTTGATAGCCCTGACTACATTGTCCCTGGCCTCTCTCCCCAAGACAAAATCCAGTCTGGTCAAGATGCACCACCTGGGCCACCACTGGCACTAGTCTGTTTGCTAGGACTTTCGCGAATAGTTTCAGTTCTGTATTAAGTAGGGAGATAGGCCTGTAGCTCTGACAATATAAAGGGTCTTTCCCCTGCTTATGGAGTACTGTAATATGGGCCTCTAAATCCCTTTCAGAGAATGCGCCCTGGGTTTCTGTGCTTACAATCGTGTTCCAGGCCCTGACCATACGTGGTCCCAGATCTGCTAGAAAGGATTTATAACATTTAACAGTGTAGCCATCAGGCCCTGGGGACTTCCCGGCCGGAGACTGCCTTACTGCCTCAGCCAGTTCTTCCAATGTGATGGGGGCTTCTAGAAATTCCGCCTCCTCCCTGGGGATCACTGGCATGCCCGAGTTTTCTATGTATTCCCTCTGTCTGTCCTGTTGGCCCCTGGCTCTGGAGCCTGATAGGTTATAAAGCCCCGAGTAGTATGATCTAAATGTATCTGCTATCGCCTCAGGTGAAAGCTGCTTTTTTGGGCTTTGTCCAGGATCCCTGCTATAAAATTTTGGGAACGCTGCTGCCTCAACGCCCAGGCGAGCAGGGTGCCGCTCTTGTTCCCATGTTAGTAGTAGGTTCTCCTGCATTTTTTAATTGTGAATTTGGCCTTATTCAGGAGGAGTGTGTTCAGGGCTTCCCGTGCCTGGATCAGCTCGCCGAGTCCCCTCACCGCCTCAGACTGCTTGTGTGACAACTCCAGGATTTTGACCCTCTCCAGGAGTTTCTCTAATTGGGCAGCCCCTTCCTTTTTTTTCCTTGTAGCGTGTTTGACCAGTAGGCCCCTGATCACGCTCTTGTGCGCTTCCCAAAGCATTAGTGGTGACACCTCCCCGTTGTCGTTTTCTCTGAAGTAGGCTTTAATGTCCTCCCCTATTTCCTTGGTAACCATCGCGTCTCGAAGGAGGGATTCGTTAAGTCTCCATGTCAGCAGGCGAGGGGGCCTATCTATTATGTCTAGATCTAAGTATATTGGGGCATGATCTGAAAAAGAGATCGGGTGCATTCCACCTCCCGTCACACTGCCCAGTAGACTATGCAAAATTAGCAAATAATCCTGGAGTATGTCCCGTGTGTCTTTGAGAAGAAGGAATAGTCCTTCACTGTGGGGCTAGCAATCCGCCACGCGTCCATCAGCTGCGCTTCATGCAATTTTTTCCTAAGTGTTCTAAAGGCCGACTGTGGGAGCGCAGATCTGCCTGTTGATGAGTCCATTAATGGCTCGATGGCTAGGTTGAGGTCCCCGCCCAGAATCACCTCCCCCTCTGCGAAACGTGACAACTGATCCAGGGCTTGGATGAGGAACTTGCATTGCCCCTGGTTTGGCGCGTATATTGAGGCCAGTGTATATTTCCTGCACCCCAGTAGGCCTTTGACCATAATAATCCTTCCTGCTTCATCCCCCCATTCCTCCTGCACTTCAAATGGGAGGGTTCTTGCGAGCATAATCGCCACGCCTTTCTTCTTCTTCCCCTCTGGCGCACAGCCAATGAATGCCCGAGGGAAATCCCTATTATTATTCAAGCGGGGTCATGCATACTTTTTAAAATATGTTTCTTGTATGAATGCTATCGTCGCTTTCTGTCTTCTCAATTCCTGCCTAAGGATGGTTCTTTTCTCAGGGGAGTTAAGGCCTTTGGCGTTCAGAGACACCACCCTCATGGTACCCATCCCAACTCCCTTGGGGGGCATCCACCAGTGGTTAGGTGTTCTTTTCACTGATTGGATTGGGTTCTGGGACCTTATATTGTCAGGGGGGCCCCAAAACCTTGATAGAAGAGGGGAAGGAAACAGGCACCACAAGGGGGGGTGGGATGAGGGGAGGGATCGGTTAGGGGTGGAAGGATCGGGTAGTGTTCAGGTGTGAAACTGACAGTAAGTCAACTGGTGCTGGTTAACTATAAGTACCAGATATCGCGCCTTTTGTCGCAAAGGGGTGGGTAAATAACCCCAACCTCTTCAGGCTAAAAGTAGCCTCTCTCTCCCGTCTGGGAGGTCCAAAGGGCTTCCCAGAGGGGTGCGCCAAGCACTGGGGGAAGTGGGGGACTGGACAAACGTTCGGTGTGGGGGAGATGCACCAAGGCTGCTATTAACTGGAGGACCACAATACGACTCAATTGCTCAACATTTGGTCTAAAACACATAACATTAACTGCAATTTTAACTTTAACTGGTAACCAACAACCAGGCCGCCCGCAACAGGCCAGTCGGCCAGGTCGACCTCCCGTGCCCCCACCCCCCCACCACCAGCCCCACGCCACCGTCAGGCAGCCACGCCGATGCGAGCAGTTCGAACCATGCCATTGTGTATGAGCGGGGGAGGGAGGGGCCCGGGGCGCCACGTATCACCCATATGAGGAACGTCACCAACCCCTTCCATGTTTAATCTACAAACCGTTGGCTGCCCCCGGCCCGGGTCACCCCGCCCGCCACCAGCCCGGCCCCAGTTTGTGCCAAGGCCTTGCGGACAGGGGAGGGGCTCGGGCCCGACCCCGCACGCGGACCACCCCAGTCCATCCGCCAACTAACCGTAGAATGTTCAGACCTTACATTCGGCGACCTCTTCCTCCTCTTCGGCCACCTCGGGGGGCGCCCCCCTGCCGTTGCGGGAGACGTCCTGTGTACACATCCAGCTCTGGTGCTGTCCAGTCGGGGATGTCGACCGCATCGGCCTCCAAGAAGTGGAATAAGTCTGGGAGCTGGCCCGGGGACTTCAGAACAAAGTTGCTCCCATTTCTCCGAACTATCAGCTGGAACGGGTGACCCCATCTATATGCTGCTCCTCGTCGCTGTACCATCTCCAGGAGAGGCTTCAGGAGTCTGCGCATGTGCAGGGTTCGCCTGGATAGATCTTGGAGGATGATCACCTGCGATCCCCGAAACGCGATGGGACCCCTTTCCCAGGCTCGCCAGATTAGGTCTTCTTTTATTTTAAAAAAGTGGACTCTGCAGATGTCTCTAGGTCTATCACCTTCCTGGGGACGGGCTCCTAGAGCTCTGTGGACCCGATCCAGCTCAATATGGTTTGTGTCGGGCAGATCGAGAAGAGAGTTGAAGATGGACATCACGGTTCGTGCTAGCTCTTGGCCGCCCACTGACTCCGGGACACCTCGGAGGCTGAGATTGTTCCTGCAACTCCTGTTCTCTGCATCGTCGTGGGCAAGATACAGATTGGAGAATTGTCTCCCATTGGATTCCTGCTGCCGCTCCAGTGCCGTCACTCGTTCTTCCAGGGCCCTCTGCGAAGTTTCCACTCCGTCTACTCATAGAAACATAGAAACATAGAAGGTTGACGGCAGAAGGAGACCATACGGTCCATCTAGTCTGCCCTTATGTGTATACTGTATGTACTCTTTATCTTAGGATAGATGTGTGCTTATCCCAGGCATGTTTAAATTCAGTGACTGTTGATGTTTCAACTACCTCTGCTGGAAGTTTGTTCCAAGCACCTACTACTCTTTCTGTAAAATAATATTTTCCAACATTGCTCCTGATCTTCCCCCCGACTAGCTTCAGGTTGTGCCCCCTTGTTCTGTCGTTAAGTTTCTTCTTAAAAACACTTCCCTCCTGAACCTTATTCAATCCTTTCACATATTTAAAGGTCTCAATCATGTCCCCCCTCTCCCTTCTTTCCTCCAGACTGTACAAATTAAGTTCTTTAAGTCTCTCCTGATAAGTTTTAAGTTTAAGTCCTTCCACCATTTTCTTTGCCCGCCTTTGGACACGTTCTATTTGAATAATGTCTTTTTGCAGGTAAGGTCTCCAGAACTGCACACAGTATTCTAGCTGTGGCCTTACCAGGGCTCTATACAGCGGCATCACAACCTCCCTCTTCCTACTGGTGATGCCTCGAGCTATGCAGCCGAGCATCCTGCTTGCTTTTCCCACTGCCTGGCTACACTGTCCACTCATCTTGCAGCTATCAGTAATCAGTACCCCTAAATCTCTCTCCTCCGAGGTCCTGGCTAACACAGTACTGCCCATACGGTACTCAGAGCAGGGATTCCTTCTACCCAAGTGCATGATTTTACATTTAGAGACATTAAACTCTAGTTTCCACAGTTTTGACCATCTATCCAGTAAAGCTAAATCATTTTCCATGTTGCAGACACCTCCAGGAATATCCACCCTATTACTAACCTTTGTATCATCAGCAAACAGACAAACTTTTCCTACCAAGCCTTCTCCTATGTCACTTACAAATATATTAAAAAGAATGGGGCCCAGGACAGAGCCCTGCGGCATACCACTTGTAACTCGCCTTTGTTCAGATTGCACGCCATTTACAACAACGCTCTGATACCGATCCCTCAGCCAACTGGAAATCCACTGAACTATCCAGGGATTGAGTCCTACCTTCAATAACTTATCTATGAGCTCCTTATGTGGTACTCTCTGGGTGACCACCGCTACTGAACCCTGCAGGGACGCGAGCTCTCTTTTTATTGTTCCCTCCATTCTAGAGACATAGCCATCAAAGTCATTTAGCGTAGGCAAGCCCCGTTAGAGCTTCCTTGATATTGACCTTTACCGCTTCTGCTATGGACTGAGATAAAAGGTCTAGGGAGATTGCAGGGCTCGGACTTCGTCTACATATGGGGCCTCGGCTACCGTGCCCCATCCGCCATCCACCGTGCTGCGGGGACAGGCACCTATCTTCCCGTGTTTCCACGCTTGAGAGCTGCTTATCCTGGGGGGAGCATACCTCCATGTCCTCTTCTGGCCGTGCATACTGTTGGAAGGTGCTATTCCCCGCCCGCCACTCCTGTGCCTTTTCGTGATCCCCCAGGGGTGTACAGATCAAGACTGGGCTGTGGGGAAGCTCCACTATCTGGCCCGGTTCTGGGCCCGTTGGGGGCGAAGGGGAGCCCGAGAATATGCTGCCACACGGGGAGCCTGTCGGTCTCTCCAGCGGGGAATCATTTCCATTCTGGGGGGGGGGGGGGTCAGGCGGGCAGATGGAGCCCCTTTTGCCTTCTGGGGAGTCCGGGCAATAGGGGGTCGTTTCATGTGTGGTCCGCTGCTGCGATGTTGCTGCTGGAGAGGTTGGGCTTAATATTTCAGCTCTCCTGCCCCACCCCCCAGCTGGCACAGCCCCACCCCTCTGTGGGTGCCCTTGGTTCTCTCCCGGGGCCCAGGGGTAATTCACTAACCTGGATGCCACCGGGTGTTCCTCCCCGCCAGTCCGACTCCTTATGCACCTGTGCTGTGATGGTGCATGAGTGCTCCCTGACAGTCTGACGGCCGTCCTCTATCAGCTGCTTCCCGGCCGCCTGTCTGGGCTCCTGCTTATCAGGCCAGTCTGTCTCTTCCGCTCCAGGCCCTCCCCCACGCTTGCTGGTGGCTGCTCCTCTGCCCTCCCCCGCTCCTCGGCCGCGACCGCCGCCATCTTGGATTTTGTGGCGTGATCTTCTTCTCCCCTCTTGCAGGGAAAAATGTAGGTAAGACGCGCCCTCCGCCCCTCCGAGCCGCCCCGTGGCCTCTCCCCCACCTGGGCATGCGTTTGTGCCAGTCGCCTTGTGGGTCCCTATCTCCTGGCTGAAGCGTGCATAGCTCCCTCACTGTGCTGCCTCACGCTTCCATGGCAAGCCACGCCCCCCTTGTTCTTTTCTTATTGGTTTCATATTGTGCTACAGTTCATATGGAGTTTTCTCCACTGTTCTAGAAAATAAACAAATAAGTGGCTGCCTCACCACAATTTTTTTGTGGTAGTCCAGAGTCTGTCAGCATATATCTGATCACTTCAGTCAGAGTTCTGTTTTCTTTCAGCTACCCCATTTTGCTCTGTTGTGTATGGTACTGTCTTTTGATGGACCATTCTATTCTGCTTTAAGTACTTTTGTACTTAGTGTACAAGAATTCACCTTCTATAGGTTTTCTATGGCTTGTTGCTTGCCTTTACTACTTAGGCCTGTGTCAAGAACGTCACTCTTGTGTTGCATTAGATAAGTGACTGTGTATCTTGGATAGTCATCTATGAAAGACACTATAGGGTCAGGTGGAGCGCAAATGATTCTGCAGGCGCCTAGTCACATGATTCATGGCTGCGTGGGCACATGTGCGAAATGTGCCCAAATGGTAAGCCCAAGGGAGAAGTGCAAGTAGCGTCTTCTAGTGCCAATTTCCACCTTCCGCAATTAAAATCTACTGTTGAAGTGCTAATGGCCCTGCCCCTGCGCATTTGATTGGCTTAACTGCTCCCGATGATCCCCCATGTTTCTACCCTTTCCTTTACTGTTTCTCCATAGCGATTTGATCTCTCCAGATTCTGTGGTTTCTGAAATGTGTGTTTTAGGGGTGTGTTTTTGAGCGATATTCTGATTCCAGTTAAGCCTTAAAGCAGAACTTAAGTACCCAATTAACCCCGCTTCGACCCTGCCATGCTACCCTGTAGCTGAGACAAGGCAGGGGGGTTGCAAAAAAAAGAGCCTTACCTTATACTCGGGCTGCTCCCCCAGTCTCTGTGCGGCCGCTGCCACGATCAATGCAAAGCCGCATCCCCTGGGTCCGTTCCCACTCCCGCCGCCCATTCACTTGAAGCGGCGGACGGGAGCATGCACAAAGTCGGGTAATGCGGCTCTGTGTTGTCATTCAAGATAGTGGCGCCCAGGGTCCATGGATAAGGTGTGTGTGTGTGTTTTTTTTTTTTTTTTTAGCGTGCCAGGGCAGGAGGGTTACTTAGTGACTGAAGTTCAGCTTTAATGTTCTTTTGCCTAATGTTTTTTCCCAGCTGTTCTCTTTAACCCTACCCTGTTTGGTTTGCATTTTAATGCTAAATAATTTAACTTTGATTTAACTTTTTTGTCTTTGCTTTAACCCTTTAAGTGCCAGACTACGTTTCACTATTTTGCGCTACACATTTTCAACCTTGATTTTTGAAGGGATTTCCCAGGAAAATTATATATTGTTTTTTTCAGCAGAGTCTGGCTTCAACATGAATGTCTTGTATGGCCTTTTTTAGCGGATTCTCAATACTTTTGGGTGAAATATGTGCAAAAAAAATGTAAAAAATCTATTTTTTGCAATTTGTAGTGTTTTTTTGTAATAAAAAATGTAAGTTTTTTTTTAAGTTTGTTTTTTGTGAAACCCCAATTTTTCCCGGTCACAGCGGTACCACATATGTATTGGTAGACGCCCTTTCCTGCCCAGGCGACTCCCCCAAACTGAAACAGAGCTTTAGGAGATTTTCAGATAAAATACAACTGTGATATGCGATATGCGCACCTTGCAGTTTTTCCAGAAAAACAACCCTTTACATTTGAAATACCCCCCACAAACTATATATTCTCTGGAATTACACATCTCAAGTTTTCTAGGCGTACCAGGCTTGTTGATGTGGGCATAGCTTTCTGGAAGTAATGCCTCAATCAATTCTTTGGTTGCACAGAGTTTCCCTAAAAAAGAATAAAAAGGAAGAATCAAAGCCACATTTTCCTAAAAAATAAAAAATTATATGCAAACAAGAAAAAACAAGTAAAATCTGAAAAAGCAACATCCCCCGAAGAGAACAATACCCAGCATGCATAGCTACTGTCAAGGGAAGAGTTGGCAAACACCCCAAAGTAAAGCATGTGCGTAACAGTAATTTTACTTGAAAATTTCAGCTCTGCAGACAAAGTGCGCTCCTTGCAATTTTTCAACCAAAACAACCTTTTACATTTGGAATATATTTCCTGAAAGTACACATGTTAAGCTTTCTAAGCGTACCCAGCTTGTTGTAGTGGGCTCATCTTTCTGGAAGTAATCCCTCGAAGAATTCTAAGGTTGCACAGGGTTTCACAAAAAAAAATGTATAAAAAAGCTGAATAAAAAACATGTTTTCCTAATCAATATGCAAACAAGAAAAAATAACTAAATCTGAAAGCGCAAGGTCTCCCAAGCAGAACAATACCCAACATGCATAGGTACTATTAACCCTTTTAATTGCCAGCCTACTTGAAGTTTTGTCACCCTCTGTTGACAGGTAGTTTTTCCCCATTTTGCACCATGTTTAACCGTGATTTTTGCCGGAATTTCCAGGAAAATTATATATTTATTTTTTTGCAGTAGAGTTTAAGCTTTGACATGAAATGTCTTGTTTGTAATTTTCTACTGTTTTTTTTTTTTTATATTTTTGCTTAAAAAAACAAATATTTTTTTTTTTTTAGACAATTGTCTCCTTTATTTTAAATAAAACATTTGTTTTATTAATGAAAACCATATTGCATGTGAAAGCCCTCTCGATTACAACGGTACCACATATGTATCGGTAGCCCCCCATTCTTGCCCAGGAGACCCCCAAACTGAAAAGCGCACTTTATAACATTTACAAATAAAAATACCATTTTGTGAATACTCACCTGTAAAATGGGTATTATGTCACACACCCCGCTTCAAGAAATTCATAACGTGTGGGTAATACTGACCTGTAGAGGGCGATATGCAGAGATGCCAGGAAAAAAGAGAGCCCCTCCCGGTCCATAAATACCTGGGACCTCCCACTCATTACCCAGTATAAGAACAGCAGTAAGGTAAGGGACCAGGAAGAGCCCAACACAAAGCATAACAACGCAAAGTTCACCATATAAAGGATCCAGAATACAAAAGGGCAGGGTGAAGCGGGGTGTGTGACATACTTATAATACCCATTTTACAGGTGAGTATTCACAAAATGGTATTATTCTAAGTATGTCACACACCCCGCTTCAAGAAATTCATAACGTGTGGGACATCCAACAGCAGTGTCCATAAAGGGCGGAGATCCAAAACAAGGCAACAAGGCACAACTTAAATCACTGCAGCTTGCAGAACTTTGCGGCCAAACACAGCATCCGCTGAGGCCCGAACATCAACCTTGTAAAACTTGGAAAAAGTGTGAACAGAAGACCAAGTAGCAGCCTTACGAACTTGCTCAACAGAGGCCTGGTGCTGAAAAGCCCAGGACGCGCCAACCGCACGAGTAGAATGAGCAGTAACACGAAAAAATGGGGAACCTTCCCTTTGGCAGAATAGGCCCCAACTATGGTCTGACGGATCCATTTACTAATGGAAGACTTGGCAGGCGCCAAGCCTTTTCGGGGCCCGGAGGGCACCACAAAAAAGGCATCCGTCTTACGAAAGGAAGACTTTACCTCCAAATAATACTTCACAACACGAACCACATCCAAAGAATGCAGGGCCCTCTCCTTGTCATTGCTGGGATTAGGACACAGAGAGGGCAGAACAATGTCTTGGTTTAGGTGAAAGGCAGAAACAACCTTAGGAAGGAAATCGGACTTGAAATGAAAAACCACCTTGTCCTGATGCCCCTCAAAGTACGGGGCTTGAATGGACAAAGCCGCCAACTCAGAGACACGCCTAACCGAAGTAATGGCTACCAAAAAGGCCACCTTCTGTGTAAGTGAAGACAAGGCAATATCATTCAAGGGCTCAAAAGGAGAATCCTGAAGAGCAGAAAGAACCAAATTCAAATCCCAAACAGGGAGCAAAGGTTTTCGAGGAGGCCGCACGTGCGTGACTCCCTGGAAAAAAGTCTTAACCAAAGGATGTAGGGCAAATGACCTTTTGAAAGAACACCGCCAGGGCAGAAACCTGTCCCTTCAGAGTACTAAGCTGGAGCCCCAGGTCCAGACCATGTTGAAGAAACTCCAG
This sequence comes from Gastrophryne carolinensis, assembly GCA_027917425.1. Lineage (NCBI taxonomy): Eukaryota > Metazoa > Chordata > Amphibia > Anura > Microhylidae > Gastrophryne > Gastrophryne carolinensis. The sequence goes on along the minus strand of CM051243.1, from coordinate 122,979,161 downwards.
GATTCTGGAGATGGAAAATTCCCTACAAGGCAACGCCCTGATCTCACACCAATCAATATAAGACCTCCAAGTCCTATAGTAGATATTGGAGGAAGACCGCTTCCTAGCACTAATGAGAGTTCGAATCACAGCATCGGAAAGACCTTCCTCCTTCAAGATGGAGGTTTCAGCAGCCACGCCGTCAAAGCCAGCGTTGGTAAATTGGGATAACGTAGTTGACCCTGGGTGAGCAGATCCGGCAGCAGGGGCAGAACGAACTGATCCTCTGCTAACCTTACCACATCTGCGAATCAAACCTGTCTTGGCCACCTTGGAGCCACCAGAATTGCTGACGCACCCTCCAGGGCCAGCTTGCGCACCACTCTGGCCACCAAGGGAAACATGGGGAACAGATACAGAAACCCCAGATCCCTCCAGTTCAGAGACATGGCATCCACTGCCAGAGCCAGTGGATCCCGTGAGAGAGAGACAAATGTCGGAAGTTTGTGATTGTGACGAGAGGCAAAGAGGTCCACCACCGGGGACCCCCACCTGAGACAAATCAAGCTAAACACTTTGGGGCTGAGAGACCATTCCCCCCGGCGAGCTGAGAACCTGCTCAGAGAGTCCGCCTCCGTGTTCTCCGCTCCCGGAATGTAAACTGCTGAAATGCACGGGACGTGGGTCTCCGCCCAGGCCAGAATCAAAGACACTTCCTTGAGGGCACTCCTGCTGCGAGTCCCTCCCTGGTGATTGATGTAGGCGACCGCCGTCCGATTGTCCGACCGGACTTGAACCGGCAATCCTTGCAACTGATGAGTCAAGTGAAACAGAACCATCCTGATGGCCCTCAATTCCAGAACATTGATGGACTCGTGAGCCTCCTGAGGCCCCCACAGTCCCTGAAACTGACGATCCTTCCAGAACCCCCCCATCCTGATAGACTGGCATCCGTGGTGACCGTCTCCCAACAAGGGTCCAGAAAGGATCTGCCCCTCGACAGATTGATTGGATCCAGCCACCACTGAAGGGAGCACCGAACTCGGGGGGGGTCATCAGAAAGGACTGATCCAACGACAGTGGCGACCCGTCCCAGGCCGCCAACAGATGGAGCTGGAGTGTCCTTGTGTGGAACTGAGCAAAGGGAACCGCTTCGAAGGAGGCTACCATCAATCCCACCAGCCTCATCCCCAGTCTGATGGCCGGACGAGGGATAGACAGGAAGAGTCGAACCAACTCCTGAATCAAGAGAACCTTGGACTGAGGAAGAAACACCCTGGCCTGGGAAGTATCCAGGGACATTCCCAGAAAAGACACTAACCTGGACGGAGAAAGGGAGGACTTGGGGTAGTTGATCACCCACCCGAATCTCTCCAGAGTAGACACCACAGTTCTGGTGTCCAATACCACTTGGCTGAAGGAAGATGCCATAATGAGAAGGTCGTCCAGATAAAGGACAATGCGAATACCCTGGGCTCTGAGGAGAGCCATCACCCCGGCCAGCACCTTGGTGAAAACCCTTGGAGCCGAGGTAAGACCGAAAGAAGTGCCACAAACTGAAAATGCCTATCCTCCACCACGAACCTGAGAAATCTCTGGTGCGCTGGAAAAATCGGCACATGCAGATAGGCGTCCTTGATGTCTACGGACGTCAGAAAGTCCCCCTGCCGAAGAGAATGGATAGCTGAACGCAGCGTTTCCATGCAAAATTTCTGCGGACGGACGAACCTGTTGAGGATCTTTAGATCTAGAATGGGTCGAACCGAGCCGTCCTTCTTGGGCACCGTGAACAGATTGGAATAAAAGCCCCGACCCCTGTCTGAGGGGGGCACTGGGCAAATAACTGCCATATCCAACAGACTCTTTACTGCCGCCTGGAGCTTCTGCGCGGCCAGAAGGTCCGAAGGCACCCGAGACCTGAGGAATCTGGGAGGGGGCCGGAGCTCGAACTCCAGCTTGTAGCCGGACGTCACCACTTCCCGGATCCATCTGTCCGAGACCTCCCGGTCCCAAGCCTGGGAGAAGTGTTGCAGCCGTCCCCCCACCCACATGGGTGAGGGCGCCCCCTCATTGCTGAGCTGGCTTGGCAGCGGGTTTGGGCTTAGAGCCCCAGCTGTATCCTGGGCGGGCACGTCCTCTGCCCCTGTTCCAGGAATCTCCTCTGGCTGCGGGAAAAACAATTCCTCTGCCAGCTCTAGCCCCACGAAAGGAAGGAGCAAAGGAACCCGCCCCCCGAAAGGGACGACGCTGTTTTTTGTGTTGAGGTAACTTACCACCCTTGGCAACTGAATCCAACTTCTCACCAAAGAGCCGTAATCCCACAAAGGGAAGAGCGGTCAGCGACTGTAGCGATAACCTTTATCGCCGGAGGGCTTCCCCGCCAGAGACGTCCTTTTCCCAATGGTGAGAGGTGCTGCAGGAATCCCAGAGTCATCCGTGAGAGAAACAGGAACAGCCCTTACAAGGGCTAGGGAATTGTAATATAGCGTTTCCCCCAATAAGAGACAGAACTCAGTATTGAGGGTGAAGATGAACTTCCTTTATTAGTGCCACCCTGTGCCTTATATGCAAGTCTCCATGCAAGGGGACCTCCCCCGTGGACCTGATGGAGCACTGCATGACAAACGCACAGACCAATGGGAGCAGGACACACAATCCCTCAACTCTGCCGGTAACGCAATCAGTAGAACAATAGCAGTATGTAACACAATCATCAATACAATGACAGTCTGTAACGTAATCAATAGCACAATGACAATAGCAGTCTGTAACACAATCATCAATACAATGACAGTCTGTAACGTAATCAATAGCACAATGACATTGCCTGTGACATGCTCAAGAAAATGGAAGTAATGAGTCAATGCAAAAGTCCAAGGGCAGAAACAGGGCCTTTCAAATCCAAAAGGCATAGAGTCTGTCACAATGCCCCCTTTTTGTGGAACACCCGGCAGCCCCGGATTGACCCTGTTCGGGTTAACGTGGGGCTGTCCGGACTCTTGTTATGGGCAGAATTCTGTGTAAGGACAAGTCTGCAAATAGTGAGTAACAGGACTAAACATTGACGTGGGCTGTACATAGGAATCGGTCATGGGTGGGGTCCAAACACTGGGATATTGTGGCGTTGGTGAGTTCAGCACCAAAGTCCTTGGTTGGATGTGTGCATAGGTGCTTTGCTTTCTTATAGCTGGTCCAAGTTTCAATCTCTTTCCATGGAAGCTGATCGGAGAATCCACAATCTTCTGCACATCTACATCATCGTAAAAGGAGACAAAACCATAACCCTTAGAAATGCCAGAGGCATCCCTAATAATTTTGACATTCTTTACAGCGCCATACTTTGAAAAAAACATCCTTAATTTCAGGCTGATCAATCCGACGGTCAATGCCCCCAACAAAAATAGTGTTTGGCATAAATTTCCCATCTGGAAGGACGTAACCTGATGGCTGATCCTCTCCTTGGCTTCTTGTAACAGACATGACGTGATGCAGACGAAACCCCTGGGTCTCCCCGACCATTGGACTGGAGTCGGCAGCCCCGGCTGGAGCCCGGGTTGTAACAGGGTTGATGCTGGCTGGCCCAGGGGTAGCATAGGCAGAATTCATTGGTCCTAGATAATTTCCCAATAGTACTTCTGCGGGTAAGTTGTCCATAAGTCCCACATGTACCCTGCCGGATCCAGCGCCCCAGTCAAGATGTACTCGGGCGGTGGGGAGTCGAGACACAGCTCCTCCCGCCACCCTTACTGCAACGGTGTGTCCGGTGCGGTCTTTGTTCTTGACCAAATGAGGTTGGAGCAAGGTAAGTGTGGCTCCGGTGTCGCGTAATCCTTGCGCGGTGCGCCCATTGTCTCGTACCTCCTGGCGATGGTGCTGTCGGTTGTCTTGGATGGGCGCTTGTATGGGATCAGCTTCATACAGTACCCCCAGGTACTCTTCCGAACTGCTGTCAACTTCCAAACAGTGTGCCGCAGGAGTACAGGAGGTGGAAGATTGTTTTTGCCTCCACGTGTTTCGGGGAGGCTCTAGGGCGCAATCCCTGCGATAATGTCCCCGTTGTTTGCAACAATGGCACTGAACTGTGGAGAGGTTCGGTTGCTGCGCTGGCCTATGTGGCCCAGAGTAACGAGTTGGCGCTGAAGCCACAGGTGCTTGAAATTTGATAGGAGGTGGTGGTTTTGGACCGGACTGTCCTGTCCGGCGGGCATCGGTGTACTCGTCGGCTAGACGAGCAGCCTCAGGTAGCGTTAGAGGCCTCCGGTCACGTACCCACTCTCTTAGCTCTGGTTGCAGGGCATTGAGAAAATGTTCTAGTAAAAACAACTGTAGTACCTCAGCGGTTGTGGCTTGGCATCCAGTGACCCAATGTGATGCTGTACGATGGAGGCGACATGCCCACTCCGTGTAAGAATCCCCTCCCTTCTTTTGGGATTCCCGGAATCGTCGCCTGTAGGCTTCCGAGGTGACAGCGTACCGGGCTAACAAAGCCTCCTTTACCAGATGGTAGTGTGGTAAGTCCGCATCAGGGATGGCCCGGAAAGCATCGGAAGCTTTCCCAGATAGTTTCCCTGATAATATGGTGACCCATTCCTCCGTGGGTACCCGGTGTAAAGCGCACTGCCGTTCAAAATTGGTCAAAAATCCGTCAATCTCGTCATCACTTTTCTGAAAGGACTTAAATGCTGCAAATGGAATCTTTCTCCCCCCAGTGTAACTGAGGCTGAGAGGCTGCTGGGTTGAAAGTCAACGATCTTCCCTTCGCTTACTGGCCTCTGCCTCCGCTGTGGCGAAGACTCGGTCGATCAGTTCCTGTGATGGATTCGGGCCATAGACCGACAATCTGTTCCGAACCGTTTGAACGAGAGCAGCGTCTTCATCGGCCTCTATATTGGTTTCGGTCCTCACTGCTGCACGATCCATTTCGATCAGCTCGGCTATCAGTTCCTGACGTGGGCGGTTGCTAGCTGACCTTCCCCGGCTCTTGAGTAGATCCTTCAGGGTCAGCCTTTTCAACTTGTCATACTGACTCTCCATCAGGGTAGCACTCTCTCTGGGTAGAAAGGACCATCCCGCCGCTTGCCACCAATTGTAGCGATAACCTTTATTGCCGGAGGGCTTCCCCGCCAGAGATGTCCTTTTCCCAATGGTGAGAGGTGCTGCAGGAATCCCAGAGTCATCCGTGAGGGAAACAGGAACAGCCCTTACAAGGGCTAAGGAATTGTAATATAGCGTTTCCCCCAATAAGAGACAGAACTCAGTATTGAGGGTGAAGATGAACTTCCTTTTATTAGTGCCACCCTGTGCCTTATATGCAGGTCTCCATGCAAGGGGACCTCCCCCGTGGACCTGATGGAGAACTGCATGACAAACGCACAGACCAATGGGAGCAGGACACACAATCCCTCAACTCTGCCGGTAACGCAATCAGTAGAACAATAGCCGTCTGTAACACAATCCATCAATACAATGACAGTCTGTAACGTAATCAATAGCACAATGACATTGTCTGTGACATGCTCAAGACAGCTTCCTCTCTCCTCCTTCTGAGGAAACGGGCTCAGAGAAAAGCACCTCAGCGGTGCCTGTGACACAGGGGCGGGCCGCAGCGCTGGAAAGCCCGGCCCCGCCCCCAAGAGTGAAAGCGTGAGGGGAGAAGCACCCCTCCGCCATGACAATGCAAAAAGGCCGGCACCGCAGCCATGTGCGGCCGCGGCGCCGGTCTCAGAAGAGACAGAAGGAGGGGAGCGGGCCGTGGCTTTGACCCTGACGCCCGGCCCCGCTCCTCGCTCAGAATCCAAGCCGCATCAGCGCCAAATAGAAGGGTGGGGGCCGCGGCTCGCGCCTAAAGCCCGGCCCCGCCCCTTTTACCTCAGGGAGAAAGCCTGCATAAAAATGGCGGCCACAGCGCCGTTTTGATAGAGAAATACATGCTGTTATGAAGTAATAAATAAGTTAATAACTATTGGGAGGATAATTTAATAAATTAATACATTAAAACATTAAGAATTAATGATTACAAAATTTGGACCTAACACCGAATAAGGGGCCCTGCTCCTACCCTCCGCTATCCCGCTAGAGAGAGGGGCATTACCCAAAGGGGGGGGGGCACCCAAAGTGTAAGGCCAAGGGACGGGGCATCCCAAACCGGGGTCACCGTCCCGGATGACTGCCTACCCTCTTATATAGGGTCTCACGGGAGAGCATTTGCTCTTAAGCACCAAGGGTGCTTTTCTACCCTCACCCGGACCGTCATCCTAGGCTGGGAGGCATGAGGTAACAGAAAAAAAAGATCCAGGCGGAAATAGATAACTAAAGGGCCGGGAGTCATCCCGGCTACCTGAAATCCCCCTGTGCAAGGAGGAGACCACATCTTCTGACTTGCTCGCCGTCTGCAGAGATGAAGACTGGGTAATGAGTGGGAGGTCCCAGGTATTTATGGACCGGGAGGGGCTCTCTTTTTTCCTGGCATCTCTGCATATCGCCCTCTACAGGTCAGTATTACCCACACGTTATGAATTTCTTGAAGCGGGGTGTGTGACATACTTAGAATATACTACTATCCACACTATGAACATAAGGGGTTAATTTAAAAAAAAAATGACATAGAGTCCCCCTTACCCATCATAACCAGCCGGGACCAGCTATGGGGGCTTGTAGGAACAGGGCGAAGGGGCCAGTTTTGGTGGCCCCCAACCCTGCCGCTACAAGTTCCGTGGGCCGGGCTCTTCTGCTAGCCGCAGGTGACTTGCCAGACCCCAGCCTTGTGAACTGGTATAGGGGTCTCATGGATCCCTTACCTGTTCACAAGGGGTTAACAGTAAAAAATAAAACGCACACACAAAAGAGACATTTTTTATTATTTTTTTTTTTTTTACTTTACTCACCTTTTTCTGCTGTCCCCCGGCAATCATGTCCCACGACGCTCCGATGACAGATGCAGGTGATCAGTGGAGTTGGGCTGGGGGGGCAGATTTTTTTTCTGTGGGGGTTTAACGTCAGCTACGTGAGACTCACGTAGCTGGCACTAAAAGGACTAACCCTTTTAGTGCCAGCTACGTGAGTCTTTCGTAGCTGACTTTAACCCCCCCCCCCAGAAAAAAAGTATAAAAGTAAAAAACTCACCTGACCCCACGTTGGATCGGGCCAAGTCTTCTCTTCACCTGGGGTCAACCGATCCTCCCCCAGGGGCCAGGTCTTCTCTTCACCCGGGGGGCATCCGATCCTCCCCCGGGGCTCTTCTCGCTTGAGGAGGGCGCCCAAAATAGCGCCCCCCCGTTTCAGGCCAGGTCTCCGCTTCACCGGGGGGGCCTCCGATCGCCCCCCCGGGCTCTTCCGTAGTGAGGAGAGGGCGAGAAATTGCTCTCACTTCCTGTGTGCTTTGTGGGTGGGGCGAGTGACATCATTATGACCTTGCATCTGAGCCGAGAAGCTAAGTAGATGCGGGTGTTCAGAGGAGGAAAATTGGAGAGGGGGCGAGATGGCTCTGATATCTGTCCCCCCAGCCCTCCTCCACTGATCACCCGCAGCTGTCATCAGAGCTTCGTGGGACAGCAGAGGATCGGAGGTGATTAAAGAAAAAAAAGAAAACTAATAAATGTCTATTCTAAGTATGTCACACACCCCGCTTCAGATAGTCATTACACTTGGGTTATACTGACCTGTAGATGGCGATCTTGCAGAGATGTCAATAAAAAAAGGAAGGCCCTCCCAGTCCATAAATACCTGGTACCTCACACTCATTCCTCAGTCTTTCATCTCTGCAGGCGGCGAGCAAGTCAGAAGATGGTTGTCTCCTCCTTGCAAGGTAGCCGGGTTGACCCCCGGCCCTCTATTTGATCTATTTCTGCCCGGATTCTTTTATTGTTTTTACTTGCCTCCCAGCCTAGGCTGCTGGTCCGGGTAAGGGTAGATGGCACCCTAGGTGCTTAGGAGCTACGCTCCTCCGTGAGACCCCATAACAAGGGGTAGGCGGTTAACCGGGTTGGTGACCCCGGTTTGGGATGCCCCGTCCCTTGGCCTTCCACCCTAGCGTGGATTCCCCCTCTCCCGGATACCCTTGGGGGGGGGGCCTTGCCCCTGGTAGATTTTAATCCTTTATTGTATGTGTGTGTGGGTGCGTGTTTGATTACTGTAGCATGCGGGTTGTGATTTCATATCCCACTCCTTTACAATTTACATTACGCGGTACTTAGACCGGTTCCGGCGGTCCCGCGGCGCCGGCCTCTGTGGTCTGCCATGGCGGTGGGGGAGCTTCTTCCCCTCAGAGCAGGGGGCGGGGCCAGGCGTTCGCCGATCGCCTACGGCCCGCCCCCGTGCTGCGGGCGCCGCTGCTCAGGTCCCGGCTTCTGACTGGGAGAGACGGGGCCGGGCGCGATGCGCGAACCGCGCCGGCCCGCCATCCTTCTTCCTCTGCCCCTTCTACCCTGTGCGCAGTGGACTATTACACGGCAGTCCGGATCTCAGGCGTCTGGTTCTGCTCCGCCAGTCTCTTCTCCTTCTCCCTCTCGCTTGATACGTACCCCATGTGATGTGGTCACGGGTGTGGAGTCGCAATCTGAGGTGTGTGCCAGATTGGCCAATCTTTTAAAATTGTTTTCCAATGCTGTTGCCAAAAAGGCCACGGCTAAGAGAAAACATTTGTATACAGCCACGCAGGCCTTTGATGTGGATGAGTTTGACTCTCTGGATTGGTCTGATTGCTCCCCGTTTGAGGAAGGGGAGCTGTTTGAGGAGTCAGAGGGGTCCGATGATCAGCAGTTTGTTGGTGCTGATGTCAAGCAGGGTCAGGGGGATTCTTTGGATACCTCTAAGGTCCTGGCTCATATGTTTGAGGTCCTGGCTATTTCTCCCCCTGAGGCGGCTCCTCCGCAGAAGGGGGAGTTCTTTGAGGTGACCAAGCCGCGCTTGGAATTTCCTTATCAAAAGCATTTTGATGGCATTATTCTCAAGGAATGGGAGAGGCCTACTCGGCTTCCGGGTGTTCCTCCGGGTTGGGACAAAAAATATCCCTTTCCGGTGGACGCGGTGAAGCACTGGTCTTCCCCTCCCGAGGTGGATGCTCCTGTTTTTGGGTTGTCCAGCACCTCAATCCTGCATTCTCCGGACTGCACTGCTCTCAAGGATGGTGAGGATAAACGCATTGACCAGATGGCTTGTCATGGTTTTGCCAGTGTTGGGTCGGCCTTGCTGCCGGTTTGTGCTTCGGCGCTTTTATTGGTAGCTGCCAGGTCGGTGGTTAGAGGACTGTTGACCTCTTCCTGGCATGACCCGGCTAGTGAGGAGATTACCGCCCTTAAGCGATGTGAGTTGTTTTTGTCTTTTGTGCTGACCGCCTTGGATGACACATTGGTGATGTGTAGCAGAACTTCGGCCTTGCTTGTGGCTATCCGGCGGTCGGTTTGGTTACGCCAGTGGGCGGCTGATTTTGTGTCCAAAAATTCGCTTACGGCCCTTCCCTTTGTGGGGTTGCGGCTCTTTGGAGAAAAATTGGATTCGGTTGCAAAGGGTGGTAAGTTGCCTCAGCGTAAGAAGCAGCGTCGTCCCTTTCGGGGGGCAGCTTCTTTCACTCCCTCCTTTCGTAGGGCCAGAGTTGGCAGGGGATTGGCCTTCCCCTCATCCAGAGGTGATTCCTGGAACCGGGGCAGGGGTCGTGTCCGTCCATGACACAGCTGGGACTCTAAGCCTAAGGCCGCTGCCAAGCCGGCTCAGCAATGAGGGGGCGCCCTCACCCTTGTGGGTGGGGGGACGGCTGCAACTCTTCTCCCGGGTCTGGGACCAAGAGGTCTCGGACAGATGGATTCGGGAAGTGGTGTCTTCCGGTTACAAACTGGAGTTCGAGTTCCGGCCCCCTCCCAGATTCTTCAGGTCTCGAGTGCCGTCAGATTCTCTGGCCGCGCAGGGGCTCCGGGCGGCAGTAGCAAATCTTCTGGACATGGCTGTCATTTGCCCGGTGCCCCCCTCTGACCGGGGCCTGGGCTACTATTCTAATCTGTTCACGGTGCCCAAGAAGGACGGTTCCGTTCGTCCCATTCTGGATATGAAGTTACTCAACAGGTTCGTCCATCCCCGGAAGTTCCACATGGAAACTCTGCGTTCAGCCATCTACTCACTTCGTCAAGGGGACTTCATGACGTCCATAGACATCAAGGATGCTTACCTGCACATTCCAGTCTTTCCGGCACACCAGAGATTTCTCAGGTTCTTTGTAGAAAATCGTCATTTTCAGTTTGTGGCTCTTCTGTTTGGCCTCGGCTCCAAGGGTTTTCACCAAGGTGCTAGCGGGGGTGATGGCCCTTCTCAGAGCCCAGGGTATCCGCATCGTGCCTTATCTGGACGATCTTCTTATTGTGGCTTCTTCTCTCAGCCAGGCGGAGCTAGATACCAGGACTGTGGTAGCCACCCTGGAGAGATTCGGCTGGGTGATCAACTATCCCAAGTCCTGCCTCTCTCCCTCCAGGGTGGTGGAGTTCCTGGGAATGTCTCTGGATACTTCTCAGGCCAGGGTGTTCCTCCCCCGGCCCAAGGTTCTTCTGATTCAGGAATTGACTCAGCGTCTCCTTCCATCCGTCGCCCGTCCATCCGGCTGGGGATGCGACTGGTGGGATTGATGGTGACATCATTTGAGGCGGTTCCCTTTGCCCAGTTTCACACAAGGACGCTCCAGCTCCATATCTTGGCGGCCTGGGACGGGTCCCCGCTGTCATTAGATCAGTCTTTTCTGATGTCCCCCCAGGTGCGGCGTTCCCTTCGGCGGTGGCTGACACCAAGCAATCTGACAAGGGGCAGATCCTTTCTGACCCCTCGTTGGGAGACGGTCACCATGGATGCCAGCCTGTCAGGTTGGGGTTTTTTTTGGAAGGATCTTCAGTTTCAGGTACTGTGGGGGCCTCAGGAGGCTCACGATCCCATCAATGTTTTGGAGCTGAGAGCTATCAGGTTGGTTCTGGCTCACTTGACTCATCAGTTGCGGGGCCTATCGGTTCAAGTTCGGTCGGACAAATGGACAGCGGTCGCCTACATCAATCACCAGGGAGGGACTTGTAGCAGGCGTGCCCTCAGGGAAGTGTCTTTGATCCTGGCTTGGGCAGAGAGCAATGTCCCATGCATCTCGGCGGTGTACATTCCGGGAGTGGAGAACACGGAGGCGGACTCCCTGAGCAGGGACTCGTCTCGCCGTGGGGAATGGTCCCCACCAGTGGGGGACTCCGGAGGTGGACCTCTTTGCCTCTCGTCACAATCACAAGCTTCCGGCATTTGTGTCTCTCTCGCGGGATCCGCTGGCTCTGGCGGCGGATGCCATGTCTCTGAACTGGAGGGATCTGGGGTTTCTATACCTGTTCCCTCCGTTTCCCATGGTGGGCAGAGTGGTGCGCAAGCTGGTCCTAGAGGGCGCATCGGCAGTCCTGGTGTCTCCAAGATGGCCAAGGCAGGTTTGGTTCGCAGACGGGTTAAGGTTGGCAGAGGATCAGTTAGATCTGCCCCTTCTGCCGGATCTACTCACTCAGGGCCCACTGCTCTACCCCAATTTACCAACGCTGGCTTTGACGGCGTGGCTGCTGAAACCTCCATCTTGAAGGAGGAAGGTCTTTCTGACGCTGTCATTCAGACTCTGGTTAGGGCTAGAAAGAAGTCTTCCTCTGCCATCTACTATAGGATTTGGAGGTCTTATATTGATTGGTGTGAGGTCCGGGCCTTGCCTTGCAGGGCGTTTCTATCCCTAGGGTTTTGGAATTTCTGCAACATGGTCTGGACCTAGGTTTGCAGCTTAGTACGTTGATAGGGCATGTTTCTGCCCTGGCGGTTTTCTTTCAAAAGTCTTTTGCTCTTCATCCTCTGGTTAAGACCTTTTTCCAGGGGGTTACGCATGTGCGGCCTCCTAGGAAGCCTTTGCTCCCAGTTTGAATTTGGTTCTTTCTGCCTTGCAGGGTCCTCCTCTTGAACCTTTCTACGCTTACTCAGAAGGTTGAGTTTCTGGTTGCCATCACTTCCATTAGGCGTGTATCGGAGTCGGCGGCTTTGTCCATTAAGGCCCTTACTTTGAGAGGCATCAGGACAAGGTTGTTTTCCGCTTCAAGCCAGATTTCCTTCCTAAGGTGGTCTCTGCCTTTCATCTTAATCAGGACATTGATCTACCCTCCTTGTGTCCTAAGCCCAGCAATGATAAGGAGAGGGTTTTGCATTCTTTGGATGTGGTTTGTTGTGTGAAGTACTATTTGGTGGCTACTTCCTCTTTTCGTAGGACTGATGCCCTTTTTGTGGTGCCCTCTGGGCCTAGGAAAGGTTTGGCTCCCGCCAAGTCTTCCATTAGTAAATGGATTCGCCAGGCCATTGTTGGGGCCTATTCTGCCAAGGGGAAGGTTCCCCCTTTTCGTGTTACTGCTCATTCTACTCGTGCTGTTGGGGCGTCCTGGGCTTTTCAGCACCCGGCCTCTGTTGAGCAAGTTTGTAAGGCTGCTACTTGGTCTTCTGTTCACACTTTTCCAAGTTTTACAAGGTTGATGTGCGGGCTTCAGCGGATGCTGTGTTTGGTCGCAAAGTGCTTCAAGCTGCAGTGATTTAAGTTGTGCATTGTTGCCTTGTTTTTGGATCCCCGCCCTTTATGGACACTGCTATTGGATGTCCCAAGTGTAATGACTATCTGAAGCGGAGTGTGTGACATACTTATAATACCCATTTTACAGTTGAGTATTCACAAAATGGTATTTTTTTTCTGTGTTTTTTTCTATACGGTTAACCCCTTATGAACAGGTAAGGGATCCATGAGACCCCCTATACCAGTTCACAAAGCTGGGGGCTAGCAAGACACCTGCAGCTAGCGAGTGACTTGCCATTAACCACCGGCACCCCCAATTACCTGCCTCCCCAAAGCCCAGGGGGGCCAGAAGAGCCCGTCCCACAGAGCTTGTAGCCGGCAGGGCGCGGGGCCACCAAAGCTGGCCCCTGCGCCCTGTTCCTACAAGCCCCCATAGCTGGTCCCGGGCTGGTTATGATGGGTAAGGGAGACCCCATACCATTTTTTGTGGGGATTTTTAAGGGTTTTTAACCCTTAAAATTCCCCCAAAAAGGGGTCCCCCCAGGAGTGAATAGTAGTTGAGTTTTATTTGTAAATGTTATAAAGTGCTCTTTTCAGTTTGGGGGTTCTCCTGGGCAAGAATGGGGGGCTACCGATACATATGTGGTACCATTGTAATCGGGAGAAATGGGGCCTTCACATTGCATGCAATGAGTGGTTTTCATTAACAACAAATATTTTATTTAAAATAAAAGGAGACAATTGTCTAAAAATTTTTTTAACGCAAAAAAGTTACAAACTAGACATTTCATGTTAAAGCCTAAACCCTGGTGCAAAAAAAAAATATATATATATATATAATTTTCCTGGAAATGCCGGCAAAAATCACGGTTAAACATGGAGCAAAATGGGGAAATATGACCTGTCAACAGAGGGTGACAAAACTTCAAGTAAGCTGGCAATTAAAAGGGTTAATAGTACCTATGCATGTTGGGTATTGTTCTGCTCGGGGCCCTTGCGCTTTCAGATTTAGCTTGTTTTATCTTGTTTGCGTATTGATATTTTTGGAAAACATGTTTTATATTCAGCTTTTTTTTACATTTTTTTTAGGGAAACCCTGTGCAACGTAAGAATTCTTCGAGGGATTACTTCCAGAAAGATGAGCCCACTACAACAAGCTGGGTATGCTTAGAAAGTTTAACATGTTCAGGGAATATATGGTCTATGGGGGATATTCCAAATGTAAATGGTTGTTTTGGTTGAAAAATTGCAAGGTGCGCACATTGTCTGCAGAGCTTAAATTTTCAAGTAAAATTACCGTTATGCGCATGCTTTGCTTTGTGGTGTTTGGCAACTCTTCCCTTGAAAGTACCTATGCATGCTGGGTATTGTTCTGTTCAGGGCATGTTGCTTTTTCAAATTTTACTTATTTTTTCTTGTTTGCTTATAGTTTTTTTAGGAAAATGTGGCTTCTTCCTTTTTAGGGTAACTCTATGCAACCATAGAAATGATTGAGGGACTACTTCCAGAAAACCACGCCCACATAAACAAGCCTGGTACGCCTAGAAAGCTTAAGGCGTGTACTTTCAGAGAATATATAATTTGTGGAGGGTATTTCAAATGTAAAGGGTTGCTTTTCTGGAAAAGCTGCAAGGTGCAGGAAAGGGTGTCTACCTATACATATGTGGTACAATTGTAACTGGGAGAAATTGGGGTTTCACATGCAATAAGATTTTATTGACAAACTTACATTTTTTTATTACAAAAAAACACTACAAATTGCAAATAATAGATTTCTTAAAATTTTTTTGCACATATTTCAACCAAAAGTATTGAGAATACACTAAAAAAACGCCATACAAGACATTTCATGTTGAAGCCCAGACTCTGCTGAGAAAAACAATATCTAATATTCTAAGTATGTCACACACCCCGCTTCAAGACATTCATTACATGTGGGTATACTGACCTGTAGATGGCGATCTTGCAGAGATATCAATAAAAAAAGGTAAGACCCTTCCGGCCCATAAATACCTGGGACCTCCCACTCATTCCCCAGTCTTTCATCTCTGCAGAGGCGAGCAAGTCAGAAATGGATGCCTCCTCCTTGCAGGTAGCCGGGATGACTCACGGCCCTCTATTCTTCTATTCCTGCCCGGATCCCTTTATTTACATCACTTGCCTCCCAGCCTAGGCTGCTGGTCCGGGCAGCGGTAGATGGCACCCTAGGTGCTCAGGAGCCGTGAGACCCCATAACAAGGGGTAGGCGGCTAACCGGGTTGGTGACCCCGGTTTGGGATGCCCCGTCCCTTGGCCCTTACCCTAGCATGGATTCCCCCTCTCCCGGATACCCTTAGAGGGGGGGGGGGCGTGTCCTTATGGATTCATCTTTTTATTATATTGTGTGTGTGTTGTGCATGTTCTCTACTCAGGCGTTTTTAAAAACAATGGCGGCTGTAGGCGCCCAAGAGGAGCTTTTTCCCCCCAGGGCGGGGCCGGGTGCGCGCGCGTACGGCCCGCCCCCATGCTGCGGGCGCCATTTTCAGGTCCCGGCTTCAGGACGGGAGCGACGGGGGTGAGGTGGGGCCGGGTGCGACGCGCGAACCGCACCGGCCCGCCCTCCCTTTTCCTCTGCACACTACGCTCCTGCCATCCCCTATTGCCTGGCGTGCGGGACTCCAAAGGGGTGCCGGTCGGGTGAGTGGCCTGTGGCCCATCAGTTTTACTTATTGATTATGCCCCTCCCTGGGGTTGCTGGGCAATGCTCTGCTATTAACTCTTTGGTCATTGCTAGCATCTGATTGTGTGTTTGTGTGTTTCAGGTGGACCATTGATCCTATTAAAGGGTGATTCTCCCGGTCCTAGGGTCCCTGGTTAAAATTTAGTTGGCTTAAAATTCCTCCCACTCTGGACTTAAAGGGGCATCCCGGGTTGCATTACTGTGTAATTCCCTCTGGGCATTGTACACATATATTCTTAGTATACAGTACGTCCTGCTCCAGATATAGTACTTACACTTGGGTTATCCTCTGCCAGATGGTGCTGCACTGCAGAGACATGCAAAACAGGCTCCTCCTGGCCCTCAAATACCCAGGGACCTCCCACAAATCCCCAGATTTCTCTGCAGTGCTGACTGCTAAGACATGAAGTATCACTCTTATACAAATGGGGATCTAAATATGGGCACTCACACTGATAATATATAAGAGTATGAAAAATTTATTGGAAGTACTATATACACAATAAAAAACAAATACACACGTAAAAAGACAAGACAAGATTAAAAAGAAAGTGGGTGGGTCCCCGGGATCCGCACACTATCAAGCCGGTTTACAAATGAATATAATCAAAGATCAATATTATAACTCAGAATATGTACATATCCATGACTATATACAAGCAAAATGCATGGATTGCTGGCGCCCCCTAATGGTCAATCACTCAACCAGCAAGAGAGAGTAAAATCAATACTCAGAAACCTAATTAATATAGTGTCACTAAATTATATACAATAAACAAAAGTGCAAAGTGCGTCAATATTGAAACCCATATACAATGTGACACTGAGCCTCACAAAGAGAAAGTGTAATCTCTTTCAGCTCAGAAACGTGCAGATCAAAGTGCCATGTGCAAATAAGTTAATCCTAATCCTAACCTAATAAAGTAATGAATATCTGTTACAAATCCTAATTAATCAAAAGAACCAAAAATGTGAGCAAATAACTATTTACAAATGTCAAAACATGTTAAAACCCTATGTTGAATGTGCTCATAAAGGATCTATGCTGGATGTACACATGAGGAATCCACTCCCCCAATAAGAAAAGGCAGGTGCTGCTTGAAATAATATAAGGCTAGACTGTAGCTAGCATAAGATCATTAGTGCAGCTCAACAAAGCACAATGAGAGGGAAAAGGAATTATATGCAGAGGGAGCGCTCAGACCATACTAGGCGTAAGTCAATAAAACATGAAAAAGAATAATACCACCGACCGCAGATATCCGGGGTCCCTGGCTGCCCCACGCGTTCCGCCGTGCGCCCACGGCTTCTAATTGGGGTGATGGAGCCTGTGTTACCAGCCGCTTTTAAGCCTGTCCGGCCCCCAGACACGTGCGGCATCAATTGCATCCCGGTGTGTACGGGCGCTCATGACGTCTGCCCTCCCGCCCGTAGGCCACGCCCCCGATGACCTGGCCGCCGTCATCTGATGCTGACACAGCAAGGGGGGGCGCGGTCCACCGGCACGAGACTGCAGACGCAGGTGCCGATGCGCGTCCGGAGGCAAGACAGGGAGCTGCGCTGGCTGTTTGTCTATAAATTTAGTGTATAGCAGTATACTTCCTATATTTTATCTCACTAACAATGTATCAAATGTTATATATCTTTTCTATAGTTACCTATGATATATACATATTATGATCTACAAAACATGTGACAATGGTACATACATTCAAATGTCTAAAGTACACAAAACTCCAGGCAATAAACAGCCTAAACTGACAGTCCCTTATTAATGTGACCAGGGTTATCTAACCCATTGAAGTCTCTTGATGGAATAGAAAGACATGTCCAAACCAAAAGGACCAGCTGATCATAAAATGGTCCCATTTCTGGAGTGGGCAGACAAAACTGCTTTTTAAAGGGGAACTCCTTCAATGTCCAACGCAGAATCTCACAAATAAAGACTTGGGAGACGTAGGAGACAAAAAATGCATCTTAGCAGCCATTGGGTACATCTCCTCTTAGAAGGTGCTCACAGGGTCGCAAGCTCATGAAGAACCTCCTCGGATCTTCCTTGTTCTCTACCCGTCCTGGCGCATCACCCTGGACCGGCCATCACTAGGTGCGCAAATCCATCCCCTTCTCGGTAACCATATGTTGGTGTGCGAGAGTGAACCTATCCATAGGATCATAAAAGTGATGTGATCAGAAATGAATAAAACAACAATGGCAAGGCGAACAAAGCATGTAAAATGTGCTAGTACACCCCCCCCTTCTCCTCCCCCCCCCCCCCCCCCCCGTGGTAGTGAACTGGTGAACAAAACACAATGTAAGTGAAAATATGAAAATTAAATCACACCAGTACCCCTGGTGTGCAACCCCATATATAAACTAATGAACGAGAAGGTCCCGTCGAGGGGTGGCGCCAGGCTTCATGTAGACCATGTGGGCGGGACAAGGTATCAAATGAACGGTGTATAGGAGATGTCCTCATTAAGGCCACGGGGCGCAGCCGTGTCGAGGTTGAAAATCCATTTCAATTCCTCCCTCCGGAGCAAGTTTTTAAGGTTCCCTCCCCGGGGGCCCACTCTTACCCTTTGAAGTCCTATAACTCGCAATTCCCGTGCATTGGAGCGATGTTGCATGAGAAAATGCCTGGCTACTGGTACAAGGGTCTTACCTGCCTCCAGGTCTCTAGCCGCTGTCCGAATGGTAGATAAATGTGATTGAATCCTCAATTTGAGCATGTTCTGCGTCTCGCCTACATATAATTTGGGGCAAGAGCATTGTATCAAATAAATGACCGATTTGGTGTTACAATTTATAAAATCCCTCAATCTAAAAGAATGACCGGTGACGATATTCCTTACCTCCTTTGTTTTGGACATGTGGGTACATATCGAACAGGAGCCACAAGGTACCGAGCCATTTCCCCCAAGAGTCGACATCCAAGTACCTTCCGAGCGTTGAAAGTGGCTATGGCAAAGTCGGTCCCTGATATTTCTGGCTCTCCTTGCCACCAAATGCGGTCTGTCCGGGATGCAACCTGCCAAATCCCCGTCACTCCGCAAGATGTTCCAGTGGCGTTCCAGGATGGCCTTGATATCATTCCATTGGGAATTGAATTTTGTAACCACGCTGATCTGTCTCTGGTCCTTCCTTTGTTTTTTGCCGTATAAGTCTGACCGATTGGTTGAACGTGCCCTCTTAATTGCTGGCCTTAAACAACTGCTGGGGTATCCCCGATGTAAAAACCTCTTTCTAAGATCCTTTGTCTGTGCCTCGAATTCTTTCTCGGAGGTGCAATTCCGTTTAAGTCGAAGGAACTGGCCAATTGGGATGCCTTTCTTCAGATGATCTGGGTGAGCACTTTGGAAGTGCAACAGACTGTTGGTCGCCGTGTCTTTCCGAAACAAGGCACTCTCAAGGGAACCATCCGCCGTTAATGTCAAGCATAGATCGAGAAAAGTAATGTTCTCTGGGGAGGAATGGGACGTGAGTTTAATGCATAGATCATTTTCATTTAGAGCTGCAAGAAAGGTGTCACATGCAGTCTGAGGACCATCCCAGAAGAACAGGATGTCATCTATAAATCTGAACCAAGCCACTATGTGGCCATGGTACTGATGGAATGGTTCATTGAAGACTATTTCCCTCTCCCACCACCCAAGGAACAAATTGGCGATTGAGGGTGCGCATCTAGCGCCCATCGCTACCCCCATCCTTTGCCTATAGTAACAACCATCAAACACAAAATAATTGTGTTCCAAGACAAAGCGCAACGCCTCTAGTATGAAGGACCTGCGACAGGGGGCTGTGTTAGATTCCATATTCAAAAAGTAGTTTGTTGTCATCATCGCATTGTCATGTGTGATATTAGAGTACAATGCCTCCACGTCACAGGACACCAGCAGGCACCCCTTTGGTAAATGTAAAGAATATAGTCTAGATAATAGGTCTGAGGGGTCCCGTAAATAGGAGTCCAAACTAATCACATGGGGCTGTAAGAAGTTATCTAGCCACATACACAGTCGCTCAGTCAAAGAACCAACACCCGAGACGATAGGTCGTCCGGGCGGTCTCTGTCTATCCTTATGGATTTTCGGTAAGATGTAAAAAGTAGGAGTCATAGGACACTCTACTTTAAGAAATGCCGCTTCCTTCTGATCTATGGCCCGACTAGTTAGTGCCTGTTCAATCAAATGATCAATCTCTCGTTTGTACATGCGGATTGGGTTAGAGGGCAGTTGTTCATAGTATCTAGAATCTTTTAGCTGTCTTAATACCTCTGCGGTGTAGAGGCCGACAGGGAGGATAACGATGTTACCCCCCTTGTCGGCCTCCTTTATTACAATATCTCGACGCTTTTCCAAAGCGGCAAGTGCCTGCTTTTCACCTTTGGAGATGTTAGTTCTCATGCCACGTACATTCAGATGTCTGAGCTCCTCACTCACCAGGTCGAAAAAAACTTGTACCGCTGGACAGATGGTCATAGATGGTGTGAATGTTGACTTTTTACGTAATGATGATCCCTTGGATCCGTCCCCTTGGTTCTGTAACTCTTCTAAAATGGACAGCATTTGAAGATCCTCCATGTCCCAATCGATGCCATCCTTCCGCCGTTGGAGATTCGCAAAATATTTTTTAAGCAGTAATTGCCTGCAGAATAGAAAGACATCTTTTGTTACCTCAAACTTGTTTATGTTAGCGGATGGTGAAAAGGAGAGGCCCTTTGCTAACACCGACCTTTCTTCTTGTGTCAGTGGTTGGTCCGATAAATTTATGATCTGTAGATCCAATCCCAGAACCATGCCTGAGCCCGAGTCCACCCCCAATGGTGCTGAGCTCGATGGCTCTAAAATTGAGAGGGTGGAAGTCAGCGGCGGGTCCGGGCCGGAGGCTGGACATGCCTGCCGTAGCCCCATTTCTTCCAATCTCTTAATCTCAAGTCTCGGTCTACCCTTTCCTCTCGACTTCCCCCCCGTCTAATTCTTCGGTGCTGTCCGATAAAAAAGAAGAGCTTTGCGAATGTGACATGCTATTTCTGGACATCATCCCACTCCTGGGGTTCTGATATCGGTCCTTGGGTTCAATCTCCCGTCTTTTGGGTATATAACGTTGATTACCCCTGTGATGCCACTTATACACCTTTTGTTGGTTTGTATCATGTCTATCTCTACTAAGTTTATTTCTCTTTACATCCGCAATTCTCTCTTCCTGTTTGGTGACTCTCTCACAGGTGAGCGGGGCTATTACAGCCTGCGGCCCTGTTGGACTATTCCCACTCGTCCTCCCTGTGATGTGCCTCCCAGCCTGGGCTGCGCTGGTCGGGTGAAGGTAGGCAGCACCATGCGTGCTTATGGAGCCATGCTCCACGCAGTCCCCCACCAAAGGGTAGGCGGTTTAGGCCGATGGTGAGCCTCTAAGGGATGCCCCTCCCGCATTATTGCCCATGCCCCGTGTAGCGGTGGGCCCTGTACAAAGGGTTGCCATCCTCCCTCGTTCCCCCCGTAGCCCGGGGGGGGGGTGTAGGTGGTCTCAGTGTATTGGATTACACGCTAGTGGCCTTTGGTAATGTCATTTGACTGTATACTTGGCGTCAGACGCGCTGATTCGCTGCCGCCGCACGCGCATCTTTGCTTCATTGATTCCCAACTGGGACATGATTGAAGTGCTCTTGTGACGCAAATGTTGTAGGGTGTCTCACTGGTCATGTGTACACTCATAGGAAGCCCTGGCTACCTATGAAGTGTTTGTTAACTTTATCCTGTCTGCATCGGACGATGCTATTAGGATGTGTGCCAGATCTTCCGCCTTGGCGGTAGCTATACGCTGCGCGGTATAGCTGCGTCAGAGGGCTGCTGACAATGCTGCTAAGAAAGCCCTTACTGGACTTCCATTTAAGGGGCTACGCCTGTTTGGGGACCGCCTAGACCTCTTTGCTAAAGGAGGTAAGTTACCCCAGCGGACGGCTACAGCACTACGCGCCCGTCTGGAGGCGCCAAGTCTCATACCGGTGGATTCAGGAGGTAGTGTCTTCTGGTTACAAGATAGTTTGCTGTGCGGCCCCCCACAAGATTCATCAGGTCCCAGATCCCCCAGGACCCTGTATCAGCTCAGGTCTTGCTACAGGCCATGCAAGGTCTTCTGGATCTAGGGGTCATTTGCAGGGTCCCCTTAAGAGAATTGGGCAAGGGGTTCTATTCCAACCTTTTCACAGTGCCCAAAAAAGATGGGTCAGTCAGGCCCATTCTGGATTTAAAGATCCTCAACAGATTTGTCAAGAACAGACGCTTTCGGATGGAAACTCTGCACTCGGCCATTGGCTCCCTGCGCCCAGGGGATTTCATGACATCTGTGGACATCAAAGATGCATACCTTCACATCTCTGTGTTCCCTGGACATCAAAGGTTTCTCAGATTCGCTTTGGAAGATCAACATGATCAGTTTGTGGCCCTACCATTTGGCCTCACTTCAGCTCCCAGAGTGTTCACCAAGGTGCTGGCGGGGGTGATGTCTCTGATAAGGTCAGGGGGCATACGTGTGCTGCCCTACCTGGACAACATTCTCATCTCTTCACGGTCCCCACAGCAGGCAGAACTGGACACTCCCAAGTCCTCTCTGTCCCCTTCGCCGGTGACCCCATTCCTGGGGATGATTCTGGATACGGTTCAGTCACGGATATTCCTCCCTCAACAAAAGGTGGAAGCTCTTACTGCGCAGGTGAGGTTCCTGCTCTCGTGCCCCCAGCCCTCCCTCAGGCAGGGAATGCAGCTGGTGGGCCTGATGGTGGCGAGCTTCGAGGCTGTGCCCTTTGCTCAGTTCCATTTGAGGTCTCTGCAGCTTCACCTTCTGTCAGTTTGGGACAAGGACCCCACGTCTTTGGACGGGGTTTGTGTGCTTCCCCCATTGGTCCGAGAGCCCCTCTCGTGGTGGCTGGACCACAAGAACCTGCTACAGGGCAGGCCCTTCCTAGCCCCCTCCTGGGAGACGGTCACCACGGACGCCAGTCTGTCAGGTTGGGGGGGATTCTGGAAGTCCCTGCGGTTCCAGGGGAGGTGGGGCCCTCAGGAGGCCCACCTGCCCATCAACATTCTGGAACTAAGGCCGATCAGGTTGGTACTGGAGCAGTTGACCAATCACCTGAAGGGTCTGGCTGTGCAGGTGCGGTCGGACAACAGGACGACGGTTGCCTACATCAACCGTCAGGGAGGGACACGGAGCAGGGGTGCCCTCCAGGAGGTGTCGCGGATTATGATATGGGCGGAGGCCAACGTTCAATGTATTTCGGCTGTGTATATCCCGGGGGTAGAGAATCTGCTGGCAGACTCTCTCAGCAGGGGGGCTTCCCGTCAGGGGGAGTGGTCCCTCTGCAACAGGGTATTCCAGTCCCTGTGTCACCGTTGGGGTCTACCAGATGTGGATCTGTTTGCATCCCGTCACAATCACAAGCTCCCGGTCTTTGTCTCCCTGTCTCAGGATCCTCTGGCCTTGGCCACGGATGCTCTGTCAATGTCATGGAAGGAATTTCGGCTCCTGTATGTCTTTCCTCCGTCCCCCCCGCTGGGCAGGGTTCTGCGCAAGATTGCTCTGGAAAGGGTGCCAGTGATTTTGGTGGCCCCAAGGTGGCCAAGAAGAGTGTGGTACAAATGGCAGTAGACCAGTACGTCCTGCCAGGGGCCCCAGATCTGCTCACTCAGGGCTCCTTACGCCATCCCAATTTACAAACTCTGGCTTTGACGGCCTGGCTGCTGAAACCTCCATCTTGATGGAGAAAGGCTTGTCTGCCTCGGTGGTGGATACCATGTTGCAGGCTAGGAAGAAAACTTCTTCTGCTATCTATTATAGGGTTTGGCGTGCCTACATTGATTGGTGTGAGTCTAGGTCTCTTCCCTGTAGAGAGTTCTTAGTCCCTAGGGTTCTGGAGTTTTTACAGCATGGACTGGAGTTGGGTCTAAAACTCAGTACTCTGAAGGGTCAGGTTTCTGCCCTGTCTGTCTTCTTTCAGAAGTCTTTTGCTCAGCATCCCTTGGTTAAGACCTTCTTCCAAGGGGTCACTCATGTGCGTCCCCCACGTAAGCCTATGGTCCCTGTTTGGGATTTGAACTTGGTTCTGTCTGCCTTGCAGGGTGCTCCCTTTGAGCCTATTCAGGATGCTGCTCTGGCTGTACTTACCCTCAAGGTTGTCTTTCTGGTGGATATTACTTTGGTCAGGCGTGTGTCTGAGCTCGCAGCTCTGTCTATCCAGCCCCCATACTATGAGAGACACCAGGACAAGGTGGTGTTCCGCTTTAAGCCGGACTTTCTGCCTAAGGTGGTGTCTGCTTTTCATTTGAATCAAGATATTGTTCTTCCTTCCTTGTGTCCTAATCCTAGCAACGCTAAGGAAAGGGTTCTGCATTTTTTCGATGTGGTCAGGTGTCTGAAGTATTACCTGGTAGTTACTGTGGCTTTCAGGAAGACTGATGCTCTTTTTGTGGTCCTAGGAAGGGTTTGGCTCCTGCCAAGTCTACTATTAGCAAATGGATTCGTCAAGCTGTGATTCAGGCCTATTCTTCTAAGGGGAAGAGTCCTCCCTTCCGCCTTACTGCTCATTCTACTCGTGCTATTAGTGCCTCTTGGGCCTTCCAGCACCAGGCTTCTGTTGAACAAGTTTGCAAGGCCGCTACTTGGTCTTCTGTTCATACCTTTTCAAAGTTTTACAAGGTTGACGTTAGGGCCTCAGCTGATGCTGTTTTTGGCCGCAAGGTTTTGCAGGCGGCAGTGGTCTAAACTGTCTGCTGTCACCTTTTTGTTGGGGATCCCACCCTACTTACGGACACTGCTATTGGATGTCCCAAGTGTAAGTACTATATCTGGAGAAGGATGTACTGTATACTAAGAATAATACAATTCTGTGAAGTACTCACCTGTAGAATTGATATTATTTGTATACAGTACATCCTGCTCCACCCCACCCTGGTTTGCATTATTCTGGATCCCCTGTATGGTGATTGTTATCTTTGTTATAGTTACCAGTTGTTTTTGGTGGTTAAATTCTCCCGGCTTCTTGTTCACTGCTTTTCAATGCTGGGGATTTGTGGGAGGTCCCTGGGTATTTGAGGGCCGGGAGGAGCCTGTTTTGCATGTCTCTGCAGTGCAGCGCCATCTGGCGGAGGATAACCCAAGTGTAAGTACTATATCTGGAGCAGGACGTACTGTATACAAATGATATCAATTATACAGGTGAGTACTTCACAGAATTGTAATATATATATATATATATATATATATATATATATATATATATATATATATATTAAAAAATCACCATATGGAGGCTTCCCCGGATACTGGGCTTGTGCCCCCCTCGAGGCAATCCAGGCTGTGTTTAGGGTGTGGGGTATCCCTTTTGGGGGATGATGTATTTTTTTGTGTACCCTGTGCGCAACGGTCTATTACGCGGCAGACCGGATCTCAGGCGTCTGGTTCTGCTCCGCCATTCTCCTCTCCGTCTCCCCCTCGCTTAACACGTACCCCATGTGATGTGGTCATTGGAGGGGAGTCGCAATCTGAGGTGTGTGCCAGATTGGCCAATCTTGAAAAATAGTTTTCCAGTGCCGTTGCTAAAAAGGCCACGGCAAAGCGAAAACGTGTATACAGCCACGCAGGCCCTTGATATGGAGGAATTTGACTCCCTGGATTGGTCTGATTGTTCCCCGCGTGAGGAAGGAGAGCTGTATGAGGAGTCTGAGGGCTCCGATGATCAGCAGTTTGTGGGCGTGGATACCGAGCAGGGCCAGGGGGATTCCTTGGATACCCCGAGGGTCATGGCTCATATGTTTGAGGTCCTGGCTATCTCTCCCCCCGAGGCGGCTCCTCCGCTGAAGGGGGAGTTCTTTGAGGTGACCAAGCCGCGCTTGGAATTTCCTTATCAAAAGCATTTTGATGCTATCATTCTCAAGGAATGGGAGAGGCCAACTAGGCTTCCGGGTGTCCCTCCGGGTTGCGACAAAAAAAATCCCTTGCCGGCGGACGCGGTGAAGCACTGGTTGTCCCACCCCGAAGTGGATGCTCCTGTTTTGGTGTTGTCCAGTTCCTCAATCCTGCATTCTCCGGAGTGCACTGCTCTCAAGGATGGTGAGGATAAACGCATCGACCAGATGGCTTTTCATGGTTTTGCCAGTGTTGGGTCGGCCTTGCGGCCGGCTTGTACTTCTGCGCTTTTATTGGTAGCTGCCAGGTCGGTTGTTAGAGGACTGTTGACCTCTTCCGGGCTTGACCCGGCTAGTGAGAAGTTTGCCGACCTTAAGCGCTGTGAGTTATTTTTGTCCTTTGTGCTGTCCGCCCTGGACGACACATTGGTGATGTGTAGCAGAGCTTCGGCCTTGCTTGTGGCTATCCGGCGGTCGGTTTGGTTATGCCAGTGGGCGGCTGATTTTGTGTCCACAAAGTCGCTTACGGGCCTTCCCTTTGTGGGGTTGCGGCTCTTTGGAGAAAAATTGGATTCGGTGGCAAAGAGAGGTAAGTTACCTCAGCGTAAAAAAAGCAGCGTCGCCCCTTTCGGGGGGGCGGCTTCCTTCTCTCAGTCCTTTCGTGGGGCTAGAGGTGATTCCTGGACTAGGGGCAGGGGTCGGGCCAGTCCAGGACACAGTTGGGGCTCCAAGCCTAGAGCCGCTGCCAAGCCGGCTCAGCAATGAGGGGGCGCGCTCACCCTTGCAGGTGGGGGGACGGCTGCAACTCTTCTCCTGGGTCTGGGTCCAAGAGGTCTCGGACAGGTGGATTCAGGAAGTGGTGTCTTCTGGTTACAAGCTGGAGTTCGACTTCCGGCCCCCTCCCAGATTCTTCAGTTCTCGGGTGCCATCAGATCCTCTGGCTGCCCAGGGGCTGCGGGCGGCAGTAGCAAGTCTCTTGGACATGGCTGTCATCTGTCCGGTGCCTCACTCAGACCGGGGCCTGGGCTTCTATTCTAATTTGTTCACGGTGCCCAAGAAGGACGGATGCGTTCGTCCCATTCTGGATCTGAAGTTGCTCAACAGGTTCGTTCGTCCCCGGGAGTTCCGTATGGAAACTCTGCGCTCAGCCATCCACTCACTTCGTCAGGGGGACTTCATGACGTCCATAGACATCAAGGATGCTTACCTGCATATTCCAATATTTCCGGCACACCAGAGATTCCTCAGGTTTGTCGTGGAAAATCGACATTTTCAGTTTGTGGCTCTTCCGTTTGGCCTTACCTCGGCTCCAAGGGTTTTTACCAAGGTGTTGGCAGGAGTGATGGCCACCCTCAGAGCCAGGGGTATCCGCATCGTGCCCTATCTGGACGATCTTCTCATCATGGCGTCTTCCCTCAGTCAGGCGCAGCTGGATACCAGGACCGTGGTGTCCACTCTGGAGAGTTTCGGTTGGGTGATCAACTATCCCAAGTCCATCCTCTCTCCCTCCAGGGTGGTGGAGTTCCTGGGAATGTCTCTGGATACTTCTCAGGCCAGGGTGTTCCTCCCCCGTGCCAAGGTTCTTCTGATTCAGGAATTGACTCAGCGTCTCCTATCCATTCCCCGCCCGTCCATCTGGCTAGGGATGCGACTGGTGGGATTGATGGTGGCATCGTTCGAGGCGGTTCCCTTTGCCCAGTTTCACAGGAGGACGCTCCATCTCCATCTCTTGGCGGCCTGGGACGGGTCCCCGCTGTCATTGGATCAGTCCTTTCTGATGTCCCCTCGTGTGCGTCGTTCCCTTCGGTGGTGGCTGAAACCAAGCAATCTGACGAGGGGCAGGTCTTTTCTGACCCCTCGTTGGGAGACGGTCACCACGGATGCCAGCCTGTCAGGTTGGGGGGATTTTGGAAGGATCTTCAGTTTCAGGGACTGTGGGGGCCTCAGGAGGCTCACAATCCCATCAATGTTCTGGAGCTGAGAGCCAAAGCATACCATACAGTTTGGTGTGCAAAAGGGATGCTTGGGGAAAATTTTATCTGCGAATTGGGGCAAATTGACACTTAAGTGACTGCACATCCCATTTTGATGATCATGAATCAGGTGGAAGCCTGAGCATGACTTGATGCTCTGAATAGAGTGTGCAAACTCACCAGCGCACCAACCATGAGTCGACCCTTATGTACCTGTTAGAAATGTAGTAAAAATACACAGAGATTCTTAGTAATCCAAAGTGGCCGACTTATCTAAAAGCGCATGCGTCCTTCACCGTCATGTGCCCACCACCAGTCAATATCTAACTCTTACCAGACAAAAAGAACCTCTTAGCATTCAAGCAAGATTGGTCCAATATATCAATCCTCCATTAGATAAGTTTGTATCCCTTTAAATGACATCCCACTGTTTTCACCTTCAGAGCGGCCAAAAGACTCAAGCAATTAATCCAAGCAAATAGGAAGAAAACAGAAGAAATCTAGTGCAATACTACTGGCTAAAATCCAGAAAGCTTTAATAATCCAATAAAAATCTACTCACAAACATATAAAAGTGCTTAACCATCAGATATATGATGAACATGTCTCACTGCCCCAATAATCCAATGGGTCAAATCCAGCAAATAATGTAGAATCCAGGCAATAAAATTAGGCATCCTTAGGGGTGAGAGACCCCGGGCTTCCGGTATTTATACCGGAGGCCGTAGCGAGGAAGCGAGTGCGCGGACGCCCTGCCCCCGTTGATGAAGAGGCCTTGTCATAGCAAGGAAGAGAGGGCAAGATAACCTCGCCCCCGTCGATGATGAGAAACTCGTCACCTGCAAACATAGCAACAGGCATATGGTAATTTCGGGGGAGGCGATCGCTCTGCCTCCCTTCTAAGCGGTTACCGAATGGGAAAGTTAACCAGAAATAGTAGCCTCGACCTCATTTGGCTAAAAAAGAATATCAGCGTTAAGCAAAAAGGATCAGGAATGTTTTAAAATGTACAAAATCCTAATATCAATAATAATGCGCACATAGCACTAGTGACAATAAAGCCCCCGTGTAGGTGCAAAGGCCGGTATATAGAAAATGACAGGAACCAGCAACAGATAATAGATGTGCCGGAATCTGTACATTAAAGCAGACCTAAATAGGTTGAATAAAACCAAAAAACAGAAGTTACATGGTATACAGGAACCCCGTGGGTGTAAGGGAACTTAAAGGGAATTCTCTTAAAGAGAAAAATTTATATCCGCGTGAGGATAATTAAAATATTATATGCTATCAAAAATGGACATAAAAAATTAAGGGCAGATGAGAATTGTTTTCACAACCTTCAAGTGGATACAGACATGTACCTGTTGCCTCCAGATGTAGGTGTGTTTTAGAAGGCCACATACATCGCTGTGAACTAAGTCAAGTGGTCTTGAAGCTCTATTCTGACTGACTCTATTCTGACTCTGACTAGGAAGTTTGCTCCTGTGGCTTTGGATTTGATGCGACATTCACGCTTAACAGTAACTGGACAAGGGGATACTGTCAGATCCTTTGTCAGATTCCTCTTTTTTAGTTCTTGTATGCATTCTGAGTGTCTGTGACCTAAACGTCTGTGCCATATGTGTATACAATCATTGTGTTTATGGTTGCATTGTCTCACCTTGGCACTTGCTATGGTCTGCTTGCCATCCAGGATAGAATACTTGTCATCTTAGAATTTTACATACTTTACTGGTATGGCTACATTGTGCCCCGCATCATTGGGGCATATAAGGGTTCCATGCCGCTGCATGTATTTTACTTCCAGCTAGTTCTATCACTTGTCATGTGACTGATTGCTTGAGTCAGTGCACCCCTGGGCCTTCACAATTTGCCCTGCAAGAGGGCCTCCACCAAATTTGGAGCTATGGTTGCAGGATTTGCAGTTCCGCTGCTTGGTCTGGTCGTCCCCGATCCACATATGTTTTTAGGGGTGTATACCTGAGGTTCTTCCCTTTCCAGCAACACCAGTTGGTCGTTAGCCCCCCCAGGTCCTGAGAACCAACACTGGAATGGTACCAAAATGTCATGATTAAGGACCTGTTGTCCGAAACGCGTTGGCGTTAGGCCTTATCTTGCTTATACTATGATTGTTCCTGTTGGACTGCTGATTTTATTGATGGAAGTTTAATAAAATTGAAGATTTTTCAACATCCTGGGCTGGCTGAGAAACTTTGTACTACTGGAATGGTACCACCTAACCTGCAAGCACTGCCGCTTGGTCCAGGTGGCACCGATCCACATGTCGGGGTGTATACCTGAGCTTCTGCCCTTTCCAACGATCCAGTGGGTCGTTGGCTGCCCCTGGTCCGTAGATCCGACACTGGGAAAGGCACCACCTCGGCGCCCATGAGCAACAGTACCAGGACTGGTCCAGTCAACTCTTGCAGTTGCAGTGCATTTTCCCTTTTCTAACAGCACCTCCAATGAGCCATTGGCCCCCTTAGGTCCGGAGATTTGGTGCTTAGGAGTATACTATCCTTGATGAGGTGCATTGATTCCCAGGATGATTTGGAGCCTTGGTTCTCCAGATCCAGGGGGGCTAGAAACCCACTGGGGGGTGTCATTAAAAAGAGGGGGACTTATGCACCTCTGCAAGGGTATGTGGATCCAACGGCGGTAATGTCCCGGTACTATTGCTTTCAGTTGCTGGGGTCTAAAAATCATGATGGGGCTGTTCTGCAGCTGAAAATCTAAGGTACATTCCCTGTAAGTTTGGGCCTCCTTGCCCCATGTCCCTGGAGGCCAAGATCTCCAGACTTAGGGGGGCTAGCAACTAACTCGATGCGCAAAGGACGGTGCAGCAAGGTGGTGAGGGCTAGAGCAGGCGGAGACAAGTGGTGGACTGTGCAGAGGACGGTACACAAGATTCCTTACCCCAGATCAACAATGATATCAGTCATCTATCTATCTACCTACTTACTACTGACCCACCTGCCAATTTAACCACCTACCCACTCACCATCCTACCTATCTACCTGCGTGCTGACCAATCAACCTACCTATCCAACTGCCTACTGATCAACCACCTACCTACGTAACTGCCTATTCGCCTCTCTACCCAGAACTTTGATTGGCAGCCTTGGTGCAAAGGCAGAATCGTCAGACCATGGAGCTGAGGTAGCAGTTGCCCACCCATCTACATTCCCACTTGCCCACCTCCCTATCTGCCCTTTCACCAACCTCGCTACCTGCCCTCACCTACCCACCCACTTACCTATGTGCCTAACCACCCATCTTACTACCTACTCACCCAACTATATACCTATCTACTTACCCACCTACCTACTGACCTATGTATCCACATGTCTACCCACCCACCTGCCTACCTATCCTGAAATTTCTATCTATTCTATATTATGTTACTTGGCTGGAATATTACTTCAAATGAGATATACAGCAGCATCGTCATACACCCCCCCCCCCCCCAGGTGCTGAGACGGGGGGAGGGTTACAAAAATAGCCTTACCTCTCCTGTAATTCAGCATAGTTGCATGGTCAGCTACCGCACAGAGTGCCCCCCCCCCCCCCCCCCCCCACTGTGCACGCCTCTTCCTATCCATGTAAGACACTGGATTTTAATGGGAAAAAAATACTGCATCAGGGACCTACACCAGATTTGCTGCCCAAGGGCTTCCACCACACTTAGAGCGGACCAAAACCCATTGAACTTATGAAATATGTTTGGCCAAAACCCCTGACGATACTCCATTCTTATAGTGTAGAACTAGAAATGGATATATTAGTATACAGTACGTCCTGCTCCAGATAGAATACTTACAATCGGGTACTACTCCGCCAGATGGCGCTGGACTGCAGAGACATCGAAAATAGGCTCCTCCCGACCCCTCAAATACCCAGGGACCTCCCACAATCCCCAGATTTCTCTGCAGTCTGGACTGCGAAGGACAAGAATATGGCTCTCTCGTCTTGCAGGTGAGCGGGGCTATTAGCCTGAGGCCCTGTAGGACTATTCCCACCCGTTCCATTAGTAATGTGCCTCCCAGCCTTGGCTGCGCTGGTCGGGTGATGGTAGGCAGCACCGCTGTTAGGTGTTCCACCGCAATCCCCCACCAAAGGGTAGGCGGTTCAGGCATATGGTGAGCCTCTATGGGATGCCCCTCCCGCACTATTGCCCCTCGCCCCTGTCTATCGGTGGGCCCTATGTTAAGTGGTCGTTGTCCTCCCTCACTCTCCTGGTAGCCTTCGGGGGAAAAGAGGGGGGGGGTGTGCGTGTGTGTTTATGTATGCTTATACGTGTATTGGCTTTATGCTTCATTACTTATGACTTGTGTCAGCCGCCGCGCTGACTTGTTTTTACATGTATTATACTTTAAAATTGGCGCCGCCGCCGTGCGCCCTTTTTTTCCTATGTTCCGCGCTTGGCGGCGGCGTTACCTCAGGCGCGGGTGCACCGTCATTGGCTGCTTGTCACGTGTTGGCTTCGCACTCTTCGGGGGGGGGACGGGGCCTGTTTTGGCGCGTTCCGCGTCATTGCTTGTTCAGGCCCGCCCCTAGAGGTATACCGACGCCATTTTGTCTGCTTGGTCGGCTTCTGCGTGACGGGCTTCTACCTACCGCGGTCCGTAAGTGCCCTCGCGGGCGGCTTTATTACCACTTTTTAATTATTGTCTGCTTACGGCTTATTAGTTGGTTAACTTGTGAGGCCTAGTGTAATTACTCCCACTTCCCTAGCGGGTTATTGGGGCATCCCGGGTTGCTGTATAGCATTAATCCCTATCAGCCTATAGTGCCGCTATAATCACCATATGGAGGCATCTCAGGATAATGCTACCGGGGTTCTTTCGGGACAAGCCCGGCTGTGTGTAGCTTGTGGGGTGTCCCCTATTGGCGCTGACAATGCGCGGGTCTGTGTACCTTGTGCCGAGCAGGTGCTTGCGCTGCAATCTGACCTTCCAGTCACTTCACCTACCCCCCCAAGCTTAAATCTCACACCTACTGAGTTGCATACAAGTGGGGATTCTCAGCCTGATGTGTCTTCTAGACTGGCTAGTGTTGAGAAGTTAATTGCTAATACCTTGGCGCATAAGGCCCCTGCAAAAAAGCGTC
This sequence comes from Gastrophryne carolinensis, assembly GCA_027917425.1. Classification (NCBI taxonomy): domain Eukaryota; kingdom Metazoa; phylum Chordata; class Amphibia; order Anura; family Microhylidae; genus Gastrophryne; species Gastrophryne carolinensis. Next base: position 122,946,950 of record CM051243.1, on the reverse strand, counting down.
ACTTAACGCCTGATGTCACTCTTTTCCCTATGGAAACTGATGAGTTTTTGCATCTATGTGGCTATACCCCTTTGGACAAAGGGGAGCTATTCTCTGACTCAGGGTCATCTGATGAGAGGCCCAGGGGTCATGATGAGTCTGGCTTTGACCCCTGGGCCCTGGATGATACTGATAGATTGCTGGCCCAGATTTTTGAGGTTCTGTCCATTTCTCCCCCTGTTGCGGCTCCCAGGCAAAGGGGGGCACTTTTTCATACCGCTAAGTCACGCTTGGAATTTCCTGAGCAAGCACATTTCAATAACCTTGTGCTCAAGGAATGGGAACATCACAGTAGAATTCCCGGTGTACCTAAGAGTTGGGATAGGAAGTCTCCCTTTCCTGCTGATGTGGTGAATGTTGGTCATTCCCTGGATGCCCTGGTCCTAGGGTTATCTAACACCTCTGTCATGCTGTGGCCATTAGGACCCTGCTCAAAAGTATACTTGATAGTGCCCCTGATGATTTGCCTTGTGAGGTGTTTACTGCACTCTCTGGTTGTGATGTTTTTGTGAATTTTGTCCTCTCTGCCTTGGATGACACCATTAGAATGTGTGCCAGAACTTCTGCCCTTGTGGTGGCTATACGCCGTTCGGTTTGGCTACGCCAGTGGGCTGCTGACAACGCTGCCAAGAAGGCCCTCACTGGTTTTCCCTTCAAAGGACTACGCCTGTTTGGGGACCGCCTGGACCTTTTTGCTAAGGGAGGCAGGTTACTCCAGTGCAGGCGGCAGTCTCGGCCCTTTCGGGGTCAGGGCTCCTTTTTCTCCCCCTACCGTGGTGCTAGTCAAGGGAGGGGGGTTTCCTTTACTGGGGCCCGGGGAGACTTGTAGGGTAGAGGCAGAGGACCTGGACTTCCTGGCTCCTCCTGGGGCCCCAAGCTTAAGTCCTCTCCCAAGCCCCCTCAGGCATGATGGAGCGCCCTCACCCATCCTGGTGGGGGATGGCTTCAGCACTTTGCTCACATTTGGAGGTTTCATGTCTCAGACCGGTGGATTCAGGAGGTAGTGTCCTCCGGTTACAAGATAGAGTTTGCTGTCTGCCCCCCCCCCCCCCAAGATTCATCAGATCCCGGATTCCTCAGGACCTTGTGTCAGCTCAGGATCTAGGGCAGGCAGTGCAAAGCCTCCTGGAGCTGGGGGTCATTTGCAAGGTCCCTTTAAGAGAAAATGGCAAGGGCTTCTATTCCAACCTCTTCACAGTGCCTAAAAAAGATGGGTCACTCAGGCCCATCCTGGACTTGAAGATCCTCAACAAATTTGTCAGGAGCAGGCGCTTTCGCATGGAAACTCTGCACTCTATCAGTTCCCTGCGCCCAGGGGAATTCATGACCTCTGTGGACATCAAAGATGCTTACCTTCATATTCCTGTATTTCAGGTCATCAAAGGTTCCTCAGGTTCGCTCTGAAGGATCAACACTACCAGTTTGTGGCATTGCCCTTTGGTCTCACTTCAGCTCCCAGAGTGTTCACCAAGGTGCTGGCTGGAGTGATGTGTCTGCTCAGGTTTCAGGGCATCCACGTGCTGCCTTATCTGGACGACATTCTCATCACCTCCCAGTCTCTACATCAGGCAGAATTGGATACTCAGCTGGTGGTGTCCACCCTGGAGTCATTTGGATGGGTGATCAACCACACCAAGTCTTCTCTGTCCCCCTCCTTGGTGACTCCATTCCTAGGAATGAATCTGGATACAGTTCAGGCAAGTATTTTCCTTCCTCAACTGAAGGTGGACAGTCTGATTGCACAGGTCCTGTTCCTGCTATCTTATCATCATCCCTCCATCAGGCAGAGAATGCAGCTGGTGGGCCTGATGGTGGCATGCTTCGAGGCGGTCCCTTATGCTCAGTTCCACTTGAGGCCTCTGCAACTCCACCTCTTGTCAGTGTGGGACAAGGACCCAGCGTCCCTGGACAGGGTCTGTGTGCTTTCTCCCCTGGTCAGGCGGTCCCTCTCGTGGTGGATGGACTTAAGGAACCTGTTGGGGGGCAGATCCTTTCTTGCCCCTTCCTGGGAGACGGTCACCACGGATGCCAGTCTGTCAGGTTGTGGGGGTTTCTGGAAGTCCCTGCGGTTCCAGGGGAGGTGGGGCCCTCAGGAGGCCCACACACCTATCAACGTCTTGGAGCTGCGGGTGATCAGGTTAGTCCTGGCTCAGTTGACTACTCACCTTCGGGGCCTGCCTGTTCAGGTGCGCTCGGACAACCAGACGGCAGTTGCCTACGTCAATCATCAGGGAGGGACCCGGAGCAAGAGGGCCCTCCAGGAAGTGTCTCTGGTCCTGACCTGGGCGGAGACCAATGTTCCCTGCATATCAGCTGCGTACATCCCGGGGGTGGAAAATCTCCTGGCAGGGTGGATGAGGGACCGAAGATGAATATGGATCCTTGAGCAATGTCTTCAGTATAAATGCGCACCTGTATCATAACATTTTGCTCCTGCTATGATTGTATAGGCGAGATGACTTTGTAACTTATCTTTGTAACCACTTTCTGTAGTTTAACTCTTCGGAGACAGTATTTTTCTATGTGCTCTTGTCTTAAAATAAAAATAAAGAATTAAAAAAAAAAAAAAGAAAATCTCCTGGCAGACTCTCTGAGCAGATGGACCTCTCGCCAGGGAGAATGGTCCCTATGCAACAGGGTGTTCCAATCTCTGTGTCACCGTTGGGGCCAACCAGATGTGGTTCTGTTTGCGTCCCGTCACAATCACAAGCTCCCGGCCTTTGTCTCCCTGTCCCAGGATCCTCTGACCTTGACCACGGATGCTCTAGCAATGTCATGGCAGGACTTCTGTATGTCTTCCCTCCATTTCCCTGCTGGGCAAGGTTCTGCGGAAGATTGCTCTGGAAGGGGTGCCAGCAATTCTGGTTGCCCCCAGGTGGCCAAGAAGAGTGTGGTTCGCAGACGTGGTGCAGCTGGCAGTAGATCAGTACGTTCTACCCATGGTGCCAGATCTGCTCACTCAGGGCTTCCTACGCCATCCCAATTTACAGACTCTGGCTTTGACGGCCTGGCTGCTGAAACCTCCATCTTGATGGAGAAGGGGCTGTCTACCTCGGTGGTTGATACCATGATAAAGGCTAGGAGGAAGTCTTCTTTTTCCATTTATTACAGGGTTTGGCGTGCCTACATTGACTGGTGTGAGTCTAAGTCTCTTCCCTGTCGTGTGTTATCTATTCCCAGGATTCTGGAGTTCCTGCAGCATGGGTTGGAGATGGGGCTCCAACTCAGTACTCTGAAGGGGCAGGTCTCTGCCCTGGCTGTTTTCTTCCAGAAGTCCTTTGCTCAGCATTCTCTGATCAGGACTTTTTTCCAGGGGGTGACTCATGTGCGTCCTCCACGTAAGCCTATGGTGCCTGTTTGGGATTTGAACTTGGTTTTGTCAGCCTTACAGGGCGCTCCCTTTGAACCTGTGCAGGATGCTACCCTGGCCATTCTTACACTCAGTTGTCTTTCTGGTGGCTATCACCTCTGTTAGGCGTGTGTCTGAGTTGGCGGCGCTTTCCATTCAGAACCCCTACTATGAGAGACACCAGGACAAGGTGGTGTTTTGCTTCAAGCCAGATTTTCTGCCTAAGGTAGTGTCTGCCTTTCATTTGAATCAGGACATTGTCCTTCCTTCATTGTGCCCTAATCCTAGTAATGCTAAGGAGAGGGTTTTGCATTCATTGGATGTGGTTAGGTGTCTGAAGTACTATCTGGAGGCTACTGCACCCTTCAGAAAAACTGATGCTCTTTTTGTGGTCCCTTCTGGTCCTAGGAAGGGTTTGGCTCCGGCCAAGTCTACCATCAGCAAATGGATCCGTCAGGCTGTAATTCAGGCCTACTCTGCTAAGGGGAAGAATCCTCCCTTCCGCCTTACTGCTCATTCTACTCGTGCTATTGGTGCCTCTTGGGCTTTTCAGCACAAAGCTTCTGTTGAACAAGTTTGCAAGGCCGCTACTTGGTCTTCTGGTCATACCTTTTCAAAGTTTTACATGGTTGATGTTAGGGCCTCAGCTGATGCTGCTTTTGTCCGCAAGGTCAGTGGCAGTGATTTAAACTGTCTGCTACCTTTTTGGGGATCCCACCCTACTTTATGGACACTGCTATTGGATGTCCCAATTGTAAGTATTCTATCTGGAGCAGGACGTACTGTATACTAAGAATAATACAATTCTGTGATTACTCACCTGTAGAATTGGTATTATGAGTATACAGTACGTCCTGCTCCACCCCACCCTTGGTTTTTGCATTATCTTGGATCCCCTGTATGGTGATTGTTATCATTGTTATAGTTATCTGTTGTTGTTTTAATTCTCCCCGCTTCTTGTTAACTGCTTTTCAATGCTGGGGATTGTGGGAGGTCCCTGGGTATTTGAGGGGCCCGGGAGGAGCCTATTTTCGATGTCTCTGCTGTCCATCGCCATCTGGCGGAGTAGTACCCGATTGTAAGTATTCTATCTGGAGCAGGACGTACTGTGTACTCATAATACCAATTCTACAGGTGAGTAATCACAGAATTGTATTTTTTGCTTTTCCAATTGGCCTGGAACACTTATATTTTTGCTGTCCCTCTCTGTGAGATGGCATGGGATCATTGATTGCATAAGTGTGGCTGAGCTATATCGGGGTTTACAGGTTCAGCCAATGACATTCTCTTTTTCATCCTGTCCCACAATCATCTTAGCAGAGTGAGACAGGATTGCTGGTACCTCTGCCTCCTCCTTGTCAGGGATTTCCCAGCAGAGAAATCCCAATTCTAAAAAGTGACCAGAAATTGAGACTGAGAGACAGAAATGGATATGGGGCAAACCGTGTTTAATAGTGAAAAACAGTGATAACCACACATCAAACACACTACAATCAAACTGCTGTACAGATTACAAGTGGAACATATAACATATGTGTAAAGAAACTATACATATATACAGGTGAAAACAATACACTCTGGCTGTATATAAACAAGATGGAGTATGGAAACAAGCATGCATAGGAAAGTCCAAATTCCAAGGCGGAAACACGGCTGAGATAGGGGAAGCAAAACACAAGAGCTGAGGCAGGAGTCCTGGGTGCAGGGTTCAGGATTCAGATTTCGGTGTACCTGGGATCTAGGTACAGCGTTCTGGGATCAAGATGACAAAAACAATGCTAATCCACTGCCTGAATGAGCTGATCAGCTTAAATAGGCTGAGAAGTCACAGGTGCTGGCTGATTACCAGCACCTCTGCAGGACAGAGCCATCTCCTGGTGGATCAGCATATTGCAGGGGAAAGTTCCTGAGAAGGAGCCAGCCAGAAGCAGTATTAACCAGCGGCACACTCTGAAGCTTAAGGAGGAACTCCAACCCTGACACTCCTCCTCCAGATTCATCACATAGCTCTCAGCGCAGAGAGCTGATTATTATGCAGTGCCAGGGGCTATGTCCACGCCCAGAGAAATCATATAGCGAACCTGTGAACCTCGAGAAGCCATTTCTTCTTCAATTTAAAAACTGAAACCAGTTTAGGACAGCATCAAATGTAGCCAGACACAATGGTGTAACAATTATATTTGCCTGCAGTAGCAATTTGAGATTGTGAGAGTCAGAGCCTATCCTTATATGGTGGATATTAGTCCAATCTACTGTTCCTGGGATGTACAGATTACCCTTGGGCGAGGAGTAAGAATACCCAGCAGAAGTATGACTTTACTGGTGGCTGCCTTTTTTCATACTATTTTGATTCTGTTTCATCAGGACATTGAGCTTGCTGTGTCAGCAGTTTGGTAACCCATGGTCCAGGTAATTTAGTTTTAATAGCAGGTTTGCCTGTGTATGCTAATTCGATAAAGACACCTGTTATAATGGTCTGGGTTGGTTACTGCTTAAGTTTTTTGTTTTAAGCAAAGCCTATCCATCTTTCTCCCATTACATGCGAGTTGTCACTCATCCGGCAGGCGTGTCTGGAAATATAAAAGATGTAGCTCCTCTCACTTAGCCTATATAGGGCTTGGCTGTCCCCTCAGGCCCCCAGTTCAGTCTTTGCAGGCAGCCTGGCACACCACAAGACACACCACACCATGTTTCCTGGCTGGTACCTAAACTGGGAAGCTAAGGAAGACCATGAAACAGTCTGCAAGGACGTGCTGTTGGGTCAGGTAGGGATGAGCATGCAGTTATTTTTGGAATGCCTGTGCCTGGTGGGTGGACCTCTACTGACAAAGGACAGGCTGCGGTGGGATTTGCATGGTGTCCCTGCCATTTTGTATGTGTGTGCGTGGACTGGACCCTTGGGTATGCTGGGTTTGGGGTGACTTTGATCCCCCCCCAAAATATGCAGCTTCTCCTTGCACTGGTCTTTGAGGCCTTTTGATTGTACTGGTGAATGTGGGGGCTTTCCTCTGGTCCCTCTGCCGGCGCAGCATGGTTTTTTACTTTTTTTGGGGGGTGGTGCCAGAGGACTCCCTGGGTTGGTTCGCTCCAACCTAAGGTAATGGCTGTTTTGCACTATATGCACAATTTTCTGGTGCATTTATTGGGCTCCGCTCCTTTTTCCTGCTGCCATTTGAGGCTTTGTGTCATCTTTCTATACTTGGCTTGCGCCCACTAATGCTTTACAGTTTGTCTAATGAATGTTACCCTAATCATTTCCCTTGCTCATACCTATAGGGGGCTTTTTGATGCTTTGTTGGGACCTGGGCTTCCTTCCTCCCCTTTTGCAGCGTATATTGGAGTGTGTGTGTGTGTATAAGATTGGCTCTAGTCTTTTGAGGGAAGAGGCATCCCGTCTCCACACCAGGCGTTAGGGTCCTCAGATGTTAATTTTAGCTGACAAGGTACTGTTACCTGCCCTCCTGTTGTTCCCCTTGTGCCCCCTTGGATTCCTCCAGCTCTTGGTCTGTTGGTTAAAGGGAAACTTGTGTGCTGGAACTCCCTTTAACCCTTTCAGTGCCAAGCACGGAGATTCTACGTGCTCGCTTCCACTCCTTTTTAAGTGCCAAGCACGTCAAATCTACATGCCTGACTTTCCCCCCTGCTACAGTAAAAACCAAGTAAAACAAACACTCACCTGACCCCTTGTTCGATCCGGCCGGGTCTCCTCTTCACCCTGGGGGCCTCTGATCCCCCCCTGGGCTCCTCCGGCTGCAGGGGAGTGCCCGGAATAGGGTGTTCCCCCCCCCCCGCTTCAGCAGCGGGCAATGACATTTACTCACCTGCGGCTGCAATCGCTCCCGCTGGCTCTCCTCTTCTCGGGGGGGGGGGGGGCTTTGATCACCCCCCCCCCCGGGCTCTTTGGGGGTGGGGCGGATAACGGGTGTCGTCCTGGTTCCTGGCAGTTCTTCTCTCAGATGCCCTGTGATCGCTGTGCAGAGCAGTAGAGGGGTAGGGGATGCTCTGATCCCCTGCCCCCCCCCTCCGGTCGGCGATCACTGCATCTGTCATCGGATTGGCGAGGGACACCGGAGCTAACAAATCGGGGGTGGAAGAAAAAAAAATCATTTTTTTAAAATAAATAACATTTTTGTGTGGTGTTTTTTTTTTTTTTTTTTTTTTAACTATTAACCCTTTGTGAACTGGTAAGGGGTCCATGAGACCCCTATAGCAGTTCACAAGGCTCTGGGTCTGGCAAGTCACCTGCGGCTAGCGGGTGACTTGCCATTAACCCCGAGCCCCCTCATTACCGGCCCCCCATAGCCCAGGGGGGGCAGAAGAGCCAGTGGCCATAGGCTATGCCGGCTTGTAGCCTGTTCTACGAGCCCCCATAGCTGGTACTGGGCTGGTTATGCTGGGTAGGGGGGACCTCCCACCATTTTTTTGGGGGGGGTTAAGGGTTTTTAACCCTTAAAATTCCAAAATAAAATGGGGTCCCCCTTATGTCATTTTTTTAAATTAACCCCATGTTACCTGTCAACCAGCAGCTATAAAAGGTTTCCAGCAGCAGCAGGAGAGCAGAAGACGAATTGATCAGCTTGGGACACAGTGCTCCGGGATGGATGGAAGGTAAGTATTATAAAAAATAATAAAATATTTTTTCTCTGTGTTTTTTTTTTTTTACTTTAACCCTTTGTGGACTGGTAAGGGATCTATGAGACCCCTATAGCAGTTCACAAGGCTCTGGGTCTGGCAACTCACCTGCGGCTAGCTGCTGACTTGCCATTAACCCCGAGCCCCCCCATTACCTGCCTCCCCAATGCCCGGGGGGGCAGAAGAGCCCGTGGCCATAGCCTATGCCGGCTTGTAGTCTGCAGGGCGGGGGACCACCAAAGCTGGCCCCTGCGCTCTGTTCTACAAGCCCCCATAGCTGGTCACAGGCTGGTTATGCTTGGTGGGGGGACCTCATGCAGGTTTTGTGGGGGGATTCTTAGGAGTTTTTAACCCTTAAAATTCCCCGCCAAAAAAAAAAATTACTATCACTTTTTATAGTGGTGCATAGTAGTTGTAGTTTCTTTTCCATCCAGTCCAGGCCGTCCCGATATCTTCACGATTGGGTGTTCGCCCTTAGGGGGCGCTTGACTGCAAGATCAAAGATGTAGCTCCTCCCGGCCCCCTATAAAGGCAGCTGCTCCTCTATCATTCCCCAGTTGTTCATCTTGCAGTTGGCTGCATAACATCGTTAGTCACTCTCTCTCATAACTTGGCAGCAGAGCGGGGTCACCTAGCCTGTCGGCCGCTGCAGAACCCTATTCCCGTGGATCTCTTCTGACCCATTCCTGCCTCCCAGCCCCTGGCTGCTACAGGGATCCGTGATGGTAGGGTGAACGCCGGGGTCTGTGGCGTTTCGGCAGAGCACATGCTCTGGGCCGCAGACCTTATTATTAAAAGGTAGCCGGCCACAGGCTTATGGTGAGCCTGATGGGGAACCACTTGTATATATTTTCTTATATATGTCCCTCCCTGCCCACTGCGTTATTTATGTGTGTGTGCATGTTTTGGTGCGACTTTTTACTGTGTGCTCCTCACTGGCTGTGCAGTGAAGAGCTGTCTCTGATCTCCTTACTCGCCTCCCTGCGTTCCCCCGTCAGTGTGGCCCGGGGCGCGCGCCTCTCGCTGGCAGTTGTGCCCGGCAGGCCTCCTCCTCACTGCTGAGCTGGGGGACGGGGGGGGGGGAGGGGGACCGCCGCCATTACAGGCAGAGTTTCTTGTCCAGATGACGCGCCACAGAGTATCCTTCTGGAAGTCGCTGCTGTAGCGAGACGCGCTGCTGGGGCCCTGGTGCTGGGAGTCAGGCACTCGGGTCCTTCTTGCTGCGGAGCGCTGACGTGATCCCTCTTCCGGTTGCGGTGTTGTGAGTCCCTCTCTTTATTTATCTGCTGCATCTCTGCCATATGTCTTCTATGTTAAGTTCTGACATGGGGCTCTTTCTCTTTTTGTTTTAGATCGTGGGCTAAGGTTGAGGATTGTGGTTCCTCCTGGTCCCCATTATTAGAGGGATCGGTTATTAGGCTTAGGCCGTTAGCGTCTAGTAGCCTTATTGAATATTATTATTCATAATCACCATAGTGGAGGCATCAGGGGATAGTGAGCTGGGGGCCCCATTTGGGCAGGACAGGCTCTGCCCCTTGTGCAGAAGGAATCCTCTGGGCGGATTCAGCACTATTTGTCCCACTTCCTCCAGAGGCATTGCTTTGGACCATGAGCGGGCGGTCACTTCTGACCCTAGCCCTGTACTGCCATCAGCCTCTCCGGACCCTCCACTGCTGCAGTCGGCCCCTTGTGAAGTGGGAGCCAGCAAGGGGTCTCATACTGACTTTGCGCACAGGCTAGTCTAGAGAAGCAGATTTCATTGACAGCCCCTAAGAAGGCCTCGAGTAAAAAGCGGCATCTGGAGTCGATTTACTCGGATGATGATTTTTATGATTTCTTGGGATCTGCGGAGGAAGGTGAGTTGCCAGATGATTCACTTTCAACGATGGAATTTTCCGCTGGTGACAGCATCTCTGGTTCCTCCCGGATGATACAGAGAGTTTGCTCTTTAGTGCTTGATACCCTACACATTGTTTCTCCCAGAGCAGCTAAGAAGAAGCAGGGTGACTTATTTCGGCCTGAGAGGCAAAGATGGGTCTTCCCTGAGCAGCCTAATTTTTCTAACATGATCCTTAAGGAATGGGAAAGGCCCAACTTGTTACCGCCGGTCCCTAAGGGCCTGGATAGGCGGTATCCCTTTCCTGCTGAATTGGTTCGGCTATGGTGTCACTCTCCCGTGTCAGGCTTGTCCAATACCACTGTTATGCCATCACCTGACAATGCTTCATTACGTGACCCTGCAGACAAGCGCATGAATCAGCTGATCTGCCATGCTTTCACCTTTGCGGGTGCTCTCTTTTTGCCCTGCGTGTGCCTCGGCGATCATTTCTCTAGCCAACAGGAGAAAGGCGAGACACCTTGTGGCTAAGGCTCGCAAGCGGGTGGAGGAGTATAAGAAACTCAATGCCTGCTTGGATTTCATTGGTTTTGTCACGCTTGGCGCCAGAATTTCGCCCTTGCTTGTTGTACGCCGCTCGCTCTGGTTGAAGCAGTGGTCGGCTGACAAGAAGTCCCTCACAAGTCTACCTTTTGTGGGAAGCCGGCTGTTTGGAGAGCGTCTGGACCTCAAGGTCAAGGATGGTAAGCTCCCTCAGAAAAGAAAGCCTACTCGGTCCTTTTGGAATCCCTCTTCTTATTGGTCCTTTCGGGGAGGAAGTAGATCTTAATTTCCAGCTGCCCGCAGAGATACCTGGGGCAGAGGTAGGTCCCGCAGCCGACCCAACTCCTCCTGGGGAGCTAAGCCCAAACCCCCAGCCAAGCCTATTCAGGCATGAGGGGGCGCCCTCACCCATACAGGTGGGGGGATGGTGCTGCTCTTGTTTGCTCAGATGGCCTCCGGTTACAAGATAGAGCTGGCAGCCAGGCCACCCACAAAATTCCTCCATTCAAGGATATCCCGAAACCCGCTAAAAGCTGTTCAACACCTCTTGCGGATTTGCCCTGTACCCCGGCTGGAACAGGGTCAGGGATTCTATTCACGGTTCCCAAGAAGCACTGAATGCTATGGCCGATCCTGGACTTGGAAGGGTCACAACAGGTTTTTTAAGAGTCAACCAAACTTGATTCAGGAATAGGTTGTCCTGAAGAAGTAAAACCGGGCTCGGATTGTGACCACACCTTATAGCTGTTAAAAATTCAGTTTTAATTTATTGAAAACATTTAAAGCTAAGTTTACCATTTTTTTACACAATTTCTAACATTCTTACACAATGCAAAAAAATTCCGCTTTCCTTGAGTCATAAAAAACTCATTAAGAGTTATCAGTACAGTGTTTCATTAGTTTTTGAAATGAGGGCAGACATGTATCATGTTTCGCCTTCAACGGCTTCCTCAATGCCCTATACGTGTAGCAGACAAACATTGCATGTGATTAGTATTGTTAGTCATAAGTAAGCAAACATATATTTCATATTGTTAGTGCTGTCATTGTTAGTTAGTTATTTACATATATACATGTAATTTTAGTTCAACACAAATACAGATTGGAGAAAAGACATAGTAGTACCTGATACTGGTGATGTCACAAAAAATGTTAGCGACACACATATGACTTGAAAATTCCACAAGGCGAACCGGTGGTGTGCTCTCATCTATTTATCAAAAACCATGCCAATCAATTTAAAGGCTTACACATAGATGACATCCTGGTCATATGGGAGGGGCCGAAGCAGGAATTAGTGGAATTTGTGGAAAAATTGAACTTAAATGATGCCAACCTTAAATTTACATGTAGCTATGACCAACATAGTGTTACGTTCTTAGACCTAGAAATTACTAAGGCCCCCAATGGTCAGATTACAACAAATTTGTTTCGTAAAGAAACATCAGCAAACAATATGCTACGAGCGAGTAGCTCACACCCAGTGCACCTCCTCAAAAGCATTCCTTTTGGTGAATTTGTGCGAGCTAGGCGCAATTGTGCTACTATGGATCTATTTGAAATCGAGGCATCTAATATTAGAAACAGGCTTAGGGAGAGGGGCTATAAAATGAAGGTGCTGCGAGCGGCCTACAAAAAAGCTAGGAGCCTCAGCAGGCAGGAATTACTGTATAGACCTAAAAGAAATAGAGAACAATCGGGACCTGCCCTAATTATGATGTATACGGGGGCTCACCAGCATATACGACAGATTTTAAAGACCCATTGGCCAATTCTATTGAACGATCCACAGCTACGGACTTTTTTGCCGAAAGCGCCCAGGGTAATATATCGAAGGTCGAGGAACCTGAAAGATGCCCTTGTGCACAGTCACCACGAACAGAATCGAGGAAAGGAATGCTGTAGAACTAAGGGTACATACCGCTGTGGGGGGTGCAATATGTGCAAATTTATGAAAGTAGGACAAGAAATAACCATTGGGGGGTCACAAAAAATACAAGGCACAGCACTATATAAACTGTAACACAGTGAATGTGGTTTACATGCTAACTTGTACTTGTGGCTGCCTATATGTGGGCAAGACAAATCGCCCACTAAAGAAAAGAATTTACGAGCACCAATATAGTATACGAACGGGCTCGCAGAAAACACCAATAGGCCGCCATTTTTCCAGACATCACAATAATGATCCTAGTACCCTCCAGGTACAGGGTCTAGATCGATTACACTTAACAATTCGGGGGGGAGATATTGAAAAATTAACCCTCCAACTCGAGACGAGATGGATTTATAGATTGGGTGCGTTCCGATATCCTGGTTTGAATGAAACATTGAGCTTTGCTTCCTATTTGTAGGAACATGAGCAATCGGAGAGATATGCCTGCAGGCTTTAACAAATTCCTGGAGGGTGTGGAGGATGAGAAGAGAAGTATGATAAAAAGTGTGGATGTAAGGCTCATCAAATATATGGTACATGTGGGAGTATAGGGCAACAGTAAATAGGGTATCAGAAATTATACATTTCCCCTAGTATACATGCACCTTAATAGGAGCTATCATATATACATTCGCCCAGAATGATACACCGCCCCAATTGTACATGGAGTTAGGGCACCTTAATATGAGCTATTTTACCTATCTTCTATTGAAGGAGAACTTATAATACTCTAGATACACTGTGAAACATTGAACTGTTTTATATATGATGCAATGATATTATATGTGATAACATTGAGACATACTATATGTGATAATATTGTGATCCCAAGGGGAATTGGTGGAGTGCCATTTAGAGTCAATGGGCTGATCCTGGGTAAACAATTTTATGTGCCCCCTACGCTGCACTGACGCTGCACTGACCATCGGCGGCACAGGAGTTCCCCCCTACGCTGCACTGACCATCGGCGGCATAGGAGTCATTGTGAATAATTGCAATAGCATGGAACTATATGCTCCAATGTCTGGTAGAGCCCCTGTTGACAACTAGGTGTTCCGCCTGTGGCTGTGCAGCGCAGGTGTGGTTGCAGACAATATGAGGACATGGGAAACAGTGTAAACAATTATAATAGGTATAAGCATTAACGTCTCCCTGTATGGCAGGTATTGCCGATAGGGATTCCTGGTGCTTGATTGTTCACATAAAGGGACAAACACCAGGCCTTTTTGCTCGATAGTTGCTGTCAATATGGACACAGGGTTCTAAATATCTGTGCAGAGCAGATCCGGCCCCATGCAGAAAAACTATTGACATGAATATAATCAAGTGTTGAGGTTTTCGCCGAGTTGTGTGGCTGCCTCCCCTTTTTTGAATTGTAATGAGGAAGCGTGTTTGAGTTACACAGATGTGGTGGATGCCGAGGCTCTGATGCCCTGCTTAGCAGGGAGAAAAAGCCCAGGCAAAATGGTGAGTCTTCACCAAAATGGCGCCACTTTCAAAGACATGGAGCCGGATCAGCGCCGCGTTACTCAACTTCCGGCAGAAGCCGGGTGATGAGGGAAATGCGCTCCACCTGTCCTGGAGCGCATAAGAGAGCGGCGCTGGCGCGGTGGCGGGTAAATATACCGCAGACACACATTAGCGGTAACAGCGGACCTGAGGCGGACACATCTAAAGCGTGGAACAGCGTGGGGGACCGCGGATGCAGGTTGTTCTGAGGGACCACACAACAGGATGTCTATTGCGGCAGCTTAACTTTGCCCGCCACCGCGACTGCACTGCACAGACGGGGATCCTACATTAACACAGGCAAGTTCCTTATTCGTTCATATAAAACTGGCTTTTCTCAAATAATAAATCATCATGGAGGCATTTATTCAATGTCCTCGTTTACTGTACCATGGAGGCATTTAGCCAATGCCCTCTTTTACTGCACACAGGTTCCTTTCCTACCATACACAGGGACTACTGCAAGGTTGAAATTGAATCCCTATGAATCCCTACCAAGAAGGAACATAACAACCAGGTACTAATCTCATGCCCTTAAATAACACAAGACAAACATAAGACTAAGTGTAAGCCTTTAAATTGATTGGCATGGTTTTTGATAAATAGATGAGAGCACACCACCGGTTCGCCTTGTGGAATTTTCAAGTCATATGTGTGTCGCTAACATTTTTTGTGACATCACCAGTATCAGGTACTACTATGTCTTTTCTCCAATCTGTATTTGTGTTGAACTAAAATTACATGTATATATGTAAATAACTAACAATGACAGCACTAACAATATGAAATATATGTTTGCTTACTTATGACTAACAATACTAATCACATGCAATGTTTGTCTGCTACACGTATAGGGCATTGAGGAAGCCGTTGAAGGCGAAACATGATACATGTCTGCCCTCATTTCAAAAACTAATGAAACACTGTACTGATAACTCTTAATGAGTTTTTTATGACTCAAGGAAAGCGGAATTTGTATTGCATTGTGTAAGAATGTTAGAAATTGTGTAAAAAAAAATGGTAAACTTAGCTTTAAATGTTTTCAATAAATTAAAACTGAATTTTTAACAGCTATAAGGTGTGGTCACAATCCGAGCCCGGTTTTACTTCTTCAGGACAACCTATTCCTGAATCAAGTTTGGTTTATATATGGGGGCCGGACGGTGTACCAACCACAACATTATTCTGAAAGTATTAGGGGTATCTAGATGGTCGCTTTAATTACGAACACATTAAGAGGTTCGCAAGTTGGCTTTTTAAGAGTCAGACATTTCCGCATGGAAACGTTGCGGTCGGCGGTGAGATTGCTTCGGCCCGTCGACTTCATGACCACAGTGGACATCAGGGACGCTTATCTGTACATCCCGATTTTCCAAGGACATCAGAAGTTCCTGAGGTTTGCACTGGAGGATCAACATTACCAGTTTGTAGCACTCCCATTTGGCATATCCTCAGCCCCCCTGTGTGTTCACCAAGGTGCTGGCGGGCATCATGGCTATCCTGAGGAGTCAGGGTATTCATGTGTTACCCTATCTGGACGACTTGCTGATCTCGGCCCGGTCCTATCACGCCTTCAACAGTGAGATCGTTCCTGGGAATGATGATATACACCGCTCAGGTCAAGGTTTTTCTGCCACAGCAGAAGGTTTTGGGACTCCAGACGCAAGTGCAGGCCTTGCTGGCTTGTCAACAGCCGTCTGTACGTCTGGGGATGAGATTGGTGGGCTGGGGGATGAGACTATCTTCAGTTGAACCTGCTGACCGCCTGGAATCGGTCGCAGGAATCTCTGGAACAAGGATTTGCGCTGTAACCCCTGACCAGGCAGTCCCTTTTGTGGTGGTTGGACTCTCGGAACCTGCTGGTGGGCAAGTCCTTCCTGACTCCCCATTGGGAGATAGTTACCACGGATGCCAGTTGACAGGCTGGGGAGGCGTTTGGCAGACCCAGAAAATTCAGGGTCAGTGGGGTCCGCAGGAGAATTGGTTACCCATAAATCTCCTGGAGCTGAGAGCAATCCGGTTGGTTCTTCTACGCCTGATTCCCCATTTAAAAGGCCGTGCGATCCAGGTTCGCTCGGACAATCAGACAGCTGTGGCCTACATCAACCACCAGGGCAGAACTCGGAGCAAGAGATCCCTCAAGGAGGTAACCCAGATTCTGACTTGGGCAGAGGAGAATGTTCCCTGCATCTCAGCGGTCTACATTTCCGGGGTGGAGAACCAGGAGGCAGACTCCCTGAGCAGGAATTCCTTGCGCTGGGGTGAATGGTCCCTCAGCAGCGTGACTTTTCAGGCTCTGTGCCTCCGCTGGGGTCAACCAGACGTGGACCTGTTTGCGTCCAGACACAATCACAAGCTTCCAAGGTTCGTCTCTCTCTCAAGAGATCCTCTGGCCATAGCAACAGACGCTCTGGCGATTCCTTAGACGGAGTTCAACCTCCTGTATGCATTCCCTCCGTTTCCGCTCCTGGGCAGAGTGCTGCGCAAGATAGCCCAGGAGGGGGTACCAGCCATCCTGGTGGCTCCTCGCTGGCCAAGAAGGAGTTGGTTTGCAGGCATAGCTCAGATGTCAATAGATCACTACATCATGCCCGACGACCCAGGGCTTCTCACACAGGGGTCGCTGCAGCACCCCAATTTACGGACACTGGCTTTGACGGCCTGGCTATTGAAACCTCAATCCTGACGGAAAAAGGGTTATCGGCCATGGTTGTTCATACAATGATTCAGGCACGGAAGAAATCTTCCATGATATACTACAGAGTTTGGCGGACCTATATCGTTTGGTGCGAGTCCAAGAGCCTTCCTTGGCAAAAGATCTCTATTGCTAGAATTCTGGAATTTTTACAACATGGTTTAGACTTGGGTCTCCAGCTGAGCACCCTCAAGGGACAGGTCTCGGCTTTAGCCATTTTTTTCCATTGCCAACCATTGGCTGATCAAGACTCTTTTCCAGGGAGTTACCCATGTCCAGCCACCGCGTAAGTCAGTCTTACCGGTGTGGGACTTGAATCTAGTGCTGTCTGCTCTCCTGGGTCCTCCCTTCGAGCCATTGAGCGATGCTGCAATGTCTATGATGACTCTCAAAGTGGTCTTTCTGGTGGCGATCACCTCGGTGCGTCGTGTATCAGAGCTGGCCTCGCTTTGTATGAAATCACCCTACTTTGAGTTGCACAGGGATAAGGTGGTTTTTCGTTTTAAACATGATTTTTTGCCTAAGGTCGTTTTCTCCTTTTCACCTTAATGAAGAAGTTGTCTTGCCTTCCTTGTGCCCAGCACTGGTTAATTCCAAAGAACGGATCCTCCATGCCTTGGATGTGGTCATAGCCATAAGGTATTACCTGGCTGTGACTGAATCCTTAAGACAAAAAGCAAGTCCGATTTCCTGAACAGAGGGTTCTAGGAAAGGTTTGCCTCCAGCCAAGTCCTCTATCAGTAAGTGGATTAGACAGGCGGTGGTACAAGCATATTCTGCCAGGGGGAAGGAGCCCCCTTTTCGGATCACAGCTCATTCTACCAGAGCTATTGGTGCCTCTGGGCTTTTCAGCATCAGGCATCGGTGGAACAAGTTTGTAAGGCCTCAACTTAAACTTCTGTTCATACTTTTACAAAGTTTTACAGGGTGGATGTCAGGGCCTCAGCTGACGCTGCTTTTGGCCGAAAGGTGCCTCAGGCGGTAGTGAAATAAACTACATGCTGTTCCGCACTGGGGATCCCGCCCATATGGACACTGCTTTTGGATGTCTCAATCGTGAAGATATCGGGACGGCCTGGACTGGTTGGAAAAGAAAAATACAATTCTGTGAAAATCACCTGTAGAATTGTTATTCTAAGTATGTCACACACCCCGCTTCAAGACATTCATTACATGTGGGTATACTGACCTGTAGATGGCGATCTTGCAGATATGTCAATAAAAAAAAAAGACCCTCCCGGTCCATAAATACCTGGGACCTCCCACTCATTCCCCAGTCTTTCATCTCTGCAGAAGGCGAGCAAGTCAGAAGATGGATGTCTCCTCCTTGCAGGTAGCCAGGATGACTCCCGACCCTCTATTTGATCTATTCCTGCCCGGATTCTTTATTGATCTTACTGCCTCCCAGCCTAGGCTGCTGGTCCGGGCAATGGTAGATGGCACCCTAGGTGCTCAGGAGCTACGCTCCGCCGTGAGACCCCATAACAAGGGGTAGGCGGCTAACTGGGTTGGTGACCCCGGTTTGGGATGCCCTGTCCCTTGGCCTTCCACCCTAGAATTAATTTCCCCTCTCCCGGATACCCTTAGAGGGGGGGGGGGGCCTGGTCCCTTATAGTTTCATACTTTATTGATATTGTGTGTGTGTGGTGCTGTAACTTTACATGTGCGGTACTCAGGCCGGCGGTCCCGCGGCGCCGGCCTCCGGTGTTTGTCATGGCGCCTGTTCTACGGTGCCCAGGGGGAGCTTCTTCACCTCAGGGCGGGGGTCGGGGTCGGGCGCGAACGCCTACGGCCCGTGTTGCGGGGGGCGGGTCCGGGCGCTCGCGCGAACGCCTACGGCCCGCCCCCATGCTGCGGGTGCCGCGGTTCAGGTCCCGGCTTCTGGCTGGGAGTGACGGGGGAGGAGCGGGGCCCCCTCCCTCTTCCTCTGCCTACGCGCCTTTTCCTTCCCTGCCAGGCGTGCGTGCGTGATGGTTGGTGAGTGGCCTGTGGCCCCATTAGTTTTTCTTTATTGATCATGCCCCTCCTTGGGGTTGCTTGGCAACGCTTCTGTTATTAACCCCTTTGGACAATTGCTATGTGGTCTGATTGTTGTGTTTGTTTGTGTGTTCCAGGTGGACCATTGTTCCATTAAAGGGGGGTTCTCCCGGTCCTAGGGTCCCTGGTTAAATTTAGGGGTCTGTAATTCCTCCCACGCGGGACTTAGAGGGGCATCCCGGGTTGCATTACTACGTAATTCCCTCGGGACATTGTGCATGTATATATAAAAAATCACCACATGGAGGCTTCCCCGGATATTGGGCTTGTGCCCCCCTCGGAGCAATCCAGGCTGTGTTTGGGGTGTGGGGTATCCCTTTTGGGGGATGATGTATTTCTTTGTGTACCCTGTGCACAACGGTCTATTACGCGGCAGTCCGGATCTCAGGCGTCTGGTTCTGCTCCGCCAGTCTCCTCTCCGTCTCCCCCTCGCTTGACACGTACCCCATGTGATGTGGTCATTGGCGGGGAGTCGCAATCTGAGGTGTGTGCCAGATTGGCCAATCTTGAAAAATTGTTTTCCAGTGCTGTTGCCAAAAAGGCCACGGCAAAGCGAAAACATTTGTATACAGCCACGCAGGCCTTTGATATGGAGGAGTTTGACTCCCTGGATTGGTCTGATTGTTCCCTGCTTGAGGAAGGGGAGCTGTTTGAGGAGTCTGAGGGCTCCGATGACCAGCAGTTTGTGGGTGCTGATACCGAGCAGGGCCAGGGGGATTCCTTGGATACCTCTAGGGTCCTGGCTCATATGTTTGAGGTCGTAAGAAGCAGCATCGCCCCTTTTGGGGGGGTGGCTTCCTTCACTCAGTCCTTTCGTGGGGCTAGAGTTGGCAGGGGTCCGGCTTTCCCCTCGTCCAGAGGCGATTCCTGGTCCAGGGGCAGGGGTCGGGCCTGTCCAGGACACAGTTTGGGCTCTAAGCCTAAAGTCGCTGCCAAGCCGGCTCAGCAGGGTGGGGGAACGGCTGCAACTCTTCTCCCGGGTCTGGGTCCAAGAGGTCTCGGACAGGTGGATTCAGGAAGTGGTGTCTTCCGGTTACAAGCTGGAGTTCGAGTTCCGCCCCCTTCCCAGATTCTTCAGGTCTAGGGTGCCGTCAGATCCTCTGGCCGCTCAGGGGCTTCGGGCGGCAGTAGCAAGTCTCTTGGACATGGCAGTCATCTGTCCGGTGCCCCCCTCAGACCGGGGCCTGGGCTTCTATTCCAATTTGTTCACGGTGCCCAAGAAGGACGGATGCGTTCAGTTGCTCAACAGGTTCGTCCGTCCCCGGAAGTTCCGTATGGAAACTGCGCTCAGCCATCCACTCACTTCGTCAGGGGGACTTCATGTCGTCCATAGACATCAAGGATGCTTACCTGCATATTCCAATATTTCCGGCACACCAGAGATTTCTCAGGTTCGTCTTGGAAAATCGACATTTTCAGTTTGTGGCTCTTCCGTTTGGCCTTACCTCGGCTCCAAGGGTTTTTACCAAGGTGTTGGCAGGAGTGATGGCCATCCTCAGAGCCAGGGGTATCCGCATCATGCCTTATCTGGATGATCTTCTCATCATGGCGTCTTCCCTCAGTCAGGCGCAGCGGGATACCAGGACCGTGGTGTCCACTCTGGAGAGTTTCGGTTGGGTGATCAACTATCCCAAGTCCTGCCTCACTCCCTCCAGGGTGGTGAAGTTCCTGGGAATGTCTCTGGATACTTCTCAGGCCAGAGTGTTCCTCCCCCGAGCCAAGGATCTTCTGATTCAGGATTTGACTCAGCGTCTCATATCTATCCCCCGCCCGTACATCCGGCTGGGGATGCGACTGGTGGGATTGATGGTGTCATCGTTCAAGGCGGTTCCCTTTGCCCAGTTTCACACAAGGACGCTCCAGCTCCATCTCTTGGCGGCCTGGGATGGGTCCCCGCTGTCATTGGATCAGTCCTTTCTGATGTCCCCCCGGGTGCGGCGTTCCCTTCGGTGGTGGCTGAAACCAAGCAATCTGACGAGGGGCAGGTCCTTTCTGACCCCTCGTTGGGAGACGGTCACCATGGATGCCAGCCTGTCTGGTTGGGGGGGATTTTGGAAGGATCTTCAGTTTCAGGGACTGTGGGGGCCTCAGGAGGCTCACGATCCCATCAATGTTCTGGAGCTGAGAGCCATCAGGTTGGTTCTGGCTCACTTGACTCATCGGTTGCGGGGACTACCGGTTCAAGTTCGGTCGGACAATCGGACGGTGGTCGACTACATCAATCACCAGGGAGGGACTCGCAGCAGGCGTGCCCTCTTTGATCCTGGATTGGGCAGAGAGCAATGTCCCATGCATCTCGGCGGTGTACATTCCGGGAGTGGAGAACACGGAGGCGGACTCCCTGAGCAGGTGCTCATCTCACCGGGGGGAATGGTCGCTCAGCCCCAAGGTGTTTCAGTCACTTTGCCACCGGTGGGGGACTCCGGAGGCGGACCTCTTTGCCTCTCGTCACAATCACAAGCTTCCGGCATTTGTGTCTCTCTCGCGGGATCCACTGGCTCTGGCGGCGGATGCCATGTCCCTGAACTGGAGGGATCTTGGGTTTCTATACCTGCTCCCTCCGTTTCCCATGGTGGGCAAAGTGGTGCGCAAGCTGGCCCTAGAGGGCGCGTCAGCAATCTTGGTGGCTCCAAGGTGGCCAAGACAGGTTTGGTTCGCAGACGTGGTAAGGTTGGCAGAGGATCAGTTAGTTCTACACCTTCTGCCGGATTTACTCACTCAGGGTCCACTGCTCTACCCCAATTCACCAACGCTGGCTTTGACGGTGTGGCTGCTGAAACCTTCATCTTGAAGGAGGAAGGTCTTTCTGATGCTGTCATTCAGACTCTGGCTAGGGCTAGAAAGTGGTCTTCCTCTGCCATCTACTATAAGATTTGGAGGTCTTATATTGATTGGTGTGAGGTCAGGGCCTTGCCTTGCAGGGCGTTTTCTATCCCTAGGGTTTTGGAATTTCTGCAACCTGGTCTGGACCTAGGTTTGCAGCTTAGTACGCTGATAGGGCATGTTTCTGCCCTGGCGGTTTTCTTTCAAAAGTCTTTTGCTCTTCATCCTCTGGTTAAGACCTTTTTCCAGGGGGTTACGCATGTGCGGCCTCCTAGGAAGCCTTTGCTCCCAGTTTGGGATTTGAATTTGGTTCTTTCTGCCTTGCAGGGTCCTCCTTTTGAACCTTTGCAGGATATTGCACTTTCTACGCTTACTCAGAAGGTTTTTCTGGTTGCCATCACTTCCGTTCGGCGTGTATCGGAGTTGGCGGCCTTGTCCATTAAGGCCCCTTACTTTGAGAGGCATCAGAACAAGGTTGTTTTCCGCTTCAAGCCAGATTTCCTTCCTAAGGTGGTCTCTGCTTTTCATCTTAATCAGGATATTGTTCTACCCTCCTTGTGTCCTAAGCCTAGCAATGCCAAGGAGAGGGTTTTGCATTTTTTGGATGTGGTTCGCTGTGTGAAGTACTATTTGGTGGCTACTTCCTCTTTTTGTAGGACGGACGCCCTTTTTGTGGTGCCCTCTGGGCCTAGGAAGGGTTTGGCTCCCGCCAAGTCTTCCATTAGTAAATGGATTCGCCAGGCCATTGTTGGGGCCTATTCTGCCAAGGGGAAGATTCTCCCTTTTCATGTTACTGCTCATTCTACTCGTGCTGTTGGGGCATCCTGGGCTTTCCAGCACCAGGCCTCTGTTGAGCAGGTTTGTAAGGCTGCTACTTGGTCTTCGGTTCACACTTTTTCCAAGTTTTACAAGGTTGATGTGCGGGCCTCAGCGGATGCTGTTTTTGGCCGCAAGGTTCTGCAAGCTGCAGTGGTTTAAGTTTGTGCCTTGTTGCCTTGTTTTTGGATCCTCGCCCTTTTTGGACACTGCTATTGGATGTCCCACATGTAATGAATGTCTTGAAGTGGGGTGTGTGACATACTTAGAATAATACCATTTTGTGATTACTCACCTGTAAAATGGGTATTATAAGTATGTCATAGACCCCTCTTCACCCTGCCCTTTGGTATTCTGGATTCTTTATATGGTGAACCTTTGTTAGTTTTAATTGGCTTTCCTGGTCCCTTTCTCTTACTGCTATCTTTATACTGGGGAATGAGTGGGAGGTCCCAGGTATTTATGGACCGGAAGGGTCTTACTTTATTCCTAGTATGTCACACACCCCACTTCCAAATATCCATGACACTTGGGAACCCAGCCTGTAGAGGGCGATCTTGCAGAAATGACATGGAAAAAGGAGCCCCTCCTGGTCCATAAGTACTGGGTTCCTCCCACTATTCCTCAGTCTTTTCGTCTCTGCAGTTGGCGAAGCATTCAGAAGATGACTCTCTTTCAAGCTGCAGGTAGCCTGGTTTGCTCCCAGCCCCTTTTTTTCTCTATTTCTGTCTGATACTCTTTTAACCTGTTTGGGTATATTGTATGCCTCCCAGCCCTGGCTGTATGGTTCAGGCAAAGGTAGATACATACACCTTCTGGTGTATACAGGAGTTTTACTCCTCCGTGGGACCCAAATGTGGGTAGGCGGTTTCCGGGTTGGTGTTCTCGGCATGGATGCCCCTGTCCCTTTATAATCCCCTTGTGCCTTATGGGTGCATTTCTATCCTCTCCCCTTTAGTTCTCCTTTACCCTGCTGGGGTAAAAAGGAGGGGCTTATTTGTCACCATGCACACAAATAATAAAAAAAAAGATATATCAAATAAATCTTTGTTACATATATATTATTATGTATGTTTACTATACTATTTAATAGGATATGTTTTATTTAGATTCTCCTATTTCTGTCTAGACAGCATTCTTTTGCTTACCTTTTAAAGCTCTTTGTTTTCTGGCTATGTTCAGATTTGAATTTCCCTCCATTCTTGGTCATGTGATTCTGGGGGTGGGCGGGGCTTAGGCACACAGCAATCATTTCATTCTCAAGAGCACCTGGGTGCTCTCTTTGTCTGCCTGGCTCCTGTTGCTTCCCTATGGTCTTCCCTCATTGTGCTTGCTTTGGCAGCACATATACTAAGATTGGAACAATACAGAGAGGATTAGCATGGCCCCTGCGCAAGGATGACACGCAAATTCGTGAAGCGTTCCATATTTAAAGGTGCTGTGAGTACCCCTCAGCTTGCTGAAGGGAATTTTTTTCATGCTTTGTCATTTATTGTATTATGTGCATTGGTGACTGTTTAAAAAAGCAGAATCAAAACCACATTTTCCTAAAAAAAAAAAAAAAATCTGAAAAAGCAACATGCCCCGAACAGAACAATACCCAACATGCATAGGTCCTGTCAAGGGAAGAGTTGCCAAACACACCAAAGTAAAGCATGTGCGTAGCGGTAATTTTACTTCAAAATTTCAGCTCTGCAGACAAAGTGCGCACCTTGTGCTTTTACTACCAAAACAACCCTTTACATTTGGAATATGCCCCATAAACCATGTATTCCCCGAAAGTACACATTTTAAACTTTCTATGCATACCCAGCTTGTTGTAGTGGGCTCATCTTTCTGGGAGTAATCCCTTGAAGAATTCTTAGGTTGCACAGGGTTTCACAAAAAAAATTTGTAAAAAAGCAGAATAAAAAACACCTTTTCCTAAAATATCAATATACAAATAAGAAAAAAACAAGCTAAATTTGAAAGCGCTGGGCAGAACAATACCCAACATGCATAGGTACTATTAACCTTGTTAAATGCCAGCCTACTTGAAGTTTTGTCACCCTCTGTTGACAGGTCATTTTTCCCCATATTGCGCCATGTTTAACCGTGATTTTTGCCGGAATTTCCAGGAAAATATATATATATTTTTTTGCAGCAGAGTTTAGGCTTTAACATGAAATGTCTTGTTTGTAATTATTCTACAGTTTTTTAAAATATTTTTGCGTAAAAAAACAAATGAAAACCATATTGCATGTGAAAGCCCCATTTCTCCCAATTACAGCGGTACCACATATGTATCGGTAGCCCCCCCATTCGTGCCCAGGAGACCCCCCAAACTGAAAAGCGCACTTTATAACATTTACAAATAAAATACTACTATCCACACTATAAACATAAGGAGTTAATTTAAAAAGAAAATGACATAGGGTCCCCCCTCCCGGGGGGGGGGGGGGGCATTTTTGGGGGGGAATTTTAAGGGTTAGGGTTAGGCTAACCCTAACCCTTAAAATTAAAAAAAAAAAAAAATGACCCTATTTTTTGGGGGAATTTTAAGGGTTAGGGTTAGGCTAACCAGGGCTGTGGAGTCGGTAGATAAATGTTCCGACTCCAACTCCTCAGTTTTTTGTACTTCCGACTCCTCTGTATTAATATGTGAATGTATTTTATACATTCCTTGAAGGAAAGAAAGGCAACATACATGCCATTTACTTCTAGCAGAGAGAGGTAGTTGGGCAGAAGCTGCCTTCTCCTTTCTGTGTGCTGATCTTCTGCTGAAGATAGGGCAGTGGGAGGATCCAGAAAGGGGCCTTTATTATAAAACATGATTTCCCTAGTAGAATCCCATAGTCATGTTTAAAGTTTAAGCTAACAATCGAAGTTTACCAGTTTTTATAGCCTTTTGCTGAATGACAGCAGTTTTTCCAATGGTACAGCTTCAGTCTTGAACTATTGATCCTCCATTCCCTTCACTTATACAAGCGTCTCTAGTCCTGCAAAAAACATATTTACTTAATCCCTTATCAGTGAGAGGCTAGGTTACCCATGGGTTCCCTGTAACAGCAGAACACAACACTGCAAAGTATAAATATTGCCGCTTCTAATTGTGCATTGCGTGCCATATAGTGAAGCACATGAAAAGCATGCTTCTTCACGGTCACTTAACGTGTTCGTTTTGCGGTTACGTGAGGCACTGCATGCATTGGTCTTTATTCTTACAATAGAGAAGTCATTAATTTTAACTTTTTGTGAATTGGGACATTTGAACTTGCTAAATCAAAATTTAGTAGGAGTCTGAGTCGGAGCATTGTTTGCCGACTCCGACTCCAGGTACCCAAAATTTCCTCTGACTCCTCGACTCCGACTCCACAGCACTGAGGCTAACCCTAACCCTTAAATTTTTTTTAAAAAATGACGTAGGGTCCCCCCTCCCAGGGGGGGGGGGGGGCATTTTTTTTTTGAATTTTAAGGGTTAGGCTAACCCTAACCCTTAAAGTTAAAAAAAAAAAAAATGATGAAGGGTCCCCCCTACCCGTCATAACCAGCCCGGGACCAGCTATGGGGGCTTGTAGGAACAGCTCTGGTGACCCCCCCACCCTGCAGCCTACAAGCCCACATAGCCTGTGTGGGCCCGGGCTCTTCTGCCCCCCCTCCTGGGCTTTGGGGAGGCAGGTAATTGGGGGTGCGGGGGTTAATGGCAAGTCACCTTCTAGTTGCAGGTGACTTGCCAGCCCCCAGCCTTGTGAACTGGTACAGGGGTCTCATGGACCCCTTACCAGTTCACAAAGGGTTAACAGTAAAATAAAACACACAAACACAGAGTAAAATTATTTTTATTTAAAAAAAAAAGATATTCTTGGTGTGCCACACACCCCGCTTCACTTCTTAAATATTCATCCATTAATGGGTTAATCCACCGCCAGGGGACGTAGTGCAGAGAGGAAGTCTTGTAACGAGCCCCCTTCCGGCCTATATATACCTGGTACCTCCCTTCAATCACCAGTATTTTTTCTCTCTGCTTGCTGACAAGTCAGAAGATGGAAGTCTCCTGCTTACAGGTAGGCCGGGGTATTCTTACCCCGCCACCCCCCTTTTGGTCTATTTCTGCCCGGTTTGAGTTTGTATACCTTTATGGTGGAATGGAAGCCTCCCAGCCTAGGCTGCTCACCGGGCAAATGGTAGATGGCACTTTAAGTGCCTAGGAGCTTATCTCCTACCGCTCGACCTCATGCGTGGGGCAATGTGGCTATCCGGCATGGTGATCCGGAAATGGGATGCCCCTGTCCCGAGGGTCCCCGTAGCCCCTTTCTCTCCCGTTATGGTCCCTTCTCCCTTCACTATGGGGGGGGGTTGAGGGTATGCTTTATGTATGCGTGTTTCACTTGTATCACTTTATTCAGCATGTGTGTATATTCTGGTTATGCATTCACTGTTATTCAGCATGTGTATACCTTTGGTTTTGGTCTGCTTGAGGGGCAGACTGCGCCGGGTAGGGGCTGGCCACTTTTCTTGGCAGACTATTGCTTTGTGGCCCCCTACCCCCTACCCCCTCCCCTCTTCCCCGCCTGGCATTTTATGTACTCTTTAGGCTGCGCCATGCGGTCTTATTATTACCCTCCCCCCTCCGCCGCCTGGGCGCACGTGTAGCCCATCTGAGTGTGATCTCCAGCTGATTGGCGTGGGGGGGGCGGGTCCCGATGACGCGGCATCGGGGGCGCGGCGCCGACGTCTTGCGGCGGGCCCAGCGTTTACTTCCCTTCTAAAGCAGGAAGTCGCGTGGGCGCGCGGCCGCACTTAGTCTTCTGTGCTGGCTGCTGGCTGCAGTCTTGCTCCGGCTGCTGCCTTTGCTGGACCAGGTAAGCGGTCCCACCTGTTGGGGCCGTTAAGTGGGGAATGTATATTTCTTTGTAGTGATATAGTGGGGAGTCACTTTTTATTAAGGGGGCATGATTTTGCTCTTATTTAAAGGCACTTTGGTGCCATGCTTATATGTTTCTTATACACATGTGAGGATCTGATGGTTTTTCTTTTCCTTGCAGATCCTGGGATCCCTGCTTATGGTGGCCCTCCGGCTCTATGTGCCTGGCTAATTATTGGGATATCTATTAAATGTATATATAGACTATATATAAATATATATATATATATAGTTTATTAAAGGGGACCTTAACTTAAAAGAAAAAAAAATATATATATATATATAAATAAAAAAAAAATCCTCCCTTCTACTAATAAAGGGGCATCCCGGGTTGGCTTATGCCTTAAAAGTCCCAACTATTGCGAATACCATAAATCACCATATGGAGGCTTCCGTAATTTCCGGAAACGGTTCTGCTGAGCCGTTCGGGGGGTGCGTAGGTTGTGGTGTTCCACTCCCAGCTGATGATGTCTTTATTTGCATCCCTTGTGCAAAACAGACTATTGCGCGCCAGTCCGTTGCTTCGGCTGCGGGCCCATCGCATCCTTCATCCTTCATCTACCTCTCCCTCCCTGTTCCGGACCCCGCATGACACTGTCAAAAGTGGGGATTCGCATTCCGAGGCGGCGGCACAGCCCAGCCCCCGGAAAGTAATGCCCGTTAAAGCAGCGTTAAAGGCCGCTGCAAAACGAAGGCACCTGACTCCGGTACCTTCGGCTCCACAGGACGTGCTATGTGAACCTGTGGAATGGTCCGATGGATCCCCGGACGAGGATGAATTCCCGTCGGAGTCAGATGAGCCTGCAGGTCAGCTTGTGGCTGATGAGATTGGCGATTGGTCAGAGGGGGTTGTTTTTGACACCCCCTCTATTCTGGCTCAAATGTTTAAAATTTTGAGTTTAGATACGCCTGAGGCGGCCACCCCGCCAAAGGGTCAGTTGTTTAAGGAGCCTCAGCCGCGTTTGGTTTTTCCCAGACAACACCACTTTGAGAGGGTGGTCCTTAAAGAATGGGAACATCCCACGCGGTTATCTGGAATTCCTTCCAGTTGGGAAAAGCGTTATCCTTTTCCACCAGAATTGGTGAAGCTTTGGTCTGTCCCTCCTGACGTCGATACCCCTGTACTAGGGCTCTCCAGCACGGCTATGGTACAGTCTGCTGAGACCACTGTCCCTAAAGATGGGGAAGATCGTCGGATTGACCAATACGCTCGACATGGTTTTATCTATTCCGGGTCAGCGTTGCGCCCGGTATGTGCTTCAGCCCTTCTTCTATTGGCAATTAAGTCCTTAATTCAGGGGCTATATGAGGATCTTAATCCCGCTTGCAAAGAGTTCACTGCGCTTAAGCAGTGTGAATCTTTTGTGGCTTATGTCCTGGCCACTCAGGACAATGCGCTGACTATGAGTAGCAAGGCAGCAGCTATGCTGGTGGCTATTCGCAGGTCAGTATGGCTGCGTCAGTGGTCAGCGGACACGGCTTCCAAAAAGGTGCTCACAGCTCTCCCCTTTTTGGGGTTGCGTCTGTTCGGGGAGAAAATTGATTCAGTCGCAAAGGGTGGTAAGATGCCACAACGCAAGAGGCCTCGTGTCCCCTTTGGGGGGGCAGGTTCCGGTAGGCCTTCCTTTCGAGGATTCAGAGCGGGCAGGGGTGCTTCTTTTCCCGCTACCAGTGGCGCAGGTTGGACTCGGGGGAGGGGCCGTGGCCGGCCCACTCAGTCCTGGGGCACCAAGCCTAAACCTGCTGATAAGCTCACTCAGCAATGAGGGGCTGCCCTCACCCGTGCGGGTGGGGGGACTATTGCGACACTTCTTCCAGGTTTGGAACCAAGTGGTTCCAGGCAGATGGATCCAGGAGGTAGTGTCGACCAGTTACGACCTGGAATTCGAGTCTCACCCTCCTTCACGGTCCGTTCATGGGTCGGTTCATCCCGGCCTGAACTCTCATCAAAACAGAGTGTGTCTTCCTTTTGCCCAAATTCACACGAGAACGCTTCAGCTATTTCTGTTAGCGTGTTGGGACCAGCAACCTCAGTCGCTGGATCAGTCCTTCCAGTTGTCCTCCCGTGTACGGCAGTCCCTCCTGTGGTGGTTGGTCTCGACCAATCTTGTGTAGGGCAGGCCTTTCCTGACCCCCCTTTGGAAAATTGTCACCACGGACGCCAGTCTGTCGGGATGGGGCAGATTCTGGAAGGAGCTGAAGTTTCAGGGGCAGTGGGGACCTTAAAGGCCCCACTTACCCATCAATATTCTGAATCTGAGAACCATCCGTCAGGTGCTTGCTCTCCTGACTCAGCACGTTCTGGGCCTTCTGGTCCAGATGTGTTCAGACAATCAATCAGCGGTTGCTTACGTCGGTCTTCAGGGAAGGAAGTGTCCCTGATCCGGACCTGGGCAGTGTTCCATGTTCCCTGTCTCTCGGCGGTTTACATTCCAGAGGTGATGAAACAGGTAGCGGGCCGGTTGAGCAAGGGCTCTCCCCGTCTGGAAGAATAGGCTCTCCATCCTCGGGTGGTTCGCTCACTGTGTCTCCAATGGGAGACCCCGGAGGTGGACCTGTTGGCCCCTCATTACTATCGCAGGCTCCCGAACTTCGTGTCGCTCTCCCAGGGTCCTCTGGCTCTGGCAGTGGACGCCATGTCCCTGAACTGGGGAGCTCTGGGATTTCTATACCTGTTTACTCCGATGCCCATGCTGGGCAGGGTTCTTCAGAAGTTGGCTCTGGAAAAGGTGTACGCCGTTCTCATGGCCCCAAGGTGGCCAAGATGAGTGAGGTTCGCAGGCATCGTTCGGCTGGCAGTGGTCCAGTTCGTTCTGCCTCTTCGGCCCGATCTGCTCACTCAGGGTCAATTGTGTTGCCCCAATTTACCAGCGCTGGGTTTGATGGCCTGGCTGCTGAAACCTCCATCCTGAAGGAGGAGGGTCTTTCTGATTCTGTCATTAGGACTCTGATCAGGGCCCAGAAGAGGTCTTCTTCCATCACCTATAGGACTTGGAAAGTCTATATCGCTTGGTGTGAGATAAGATCTTTTCCTTGTAGGGTCTTTTCGGTCTCCAGGGTTCTGGAGTTTTTACAATCAGGGCTGGACTCTGGTCTCCAGCTTAGTACGTTGAAAGGGCAGATCTCTGCCTTATCTATCTTTTTTTCAGAAGCGTGTTGCGCTTAAACTTTTAGTTAACTTTTTTCCAGGGGGTTACGCATGTGCGGCCTCCCAGGAAACCATTACCCCCGGTTTGGGATTTGAATTTGGTTCTTTCGGCTCTTCAGGCTCCTCCTTTTGAGCCTTTGCAAGATATTGCTTTGTCTACCCTGACTCAGAAGATTGTCTTCTTGGTAGCTATCACTTCTGTCCGGCGTGTCTCAGAGTTGGCGGCCTTAACTATCCAGGCGCCTTACTTTGAGAGGCATCAGGATTAAGTGGTCTTTCGGTTCAAGCCAGACTTTCTTCCTAAGGTTGTTTCTGCTTTTCATTTGAACCAAGATATTGTTCTTCCCTCCTTGTGTCCTAATCCTAAGAATGACAAAGAGAGGGTTTTGCATTGTTTGGATGTAGTACGCTGTGTTAAGTACTAATTGATTATCACGTCTCCTTTTCGTAGGACGGATTCCTTTTTTGTTGTGCCCCATGGGCCTAAGAAAGGTTTGGCACCAGCCAAATCTGCCATTAGCAAGTGGATACGTCAGGCCGTTACTGCGGCCTATTCTGCTAAGGGAAGAGTTCCCCCTTTTCGTATCACTGCTCATTCCACTCGCGCTGTTGGGGCGTCTTGGGCATTTCAGCACCAAGCTTCTGTTGAACAGGTTTGTAAGGCCGCCACTTGGTCTTCTGTTCACACTTTTTCTAAGTTTTACAAAGTTGATGTGCAGGCCTCAGCGGATGCTGTTTTTGGCCGCAAAGTTCTGCAGACTGCAGTCATTTAAGTTATGCTTCACCTGGCCTTGAGATGCCCTTCCCTTGTGGACACTGCTTTTGGATGTCCCATTAATGGATGAATATTTAAGAAGTGAAGCGGGGTGTGTGGCACACCAAGAATAATACCATTTTGTGAGTACTCACCTGAAAAATGGATATTGTTGGTGTGCCACACACCCCGCTTCACCCCCACCCTTTTCGGTATTACCGAAGCCTTTATATGGTGAAGCTTTTTATTTATATCAAAATTGATTTTGAGGTTACCGGTGGAATACTGGTACCTTGTCTTTCTGCTTTTTAATATACTGGTGATTGAAGGGACTTCCAAAAATTGAATGATTTGGTGAAAGCTGAAGTGGACCGGGTACAGAAATCCGTAAAAGCAATAAAACAGAGCAAATTCAGACGGGACAAAGCTGAATTTGAATCTGGAAAAATCTTTTTGGAGGTAAAAAGTAGGGGGAGATCTCTTCCTCGGTATAGGCAGTGGAAGGATATTTCGAGTGATCTCTCTGGTTGCGAAACTGAAGTCTCTGACGACAGTCCCCCCCGTTTGTCCGGAAAAAATCGTTGATCGGTGTCTTTTTTGGACCAGGCCGGAAGAAACGAAGACGGCGGCGGAGAAAGCGTCGCAACCAGAGTGAAAACGCTCAGGGGCATCAGGAAGTCGGCCAGAAAATGGCCAACCTGAATAGTGGATTAGAAACCAAGGCAACCTCATTAAATGTCATTAATCTGTCAGACTTTGTTTTGGACCCGGACCATGTCTCTGTGCTATCAAAAGGGTTGTCTTTCTCACCTGTTTCTGGTGGTGACGAATTTACCCTGTTCAAGGACACGGCCCTGTTCCTGCGCAAACTTTTATTCAAAACCATGTACCCTGACAGGACAATTAATACGGAAGTAGAACATCTTGATCCTGTAGAGCCAGAATCTGAGGAAGGAATGGTGGAAATGGAGGATGTCGTCCCAGATTTGATGCCCAATTTGGATGGATTATATGTCAAATCCAAAAGATTCCCCCCACTATCAATGAATCGCCATATTTCCCTCTTTTTCCAATTGGTACAGAGAGATCTGTCCAAGATAGATTGGACCATCACGGGTAATGCTGACAATTTGTCCCCTGCTGAAAGGAGAGCGTTGCATGAGTTGCAAGAAGCACCTAATATAATTGTCCGACCAAGTGACAAGGGGGGAAATGTTGTGATTCTTAGTGAGACATTTTATGTTAAAGAAATAGAAGGACAACTATCAAAGGAGGATACATACCTGCGAGTACCTGCGAGAGGCTCCTGACCCCCAAAGTCTTGAACTTTTTGAAGATCAGGGACTACAATATCCCGGTGTTGTACACCATACCAAAGATTCACAAAAATCCGGTGGCACCCCCGGGTAGGCCTATCGTGTCGGGGAGTGGGGGACCGTTGGAGGGTGTATCCCGGTTTGTGGATGAAAATCTCAAACCCCTTGTCAGGATCCTCCCATCCTTCGTGCAGGACAGCAGTGATGTCCTGCGCAAACTGTCGACCTTCAGTATGGAGGATGGGTGGCTCCTGGCAAGTATAGACGTGGAGAGCCTCTACACCTCCATTCCCCACACGGTAGGCCTGGGGGCAGTCACATCCTTTTTAGAGGAGGTAGGCCCATGTGAAGCGGCCTACAATGAATTCGTTGTGGAATTACTGGACTTTGTGTTGAAAAACATTTTTTTTCGGTTTAAGGGTCACTACTACCAGCAGATCCGTGGTACAGCCATGGGGGCGGCCTGTGCCCCATCGTACGCCTGCCTGCACCTCGGGCAGTGGGAGCGCCTTGAGGTGTTCGGGCGGGCTGACTTTGCGGCGCGGGTCGCCCTATGGCTTCGGTATATCGATGATGTACTTGTTGTATGGAAGGGCACCACGGATGAATTTATATCATTTGTGGCGTCCCTAAACCAAAATGAGAGGAATATCGGGCTGACATTTAAAATTGGGCCCCGGGAGATAGAATTCCTGGATCTATTGATCCGACATGAAGGTAAGGTATTAACTACCACTACGTTTCGGAAACCGACCGCCGGTAACACCCTATTACATTTTAGGAGCCACCACCCAATGCCTTTACGCCGGGGAATTCCGTTGGGCCAGTTCCTGCGGATATGCAGGAACTGTAGCACATTTAATGAGTTTAAAAGAGAGGCGCGACAACTCACAGAGAGGTTTAGGGCTAGGGGGTATCCCCACAGATTATGAGAGCATGCTTTAAGAAGGCCCTCGATTCGACGCGGCCTGACTTATTGAGAACGAAGTCCCCAGTGAGCATTGGGAAAAATGAGGGCCAGCCTATCCGTTTGATCACTCAGTATGGGGCACATTGGGAACACTTCCGGGGGATCCTGGAGAGCCATTGGCACGTTCTGGCACTAGACCCTAACCTGAAAAGACTAGTGGGACCGCGCCCCCTCCTCACGGCACGTAGGGCGAAAAATGTGCGGGATATACTCGTGCACAGTGAATACCAACCCAGGGAAAATGTAGGTTACCGCTCGGTGGAGAAACTGAATGGCTCCTTTAGGTGTGGCCATTGCAATATTTGCAAATATATGGTTAGGACTAACCAATTTGAAGGGACGAATGGTTTTCCCTCTAGGCTGATTAAGGGATTCATTAATTGTGCTACATCATGGGTGGTGTACATGCTCACCTGCCCATGTCAGAAAAAATATGTTGGTAAAACCAAGCGTGAATTAAGAACAAGGGTGGGTGAGCATGTGCGTGATATAAAAAATAAGAACAAACATGACAAAAGTCCGGTGGCGGAGCACTTTAAAGTGTGGCATGGAGGGAACCCTAAAGGCCTGCAGGTATGCGGAATATTTGTTCTAAAAAGGCAGGGGAGGAGAGGATTTGCTGAACAGCGGCTTTTGCAGCAGGAATCCAGATTTATATATGAACTGAAGACGATGGCCCCTTTGGGGTTAAACACTGATAATGGCCTGAGTGCATTCCTCTAGGTCCTCCTTTGAGATAGTGTGTTAGTTGATCCCTTGGTGTGGTGGGGGAGATGGTTTGCAGGGCTAGGTATGTCAATGGAGAGGGGTGGGCGATGTAGAGAGTATGCTTAGTTCCTTTTCTCATCCCTAGTTAGCTCCTTTTTC
Source organism: Gastrophryne carolinensis (assembly GCA_027917425.1). NCBI lineage: Eukaryota > Metazoa > Chordata > Amphibia > Anura > Microhylidae > Gastrophryne > Gastrophryne carolinensis. The sequence goes on along the minus strand of CM051243.1, from coordinate 122,912,776 downwards.
CATTCTTGGCCATAAGTTACTCACTTGGAACGACTTGGATTGGTCCCGTGACCCTATGGGGTGCCTTTAGCCTTGGGCCCCAGATGTTGTTGCATGTCCATGTCTTTGTGTCGTTTGTGTCAAGCAGTGGGGATGAGCACTGAAGGGTTAATGGGTCAGGCTCCTCCTATATGAGGTGTTGATAATGAAGCAAAAATATAAAAAATGTCCAGTAGAAATAAGTAATAATATTTGTTACACTTCATTTGAGAAGCATAAGATCGCTTACATTATGAATGGGTGGTGAATGGCGGTGGTGATATGCGAGACACGGTCAGGTGATTTGTGGGAGAGACAGGGCGGTTGTACCGAATAGAGTGGATTTGTAAATCCCGGCACCCGCTTTGGATGAACTGGCGTGTCAGCAACCCTGCCAGTAGGATGTGTATTGCCACGGATGCCCTTTTCAAATATGGAGGATGGAGCCTCCTGGTTAAGGAGAGGAGACGCTGATGCGTGCGAGGGAGGAGCCGGACCCTTTAAAAGTGACACCCCATTGGCTGTGCGTCACCCTGACGAAGCCCCGGTGGGCGGGGCGAAACGCACGTCGGAAGGGGAGGCCCCACACCACCTCAGGTCCCTCATCCACGTGCTGCTATACACCTGCTTTCCAGCGTGTTATTGTTATTGGAGCACCGCCAGCTCAAGACAGGACGGAGGCACACCTGCGCGGCAGACGGCGTCATTTTCCCAACTATACAGCTAAGTACTATAGGCATAAACTGAATGGCTGTGCTAGCCTGAATACAACTACCTGCGACTAAAAGCAATGAAGGAGTGGTGATCACGCAGCTATCTATGCGCCCTGGAGGAATGCCGGTGCCGGCTTGAAGTGGTGCTTTGCAGTGGTCCACAATTGCGTTATGTCAGTAGGCTCATGGGGACAATGAAGTATCACTGGCTGATATAGTGGGACTACTGATTGAGTGATGTCCCTTCCAGCAGTTGCATGTGTATGGCCTAGCCCCGATTTGATGAATTCAGCCTCTGGAAAGCAATTGGTGGCTGTTTGTTGTGCTGATATGAGCTGAACTTTGTGATATGACTTTCAACTATTGAATCAATTTACTTACAAGAACGGCGCCCAACAATCACAGCTGTGTCTATATAGGCTAGATAAGCTAACAGGACGGTATGCAGCAACGTGTGCATGGTAGTGGTGGAGTTTGTGAGGTGGTGATGCATGTGCATGGGGGGCCCCCAAGTCTTAATGTCACAACGTTGTGATTTTTTATTCATGTGTACTTTGTGTGTTGGATGGGTTGGTGCAATATTTTGTTTAATAAAGTCAATTTGGTAATTTTGTACTTTAAATCCCTGTTTCGTATTTGGTCATTGAGACAGTGCCCACCTATAACCAGTTGTGTTTTGTGTTTTTGTGCGGATTGTATTTAGGTTAGTGGGACGCCCTATTTTTTGATGGCAGTTCTCATGGTGATATTACCTGGAGTCTCCCTGCTTTTTAATTGTTAGTGAAGGGAGGTACCAGGAATATATAGGCCGGAAGGGGGCTCGTTACAAGACTTCCTCTCTGCACTACGTCACCTGGCGGTGGATTAACCCATTAATGGATGAATATTTAAGAAGTGAAGCGGGGTGTGTGGCACACCAACAATATCCATTTTCCAGGTGAGTACTCACAAAATGGTATTTTTTTTTTCTTTACTCACCTGCGATCGTCAGCTCCTCTGTCCCTCGCTGATCTGATGACAGATGCCGGTGATTGGGAGGCAGGAGATCAGAGGATCTCCTGTCCCCTCCTTCTCAGGCCACCGATCACCGGCATCTGACAGCTGGGAGGCCTGGAGCTGTCATTATGCTGGTCGAGTGGCGTCATAAGCCCCGCCCCCAAAAGGGTGCTTTCGCTGCAAGATGGCGGCGCCCGTCGGAGGAAGAGGGGAGAGAGCCTGACGGGCTCTCTCCTGAAGATAGAAAGCCCTGGGGGGGGGGGGGGATCGGAGGCCCCCCGGGTGAAGAGGAGGGCTGGCGAGATCGAGCGCACAAGTCTCCTGCTTACAGGTAGGCCGGGGTATTCTTACCCCGCCACCCCCCTTTTGGTGTATTTCTGCCCGGTTTGAGTTTGTATACCTTTATGGTGGAATGGAAGCCTCCCAGCCTAGGCTGCTCACCTGGCAAATGGTAGATGGCACTTTAAGTGCCTAGGAGCTTATCTCCTACCGCTCGACCTCATGCGTGGGGCAATGCGGCTATCCGGCATGGTGATCCGGAGATGGGATGCCCCTGTCCCGAGGGTCCCCGTAGCCCCTTTCTCTCCCGTTACGGTCCCTTCTCCCTTCACTATGGGGGGGGGTTGTGAGGGTGTGCCTTTAGTATGTGTGTTTCACTTGTATCACTTCATTTCAACATGTGTGTGTGTTCATGATTATGCATTCAGTGTTATTCAGCATGTGTATACATTCGGTTTAGGTCTGCTTGAATGGCAGACTGCACTGGGTAGGTGGCTGGCCGCTTTTTAGCAGACTATTGCTTTAGTGGCCCCCTGCCCCCTTCCCCCCTTCCCCGCTGGCTTTTCATGTGCTCTTTTAGGCTGCGCTATGCAGTCTTTATTATTATTCTCCCCCCTCCGCCCTGAGCGCACGTGTAGTGGCCCATCTGGAGTAATCTTCAGCTGAATGGCTGTACTGATTGGCGTAGGGGGGGCGGGTCCTGGTGACACGGCATCAGGGGCGCGGCGCCGACGTCATGCGGCGGGCCCAGCGTTTACTTCCCTTCAAAGGGAAGAGGTCGCGTGGGCGCGCGGCCGCACTTAGTTGTCTGTGCTGTGGCTGCTGGCTGCAGTCCTGCTCTCCGGCTGCTGCCTTCGCTGGGCCAGGTAAGCGGCCCCACCCGTTGGGGCCGTTAAAATGGGGAGTGCATATCTTTTTGTAGTTGGATATGGGGGGCATGATTTTGCTCATATTTAAAGGCACTTTGGTGCCATGCCTGTATGATTCTTATACACATGTGAGGATCTGATTGGGGTTTCTTTTTCCTTACAGATCCCGGGATCCCTGCTTATGGTGGCCCTCCGACTCTATGTTGCCTGGCTATTTATTGGGATATCTATTAATGCATTTATATATATAGACTATATACTGATATATATAGTTTATTAAAGGGGACCTTAACTTAAAAAAAAAAAATCCTCCCTTCCGGGACATTACTAATAAAGGGGCATCCCGGGTTGGCTTATGCCTTAAAAGTCCCAAGTATTGCGAATACCATAAATCACCATATGGAGGCTTCCGTAAATTCCGGAAACGGTTCTGCTGAGCCGTTCGGGGGGTGCGTAGGTTGTGGGGTTCCACTCCCAGCTGATGATGTCTTTATTTGCATCCCTTGTGCAAAACAGACTATTGCGTGCCAGTCCGTTGCTTCGGCTGCGGGCCCATCGCATCCTTCATCATCTCCTACCTCTCCCTCCCTGTTCCGGACCCCGCATGACACTGTCAAAAGTGGGGATTCGCATTCCGAGGCGGCGGCACAGCCCAGCCCCCGGAAAGTAGTGCCCGTTAAAGCAGCGTTAAAGGCCGCTGCAAAACGGAGGCACCTGACTCCGGTACCTTCGGCTCCACAGGACGAGCTATGTGAACCTGTGGAATGGTCCTATGGATCCCCGGACGAGGATGAATTCCCGTCGGAGTCAGATGAGCCTGCAGGTCAGCTTGTGGCTGATGTGATTCGCGATTGGTCAGAGGGGGTTGTTTTTGACACCCCTCCATTCTGGCTCAAATGTTTAACATTTTGAGTTTAGATCCACCTGAGGCGGCCGCCCTGCCAAAGGGTCAGTTGTTTAAGGAGCCTCAGCCGCGTTTGGTTTTTCCCAGACAACACCACTTTGAGAGGGTGGTCCTTAAAGAATGGGAACATCCCACGCGGTTATCTGGAATTCCTTCCAGTTGGGAAAAGCGTTATCCTTTTCCGCCAGAATTGGTGAAGCTTTGGTCTGTCCCTCCTGACGTCGATACCCCTGTACTAGGGCTCTCCAGCACGGCTATGGTACAGTCGGCTGAGACCACTGTCCCTAAGGATGGGGAAGATCGTCGGATTGACCAATACACTCGCCATGGTTTTATTTATTCCGGGTCAGCGTTGCGCCCGGTATGTGCTTCAGCCCTTCTTCTATTGGCAATTAAGTCCTTAATTCAGGGGCTATATGAGGATCTTAATCCCGCTTGCAAACAGTTCACTGCGCTTAAGCAGTGTGAATCTTTTGTGTCTTATGTCCTGGCCGCTCAGGACGATGCGCTGGCTATGAGTAGCAAGGCAGCGGCTATGCTGGTGGCTATTCGCAGGTCAGTATGGCTGCGTCAGTGGTCAGCGGACGCAGCTTCTAAAAGGGTGCTTACAGATCTCCTCTTTTTGGGGTTGCGTCTGTTCGGGGAGAAAATTGATTCAGTCGCAAAGGGTGGTAAGATGCCACAACGCAAGAGGCCTCGGGTCCCCTTTGGGGGGCCAGGGATCTGTTAGAGATAACGGTCATCCGGCCGGGGCCGCGCTTAGAGATGGGCCTCGTTTTCTACTCCAATCTTTTCGTAGTCCCCGAGAGAGATGGGTCGGTTCATCCCGGCCTGAACTCTCATCAACACAGAGTGTTTCTTCCTTTTGCCCAAATTCACACGAGAACGCTTCAGCTTTTTCTGTTAGCGTTTTGGGACCAGCAGCCTCAGTCGCTGGATCAGTCCTTCCAGTTGTCCTCCCGTGTACGGCAGTCCCTCCTGTGGTGGTTGGTCTCGACCAATCTTGTGTAGGGCAGGCCTTTCCTGACCCCCCTTTGGAAAATTGTCACCATGGACGCCAGTCTGTCGGGATGGGGCAGATTCTGGAAGGAGCTGCAGTTTCAGGGGCAGTGGGGACCGCAAAGGCCCCACTTACCCATCAATATTCTGAAACTGAGAACCATCCGTCAGGTGCTTGCTCTCCTGACTCAGCACGTTCTGGGCCTTCTGGTCCAGATGTGTTCAGACAATCAAACAGCGGTTGCTTACGTCGGTCTTCAGGGAAGGACTCGCAGTCTGAGTACTCTCTGAGAAGTGTCCCTGATCCGGACCTGGGCAGTGTTCCATGTTCCTTGTCTCTCGGCGGTTTACATTCCAGAGGTGAAGAAACAGGTAGCGGACTGGTTGAGGAAGGGCTCTCCCCGTCTGGAAGAACAGGCTCTCCATCCTCGGGTGGTTCGCTCACTGTGTCTCCAATGGGGGATCCCGGAGGTGGACCTGTTGGCCCCTCATCACTATCACAGGCTCCCGAACTTCGTGTCTCTCTCCCAGGATCCTCTGGCTCTGGCAGTGGACGCCATGTCCCTGAACTGGGGAGTTCTGGGATTTCTATACCTGTTTCCTCCGATGCCCATGCTGGGCAGGGTTCTTCAGAAGTTGGCTCTGGAAAAGATGTACGCCGTTCTCGTGGCCCCAAGGTGGCCAAGACGAGTAAGGTTCGCAGACATCGTTCGGCTGGCAGTGGACCAGTTCGTTCTGCCTCTTCGGCCCGATCTGCTCACTCAGGGTCAATTGTGTAACCCCAATTTACCAGCGCTGGGTTTGATGGCCTGGCTGCTGAAACCTCCATCCTGAAGGAGGAGGGTCTTTCTGATTCAGTCATTAAGACTCTGATCAGTGCCCGGAAGAAGTCTTCTTCCATCACCTACTATAGGACTTGGAAAGCCTATATCGCTTGGTGTGAGATAAGATCTTTTCCTTGTAGGGTCTTTTCGGTCTCCAGGATTCTGGAGTTTTTACAATCAGGGCTGGACTCTGGTCTCTAGCTAAGTATGTTGAAAGGGCAGGTCTCTGCCTTTATCTATCTTTTTTCAGAAGCGTGTTGCGCTTAAACCTTTAGTTAAAACTTTTTTCCAGGGGGTTACGCATGTGCGGCCCCCCAGGAAACCATTACTCCCTGTTTGGGATTTGAATTTGGTTCTTTCTGCTCTTCAGGCTCCTCCTTTTGAGCCTTTGCAAGATATTGCTTTGTCTACCCTGACTCAGAAGATTGTCTTGGGTATCTTTCCTTTGTCCTTCTTGTGTTGGAGCCGCCCCCCCCCCCCCCCCCCCCCCCCCCCCCCCTTGCATCACTCTGTCCGGCGTGTCTCGGAGTTGGCGGCCTTGTCTATCCAGGCGCCTTACTTTGAGAGGCATCAGGATAAAGTGGTCTTTCGGTTCAAGCCAGACTTTCTTCCTAAGGTTGTTTCTGCTTTTCATTTGAACCAAGATATTGTTCTTCCCTCCTTGTGTCCTAATCCTAAGAATGACAAAGAGAGGGTTTTGCATTGTTTGGATGTAGTACGCTGTGTTAAGTACTACTTGATTATCACGTCTCCTTTTCGTAGGACGGATTCCTTTTTTGTTGTGCCCCATGGGCCTAAGAAGGGTTTGACACCAGCCAAATCTGCCATTAGCAAGTGGATACGTCAGGCCGTTACTGCGGCCTATTCTGCTAAGGGAAGAGTTCCCCCTTTTCGTATCACTGCTCATTCCACTCGCGCTGTTGGGGCGTCTTGGGCTTTTCAGCACCAAGCTTCTGTTGAACAGGTTTGTAAGGCTGCCACTTGGTCTTCTGTTCATACTACAAAGTTGATGTGCGGGCCTCAGCGGATGCTGTTTTTGGCCGCAAAGTTCTGCAGACTGCAGTCATTTAAGTTATGCTTCACCTGGCCTTGAGATGCCCATCCCTTGTGGACACTGCTTTTGGATGTCCCATTAATTGATGAATATTTAGAAGTGAAGCGGGGTGTGTGGCACACCAAGAATAATACCATTTTGTGAGTACTCACCTGAAAAATGGATATTGTTGGTGTGCCACACACCCCGCTTCACCCCCATCCTTTTCGGTATTTCCGAAGCCTTTATATGGTGAAGCTTTTTATTTATATCAAAATTGATTTTGAGGTTACTGGTGGAATACTGGTACCTTGTCTTTCTGCTTTTTAATATACTGGTGATTGAAGGGAGGTACCAGGTATATATAGGCCGGAAGGGGGCTCGTTACAAGACTTCCTCTCTGCACTACGTCACCTGGCGGTGGATTAACCCATTAATTGATGAATATTTAGAAGTGAAGCGGGGTGTGTGGCACACCAACAATATCCATTTTTCAGGTGAGTACTGGAAACTGGCTGGATTTTTCGTCCTGTTTTTTGTTTTTTTCAGGGGGAATGGCGGGTCCGGACTCCCTCTCCTCTCTCTAGCAGGCATAAGGGGGGTCCGAGTAGCCTCCCTCTGCCACAGCCAAAGACTCCCCTCGGGACTGAGATCCTACCTTTTCTCTTGCTGGTTTTGGGAATGCGGCGTGGTGGCTAGGATGGCACTCTCCCTCCCCAATCCCCAGGACTCTTCGTGCGGGGGATGGAGGGGTGAGCAGGTAAGTAGGAACATACCTTTTGCAGGTAGGCTCCAGTGTCGGGTGGTCTCACAAACGCTGCTCCAGATGGCTGCTGCGGTTCCCCAAACCATGTGATATTCCAAGTATGCAGCACGCCCTGTTCCAGTAATGATTAATTACGTCTGGATTTAGTCCACAAGAGGGCGCTTTACTGCAGAGATGGCAAAAAAAGAGTCCCCTCCCGGTCCTTATCTACCCGGGACCTCCCACTAAATTCCCCAGTTCATTCTCTGCAGTCGGGCTGCGAAGGTCAAGATGATGGCTTCTCTCCTCGCAGGTAAGCCGGGCTGCACAGCCCCTGGCCCTGTGTCCTATTCCCACCCGTTCCATTCTTTACTTGCCTCCCAGCCTTGGCTGCGTGGTCGGGTGAAGGTAGGCAGCACCTATTAGAGGTGCTTTTTATTTAAACTCTTTATTTAGTTATTTTTCATTTCAAAACAGTACAGAATAAGCAATCAAGTAACTTGTCAGGTTAGGAACAGGAAGAACAATACAGCAAAGCAAAGCAACCACCCGCCTTCATCTTCCCCTCTCCCGCAATCGTTGTAAGCCCGTCAGGCCCTGTCTGGTGATGTCACTGGTTATATAGACCAGGCTCGCGGGTCACAAGGAGCACCCCTCACCCCTCCCCCACCCCCGTCATCCAGAGATTGGCTTCTATTCGTCGTGTCCACGGTGGGGGGAGGTAGAGGCAGAGGAAAGGTGGACCACGGAGGTGCCTGTCACTCCTTAATTGATAATTGATATGAAGCCCGTGCGACCCTCTTGGCCCTGGGTTGTCCATTCAAGCCCGCAAATCCTCCAGTAGCTCCACCTCGCGCTTAGCAATAGGACTGGGGTTGCCGCCTCGCTGCACTGGAGCAAAAGTGAAAGAAAGAAAGTAGAGGGAAAGAGACTACAGAATGATCAGGTAGGATAGATGGGGGGGGGGAAAGGGGGGGGCACACCTCTCTCGCGTCCGGGGTCAGGGGAGGCGGGCGGGGGGTCCGGCGCCAGATCACGAGCAGAGACCGCAGAGTCTCGAAAGAGGTACCAGGGGGTCCAAACTGCAGTGGACTTTTCTCCTCTGTCTTGGGAAGCCGCCGTGAGTTCCTCCATTTCTCTGACCCTGTTAACTTCTCGGATCCACTCCCCTTTTGTAGGGGTGTGCTCCGATTTCCAAAATCTGGGAATCAGTGCCCTAGCTGCATTAATAAGGTGCATCAGTATTGACTTCTTGTAGTTGGTGACGCTACAAGTGCTATGATGTAAAAGCATAAGAGCTGGGCAGAACGGGATCTGAGATCCAGTAACTTCCGTCATGAGTGGGATCACTTCAGTCCAAAAGGGTTTTATCCTCGGGCATGTCCAGAAGATATGGAGAAAAGACCCCTCTTCTTCCCCACATCTCCAACATCTAGGTGAGGTTCCTGGGAAACAGACTGCCAGGTGCTTGGGAGTATAATACCACCTGGAGAGGTATTTGTAATTTGTTTCCTGTGTTTGTACCGCTATTGATGACTTGTGGGCAAGGGTGAATATCCGTTCCCACTCCTCCTCCGTAAACTCCCTCTCCAGGTCCCTCTCCCACTGCCGGCAGTAAGGTAGCTTTACTCCTTGCTCCTCGCTCAGTAATTGGTAAATCTGCGAGATCAGTCTAGTAGGGGGATCCTGCCTAGTAATAAGGGTTTCAAAGCCCGTAAGGCTTCGCTCGAGGGATTCTCTGGGTCCCGTCCGCTGCAAATAGTGCTGGAAAAGCAATAAGCGCCAAGGATCCAGTCTTGGGTTGTTCCATCTGTCTCTGAGTTCTTCTACAGAGCACCAGGTTTTCCTCTGTATCAAGTCTCGCCCTCTAACCATCTCCAACACTCCCCATCCCTCCATCGCCCGGAGTCTTTGACCACATGGAAGGTCGGGATTGTCCAGTAGCGGGATCAGCGGGGATGGCCAAGGGGATATCTCTTCTCTTGACCTCAACCCATCCCAGACTAGAGGTGCTTTTTAATGGAGTATTGCTCCACCGCAAATCCCCCACCAAAGGGTAGGCGGCACAGGTTGGTGAGCCTGATATGGGATGCCCCGTCCGCTTAGCCCCCATCACATGCCCCAAATGTGACTATGGGCTTATTTTCCCCCTTCTCCCGTTGCCTGGTTAGTCGGGGGGGGGGGGGGCGGTGTCAGTGTCTGTCTGTTGGTATGACTGATGCTTTTGTGTTTTACTTGTGACACTGTACTGCGGAGTGCTGGCACTTAGGCTCAGCGCTCCTTCCTCCTCTCCTCCTGTGCTCTTTCACATGTGTGCCGTTTGAATGGCTCGCGCTTGACAGCGGCGGCGGGCCGGTGGCGTCACGAGGCCGTGATTGGCTGCCTGGCCGCCTGTGCTGGGCCTGTCCCCGCCCTCCCGAGCTGGTCAGCGCCATTTTGCCTGCATCGCTGTCCTGTGGTGGAGCAGATTGCTAGCTCTGCAGGACGTCCATGAGTGCCCTCTGCGTGCTTGTATTTAATCTCCTTATGTTTTTTTTATGGTTATACATTCTGACTGTGTGTTTCTATGTTATGTCTTTCAGGCGGGACAACCTAATTAGAGGTTTCTCCCGGTCCTGTGCCCTAGGTTAATCATACTGAAATTTGGGGTTTAATTGTAAATCCTCCCACTAGCGGACTGTTAAGGGGCATTCCGGGTAGCTGCACAGCGTAATTCCCACTATTCAATGTGGTTTTAAAAAAATTCACCATATGGAGGCTTCTCAGGATCTGGTGCTCGGGGTCCCCTCGGGGCAAGCCCGGCTGTGTGTGGTGTGCGGGGCATCCCATGTGGGCGATGATGTGCGGGTTTGTGTAACTGTCTCATCTCCCACGCCACCTCGCTTGATTATGTCCCCTAGTGATATTAACACTAGCGGGGATTCTCAACCTGATGTTTCCACCAGACTGGCCAACATTGAGAAACTAATTGCTAGCTCTGCAGCCTGTAAGGCTCCAGCTAAAGGACGGCATGTGGCGCCTGCTGCGCCGGCCTTTACTATGGAACAAGATGTTTTCCTTGATTTGTCTGACTATACCCCTCTCGAGGAAGGGGAATTATTTTCAGATTCAGATCTGTCTGACGATCAGCATTGCCTTGGCACTGATGCCGGCTCATAGCATTGGGATGCTGATGACACCCATAGACTTTTGACTCAAATTTTTGAAGTACTTTCCATTTCCCATCCTGCAGCGGCTCCTAAGCAGCAAGGGGAATTGTTTGGTACCGCAAAACCACGTTTGGAATTCCCAGAACAGACGCATTTTAATAATCTGGCTTTGAAGGAATGGGTGCGGCCTAGCCGGCTCCCCGGTATCCCTAAGGGGTGGGATAGGAGGTATCCATTCCCCTCGGATGTGGTCAAATGTTGGTCAACTCCCCCCGAGGTGTGTTTTGGGGTTGTCTAACACTTCTGTGGTGCATTCCCCTGATTCCACTACCTTGAGGACCGGCGTATTGACCAACTGGCTTCCCACGCCTTTGCCTGTGTGGGTTCGGCCTTGTGCCCGGTTTGTGCTTCCGCTATTACGGTCGTGGCTATTAGGACCCTGATCAGGGGCCTTCTGGACGGCTCCCATGTGGATCCTTCTTGTGCTGAATTTAGAGCCTTGTCACAATGTGAGATGTTCATCACCTATGTTCTTTCTGCCTTAGATGACACCATTCGAATGTGTAGTAGGAACTCGGCCTTGGTTGTCTCTATCCGCCGTTCGGTATGGTCGCGCCAGTGGGCAGCTGACAATGCCGCTAAGAAGGCGCTCACGGGGCTCCCCTTTAAGAGGTTGCGCCTGTTCGGTGATCTTTTGGACCTTTTTGCTAAGGGAGGTAAATTACCCCAACGCAAAAAGCAGCCGCGACCTTTTCGGGGCTTCGGGTCCTTCGCTCCCTCCTTTCGTGGGCCTAGGTCAGGCAGGGGGGTATCCTTTGCGGGGCAACGGGGGGATTTCTGGGGCAAGGGCAGAGGCCGTGCCCGGCCCGGATCCTCCTGGGGTGCCAAACCCAAACCCAAATCTACTGCCAAGCCCGCTCAGCAATGACCCCGAGCTGACGCGGGTCTGTTTCTGGCGGTACAAAACCTTTTGGCCATAGGGGTCATTTGTCAGGTCCCGCCGGGAGAGAGAGGTTAGTGTTACTATTCCAATCTCTTTACAGTACCCAAAAAGGATGGTTCCATCAGACCCATCCTGGACTTAAAACTTCTCAACAAGTTCATCAGGACCAGACGTTATCGCATGGAAACTCTGCGCTCTGCTATCAGCTCCCTTTATGACTTCAATAGACATCAAAGATGTTACCTTCCTCAGGTTCGCAGTAGTGGAACAACACTACCAATTTGTGGCACTTCCCTTCGGTCTCACTTCGGCCCCCAGAGTGTTCACCAAGGTGTTGGCGGGCGTGATGGCCTTTCTCAGAGCCCGGGGCATTCGCATTCTCCCTTATGGGGACGGCCTTCTCATTACATCCCATTCACTCCAACAGGCAGAATTGGACACCCGGACGGTGGTGGCAACCTTGAAAATGTTCGGATGGGTGATCAATTATCCCAAATTCTCTCTCTCCCCATCTCGGGTGGCCCTCTTCCTGGGTATGACCCTGGATACCATTCAAGCCAGGATTTTCCTCCCTCAGCAGGAGGTGGACTCTCTCCAAGCTCTGATTCATTTCTTGCTGTCCAGCCCTCATCCATCCATCCGGCAAGGGATGCAATTGGTGGGACAGATGGTGGCCTGCTTTGAGGCGGTTCCTTATGCTCAATTTCACATGAGACCCCTTCAGCTCTATCTTCTGTCAGTCTGTGACAACAGTCCCCTTTCTCTGGATCAGCCTTTGTTCTATCTCCTCTGGTCCGGCGGTCCCTCCAGTGGTGGCTGGACTCGAGGAATCTTTTGGGGGGCAGATCATTTCTGACCCCGTGTTGGGAGACGGTCACTACGGATGCCAGTCTGTCAGGTTGGGGGGGCTACTGGAGAGCCCTCCAATTCCAGGGGCTGTGTGGCCCTCAGGAGGCCCGCGCCCCCATCAATGCTCTGGAGCTGAGGGCGGTTCGGTTGGTGCTGGCGCAGCTGACGTCTCACCTCCAGGGCCTACCGGTTCAGGTTAGCTCCGACAACCGGACTGCGGTCGCTTACATCAATCATCAGGGAGGGACTTGGAGCAAGAGCGCCCTCTGGGAGGTGTCGTTGATCCTGTCTTGGGCCGGAGGACAATGTCCCGTGCATCTCTGCGGTTTACATTCCGGGAGTGGAGAATCTGGAAGCGGATTCTCTGAGCAGGGGGGCCTCTTGCCGGGGGAAATGGTCCCTCAACAGCAAGGTCTTCCTATCCCTTTGTCACAGGTGGGGGTTTCCGGACGTGTATCTGTTTGCTTCTCGCCACCATCACAAGCTGCCAGCATTTGTCTCACTGTCCCAGGATCCTCTGGCTCTGGTGGTGGATGCTATGTCTCTGTCCTGGCAGGGGTTCGGTCTCCTGTACCTCTTCCCTCCGTTTCCCCTTCTGGGCAAGGTTCTGCGCAAGCTGATTCAGGAAAGAGTGCCAGCTGTTCTGGTGGCCCCCAGGTGACTAAGACAGGTGTGGTTCACAGACGTCGTGTAGCTGGCGGTCGATCAGTATCCTCTGCCCCTGGTTCTGGATCTTCTTACTCAAGGACGGCTCTGTTACCCCAATTTACAAACGCTGGCTTTGACGGCCTGGCTGCTGAAACCTCCATCCTAAAGGAGAAAGGTCTGTCTGATTTGGTTGTTCAGACTCTGGTCAGGGCTAGGAAGAAATCCTCTTCTACTATCTATTATAGGACCTGGCGGATTTACATTGACTGGTGTGAGGCTAGGGCCTTTCCCTGTCGGGTGTTCTCTATCCCTCGGATACTGGAGTTCCTTCAGCATGGTCTGGATTTGGGTTTTCAGCTCAGCACGCTGAAGGGGCATGTTTCCGCTTTGGCTGTTTTCTTCCAGAGGTCTTTCGCTCTTCATCCTTTGGTCAAGACTTTCTTCCAGGGGGTCACTCATGTGCGCCCTCCCCGCAAACCCATGTTACTGGTTTGGGATTTGAGTTTGGTATTGTCTGCCCTTCAGGGTCCTCATTTTGAGCCTATGCATGAGGCTGCACGGTCTATTCTCACTTTGAAAGTTGCCTTCTTGGTGGCTATCACTTCCGTCCGGCGTGTTTCTGAGTTGGCGGCTCTGTCCATTCAGGCCCCCTACTTCGAGAGACACCAGGACAAGGTGGTTTTCCGCTTTAAACCAGACTTCTTGCCTAAGGTTGTCTCTGCCTTTCACCTCAATCAGGACATTGTGCTTCCTTCCTTGTGCCCTAATCCTGGTAATGACAAGGAGAGGGCCTTGCATTCTCTGGATGTTGTCAGGAATTTGATATACTACCTGGTGGCTACAGCGCCTTTCAGGAAAACGGACGCCTTGTTTGTGGTACCCTCGGGTCCCAAGAAGGGTTTGGCACCTGTTAAGTCTACTATTAGTAATTGGATTCATCAGGCCGTTATTAGGGCCTATTCTGCTAAAGGGAGGGATCCTCCTTTCCGAGTCACTGCTCATTCTACCCGTGCTGTTGGGGCTTCCTGGGCCTTTCAGCACCAGGCTTCTGTTGAACAAGTTTGTAAGGCTGCTACTTGGTCTTCTGTTCATACCTTTTCCAAGTTTTACAAGGTTGAAGTTCGGGCCTCAGTGGATGCTGTTTTTGGCCGCAAAGTTCTGCAGGCGGCAGTGGTTTGAACTGCACATTGTTGCCTTTTTTTGGGATCCCCACCCGTTTGTTGGACACTGCTATTGTATGTCCCAGACGTAATGAATCATTAATGGAGCAGGGCGTGCTGCATACTTGGAATAATACAATTCTGTGAATACTCACCTTGTAGAATTGGTATTATAAGTATGCAGCACGCCCTGCTCCATCCCACCCTGATTACTTATTCTTGGATCCTCTATATGGTGAACGTTCCTGGTTAATGTTGTTAATCTTGTTATTGGCTTCTCCTGGTTCCCTTACTGCTTTTTTATACTGGGGAATTTAGTGGGAGGTCCCGGGTATATAAGGACCAGGAGGGGCCTCCTTTTTTTGCCATCTCTGCAGTAAAGTGCCCTCTTGTGGACTATATCCAGACGTAATGAATCATTACTGGAGCAGGGCGTGCTGCATACTTATAATACCAATTCTACAAGGTGAGTATTCACAGAATTGTATTTTCCTGCTGTATGGCCCTCTACGTGGTTGATGGCGGGTGGCGGTGCCTCGGAAGGGGGTAAGTCGGTTTGGTTAGGGGGGCTTCCCCTAGCCAGACCCCCACCACCCCCCCGCCTGGGAATGTTTAATAGGGTTAGATTGTTCCCTCTTATTTTTGTAGGCTAAAGAGCCCAAGGTTAAGGAGGCCAAAGCCACAAAAGACCCCAAAAGGGATTCAAGGGAGTCTAGGGGACATAAAGGGCCCAGGGAGCAGAAAGAGCCCAGGAATATTAGAATGGGCCAAGCTAGATCCTGTGCAAATTGTCAGGCCCCCTTGCCGGAGGGTTTTTCTAAACTTTCGAAGAAGTGGTGGGGGGCAACTTTCAATGTATGTTAAAAGAACATTTTTGAATCCTTTTACTCTAGAATGGCTGATTCGTTTGAGTTTTTCAAGAACCGTTTTGGCCAGGAAACTACGGGCAGGTCTGACGCTGGCGCGTTTAATCCACAGAGACCCTGGATCCGAGATAATCTACACAGGGTTCTTTGGATGTGGAGGAGAGGGGCTCCTTCTCGGATGAATCAGTACTTTCTACAGTGACGGGGAGCAGTGTGCGTGCTTCTCATTCTGAGCATCCTGCTCAATTTATTTTTTCCCTTGAGGATGTTCCAAACCTCATTAGGGGGATTCGGTCTTCGCTTAATATTGAGACTAAAGATAGACCCCTTTCAGTGCAAGATTCCCTTTACAGAGTCTTGCTTGAGAAAAAGGATCTGTGTTTTCCGATTTTACCAATTCCTAAAGGATGGGTTGGCTAGGGAATGGAGGACATTTTTTTAATTCCCTCAAAAGAAGGTACTCCTTTAAAGCATCAGATATAGAGCAATGGGTGAAGTGTCCCAAGGTGGATGCTTCTTTAGCACAAGCCCGGATCCGGAAATCAGATCTGTCATTTGAGGACATGGGCCCGCTTAGATAAACAGTCGGATATTCTACTAAAAAGAGCCTGGTATACTGATTCTTTTTTGCTCAGACCATTTCTAGCAACTGACTGTATTAGCAGAGTTTCAGAGCTATGGATTGATAAGGATAATGCCCCTAAGAAAGAGGTGCTGGGTGCACTTGTGTTTGTGTATAAGGTAGTGGATTTTATTTCAGATGCTGCCTCAGAAAATATTAGAGCCACTGCAAAGAATATGGCATTGATTAATTGTGTCCGTAGAGCCTTGTGGCTCAAGACTTGGCAGGGTGATCAGTCCTCCAAGTTGCCCCTATGTGGTATCCCTTTTGTGGGTAGGCTTTTACTTATTTGGTCCATAGCTGGAAAAGGTGTTAACCCGGTCGGCTGAAGCTAAATTAAAGCATGTCCAGCCTCCCAGGGTAGAAGCCAAGAAGCCTAGATATTCCCAGCGGGGTAAGGATTCCAGAAAATCCTGGAGTTCTCAGAGACTTAGAGGCAAGGGGGGTTGTTGTTAAATCCCCTCAGGAGCCCAAACAACAATCCTGACATTGGTCCGGTGGGAGGGAGACTTCTGTCATTTGTTCCGGCCTGGCAGGAGATTACGATTCAGGACGGACTTCATCTAGAATTTGTCTCAAGGCCGGGAGATCATTTTCAGATAACCCATTGTCCCAGAGATTGAGAAAAAGCAGAAGCTCTACCTTTAGTGATTGCTCAACTAAACGAAATGGCGTTCATAGAGGAGATCCCTTGGCACCTAAAATGTACAGCGGTTCCCATGTGTTTAATGGTTCAGAAGCCCTTGGGCAAATTAAGAATGATTTTACCTGTAAAAGTTAAACACAGGTATCAAATACAAGAGGTTCTGCATGGAATCAATTTTCGCTATCAAGGATATTCTGTTCCAGGGTGCCTGGATGGCTTCTATAGACCTCCAGTATGCTTATCCGCATATTCCAAACCTTCCAAGTCACAGAGAATATCTGAGATTTGCTGTAATGTTAGGTGGAGTAACCTTTCATTGGCAATGCCCTTTGGTCTTTCGTCAACACCTCGGATCGTTACAAAGATTTTGGTGGAGGCAATGGCCTTTTTGAGAAGGAATCAGATAGGTATTGTGGAATATCTGGACGACCTTTTACTTTTTGCACCATCCAGAGAGCTTCTGGAGAGCAATTTGAAGAGAACATTGGCTCTCCTGTCGGAGCTAGGTTATATCATAAACAGGGAGAAGTCGAGTCTGCCTCCACAGCCATCTTGCATATATCTAGGTTATCTGATCAATAGTCTAGAGGAGAGGACATTACTTCCTCCTCCCAAAGATCCAAAAGATTGTCTCCCTGGCTTCTTACATCCAGGAAAATCCCAAAATTTCACTGAGACAGATTTTGCTTTGTCTTATTATGTCCATTCCCCGCTGTCAGTTGGGCCCAATTTCACTCAAGAACTCTTTGACTTTTTAAGCACTTGGAACAAGGTTCCAGAGTCGTTTAAACACTGTGAAGACTCTTCCAGATCGTGTTTGTGCGTCCTTTAAATGGTGGTCGGTTAAGGAAAATCTGGCCTTGGGGAGACCATGGCATCAAACAGACCCTATCCGGATACAACAGATGCAAGTGCTTGGGGATGGGGGGCCCACATGGATCATTGCCAGATTCAGGGCATTTGGTCGGACAATTTAACCCGGAGATTGACAAATGTCCCAGAGTTGAAAGCTGTTCAACTGGCTTTAGAACACTTCGAGAAAAAGTTACAGGATCTGGATGTGCTAATTGTTTCAGAAAATGCCACGGTGGTAGCATACCTCAACCATCAGGGCAGCACAAGGTCAGTGGAGTTGATGGCTCTTTCCAGGACTATTTATGCCAGGATGCAAAGAGTGGTGAAGTCCCTAAGCGTTATTCACATCAGGGGACAGTTGATTGTGCTAGCAGATCTACTCAGTCGGGTGCAGCTGAGACCAGAGAGTCTATGAGCAGTCAGTAGATCTCTGGCGTTTACCAGAGATAGATCTGTTTGCCACTAGAAAAAAATCCAAATGCCAAAACTTCTTCTTCTCCCTACATCAGAGCCAGGGAGCTCTAGTGAGGATGCTCTGTCTCAGGATTGAGGGAGGTTGTGTTACGTCTTCCCTCCGTTTCAGATGCTCTCTCTAGTCTTAAGGAAAATAAAGATAGAGAGAGCAAGAGTGATACTAGTTGTTCCCTATTGGCCCCCTGACTCTCTCCTGAGTCAGATGGCAGTAAGTCCACCACTTCCACTTCCACAGTCTATCTGCTTCATCAGGGGCCTATATCCCACCCTCAGGTCCAGAACCTCCGTCTGACGACATGGGGCCTGCTAAGGAGCAAAGGCCTGTCTAGCAGAGTTATTAGGACTCTGGTTACTTGTAAGATCTATGGAAAGATTTGGAAGAGATTCTCCTTATTTTGCAGAAGGGCAAGGGGCAGAAAAGGGGCAGATATGGGGTTGGATATAAGCACCCTAAAAGTTTAGGTGTCAGCTCTGTCAGTATTTTTGGACAGGAGGCTCAGAGCAGAAGATTTGATTGATAGATTCTTCATCTCACTTTCTAGAGGAAGACCGGTGAATCCCAAGGCCTTCCCGCTTTGGGATTTATCAGTTGTACTCAGTGGGCTAAGTCTCCTTTTGAGCCTATTTCAGAGTCAGCTGTTAAGTTCTCAATGCTTAAAGTTGCTTTTATTCTAGCAATTACGTCGGCTAGAAAAATCTGTGATCTGCAGGCTTTATCTTTTAAGGACCATATTTCCTATCTACTTGCCAAAAATTGCTTCAGAGTTTCACAGGTCCCAAGAGATCTATCTCCCGCGGCTCAGGCCTGAAGATACTGGAATAGAGGCTTGCAAGCTTCTATGGCCTCTATAGCTAGATGGATTAGGGAAGCCTTTCAGTTAGCCTATGAAAGTTTAGTAAAAGAGGCTACTAGTTCATTGAAAGCTCATTCTTCTAGGGCGGTTTCTGCTTATTGGACTAATCAGGCAGGTATCCCTGGAAGAAATTTGCTGAGCAGCAACATGGGCTTCCCCACACACGTTTTTGAGACACTACAGAGTGGATCTGGCTTCAGACGTCAAGCAGGCCTTTGGCAGGAAGATCCTTAAGATGGTTTCCCCACCCTGAGGTAGGACGCTAGTATAATTACTCATTAATCATTGGCTGGGCCATCCTGGAGGACGTTTTGGGAAAACCCCAATTAGCTTACCGGTAATAGGATTTCTGGTAGTCCTCCAGGACGCGTCCTACTTCCCCTCCAAAGTATGTTAACGTAGATATGTCGGCTTATGCTTGTTCCTTCGGGATTGCTCGGTTTAAAACACTGAGGGCCACCATTTGAGCTTTTTAGCTGTCCCATCGCCCATCAGCCAAGGGGGATGTGTGTTCTTGTGATGTGGGATCTTCAGGCCCGAGCTTTGATGGCCGACTTTGTGTCGACTTTGTGTCTCTGAATGTCATTTGATTAGAGCATGAGGGAGGCGCTAGGTTAGATTGGCCATCTTGCTTGGCTCTGCCGCCAGAAGGCACAAAAATGTAGTTTTGCTGTAGCTGCCATTTGAAGTCAAATAGGTTTGTCAGACTCGATACACATAAATGGGTTGAAATTGTTTACTATATTTATGTTACTATATTTATGTTGTCAGGACCTCATTCACACCCTCCATATTTGTCTTATAACAGAAAAATAAAATCATGCATTTTCGGCATAGAGAGATGACAGATCTCACAGTGCTATATTTTGAGTTGGGAGTTTAAAAAATCAGGTTGCATTATCTCTCCCTCATGCTGTGACTAACTAACTAGATGAGCAATTCTGAAAAGCCTGCCAGCTCCCTGGTGGGACTTACATTCTGGTAAACTTGGACGCAGACATTGCCCGCCCTGTCCGGCTGATGAATGGGTGAAGTTGACTGTGTGTGGTTAAAGTGGACCAACACCCAGGGGGGATCGGCCCGGGAATCTATAAGATTACGCGTAGCACGTAGCATCGGCTGATCAGAGACCATGCAACCTTACAGGCCCTAAAATGACAGTATAACCTGTTCCTAACTGAATCTGCTAAAAACCATTGCTACTTAAACCGGAGAGCATGATTTAATGAAAAGCCCAAACCCTTAAAAAAACTATTCCCCACCATCTAAAATTAATATATTTTAAGTCTTTACTAATTTTTTCCCCCACCAGACTGCAACTCTGTTCAGGACTCTAGGATACGGGCGCCGCCATCTTGACTCAGAAGCATCACACATACTGAGGAGAGGAGAGCAGAATAAAGTACAGGGGGTGGGGTTATAGCTGTGCTTTGCACAGACAGAGCAGAGCTGGGGTCAGGGAAAGGACAGCAATCCCAGAATGTAGAGCGACACAGTCAGAAGACACTTCCTGTTTGTAGGCTACCTGATGTTCCATGGGCCGCCATCTTGGATGTTCAAAGGCTCATAACATGCTGTAGATGCAGGTAGGATGATTATTCTAAGTGTGCCATACACTCCACTTCGATATTCTTGGTGTGCCACACACCCCGCTTCACTTCTAAATATTCTTCACTTAACGGGTTAACTCGCCGCCAGGTGACGTAGTGCAGAGAGGAAGTCTTGTAGCGAGCCCCCTTCCGGCCTATATATACCTGGTACCTCCCTTCAATCACCAGTATTTTTCTCTCTGCTTGACGACAAGTCAGAAGATGGAAGTCTCCTGCTTACAGGTAGGCCGGGGTTTTTACCCCGGCACCCCCCTTTTGGTCTATTTCTGCCCGGTTTGAGTGTTTATACCTTGATGGTGGAATAGAAGCCTCCCAGCCTAGGCTGCTCACTGGGCAAATGGTAGATGGCACTTTAAGTGCCTAGGAGCTTATCTCCTACCGCTCGACCTCATGCGTGGGGCAATGCGGCTATCCGGCATGGTGATCCGGAAATGGGATGCCCCTGTCCCGAGGGTCCCCGTAGCCCCTTTTCTCTCCTGTTACGGTCCCTTCTCCCTTCACTATGGGGGGGGGGGGGGGGGGGGTTTGAGGGTGTGCATTTAGTATGTGTGTTTTCACTAGTATAACTTTATTTCAACATGTGTGTGTTCATGTTATGCATTAAGTTTATTTCAGCATGTGTGCACTTTTTTGTTTCACTTGGTTTAGGTCTGCTTGAATGACAGACTGCGCTGGGAGGTGGCTGGCCGCTTTATTTAGGCAGACTGTTGCTTAAGCGGCCCCCTCCCGCCTCCCCCCTTCCCCCGCTGGCACTGTGTGAAGTTTACTTTTTACATAGGCTGCGCTATGCGGTCTTGTGTCCTTCCTCCCCCCTCCGCTGCCTAGGCGCACGTGTAGTGGCCCATCTGGTGTAATCCCCAGCTGAACTGGCTGCACTGATCAACGTAGGGGGCAGGTCCCGGTGACGCGGCAATGGGGGCGTGGCGCCGGCGTCATGCAGCGGCCCCAGTTTCACTTCCCTTCAAAGGGGGAAGTCACGTGGGCGCGCGGCCGCACTTGGTCTCCGGTGCTGCGGCTGCTGGCTGCTGTTTCGCTCTCCGGCTGCTGCTCTCGCTTGACCAGGTAAGTGGGGCCGTTAAGTGGGAATTTCATATTCTCTTGTATTGAATATGGGGGGAGTCATTTTTTATTAGGGGGCATGGTTTTGCTCATTTTTTTAAAGGCACTTTGGTGCCATGTTTATATATTGTTGCACACATATGAGGATCTGATTGTGATTTCTCTTGCTTACAGATCCAGGGATCCCTGTTTATGGTGGCCCTCCGGCTCTATGTTGCCTGGCTATTAATTGGGATATATTATAAATGCTTGTATATATAATCTATATATATATATATCGTTTATTAAAGGGGACCTTAACTTAATTTAAAAAAAAAAAAAAAATCCTCCCTTCCGGGACATTTACAAATAAAGGGGCATCCCGGGTTGGCTTATGCCTTAAAAGACCCAAGTATTGCGAATACCATAAATCACCATATGGAGGCTTCCGTAATTGCCGGAAACGGTTCTTCTGAGCCATTCGAGGGGTGTGTAAGTTGTGGGGCTCTACTCCCAGCTGATGATGTCTTTATCTGCATCCCTTGTGCAAAGCAGACTATTGCGCGCCAGTCCGTTGCTTCGGCTGCGGGCCCATCGCATCCTTCATCATCTCCTTCCTCTCCCTCCCTTTTCCGGACCCCGCATGGCACTGCCAAAAGTGGGGATTCGCATTCCGAGGTGGCGGCACAGCCCAGCCCCCGGAAAGTAGTGCCTGTTAAAGCAGCGTTAAAGGCCGCTGCAAAACGGAGGCACCTGACTCCGGTACCTTCGGCTCCACAGGCTCTTCAGGCTCCTCCTTTTGAGCCTTTGCAAGATATTGCTTTGTCTACCCTGACTCAGAAGATTGTCTTCTTGGTAGCGATCACTTCTGTCCGGCGTGTCTCGGAGTTGGCGGCCTTGTCTATCCAGGCGCCTTACTTTGAGAGGCATCAGGATAAAGTGGTCTTTCGGGTCAAGCCAGACTTTCTTCCTAAGGTTGTTTCTGCTTTTCATTTGATCCAAGATATTGTTCTCCCCTCCTTGTGTCCTAATCCTAAGAATGACAAAGAGAGGGTTTTGCATTGTTTGGATGTAGTACGCTGTGTTAAGTACTACTTGATTATCACGTCTCCTTTTCGTAGGACGGATTCCTTTTTTGTTGTGCCCCATGGGCCTAAGAAGGGTTTGACACCAGCCAAATCTGCCATTAGCAAGTGGATACGTCAGGCCGTTACTGCGGCCTATTCTGCTAAGGGAAGAGTTCCCCCTTTTCGTATTACTGCTCATTCCACTCGCGCCGTTGGGGCGTCTTGGGCTTTTCAGCACCAAGCTTCTGTTGAACAAGTTTGTAAGGCCGCCACTTGGTCTTCTGTTCACACTTTTTCTAAGTTTTACAAAGTTGATGTGCGAGCCTCAGCGGATGCTGTTTTTGGCCGCAAAGTTCTGCAGACTGCAGTCATTTAAGTTATGCTTCACCTGGCCTTGAGATGCCCATCCCTTGTGGACACTGCTTTTGGATGTCCCATTAAGTGAAGAATATTTAGAAGTGAAGCGGGGTGTGTGGCACACCAAGAATAATACCATTTTGTGAGTACTCACCTGAAAAATGGATATTGTTGGTGTGCCACACACCCCGCTTCACTCCCACCCTTTTCGGTATTTCCGAAGCTTTTATATGGTGAAGCCCTTTTTTATTTATATCAAAATTGATTTTGAGGTTACCGGTGGAATACTGGTACCTTGTCTTTCTGCTTTTTTAATATACTGGTGATTGAAGGGAGGTACCAGGTATATATAGGCCGGAAGGGGGCTCGTTACAAGACCTCTCGGCACTACGTCACCTGGCGGCGAGTTAACCCATTAAGTGAAGAATATTTAGAAGTGAAGCGGGGTGTGTGGCACACCAACAATATCCATTTTTCGGGTGAGTACTCACAAAATGGTATTTTTCATGACATGTGGGTAATCTCCAGTAGAGGGCAATCTTGTGCAGAGATGAATATGCAAAAAAAGAAAGCCCCTCCCGGTCCATATATACCTGGGGCCTCCCACCAATTTCCCAGTTCCTTCTCTGCAGGGAAGGCGACAAGACAGAAGATGAAGACTTCTTTTACTTGCAGGTAAGCTGGGCCCGCGCCCGGCCGTTTATTGTCCCTATTGCTGCCAGGACCCTTTCTAAATTGTCCCTATCTGAGCCTCCCAGCTTAGGCTGCGGGTCCTATGGGTGCGGAAGGAGCGTTGCTCCACCGTGAGACCTCATTATGGGGTAGGCGGTTACCCAGGTTTTGGTGATCCTGGTGTGGGATGCCCCGTCCCTACATGCCTGTGGCCCTATTCGGGCTGGTCCCCCCCCCCACCCCTTCCGGGTCCCTTACTTCCCTCTGGGGGGGGGGGGGGCTGGCGGGCAGTCATCCTCGGCCTCTCCCTTTTAATATATATATATATATATATATATATATATATATATATATATTTATGTGTGTTGGTGTGGATCACCTGGAAGTTATTCCTTGAATTGGTGCTGTTGCTTGGCCTAGCCTGCTGTGGTTTCTCTTGTCAGCCTGGGGAGCTACTCTCCCTCAGGCTGTGTTTAGATAAGGGGGCGGGGCCGGGCGCTCGGCGCTCCCTCGTTCGGCGCGTTTTCTGAAGGGCCTCCCTGGCCAGATCCGCGCTGCTGGGAGGGGGGTGGGGCCTGGAAAAACGCGCCTTCGGCGCTGGCCCGATCGGCTCTTCCTGATCACCTCAGAGATGGGGGCCATCTTGCTGCATTGCTGCTGCTGCTGTCATTTCTGGGGGACGGTAAGGGCCTGGTGGCCTTTTCATTAGTTATTTGGGGTCCCTCTCTGGTGGGGGGGCCCCCTATGGTACAGGCTTATGCTTTTTTTGTCATTTTGGTATTTGTATGTGTGTGTATATATATATATATATATATATATATATATATATATATATATATATAATAATGTGGAGATTAGCTCTGATAGGCGACCGGGTGTCAGCAGTATAGAGGCGGAGGCAAACAGTAAAGTCTGTGTTTATTTCACACAAAAATCCACAAAAGCATATGTCCATACAGGTTACATCACCTTTTCAGGAAACCGCAGCATAAATGATTCAGTCAGGCAAACAGCTTTTAGTCCTTGAGCAAAGGTTCGGTTCACAGTCAAATATGTCTCAGGTCCGCATGAAACAGCTTCCACAGGAGATTTCAGCCAGGCTCACAGAGTCTCACTCCCATGTGAGCTCTAGACAAAGGACAGGCCACAGCTGATTCCCCAGGCTATTTAAACAGCCCGCAAAACCCGGACCTGGGTAGTGGGATGGAGTCCCACCCTGCTCTACTCCATCCCAGTAAAGCCGTCCCAGGTTAGCCTTTCGGCTATTCTAAAGCAACAGCAGCAAACTGCCACCAGCAGCTGATGCTGGAAATCAGACTACACGGCTTTACTGCACCAATGCCAGGTACATTGGTGCTACATACCTGCCGTCAATAACGGCCCCTTGCACCTTACCATATACCCCCCCTTTGTTCAACCCTGAGGGGGTGGACACATGCCAAACAATGTGCTCTGGACAGGGCATCCACGTTACCCAATAATCGTCCCGCTCTGTGCTCTACTGTAAACTTGAAGTTTTGTAATGACAAGAACCATCGGGTGACCCTGGCATTCCTGTCCTTAGCCTGGCACATCCACTTGAGGGGAGAGTGGTCCGTAATCAGCCGGAACCTTCTCCCCAGCAAGTAGTAGCGAAGAGACTCCAGGGCCCATTTAATGGCCAAACACTCCCTCTCCACTATACTATACCAGGTCTCCGCGGGTGTTAATTTGCGACTCATGTAGACAACGGGGTGCTCCTCCCCGTTGACTTCCTGAGACAGTACAGCACCGAGACCTACCTCGGAGGCATCGGTCTGCACTATGAACTCCCTCTTAAAGTCGGGTGTCACCAACACCGGAGACCCACACAGGGCAGACTTCAAAGCGGAGAACGCTTTTTCGGCCTGTTCATTCCACTTCACCATGACAGATTTGCGTCCCTTTAACAGGTCTGTCAATGGTGCCGCTAGGGTGGCAAAATTGGGAATGAACCGCATATAATATCCCACCAACCCCAGAAATGACTTTACTTGGCGGGTGGTGTTAGGACGTGGCCAGTTACGGATGGCTTCTAGTTTGTTGACCTGGGGTTTGACCACTCCTCGCCCAATCACATAGCCCAGGTATTTTGTCTCTTCTAGGCCTAAAGCACATTTTTTCAGGTTTGCCGTCAACCCAGCCTTTCTGAGGGAATCCACTACGGCCTGGACTTTGGGTAGGTGACTTTCCCAATCCGTGCTATGGATAATTATATCGTCCAGATATGCCGAAGCATACCGACGATGTGGCCTGAGGACAATATCCATTAACCTTTGGAACGTAGCGGAAGCGCCGTGTAACCCAAAGGGTAATACCTTGTATTGGAACAGTCCCTCTGGTGTGATAAAGGCTGTTTTCTCCTTGGCAGCCTCAGTCAAGGGCACCTGCCAGTACCCTTTTGTGAGGTCCAAAACCGAAAAGTACCTGGCTTGGCCTAGTTTCTCAATGAGTTCATCTACCCGGGGCATAGGGTAGGCATCAAACTTGGAAACTTCATTAAGTTTGCGGAAATCGTTACAGAACCGCAACGTACCATCGGGCTTGGGAATCAGGACTATGGGGCTGGCCCACTCACTCTTTGATTCTTCAATCACATCTAACCGGAGCATTTGCTGCACTTCCTCCGCGATAGCTTGTCGCCGGGACTCAGGTACCCGGTAAGGCCTCAACCGGATCTTGACCTGAGGTTCCGTGACAACATCATGTGCGCCCAGGGAGTTCTGAAAACACGTCTGTGTTTCTGCTAATAAACTCCCTGGCTTCCTGAGTCTGTTTAGAGGAGAGGTTGTCGCCAGTTTTCACCTCGACTACTGCTTCTCTAATAACAGACCGAGGGATGGGAAGCTCCACCCCCACCATACCTGGTCGGGGACTGTCACCCCCAGGGGTCTCCCTGTCTTTCCATAGTTTCAGCAGGTTTACATGGTACACCTGCTCTGGCTTCCTCCGCCCAGGCTGATGTACCTTGTAAGTCACTTCCCCAACTTTTTCAATGACCTCATAGGGACCCTGCCACCTAGCTAGAAATTTACTGTCCACTGTGGGTACCAGAACCACAACTCTGTCACCGGGGTTAAAGTTCCGTACCCTGGCTTGCCGATTATAAATCCTGCTTTGGGCCCGCTGCGCTGCCTCCATGTGTTCTCTGACAAGCGGCAAGACGGTCTCTATCCGTTCCTGTAGGTGAGTCACAAACTCTACTACACTTTTGTGGGGTGTGGGTTGCTGTTCCCAGGCCTCCTTGGCTATATCCAACAGGCCCCGTGGATGTCGACCGTATAAGAGTTCGAAGGGCGAGAACCCCGTAGAGGCCTGGGGCACCTCTCGCACTGCGAACATCAGATAGGGCAGCAGCAAGTCCCAATTCTTCCCATCCTTGGCGACCACCCTTTTTAACATGGTCTTTAAAGTTTGATTAAACCGTTCTACTAGGCCGTCTGTTTGCGGGTGGTAAACGGATGTCCGCAACTGTTTCACCTGCAGCAGTTTACAGAGCTCTTTCATTACTTTCGACATAAACGGGGTACCTTGATCGGTCAGGACCTCTTTAGGCAGACCTACTCTGGAAAACATTTCCATAAGCTCCTTAGCAATGAGCTTGGCAGAGGTGTGACGCAGGGGCACTGCCTCAGGGTACCGCGCGGCATAATCCAAGATCATAATCCGAGATGTTGGTGCCCTCTAGCGGACTTTGGCACTGGACCCACTAGATACATGGCAATCCGCTCAAAGGGTACCTCAATAACTGGGAGAGGAACTAAGGGACCACGGTAATGAGGCTGAGGGCTGGTCATCTGACATGTTGGGCAGGACTCACAATATCTCTCCACCTCCTTGTACACACTGGGCCAGTAGAATCATTGTAAAACGCGGTCCAGAGTTTTCTGCTGGCCTAGGTGTCCACCCAGAACATGTTGGTGGGCCAAATCCAACACCAACTTGCGATATGGATTGGGTACCACCAATTGTTCCACCACCTCCTCACGTACCTTGTTTACTCGGTACAACATTTCCTGGTGAACCACAAAGCGAGGAAACTGTAACTCCGCCCCTGGCTGTTGTGGTTCACCTTCCACCTCAAGAACATTCTCCCAGGCCCGAGACAGGGTCGGGTCCTGGTGTTGAGCGGTACCAAAGTTAATTGTGGAGACATGGAGATCTGCCAACTCTGGACCTGTTGCCAACTCTTCCACATCTCCAACCATAACATTTAGTGGGGTTGACTCCCCCTCTTCCATTTTAGGGACGGGCACCTCTTCCACGGTGCCTCCTGATTCCGGTTCCCAGGGCACCGGGGTCTCCCCTGAGTAGGGCCAGTCTATTGGGGACACACCCGCCTCGCGGGTTTCCGGAACTGCCAACTTGGCCCACAGTGACCTGAACCCTGGAAAGTCTCTCCCAATAATCAGTTCATACGGGAGTTTAGCGGCGACAGCGACTTCATGTTTCCAGCTGCCGGAAACGGTGGTGAGAGACACTTGTGCTGTGGCATAGTCTCTCAAGTCCCCATGAATGCACAAAACCCCGGTTTTCCGCCCAGTGTACTCATCGGGCAGTACTAAGGCGGGTCTTGCCAGGGTAACCATACTCCCCGAGTCCAAAAGGGCCACAGCCAGGGTGTCTCCCACTTTCACCTGACAGAGGTGACTTTGCCCCACAAGCTCAGGGACACCAGCAGCACACAGCCTTCTGGCATACATGGAAGGGCGGTAACCAAATTTCACGTCCATGGGCTCCCCCTGGTGGGGACAATTGGCTCTGATATGTCCCGGCTCCTTACATCCCCAACACAACACTTGGGCAGGGACTTTGGGGGGTAGGTCCTGAGAGGGTTTAGGGGACGCCACTCGCCTGAGCTGGGGCGGGGACCTCCGGGGTTTCCCCGAATCCCTCCTCATGGAGCCGCCTTGCAAGTTCCTGGTGGCCTCATATCGCTCCACTAGGTCCACCATCCCTAGTGCGTTGTCAGGGGATACCTGGCCAACCCAGTGCTGAAGAGGGTGCGGTAAAGCCCTCCAAAAAATGTCCGCCAGCAAGCGGTCCAACATGGCAGTGGGGCTTAACAACTCCGGCTGCAGCCATTTTTGCAGCAGGTGCAGCAGTTTATAATACTGGGGTCGGGCGGGCTCTGCCGACTGGTAGCTCCACTGATGCACCCGCTGAGCCCGAACCCACACATTCACCCCCAGTCTCGCCAGTATCTCACCCTTCAGAGTTGGGTAGTCAGCGGCTTGGTCCTCTGGGAGATCAAACAACACCTGCTGGGGTCCAGACGCCAGAAATGGAGCGATGACATCAGCCCACTGGTCATGCGGCAACTTCTCCCTTGCAGCCACCTTTTCAAACACCGCCAGGTAAGTCTCAACGTCATCTGAAGGGGTCATTTTTGTGAGCGCAGAGTGGACAGCTTTCCGGGCATCAGGAATACTTTTGGGCGCACCTGCAGCTTGCGGTGCCATCACATGTTGCAAAAACAGCTGGTTGGTCTCCTGCTGCTGCCTGTTGGTCTCCTGCTGCTGCCTGTTGGTCTCCTGCTGCTGCCTGTTGGTCTCATGCTGCTGCCTGTTGGCCTCCACGAGCGCTTTCACGACCGCCTCCATTTTGTCTGCAGTCCCAGGTAGCAGCCTGGCAGGTTTAATATAGGACATGCACAACAAAAAACTTTTTCGTCGGTTGCTCCTAGCAACGGCCTCACTGCTGTGCCCGCATCCGACACCAAATGTGGAGATTAGCTCTGATAGGCGACCGGGTGTCAGCAGTATAGAGGCGGAGGCAAACAGTTCAAAGTAAAGTCTGTGTTTATTTCACACAAAAATCCACAAAAGCATATGTCCATACAGGTTACATCACCTTTTCAGGAAACCGCAGCATAAATGATTCAGTCAGGCAAACAGCTTTTAGTCCTTGAGCAAAGGTTCGGTTCACAGTCAAATATGTCTCAGGTCCGCATGAAACAGCTTCCACAGGAGATTTCAGCCAGGCTCACAGAGTCTCACTCCCATGTGAGCTCTAGACAAAGGACAGGCCACAGCTGATTCCCCAGGCTATTTAAACAGCCCGCAAAACCCGGACCTGGGTAGTGGGATGGAGTCCCACCCTGCTCTACTCCATCCCAGTAAAGCCGTCCCAGGTTAGCCTTTCGGCTATTCTAAAGCAACAGCAGCAAACTGCCACCAGCAGCTGATGCTGGAAATCAGACTACACGGCTTTACTGCACCAATGCCAGGTACATTGGTGCTACATACCTGCCGTCAATAACGGCCCCTTGCACCTTACCACAATATATATATATATATATATATATATATATATATATATATATGTATGTATTTTGAATTATGTTGTTACACTGTATAGTAACTGATATGCCTTATTGTGTGTTGCAGATTGCTTCATAATAGTGCATATTAAGGGGTTCCTCCTTGTCCTGGGGTCCCTAGTGGTAAATTGATCACCTTAAATCCTTCCACCAGGACTTTTAAGGGGCATCCCGGGTTGCTTAGGCATAATTCCCTGCGGTCTTGCGACTGACCACAAAAATAACCTTATGGAGGCTCCGCAGGATACTGGGCTTGGGCTCCCTCTGGGACAACCCGGACCATGTATGGGGTATCCCTTACGGGGGAGAATGTGCTGATTTGTATACCATGTGCACAAAAGGCCATAATGCGGCAGTCCGGTACCCAGCCTTCTGGGTCGGCTCCTCCCGCTTCATCGCCTTCCCCTCCCCGTCTTATCTGTACCCCAAGTGTATTGGTGCCAGCGGGGAGTCGCACTCTGATGTTTGTGCTAGGTTGGCAGCATCGAGAAATTTATTGTTAGCACGGTGGGCAAGAAGGCCCAGGCTAAAAAGAGACATTTGTCGTCGGCCCAGCCCTTGTGGGATGTTGACGATGATTCCATTGATTTCTCGGATTATTCCCCTTTGCAGGAGGGGGAATTGTATGAGGAAATGGAGACTGACTATGTACAGTCTGGTGATGCTGATGTCGGGCAGGCGCTGGGGGATGCCGTTGATACGGCCACTGTTTTGTCACATCTATTGGAGGTGTTGAATATTGACCCGCCTGAGGTGCCTCCTCTCAAAAAGGGGGAATTTTTTGGGGCCCGCAAGCCCCGTCTGGAATTCCCTACCCAGGGTCATTTTGATGCGCTGATCCTGAAAGAATGGGAAAGGCCCAATCGGCTTCCTGGTGCGCCTCAGGGATGGGATAAGAAGTATCCTTTCCCGGTGGAGGCGGTTAAGCAATGGTCTTCTCCTCCCGAGGTCGATGCGCCAGTTTTGGGTTTGACTAACTCTTCTGTGCTGAACACCCCTGACGCCACTTCCCTTAAGGATGGCGAGGACAAGCGCCTTGATCAGATGGCGTGTCACGCATTTGCCAGCGTGGGCTCGGCCCTGCGGCCTGTTTGTGCATCTGCCCTAGTGTCGCTTGCTACCAGGTCTCTGGTTACCAGGGACTGGTTGAATGACGCTCAGTTTGATCCGGCTAGCGACCCTTAAGAGATGTGAATTGTTCATGGGTTTTGTCTTGGCTGCTATGGAAGATTCTATTGTCATGTGTAGCAGGACTTCAGCCCTATTGGTCGCTATGCGCAGATTGGTCTGGCTCCGACAGTGGACGGCGGATTTTGGGGCCAAGAAGTCGCTTACAGCTCTTTCCTTCCTGGGTGCGCAGCTGTTTGGAGATAAATTGGATGCTGTTGCTAAGGGAGGTAAGTTACCTCAGCGGAAGAAACAGCGCCGTCCCTTTTGGGGGGCTGGCTCGTTCACTCCTTCCTTTCGAGGGGCCAGAGCGGCTAGAGGTTTGGCCTTCTCGGGTGGCAGGGGCTCGTCCTGGAACAGGGGCAGAGGTCTGGCACGTCCCGCAGCTGCCTGGGGTTCCAAGCCCGCCGTTAAACCGGCTCAGCAATGAAGGGGCGCCCTCACCCGCACTGGTGGGGGGACGGCTGCGACTCTTCTTCCAGGTCTGGGCCCGGGAGGTCATAGACAATTGGATTTTGAAAGTGGTCTCCTCCGGGTACAAACTGGAGTTCGAGTACTGGCCGCCTCCAAGATTCTTAAGGTCTTGGGTGCCCTCGGACCCTCAGGCTGCACAGGGGCTCCTGTTAGCAGTAAAAAACTATTTGCCTGGTGCCTCAGTTGGAGAGAGACAGGGGTTACTACTCCAACCTTTTCACGGTTCCCAAAAAGGAGGGTTCGGTGAGACCCATTCTAGATCTCAAGGTTCTCAACAGGTTTATCAGAGTCAAAAAGTTCCGCATGGAGACTCTGCACTCGGCTATCAATTCCCTTCGCCAGGGGGATTTTATGACATCCATAGATGCGTATCTGCACGGTCCGTTTTTTCCGGCGCATCAGAGATTCCTCCGGTTTGTGGTGGAGGATCAACATTTTCAGTTTGTAGCCCTTCCCTTTGGACTGACCTCGGCGCCGAGGGTCTTCACCAAGGTCTTAGCGGGAATAATGGCTCTGCTCAGAGTTCAGGGCATTCGCATTGTGCCTTATCTGGATGACCTGTTGATCTCAGCTTCTTCCCTCCGTCCTGTCGACTCTGGAGAGGTTCGGGTGGGTGATCAACCGCCCCAAGTCTTCTCTCTCTCCGTCATGAGTGATTTCATTTCTGGGCATGAATCTGGATACCATTCAGGCCAGAGTGTTTTTGCCCCAGACCAAGGTGCAGGGGAATCAGGATCTGATCAGCCTTCTTTGGGCCAGTCCTTGTCCCTCTATCCGACAGGGGATGAAACTGGTGGGCTTGATGGTGTCCTCCTTCGAGGCTTCACATGAGATCTCTTCAACTTCACCTATTGACGCATTGGGACAGGTGTCCGCAGTCATTGGATCAACCTTTCAGGATGTCTCCCAGGGTTCGGCAGTCCCTTTGGTGGTGGCTGGAGTCGAGCAACCTGTTGAAGGGCAGATCCTTTCTGGTCCCTTGTTGGGAGACGGTTACCACGGATGCCAGCCTGTCGGGCTGGGGAGGTTATTGGAAAAGTAATCAGTTCAGCGGGGTGTGGGGTCAGGAGGCTCACACCCCCATCAATGTCTTGGAGCTCAGAGTCATCCGACTGGTTCTGGCACGGCTGACCTCACATTTACAGGGTCTACCGGTTCAGGTCCGTTCAGACAATTGAACGGCGGTAGCTTACATCAATCACCAAGGAGGGACTCGCAGCAGGAGTGCCCTCAGGGAAGTCTCTCTGATTCTGCACTGGGCGGAGAGCAATGTTCCTTGCATTTCGGCAGTCTACATTCCGGGAGTGGAGAACACGGAGGCGGATTCCCTGAGCAGCGGATCCTCTCGCCAAGGAGAGTGGTCTCTCAACCCCAAGGTTTTTCTGGATCTTTGCCGCAAGTGGGGGACTCCGGAGGTAGATCTCTTTGCTTCGAGGCATAAAACTTCAGGCCTTTGTGTCTCTTTCTCAGGATCCTCTGTCTCTGGCAGTGGATGCCTTGTCCCTTGCTTGGAAGGATCTGGGTTTTCTTTACCTGTTTCCACCCGTCTCCATGCTGGGCAAGGTAGTTCGCAAACTGGTTCTAGAAGGGGCGCCAGCAATTCTTGTGGCTCCAAGGTGGCCAAGAAGGATTTGGTACGCAGATGTTGTAAGGCTGGCCGTAGATCAGTACCGGCTTCCCATGTTGCCGGATCCGTTATATCAGGGTCTACTACTTTACTCCAATTTACAAACGCTGGCTTTGACGGCTTGGCTGCTGAAACCTTCATTCTGAAGGAGGAAGGTTTGTCTGCGGCCGTTGTTCAGACCTTGATTAGAGCTAGGAAGCGGTCCTCTTCTGGCATTTACTATAGGACTTGGAGGTCCTATATTGATTGGTGTGAGGCTCGGGCCTTGACTGTGAGGCTCGGGCCTTGACTTGTAGGGTGTTTTCGATTCCTAGGATTTTGGAGTTTCTTCAGCATAATCTGGATCTTGGGTTCCAGCTTAGTACTTTGAAAAGACAGGTTTCTGCTCTGTCGGTTTTCTTCCAGAGGTCTTTTGCCTTACACCCGCTGGTTAAGACCTTTTTCCAAGGGGTCGTGCATGTGC
Source organism: Gastrophryne carolinensis (assembly GCA_027917425.1). Classification (NCBI taxonomy): domain Eukaryota; kingdom Metazoa; phylum Chordata; class Amphibia; order Anura; family Microhylidae; genus Gastrophryne; species Gastrophryne carolinensis. The sequence continues at coordinate 122,879,515 of CM051243.1, read as the reverse complement.
GGCCCCCTCGGAAGGCTGTGGTTCCTGTTTGGGATTTGAATTTGGTTTTTTCGACTCTCCAGGGTCCTCCTTTTGAGCCGCTACAGGATATTGCTCTTTCGGTTCTCACTCAGAAGGTGCTTTCTTGGTGGCTATTACCTCTGTTCGGCGTGTCTCTGAGTTGGCGGTTCTGTCGATTCAGGCCCCTGACACCAGGATAAGGTGGTTTTTCGTTTTAAGCCAGATTTCCTTCCTAAGGTGGTGTCTGCTTTCCACCTCAATCAGGATATTGTTCTCCCTTCCTTGTGTCCTAAGCCTAACTATGACAAGGAGAGGGTTCTGCACAATTTGGATGTTGTTCGCTGTGTGAATTACTATTTGGTGACTACTTCTTCCTTCCACAAGACGGATGCCTTTTTCGTGGTGCCCTGCGGGCCCAGGAAAGGTTTGGCGCCTGCTAAGTCTACGATTAGCAAATGGATTCGTCAGGCCATTGTTGGGGCCTATTCTGCTAAGGGGAGGACTCCCCCTTTTAGGGTCACTGCGCACTCTACTCGTGCTGTTGGTGCATCCTGGGCTTTTCAGCACCAGGCTTCTGTTGAACAAGTTTGTAAGGCTGCTACTTGGTCTTCCGTTCATACTTTTTCCAAGTTTTACAAGGTTGATGTGCGGGCTTCAGCGGATGTTGTTTTTAGCCGCAAGGTTCTGCAAGCTGCAGTGGTTTAAGTTGGTACATTCTTTACTGTTTCTGGTTCCCACCCATGACGGACACTGCTATTGGATGTCCCACATGTCATGAAGATCGAAGTGGAGTGTATGGCACACTTAGAATAATACCGTTTTGTGATTACTCACCTGTAAAACTGGTATTATGAGTGTGCCATACACTCCACTTCGCCCCACCCCTTTTTTTCAGGTATTCTGGAGCTTTTATATGGTGAACCATTGGTTTTGATTGTTAAGGTTATAATTGGTTCTTCCTGGTCCCCTTACTGCTTTTTTACACTGGGAAATTGGTGGGAGGTCCCAGGTATATATGGACCGGGAGGGGCTTTCTTTTTTTGCATATTCATCTCTGCACGTGTTCGCCCTCTACTGGAGATTACCCACATGTAGAAGATCGAAGTGGAGTGTATGGCACACTCATAATACCCGTTTTACAGGTGAGTGCTCACAAAACGGTATTTTTAATGTGAGCAATCTGTATGTACAGGGTGTGGGAAACACACATAAGATATGCTCTTATTCAGGGTGAAGGTCTGCTTTAAGCAACGCAATATCTTTGACGAGGGGGACAAATATGAGACAACTCTGGCTTATTTGGTTAGAGCGGAGCAAGCACCTCATACCATAGCGAGTATCACATGTGGAGACACTCGGTGACCAGTGGTGTGGATATATCTAAACAATTCCACTTATTCTACTCAGCACTCTATTCCTCGAAGGCGACATATACTATAGGGAAATTGGATGATTACCTAGCCGATATTGCCTTCCTTGTCCTCTCCCCAGGGGACAGCGAGTCCTTGGGTGTGGCCGCATCATGCTGGAGGAGGTCAAGTTCACGATTGGAGCTAACCCTAATAGGAAAGCTTCGGGTCTGGATGGGATATCGGCGGGAATGATACAAACGTTACGCTGAGCTAGTTGCCCCGTATTTATACGAGGTGTTATGCCAAGCGTCAGAGAATGGAGTCTGCCAGACTCCTTCTCTGAAGCACACATAGTTTTGAAACATAAGGAGGGTAAACCACCAGGCTACTGTGCATCATATAGGGCCATTTTGCTTGTAAATCAGGGTGCTAAGGTGTTGGTGAAAATTCTGGCAACTAGATTGAATAAAGTAAAACTCCAGTTGATCGGTTTGGATCAATCGGGCTTCATGCCAGGATGCACCATGTGCATAAACCTTTACAGACTGATTATCTTCACATTACCCATGAAAACTGGGGAAGTAGGGCGGTCGTCTCTCTGGACAACGAGAAGGCCTTCAACTAGGTCGAGTGGCCTTATGTATTGACGGCTTCCGGCAGTCTTTCCGAGGAATTTTCAGGGCTTAAAATTAACTGGTACAAATCTAGTGTAATGCCGGTGGATGGGGCGGACAATCTGGTAGTGTCCTCCAGGTCACGGCTGAAAGTGGTTAGCCAGTTCAAGTATTTGGAGATCAGCCTGGTGAATTGATTAATTTAAACATATCCCCTGTGGTGGCACAGCTAAAGAAGCGGGTATCACTTTGGGCAAATTAGCCCCTATCTGCTATGGGTAGAATTAATATCTTTACAATCTTTTTGCCTAAATTACTGTATCTGTACCTCTTCCAGTACTACCTAGCTCACATTTCAAGATGGTGGATGAAATTATTTTCAGCTTCTTCTGGGGCAAGTCTTCACCGAGGGTAACTAGCGGGGTCATGAAATCCCAGGTGTCCGATGGGGGCTTAGCAGTCCCGCATATGCTTATGTGTTTTTATGCTGCGCAGCTCCTGTATACACATTGGTGGTTATACCTTCCGCGGGATGGTGATCTCGCTTGAAGTGACCTTGCTGGGGTCTAGTGAGAGGGTATAGAGGCACGGGGAGAGAACCGGGTCCAACAGGGTGCATGAGGATGGTGTGTAACATCTGGAATAGGTTAGTTTAGCTAGGAAGGGGGTCGGGCAGGGGGACAGATTTGGCCTCCCTTCACCCCCTTATGGGGTAGCCGCAAACTTTACTCGGAGCTTTACACCATGATGGATATGTGGTTCTGGGGGCGACAGGGTGTCCTTGCGCTGGGCCAGATATACAGCTCTGGTAATCTTATGTCTTTTGAGCAGCTATGTGGAATATTCCTGCTGTCCCCACTGATCTCTGAGTCCCCAGTTGAGAGTGCAGTCAGGTCAAGGAGCTTATTGAAACCTACCACTTCCTTATATAAAACCCTGTTAGGGTGCTTAGATTCCCCCCGGGGGAAGGTAGAAACAAAGTGGCAAGGGCTGGATCCTGGTCTGGATCAGGATGACTGGGATGAAGTTATGGAAAATAGCCATACATCATAAGTGCAGGCCAGGGATAGGTTAATTTTAAACCAAATGGATTCATCAAGCATATATTACGCCAGCCCTGCTGTATAGAATGGGGTTGCTGGAAAGTGATCAATGCCTGAGGTTTGGGAGTGATAATGCCACGTGGGAACATATGACCTGGTCATGCACTCTGGTGCGGTGATGGGAGTGGTGAGTGGAGTGGTGAGTAAAGTGGTGGGGTTCCGGGTACAGTGTTCGGTCGCGCTCTGTCTCCTGGGAGTGATGGAGCCGCTCTCAGAGGTGGGATACTACTGAGGCTATTAATGTTTTACGCCAGAAGGTGTATACTTTTGAACTGGAAGCACCCGGTGGTACTGTCGGTACAAGCCTGGAAGAAACTGATTAACCAGCAGCTATGCCTCTATAAACTAACCTATGCTGCCCGGGGGGGATTCCCAAAAATTTAACAAGGTTTGGGAGCCGTGGTTGTAATGCATGGCGTCGGACGGTGATTGAGGTGCTGGGGGTATGAGGTCTCGTGGCCTGGGTCCACACCTTGTCCCTTTTGGGTTCTTGGAGGGGTGCTTAACGTTAACAGTGGGTCTTGGCCCCATGGGGATGAGATGTGGGGCGGCGGGGAACCTTCTTGCCTATGGAGATCCTAGTTCTCCCGGCTTCTCGGACCGTCTGCTCCCTTCACCCCCTTATCTGATATTTAGTGTAAGATGTATGAGCAATATTTCCTATCTTGACAGTCTGCCTACTACGCCCAAGTCTCGTGTGTGAATGGGTGTCTTTGTGGGTAGGTGGAAAAGGGTATGTAAGGTGCCTGTCGCACCATGGTTTGTATTGTTATTGTCGTTGTGGTTTCCTCTATTTGAAAGCAAAATGAAAACTTCTAAAAAAGAAAAAATATCACTTTTGTCTGCGATAGGGCATTTTTCCAGGCCAGGTACATACATTTTCCAGGGCGGTAAGGATTGTTTTGATTTTCCATAGGGTACAGCTTCCAAACTTTCCTAAAATTTTCCTTACCTCATTGGAAAAATGATGTAACTCAACTGTAAAAATGCCCCACTGCAGGTGGGGGGAGGGGTTGGCGAAAAATTTACACAAATATGTTTGTGTGGTAAAGGTTAAAAGCTCACTGAGATTGGTAACTGTGTTAAAACAAAAAACAAACAACAAATATTTAAAACCTGAAGATACACATGTGGGAAAGCATTTTGGAATGAACTGATACTACAAGCATGTGTGCCCTGATTTCTATCCCCTTCTTTCTCTCTCCTTTTCCTTTCTCTACTCTTACTTACACCCTCCCATGTCTTTCTTTGTTTTTTTGCTTTATCCTCCACCTCTCCCCATTTTTTCTTAACTTCAGACTCAGTCCTACACCATTAACCATTCACATTCCTTCCTGAGGATTTTTACATTTTTTAGGATTAAAGAACAGTTGCACAATTTAGTTGTGATCGGTTAGATGCTGAGCTAGAAATTTTAAATTCCTCAAGAACTCAATATGCTTTTTAATACCACTGTTGCGTTTAACTGAACAAAACTTTTGAGACAGAAAACAACTGAACTTTTGAGACAGAAAAATACATGTATGCTTTAACAGAGCTGTAGAAGCTGATTAAAATGAATACATATTTCTAATCTCTTCCATTCTGGGGCACCAACAGTAGCAACATGTGGGTTAATTATAGCCGTAGGCTGGGACTGCAAGGTGCAAAAAAAAAATCTAGCTCCTCTCTGCTTGTATATGGCAGGCTGTGGCATGATCTTCTCAGTTCTTTTCTTGGACTGTGAAGATGTATGGATTTTTTTGCTGCCTGGGAGCAGGGGCTCCCACTCCATCTGTCTCCTAGGCTCTGACCAGCTGCAGCATTCCTGGGGATCCCCGTTAGATGCCTGAAGCCGGTTCCTAAGCCAATGGCGTTGGATAGTGCTGAGTGAGGGTCCAGGTGAGCGTGCTGGGTCTGAGCCCCGAAGATCAAGACCCTGCTGTGTGTCTCCCACTGAGCCCTGCTCTCTCTACCCCCTGGGTCATCCACCCCCATGGCGGCATGACACTCTGCGAAAAAAGGTGTATCCCCAGGGCTGCTGGGCGGGGCTGAGCTAGGGACCATGCTGTCAGTGTGCTGGCCATGCTGTCAGTGGTTGGTGCTTACTAAATGGCAGCCATGGTGGTCAGAGCTCAAGTACGAGCGTTTGGTTGGGCAGGTGCTTTTGACGTGGCGACTGGTCATGTGGTGTGACGATTGCGTAATTATTCTAAGTATACAGTACGTCCTGCTCCAGATATAATACTTACACTTGGGTTATCCTCCGCCAGATGGCGCTGTGCACTGCAGACATGCAAAAACAAGGCTCCACCCAGCCCTTCATATACCCAGGGACCTCCCACAAATCCCCAGATTTCTCTGCAGTGCTGACTGCGAAGACATGAAGTATCACGCTCTCGCAGGTGAGCGGGCTATTACAGACTGCGGCCCTGTTTGACTATTCCCACCCGTCCTCCTTGTGATGTGCCTCCCAGCCTGGGCTGCGCTGGTCGGGTGAAGGTAGGCAGCACCATGCGTGCGTAACGGAGCCATGCTCCACCGCAGTCCCCCACCAAAGGGTAGGCGGTTTAGGCTGATGGTGAGCCTCTAGTGGATGTCCCTCCCGAATTATTGCCCCATGCCCCGTGTAGCGGTGTGTAAAGGGTCGCTATCCTCCCTCGTTTCCCCCCGTATTTGGGGGAAATGAATGGGGGGGGTGTGGCGTCTCAGTGTACTGCATTGTTATGCTTATGGCCATAGTTTTGCCCTTGGCGGCAACCGGGTGTCAGAGCCGCGCTGCTTGCTCTTTTTATTTGGCCGCCGCCGTCTTTGCCTTCTCACTTTTTTATTAAAATTTTCTGTGCTGGGTGGCGGCGTCGTCAGACTACTAGTATCCATTAGCAGATGCTTTTAACTAGCATATCCTATGCTTGGCTTGTCAAGCCTGGACGGCTAACTCAGAGCTTCGCGCTCTTTTGGGGGAGGCGGGGACCCGGCGTGGTGCGCTCCGCGTCACGCCCAGATTGGGCCCGCCCTTCGAGGTTCGGTTGGCGCCATTTTGTTGCTGCGCGCGTGTTTGCGGTCCTTCTCCTCCCCAGGTCAGTAAGTGCCCTCGCGGGTGATTTCATCATTAGTATTTTTTCTGCTGCGCATGGCCCTGACACCTCTTATTCCCCTTTTGTCTTTCAGACGTCAAATACTCCGGTGGCTGCCCCATGCTGATGCGGACAGAGCACGGGTCTGCGGACCCTGTGCTGAACAAGTACTGGCCCTGCATTCAGGGTTGCCAGTGGCTGCGCCTCGTTTCAATACACCGGTCTCCCCGTGCTTAAATCTCACTCCTGATGAGTCGCACTCGAGCGGGAATGACCAGCACGTCGTGCCGCGCAGACTGCCTACGGCCGATCAGGTGATTTCGAGGTTGGCAGAGCGCTTGGGCCCTGGTAAGAAGCGGTCCCTGACGCCTCCGGTTTCGCCCATTCCTTCTGAATCTGAGGAGTTCACTGCTTAGCAGGGTTTTGCGCTTTCTGATGAAGGTCGGCTGTTCTCTGACTCGGGCTCATCTGACGAGGGGCCGAGGAGTCATGATGATACGGGCCCCGGTTCTTGGGGCCTGTGTGACACCGATGAATTACTGATAAAGATCTTCGAGGTCTTGTCTATCTCTCTCCCTGGTGAGGCTTCCAGGCCTAAAAGGGAGAGTTTCCTTAGATCTTCTTAGTTTCCCTTGTGTCTGCTGGACACCAAGACCATTTCTAGATAGTGTTGCAGGACCAACCCTGCGGATTGAGGCATCGATGGACTTCTCCTTTGCGGGATCTGTCTATTTGGGGGCTCCTTGGTCTGTCTGACGACAGTGGCCTGTATTAATTATCTGTGTGGACGCGGAGCAGGATGATCCTCCAGGAAGGTATCTGACCCTGATCTGGGTGGAGGACAGCGTTCCCTGCATATCTGCGATATTCGCTCCGGTGGATGTCCTTCTCCGACAAGATGTGCTAATTCTTGTGTCTCTATGTGATCCGTCTAGTGTGGATCTTTTTGGGCCCGTCACTATCATGGGTTCTAGGCCCTTGCTTCCCTGTCTCAGATTGTTCTGACCTTGGTCATGAGGCTTAGTAACTTTATGCTGGACATTCTGTTCTGTATGTCTTATCTTCATTCACCCTGCTTGGCAGGGTTCTGCGCAAGTTGCTCTGGAAGGGGGAACCAGTGATACTGGTGGCCTAGTGGAGTGTGGTTTGCAGATGTGGTACTGTGGACAGCGGACCTGTACGTCCTGTCAGGAGTGCTGATCTGCTCACTCAGGCCTCCCTTTTCTATTTCACCCCAATCTACAGACTCTGGTCTGGATGGCCTGACGGTTGATTCATCCACCTTGATGGAGATGGGCGTATCTTCTGGGTGTCTGTGACTTCTGGAAGCCTAGGAGTTGGCTTATTCTTCTTCTTATTCCGTCTATTGTGGGGTATTGTTTACCCATATTGATTGGTGTGAGTTTTGGTCTCTCCCCTGTGGGTGCTCTCTGTTCCCAGGGTTCTAGAGTTATTACAGCATGGGTTGGAGTTGGCTCTCCTACTCGGTACTCTGGTGGTTCAGGCTCTGCCCTGTCCGTCTTTCCGGTAGAAGTCTTTGCTCAGTTCTTTTGCCTGGGTTGACCATTCTTTCGGGGATTGCTCAGCGGCATCCCCCACGTAGTTCTAGGGTCCCTGTTGGGATTTGAATTATTTTCTGTTTGCCTTGCAGGGTGTTCCCCTTTGGCCCTATTCCGGATGCTGTCTGACTGTTCTTATCCACAAGGTTGTCCTTCTGGGGGCTGTTACTTCAATCGGACGTGTGCCTGAGCGGGCGGCTCTGTTTAGCTAGCCCTCGTTCTTTGATATATATATATATATATATATATATATATATATATATATATACACACAGAGATGAGGTGGTGTTCCGCCTTACGCCGGATCTTCTGCCTAAGGTGGTATCTTAGGCTCATGTATTAAGACATTGTCTTTCTTCTGGGCTTTATTCAGCTTCATTCCTAGTATTGCTGAGGCAAGGCATCTATTTTGCCTCAATAGGTGCTGGAATTTTTTTCCCTGGATTGTCTCTTGTCCCTTAGGGGGATTGATGCTCCTTGGGGTTTGTGGGCACCTACATCTGTATGTGCCTGATCTCGTCTGCCTCCAGGGGTTAAGCGGCCTTGGGCCTAGCCTTTACTTGATTAGATGTCCCTTCTGGTCCTAGGGAAGGTTTGGCTTCTTCCTGGGCTACTATTAGCTTTTGATCTTGTTCCACTGGTGCCTTGGTATCTTTGGGCCTTTCAGCACCAGGTTTTGTTGAACAAGTTTGCTAGACCGCTACTTGTTTTTTTGTTCGTACCTTTGTTTTGATGTTGACGTTAGAGCCTTTGCTCATGTCGCTCTTGGTGGCAAGGTTTGCAGGTGACAGTGCTTTGAACTGTCTGCTGTTGCCTTTTTTGTTGGGGATCCCACCCTATTCTATGGACACTGCTATTGGATGTCCCAAGTGTAAGTATTATATCTGGAGCAGGACGTACTGTATACTTAGAATAATGCAATTCTGTGAAATACTCACCTGTAGAATTGGTATTATATGTACACAGTACGTACTGCTCCACCCCACCCTGGTTTTTGCATTATTCTGGATAACCTGTATGGTGATTGTTATTGTTATCATTACCAGTTGTTTTTGGTGGTTAAATTCTCCCGGCTTCTGGTTCACTGCTTTTCAATGCTGGGGATTTGTGGGAGGTCCCTGGGTATATGAAGGGCCGGGAGGAGCCTGTTTTTGCATGTCTGCAGTGCACAGCGCCATCTGGCGGAGGATAACCCAAGTGTAAGTATTATATCTGGAGCAGGATGTACTGTATACGTATAATACCAATTCTACAGGTGAGTATTTCACAGAATTGTATTTTCAGATTCTTTCTGAATCTGACATGGTTCATGTTGTTGCAGGGTGGGGGTCCGGAAGCTGCTGTACCCTTAGTTGATGGGTTGATCTCAGCTTCAGGAAGGTGCATTTCCGGTGGTGCAGGCAGGCCTGACCAGTAGTCGACAGGGCAGGAGGGTTTGGGGACCAAAGCTGTATCCTTTAGCAGTTAGATCAGCCATGTTACCATGTCAGAGTCATCAGAGGCACCGGAGTTTCATAATTTAACGGAGAGTGGTGCCATATGTCCCATGTGACCTCGGGCGAGGGACCCCTGTGTGCTGCGTGCACTACTGTCATGAGCAGCTCCCTGGTTCCGTGCCTCAGTCGGATCATCCAGTTTCCACTGTGACTTCAGGCCAAGTCCCCCTTTCTGTCGGATGTGGTCCTGGTTTAGTCTGTGCCACCTGAGGTAGACGAACCGGTGCTGGATCTGCCTCGGCACACCATTATGCTTACTTCGGATAGTGCGGCCTTTAGAGACCCTGCGGATAGACGGTTGGACCAACTGGCCAGACATGCGTTTTCCATGGTGGGGTTGGCCATGTGTCCAGCTTGCACCATGTCCAGAGGAGTCATTTGCAACATGGAGGTTCACACTCCTTGGCACTTCCCTTGAGCACCCTTCAGCACCCTTAAGGGCTAGGTCTCAGCCTTGTCCATTTATTCCAAGTATGCAGCACGCCCTGCTCCAGTAATGATTCATTACGTCTGGATATAGTCCACAAGAGGGCGCTTTACTGCAGAGATGGCAAAAAAGAGGCCCCTCCCGGTCCTTATATACCCGGGACCTCCCACTAAATTCCCCAGTTCCTTCTCTGCAGTGGGCTGCGAAGGTCAAGATGATGGCTTCTCTCCTCGCAGGTAAGCTGGGCTGCTTAGCCCCTGGCCCTGTGTTCTATTCCCACCCGTTCCACTCTTTACTTGCCTCCCAGCCTTGGCTGCGTGGTCGGGTGATGGTAAGCAGCACCTATTAGAGGTGTTTTTAATTTAGTATTGCTCCACCGCAAATCCCCCAGCAAAGGGTAGGCGGCGCAGGTTTGGTGAGCCTGTATATAGGATGCCCCGTCCGCTTTAGCCCTCCTTACATGCCCCAAATGTAACTATGGGCTTATTTTCCCCCTTCTCCCGTTTGCCCGGTTAGTCGGGGGTGGTCAGTGTCCGTGTTTGTATGTGTGTGAGTGATTGCAACTGTAAAGCTCTTTTATCTTTGTGACACTGTACGGCTGCGCTGGCACATAGGCTCGGTGACAGTGCTATCAATTTATATATTTACAAAAAAAATCCCAAATGCAGCTATAAAAGCAACCTATTATTCTCTGTGCTGAATCCTCATAAAAAGTGGCCAGTGCAATAAAGTGACACGTGCTAACTAATTAATACTATAAAGTGCTGCAAAATACAGTGCCTAATGCCAACAAACAGTTCTCTATACAAAAAAGCATGGATGCTCAAAATTTACTGGGAACTAATAAACAATTAAACATTGATACATCACCATATGGTCAGAGCCGTCCCTAACAAAAGACACCCACGAAGCGTTGCGTGGTGATTGCCTCACCACTTCATCCTATCCTCATTGATTCATTTTGATTCACTTTTGAAAGGCCCGCGCCCGCGCTCGGTGGCGGGCAGGTGACGTCACTGTGGCCGGCTGCTCGTTGATTGGCTGCGGGGTGGCTTGTCTTTGGCCTGTCCCCGCATTCCTGGAGGGGGTGGGGCCTAGCGCTTGGCGCGTTCCGCAGGCGGCCCGCCCCTCCTGAGCTGCTCAGCGCCATCTTGCCCTGGCATCGTGGTGGAGTGCAAGCTCTGCAACGTCCCTGAGTGCCCTCAGCGGGCTTGTATTTTGATTTGCCTATGTTTATTTGTTGTAGATACCATGCTGACTGAGTGTATTATATTGTGTCTTTAGGACAACCTAATTAGAGGTTTCTCACGGTCCTGTGCCCTATATTAACCATATTGAAATTAGGGGCTCAATTATTAAATCCTCCCACTAGCGGGCATCCCGGGTAGCTGCACAGCGTAATTCCCATTGGTCATTGTGACATTAATATCACCATATGGAGGCTTCTCAGGATGTTGTGCTCGGGGTCCCATCGGGGCAAGCCCGGCTGTGTGTGGTGTGCGGGGCATCCCATGTGGGCGATGATGTGCGGGTCTGTGTACCCTGCGCCCAGCAGGCGCTTACGCGGCAATCAGGGCTACATGTATCTGGGTCGGCACCTACTGGATCGTCCCCCCGCACCCCCTCGCTTGATTATGACCCCCAGTGAGATCAACACTAGCGGGGAGTCTCAACCTGATGTTTCCATTGGGATGCTGATGACACCCATAGACTTTTGACTCAAGTTTTTGAAGTACTTTCCATTCCCCCCCCCCCCCCCCCCCGCATCGGCTCCTAAGCAGCAGGGGAAATTGTTTGGTACCGCAAAACCACGTTTGGAATACCCAGAACAGGCGCGTTTTAATAATCTGGTTCTCAAGGAATGGGAGCGGCCTAGCCGGCTCCCCGGTATTCCTAGGGGGTGGGATAGGAGGTATCCTTTCCCCTCGGATGTGGTCAAATGTTGGTCAACTCCCCCAGAAGTGGATGCTCCTGTGTTGGGGTTGTCTAACACTTCTGTGGTGCATTCCCCTGATTCCACTACCTTGAAGGATGGTGAGGAACAGCGTGTTGACCAGCTGGCTTCCCACGCATTTGCCTGTGTGGGTTCGGCCTTGCGCCCGGTTTGTGCTTCCGCTGTTACGGCCGTGGCTATTAGGACCTTGATCAGGGGCATTCTGGACGGCTCCCATGAGGATCCTTCTAGTGCTGAATTTAGAGCCTTGTCACATTGTGAGATGTTCATCACCTATGTTCTCTCTGCCTTAGATGACACCATTTGGATGTGTAGCAGGACCTCGGCCTTGGTTGTCTCTATCCGCCGCTCTGTCTGGTTGCGCCAGTGGGCAGCTGACAATGCTGCTAAGAAAGCGCTCACAGGGCTCCCCTTTAAGGGGCTGCGCCTTTTTGGTGATCATTTGGACCTTATTCTAAGCATACAGCACGTCTTGATCCATCTAGAATACTTACATATGGGTAATCCTTCACCAGATGGCGCTGTTCACTGCAGACATGCAAAAGCAGGCTCCTCCCGGCCCTTCATATACCCAGGGACCTCCCACAAATCCCCAGATTTCTCTGCAGTGCTGACTGCAAAGACATGAAGTATCACTCTCTCGCAGGTGAGCGGGGCTATTGCAGCCTGCGGCCCTGTGAGACTATTCCCACCCGTCCTCTTCGACAAGATGTGCCTCCCAGCCTGGGCTGTGCTGGTCGGGTGAAGGTAGGTAGCACCATGTGTACTTACGGAGCAACGCTCCACCGCAATCCCCCACCATAGGGTAGGCGGTCAAGGCTGATGGTGAGCCTTCGGGCGATGCCCCTCCCGCACATTGCCTCACGCCCCATGTAGCGGTGGACCCTATGTTATCGGGTCGCCTTCCTCCCTCGTTCCCTCCTTAGTCAGGGGGAAAAGAAAGGGGGGGGGGGGTTGTGTGTATAGCGCCCTTAGTGTATACCTACACGCTTATGGCTTAACTGTGTTTTACTGGGACTGGGGATCAGAGCTGCGCTCTTACCTTACCGCTTAAGCACACTAGTATTCAGCCTTCTGCCGCAAGTACGGCGGCGGCTCGCGAACGCCCTGGCGTCTTCTTCTTCCTCCTTCCCTTCTTAGCCTTATCGGCTCTTCATAGGCTGCGCCTGCTGGAGAGCCTGTTTTAACGACAGTTTCTCTGTCACAGACCCGAATTCTTCCCCGATGGGGAGCCGCAGGAGAGCCCGAGTACAGATCTCGGCTGTAACTGCTAGGGCTCCGAGCGCCACTTTTTTTTTTTAATCATAGTTTTTATTAGAATAAACTCTGGAGAAAACAAAGCAGCGTAATCTTACAGTCAGAGCGTATTCCAAACTGCGCAAGAGGCCATAAAGGAGCGCCATTGGTTAACAATCATCCAAAGAGTATGACCATTATAAACAAAATAGTAACAAACAGTAGGAAAAATTGTCCAAGAAAATAAAGAGAACAATTCTCAATCATCATCAAAAGAAGGGCCATCGAGAAAAAATGGATAAAAGATGCGCAGAGTAGAGGGAAAGAAGGGGAGAAATGGAGAAATAGAGAGGGAATGTAAAAGGTAAGGGGTGGGTTCCAGGCCTTCGTTCATTTCTCAGGTGGGAGCATGGCGGGGTTCTATATTGTGAGGAGAGCACAATTAAGACCTCCCGGATGAAAATGAGAGATCCAGCCTTCCCAGGTGGATAAAAAGGGGGCAAAATCACCTCTTATCATGGCCGCCATCTTCTCGAACATCATAACTTCGTTGACCTGGGTGATGAGACTTCCCCTGGGAATGGCTGGTTTCTTCCACGATTGAGCTATAATCAACTTGGCTGCCGTGTTAATGTGCCTTATGAGGCCAAACTGAGAATTCGTGCAGTCTGGGGGTTTCAGGTTAAGAAGGAACAGCTGAGGGGATAGGGTTAGTTTCAGCCCTGTTACCTTATTAATGATATAAAGGACTCTGGTCCAAAATTGGTTTACTACCCAACAATCCCACCAAGTGCACAAATACCAGGGAGCCCGCAGCCTCTGAAGCACACTTGCGAGTATGAGGGGCAAAATTTGTGGATTCTTTGCGGGACAAGGTACCACCGAAGGAGGACCTTGGTGTTGATCTCCTGCGCACCAGCATTAAGGTAGCCTAGGAAGGAGTGTCTCCATACCGCCCTCCATTCCCCATCTGTTAGGGTCAATTTCAAATCATCACTCCAGCAAGCTGTGTGTTTCGGAGGTATCGCCTCCTCCGGTTCAGAAAGTAGTTTATAGACTGACGCAATCACCCCTTTACCCATGGGCTGCTCTAGACAGAGTCTCTCAAATGTCGTGGGAGGAGGAGGTGGAGTACCAAGTTTGCACTTGGACCGGCCGTAATGATTGATTTGCGAGAAGCGAAGGAACTCCCTTCCCGGCACGTTGTAGGAGGATCTCAATTCGGCAAAAGAGAGCAGACCCTGTCGCGAAAAGAGATTCTGGACTCTGGTGAGATTATGGCTCCTCCACCACTCAAACGCCGCCGGTTCCAAAAAGCCCGGGGGGAATTCTGGATTGCCAAGGAATGAGAGAAGTGGGCAATGCGGCGAGGTTAGATTCCCCCGCTTCTTGTTAGCCCTCCAGATTCTGAGAGAATGATTTAAAAGGGGATTGGAGATTTTCCCACAGACCGCGGGGGGGAGCCACAGCAAATTATGTATGGAGACCGGGGAGCAATATGACTCCTCAATATCCACCCACAAAGGTCTATCACTTCCCCCATGTAGGACCGTCAATTGGGCAATTTGACAAGCGTTGTAGTAGCGCGCGAGATTAGGGACACCCAATCCTCCTTTTTGTTTTGCTCTATAAAGCGTTCCACGGTCGACACGCGGCCTACCCCCCCCCCCCCCCCCCCCAGATGAATTTGTTCAGGTCTGATTGGAGATGTTTCAGAGCTAAAGCCGGTACGGAAATCGGCAACACCCGAAAGAAATAAAGTAATTTGGGGAGCCACGACATTTTCACTGCAGCAATCCTACCAAGCCAAGAGAGATTTAGTTTGGCCCAGTTACCTAGGAGGGATCTCAAGGTCTTAAAGATGGGAGGGTAGTTTGCCCCGTATAGAGAGTTATAATCGGGTGTCAGCTGTATCCCTAGATACTTAATAAGCCTTTCCTGCCAATGAAAATCAAAGGAAGCCTTAACTGTACGCAAGATTCTGTCGGGTAGGGAGATGTTAAGAGCCTGAGACTTGTTGGAATTAATTTGCAGGCCCGAAAGCCTCGAGAAGGAATCAAGATCTTTGAAGAGGTTCGGGAGAGATATGACCGGGTCCTTGATCACCATAAGGATATCATCAGCAAACAGTGATACCTTATGTTCGTATCCTCCCACCTCAATGCCTGCAATACCACTATTGGCCTGGATAAGTCTAGTAAGGGGCTCAATGGCTAAAGCAAAGAGGAGGGGGGAGAGGGGACAACCCTGTCTAGTGCCCCTACCTAGAATAAAGTGGTCCGAGGAGTAACCCGAATATCGTACGAACGCCCCTGGGTTGGCATAAAGGGATGAAATCCAATTCAGAAAAGACGGGCCCAACCCCCATTTATTAAGCGTAAAATGCAAATAGTCCCATGCAATAGTATCGAACGCTTTGCGTACATCTAGTGCCAACAACATAGTATGATAGCCTTCCACCTTGGAGCGGTGAATAAGGTTGGCGATCTTCCTAATATTATCTCCAGCTTGACGTTGTGGCATGAAACCCACCTGCTCCTTGGATATGAGCAGATTGATAAACCCGTTGAGCCGTGCCGCCAGTATTTTTGCCAGAATTTTAACATCGACATTCAGCAGAGAGATAGGCCTAAAATTAGACCATACTGTGTCATCTGTGTTAGGTTTGGGAATCATACTAACCGCTGCTGTGAGCGAGTCAGAACTCCAAGCGGCTCCCTCTCTTAGAGCGTTAAAGGCTGACGTCAAGTGCGGGGCCAAAGTTTGGCTAAACTTTTTATAGTAGAGCGTTGTGAAGCCATCGGGGCCTGGCTGCTTACCAACCTTTAAAGATGTTATGGCTTCCTGCACTTCAGCAGACTCCACGGGCCTATCAATGGACTCCTTAGCACCTGTGGGAAGAGCGGGCATGTTGAGTTGGCCGAATAGTTCCTCAGCTTTACCTACATTAAGGCACGACTTTGATTTATATAAGCCCTCCAGATGCTTGGAAAAAGTAGCCACAATCTTTGCTGGGTTACTAGAGAGGGTACCCTCTGCTGTCCTAATACGTACCGGTTTGGGTCTTAGTGCGATACCCCGAATCCTTTTTGCGAGAGGAGTATTGGGTTTATTACTCGTTCTATACCAATGAAACTTAGATTTGTTCAGTTGGCGAGCCGCTTCGCCAGATAAACATAGGTTTAGCTGACTAGCTACCTGGTTAAGGCGGATCCTATTCTGTTTAGAGGGTCGGTTTTTGAACTCAGTCGAGGCTACCTGGTAGGCATCGGTTAAGACCATAAGTTTCTCTTTGTATAACGCTTTACGCCTGGCAGATTCCTGCATTAACAACCCTCTGATCACAACCTTGTGTGCCTCCCAAAGCGTGACGTTTGAGGTTACTGAGCCTTTGTTAAGGCGGAAGAACTCCTGAATCCCCGAGCGAACCCTCTCCAGAAGAGCCTCATCAGCCAACATTGGTTCATATAGCTTCCAAGACCTCTGAGGACCTCTCTGAGTGAGAGCCAGAAGGTCCACCGAGACCAGGTCGTGGTCAGACCAGGCTATTGGGACGATGTTTGCCCGGGAAAGCTGGGGTAGGGAGGATTGCTGCAGGAAAATGTGGTCTATCCTTGTGGACACCCGATGAGGACACGAGTAATGGGTATAGTCTCGCTTGGTCGGATTGGACTCCCTCCAAGCGTCCACCAGGTGGTGACGACCTAGTAAGGCCTGAAATGCTTTCCCGGAGGATCCACTCCTGGCAGCCGGAGAGGATCAGTCATCTGGTAGCCTATCCAGAGTGGGGTGTAGGGTCTGGTTGGAGTCTCCAGTTACGATGAGAAACCCCTTCTCTACTAAGTGAAGTTTCTTGAAAAAATCCTCCAGGAAAGCATTTTGGTTTTGGTTAGGGGCATAATACGTTGCAATCGTGACAGGCTGATCTTGAATCGCGCCCACTAAAATAAGATAACGGCCCAGAGGGTCACGTACCATTCGCTCCAGGGAGAAGGGAGTCGAACGCTTAAAGGCAATTAAGACTCCCCGCTGCTTGGTGCGTGCGGAGGCTGAGAAAAACAAGGGGTAGTCAGCACTGAGGAATTTAGGGGTGCCCTGCTTGGTGTAATGAGTTTCTTGGAAACATACAATGTCAGCACGGAGTGACCTCATTTGCCTGAAGGCTTTTACTCTCTTCTGGGGGGCGTTGAGGCCCTGCACATTCAAGGAGGTTAATCTAACCGCCATCGACAACCAATCTTGAAACTCTCATACGAGGAGGCTCAGGAACCCATAGGGACAGGAGGGGGTAGGGGAGAAACAAGTAGAAAGTGAGTATAACCATACAACATATAAACCTGGTATAATGAAGGAGAAAACACCTTCCAAACAATAGAGTCCCAACGAGACGGTATAAAATACCGCCTCTCAGGGAAAAGCGCAACAAAAGGGTGGGGTTACCAGATAGGGACCCCATCACTTTAGAAAATGAGCTACTAACCCCTCTGAGGAGGCTAGAAGTTAGTGCTTCCGTTCTCACTGGGGATACAGAGAGAAGGGGAGCGAGGAGTGCGCGTACTAACGACACAGGAGCGCCCGACCCCCTGCAAGAAAAGACAATAAAAACTAGCATCAGCCTTAGACCAGGGCTCTACTAAGAGGATGAAAAGCCCAGGAACGGTAGCTCCGGGTATATAAACACAAGGTATACAAGCCTATACAACTCTAAACATTTAAATTAACCAAATAAACAATGGAACGAACTTCAGAGATGCAAGGGAAAGGGGTAAATGCCCTAATCCGTCGCATCTAAGATGAACCTCATAACAAACAGGTAACAGATCTGTAAAACAACCTTTTCAGCCGCAGCCAAAGGAGAGCGGGATGTGGGACCACTGGATGCAAAGATAAAGACAGGGTTACCCACCTCTCAGCCCTCCCCAGCCGCCGGCTTACCAAATCTGCGAATCAGAGCTGCTGACGCTTTCCCGGGTATCGGTGAGCTTCTCCGCAGCTCCCGCTTCTCCTTGGAGGCTGGCGAAAAGGAAAGTGCCCTTTTCTTCTGCTGTGGGGCAGCCTGGGCAGTGCTGCGGGGTTGGAGGTCCAGGGAGGCAAGCACCCGATCAAGTTCCTGGGAAGAAGCAGCCTCAAAATGAGTGTCCTTATAAGAAAAAGAAATCTTGAAGGGGAATCCCCACTTGTATCTGATCCCGTGCGTTTGTAGGCTTTGCAGGGCTGGTTTCATAGCGCGTCTTCTCGCTATGGTCTGGGGTGCCAAGTCCGAATACAGCTGGTAAGAAAAGTTCTGGAAATGCAATGAATCCTGCCCACGCGCTGCGGCCATAAGTTGCTCTTTGGTGCGGAAAAAATGCAACTTAACAAGGACGTCACGCGGAAGGCCATCAGTTCTTTTCTTCTGCAGCGCCCTATGAATTCGATCGAATTCCAGTCTTTCGATTGGGATTGATGGAACAAGCACCTGAAACAAGGCTGTAACTGTTGATTGCAGGTCTAAGACGGATTCTGGGATCCCTCTGATCCTAATGTTGCCACGTCTGGATCTGTTTTCGACATCCTCAAGCTTGTGTAGTAATACCATATTTTCCTCACGCAGCGAATCTATATCCTCCCTTAGCGTAGATATGTCGGCGGAGTGAGTCGTTGCTTGAATTTCCAACTCTCCAATTCTTTGACCCAGTTCCTTAATTTCTACGGAGAGGGAGTTGGTAATCTGGGTTGTGATGTTCATCGCCCATTTTTCTAACGCTTTTTCCAACATTGCTTCATATCTGTCGAGGGGGGGAGGATGTGATTTAGGGGGCGATCCATGGAGGGACTCATCCATCCAGGATTCATCCTCTGGAAGCAAATCTGACGTATTGTGTGGGTCGCTATGGGAGGCGTTAGGGTCCGACATTGTGGGCATTCACTGAACTGGCTATAATGCAGGTGGCTATAACCAAGCTGGCACGTCACAGAGGGTGGGTGAAGTAAAGTAAATTGAGTGAAGGGTGCGATATTGGAGGGCTAAGCCGGGTCCCGAGGGTATAGCAGGCGGGACACGGATAATGTTATGTGGGCTGCGTTCCGTCCAGTGGATGATATTGAGAGGGGTGGGCAAAATCTCCAGACTGGAGCACCTTTACAAGGGGATCAAAGTGGACCCCGCAGTATACATAGACGATGTGTGCCGTCTCTTTAAGGTAATGAGCTTGCAGGTTAGCATGGATCTGTATTCCTTTAATCTGGAAAGTCTATCCAGGGCCCCTTTATTGATGAGGGACCTTATAGCAAGGTGAGACTGGACCCAGGTATGTGAGTGGTGTAGGGGAGGGCTGCATTGGCTGACAGAGCTCTCTATGCAGCCTGGGCTTTGCTGCTGCGTGGAGGGTGAGCTCCCCCGGCTGCAAGGAGTCACTGACTGAAGCTGGAAGCTGCTTGCAGGGAGGGGGGGAGGCTGTGAGTGGTGAAACTTTACACAGACCCGCAGTGTGGACCAGGAAGCTGCGGTCTAACAAGGTAAAATGGCGCCGGCAGCGTGATCCTGCCTGTCCCCTCCTAGGTACCACACTCACCAGCGCCGAATCACCTGGAAGTCGGGGGGCCGGGTCCTCAGGCTAGCGCGACCCTCCGGGGCCGAAAACCGCCGGTCTCACGGGCGAGGGGGGGCCGGGACACTCCGTGGTCGGCGGGGACGCTGGTTCACCCGACCATCACGTTCCCGCACGCATGCGCACTCCCGAGCGCCAATTTTTAATAGACGTCTGTCTTTTACATCTCCTGGCTGTACACCATTGGCTGGTTGCCTTACGAGCTTTGCGCTCGCTCAAAGAGGGGCGTCGTTTCGGCTTGGCGCGCTACGCGTCACGATCGGTTCAGGCCCGCCCCCTGAGGTTCTTCGCCGCCATTTTCTTCTCCCGCGCGTGTGGTGAAGATCGTTCCCTCCTCTCTGTATGTAAGTGCCCTCGCGGGCGACTTTTTCTTTACTCTCATCCACCATTGCGCATGGCTCTGACATCCCGTTTCCCCTTATGTCTTTCAGACCGCGGATTCAAGTGGCTTCTCCCGGTGGCGACCATATAAACTTACTCCCACTTCCCAGCGGGTTATTGGGGCATCCAGGGTAGCTTACAGCGTCAATCCCTACTGGCAAATTGTGCCGATTAAATCACCATATGGAGGCATCTCAGGATATTGTGAACGGGGTTCCTTCGGGACAAGCCCGGCTGTGTGTAGCTTGTGGGGTCTTACCTAGCAGTGGTGACAATGCACGGGTCTGCGTTCCTTGTGCACAGCAGGCGCTATCGGTGCTTCCTGTCTCATCTGAGGCAGGGCCTGCACCCCGCCGCACTTCACCTACCCCCCCAAGCCTGAGTCTAACCCCCAATACCAGTGGGGATTCTCATCCTGATCTGGCCACGAGGCTGGCTAGTGTTGAAAACTTGCTTGCTAATTCCCAAGAGGCGGCAATTGAACCCTGAATCGACCCTCTTCCCTGTAGAACCTGATGATTTGTTGCATTCCTATGCCCATATCCCCTCGGACGAAGGGGAACTGTTCTCTGACTCATATGACGATGAGTCCAGAGGTCAGGAAGAGTCTGGCCCCAAGCATTGGTCCTCGGATGATGTCGATAGACTGCTGGTTCAGATCTTTGAGGTTCTGTCCCTCTCTCCCCCTGCTGCGGCTTCCCGCCAAAGGGGTGATCTTTTCCATACTGCTAAAGCTTGCTTGGAGTTCCCCGAGCAGACCCAATTCAATAGCCTCGTGCTTAAAGAATGGGAACATCCTAGCAGACTTCACAGGGTCCCTAAGAGCGGGGATAGGAAATATCCCTTCCCTGCTGATTTGGTTAAGTGCTGGTCATCGCCACCCGAGTTCGATGCTCCTATTCTAGGGTTGTCCAACAATTCTATTATGCACTCCCCTGACACTACTACGCTACGGGACTCTGAGGACCGGCATGTTGACCAACTGGCATGCCATGCCTTTGCATTTGGGGGAGCGACTCTGCGCCCGGTTTGCGCCTTAGCCATTACGGCGGTAGCGCTCAGGGCCGTGGTTAGGAGTGCTCTCGATGGCACAGATGAGTTGCCTCCTGATACTGTCAATGCTCTGTCCAGCTGTGATGCGTTTGTGAACTTTATCCTGTCTGCATCGGACGATGCCATTAAGATGTGTGCCAGGTCATCTGCCCTGGTGGTTGCTATACGCCGCGCGGTCTGGTTGCGCCAGTGGGCCGCAGACAATGCCACCAAGAGAGCCCTCACGGGGCTGCCATTTAAAGGGCTGCGCTTGTTTGGGGATCGATTAGACCTCTTTGCCAAGGGAGGCAAGTTACCCCAGCGCAGGCGTCAGATTCAGCCTTTTTGTGGCCAAGGCTCCCTGTCAACCCCCTACCGGGGGGCCAAGCAGGGTGGAGGGGCGCCCTTCGCAGGAGCCCGCGCTGATTCCTGGAACAGGAACAGAGGACGCCGTTCAGGTTCCTCCTGGGGAACCAAACCCAAAGCCCCTCCCAAGGCCCCCAGGCATGAGGGGGCGCCCTCACCCGTCAGGGTGGGGGGACATCTACAGCACTTCGAGCACGTCTGGCGGCGCCACGTCTCAGACCGGTGGATTCAGGAGGTAGTGTCCTCTGGCTACAAGATAGAATTTGCTGTACGCCCCCCACCAGTTTCATTGGGTCTCGAATCCCTCAAGACCCTGCCTCAGCTCAGGTCTTGTTGCTGGCCGTACAGGGTCTCCTGGACCTAGGGGTCATTTGCAAGGCCCCCCTGGAGACAGGGGCACGGGGTTCTACTCAAACCTTTTCACAGTACCCAAGAAGGATGGGTCAGTCAGGCCCAAATTTGTCAAGAACAAGCACTTTCTCATGGAAACTCTGCGCTCGGCCATTGGCTCACTGCGCCCAGGGGACTTCATGACGTCCGTAGACATCAAGGATGCTTACCTGCACGTCCCGGTGTTTCCGGGACACCAAAGGTTTCTCAGATTTGCACTAAAAGATCAGTATTATCAATTTGTGGCCCTGCCATTCGGCCTAACGTCGGCTCCCAGGGTGTTCACCAAGGTGCTGGCAGGGGTGATGTCCCTGATAAGGCTAAGGGGCATACGCATGCTGCCCTACCTGGACGATATCCTCAGGATCCTCTGGCCATGGCCACGGATGCCCTGTCCATGTCTTGGAGGGAGTTTCGACTCCTGTATGCGTTTCCACCGTTTCCCCTTCTGGTGAGGGTTCTACGCAAGATTGCTCTGGAAGGGGTACCTGTGATCCTGGTGGCCCCCAGGTGGCCAAGAAGAGTGTGGTTCGCAGACGTGGTTCAAATGGCAGTAGATCAGTACGATCTGCCAAGCGTACTGGATCTGCTAACCCAAGGGTCGTTACGCCATCCCAATTTACAAACGCTGGCTTTGACGGCCTGGCTGCTGAAACCTCCATCTTGACGGAGAAAGGGTTGTCTGCCTCTGGGGTGGCTACTATGGTGCAGGCCAGGAAAAAGACTTCTGCTGCTATCTATTATAGAGTATGGCGTTCCTACATTGACTGGTGTGAGTCCAGGTCTCTTCCCTGCCGAGAATTCTCCGTCCCTAGGGTCCTGGAGTTTTTGCAGCATGGTTTGGACTTAGGTCTCAAACTTAGTACTCTGAAGGGTCAGGTTTCTGCCCTATCTATCTTCTTTCAGAAGACCTTTGCTCAGCATCACCTGATTAAGACCTTTTTCCAGGGGGTCACTCACGTGCGTCCCCCTCGAAAGCCTACAGTCCCTGTTTGGAATTTGAATTTGGTTTTGTCTGCCTTGCAGGGGGCTCCCTTTGAGCCTATTCAAGAGGCTGCTCTGGTCGTTCTCGCTCTCAAGGTTGTCTTCTTGGTGGCTGTTACTTCGGTTAGGCGTGTGTCAGAGCTGGCCGCTCTCTCTATTCAGCCTCCATACTATGAGCGACACCAGGACAAGGTTGTTCTTCCTTCTCTGTGTCCCAATCCTCGCAACGACAAGGAGCGGGTTCTACATTCCTTGGCCTATTCTACTAAGGGGAGGCCTCCCCCGTTCCGCCTTATGGCTCACTCCACTCGTGCTATTGGTGCCTCTTGGGCTTTTCAGCAACAGGCCTCTGTTGAACAAGTTTGCAAGGCCGCTACTTGGTCTTCTGTTCACACCTTTTCAAAGTTTTACAAAGTTGATGTTCGGGCCTCAGCTGATGCTGCCTTTGGCCGTAAGGTTTTACAGGCGGTTGTAGTTTGAACTACGTGCCGTTGCCTTTGTTGTTGGGGATCCCACCCTACTTTATGGACACTGCTATTGGATGTCCCATGTGTAAGTATTATAGATGGAGCAGGACGTGCTGTATGCTTAGAATAATACAATTCTGTGAAGTACTCACCTGTAGAATTGGTATTATACGCATACAGCACTTCCTGCTCCACCCCACCCTGGTTTCACCTTTTTCTGGATCCCCTGTATGGTGATTGTTACCATTGTTATCATTGTTATTGTTACCAGTTTGGTGGTTGGTTTCTCCCGGCTTCTTTTTCTCACTGCTTTTCAATGCTGGGGATTTGTGGGAGGTCCCTGGGTATATGAAGGGCCGGGAGGAGCCTGTTTTTGCATGTCTGCAGTGAACAGCGCCATCTGGCGGAGGATTACCCATGTGTAAGTATTATAGATGGAGCAGGACGTGCTGTATGCGTATAATACCAATTCTACAGGTGAGTACTTCACAGAATTGTATTTTTGCAAAGGGAGGTAAGTTGCCCCAACGCAAAAGGCAGCCGCAACCTTGTCGGGGCTCTGGGTCCTTCACTCCCTCCTTTCGTGGGCCTAGGTCAGGCAGGGAGGTATCCTTGGCGGGGCACAGGGGAGATTTCTGGGGCAAGGGCAGAGGCCGTGCCCGGCTCGGATCCTCCTGGGGTGCCAAACCCAAGTCCACTGCCAAGCTCGCTCAGCAATGAGGGGGCGCCCTCACCCTTGCGGGTGGGGGAATGGCTGCTGCTCTTCGCTCAGGTCTGGGCTCAACAAGTCTCAGACAATTGGATTCTGGAGGTTGTCTCCTCTGGATACAAGCTGGAGTTCGCTGACTGGCCTCCTCCCAGATTCCTCAGGTCCCGGGTTCCTACGGACCCTCGGGCATCTCAGGGTCTGTTTCTGGTGGTACAAAACCTTCTGGCCATGGGAGTCATTTGTCAGGTCCCTCCGGGAGAGAGAGGTCAGTGCTACTATTCCAATCTCTTTACAGTGCCCAAAAAGGATGGTTCCATAGGACCCATCCTGGACCTAAAGCTTCTAAATAAGTTCATCAGGACCAGATGCTTTCGCATGGAAACACTGCGCTCCGCTATCAGCTCCCTGCGCCCGGGGGACTTTATGACTTCAATAGACATCAAGTATGCTTACCTTCATGTGCCGGTCTTCCCGGGGCATCAGCGGTTCCTCAGGTTCGCAGTAGAGGAACAACACTACCAATTTGTGGCACTTCCCTTTGGTCTCACCTCAGCCCCCAGAGTGTTCACCAAGGTGTTGGCGGGCGTGATGGCCCTTCTCAGAGCCCGGGATATTCGCATTCTTCCTTATCTGGGCGACCTTCTCATTATGTACCATTCACTCCAGCAGGCAGAATTGGACACCCAGACGGTGGTGGTGACCCTGGAAAGGTTCAGATGGGTGATCAATTATCCCAAGTCCTCCCTCTCCCCATCCCGGGTGACCCCCTTCCTGGGTATGACTCTGGATACCATTCAGGCCAGGATATTCTAAGTATGTCACACACCCCGCTTCAAGACATTCATTACATGTGGGTATACTGACCTGTAGATGGCGATCTTGCAGAGATGTCAATAAAAAAAGTAAGACCCTCCCGGCCCATAAATAACTGGGACCTCCCACTCATTCCCCAGTCTTTCATCTCTGCAGAGGCGAGCAAGTCAGAAGATGGCTGTCTCCTCCTTGCAGGTAGCCGGGATGACTCCCGGCCCTCTATTCTTCTATTCCTGCCCGGATCCCTTTATTTACATCACTTGCCTCCCAGCCTAGGCTGCTGGTCCGGGCAAGGGTAGATGGCACCCTAGGTGCTCAGGAGCCGTGAGACCCCATAACAAGGGGTAGGCGGCTAACCGGGTTGGTGACCCCTGTTTGGGATGCCCCGTCCCTTGGCCCTACCCTAGCATGGATTCCCCCTCTCCCGGATACCCTTAGAGGGGGGGGGGCGGGTCCTTTATGGATTCATCTTATTATTTTTATTGTGTGTGTTGGTGCTTTACTGTGCATGTTTGACTTCACAGACTGGCGCCGGCGGTCCTGCGGCGCCGGCCTCCGGCGTGTGGCAATGGCGGCTGTAGGCGCCCATGAGGTGCTTCTTCTCCTCAGGGGGCTGCGGGCGCCGTTTTCAGATCCCGGCTTCGGGCTGGGAGGGGCGGGGCCGGGCGCGAACCCTCCCTCTTCCTACTGCACACAACGCGTCTACCCCTTCTGCCTGGCGTGCGGGACCCCGGTGGGGTGAAGGTCGGGTGAGTGGCCTGTGGCCCATCAGATGCTCTGTTATTAACTCTTTAAGGACATTTGCTAGCATTGTCTGATTGTGTGTTTTGTTGTGTGTTCCAGGTGGACCATTGATCCTATTAAAGGGGTCCTAGGGTCCCTGGTTAAATTTAGTTGGCTTAAAATTCCTCCCACTCGGGACTTAAAGGGGCATCCCGGGTTGCATTACTGCGTAATTCCCTCGGAGCACTATATATATATATATATATATATATATTTAAAAAAAATCACCATATGGAGGCTTCTCCGGACACTGGGCTTGTGCCCCCCTCTGGGCAATCCAGTCTGTGTTTGGGGTGTGGGGTATCCCTTTTGGGGGATGATGTATTTTTGTGTACCCTGTGCGCAACAGTCTATTACGCGGCAGACCGAATCTCAGGCGGTTCTGCTCCGCCATTCTCCTCTCCGTCTCTCCCTCGCTTGACACGTACCCCATGTGATGTGGTCATTGGCGGGAAGTCGCAATCTGAGGTGTGTGCCAGATTGGCCAATCTTGAAAAATTGTTTTCCAGTGCCGTTGGCAAAGCGAAAACATTTGTATACAGCCACGCAGGCCCTTGATATGGAGGAGTTTGACTCCCTGGCTTGGTCTGATTGTTCCCCGCGTGAGGAAGGGGAGCTGTATGAGGAGTCTGAGGGCTCCGATGATCAGTAGTTTGTGGGCGCGGATACCGAGCAGGGCCAGAGGGATTCCTTGGATACCTCTAGGGTCCTGGCTCATATGTTTGAGGTCCTGGCTATTTCTCCCCCCGAGGCGGCTCCTCCGCTGAAGGGGGAGTTCTTTGAGGTGACCAAGCCGCGCTTGGAATTTCCTTATCAAAAGCATTTTGATGGTATCATTCTCAAGGAATGGGAGAGGCCGACTCTGCTTCCGGGTGTCCCTCCGGGTTGGGACAAAAAATATCCCTTTCCGGCGGACACGGTGAAGCACTGGTCGTCTCCCCCCCCCCCCCCCCCCCCCGAGGTGGATGCTCCTGTTTTGGGGTTGTCCAGTTCCTCAATCCTGCATTCTCCAGAGTGCACTACTCTCAAGGATGGTGAGGATAAACGCATTGACCAGATGGCTTGTCATGGTTTTGCCAGTGTTGGGTCGGCCTTGCGGGCGGTTTGTGCTTCAGCGCTTTTATTGGTAGCTGCCAGGTCGGTTGTTAGAGGACTGTTGACCTCTTCCGGGCTTGACCTGGCTAGTGAGGAGTTTGCCGACCTTAAGCGCTTTTTGTCCTTTGTGCTGTCCGCCTTGGATGACACATTGGTGATGTGTAGCAGAGCTTCGGCCTTGCTTGTGGCTATCCGGCGGTCGGTTTGATTACACCAGTGGGCGGCTGATTTTGTGTCCAAAAAGTGGCTTACGGCCCTTCCCTTTGTGGGGTTGCGGCTATTTGGAGAAAAATTGGATTTGGTGGCAAAGAGAGGTAAGTTACCTCAGCGTAAGAAGCAGCGTCGCCCCTTTTGGGGGGCGGCTTCCTTCTCTCAGTCCTTTCATGGGGCTAGAGTTGGCAGGGGTTAGGCCTTCCCCTTGTCCAGAGGTGATTCCTGCCTAGGGGCAGGGGTCGGACCTTTCCAGGACACAGTTGGGGCTCCAAGCCTAGAGCCGTTGTCAAGCCGGCTCAGCAATGAGGGGGCGCCCTCACCCTTGCGGGTGGGGGGATGGCTGCAACTCTTCTCCCGCGTCTGGGTCCAAGAGGTCTCAGACAGGTGGATTCAGGAAGTGGTGTCTTCCGGTTACAAGCTGGAGTTCGAGTTCCGGCCCCCTCTCAGATTCTTCAGGTCTCGGGTGCCGTCAGATACTCTGGCCGCCCAGGGGCTTCGGGCGGCAGTAGCAAGTCTCTTGGACATGGCTGTCATCTGTCCGGTGCCCCCCTCAGACCTGGGCCTGGGCTTCTATTCCAATTTGTTCACGGTGCCCAAGAAGGACGGATGCGTTCGTTCCATTCTGGATCTGAAGTTGCTCAACAGGTTCGTCCGTCCCCGGAAGTTCAGCCATCCACTCACTTAGTCAGGGGGACTTCATGTCGTCCATAGACATCAAGGATGCTTACCTGCATATTCCAATATTTCCGGCACACCAGAGATTTCTCAGGTTCGTCGTGGAAAATCGACATTTTCAGTTTGTGGCTCTTCCGTTTGGCCTTACCTCGGCTCCAAGGGTTTTTACCAAGGTGTTGGCAGGAGTGATGGCCATCCTCAGAGCCAGGGGTATCCGCATCGTGCCTTATCTGGACGATCTTCTCATCATGGCGTCTTCCCTCAGTCAGGCGCAGCTGGATACCAGGACCGTGGTGTCCACTCTGGAGAGCTTCGGTTGGGTGATCAACTATCCCAAGTCCATCCTCTCTCCCTCCAGGGTGGTGGAGTTCCTGGGAATGTCTCTGGATACTTCTCAGGCCAGGGTGTTCCTCCCCCGAGCCAAGGTTCTTCTGATTCAGGAATTGACTCAGCATCTCCTATCTATCCATCCGGCTAGGGATGCGACTGGTGGGATTGATGGTGGCATCGTTCGAGGCGGTTCCCTTTGCCCAGTTTCACACAAGGACGCTCCAGCTCCATCTCTTGGCAGCCTGGGACGGGTCCCCGCTGTCATTGGATCAGTCCTTTCTGATGTCTCCCCGAGTGCGCGTTCCCTTCGGTGGTGGCTGAAACCATGCAATCTGACGAAGGGCAGGTCTTTTCTGTCCCCTCGTTGGGAGACAGTCACCACGGATGCCAGCCTGTCAGGTTGCGGGGGATTGCGGGGGATTTCAGGGACTGTGGGGGCCTCAGGAGGCTCACGATCCCATCAATGTTCTGAAGTTGAGAGCCATCAGGTTGGTTCTGGCTCACTTGACTCATCAGTTACGGGGACTACTGGTTCAAGTTCGGTCGGACAATCGGACGGCAGTCGCCTACATCAATCACCAGGGAGGGACTCGCAGCAGGCATGCCCTCAGGGAAGTGTTTTTGATTCTGATTGGGCAGAGGGCAATGTCCCATGCATCTCGGCAGTGTACATTCCGGGAGTGGAGAACACGGAGGTGGACTCCCTGAGCAGGGAGTCATCTCGCCGGGGGGAATGGTCGCTCAGCCCCAAGGTGTTTCGGTCGCTTTGACATAGGTGGGGGACTCCGGAGGTGGACCTCTTTGCCTCTCGTCACAATCACAAGCCTCCGGCATTTGTGTCTCTCTCGCGGGATCAGCTGGCTCTGGCAGCGGATGCCATGTCTCTGAACTGGAGGGATCCGGGGTTTCTATACCTGTTTCCTCCGTTTCCCATGGTGGGCAAAGTGGTGCGCAAGCTGGCCCTAGAGGGCGCGTCAGCAATCCTGGTGGCTCCAAGGTGGCCAAGACAGGTTTGGTTTGCAGACGTGGTAAGGTTGGCAGAGGATCAGTTAGACCTGCCCCTTCTGCCGGATCTACTTGCTTAAGGTCCACTGCTCTACCCAAATTTACCAACGCTGGCTTTGACGGCGTGGCTGCTGAAACCTCCATCTTGAAGGAGGAAGGTCTTTCTGATGCTGTCATTCAGACTCTGGTTAGGGCTAGAAAGAAGTCTTCCTCTGCCATCTACTATAGGATTTGGAGGTCTTATATTGATTGGTGTGAGGTCAGGGCCTGCCTTGCAGGGCGTTTTCTATCCCTAGGGTCTTGGAATTTCTGCAACATGGTCTGTACCTAGGTTTGCAGCTTAGTACGCTGAGAGGGCATGTTTCTGCCCTGGCGGTTTTCTTTCAAAAGTCTTTTGCTCTTCATCCTCTGGTTAAGACTTTTTTCCAGGGGGTTACGCATGTGCGGCCTCCTAGGAAGCCTTTGCTCCCAGTTTGGGATTTGAACTTGGTTCTTTCGGCCTTGCAAGGTCCTCCTTTTGAACCTTTGCAGGATATTGTGCTTTCTGCGCTTACTCAGAAGGTTATTTTTCTGGTTGCCATCACTTCTGATCGGCGTGTTTCGGAGTTGGCAGCCTTGTCCATTAAGGCCCCTTACTTTGAGAGGCATCAGGACAAGGTTGTTTTCCGCTTCAAGCCAGATTTCTTTCCTAAGGTGGTCTCTGCTTTTCATCTTAATCAGGATATTGTTCTACCCTCCTTGTGTCCTAAGCCTAGCAATGACAAGGAAAGGGTTTTGCATTCTTTGGATGTGGTTCGCTGTGTGAAGTTCTATTTGGTGGCTACTTCCCCTTTTCGTAGGACTGACGCTCTTTTTGTGGTGCCCTCTGGGCCTAGGAAGGGTTTGGCTCCCGCCAAGTCTTCCATTAGTAAATGGATTCACCAGGCCATTGTTGGGGCCTATTCTGCTAAGGGGAAGATTCCCCCTTTTCGTGTTACTGCTCATTCTACTCGTGCTGTTGGGGCGTCCTGGGCCTTCCAGCACCAGGCTTCTGTTGAGCAGGTTTGTAAGGCTGCTACTTGGTCTTCGGTTCACACTTTTCCCAAGTTTTACAAGGTTGATGTGCGGGCCTCAGCAGATGCTGTTTTTGGCCGCAAAGTTCTGCAAGCTGCAGTGGTTTAAGTTTGTGCCTTGTTGCCTTGTTCTTTGGATCCCCGCCCTTTATGGACACAGCTATTGGATGTCCCACATGTAATGAATGTCTTGAAGTGGGGTGTGTGACATACTTAGAATAATACCATTTTGTGAATACTCACCTGTAAAATGGGTATTATAAGTATGTCACACACCCCGCTTCACCCTGCCCTTTTGTATTCTGGATCCTTTATATGGTGAACCTTTGTTAGTTTTAATTGGCTTTCCTGGTCCCTTTACCTTACTGCTATCTTTATACTGGGGAATGAGTGGGAGGTCCCAGGTATTTATGGGCCGGGAGGGTCTTACTTTTTTTATTGACATCTCTGCAAGATCGCCATCTACAGGTCAGTATACCCACATGCAATGAATGTCTTGAAGCGGGGTGTGTGACATACTTATAATACCCATTTTACAGGTGAGTATTCACAAAATGGTATTTTTCCTCCCTCAGCAGAAGGTGGACTCTCTTCAAGCTCTTATTCATTTCTTACTGTCCAGCCCTCATCCCTCCGTCCGGCAAGAGATGCAATTGGTGGGACAGATGGTGGCCTGCTTCGAGGCGGTCCCTTATGCTTAATTTCACATGACCCCTTCAGCTACATCTTCTGTCAGTTTGGGACAAGAGTCCCCTGTCTCTGGATCAGGCCTTTGTTCTATCTCCTCTGGTCCGGCGGACTCTCCTGTGGTGGAATCTTCTGGGGGGCAGATCATTTCTGACACCATGTTGGGAGACGGTCACTACGGATGCCAGTCTGTCAGTTTGGGGGGGCTACTGGAGAGCCCTCCAATTCCAGGGGCTGTGGTGCCCTCAGGAGGCTCACGCCCCCATTAATGTTCTGGAGCTGAGGGCGGGTCGATTGGTGCTGGCGCAGCTGACGCCTCACCTCCAGGGCCTGCCGGTTCAGGTTCGCTCTGACAACCGGACTGCGGTCGCCTACATCAATCATCAGGGAGGGAGTCGGAGCAAGCGTGCCCTCCGGGAGGTGTCGTTGATCTTGTCTTGGGCCGAGGACAATGTGCATCTCTGCGGTTTACATTTCGGGAGTGGAGAATCTGGAAGCGGATTCCCTGAGCAGGGGGGCCTCTCGCCGGGGAGAATGTTCCCTCAACGGCGAGGTCTTCCTATCCCTTTGTCACAGGTGGGGGATGCCGGATGTGGATCTGTTTGCTTCTCGCCACAATCACAAGCTTCCAGCATTTGTCTCACTGTCCCAGGATCCTCTGGCTCTGGCGGTGGATGCCATGTCTCTGTCCTGGCAGGGGTTCGGTCTCCTGTACCTCTTCCCTCCGTTTCCCCTTCTGGGCAAGGTTCTGCGCAAGCTACTTCAGGAAAGAGTGCCAGCTGTTCTGGTGGCCCCCAGGTGGCCAAGACAGGTGTGGTTCGCAGACATCGGACAGCTGGCGGTGGATCAATACCCTCTGCCCCTGGTTCCGGATCTTCTCACTCAAGGACGGCTCTGTTACCCCAATTTACAAACGCTGGCTTTGACTGCCTGGCTGCTGAAACCTCCATCCTAAGGGAAAAAGGTCTGTCTGATTCGGTTGTTCAGACTCTGGTCAGGGCTAGGAAGAAATCCTCTTCTACCATCTACTATAGGACCTGGCGGACCTACATTGACTGGTGTAAGGCTAGGGCCTTTCCCTGTCGGGTGTTCTCCATTCCTCGGATCCTGGAGTTCCTTCAACATGGTTTGGATTTGGGTTTTCAGCTCAGCGCTCTGAAGGGGCACATCTCCGCCTTGGCTGTTTTCTTCCAGAGGTCCTTCGCTCTTCATCCTCTGGTCAAGACTTTCTTCCAGGGGGTCACTCATGTGCGCCCTCCCTGCAAACCCATGGTATCGGTCTGGGATTTGAATTTGGTATTGTCGGCCCTTCAGGGTCCTCCTTTTGAGCCTGTGCATGATTGGCTATCACTTCTGTCCGGCGTGCTGCATACTTGGAATAATACAATTCTGTGAATACTCACCTTGTAGAATTGGTATTATAAGTATGCAGCACACTCTGCTCCATCCCACTCTGAGTACTTATTCTTGGATCCTCTATATGGTGACTGTTTCCTGGTTATTGTTGTTAATCTTGTTATTGGCTTCTCCTGGTTCCCTTACTGCTTTTTTATACTGGGGAATTTAGTGGGAGGTCTCGGGTATATAAGGACCGGGAGGGGCCTCTTTTTTGCCATCTCTGCAGTAAAGCGCCCTCTTGTGGACTATATCACAGACGTAATGAATCATTACTGGAGCAGGGCGTGCTGCATACTTATAATAACAATTCTACAAGGTGAGTATTCACAGAATTGTATTTTTTTCCAATGGACGCTTGCGGAACATAGGTTAGTCTGCACTTTCATGCAGGACGCTGCTCTTGTTCGGCCTCGGTGGTCGATAGTCCTGCTCTGGGATCTTAAGTTGGTCCAATCAGCGCTTCAGGGGCCACCCTTTGAGCCCATGGAGGAGGATTCCTTGACGACAATCACGTTGACGATGGCCTTTCTCGTGGCAGTCACTTCCGCTTTTGAGCAGATCACCATTTTTGGTGCTGTATGAAGATAAAGCGGTGTTTCTTGTGTAGCAGTATATTTGCCCCATGTGGTCTCTCGCTTCCATTTTAATCAGGAAATAGTGCTACCCTCCTTGTGCCCATGCCCTGCTTGCCATTAGGAGCGACTCCTGCATTTCCTCAATGTGGTCAGAGCTTTAAAGTATTACTTGGCCGCTGCTCAAGAGGTGCATAAGGCAGATATCTTGTTTGTGATCCTGGATTGGCAGAGAAGAGGCCTGGCGGCTGCCAAGTCCTCTCTTAGCAGATGGATCAGGCAGGCAGTCATACAAGTCTACGCATGCAAGGGGAAGGAGGTGCCCTTCCGAGTCACCGCTCACTCCACCAAGATGTTTGCCACATCTTGGGCTTACTAACATCAGGCTTTAGTGGAACAGGTCTGTAAGGTGGCGACCTGGTTGTCTCTCCACATGTTCACCAAGTTTTACAGACTTGATGTCCGGACATCTGCCAATGCCGCTCTGGGGCGTAAGGTATTGCAGATGGTGATGAACCCCTCTCCGGGGGGTCTAAGTTTGAGGTTTCAGTGGCATTGTTCTTGGTTATGGTTAGGTTGTTGGCTGTTCTGGCACGATTCCACCCTTAATGAGGATACTTCTTTGGGACGTCCCATATGTTGCTACTGATGGTGCCATGGAATGAAAGAGATGAGAAAAGGGAAATTTGCGTACTCCCCTCTTCCACTCTGGGGCACCACACCTGCCCTAGTGTTGTTTTACGACTGCATCAGTGACTGTTGTTGCTTTCTACATGGTTTTACTTTGTTGCACTGTTTCTAGTTGTGCGCATTATGTGCAGGTTAGTGTTCTCCCCTCTGACTGAGATCATTCCACAGCCTGCCCTATATAGGCTGGGAGGAGCTAGTTTTTTTCTATCTTGCAGTCCCTGCCTATAACTGAGATTAACCCACACGTTGCTACTGGTGGTGCCCCAGAATTCAAGAGGATAAGAAAATAAATTTACAGATGAGTACACCATTTCCCTTTTACAGGTGTTTTAATTTTTTTTTTTTTTCTTTCAGCAAACTGTGCTATCCAGCTTAAACAGCACGGAGTTCCATGGCAGTGGTTATACAAGGTATTTTACATTTTTAAATTATTACAAAGTATATATGGCAAGGAAGGTGATAAATTAACCTGTAGTCATTTGTGGTCCTATAATCGGGTCTGAAAAAAATCGCAGCCACATGTATATTGGCGCCATTGCACGACTCCCAAAAAAAAGCATTTACATGGCGCATACAGGCCGAGAATAACAGGCCAGACCAACTGTATTTGGTGAGTAGGTGGAACCATGAAAATAGACTAGTTTCTACGCTACCTCAAGTGATCGAGGAAAAAAAGCTTATATTTACAAATCCCCTGCCTTCCACATGTGGACTGTATGCTTTAAGTCAGAAAAAACATTAGCCTTGCTCACTAGTGCCCCTCTAGGAAATCCTGATTTGGTGTGTCCATCATTTCCCGCAGTGTTAAAGTAAATATAAAGCCCCAGAACCTGGACTGTGGCAAGAGATTCCTTGCGACAGTGAAATCATATTTTGTGCTTCCCATTCTCTCCATGTGACCACTGATGATCTATCTGGTTGGCCTGGTGCAATTTGATGGTTTTCTAGAGGCTAATAGTACAAGCACGCAGTAAAAACCAGGGATGCATGCTGTGCATCTCTTGCCACAGTTAGCCACTTTGCAGGGGCTGGGAGTAGGCGAGTATTTTATCTCATTCCCAGGCCTTTTTACTTAAATCGGACCAACAGCCTGGCACAGTTGGAAAAGAAAGGTAGCAGCCATTTTGGAGCTTCCACTCCCAACTGGCATAACTGACAGTGCAGAGTAACAGCCCAGCAGCACTTCCTGTTTACAGGTGGCCTGCAAATGCATGAACCACTATCTTGTTTTTAAAATTGACCCCAGCAGCAGTTAGAAAAACTGGGGAGGGATGCATATGAGCACTGTTGGTTGTGTTGGTCTGGTTTAGGTCATTTTTGACTGTTGGTCCGCTTTAATACTGCAGGGCATCCTAAATCAGAATGCCCCAAGGGTCATTATTTAGTAGTCCTAAAGTTCTCAGACTTTAGGACCATCTTAAACCTGGTAAGGTGTGTGAGTCTAATAAATTATTTGGTGTGAAGCCAGATCTTCTGTGCTGGGCAGATATTGCTATACTTGTTTTGTATCTTAGTCTCCTCATGTACTTTAGGATGTGGGATAGTCTTGCATACATCTATGTGAAGGAATAAATCAAGGCTGGTCTTAAGGCTGTTTCACTAGTCATCATAAGGCTTTCTTAATTTAGAGTGCCTTGTACAAGAATCTAGTAGCAATAAATATTCAGTACAATCCACATCCTCATTTTACCCTAAACAGTAGGAAGGTAAGCTGTTGATTGCAATAAAATGACTTAAAGCGGACCAACAGTCAATGACTTAAACCAGACCAAAACAACAAACAGTGCTCAAATGCATCCCTCCCCAGGTCAATTTAGATTGCTGCACATAGCTCATGCATTTGCAGGCCACCTGCAAACAGGTACTGCTGGGTTTCCTGTTACCGTTCATTGTCAGTTATGTCAGTTGAATCCAGGCAGCAGCATGGCTGAGATGCTGGGAGAGGATACTCCAAAATGTCCGCTACCTTTCTTTCCAACTGTGCCAGGCTGTTGGTCCTGTTTAAGCATTTAGGTTATATTACACTGCCTCAGTGGGGAGTTACTATGGCCTTGTGAGTATCCCCGGGTGTCGTGATTAGGGCAGCCCACCGATCCAGTTTACACTTCCTGAACGGATGGGTTAAATGTGGAACAAGAATTCCGATGTGTGTGCAAGCATGCAGTGATCAATGGTGTCGAAACTCCCCTACCTTTGTTCAAGATAAGCTCATCACATGATTGAAATCAAAGGTTAAGACCGGTTATTTAGGGCACAGGGTATGATTGTGGGAGGAGAAATAGGGGGGGGGGGCTACTATAATGGATACAAACTGGCACTGAAAAATTAGGTGTACAGAAAACTGCAGGAGTTAATGATACTAAAGCGGAATGCGTAAAACTGAATGCCAGCTTTAAAGTGTGTTTCTATAAATGCTAAGTAAAGTAGGGAAGCTTGAGGCTCTGGTACTGGAAGAAAAGAGTGATATTATTGGTGTGGCTGAGACATGGCTGGACTCCACACATGATGGTTTACCCTCTTTCAGAAAGATAGAGCAATTAGCAAAAGGGATAGGGTGTTTCTCTGTAAAATAAGAATTCAAAGCATATATCTATGAGGGAATAATATCTAAAGATTGTGAGGATGTTGAATTCTTGTGGCTAGAAATGCAGGCGATGTAAAGCATGCTCCTTTTTCAGTATGGAAACCATCTTTTCGGGTAAGAGTCTGCTGCCACCTGGGTTTTTCATGGTGTCTATCGACCTGAAAGATGCTTATTGGCAGGTCCCGATGAGTCTCTGGGCCCAGTCCTTTCTATGATTCGCGATAAGGATGGGGGACCAGACACTTCACTTCCAATTTGTCTGTCTTTCCTTCGGTCCAGCCTCAGCACCCAGACTCCTTACCAAGGTTCTGGCCGAACCTCTGGCATATCTAAGACTAAGAGGGATCAACATCATAGCTTGTCTGGACGATCTGTTACTCCAAGCAGGGAAAAGTTACATCAAGATCTCTGAGTAACTAAGCAATTGTTGCGTTTGGGATGGGTGCTTTGGTGCGTCAGGCATTGAAGGTCCTGGGGTATCCGCTTTAATACTGCAGGGCATCTTAAATCAGAATGCCCCAAGGGTCATTATTTAGTAGTCCTAAAGTTCTCAGACTTTAGGACCATCTTAAACCTGGTAAGGTGTGTGAGTCTAATAAATTATTTGGTGTGAAGCCAGATCTTCCGTGCTGGGCAGATATTGCTATACTTGTTTTGTATCTTAGTACATCAATATCTCTGAGTAACTAAGCAATTGTTGCGTTTGGGATGGGTGCTTTGGTGCGTCAGGCATTGAAGGTCCTGGGGTATCTGACCTTGGCGTTTCCAGCAGTAAGATGGGGTAAATTGTATTCAAGAACCCTCTACACATCTTGAACAATTGGAGCAGATTTCAGAGGTCCCTGGATGAGGCAATTGCAGTTCCCGAGCCAGTAAAGAAAACACTGTAATGGTGGTTGGTTGACAGATTTGTCAGTGGTAATGCCCCGGAGAAATCCCAAGGACCAAATTTTACTAGACACCTCCTTGGGGTGGGAAGAACATTGTGGGGCTCTGACGGCTCGGGGGAAAATGGTCCTAAGCACTGCGTCAGCCCCCCTCAAATTTTAGGGAATGGATTGCTGTGAAGGAAGTCCTGTTCGCCTTTGCGCATCATCTGAAGAATCGGCATGTTCAGATCAGAACAGACAATGCTACAATGATGGCCTACTTGAATTTCCTCGATTCAAGTTTGTCAGTGGCAACAGAAATACTGCTTTGGCCAGAACAAAACCTTCTGTCATTATCAGCCATTCTGAAGGGGTGTTTAAATCAAGTAGCAGACTTTTTGAGTTGCGCTCCATTACTGGAGTCAGAATGGTCACTAAGTAGGAAGTATTCAGGAAGTATTCAATCAGATATGTATTCAGAGAGGGACTCCGGAAGTGTATCTCTTTGCATCGGCAAAAAACACAAGTTGAAGATGTTTTTTTCTCTAAATCCTTCAGATCCAGCTCTGGGGGTAGATGCACTGGCTCACGATTGCCCCCCTCTAAATCCTTCAGATCCAGCTCTGGAGGTAGATGCACTGGCTCACGATTGCCCATTCAAACTAGCCTATGTGTTCCTCCAGTTCAGTTGCTTCCTTGAACAAACTGGTCAGTCAACCAGCTGCTTTTAGCTCCCTGGAAGCCCAAGAGAACATTGTTCTTGACTCCTGTAACACTGTCCATACAGGAGCTATGGAGACTTCCGAGGAGCCCGAACTTGTTATTCCAGGGACCAGTGCTCTGTGCAGATCTCCAGAAGTGGTGTTTAACCCTGTGGACCCTGAGGTCGCCTTGCTTTGGAAGAAGGGATATTCGAAGAAGGTGATCGAGATCCTACTCTCGAGTAGGAAGAAAGTAACAAGGAAGATTTATTTGAAAGTCTGGAAAACGTTTAAAACATGAGAGATTCAGAATAGGAAATCAACTTCTAACCTTCTGGTCATTCTCAACTTTCTCCAAAGGGAGCTGATTTGGGTCTCAGTGTTAACATACTGAAGGTGCAGTTAGCAGCACTGTCAGTTTTTCTGGACAAAAGAATTTCATAATTTTCTCTGGTTATACGCGTTCTTTTGCCCGTGAGACGATCTAAGCCAGTTCGCATGAAGATTGTACCCCAATGGGATCTAGCTAAGGTCCTGTCAGCATTGATGGCTCCACCTTTTAAGCCGATTCAGGACTTTCCTTCACCATGCAAAGTTAGACATGCCATCCCCCCCTTTCTTCAAATTTTTCAAGTTCGAGTGGTATTAACCACCAGTATTATCCACTGATCCCTGCTACCTTTTTGAAGATTTCCTCTGACTTTCACAGAACTTGGGAAATTGTTCTTCATGCCCGTTTGTTTAGAAAAGAAGTTACCAGGTAACTAACTTATGTTTTTTCTGGGTTTTAACATGAATTTTTAGTATTTAAAAAAAAAAAAACATATAGCATGTAAAAGTCCTATTCCTCCCGGGTTACAGCCTTACCACATATGTATTGGTAGACACCCTTTCCTGCCTAGGATATTCCCCGCAGACTGAAATGGCGCTTTAGATTTTCAGATCAAATACAACTGCTATGCGCACCTTGGCGTTTTTCAAGAAAAACAACTCTTTAAATTTGAAATAGGTGTACCAGGCTTGTTGATGTAAGCACAGTTTTCTAGAAGTAATTCCTTGAATTATTTGGTTTCACAGGGTTTTCCTAAAAAAAAAAAAAAAAAAAAAAAATGCAGACACGCAAAGTTAAATCTGAAAAAGCAAGGTCCCCCAAACAGAACGATATCCAACATGCATAGGAAAGAGTTGCCAATTACCCTAAAGCATGCACATAGGGGTAATTTTACTTGCGCACCTTGCGTGTTTTCAACCAAAGCAACCCTTTACATTTAAAATACCCCCCCCCCCCCCCACAAACTATATACTCTCTAAAAGTACACACAATAGGCTTTCTATGCGTACCCAGCTTGTTGTAGTGGGCTCCTCTTTCTGGAAGTAATCCCTCGAGGAATTCTTTGGTTCCACAGGGTTTCCCTAGTATAGTACTTGGGGTTTCCCAAGTAGAAAAAGCAGAACAAAAAACAAATTTTCCTAAAATATCAATATGCAGGCAAGAAAAATCAAGTTAAATCTGAAAAAGCAAGGTCATCCGAATAGAACAATACCCAATATGCATAGCTATATTCCTAGTATGTCACACACCCCACTTCCAAAGATCCATGACACTTGGGAACCCGGCCTGTAGAGGACGACATTGCAGAGATGACATGGAAAAAGGAGCCCCTCCTGGTCCATAAGTACCGGGTTCCTCCCACTATTCCTCAGTCTTTTCGTCTCTGCAGTCGGTGAAGCATTCAGAAGATGACTCTCCTTCAAGCTGCAGGTAGCCGGGTTTGCTCCCGGCCTTTCTCTATTTCTCTGCCTGAATTTAAAAAAAAAACCTGTTTGGTTATATTGTATGCCTCCCAGCCCTGGCTGTATGGTTCAGGCAAAGGTAGATACACATTCTGGTGTTTACAGGAGTTTTTTACTCCTCCGTGAGACCCAAGATTTGGGTAGGCGGCTTCCGGGTCGGTGTTCCTGGCATGGGATGCCCCCTGTCCCTTTATCAATCCCCTTGTGGCTGATGGGTGCATTTCTATCCTCTCCCCTTTAGTTCTCCTTTAACCCTGCTGGGGTAAGAAGGGGGTGTTATTTGGACTTGTGGTCACCATGCACATAATACAAGTTTATATATAAATATATATATATATATATATATATATGTATTTTTATGAAGACAATGTTACAGGAAATGTTTGTATCTATTTCCCTATCTCTGACTAAACAGCATTCATTCGGCTTACCTTGTAAAAACAAAACCCAAAAAAATAGAATTCCACAAACTGGGCACTCCACCAGGAAAAGATCTATGAAAAGTTTATTATTGGCGCAATTAAAAACCACATATAATACACACACATAGCAAGGATTAAAACCAAAGCCACCCCTGGATGATAACAATTAATATTAAAGTACCAATTAGTAAAGCACAGTTTCAAAGCATATATATCTCAAATAATATATGCGGAAATAGATTGCTCACAGACTTGCTGTATCTAACACATAAAAATAATGTATAGAGAATGCTCTTGCCCCCCGCTGGTAAACAATAGAAATTGCTCCCAAATTGATTCTCCTAAATGAATTAATATATAACTTAAACTATCAACATCAGAAAACCTACTAAACCTCCTAAAAGTGCTACATGTAAATAACTACCCTAAGAACAAAATATATGTACAAAAATATGAGGAACATAATTGAATAAAGTGCATAGTGCTTATTCACCTCTTCTCAATGAAATTCATGAGTGTCTATTACACCTTCTATCAAAAGTGCCAAGTGCCAAATGACATTTATATGTCAGTTTCCCTCCCTCCGGACTATAAAGGTATGTGTGTATTGTATGTAATTTTACCCCTTGAGAAGCCTTGGGCGCTTGGCGGAGCGTGCGGGGTTCAGCGCTGTACACCCCTGGATGTGTTGGCGGTAATTTGTTTGCTCACTGTTGATGATGTTTTGACATGCATAGATTACCTTTTGCTTTTCCTTGCTTCCTTGTATATTCCCAATATAACTTTGTATGTATTCATGTAGACACATATAAATGTCATTTGGCACTTGGCACTTTTGATAGAAGGTGTAATAGACACTCATGAATTTCATTGAGAAGAGGTGAATAAGCACTATGCACTTTATTCTTTTATTTATTCAATTATGTTCCTCATATTTTTGTACATATATTTTGTTCTTAGGGTAGTTATTTACATGTAGCACTTTTAGGAGGTTTAGTAGGTTTTCTGATGTTGATAGTTTGTTATATATTAATTCATTTAGGAGAATCAATTTGGGAGCAATTTCTATTGTTTACCAGCGGGGGGCAGGAGCATTCTCTATACATTATTTTTATGTGTTAGATACAGCAAGTCTGTGAGCAATCTATTTCCGCATATATTATTTGAGATATATATGCTTTGAAACTGTGCTTTATTAATTGGTACTTTAATATTAATTGTTATCATCCAGGGGTGGCTTTGGTTTTAATCCTTGTTATGTGTGTGTATTATATGTTGTTTTTAATTGCGCCAATAATAAACTTTTCATAGATCTTTTCCTGGTGGAGTGCCCAGTTTGTGGAATTCTATTTTTTTGGGTTTTGTCTTTATAAATGGTAGTAGTGGAATTCCAGGAGCACCCACGGGTTGGTATTTTTGGTGGTGCCCTCACATTAGTAGTCTCACATTACCTTGTAAACAAACGATTATTGTCAGGGCAATGTTCATTCTTTTGAATTTCCCTCCATTTTCTTCCTGGCTCCTGCTGACGTCAGGGGGCGGGGCTTCGGCGCGCACCGTCATTTGAGTCATAGAGCACGCTGATGTGCTCTGTTGTCTTCCTGGCTCCTGCTGACGTCAGGGGGCGGGGCTTCGGCGCGCAGCGTCATTTGAGTCATAGAGCACGCTGATGTGCTCTATTTGTCTTCCTTCTCTTAGCCGGCGTTTCCGGCTGCTTCCCTGCGGTCTTCCCTCGTTGTGCGAGCTGGTCGCCTGGTGCTGTGAGTACCCTCCAGCTTGTCTGAAGGGAGTTTTCTGCCACTTTTTATGCTTTGTTCATTTATTGTATATTTGTGCATTGGTGACTGCTTATTTTTTTCTGTAGGTGGAAACTCCTTATTAAAAGGGTTTCTCCTGGTCCTTAACCCTTAAGCCTTATTGGGGGTCCATTTATGTTTCAATCCTCCCACCTGGGACTATTTAAAGGGGCATCTGGGGTAGCATATGCATAAAACCCATATATACTTGGCGACTATAATCAATTATAGTATAATATTTTAACACCATATGGAGGCATCTCAGGATAATGGGCATGCAATTTCCTCGGCACAGACTCCTCGGGGGAACCACCTGCGCTTCGCAGCTTGACAGCTGCTTCTTGCCTGGGTGAGGGGCCCGGCGGCCCTTCACTTTCCTCCCCTGACTGCGGCTTTTTCATTGGTTGCACAGCTGAGTATCTCTTTTTTCAAACATTGTATCTTTTCTTGTTTATTTCTGGTGTCATTTTTTTCACATCACCTGTTAGTAATTGGTATCATGTAGTATTTGATATGTCTCAATGTTGAGACATGCTATATTTGTGCTCTTGGGATTATATTTTGTACAGTGCACGTTTATTGTTTGTCAATATAAGAGGTTGTAGGGATATATATATATAATTTAATCAAGTTTTTCTTTTGTGCCGGCACAAAAAACATGTAAGGTGTATAGGTTTTGGATATTTTTTATAATTAACTATTTAAAATATTGATTTTTCACTGAGTGTACATATTATTGATTTTTTTGTAAATATTGTATATGTTGTCTGATTATTGATCACGGCTTCCTTTCTAGGGAGTCTATTGATTTTTTCATTATATATACATTATTTGCCATTTGATCATGTTTTTTCTTAGAGATATGTATTGTGATTATATATAAATATAGATTTTTACAGAGACACAATTTTTAGAATTGTATGTTTGAATGGAGAGTAAAGCTTGATTCATATGTATTTTTGTCGCAGCATTAAATTAT
The DNA here is from genome assembly GCA_027917425.1 of Gastrophryne carolinensis. Taxonomy (NCBI): domain Eukaryota; kingdom Metazoa; phylum Chordata; class Amphibia; order Anura; family Microhylidae; genus Gastrophryne; species Gastrophryne carolinensis. The sequence goes on along the minus strand of CM051243.1, from coordinate 122,837,341 downwards.
AGGGTATTTTGAGAAAAGAAGAATAGTAGGGTCAGCATGGGGATTTTTAATGTGTCTTATATGTTGGTTTTAAATGTTTGTTGTATTTAATGTTTGAATAAATATTTGTGGATTTTTTCTGTTGGTTGTGCTCCCTTTTTTTGGATCCCTGGGGAAACAGTGTTCCCGAGGTTTCATTCAATTATTTCGTTTGGTTTGTTGGTGAGCACGCCGGTATTGATTATTATTAGTGGTGCACCACATAAGTGTAATGTGGGATTGCGCCTATTTGGAGAAAAATTGGATTCTGTCACTAAAGGAGGTAAATTACCTCAGCGTAAGAGACAACTTCGTTCCTTTCGTGGAGTGGCTTCCTTTAGCCCTTCCTTTTGGGGGTCCAGATCCGGTAGAGGATCTACCTTTTCAGCCTCTAGAGGGAATGCATGGAATAGAGGAAGAGGACGTGGCCGTCCAAGTCAGAATTGGGGGTCCAAAACCAAATCTGCCCCTAAGCCTGCTCAACAATGAGGGGACGCCCTCACCCTTACAGGTGGGGGGACGGCTGCGGTTCTTCTTCCAGGTCTGGGTTCAGGAGGTATCAGACAATTGGATTCTGGAAGTAGTTTCTTCCGGTTACAAACTGGAATTCGAGTCCCGGCCTCCTCCCAGATTTTTCATGTCCCGGATGCCGTCAGATCCGGCAATTGCGCAGGGACTGCGGGCAGCAGTAGCGAATCTGTTAAACATGGCTGTCATCTGCCTAGTGCCTCCAGCGGAAAGGGGTTTGGGGTTTTACTCCAACCTATTCACGGTACCCAAAAAGGACGGCTCTGTTCGGCCTATCCTAGACCTAAGGAGACTCAATCAATTTATCCGTTTCAGAAGATTCCGCATGGAGTCTCTGCGATTAACGATCGAAGCTCTCCGTCAGGGGGACTTCATGACATCCATAGACATCAAGGATGCTTATTTGCACATTCCTATTTTTCCGGGTCACCAGAGATTTCTCAGGTTCTCGATAGAAGACCAGCATTATCAATTTGTGGCCCTGCCATTCGGCCTTACCTTGGCCCCAAGAGTCTTTATCAAGATGCTGGCAGGAGTGATGGCTATATTCAGGGTCCAGGGCATCCGCATTGTGCCTTTTCTGGACGATCTTCTTATCGCGGCCTCCTCCCTCGAACAATCAGAGTTGGACACCAGGACGGTGGTCTCTACGCTAGAGAGGTTCGGATGGGTAATAAGTTACCCCAAATCCTCTCTCTGTCTGTCCAGGGTAGTTCCCTTCCTGGGCCTGATTCTGGATACATTTCAGGCCAAGGTTTTTCTTACTCAGTCCAAAATGGTTCTGATTCAGGACTTGATTTGTCTATTCTTGTCCAACCCTCGTCAGTCTATCCATCTAGGGATGAGACTAGTGGGATTGATGGTAGCTGCATTCGAGGCAGTCCCGTTTGCCCAGTTTCACATAAGGACGCTTCAGCTCTTCCTCTTGGCAAAGTGGGACAGGTATCATTAATTCAGACTTGTCTATGGTCTCCCCATGTTTTGCAGTCCCTTCAGTGGTGGTTAATATCGCACAACCTCCAGAAGGGCAAGTCATTTCTGACTCCGTGTTGGGAACTGGTTACCACGGATGCCAGCCTGGTGGGCTGGGGGGGCTTCTGGAAGAAGCATCAGTTCCAAGGATTGTGGGGGCCTCAGGAGGCTCATTCTCCAATCAATGTATTAGAGCTTCGCGCCATACGTCTTGTTCTACTTCGACTGACCCATTTCTTACAGGGTCTGCCAGTTCAGATTCGGTCAGACAACCGAACAGCTGTTGCATACATCAATCACCAGGGAGGGACTCGCAGTTGGGGTGCCCTCCGGGAAGTGTCTCTGATCCTTCAGTGGGCAGAGATCAATGTTCCCTGCATATCAGCAGTTTACATTCCGGGGATAGAGAATGTGGAGGCAGACTCCCTGAGCAGGGGATGTTCTCGCCAGGGAGAATGGACTCTCAATCCAAGGGTCTTTCAGTTGCTCTGTCACAAGTGGGGGACTCCACGGTTGGACCTGTTTGCTTCTCGTCACAATCACAAGCTGCCTGCTTTTGTGTCTCTATCCCAGGATCCTCTGGCAGTGGCAGTGGATGCCATGTCTCTGGCCTGGAAGGATCTGGGGTTCCTGTATCTGTTTCCCCCATTCTCCATGATCAGCAAGGTGGTGCGCAAGTTAGCACTGGAGGAGGCACCAGCAATTCTGGTGGCGCCAAGGTGGCCAAGACGTCTATCGTACGCAGACGTCGTAAGGCTGGCAGTGGATCGGTTCCATCTGCCTCTTCTTCCAGATCTCATCACTCAGGGTCAACTTTGTTACCCCAATTTACAAACACTGGCTTTGACGGCATGGCTGCTGAAGTCTCCATCTTGAAAGAAGAAGGTCTTTCTGATGCGGTTATTCAGACTCTTATTAGAGCTAGGAAGAAGTCTTCCTCTGTCATTTATTACAGGACTTGGAGGTCCTATATTGATTGGTGTGAATCCAGGGCTTTGCCCTGTAGAGTATTTTCTATTCCTAGAATTCTGGAATATCTGCAACGAGGTCTCGATATGGGATTCCAGATTAGTACTTTGAAAGGGCAAGTCTCGGCCTTGGCTATTTTCTTTCAAAGGTCGTTTGCTCTTCATCCTTTGGTTAAGACCTTTTTCCAAAGAGTCGTGCATGTGCGGACTCCCAGAAAGCCTATACTTCCTGTTTGGGACCTTAACCTGGTGCTTTCAGCTTTGCAGGCCGCTCCCTTTGAGCCTTTGCAGGATATTCCTCTTCCTATTCTTACTCAGAAGGTTGCCTTTTTGGTTGCTATTACTTCTGTCCGCCGAGTTTCTGAACTGGCGGCTTTGTCTATTCTAGTCCCTTATTTTGAGAGGCATCAAGATAAGGTTGTTTTCAGTTTTAAACCGGATTTCCTTCCTAAGGTGGTGTCTGCTTTCCACCTAAATCAGGATATAGTTCTTCCTTCCTTGTGTCCTAAACCTAGTAACGACAAGGAAAGGGTCTTACATCTGGATGTAGTTCGTTGTGTTAAGTATTATTTAGTTACTACTTCGGCCTTCCGCAAGACGGATGCCTTTTTTGTTGTGCCTTCTGGGCCCAAGAAGGGTTTTGCTCCTGCCAAATCTTCCCTTAGTAAGTGGATACGTCAGGCCATCATTGGGGCCTATATGGCTAAGGGGAAGGTTCTCCCTTTTCGTGTCACCGCTCATTCTTTTACTAAGATTTTATTGATGTTAGCAAAAGGTTCACATTGCAAGTCATAACAGTTGTACATAATAATATGCAAAGAGTAATCACTTTATGCAGGCATAGTCAAACAAGAACTAGATGTAAGGCAAGAAGAGTCGGCCTAAAGAGAATGGCTGGGGATATGTATAGTTATAGACAGAAATAAAAAAGGGGGGGATTACATTGCAATAATCATTTCCAATAGAGTAACGGTACTTTTAACTGATGTACAACATGTACTGATCGCCAGTTAAAACTGTTATGTAGACAGTAATTACATGTAAGTGCCAAGGATTTCTTATTGACAACATTGGAACCCAAAGACTTTGTTTCATTGTTTTTCAAGAACAGGCACAAAAGGAATAGGGAGGGGGACGGGGGGATCGCATCTGGTGAAGGAGCAACAGCTGGGTTGAGTTAGCAGTCACCGGAGGGACTGGACTTATATCCTCATACCGGAAAAATTGGGTCCGTGAGATTTTTGGGCATGTCAATAAACTCCATCCAGGGATTCCAGGTGGAATAAAACTTATCATAGCTATCATTTCTGTACTTCAGACCACGCCAAGGTGGGTGATTTCCAATTCCTAGCAATGGTTACTCGCACCCCAGAGAAGATGTGCTGCATTAGTCGCCATTCCTGCTTCGTATATATGGCTGATTTGAAAGAAAGTAAAGATTCCCAGGGGTCCCCCACTATTTCTATATGGAGGATATTTGAGAATACTTTGTGCGTTTTTTCCCATATGGCCCTAACTACCGGGCAATGCCACCATATGTGGGACATGGTCCCCGTCTCCTGGCATCCCCTGAAGCAGAGGGGAGAGTCAGAGGAGGAGAATTTATGAATTTGGTCCGGGGTATAATACCAACGGTACATAACTTTGTAAGCATTCTCCAATACCAGAGCGTTATATGATGTTTTGCCCACATTCCTCCTCCGATTTGGAAGCTCCCAGCTCCCGTTCCCATTTAAGCTTATAGTTATGCTTTATTGAGGGGGATGGAGATATCAATGTGACGTATGCTAGAGATCAATCCCCTTGCAAATTGATCCTGGGATCTGCGTTCAAAATCCGTCATCTTATAAGGTGGGGAAGTTTTATTGAGAAGGCGTCTCACAAAGTGCTGAACCTGGAGTAATCTAAAGGCCTCAGAAGGGGGGGGTCCTCCCCAGAATTCAAGTCTCGAGGGAGTCTTAACCCTGAGGGCGTGTGGAGTTTGTCTACCGACGTAACCCCCTTCCTTTTCCACCACTTGTATCCCGAAGTTTCGAGGAGCCCTGGTGGGAAGGAGGGGTTACCAAATAATGGGGAGGCAGGAAGGTGCGGGGAGGAGAGTAAATGACTAACCCTGTCCCAGATTGATAGGGAGAAATTTAGGAAGGTGGGAAGGGGCTTTGGCCTACGCGTTCTGGGAACCCATAGTAGTGCCTCCGGGGCTACAGGCTTGCAACTGTCCATATCATTTATAACCCACCAAGGTTTGTGAACAGATGCCAACAAGACCAAAGGAGCCACCTGGGCTGCTATATAGTATTTGTGTAGAGAGGGGAAAGCCAGGCCACCCTGTTCTTTTTTTTTTTTTTTTTTATAAAAGAGAATACGCCTCTTGACCCTAGGCTTGGATTTATGCCAGGCAAATTACATGATCTTCCGCTGCAGGAGATCCAACACCCGTCCAGGGACGGGGAGTACACGAAACAAATATGGGATTTTCAGGAGGAATGACATTTTTAATGCTGCCTAGCCATGAGAGCTTTACAAAGTGCCAGGATTGTAGCAATCTGTCCAACGATTTAATCAGCTCTGGGTAATTAGCATGATATATTTTATCTTGGCTGGCTGTCAGTTTAATCCCCAAATATGGCACTTTTTGCGTCCACCCCCATGAAAAGTTTTGCTGTAGTAGACGTTTAGTCTGGTCACGGAGGGAAACATCGAGAGCTGTAGATTTTAAGGCATTCAAAGTGAGGCCCGATATTTGACTGAAAGAGGAGAGGAGCGAGACAGCATTTGGGGCTGAAATATGTGGGGACGAGAACATAAGCAGCATATCGTCTGCGAATAAAGAAATTTTATGCTCAGTTCCTCCCCATGGGATACCGTTGACAGAGGATCTAAGTCTCAGCGTCTCCGCCAAGGGTTCCAGGGCTAAAATAAATAAGAGTGGGGACAATGGGTATCCCTGCCTAGTACCTCTTTTGATCTGAAAGCTTTTGGAGGTGTAACCTGCGTATTTAAAGCGGACCTTCACTCTGAATAAGAGTCTATCTTATATGTTTCCCACACCCTGTACATACAGATTGCTCACATTAAAAATCATCCTACCTGCATCTACTGCATGTTATGAGCCTTTAAACATCCAAGATGGCGGCTTATGGAAGCCGCCATCTTATCAGGCAGCCTGCAAACAGGAAGTGCCTTCTGACTGTGCTGCTCTGCATTCTGGGACTGCTGACCTTTACCTGACCCCAGCTCTGCTCTGTCTGAGCAAAGCACAGCTATAACCCGCCCCCTGTACCTTATCCCACTCTCCTCTCCTCAGTAAGTGTGATGCTTCTGAGTCAAGATGGCGGCGCCCGTATCCTAAATTCCTGAACAGAGTTGCAGACCAGTGGGGGAAAGAATAATAAGTTAGTGACTAAAAATGCAAAATATATTTATTTTAGATGCTGGGGAACCGTTTTTTAAGAGTTTGGGCTTTTCATTAAATCACACTGAAGGTCCGGTTTAATGTGAGCTGATGGATTAGTATATAGGCAGAGATCCAAGAAATCAGACCCGGGCCAAATTTCCAGTGATGGAGAACACTATAAAGGTATTGCCAGGAGAGGGAGTCAAATTCTCTATCTCTAGAGAGAGTAGCATTGCTTCTATATTCTGTGTCTGAGCTCTCTCTATCAATTGCAAAATTCGTCTGACTCCGTCCCCTGCTTGCCTCCTAGGGACAAAACCCACCTGATCTATATGAATCAGATTTGGTAAAAACTCGTTTATTCTGTTTGCTAAGATTTTTGATAGAATTTTTAAATCAATATTCAATAACGATATGGGTCTATAATTAGTCCAGTTAAGGGGGTCCTTCCCTGGCTTAGGGAGAATAACTACAGAGGCCCTGAGCATGTCTGGGTCCATGGGATTTCCTCTCTTAACATAATTATATACCTTAGCCAGGCGGGGGGCTATTATAGGAGCCAATTTTTTATAAAATGATGCAATGAAGCCGTCAGGTCCAGGCCTTCTGCTCGATTTTAAGGACTTGATAGCTCTAAAGATTTCCTCCAATTGAATGTCTTCATCTACTTTCTGACTACACTCTTCAGAAAGCAGAGGTAGCTTAATGACAGCAAAAAAGTCCCGGATCGGTTGGATCTCCGATATCTACCTTCCGCCTCTTCAGATTGCAAAAGATTGAGGTTAGTCCTGGCTTGTTCTAGCCTACGGAGCTTTTCAGGACTTGGGTGGTCTTTGAAGTCTGCTGCCGCCTGCGCAAATTGAAGTTGGAGATGACGGGACAAGGTCAGTCTCTCCTTTTTTTTTGGATGCAAGACTTATAAAGTGCCCCCTCATCACAGCTTTGAAAGCTCCCCAGACCATGACAGGCGATACTTCAGCGTTTTCATTTACTGTAAAGTATTCTCTGGCTGTGTTAGTAGCATCCTCTACCAAAGCCTTAGAAGACAGCAAAGAGTCATTGAGAAGCCACGAAGAGGGTCTTTGTTTAATAATAAGCGCTTTTCATGAGATCAAGATCAGGTCATGGTCTGACCAGGGGATCGCATGGATTTTAGCTTTCTCCACCTGGGGAAGGAAAGTCAAGGGGAAAAATATATGGTCTATTCTGGTGGAAATTTTGTGTGGGGCTGAATAGTGCGTATAATCCCTCGCGTGAGGGTATAGATCTCGCCAGGCATCTGACAACATTGCATTGTCCACAAGACGAGCGAAAAGACCCGCATCCCTGGTTACTTGGGCGTTTGGAGGAAGGGACCTATCAAGGTGCGGCTGTAGTGTGAGGTTAGAGTCTCCGCACATGAAAGCTATTCCTTTTTTATGATCTTTTAATATGGAGCACATATGGGTTAAGAAGGGAATTTGTTTAGTATTGGGTGTTCAATAGGTCAGAAAGGTTACTTCAGAATCTTGCAGGGTACCCTGAAGAAGTAAGTACCTACCCGCAGGATCAGCAATTTGTTTGTTGCAGGTGAAGGGAACTCCATTTCTAAATGCTATGAGTACTCCCCTCTGCTTGCGCTCACTGGTCGCTTGATAAAACTGTGAGAATTTGTAATTAATTTGCTTCGGGGAGGATTTTGGAGTATAATGAGTTTCCTGCAAGCACACTACGTCAGCGTGTATAGAGTTAAAAAATGTAAACGCCCGGGATCTTTTGTTGGGCGAATTCAAGCCCTGTACATTTACAGATATTATGTTAAGAGACATGTTCCATCCCAGGGGGTATAGTGATTTGGATAAGCACCCAGCCATTACTCCACAGATCCCTGGAAGAGGATACAAATCGGGACATGGGGAAGGGGAGAAGGCGGGAGGAGGGAACAAACAAGGGTTTAGCAACATTAGTACAATAAATAACGTACTGAGCGCTATTAAATCACAAAACAATTTGTGAAAACTTTCCAGAATTTCAAGGGAAAGAAAAAAAAAAAAATTCCCCTAACCGGAAACTATGAGGAGCGTTTACCGCGGCGGGAAGCCATACTAAACAATCTTAATAAGGTAGCAGTCAATTAAGCAAAGTTCAAATATACATATCTGAAGAGGTTCACTCCACCATCCAGCCGGGGCCCCCCTCCCCGACACCCCAGGGGGCACCCACCCGGACAACCAAATTGGTCCAGGGGACGCCCAGCCGGGGCCCCGGAGAGCCAGGGCACCCAAAGACCAGGGCAGCAAATCCTGATCTTGTAAAAGCAGGAAGGAAGAAACCCCCGACAGATATCAAACAAGCAGCAACTGACATAATAATCTAAGAAAGAAAGGAGAAAAAAGAAACCATGAAGGCTGCAATAACAGTGTGTATGAGTAGGCGAACGGAGGGAAAACAGATTAACCAGAGAAATATATGGCAGTAGATGGGCAAATGTCCATAGGTGCTACTCACGTCCCTAGACAGTGTCTTCGGATGCTGCCTTGTATACAAACTGAAGACAGGGATATAAAACTCTGAGGAAGACCCGCAGTCCACATCCGACCGAGGAACAGCCACCTGGTGAGACAGCTCGGACATCACAAGCCAAAGTGGGACGCCCTGTGAAAAAAAGCAGGCCATACCGGGTATACCCGGAGTAGGTGGGCAAAGACGGCAAGATATTCAGCTCTTCTGGACTGGATGGAACATCTGGGCGAGGAGGCGCTTCATCGGCTGGGACTTCAGTGGTTGTCTTTGGGGTTTAGGAGACGGAGTGACTTGCCTGTTGTTCCGCTGGCTGGGTCTCTGAGTACAAGGCGTGGACGGGAGCGAAGAGGCCAGTGCATCCCCGTCCGTCATCTTGATATCTAGGGCTTTAAATCTGTCCGAGAGTTCAGTGAGGGTTGAAGCTTGAAATTGTCTTCCCTGGTAGGCAAAGGGAAGTTTAAAGGGGAATCCCCATCTGTACCAGATCCCCCTCGCTTGGAGAACCTGAAGGTACGGTTTAAAGGATCTGCGCTTGAGAATGGTGGTCTGCGATAAGTCTGCAAATATTGAATAATTGTGGGTTTGGAACGAGAGAGGCGCTTTCTCCCTGGAGGCTTTTAAGACCGCTTCCTTTGTCTGATAATAGTGAAATTTCACTATAATATCGCGTGGAGGACCTTCCAAGGGCCTTTTGGTAAGAGCGTGGTTGTGCCCTGTCCAGCTCAAGCCTATCCACAGGGATATCCGGAACTAGTTCTTGGACGAGTGCTGTGACAGTGCCGAACACATCCTCCATTGTTTCTGGAAGACCCCGGAATCTGAGGTTAGATCTCCTATTGCGTTTCCAAGCTCTTCGTTTTGCCCCTTAAAGAGAGCGATTTCTTCCTGCAGTTGTGTCAGGAGGGAGTCCTGGGTGTCCAGAACTGTTGTGACGTCATCCATTCTTGACTCAAGGGCGTCTGTTCTGCCCCCCAATTCTCTGATCTTGCGCAGCAGGGTTTCTGTGTGTTTAGAAGTCACCTCCATCACCTCTTCTCTTACTATCGCTCTTAGCTGGGAGAGGATGTCGCTCTGGATGGACGAGCACTGCGCAGCCTGCTGTAAGGTATGTGATGGGGAGGGTGGGGAACGGACCCAGCTGTCCACCGAGTCCACAGAGCTCTCATCTATCCTGTTTGCGCTGCTTTCCCCTGCCCCGACAGAGTCCTCCTGCATGGATGGGTGCACTGCGCAGGCCCTCCCTGCTGACTCCTCGGCCGCCATCTTGCCTCCTGCGGCCGCCGACTTGCAACCTTCTCTGCCACCCCTTCTTTCTATGTGATGCGGCGTGCATCGCCACCGATCTGCTGCCCGGGGTGTTCCCCCCGCCTACCCGAAGTGTTGCCGGTGACACGGGCGCCACTCCAGCTCAGCTACTCGCTTCAGGCCTCCCGACACTGCGGAGCCGAGGGATCAGGCTTCCATTCGCTCGGCCAAGCGCTGGAGCCCCCGTGTCACCGCTCATTCTACTCGTGCTATTGGAGCATCTTGGGCTTTTCAGCGCCAGGCTTCTGTTGAACAAGTTTGCAAGGCTGCGACTTGGTCTTCTGTGCATACTTTTTCTAAGTTCTACAAGGTTGATGTGCGGGCCTCAGCGGATGCTGCTTTTGGCCGCAAAATTCTGCAAGCTGCAGTAATTTAAGTTATGCATTATTCCTTGGGGATCCCCTCCCATTATAGACACTGCTATTGGATGTCCCAAGTGTCATGGATCTTTGGAAGTGGGGTGTGTGACATACTAGGAATAATACCATTTTGTGAGTACTCACCTGTAAAATGGTTATTACGAGTATGTCACACACCCCACTTCCCCCGCCCTTTTTTGTTCTAGGGATCCTTTATATGGTGATTATTATTTTTCAATTATTGAATATAATTGGCTCTTCCTGGTTCTCACTGCTTTTTAATAAGACTGAGGAATAGTGGGAGGAACCCGGTACTTATGGACCAGGAGGGGCTCCTTTTTCCATGTCATCTCTGCAAGATCGCCCTCTACAGGCCGGGTTCCCAAGTGTCATGGATCTTTGGAAGTGGGGTATGTGACATACTTTTACAGGTGAGTACTCACAAAATGGTATTTTTTAACCACCTGCCTACCTGAGATGTTGACACCCTCCGTCGACATTTTGCACTATGTTTAACTGATTTTTGCAGGTTTAGGTTTTAACATGAAATGTCTTGTTTGTAATTTTTTCAGTGTTTTTTTAAATATATTTTAAGTTCAAAAAGGAAATTAAATAAAATTGTCTCATTTATTTTTAATAAAACATTTATTTTATAGAAGAAAACCATATTGCATGTGAAAGCCCCATTTCTCCCAATTACAACAGCACCGTATTTGGAATTGGTAGCCCCTGTTCCTTCCCAGGAGACCCCCCCCCCCCCCAAACTGAAAAGAGAACTTTTACAATTATAATACAACTACTATTTGCACTATAAAGGGTAAAATAAAAATAAAATTGGCGTGTGTCCTCCTTGCCAACCTAAGCAGTCCAGGCACCAGCTATGGGGGCTTGTAGACCAGGACGCTAGCAGCAGGTAACTTGCCAGCCCTCAAACCTTGTGCACTGATATAGGGGTCTCATGGGCCCCTTACCAGTTCTCAAATGTAAATGTAAATGCACACACGTAGATACATGCATCTTTCTTTTCTTTTTTTTTTTTTTTTTAAACCGGACCTTCAGCATCATTTAATGAAAAGCCCAAACCTTTAAAAAACTATTCCCCAGCATCTAAAATTAATATATTTAATGTTTTTAGTCACTTTTTATTCTTTCCCTTACTGGCCGGCAACTCTGTTCAGCACTCTAGGATACGGGCGCCGCCATCTTGGCTCAGTAGCATCGCATACTGAGAAGTTGAGAGGGGTTAAATTTGCAGGTGAGCGGGGTTATAGCTGTGCTTTACACAAAAAGAGCAGAGCTGGGGTCAGTAAAAGGTCAGCAATCCCAGAATGCAGAGCGGCACAGTCAGAGGGCACTTCTGTTTGCAGGCAGCCTGCACGTCCATGAGCTGCCATCTTTGATGTTTAAAGGCTTATAACATGCAGTAGATGCAGGTAGCATCATTTTTAATGTGGGCAATCTGTATGTACAGGGTGTGGGAAACATATAAGATAGGCTCTTATTCAGGGTGAAGGTCCGCTTTCAATCTTTTGCGATCGATCCATCCCTGAGCACTGTCCCGCGCCAATCATTCTGGCTTCTGCTCTACTGCTGGAAGCCTGCTGAGTGATGTGGCCTAAAGGATTAATTAAAGAAAAATGACACCCCTGGAGGTTATCTCCCTCCCCCCCCCCTGGCTTTGGGGAGGCAGGTAATAGGGGACTGGGGGCTAACCACCCCGCTAGCCACAGTTGACTTGCCAGACCACGAGCATTGTGAACTGGTATAGGGGTCTCATGGATCCCTTACCCGTTCACAAAGAGTCAACAGTAAAAGAAAAAAAAACACTGACACAGAGAAAAAAATGACATTTAATTTTTTACTCCCCTCTGTACAGTAGCAGGGTAAAATGCCAAGCCTGTAGTTTGGCACTTAACAGTAGGAGAAGCAAAAGTAACTACCGGCTTGGCATTTACAGGGTTAATTCATAGCTTGGGTTGGGTCTTCTATTTAACTGATATATTTTTAAGATTATATACTTTTAAAGTTTGCATACCACTGGAGTGAGTTTTAGTACAAGGCTTGTTTTTATAATGTTTATAGTTGTTTAAGTGTTGTATTCTCGGTGTGCCACACACCCCGCTTCCCTTTTAATACTTACGATCGGGTTACTCCACCAGCAGGTGGCGACATGCAGGGAGAAGTCTTGAAAACGAGCCCCTTCCGGCCTATATATACCTGGGACCTCCCACTGAATCACCATTTTTTTTCTCTCTGCATGAAGCGACAAGGCAGAAGAATGAAGTCTCCTGCTTGCAGGTAGCCGGGGTAAAATCCGGCATCCCCTTTTGGTCTATTTCTGCCCAGTTCTTGTGTATTTATTATGCTTAGTTAAATGGAAGCCTCCCAGCCTAGGCTGCGGGCTGGGCAAAGGTAGATGGCACTTTAGGTGCCTAGGAGCTTATCTCCTCCGCTCGACCCCACTTGTGGGGCAATGCGGCTATCCGGCTGGTGATCCGGATTTGGGATGCCCCTGTCCCGATGTCCCTTTAGGTCACCTTCTCCCGCTTGGCCTTCTCCCTTCGCTAAAGGGAGGGGGGTGTGTGTGTAATGTGCATGAGTGCTTTACTTTACTGTGAAAAGGTCTTAGTGTCAGCGCATGGCCAGGGCTGCTGGGGCCTGTCTTTCCCTCCTTTTGCGGTTGCGGCTCACCATTGGTCGAGCCACGTCACTAGGGGGCGGGGCCGCGCTCTCTGCGGCCTAGCTCTGCGTGTTAAGGGTGCGTGGCCGGGACGCGCTGTCTCCGGGCCCGCCCCTCGCCCCTGGTCTCATTAGAGACCTGGACGCTGCAGCCGGTGGGGGAAGAGCTTCCTTGCAGCTGAAAACTACACAGGTAAAACGGCCCCACCATTGCGCACGTGGGGCCGTTCTTATGCTATGGCTGCTTGTGCAGCATTTTTCTCCCTGGGGCATTTCTACTTATGGTGAATGTTGTTTTTTCACATAGGTGGGATATGTGCTCTAGTGGCTGCGATTGTTCACTTTACCTTTGTGATGTGTATTCATATATATATATATATATATATATATATATATAATTCTAAAAAGGCTCTACCCTTCGTAGGTTTACGCCTTTATGGCGAGAAATTGGATGCTGTTACCAAGGATGGTAAGTTGCCTCAATTCAAGAAACCTCGTCGCTCCTTCAGGGGTGCGAGTTCCTTTAGTCCCTCCTTTCGAGGAGCCAGAGCAGGCAGAGGGGCTTCCCTTCCCGTTACCGGGGCTGTAGGTTGGTCCCGGGGAAGAGGTAGTGGCCGTCCCGGTCAGTCCTGGGGCGCCAAGCCCAAACCTACTGCTAAGCCCGCTCAGCAATGAGGGGCTGCCCTCACCCGTGCGGGTGGGGGGACAATTGCGACACTCCTGCCTGGTTTAAGGCTGGGAGTCTCCGGACACATAGATCTGGGAGGTAGTGTCGCCCGGTTACAAACCGGAGTTCGAGTCTCGCCCTCCCTCACGGGTTTTCCTGGAAATGGCGGTCATCCGACCGGTGCCGCACTTAGAGGTGGGCCTCGATTTTTACACCATTCTCTTCGCAGTCCCCTAGAAGGAAGGGTCAGCTTGCCCCGTCCTGCATCTGAAGTTTTTCAAACTTCCCAGTTCCCCCCTTGCTCTAGCCAGGGTGGTGTCCTTTCGGGGAATACGGTCGGATTTCGGTCAACACAGGGTGTTGCTCACTCAGTCCAAGGTCTGTCTGATTCAGGAGTTGGTTTGGATCCTTCTTTCCAATCCTCGGCCGTCTGTTCTGGAGCTAAGAGCCTTCCGTCTGGTTCTTGCTCTTTTGTCCCATCATGGTCTGGGCCTTCTGGTTCAGCTACGCTCGGACAGTCAAGCAGCGGTTGCTTACTTCAATCATCAGGGAGGGACTTCCAGTCTGGGTGCTCTGAGTGGAGTCCCTGATCCTGACCTGGGCGAAGATGTTCCTTGTCTCTCGGCAGTCTGCAGTCCGCTCCGGTGGGGGACACCGGAGGTGGTCCTGTTTTCCTTTCGCCACAATTGCAGGCTCCCGATCTTTGTGTCACCCTCCCAGGATCCTCTGGCTCGGGCGGCGGAAGCCATATCCCTGTGCCGGGGGAACCCGGGTTTTCTGTACCTGTTTCCTCCGATACTCATGCTAGGCTGAGTGGTACGGAAGCTGGTTCTGGAAAGGGTGTCCGCCATTCTCGTGGCCAAGAGGACCAAGACGAGTGTGGTGCGCAGACATCATTTGGCTGACAGTGAATCAGCTCGTTCTGCCTCTTCGGCCCGACCTGCTCACTCAGGGTCGGCTGTCTTACCCCAGTTTACCAACGCTGGTTTTGACGGCTTGGCTGCTGAGACCTCCATCTTGGAGGAGGAGGGTCTTTCTCGGTTATTAAGACTCTGATCGCTGCCCGAAAGAGGTCTTCTTCTATCACCTACTGTAGGACTTGGAAAGCCTATATCGCTTGGTGTGAGATTAGGTCTTTGCCTTGTAGGGTCTTTTCGGTCTCCAGGATTCTGGAGTTTTTACAATCAGGGCTGGACTCTGGTCTTCAGCTGAGTACTTTGAAAGGGCAGGTTTCTGCCTTATCTATCTTTTTCAGAAGCGTTTCGCGCTTCTTCCTTTAGTTAAAACTGTTTTCCAGGGGGTTACGCATGTGTGGCCTCCCAGGAAACCATTACTCCCTGTCTGGGACTTGAATTTCTTTCTGCTCTTCAGGCTCCTCCCTTTGAGCCTTTGCAAGATATTGCTTTGTCTACCCTGACTCTCTTTGTCTTCTTGGTAGCTATCACTTCGGTTCGGCGTGTCTCGGAGTTGGCGGCCTTATCTATTCAGGCGCCCTACTTTGAGAGGCATCAGGACAAAGTGGTTTTTCGGTTCAAACCAGACTTTCTTCCTAAGGTTGTTTCTGCTTTTCATTTGAATCAGGATATTGTTCTCCCCTCCCTGTGTCCTAAGCCTAAGAATGACAAGGAGAGGGTTTTGCATTGTTTGGATGTAGTACACTGTGTTAAGTACTATTTGATTATTACTTCTCCTTTTCGTAAAATTGATGCCTTTTTTGTTGTGCCCTGTGGGCCTAGGAAGGGTTTGGCGCCGGCCAAATCTTCCATTAGCAAATGGATACGTCAGGCCATTATTGCGGCCTATTCTGCTAAGAGGAAAGTTCCCCCTTTTCGTATCACTGCTCATTCTACTCGCGCTGTTGGAGCGTCTTGGGCTTTTCAGCACCAAGCTTTTGTTGAACAAGTTTGTAAGGCTGCTACTTGGTCTTCTGTTCATACTTTTTCTAAGTTTTACAAAGTTGATGTGCGGGCCTCAGCGGATGCTGTTTTTGGCCGCAAAGTTCTGCAGATTGCAGTAATTTAAGTTATGCTTCATTTTGCCTTCGGACACTGCTTTTGGATGTCCCGATCGTAAGAATTAAAGGGGAAGCGGGGTGTGTGACACACTGAGAATAATACCATTTTGTGAGTACTCACCTGAAAAATGAATATTGTCAGTGTGTCACACACCCCGCTTCACCCGCCCTTTTTGGTATCCTGGATCTTTTATATGGTGAAGCTTTTCTTTATTTTGAGGTAACCGTTGGATTTCCTGGTACCTTGTCTTTCTGCTTTTTAAGTCACTGGTGTTAAGTGGGAGGTCCCAGGTATATATAGGCCGGAAGGGGCTCGTTTTCAAGACTTCTCCCTGCAACGTCGCCACCTGGTGGTGGAGTAACCCGATCGTAGGAAGGGGAAGCGGGGTGTGTGACACACTGACAATATCCATTTTTCAGGTGAGTACTCACAAAATGGTATTTTTCGTTTTAAGCCGGATTTCCTTCCTAAGGTGGTGTCTGCTTTCCACCTCAATCAGGATATTGTTCTCCCTTCCTTGTGTCCTAAGCCTAACAATGACAAGGAGAAGGTTCAGCACAATTTGGACGTTGTTCGCTGTGTAAAGTACTATTTGGTGATTGCTTCTTCCTTCCGCAGGACGGACTTTTTTGTGGTGCTCTGCGGGCCCAGGAAAGGTTTGGCACCTGCTAAGTCTACGATTAGCAAATGGATTCGTCAGGCCATTGTTGGGGCCTATTCTGCTAAGGGGAGGACTCCCGCTTTTAGGGTCACTGCGCACTCTACTCGTGCGGTTGGTGCGTCCTGGGCTTTTCAGCACCAGGCTTCTGTTGAACAAGTTTGTAAGGCTGCTACTTGGTCTTCTGTTCATACTTTTTCCAAGTTTTACAAGGTTGATGTGCGGGCTTCAGCAAATGCTGTTTTTGGCCGCAAGGTTCTGCAAGCTGCAGTGGTTTGAGTTGCTACGTTCTTTACTGTTTCTGGTTTCCACCCATGACAGAAGCTGCTATTGGATGAAGATTGAAGTGGAGTGTATGGCACACTTAGAATAATACCGTTTTGTGAGTACTCACCTTTAAAACGGGTATTATGAGTGTGCCATACACTCCACTTCACCCCACCCCTTTTTTTCAGGTATTCTGAGGCTTTTATATGGTGAACCATTGGTTTTGATTGTTAAGGTTATAATTGGTTCTTCCTGGTCCCCTTTTTTACACTGGGAAATTGGTGGGAGGTCCCAGGTATATATGGACCGGGAGGGGCTTTCTTTTTTGCATATTCATCTCTGCAGAAGTTTGCCCTCTACTGGAGATTACGCCACATGTCATGAAGATCGAAGTGGAGTGTATGGCACACTCATAATACCCGTTTTAAAGGTGAGTACTCACAAAACGGTATTTTTTTACACTGTCTTTTCACATGCCCTTATTCTTGTGTCAGCCGCCGCGCTGACTTGTCTTTACTGCATTTTTAATTACATTGCATTACCTCAGGTGCTGGTGCGCCATCATTGGCTGCTTGCCGTTCTGGCTTCGCGCTCTTCGGGGGGGGGCGGGGCGGGGCCCGTCTTTGGCGCGTTCCGCGTCATCGCTGTTACTGGCCCGCCCCTCGAGGTATACCGACGCCATCTTTCCTGCTTGGTTGGCCTATGCGCTGCGGACTCCTACCTACCGCGGTCCGTAAGTGCCCTCACGGGCTGCTTTATTTCCTTCACTTTGATTACGATGTACTTAAGGTCTTGTCTGCTTATGTCTTTCAGGCGGGACGAACCCTTCCTGGCTTCTCCCGGCCCTGTTTTTAATATATTACTTATAGGCCTTGTAAAAATTATACTCCCACTTCCCTAGCGGGTTATTGGGGCATCCAGGGTTGCTATATAGCATTATTCCCTATCGGCGTATAGCGCCGCTGTAATCACCATATGGAGGCATCCCAGGATAATGTGACCGGGGTCCCTTTGGGACAAGACCGGCTGTGTGTAGCGTGTGGGCAGCCTCATGCTAACGCTGACAAGGCGCGGGTCTGTGTTGAGCAGGTGCTTGCATTGCAATCTGGCCTGCCAGTGGCTGCACCTCGTTTCACTTCGCCTACTCCCCCAAGCTTAAACCTCACTCCTACTGAGTTGCATACTAGTGAGGACTCTCAGCCTGATGTGTCTTCTAGATTGGCTACTGTTGAACAGATTATTGTGAAGTCCTTAGCGCGTAAGGCCCCTGCTAAGGAGCAGCATTTGACGCCTAATGTTACTGTTTTCCCTATGGGAACTGAGGAGTTTTTGAATCTGTGTGGCTATACCCCGTCTGATGAAGGGGAGCTCTTTTCTGATTCAGGCTCATCTGACCAAGGGGTCATGACGATTCTGGCTCTGATCCCTGGGCCCCAGATGACACTGACAGATTATTGACCCAGATTTTTGGGGTTCTGTCTATCTCTCTCCCTGTTGAGGCTCCCAGGCAAAGAGGGAAGCTTTTTCATACAGCAAAATCACATCTGGAATTTCCAGAGCAGGCACATTTCCATAACCTTGTGCTCAAGAAATGGGAGCATCCCAGTAAACTTCCCAGGGTTCCAAAAAGTTGGGATAGGAAGTATCCCTTTCCTGCTGAGGTGGTTAAATGTTGGTCATCCCCCCCCCCCCCCCCCCCCGAGGTGGATGCCCCGATCCTAGGGCTATCTAACACCTCTTTCATGCATTCCCCTGATTCTACTGCCCTGCGGGATGCTGAAGACCGGCGTATTGATCAGCTGGCATCCCACGCCTTTGCATGTGCCCGGTCTGTGCCTCTGCCATTACTGCTGTGGCCACTAGAACCCTTATCAGGAATATGCTTGATAGTGCCCCTGATGATTTGCCTTGTGAGGTGTTTAATGCACTCTCCAGTTGTGATGTTTTTGTAAATTTTGTCCTATCAGCATTGGATGACACCATCAGAATGTGTGCCAGAACTTCTGCCACCGTGGTGGCTATACGCCGCTCGGTTTGGCTGCGCCAGTGGGCTGCTGACAACGCTGCCAAGAAGGCCCTCACTGGGTTTCCCTTTAAAGGACTGCGCCTGTTTGGGGACCACCTGGACCTTTTTGCTAAGGGAGGCAGGTTGCCCCAGCGCAGGCGGCAATCTCGGCCCTTTCGGGGTCAGGGTTCCTTCTCCTCCCCTTTCCGTGGTGCAAGACAGGGAAGGGGGGTTTCTTTCCCTGGGGCCCCGGGAGATTTCTGGGGTAGAGGCAGAGGACGAGGACGTCCTGGCTCCTCCTGGGGTCCCAAAGCTAAATCCTCTCCCAAGCCCCCTCAGGCATGATGGGGCGCCCTCACCCATCCGGGTGGGGGGACGGCTGCAGCACTTTGCTCATGTCTGGAGGCTTCATGTCTCAGACCGGTGGATTCAGGAGGTAGTGTCCTCCGGTTACAAGTTGGAGTTTGCTGCCGATCCCCCTTCAAGATTCATCAGATCCCGGATTCCTCAGGACCCTGTGTCAGCTCAGGAGCTAGTGCAAGCAGTGCAAGGCCTCCTGGAGCTGGGGGTCATCTGCCAGGTCCCTTTAAGAGAAAAAGGCAAGGGCTTTTATTCCAACCTATTCACAGTACCCAAAAAGGATGGTTCTGTCAGGCCCATCCTGGACTTAAAGATCCTCAAGAAGTTTGTCAGGGGCAGGCGCTTTCGCATAGAAACTCTGCGCTCTGCCATCAGTTCCCTGCGCCAAGGGGATTTCATGTTCCCAGGTCATCAAAGGTTCCTCAGGTTCACTCTGATGGATCAACACTACCAGTTTGTGGCCTTGCCCTTCGGCCTCACTTCATCGCCCAGGGTGTTCACCAAGGTGCTGGCTGGCGTGATGTCTCTGCTCAGATGTCAGGGCGTCCGCGTGCTTCCATAACTGGACGACATCCTCATCTCCTCCCAGTCTCTACATCAGGCAGAGTTGGATACTCCTTGGTAACTCCATTTCTAGGAATGAATCTGGATACAGTTCAGGCAAAGATCTTCCTTCCTCAGCAGAAGGTGGACAGTCTGATTGCACAGGCTCAGTCCCTACTAGCTTGTCCCCATCCCTCCATCAGGCAGGGGATGCAGCTGGTGGGAATGATGGTGGCGTGCTTCGAAGTGGTCCCTTATGCTCAGTTCCACTTGAGGCCTCTGCAACTTCACCTATTGTCAGTTGGGACAAGGACCCAGCGTCCCTGGACAGGGTCTGTGTGCTTTCCCCCCTGGTCAGGAGGTCCCTCTTGTGGTGGATGGACTCAAGGAACCTGTTCGGGGGCAGATCCTTTCTTGCCCCTTCCTGGGAGACAGTCACCACGGATGCCAGTCTGTCAGGTTGGGGGGGTTTCTGGAAGTCCCTGCAGTTCCAGGGGAGCTGGGGCCCTCAGGAGGCCCACACACCTATCAATGTCTTGGAGCTGCGGGCGATCAGGTTAGTTCTGGCTCGCTTGACTACTCAGCTTCAGGGCCTGCCTGTTCAGGTGCGCTCGGACAACCAGACGGCAGTTGCCTACATCAATCATCAGGGAGGGACCTGGAGCAAGGGGGCCCTCAAGGAAGCGTCTCTGATTCTGACTTGGGCGGAGGCCAATGTCCCCTGCATTTCAGCTGTTTACATCCCGGGGGTGGAAAATCGTCTGGCGGGCTCTCTGAGCGGGGGGACCTATCGCTAGGGAGACTGGTCCCTATGCAGCAGGGTGTTTCAATCTCTGTGTCACCGTTGGGGCCAACCAGATGTGGATCTGTTTGCGTCCCGCCACAATCACAAGCTTCCAGTTATTGTCTCTCTGTCCAGGGATCCTCTGGCCCTGACCTCGGATGCGCTAGCAATGTCATGGAAGGACTTTCAGGCTCCGTCCGCAATCCCCCACCAAAGGGTAGGCGGTGTAGGTTATGGTGAACCTGAGTTGGGATGCCCCGTCCGCTTTTGCCCTCCCATGCCCTGGTCTTTGGTGGGACCCCTTAAGGGTCATCCACTCTCTCCCCTCTCTCTCCTTGTTCCGTCGGGGGGGGGGGGGGGGGGGGTTTCAGGGCTCTGCGCCCTGTCTTCATTTTGAATTTGCCGCCGCTGATACGCGCGCCCTGTGGCGTCCGCGGTCAGCGGCGGCATCATTATAAATATTCCCTGCTTTCCTATTGGCTGCTGCTGCAGGCCAATTGCGCGCTCTGTGGAGGGGGCGTGCCCTATCGGGGGCGCGTTCCGCGTCGTCCCCACATGCGGCCCGCCCCTCGAGGTTCCTCCAGCGCCATCTTGCCTTCCTCCTGGCCCCCTAACGTGGTCTGTGAGTGCCCTTGCGGGCTTTATTTTTTGTTATTCTTTATCACTGTTGTGTGCTTATGGGTGCTCCTTTATTATGTCTTTCAGACGGGAAAACACTGTATTAAAGAGGTTTCTCCTGGTCCTGGTCCCTCTATTAGTTTTCTATAACTTTATTAGAGGCCTAAATTGTTAAATCCTCCCACTTCCCTGCGGACATTTGGGGCATCCCGGGTTGCTTATACGGCGTAATTCCTATCGGCCAGTTGTGCCACCTTAATCAGCATATGGAGGCTTCACAGGATATTGTGCTCGGGGTCCCCTCGGGACAAGCCCGGCTGTGTGTAGTGTGTGGGGCATCCCCTGTGAGTGATGATGTGTGGGTCTGTGTACATTACGCCCAGCAGGCGCTTGCGCTGCATTCTGAGCTATCTGTGACTGGGCCTGCACCCACTATGCCCTTACCCACTCCCCCTCGCCTGAATATGACTCCCAGTGAGCTAAATACTAGTGGGGAGTCTCAACCTGACGTGTCTTCCAGGTTGGCTAACATTGAGAGGCTGATTGCTAGCTCTGCGGCCTGTAAGACCCCAGCTAAAAGGCATGTGGCGCCGGGTGCGTCTGCCTTTCCTATGGAGACGGAGAGCTTTCTTGATTTGTCTGACTATACCCTACTTGAGGAGGGGGAATTGTTCTCTGACTCAGAGTTATCTGATGATCAGCATTTCAGTGGTGCTGACTATGGCACTGATCATTGGGATGCTGATGATACCAATAGAATGTTAACTCAGATTTTTGATGTGCTTTCTATCTCCCTTCCTGCTGCGGCTCCCAAGTTACAGGAACTTTTCAGTACTGCTAAACCACGTCTGGAGTTTCCAGAACAGGCCCATTTCAATAATCTTGTTCTCAAAGAATGGGAGCGTCCCGGCTGGCTCCCGGGAATCCCCAAGGGCTGGGATAAAAGGTACCCTTTTCCTGCTGATGTGGTTAAATGTTGGTCAACCCCTCCAGAAGTGCATGCACCAGTATTGGGGTTGTCCAACACTTCTGTGGTCCATTCCCCTGATTCCACTACTCTTAAGGATAGTGAGGACCGGCGCATTGATCAGCTGGCTTCCCATGCTTTTGCCTGTGTGGGGTCTGCCTTGCGCCCTGTCTGTGCTTCTGCTATCACTGCTGTTGCTATCAGGTCTCTCCTCAAGGGTCTGTTGGAAGGCGCTCCTGATGATACTGCTAGTGCCGAGTTCAGGGCCTTGTCACAGTGTGAAATGTTTATTGCATATGTCCTCTCTGCCTTAGATGACACCATTAGGATGTGTAGTAGAACCTCTGCATTGGTGGTTGCTATACGCCGCTCTGTTTGGCTGCGCCAGTAGGCAGCTGATAACGCTGCTAAGAAGGCCCTCACGGGACTCCCCTTTAAGGGGTTGCGCTTATTTGGTGATCGCTTGGACCTTTTTGCCAAGGGGGGTAAGTTGCCTCAACGTAAGAAGCAGTTGCGGCCCGTTCGGGGGCCTTTGTTCCCTCCTACTGCGGGTCCAGGCCTGAGAGAGGGGTCTTCTTTGCAGGCTCTAGGGGAGACTTCTGGGGCAGGGGCAGAGGTCGTGCCCGCTCCGGATCTTCCTGGGGGTCCAAGCCCAAATCTGTTGCCAAGCCTCCTCAGCCATGAAGGGGCGCCCTCACCCATCCGGGTGGGAGGACAGCTGCGGCTCTTTGCTCGTGTCTGGAGACAACAGGTCTCAGACAGGTGGATTCTGGAGGTTGTGTCCTCCGGCTACAAGCTAGAGTTCGCTGCATGGCCTCCTCCAAGATTTCTCTATTCCTGGATTCCTCTAGACCCCTTGGCAGCTCATGTGCTGTTTCTGGCGGTGCAAAATCTACTGGGCTTGGGGGTCATCTGTCAGGTCCCTCCTGTGGAAAGATGTCGGGGTTTTTATTCCAATCTGTTCACAGTTCCCAAAAGGGATGGGTCAGTCAGACCCATTCTGGACTTAAAGCTGCTCAACAAGTTCACAGGACCAGGCACTTTCGCATGGAGACCCTGCACTCCGCGATCAGTTTGTTGCGCCCGGGAGACTTCATGACCTACATAGACATCAAAGATGCTTACCTTCATGTTCCAGTCTTCCCAGGGCATCAGAGATTCCTCAGGTTCGCACTGGCGGATCAGCACTACCAATTTGTGGCACTGCCCTTCGGTCTCACTTCGGCCCCCAGAGTCTTCACCAAGGTGCTGGCGGGTGTCATGGCTCTCCTCAGGGCTCAGGGCATTCGTATTCTTCCCTATCTGGACGATCTTCTCATCACTTCTCAGTCCTTCCAGCAGGCGGTATTGGATACCCAGCGGGTGGTGACGGTTCTGGAGTCATTCGGCTGGGTAATCAATCAATCACCCCAAATCTTCTCTATACCCATCTCTGGTGACTTCCTTCCTGGGCATGAATCTGGATACTGTTCAGGCCAGGATCTTTCTTCCTCAGCAGAAGGTGGACTCTGCAAGCTCTGGTTCACTCCCTGCTGTCATGCCCTCATCCCTCCATCCGGCAGGGGATGCAGCTAGCGGGGCAGATGGTGTCCTGCCTCGAGGCGGTTCCATATGCGCAGTTTCCCATGAGACCTCTTCAACTCCATCTCCTATCAGTCTGGGACAAGAGTCCCCTGTCTCTGGATCAGGCCTTCGTTCTGTCCTCTTTGGTCCGGCGGTCCCTCTTGTGGTGGCTGGACTAGAGGAACCTGTTGGGGGGCAGATCCTTCCTGGCCCCCTGTTGGGAGACAGTCACCACAGATGCAGGCTGTCAGGTTGGGGGAGCTTCTAGAAGTCCCTACAATTCCAGGGGCTGTGGGGCCCTCAGGAGACCCATGCTCCTATCAACATTCTGGAACTGAGGGCGGTTTGGTTGGTTCTGGCCCAATTGACTCCTCACCTGCGGGGTCGGCCCGTCCAAGTTCGCTCAGACAACCAGATGGCGGTTGCTTACATCAATCATCAGGGAGGGACTCGGAGCAAGGGTGCCTTCAAGGAGGTGTCTATGATTCTGTCCTGGGCGGAGGACGATGTCCCTTGAATCTCAGCAGTGTACATTCCGGGGGTGGAGAATCTGGAGGCAGATTTTCTGAGCAGGGGGACTTCTCGCCTGGGGAATGGTCTCTCAACAGCGAGGTCTTCTTTTCCCTGTGTCACCGTTGGGGGGGGTTCCGGAAGTGGACCTGTTTGCATCCCGCCACAATCACAAGCTCCCAGTCTTTGTCTCTCTGTCCCAGGATCCCCTGGCCCTTGCGGTGGATGCTCTGACTCTATCCTGGCAGGGGTTCCGTCTCCTGTATCTTTTTCCTCCATTCCCTCTGCTGGGCAGGGTTCTGCGCAAGCTGGCTCAGGAAAGGGTGCCAGCAATCCTGGTGGCTCTGCGTTGGCCAAGCCAGGTGTGGTGACGGCCTGGCTGCTGAAACCTGAAATCTTAAGGGATGAGGGGGCTTTCCGATTCTGTGGTTAATACTCTAATCAGGGCTAGAAAGAAGTCCTCTTCTACCATCTACTATAGGATCTGGCGGACCTACATTGACTATTGTGAGTCTAGGGTCCATCCCTGTCGGGTGTTTTCCATTCCTAGGATTCTGGAGTACCTTCAGCATGGTCTGGATCTGAGGCTTCAGCTCAGCACGCTCAAGGGTCACGTTTCTGCCTTGGCTGTTTTCTTCCAGAGATCTTTCGCTCAACATCCTCTGGTCAGGACTTTCTTCCAGGGGGTTGCTCATGTGCGTCCCCCTCGCAAACCTTTGTTGCCGGTTTGGGACTTGAATTTGGTTTTCCGCTTTAAACCTGATTTCTTGCCTAAGGTGGTCTCTGCCTTCCATCTCAATCAGGATATTGTGCTTCCTTCCTTGTGCCCTAATCCTGGTAATTCCAAGGAGAGGGCCTTACATTCCCTGGATGTGGTCAGGAATTTAAAGTTCTTCTTGGTGGCTACTGCACCTTTTAGAAAGACTGATGCCTTGTTTGTGGTCCCTTCGGGTCCCAAGAAGGGTCTGGCTCCTGCTAAGTCTGTTATTAGCAAATGGATTCCTCAGGCTATTTTTAGGGCCTATTCTGCTAGGGGAAAGGATCCTCCTTTCCGTGTTACTGCTCATTCTACACGTGCTGTTGGGGCCTCCTGGGCCTTCCAGCACCAGGCTTCTGTTGAACAAGTTTGTATGGCTGCTACCTGGTCTTCTGTTTATACCTTTTCCACGTTTTACAAGGTTGATGTTCGGGCCTCAGCTGACGCTGTTTTGGGCCGCAAGGTTCTGCAGGCGGCAGTGGTTTGAACTGCGCGTTGTTGATTTTGGGGATCCCACCCTATGTACGGACACTGCTATTGAATGTCCCATCTCTTATGAATCATTATCTGGAGCAGGACGTGCTGCATACTTAGAATAATACAATTCTGTGTTTACTCACCTTGTAGAATTGGTATTATAAGTATGCAGCACGTCCTGCTCCACCCCACCCTGTTTGCATTATCTTGGATCCTCTGTATGGTGATTGTTATCCTTGTTAAAGTGGACCAACACCCAGGATTTTCACTATCCTGGGTGTTGGTATACTTCCGTGGGGTGCCCCGCTGTGTGAAACCCCCCCAGGAAGCCCAAGAAAACTCACCTGGAATATGGAACGGACAAGAAAAGCGCGCCCACCGCCGCCTCTCGTGCTTCCCTCTAACAGGGAGCGCACCCGCGCTGGCAATTCACAAACGTCAGAAGTGTACTGTTTTAATTTGTCTTAAATGTGATTTGGATAGTATTGCATTGGTAGTAAAAGTTTTGGTTTTGGCCTGTTGCTGTTTGCTAAGCAGGTGTTAATTAAATAGGGCAGGTTCTAATTAACATAGCAAAAGAGCTAGCAATCTCTCATTAGCTTAACTAAGAGGGGCTTGTATATAAACAGGTGAGCTGCTCTGTGGAGTTTCACTCTGTGGAGTTTCAGCCTGTGTAAGAGCAGCTTGACATAAGTGCAGCAGGACAGAAGTGTGTAGTTTTAAAAACTGCAGTAGTTACATTGGATTTGGTAAGTAACTGTTTTTGTATTTGACTTATTTGAATCTTCCTTTTATAAGTCAGAAGTGTACTGTTTTAATTTGTCTTAAATGTGATTTGGATAGTATTGCATTGGTAGTAAAAGTTTTGGTTTTGGCCTGTTGCTGTTTGCTAAGCAGGTGTTGATTAAATAGGGCAGGTTCTAATTAACATAGCAAAAGAGCTAGCAATATCTCATTAGCTTAACTAAGAGGGGCGTGTATATAAACAGGTGAGCTGCTCTGTGGAGCTTCAGCCTGTGTGAGAGCAGCTTGACATAAGTGCAGCAGGACAGAAGTGTGTAGTTTTAAAAACTGCAGTAGTTAGAAAACAGCAGGGGTTGTACACAAGAAATAGTGGTGAGTACAGCATTTACTTTTTAGCCTTACCTATTCTTATTATCTAGAATGTCTGGTTTGGTGCAGTGTAACTCTTGCCTGGCCGTTGTGTTTCGTAGTACTCTGTGGAACTTGCGATGCTGTCCAATTTGTATGCAAATGAAGGGGTTGTATGACAAGATTTCAAAATTACAGTCTTTAGTTTCTACTCTTCAGTCTGAAGTTATGAAGCTATCCCAGCCAGTAAAGCAGCTTGGTATACAGCCACCACTCCCACAAAGACTTCACAAGAGAGGGGCACAGTGGAAGACTGTTGGCTCTGGAAGATTGCGCAATGTAGAACAAAAACATCAACATTTCGGACTAAGCCAATATAACCCATTTGCTGTTCTTTCTGAGCTTGATGTATCTGCTAATGCTCAGTCAGGATTTGGTAAGACCAAAGGAAGTGGACTTAAGTAAGGGACCATATAAAATGAGTACAAAAGGGCAGCAAGGAACAGTTACCAAGCCAACCAATAGGAAAAGGCATATTCTGGTTGGTGACTCAACAACTGGAGGTGTGGATAAGAAACGTATTATAAATATTGTGAAGTCTGCAAGCAAACATAACCGAGTGGGTATTGTGCTACATCTTGGCACAAATGACTTATCCCAAAAAGATTTGTTTGTTGTACAGAGGGACTTCCACAATTTTAGTCAGGAACTTTGCAAAATAACAGGTTCCATCACCTTTTCTGAAGTTTTGCCAGTATGTAATCAGGGGAAAAAGGCACTCAACATCGCCAAGTTCAATTTGTGGTTACGTCAGTGGTGTGAAGACAAAGGCTTTGGATGTATTAGTCTGGATGTATTAGAAGGTGGTTGAACAATGAGTTGTTTGAGAGGGATGGCTTGCATCCTTCACAGAATGGCACAGAAGAACTTGGGGTGGAACTCAGAGCATTTTTTGATTTAAACTAGAGGAAGGGGACAGAGATGTAACTTGTAAGGGTGATTTCTGCCCCCTACCATTTAGGATGAAGCAGGACATTGAAGCAGGAAGCCCGGTCAGTGGTAGGCTAGAGGTGGAAAAGATCAAGGACACACTAAAACACAATACCAACCACATCCACATGATGTGTACCAATGCTCGCAGCTTGGGCAACAAGCTCTGTGAATTAATGGCTATCATATCCAGAGATGAATTGGATCTTGTTGCAATAACAGAGACTTGGTTCAAGGATCACAATGACTGGGAGATAGCCATACCCGGTTACACATTGTACAGAAAAGACAGATTGGATAGAAAGGGCGGTGGAGTAGCCATTTATGTCAAGACTACACTTCAATCAACAATAATTCAGCATACACATAATGAACTAGAAACTCTCTGGGTTACCATGCAGACTAAGGAGGGAGCTGTGGTCAGAATTGGTGTGATATATAGGCCCCCTGGACAATCTGAGGATCTAGATAACCTGTTAATAGATGAAATCAGTGGAATGGCAGAGAAGGGGGACATTGTAATTTCAGGTGACTTCAACATGCCTGATGTGGACTGGAATATCCCAAGTGCATCGACATGCAAGAGCAGGACTATATTAGAGGCACTTAATGGAGTGTCTCTAAAACAACTTGTGACATTGCCAACTAGAGGAGATAACATTCTGGACTTAGTTCTGACCAATGGGGATCTGGCGTCCGAGGTCAGGGTTGAAGAAAATCTGGGTTCCAGTGACCATCAATGCTTATGGTTCCGAATAAAAACAGACATTGTGCAATCACACACCAGAACCAAAGTGCTAGACTTTAGGAAGACAAACTTCAAGGAAATGGCGGAGTATGTAGAAAGAAAATTAGGTGAGTGGAACAGAGTAGCAGAAGTGAGTGCCCAGTGGTCACTATTAAAAATGTCCATCTTAAAGGCAACTAAGCAATATGTGAAACAAACTAGCAAGAATAAAAGGAAGAAGAAACCATTATGGTTTACTAGGGAAGTCAGCACTATCATAAAAGATAAGAAGTCTGCCTATAAGAAGTATAAAGTAAGTGTAGCTGACAGAGAGGCGTATAAAATTAAACAGGGAAGCAAAACTGATTATAAGGACTGCTAAAGGGCAAAAGGAGGAAGAAATGGCCAAATCTATGAAGAGGGGAGATAAAACCTTTTTCCGATATATTGGTGACAGAAGAAAAACAATGCAGTCTCAAACATTGGAAATAAATATATTGACGGAGATAAGGCTGTGGCTGATCATCTGAATAGCTACTTTTGTTCGGTATCTTCAGATAGTAGCAGGCATGGCCATAGCACAGCATCTCCCCGGGAGGGCACAGCTCCGGAGTTTCTGGAGGCTGATGTCCTATCCGAGCTGGCACATCTAAAGGTAAGTAAGGCGATGGGTCCAGATGGAATGCACCCCAGAGTTCTAAGGGAACTTAGGTTTGTGATTGCAGCCCCTCTGACTGATTTACTTTTTTTTTTTTTATAAATTTTTATTTATGCTTTTAAATTGTACAGTAAAATAATACAATTACACGTATTACCACTATTATACTACAAGTACCATTACAATTATAACCACCCACAACAACATACGTACATACAACAGCCATTATACACACCACATTCACTCTCAGTCTCACCTGCTTAAATTGAGCTCATGTTGCGGAGGATGAGTTATAGCCCTGGAGGGTGAGCCACCGGTAGTCTCTAGCCACTAGTGGAGCTGGGGGCATTAAGCCACATTCCCCAAACTCGCTCAAACTTGTCCGGACATCCCCTAGCCTGGTAGGTCATCTTATATAGAATCAGTTTACCATTTATTAAACTCTTCCATCCTGAGAGACTCGGTTTGTTTGGGTGCTTCCAGTTTAAAAGGAGGCATTTCCTTGCATAAAACATTAGTAAGCGCAGCAGGATTTTTTGCGGGCCATCGTCCAACATGGGTTCTACCACACTCAGTAGACAGAGGGACGCTGACTTCCTCACAGGAAGACCCATGGAGATCGAAATAAAGTTGGACACCCCATCCCAAAATGCAGAAATAATCGGACACTCCCAGATCATATGCAGCAAAGAGCCGATGCCGGTGTTGCACCTTGGGCAAAGGTCTGTTTCAGCCAGGCCCATCCTTTTCAACTTAGCTGGGGTCATATATACCTGGTGAAGCCATTTGGCCTGGATCAGCCTATCCCTGGCATCTACAACAGAGGAGTATAGGTTATCCACCGCTTCTTCCCAATCCTCCTGGTCCACACCTGGGATCAATTCTTCCCATTTCCTCTGCGTTTTTTCTAAAGGGGATGGTTGGCTTAGAAGTAGGGCATTATATAGCGTAGAGGTGGGCTTTCTTATGTCCGCCGATCGTATCAGGGACTCAATCGGTGATTCCACCAGCTGCAGTCCCACCACTGGAAACTGGGATCTTAGGGCGTGCCGGAGCTGTAGGTACCGGAAGAAGTCCCTGGGTGACAGTGCAAACGCATGGCACAGCTGCTCATAGGTCATCAGAGTCCCCCCAGCGAATAGTTGCGCCAAGGAGATTATTCCCCGCTTTTTCCAAAAAATCGTGTCAGGAAGGGCCCTCAGTTCTGGTACATTAGGGTTATCCCAGAGAGGGGTATTGGGAGACCACTCAGAAGGGGATCGGGGGGGTCTCCTCATAGCCTGCACTCTCTGCCACACATATAACGTTGTTCTCATACATGTAGTGGCGCGCGGTAGACCCCTCGTCCCCCTGTACACCAGATTCTGCAGAGGGAGCACTGGGCCCAACAGAGAGGACTCAAGAGCCACCACCGGGTTACCAACGGGGGGGTTCATCCACCATGTAGTGTATAACAACTGTGCAGCATAAAAATACAGCATCATGTGCGGTGCAGCCAAGCCACCCAATCCCGACGGGGATTTAAGGATGGTCCTGTTCATTTTGGGGGAAGAGACCCCCCCCATATGAACCGGAATATGATGGAGTCCAAAAGTCGAAAGTGTGAGGCCGGCAGCACCACAGGCGACGCCTGATACAAATATAGGAACTTGGGGAGAAAAATCATTTTAATTATGTTAATGCGCCCAATGACTGATAGAGGGAGAGCTGCCCACTGGGCCACTTTTCTCCTTAGGGCGCCAACCATTGGGCAGATATTAAGTTCGATAAATTTAGAAGGGTCCGCATGCATGACAACTCCCAAATATTTAAAGTTGTCCACTCTCCGAAGCGAGGAGGCCGGGGAGATTTGGGCTCCCCCCGGTTCATCCACCACATATAAGCTGGACTTCTCCCAGTTGATTTTAAGGCCTGAGAATGAACCAAATCTTGTGATTAATTCTAGTAGCGCCTCAAGAGAGTCCCTAGCATCAGCCAGATAAACGAAAGTATCGTCTGCATACATGGAGACCTTCTCGACCACCCGTCCCAGTCTCCACCCCTGAATCTCAGCAGAGTCTCGAATTAGTGACGCCAGGGGCTCAATAGCCAGCGCAAACAGCAGTGGGGAGAGTGGGCATCCCTGTCGCGTACCCCGACCCAGGGCCAACTCAGCCGTTATGACTCCGTTTACTCTGATCCTTGCCTTAGGATTCCTATAAAGCAATTGAACATATTTGACATAGGTTGGGGGGAGGCCAAATTTCATTAACACTGCCCACAAATAGTGCCACTCGACAGAGTCAAAGGCCTTTTCATTATCAAGTGAGACCACCACTCTACTCCCCGCATTGTCATGCCCAATTTGCAGATTGCTAAACAGCCGTCTTAGATTAATGCTTGTCGTTCGGCCTGGCATAAAGCCCGACTGATCATTTCCAATGAGAGAGAGTATCACCTTATTTAAGCGGAGTGCTAGTATTTTGGCGAGAATCTTGGCATCTTGATTTAAGAGAGAAATCGGTCTATAAGAACTGCAGGCATCCGGGGGCTTCCCATCTTTATATATAAGGGTGATAGTCGCCTGTGCGAAGATTTCAGGAAGACGCTCTGATTGCAGGGCCCCCAAGAAGACCTCCAGCAGCCTTGGCGCAATGGTTTCACTATTTTTCTTGTACCACTCGGAGGGAAGTCCATCTGGCCCAGGGGCCCTCCGGTTAGACATTAGGGCTATTGCTTTCACTACTTCATCACAGGTTATTGGACTATCCAGCATTTCCCTGTCTGACTCCGAAAGAGAAGGGAGAGTTATAGGAGCAAGATAAGA
Organism: Gastrophryne carolinensis; assembly: GCA_027917425.1. Lineage (NCBI taxonomy): Eukaryota > Metazoa > Chordata > Amphibia > Anura > Microhylidae > Gastrophryne > Gastrophryne carolinensis. The sequence goes on along the minus strand of CM051243.1, from coordinate 122,806,149 downwards.
ATCCAGCTCTTCTAGACCGTAACTGACCTTAGAGGAGTAGAGGTAGCTGTAGTAATCATAGAATTGTTTAGAAATTCCCTCCGAATCAGTGATAAATTGGGTCTGATTGGTGATACCCGCAACCAGTGTTTGTGGGCTTTCTGCTCTGGAAAGGTATGCCAAGGTTCTCCCATTTTTATCCCCTTTCTCAAAAATTATTTGCTGTTTAAATAATAGGCTCTTTCTTGTGGACTCTGCTAGTGCCAGATTATACTCCCTCTGCAGGGCGTTAAGTAGATCATGGTCTGAGGGGCTAGTCGTCTCCACAAACCTCTCCTCCGCTCTGGCTATTTTCTCCTCCAGCTCTCGGACGGTCCTCCCTCTTCTAACCCTGACCCCCTTTATGGCGCTGATGGCGCTGCCTCTAGCCACCGCCTTGCAAGCGTCCCATCGTATGTTAGTTGAGGTCTCCTCCCCATTGCACTGCCAGTATCTTCCCTGTTCACTAAGCATTGCCCCATAAACCTCTTCATCCTCCAACCATAGGGGGTTTAATGTCCAGGGCCTCAGACCCTCCCGATTCCCAGACATGCAAATTGTCACCATCAGCGGTGAGTGGTCCGAGACACCCCGTGGTAGGTACTCACAGGCCACCACTCTGGCCAGTAGGCACTTAGACCCGAAGGCCATATCTATGCATGAGAGGGACTTATGGGGGATCGAGTGGCAGGAGAAAGCCCTCTCCGCAGGGTGTTTCCACCTCCAGATTTCGATTAGGCCCAGGGCCTCCGCCCATCCCACTAGTGGAGTAGGCGGGCCTGTCCCAGGCAACAACCGGTCTAGAGCTCTATCAAGGATCATGTTAAAATCACCGGTCAGCAATAGGGGATCTGGCGGGAAGGTAGCCACTCTTTCCATGATCTCTCGGAGGACCCCAATGTCAAATGGAGGCGGGATGTACAATCCCACCATTAGAATCTTAACATCATATATATTTGCGTGTATGATAACAAATCGGCCTTTAGAGTCAGAGTGCATTGAGAGAAGAGCGAAGGGCAGATGTTTGGCCACTAGCACTGAAACGCCCCTGGCATAATTAGAGTAGTGAGAATGAAATAAATGCGCGACCCATGGTTTTTTTAAGGACATTGATTTCTGCCCCAGTAGGTGGGTCTCTTGCAGAATCATAATATTGGGTTTATGTTTTTTCAAAAATTGGAGAACGGAGGATCTCTTAATCTTGTCATTCAGACCGCGCACGTTCCACGAGATCACTTTACACTCCATACCAATTTAGTCTGAAACTCATATATGCCAGGTACACGCCCAGGGCCCAGTGGCTCACCCCCCCCCCCCTCTCAGAGCTTTAGAGCAGCAGGTCGCACCATTCACTCCATCACACACACCCCAGTAACACACACAGCCAAACCACATATATAATTGAACATTAACCATTAATCTTACCCCTGTTTCGAGCAAGAGCCCGTACTGGAGCAGCACCCCCCCCCAAGAAAAGAACACTAGATACGGTTAACGGCCGTAGCAGAATAACTCTACCCTACCCTCCCACAAACTTTATTAAACCTTACCCAATCCCACCCTGCGCACCTAACCCAAACTGTGGTGAGCCTATTCCCAAAACCAAACTAGTAACTCTTAACACCGGTTAATCTTAGTGTTACAAGACTTGTTCCCTGGAGGCAGGCACCATGGGGCATATATCGGATGCGTGCACCCCAGAGAGTCTGACCAGTCCAACTCAGTAGGAGACCAGGGAAAGCAGGGGATGGGACCCGGGAGTAGGCAGAGGGGGGAGGAACGGGCAGCACGGAAGGGACCCACCGCCAATCCCCGGCCAGCCCCCCCGTCAAAATAATATAACATTCCCATAGATAAATCCCCACCCGGGCAATGCCCCCCCGGTAGTCCCAGTCCCGCCAAGCTATTGGAGACAGGCGTTCAAACGCACGGGACCCCGGCCCAAACAGAATCAAGAGGGAAAATCAGGCCGCCGGAAGTGAGTCGATCCAGCTGCTGGCATCTTCTGCCTTGAGAAAGAATCTTGTGGCGTTTCCATCTTGTACCCGCAGCTTGGCAGGAAATAGCATGGCGTATTTAATATTATGCTTCCTAAGGCGCGCTCTCACATCATTGAAGGAACGACGCTGCTTCTGTACTTCAGATGTAAAGTCCGGAAAGAAAGACAGCCTTGCACCATTATACAGGATGTCTCGCTGTCTCCGAGCAGCCGCCAGAACAGTGTCCCGGTCTCTGAAGTTCATTAGTTTCAGGATAAAGGGACGCGGGGGGGGCTCCCGGAGGCGGGGGCCGAAATGGAATTCGATGCGCCCCCTCCACCACAAAGAAGGACGACAGACCATCTGGCGCCAGAACATTCCGGATAAGAGTTTCGGCAAAGATTTCTGGGGTATCACCCTCCGCCCTCTCCGGGATCCCCAAGATTCTGATATTATTCCGGCGGTTCCGGTTCTCTGAATCCTCCGCCCAGTCCGTGAGGACCTTCACCTGCCGTTTTAGGGATTCCACCGCAGAGGCGACTGACGACAGGTTGTCCTCCGCCTCACCAATACGCCTCTCTGATTCAGACGCCCTATCCCGCACCTTATCAAGGTCATGTCTGAAGTGATTGAGCTGCTCTTGCAGGTTATCAAACTTCGCCATAAGGACACTTTGACAGTTATTTATAGCTGCCATTATTGCAGCATTATCAGGAATAGCAGTAGTAGAGGTTGAGCTCCCTTCCGATGTCTCGGCCATGGTTTGTGTGCTGCAGTGTAACACCCACTGTGTGCCTTTTTTTGTTGCCTTTCATATAGGAATACAGGTATTCAGGACAGTCACCCACACTGCCCCTCAATTTTCAGAATGGCTGCAGTAATGGGGAGAACCACCTCAGGTAAACAGGATCAGAGGCCACCAGAGAAGTCACTTCATATGCTGACAGAGGGTTGGCAAGATGGGGGGGGAAGCCGCCCACGTGGTCTTGTCACAGCACTGTGGATGTGGTTACAGCAGCGAGGCTCCCCGTCAGATCAGCCCTGTCCCCCCTTCTGTACTGATGATGATAGGCAGGGAACAGGTGACAGTTCCTGCAGCCTCAGACCCCTGGCACTAGATAGGGGTAGCCCCCCCCCGGGCGGGGCGTTCAGGACGGGGTGAGGTGTTCAGGGCAGGGTGGGCGCTCGAACGGCCTCCCTTGCTGGGGCCGCTCACCCCCGCACCGCTCGCAGATGAAGCCGCCGGCTAAAGCACCAGCAAGCCCCAGGGAGTGACGTCTGCCAGCAGGGGGAGATCAGGCCGGCGGGGGACGCCGACAGTCTTTAATGCAGCCAGAGGATCGGGCGGGTCAGTCACCGCTCCGGGCGGGTGTGTCAGTCACCGCTCCGGGCGGGTGTGTCAGTCACTGCTCTGGGCGGGTGGGTAAGCCTCCGACGCTTCCCGCTCAGCTGCTCTTTAACCAGATGGAGCGGCCAGAGCCGCAGCGAGCACGCACCTCAGGGAACCGGCAGGATGCTTCTCAGCGTACCCCTCCTCATCAGCAATGGCGCCGAGGCAAGTTCTGACGGAGGCCCCCAGAAACACCAGGGGTTCCGGACAAGCCGGATCCACACAGCAGTCACCACCAGGTACTCCGGACACCAATATAAAGGGTCCCCTTCTCCTGGGTCAGCAAATTCGGCTCTCTGTGGGGTTTTTCAGGATTTTATTGCAGGAGCCCTCGTGCCACACGTCCTGTCCGCTCTACTACATAGCCACGCCCCTCTGACTGATTTACTTAACCATTCCCTTTCAACTGGTGAGGTTCCAGATGATTGGAGAATGGCCAATGTCGTACCAATCCATAAAAAGGGGAGTAGAGAAGAAGCCAGTAATTGCAGGCCAGCTAGTTTAACATCTATAGTGGTCAAATTAATGGAAACACTCTTAAAAAAAACAGATAATTTCCCATCTAAAAATTAATGACCTATTGGACCCAAAACAGCACGGCTTTACTGAGGGCAGATCATGTCAGACCAATCTTATTGATTTCTTTGACAATGTCACTAGTGTTACATGTCACAAGTGTTAGATGAAGGTGGTGCTGTTGATATCGCCTATCTGGATTTTAGCAAAGCCTTTGACACTGTACCACATAAGGAGCTCATAGATAAGTTATTGAAGGTAGGACTCAATCCCTGGATAGTTCAGTGGATTTCCAGTTGGCTGAGGGATCGGTATCAGAGCGTTGTTGTAAATGGTGTGCAATCTGAACAAAGGCGAGTTACAAGTGGTGTACCGCAAGGCTTTGTCCTGGGCCCCATTCTTTTTAATATATTTGTAAGTGACATAGGAGAAGGCTTGGTAGGAAAAGTTTGTCTGATGATGATACAAAGGTTAGTAATAGGGTGGATATTCCTGGAGATGTCTGCAACATGGAAAATGATTTAGCTTTACTGGATAGATGGTCAAAACTGTGGAAACTAGAGTTTAATGTCTCTAAATGTAAAATCATGCACTTGGGTAGAAGGAATCCCTGCTCTGAGTACCGTATGGGCATTACTGTGTTAGCCAGGACCTCGGAGGAGAGAGATTTAGGGGTACTGATTACTGATAGCTGCAAGATGAGTGGACAGTGTAGCCAGGCAGTGGGAAAAGCAAGCAGGATGCTCGGCTGCATAGCTTGCGGCATCACCAGTAGGAAGAGGGAGGTTGTGATGCCGCTGTATAGAGCCCTGGTGAGGCCACAGCTAGAATACGGTGTGCAGTTCTGGAGACCTTACCTGCAAAAAGACATTATTCAAATAGAACGGGTCCAAAGGCGGGCAACGAAAATGGTGGAAGGACTTAAGCTTAAAACTTATCAGGAGAGACTTAAAGAACTTAATTTGTACAGTCTGGAGGAAAGAAGGGAGAGGGGGGACATGATTGAGACCTTTAAATATGTGAAAGGATTGAATAAGGTTCAGGGAAGTGTTTTTAAGAAGAAGCTTAATGATAGAACAAGGGGGCACAACCTGAAGCTAGTCGGGGGGAAGATCAGGAGCAATGTTAGAAAATATTATTTTACAGAAAGAGTAGTAGATGCTTGGAACTGAATTTAAACATGCCTGGGATAAGCACACATCTATCCTAAGATAAAGAGTACATACAGTATACACATAAGGGCAGACTAGATGGACCGTATGGTCTCCTTCTGCCGTCTACATGTTTCAAAAATCACATTTGAACATGGGGAGTGCAAAATAGTGCAAAATGGTCTGGCAACAAAGGGTGACAAAAACTCCCGGTAGGCTGGATGGCGTGCCACGCATTTGCCAAGGTGGGCTCGGCCCTGCGACCGGTTAGTGCATCTGCCGTGCATCTTCCAGCAAACTACGCCCATGTAGACAAGCCTGGTACACCTAAAAAGCTTGAGGTGTGTACTTCAAGAGAATATATAGTTTGTGGGGGGATATTTCAAATGTAAAGGGTTGTTTTCTTGATAAACTGCAAGGTGTGCATAGCATAGTTGTATTTTATCTGAAAATCTCCTAAAGCGCTGTTTCAGTTTGGGAGAGTCTCCTGGGCAGGAAAGGGTGTATACCTATACATATGTGGTACCGGTGTAACTGGGAGAAATTAGGATTTCACACGCAATAAGATTTTATTATTACTAAAAAGCACTACAAATTGCAAAAAATAGATTTAAAAAAAAATGTTTGTACATATTTTACCCAAGAGTAAGACATTTCATGTTGAAGCCCAGCTGAAAAAAAAACAATATATAATTTTCCTTGTAAATCCCTGGAAATCCCTTAAAAAATCACAGTTGAACATGTGTAGCGCAAAATAGCTAAATGCTGCAAGCTCCTCAATTTCGCCCAAGGCTATGCTAGGCTAGGCTATGCATTGGGAATACCTGTTGAAGAAAATATTATAATATTATGGGCCTAATTCTATAGGTATATTCACTCACTAGAAGAGAATAGCATTCATAAACACAGGCCTGCCTAAGGTCTGTGTATTCCTAAGATGTAATGGTAATATACTTACTTGGGAAATTTTTCCGGAAGAATTCCTCATCCGCGGCCTCTTCCTGCATTTTAGGTCCGACCATTGCTGGATGATCTGGGTATAGGTGAAGGTGGTGTCAGTTTCCTCCTGCACCTTGGCTACTGTGTCCAGTGCCAATGTCCGTTTTTGGAAGCTGCTCGTCAGGTTGAAGAAAGACAGATGTCATTAAATAAAGCAACATACAGATCACTTTAATTATGCAAGCAGGTTATTATTATCACTCCCCCAAACATGTTAAATCATTGTTAATGTCTGGTCCTATCCTCGGATAGTACATTTGTTTGTTGCGCACAAGTGCACACAAACATTCGCTTATAGCTGCGTTTTAAATGTACATTTTTGGCCCACTTGTTTTGCCCATGATGCCTAAACGCCTATGCATGCATTTGGCATGCAAATAAACGCCTGCAAATAACACTCACGCGCATAATGGTCTCCTGCTGCTGGCGGGTGAAGAGCGTGGGGGCCATCTTGGGGTGTTTCGCTTTCGTTATGTGGCGCGCCCCAGCGGTTTCTGGGGCACGCGGCCGTACGCAATGACGTCATAAACAGTGACAACTATTTAAAGGGTAGCCGCCAACACAGCTATGTTTTTGTTCACACATCAAGATGATCGGGAAGAGACGACCCCAAAAGATGCAAAAACCGCATGGATCGCTGTGGCGTACGCCAGCAAGAGCCTGTGCCTTCAACTGCCAGGCAACACAGTGGGAGACCAGCTACCAGGTCCAGCCAAGGCACTTCTAAAGATAGTGGTGGAAGAGGCCATTCTCCGCCATCTCAGAAGGATCAGGCTACCAAGGCTTCTAAAAGGCAAAAACATATTAGTTTGAGGCAGACTGCAGCTCAACCAAAAATTGCCCCAACCTGGAAGCCTAAGGGATCCACCACCAGCCACAATGTTCCCCTTACTCAAACATCTAAAGCCAGCAAGTGTAGTAAGGGCAAGGGGCAGAGAAGGCCAAAACACTATAGCCCCCCAAAACCCCCTCTCCTGTTAGAGCTAACTTGCCTGAATCAAATGTAGAGAGCCTTGTGTCACCGTGTGCCTCAATGGCTGATTCTGAACGGCCAGCCAAGCTAACACACCCAGCCCCCGAGCAAGTCCTGCCCACTCATTTGCCAGCGAAAGGTCTCATTCATCCTCATCCGCTAGTCAGGCTCAAATGTCACCTATATTCCAAGTATGCAGCACGCCCTGCTCCAGTAATGATTCATTACGTCTGGGATATAGTCCACAAGAGGGCGCTTTACTGCAGAGACGGCAAAAAAGAGGCCCCTCCCGGTCCCTATATACCCGGGACCTCCCACTAAATTCCCAGTTTCTTCTCTGCAGTGGGCTGCGAAGGTCAAGATGATGGCTTCTCTCCTCGCAGGTAAGCTGGGCTGCACAGCCCCTGGCCCTGTGTTCTATTCCCACCCGTTCCACCTTAACTTGCCTCCCAGCCTTGGCTGCATGGTCGGGTGATGGTAGGCAGCACCTATTAGAGGTGTTTTACTGGAGATTGCCAGTAAAGGGTAGGCGGCACAGGTTTGATGAGCCTGTTTTTGGGAGGCCCCGTCCGCTTTAGCCCTCCCTCACATGTCCCAAATGTGATTAAGGGCTGCTACTTCCCCCTTCTCCCGTTTGCCCTGTTCGTCGGGGGGGGGGGGGGGGGGGGGGGGGGGGGTCAGTGTCCGTGTGTGTGTGTGAGTGATTGTTTTGCTCTGTAAACTTGGTATGCATTGTGACACTGTAGGATCGCGCTGGCAGTGTGCTAAGCGTTTCCCCCTCTCCTCCTGTGTGAGTGATTGCTTTACGCTGCAAACTCGGTATGTGTTGTGACAGTGTATGATCACGCTGGCAGTGTGCTCAGCGTTTTCCCATTCTCATCCTGTGTGAGTGATTGCTTTACTATGTAAACTCTGTATGCTTTGTGACATGGTATGATTACGCTGGCTTAGCGTTTTCCCTTCTCCTCCTGTGTGCTCGTTTGAATGGCCCCCGCGCGCTCTCGGTGGCGTCCGCGGGGCAGTGTCGTCACACGGGGCTGGCTGCACGCTGATTGGTTAAGGGGTAGCCTGTCTTCGGCCTGTCCCCGCGTTCCTGGAGGGGGCGTGGCCTAGCGCTCGGCGCGTTCTAACAGTGGCCCGCCCCTCCTGAACCTCTCAGCGCCATCTTGTCCCTGCGGTCTGGTAGAGTGTAAGCTTTTCGGCGTCCATGAGTTCCCTCATCGGGCCTGTTTTTGATCTGTTTTTCATATATTGTGTATATTATTATGATTGAGTGTCTTTCAGCCGGGACAAACTAATTAGAGGTTTCTTTCGGTCCTGTGCCCTATATTAGTACCATGCACCCAGCAGGCGCTTGCGCGGCACTCGGGGCTGCATTTATATGGGTCTGCACCCAACGTGTCTTCCCCCACACCCCCTCGCTTGATTATGACTCACAGTGAGATTAACACTAGTGGGGAGTCTCAACCTGATGTTTCTACCAGGCTGGCCAACATTGAGAGACTGATTACTAGCTCTGCGGCCCGTAAGGCTCCAGCTAAAAGACGGCGCTTCCCATGGAGCAGGATGATTTCCTTGATTTGTCTGTCTATACCCCTCTAGAGGAAGGGGAGTTATTCTCAGATTCAGATGTTTCTGATGATCAGCATTACCTTGGCACTGATGCCGGCTCAGAGCATTGGGATGCTGATGACACTCATAGACTTTTGACTCAAATTTTTGAAGTACTATCCATTTCCCTTTCTGCAGGGGCACCTAAGCAGCAGGGGGAATTGTTTGGTACCGCAAAACCACGTTTGGAATTTCCAGAACTGACGCATTTTAATAATCTGGTTTCCAAGGAATGGGAGCAGCCTAGCCGGCTCCCCGGTATCCCTAAGGGGTGGGATAAGAGGTATCCTTTCCCCTCGGATGTGGTCAAATGTTGGTCATCTCCCCCAGAGGTGGATGCCCCTGTGTTGGGGTTGGCCAACACTTTTGTGGTGCATTCCCCGGATTCTACTACCTTGAAGGATGGTGAGGACCGGCGCATTGACCAGCTGGCTTCCCACGCCTTTGCCTGTGGGGGTTCTGCCTTGCGCCCAGTTTGTGCTTCCGCTATTACGGCCGCGGCTATTAGGACTTTGATCAAGGGTCTTCTGGACGGTTCCCATGAGGATCCTTCTACTAATGATTTTAGAGCCTTGTCACGATGTGAGATGTTCGTCACCTATGTTCTTTCTACCTTAGATGACAACATTCGGCTCTGGTTGTCTCTATCCGCCGCTCAGTTTGGCTGCGCCAGTGGGCAGCTGACAATGCTGCTAAGAAGGCGCTCACAGGGCTCCCCTTTAAGGGGCTGCACCTTTTTGGTGTTGGTTTGGACCTTTTTGCAAAGGGAGATAAGTTGCCCCAACGCAAAAAGCAGGCTCGACCATTTCGGGGCTCTGGGTCCTTCATTCCCTCCTTTCCCTGAGCCATGCCCGACCCGGATCCTCCTGGGGCTCCAAACCCAAATCTGCTGCCAAGGCCACTCAGCCATGAAGGGTGCCCCCTCACCCTTGCGGGTGGGGGGACTGCTGCGGCTCTTCGCTCGGGTCTGGGCTCAACAAGTCTCAGACAATTGGATTTTGGAGGTTGTCTCCTCCGGATACAAGCTGGAGTTCGCGGACTGGCCCCCTCCAAAACTCCTCGGGTCCAGGGTTCCTGCGGACCCTTGGGCAGCTGAGGGTTTTTTTCTGGCGGTACAAAACCTCTTGGCCATGGGAGACGGTTGAGAGGTCCCTCCCGGGAGGAAGAGGTCAGAGCTGCTATTCCAATATCTTTACAGTGCCCAAAAAGGATGGTTCCATCAGACCCATCCTGGACCTAAAGCTTCTCAACAGGTCATCAGGACCAGACGTTATCGCAATCAAAACTCTGCGCTCCGCTATCAGCTTCCTGCGCCCGGGGGACTTCAGGACTTCAATAGACATCAAGGATGCTTTCCTTCATGTGCCGGTCTTCCCAGGGCACCAGCGGTTCCTCAGGTTCACAGTGGAGGAACAATGCTACCAATTTGTGGCACTTCCCTTGTTCACCAAGGTGCTGGTTGGGCATGATGGCCCTTCTCAGAGCCCGGGGAATTTGCATTCTTCCTTATCTGGATGACCGTCTCATTACGTCCTTTTCACTCCAGCAGGCCAGTATTTTCCTTCCTCAGCAGAAGGTGGACTCTTTTCAAGCTCTGGTTCATTTCTTGCTGTCCAGCCCTCATCCCTCCATCCGGTAAGGGATGCAATTGGTGTGACAGATGGTGGCCTGCTTCAAGGCTGTCCCTTATGCTCTATTTCACATGAGATCTTCAGCTCCATCTTCTGTCAGTCTGGGACAAGTGTCCTCTGTCTCTGGATCAGGCCTTTGCTCTATCTCCTCTGGTCCGGCGGTCCCTCCTGTGGTGGCTGGACTCAAGGAATTTTCTGGGGGGCAGGTCATTTCTGACACCATAGCCTCGATTCAGAGACACATTCGTCTGGACTTCCGTAGCTGTCTGTGAAAGTTTTGGTGGGTGTTTGTCATTTTTTTTGCTTTTTTTCGTCCATTTTCTACTCGTACGAACGATGATCGGAAGCAAATCGGACCATTTTCCAAACAAAATCGGAAATTTTCCGTTGATTCAGAGAGCTGATTTCCGACGGATCACCATCCTATAAATCCGTTTCATTTCCGATCCACTTACGAGACCTTTGAGGGCTCGGATTGCTATTGTTGAACATGTTTTGCGGCTATGTGGAGGAGTCTGCGCGCCTTTAGCACCAAGGCATTGCATGTATCAGCATGGCCGAGGCCATAAATTGTATAGCAATGCATACCTAAATCAATACATTTCATGTATGCCTTATAGAAGCATTTTAATGCTGACCTTAATTAGTCCTTAGCATGTAAACATTTATTTTTCCACACATCCATATAATAGCTAAATTTTTTTAGACTTATGTCCTTTGTGAATTATATTTGGATTGTTGAACTTGAATCTTAATTTGTGGTAGGAGTTCTTGTTTTAGTTGGTTACCTTTGCTTTGTGTAATTATTTTATATTTGGTTGCAGGAACTGCAAGATGTGCCACTCGCCCTTGCTCCTGATGCCCGTTCTTTGCCTGCAGAATGCGGGCCAGGGGTTCTCTAATGGGGCTCTATGCAAAACCCGGGCCGTGGTGGCAAGGGCCCTCTGGCTTTTGAAGTCCAGATTTAGGTGTTTGGACCATACGGGGGGGGGGGGGCACTGCAGCATGACCCCAACAAGGTTATACCAATATTTTAATTTACGTTTTTTAACAGGGACCACACGTGCCAGAGTGGCACAACTGAGTGTCAGGGTCCTTCAGTTGGTGGGCGAGATGCAGGAGCTGCGCAACTCGTTGGGGAGCACAGATGAAGAATAATGTTCTGTGGCCTGCCATTGCTATGTATTTTGTTTTTTATAGTTGTAAAAATGTAAAATTTTCAAAATTTTGATACATTTTATATTTTATGATGGCATCCCAAAAAAATGTTAGTGTCATTTCATTTACAAAATACATTAACACAAAACGAATGGGCCCAGAAATATTTAAAGATGAATATTCACATGACCGAGAAGTGGTTTGGGTGAGCTTTAAGGTTCCAAAAGGGAAGATGGAGGATAATGCTAAGTGGTTTGGGTGAGCTTTAAGGGGCCAAAAGGGAAGATGGAGGATAGTGCTAAGTGATTTAGCTAAACATTGTAGTAGAAGTGAGGGTGGCAAATATGTATGCGAGCACTTTAATGAGTTAAGTTTGTAGTGCGCAGGCGCAAGATCGTAAGGATTTCCGTCTGGACGATTATTTTTTGTAAAATGGAAACAGAATCTATCGGGAAACGTAAAGGATTCGTTGGAGGATACGATGGGAAAAGGGCAAAAACAAAAGCCTACGTTGTAACATGTGGAAATGAAACGGAAAAGTCTGGATGGAAAATGACATCCGCGTAATTCGTAATCTGCCTTACGAACGGACGGAAACTTTACAGAAGGTTTTCAATGCATGCATAGAATCGCTCGTACGCTCATATGAGAACGGAAACATTTCACAGATCGGAACCAAAACGGAAGTTTTTTGTGTCTCTCTGAATCGAGGCTCATGTTGGGAGACGGTCACTACAGATGCCAGTCTGTCAGGTTGGGGGGGCTACTGGAGAGCCCTCCAATTCCAGGGGCTGTGGGGCCCTCAGGAGGCCCACTCCCCTATCAATGTTCTGGAGCTGTGGGTGGTTTGGTTGGTGCTGGCGCAGCTGACGCCTCACCTCCAGGGCCTGCCGGTTCAGGTTCGCTCCGACAACCGGACTGCGGTCGCCTACATCAATCATCAGGGAGGGACTCGGAGCAAGAATGCCCTCCGGGAGGTGTCGTTGATCTCGTCTTGGGCCGAGGACAATGTCCCGTGCATCTCTGCGGTTACATTCCGGGAGTGGAGAATCTGGAAGCGGATTCCCTGAGCAGGGGGCCTCTCGCCGGGGAGAATGGTCCCTCAACAGCGAGGTCTTCCTATCCCTTTGTCACAGGTGGGGGATGCCGGACGTGGATCTGTTTGCTTCTCGCCACAATCACAAGCCTCCAGCATTTGTCTCACTGTCCCAGGATCCTCTGGCTCTGGCAGGGGTTCGGTCTTCTGTACCTCTTCCCTCAGTTTCCCCTTCTGGGCAAGGTTCTGCGCAAGCTGATTCAGGAAAGAGTGCCAGCTGTTCTGGTGGCCCCCAGGTGGCCAAGACAGGTGTGGTTCACAGACGTCGTGCAGCTGGCGGTCGATCAGTATCCTCTGCTCCGGTTCCGGATCTTCTCACTCAAGGACGGCTCTGTTATCCCAATTTACAAACGCTGGCTTTGACGGCCTGGCTGCTGAAACCTCCATCCTAAGGGAAAGAGGTCTGTCTGATTCGGTTGTTCAGATCTGGTAAAGGCTAGGAAGAAATCCTCTTCTACCATCTATTCCAGGACCTGGCGGACCTACATTGACTGGTGTGAGGCTAGGGCTTTTCCCTGTCGGGTGTTCTTCATCTCTCGGATACTGGAGTTCCTTCAACATGGCCTGGATTTGGGTTTTCAGCTTAGCACTCTGAAGGGGCATGTTTCTGCTTTGGCTGTTTTCTTCCAGATGTCTTTTGCTCTTCATCCTTTGGTCAAGACTTTCTTCCAGGGGGTCACTCATGTGCGCCCTTCCCGCAAACCCATGTTACCGGTTTGGGATTTGAATTTGGTATTGTCTGCCCTTCTGGGTCCTCCATTTGAGCCTGTGCATGAGGCTGCACTGTCTATTCTCACCTTGAAAGTTGCCTTCTTGGTGGCTATCACTTCTGTCCGACATGTTTCTGAGTTGGCGACTCTGTCTATTCAGGCCTCCTGCTTTGAGAGACACCAGGCCTTGCATTCTCTGGACGTTGTCAGGAACTTGAAATACTACCTGGTGGCTACAGAGCCTTTCAGGAAGACGCCTTGTTTTGTGGTACCATCGGGTCCCAAGAAGGGTTTGGCTCCTGTCAAGTCTACTAAATGGATTCGTCAGGCCATTATTAGGGCCTATTCTGCTAAAGGGAGGGATCCTCCTTTTCGAGTCACTGCTCATTCTACCCGTGCTGTTGGGGCTTCCTGGGCCTTTCAGCACCAGGCTTCTGTTGAACAAGTTTGTAAGGCTGCTACTTGGTCTTCTATTCATACCTTTTCCAAGTTTTACAAGGTTGATGTTCGGGCCTCAGCGGATGCTGTTTTTGGCCGCAAGGTTCTGCAGGCGGCAGTGGTTTGAGCTGCGCATTGTTGCCTTTTTGGGATCCCCACCCGTTTATGGACATTGCTATTGTATGTCCCAGACGTAATGAATCATTACTGGAGCAGGGTGTGCTGCATACTTGGAATAATACCATTCTGTGAATACTCACCTTGTAGAATGGGTATTATAAGTATGCAGCACGCCCTGCTCCATCCCACCCTGAGTTTTTGTTCTTGGATCCTCTATATGGTGAATGTTTCCTGGTTAATATTGTTAATCTTGTTATTGGCTTCTCCTGGTTCCCTTATTGCTTTTTTATACTGGGGAATTTAGTGGGAGGTCCCGGGTATATAGGGACCGGGAGGGGCCTCTTTTTTGCCGTCTCTGCAAAAAAGAGTCTTGTGGACTATATCCCAGACGTAATGAATCATTACTGGAGCAGGGCGTGCTGCATACTTATAATATCCATTCTACAGGTGAGTATTCACAGAATGGTATTTTTGCCAACTAGTCAGGATGAGGCAGACAGGTCATCACTTGGCAGAAACCTTCGCCGTGGCAGTTTGAGTGGGCGGTTTAGTGAGCCCCAATGTATGGCTTTGGCTACTGGTGTCTCCAACCATTTCCAGGAATTATATGGCAGCAGATCCAAAGCAACCAGCAAGAACAGAAAAATGGAAATTTGGGAGGAGATCACCAGACAGGTGAATTGCTCTGGCGCGGAGTGTAAAGATGTTGAGCAACTGCAAAGAAAATCTTCTGACTTGAAGTATGCCGTTCGTCAGAAGATTAATAAGCGCAAGTTGCTTGGGTAAAGATGGTTGTTTGGGTTGACCAGGTTGATGTGGTGCATGACCTTCTAATTTTTTTTATATTGTTTAAGGTTGAAAACAGGAGGTGGATGCCCAGCAAAACTCCTATTCACTGCTGCCGAGGAAATGGTGTTAGGTTTAATACACCCATCAACACTTTAGGGCGTTGCAGGGAGGATGGACTCCTCCCTGCATTAATATTAAGCCAGGTGGTTAGTATTTCAACTAATGGATGATCTTTTTTGTGCCAAAATAAAATGTTTCAGACCACAAGGTATGTGTGTGTGTTAATCTTAGGTTACAATGTAATTTCAGCACAACCAACAGTTCCACTGATTGGCCAACAGTTGGAGGTTTGGGTGCCACTTCTTCAGAACAGCCGTTAGCAAGGAGTGCTTTTACTGAACAATTACATCTGGTAAGTGTAATGTTCCCTACCTGATGATGCATGTGATGCAAGATGACTATTTCCCACAGGATATTTGGAAAACACTAGCTAAATACTGTAATTTCTGTCCCTACAGACACCACCCATTATGGCAGACATCCATGAGATTGAGGAGGATGCCAACATGTCGCTACCACCCCAACATGAAACACAGCAACAGCAGCTGCCACTGCTCCAGCCTCCCACAATCCTCTTCAGCAGACTCACGACCTCTGCTGGCACAGCCCCAACAACAGCACCAGCATGGCCAGCAGATGCCTAACCAACAAACAGGTACATGGCCAAGCTCTACTGCAGAGGATTTGGGCTTACCATCTGGAAATGTCACTAGCCCTGGCCCAGCAGCAGCTGCATGCCTCCAAACCCGGGTAAGAGGACGACGGACTCAAGTTAATAATACTCTGCAAGCCCTGCTGGAGGAAAGCCGGACCAGCAATAGAGAGAGGGAGGAGCAGTAGCAGATGCTAAATTCTACCCTTGCCCAAATGTTGGCCATTCAACAGGCCGCACAACAACCATACTTTGTGCAGCCACCATACCATTAAATTGCTTAGTAAAATTTTGATTTGTTATGTAAGGCCAATTGATCATGAGTGGCAATCATGTCCATTTCGCATAAAATATTATTTAACACTTAACAAACTTTTCTTTTTGCAAAATCCAAAAAATAAAAAATAAAATGATTTATCATAAACTAAGTTGTTGTTACCAAATTTTACTTTGGCAAGGAAAAGAACAGATAAGTAACATAAAGTAACACATATTGCTAACAAACACATAACATAAATTTGACCTGAAATAAGTGTAAATCAGGTGCTCCCTAACAGACTGAGCAGAGGAGCTCTGGGTGCCAACATAAAGCTCTTCTGGTATGTCCAGAAGTGCTGGAGAGGGAGATACATCAATATATTGGAGCACCTTCTTCATGATGGCAAAATTATGGAGAATCATAGGCACAGATAATTTTAATAACTTTGGCAGGTTTGTACTGCAGAGCCCCCCCTGTATGGTCGAGACAGCGGAAACGACTCTTCAGCAAGCCAAATGCCCTTTCAATTTCAGCCCGGATCTTCCGATGGGCCCGATTTATATAATTTTTGTGGCTGCGTCTGAGGGCGAAGGATGGGGGTCATTAGCCACGGGAGAAGGGGGGTATTCTGAATCGCCTATAAAAAAACAAAAACAAAAAAAAAATACTCTCAATATCATAATTACATTGTATATCATTTAGTCAGAATGGAAGACCATCATATGTTGAGGCAAGGGACTCCTAAATTTATAGTAGTTACACATTGAAAACCCAAGTAACCTATTAATAAACACTTACCCAATAGCCAACCACCAGACAAGTTGTCAGACTCAAAACGCCCATAAAGACTGGAATTCCTAAGAATATAGGCATCGTGGGTAGAACCAGGAAACCCATCCATGATGCTGAGAAAGCGAAGGTCTGGACCAACCACACACTGGACGTTTATGGAATGAAACATCTTTCTGTTCCTGTAATTGCAAAAGAAAAGAAAAATTTCAAAAAAATATATGGTATATTTTAATTTTTTAATTGTTAAGGAGTCCTTATTAGTTAATCTAGCTAATCTAGTTAATCTAGCTATAGATTTAGGTCAACATTAACATATACAATGCAAGGCTACATTAGGTTACTTATATGGAAGGATGGGCAGAAAAGTCACATACCTGTATATATGTTCATCCGCTGCTGGAGGCACCAGCGTTACGTGCATATAGTTGATCGCACCCATGACGTTAGGCATATCGGCCTAACTAACCACATTCCAGGCTACCACGTTATCAGGGAAACAAATGTATATATGAAAGATGGTAGCCATGCCATCCAGAAACTTGTTTAGTGTGCGGCTCAGCGTAGGCTGGGACATGCCCACGGAGAGAGCACCCAGCCGTTGGAACAAGCCGTTCGCTAAAAATTGAAGGCAGCCAACCAATTTGGTCATGCCTGCAATTGCATGCCTCTTCTTTGTGGTGGGGACCAACCATGGCCGCTATACAGTTTCTCGAGGGAAACACAGTTCAGTCGGGTGAGCTAGAATAGCTTAACGTCATGTGTGCAAGCAATATCCAAACGTGCGCGATGCAACCTGAAATCTGACATGCAGATGCATAGTGTGTCGCGTCGCTGCAGGCGCTCATATTCCTCCACATAATCCGCCTCCATCACACTGCAACTCACACAACGACAGCAAACTTTTACCAGGAAATACACCCCGTAAGTTTAGCAGAAACTCCCTTGTTTAATTGGCCCTGTTCGAATACAATCAAGGCTCGGAATCATGCGCAAGCCCATACCAATAACGTAACATTCCAGAGAAAGCTAACTATTTACGCGAAATATACTATCATCGAATTTGCTTATTCGCGTTAACGTAAATGCACATACGCATGAAAAAAGACACAAAAATCCTGTTAATGGCTGCAAAAACTCACAAAAAATGCACAAACACATGTGAAAGTGAATGATAAGGAGGCTGTGAATCAAGGCTAAAGTGTGCACCTTGCCATTTTTTAACGAAAACAACCCTTTACATAAACCATATATTCCTTGAAAGTACACATGTTAAGCTTTCTAAGCGTACCCAGCTTGTTGTAGTGGGCTCATCTTTCTGGAAGTAATCCCTTAGTTCCCTTAGAATTCTTAGGTTGTACAGGGTTTCCCTAAAAAAAATGTATAAAAAAGCAGAATAAAAAACATGTTTTCCTAAAATATCAGTATGCAAACAAGAAAAAACAAGCTAAATCTGAAAGCACAAGGTCCCCTGAGCAGAACAATACCCAACATGCATAGGTACTATTAACCCTTTTAATTGCCAGCCTACTTGAAGTTTTGTCACCCTCTGTTGACAGGTCATTTTTCCCCATTTTGCGCCATGTTTAACCATGATTTTTGCCGGAATTTCCAGGAAAATTATATATATTTTTTTTGCAGCAGCAGAGTTTAGGCTTTAACATGAAATGTCTTGTTTGTAATTTTTCTACTGCTTTTTAAAATATTCTTGCGTAAATAAATATATTTTTAGACAATTGTCTCCTTTATTTTAAATAAAACATTTGTTTTAGTGTAATCAAATTGTATTAGTTTTCAAGAACAGAAGAGACAGGAAAATAAAACAAACAACAGTAATTGCGGGTGTTGAGGGTTTACAGAGGGAAGGGCAGGGGAGGGGATGCAGCAAGATTAATTCACAACAATATATCTAACATCCATTAGATATCTCATCATACATGGTAGACAGCTTCCCTGTATTGTCAGCAGTTCTCATAGTGAGGGAGCATACAGTCACACTTTGTACCCGTGAACCGTGTTGCTCTTGTCGGATCTCAATGGAGAGCTTTAAAGATAGTTTCTACATGTGTATAGATCTTGCTAAAAACTGCTTAGATATTAAAGATGGCGACCTAATTCCTATCTTGCCTCTACTTATAGGGTCGGTAAGGTGTTAGCGAGGTAGAGAAGGGATACGCTGCCTAGGGGAGAAAGAGATTTTTAAAATCATCTAGTGTGTTGATGGCTGATTGTGGGACTTCAGCAGATGGGGTGAGGGGGTGCCCTTGGTACAAGCTCTGAGTCCATAGCTCAGCGCCACTGTCCGTCCCATGTGTTCTGCGTATTTCAGGGTAACTATGTTCTGAAAGGGCGTGTCAAGGTGGTGAATGAGCGTAGCTCGAAGGCTTACCCATTGGGTTGTATCAAGGCAGGGAGGTGAGAGTCTCAGAAGTTCAACCAACTGGACCAAGTCGTTAAAAATACCTGTTTGTGGCTTCGGTGTCATTCGCAACCAAGCTTTCCATATAGCGAATCGATTCTTGTTCCTGTACCCACTCTATCAGTGAGGGGGAGGCCTGTTATTTCCAGTATCTTGGGATGTTAGCCCTCATGGCTGCTAGAAAATGTCACAGAATATCTTTTTTAGAACTAGTTATGGAATTCTGAAAAAGGGATAAGCGTGCCACCTGGGGTGTGTTGGTTACTTTATTCCCTGAGACCTGCTCATAAATGGAGATGATTTGGTCCCAGAGAGCTTTAATGGATGGACAATTCCACCAGATGTGGGTCATGTTGCCCACCTCTTTCTGACATCTCCAACATGTGTCAGTGTAGGGCTCAGTAAAATGGTGGCTGTCTACTGGGCACCTGTACCAACGAGCCAGGATCTTATAGTTCCGCTCTTGTACAGAATTAGCTACCGATAAGCCGTGAGTACAGGCAAATATTTTGTTTAAGTCGGCCTCTGAGAGATTAATTCCTAACTCCTTCTCCCATCTTTCGATAAACTTAGGAGATCCCAGGTAGTTTATTTTGATAAGGAGTGCATAAAGAGATGCTATCACATGCGTGGGAGGGGCGTCTTGTGCAATTAAGGATTCTAGTTCCGTTTATGGATTTCGGGCTGTCTCTGCTATATTGTTAACAACGAAAAATGCATGGAGCTGTCTATGTAGTATCCATGAGATGTGCTTGCCCCCCCGCTCTTATCTTCAGGTCCTCTAATGAAGGGATTTCCCCGTTTTGTAGTACCTGGCCTATGGTGGTATTGGCAGAGGCTTCCCAAATGAGAAAATTCTTTGAAACTAACCCGGGTTCAAAGGCCGGGTTATCAAATATCGGTGTCAGTGGGCCGGGTCTGTGCACTAGTTTACATTTGTTTTGAAGGGGGTCCCAAATTTCCAGGAAATGCTGCATTAGAAAGGGAGTGGATTCCCTTTGTGATTTAGACAATGAGGCAGCCCATGCAATGGAGGTGGGACTAAATGGGGAGAGCGATTTCTCAAGCTGCACCCATAGTTTGTCCTCGCTTCTACATGACCAGTCCACCACTCTCTGAAGGATTGCGGCCATGTGATAGGCCTTTATGTCCAGGAGGCCAACACCTCCCTGCCTTTACTCCTGGAAAGTCTAGCGACCCCCCCCCCCCCAAACGAATTTTGAGAAAGCTGATCTCAGCCTACTAAAGAAGCTACTGGGGAGTCTTATGGGGGCTGCCTGGAAAACATAAAGCAACTTCGGAAGTATGTCCGTTTTCAAACTATTGACCCTACCGAACCAGGAGATTGTTTTTTTCGTATATGAATTCAGTTCCATTGCTATTTTGGTCAGGAGGGGGGAATAGTTCAACTCGTATATTTTGGAGAGATTTGCTGGGATTTGTATGCCCATGTACTTGATGGCTTGGGGTTTCCATTTGAAAGGATAATTGGTCTCTAATTGGTGCACTTCCTGGCTTGAAAGTGAGAGGTTGAGAGCCTCGGATTTAGAATAATTGATTTTAAATTGCTCACGGCACTGAAGCGCTCAAAGTCCCTCATAACAGCTGGAAAGGTAATGTGGGGTGACGTTAGGTGGAGCATTAAATCGTCTGCAAACAGGGAGGTTTTGTAGTGATGGTCAGCTATTTGTATACCTTTGATATCAGGGTTATCCCGGATGGCAATGGCTAAGTGCTCCATAGTCAGAACATAAAGAAGGGGGGACAGAGGGCACCACTGTCTCATTCCATTACTTATAGGAAATGGGGTTGAGAGGAGTCCATTGGCCCTGACTCTGGCTGTGGGGTTGGTATACAAGGCGAGGATCTTGGCGAGGAGGCCAGGGCCAACACCAACTTGCCTCAGCTAAGCTGTCATAAAGGCCCAGTTCACTCTGTCGAACGCCCTCTCTGCGTCACATGAGAGGAGGCAGGCGGGTGTCTTGGTCGTGGACACATATGATATTTTGTGAATAGTTTATTGGTGTTGTCCCTGGCCTCCCTCCCCGGAACGAACCCCACTTGATCTAAGTGAATCAGGCCGGGAAGCAGAGGCTGTAGCCTTAGGGAAATAACCTTGGCAAAAAGCTTAATGTCGATATTGATAAGCGAAATTGGCCCATAATTGCTGCAGGAGGTGACGTCTTTCCCTGGCTTGGGGGATAGCCTCCAGAGATTGCTTGGGGAAGGGGTAGTTTTCGCCAATAGAATTAAAAACCCTTGTCAATAGGGGAACCAGCTGGGCCCCAAAATGTTTGTAGAATTTAGGAGAGTATCCATCCGGCCCTGGACACTTGCCAGCCGGCGATTCCTTGATTACCCGAACCACTTCCTGTTCTGAAAAGGGCAATTCTAGGGGCTCCGCCTCCTCTGGGGGAATGAGGGGAGTGGGGTATTTTCTATGTATTCATTTATCATTTCTAGGGTCGCCCTGTGATCCGGAGCGGTGCCTGCGGGGTTATGGATGTTGTATAATGAGTTGTAGAATTCCTTAAAGGTGTCTGCTATGCTGGAGGGGGTTTGTGCCGCAGTTCCAACCTGCTTTTTAAGGGTAGGTATGTATGTTGCTGTTGCTCTAGGGCTCTAGCCAACAGGCGTCCGCATTTATTCGCCATACCATAAAGCTGTGCTTTACCTTTATCTCTGTAGCTGAGGTAGGATTGGTTATATAAGTTCTGAAGTTTTTCCCGCGCCTCCTGGAGCTCTAATAGTTTAAGATTGGTAGGTTTGATTTTGTGCTCTCTCTAGCGTGTAAATCTTGTTGCGGGATTGAGTTATAAGCGAGGCTCTTTCCCTTTTAAGCCTAGACCCCTGTTTGATGAACTCTCCTCTAACGACACATTTCAGGGCCTCCCATTGGTATGGTAGTGGGGTGGGGTCTGCTTTGTGATCCTCAAGGAAGAGCTTAATAACATTCTCCACTGCCGAGGAGCAGACTGCAACGCCAAGCAAGTTATCATTGAGTTTCCATGACCAACATGGAGAGATAAGGCCCGGGAGACAAATTGAGACAAAAATCCGGGCATGATCCGACCACAATATGGGTCCTATCCATGCTTTAGGTTCCCAGTCCAAGGCATGGTGGCTAAGCAGTAAATAATCGATTCTACTGTATGACTTGGCTGCATGGGAGAAAAAAGAGTAGTCCCTCTTTGAGCCGTTGAGCAATCTCCAGGTATCGACCAGGTGGAGATTTATCAACTCCTTTCTCAATTTATTAATCTTGCTCAGCGATACAGCCGCCCTCCCAGAAGATGTATCGATCAGAGGGTTAAGAGGTACATTCAGATCCCCTCCCGTGATGATCACCCCCTCTGCAAATTCTCCCAGAAGCCTAAGTACTCTGACAGAGAAATCAACCTGGTCAGTGTTAGGGGCATACATATTCGCTATAGTGTATGTTTTACTAAATAGCTTTACTTTAATAAATAGAAATCTGCCTTGTGGTTCGATTTTCGTATCTATTATCTCGTGCGGGAGTGATTTGTGGAATGCTATTGAGACCCCTTTAGTTTTCCCCTCCGGGTTGCCATGATCCAAAGTGCCTGTCTCGAATATTGGGGATGTGGTCTGTTTTATAGTGTGTCTCCTGAAGTAGGGCAATTTTTACTTTCTGTTCGTGAAGATCGTAGAGGATTTTTGTTCACTTCTCAGAAGTGTTGAAGCCTTTAACATTGAAAGAGCAAATCAGGAGTTCCGCCATTGTGAAGCGGTACCGGTCGGTGTAGATCTGTCTGCAATCCCCACGAAAAGAAAGAGAGAAAGGGGGTGGAGGGGAGGGAGCTAAACGAAAAACAGGTGGGGGGGATTAAAGGTGGAGTTGGGGGGGAAGGTGGGTACTGGAAATAGGGGAGGTGTGAGGGGATGGAGGTTCTAGGGAAGGAGTGGGTTACTAAGTGTAACTCGTTACGCTCTTCGCTCTACCCGCTATGGGAGAGGGAAGGTAGGCCTACGGCGGGAGAGTGGGAAGCCGTGACCACATATGCCTTCCTTTAGGTAAATGTTTTTAACCAGCTGCAATTGCGAGGGTTCAGCCCTCCTACAGCCCAATGTGGCTCCCACCAGAGAGCAACGAGGCGGAACACCTCACCGGCCCTCCCGGATGCCCCAGAAGGGTGAACATAACGTTAATTTAAATAAAACAACATAGGGTCCCCCCTCCTGGGGGGGCGTCAGGAATGGCGCGTAGGCTGCGTTGCGCCGGTGACGCTCCCCGGCGGATCCTTCCAGAAGCTTGGCAGCTGTGGAGTGCGCTACTGGGCCCTCGGCTGCGTAGGGAGACAGCGTTGTGTGTCTCCTGGCTGATGTGTAGCGTCTGCATGTAATCCCTCACTGAATTTGGCGGTGGTCGTGAGTCCCTCTTTTTGGTTACCTTCTTAAGGAGATATGGGAAGACAATGTACTTATTTTTTGCATGTATATTCTATGTTTTTTATATGCTAATGCATGACATTGTCTTCTCTTTTTGTTTTAGACCGTGGGCTTAAGGTTGAGAGTTGTGGTTCCTCCCGGTCCCCATTATTAATAAGAGGGATCGGCTATTAGGCTTAGGCCGTTAAGTGTCTAGTAGCCTTATTGAATATTGTTACTCAGAATCACCATAATGGAGACATCAGGGGATAGTGAGCCGGGCACCCCCCTTGGGCAAGACAGGCTCTGCCCCTTGTGCAGAGGGAATCCCATGGGCGGATTCAGCATGATTTGTTCCACTTGTGGCAGAGGCATTGCTTTGGACCATGAGCGTGCGGTCGCTCCTGACCCTAGCCCGGTGTTACCCTAAGCCTCCCTGGAACCTCCGCTGCTGCAGTCAGCCCCTAGTGAAGGGGGAGCCAGCAAGGGATCACATGCTGATTTTGCGCACAGGCTGGCGAGCCCCGAGAAACAGATCTCATTGGCAGCCCCTAAAAAGGACTCGAGTAAGAAGCGGCATCTGGAGCCGATTTACTCGGATGATGATTTCTATGATTTCTTGGGATCTGCGGAGGAAGGTGAGTTGCCAGATGACTCACTCTCAGCGGCGGAGCTGCTTTCCGCCAGAGACGACAGCATCTGGTTCCTCCTTCTGATGAGGACTCATGCCTCCCGGATGATACGGAAAGTTTGCTCTCTTCCGTGTTTAATACCTTGCACATTGTTCCTCCCAGAATGGGGAAAAAGGGTGATTAATTTCGGCCTGAGAGGCAACGGCGGGTCTTTCCTGAGCAGCCTCTTTTTTCTACCATGATCCTTAAGGAGTGGGAAAGGCCCAGCAAATTACCATCGGTCCCTAAGGGCCTGGATAGGCGATACCCTTTCCCTGGTTCGCTTATGGTCTCACCCTCCCGAGATGGATCCTCCGATGTCAGGATTGTCCAACACCACTGTTATGCCATCGCCTGACAATGCTTCCTTACGTGATCCTGCAGACAAACGCATGGATCAGTTGGTCTGCCATGCTTTCACCTTTTGCTGGTGCTTTTTTTCGGCCTGCTTATGTCTCTGCAATTGTTTCGCTAGCCAACAGGAAAAAGGTTAAACACCTTGTGGCTAAGGCTAAATCTCGCAAACGGGCGGAGGAGTATAAGGAACATTGGCTCTGTTGTTACTGCCATGGATGATGTGGTCGGCTTGGTACCAGAATTTCGGCCTTGCTTGTTGCTTTACGCCGCTTGCTCTGGTTGAAACAGTGGTCGGCCGATGCGGCTGCCAAGAAGTCCCTCACAAGTCTACCTTTTGTGGGAAGCCGGCTGTTTGGGGAGCGACTGGACCTTTTGGTCAAGGATGGTAGGCTCCCTCAGAGAAGAAAGCCTGCTCGGTCCTTTCGTATCCCCTTTTCTTATCGGTCCTTTCGGGGAGGAAGAGGATCTTCATTTCCAGCTGCCCACAGAGATACCTGGGGCAGAGGTAGGTCCCGCAGCCGGCCCAACCCCTCCTGGGGAGCTAAGCCCAAAACCCCAGCCAAGCCTACTCAGGCATGAGGGGGCGCCCTCACCCATACGGGTGGGGGGATGGCTTCTGCTGTTTGCTCAGATCTGGAGACGTCACGTCTCAGATCGGTGGATTCAGGAGGTGGTGTCCTATGGTTACAAGATAGAGCTGGCAGCCAGGCCACCCACAAAATTCCTATGTTCACAGATATCCCGAAACCCGCTAAAAGCTCAGGCATTGAGAATGGCTGTCCAACACCTCCTGCAAATAGGTGTGATTTGCCCTGTGCCCTGGCAGGAACAGGGTCATGGGTTCTACTCCAACCTGTTCACGTTTCCCAAGGACGGAACGCTGCGGCCGATCTTGGACCTGAAGGGTCTTAACAAATATGTAAGAGTCACACATTTCCGCATGGAAACATTGCGGTCGGCGGTGAGATCGCTTTGGCCCGGCGGAAGTCGGTGGCGGTGGAAATCAGGGACGCTTATCTGCACATCCCGATTTTCCAAGGATATCAGAAGTTCTTGAGGTTTGCACTGGAGGATCAACATTACCAGTTTGTAGCACTCCCATTTGGCATATCCTCAGCTCCCCGAGTGTTCACCAAGGTTCTGGCGGGCATCATGGCTATCCTGAGGAGTCAGGGTATTCGTGTGTTACCCTATCTAGACGACCTTCTGATTTCGGCCCGGTCCCTTCAGGAGGCTGAGAGCGATACCCGAACTGTACTGTCAACCCTGGAAGACTTCGGTTGGGTGATCAATTACCCCAAGTCGTTTATCACGCCTTCAACAGTGAGATCTTTCCTGGGAATGATGATAGACACCGCTCAGGTCAAGGTTTTTCTGCCATAGCAGAAGGTTTTGGGACTCCAGACGCAAGTGCAGGCCTTGCTGGCTTCTCAACAGCTGTCGGTACGTCTGGGGATGAGATTGGAGGACCTAATGGTGTTGTGCTTCGAGGCAGTGCCCTTCGCCCAATTTCACATGAGACCTCTACAGTTGAACCTGCTGACCGTCTAGAATCGGTCGCAGGAATCTCTGGAACAAGGATTTTCGCTGCCCCCCCCTGGCCAGGCAGTCCCTCTTGTGGTGGTTGGACTCTCGGAACCTGCTGGTGGGCAAGTCCTTCCTGACTCCCCATTGGGAGATAGTTACCACGGATGCCAGTCTGACAGGCTGGGGAGGCGTTTGGCAGACCCAGAAGATCCAGGGTCAGTGGGGTCCGAAGGAGAACCGGTTACCCATAAATCTCTTGGAGCTGAGAGAAATCCAGTTGGTTGTTCTACGCCTGACTCCCCATTTAAAATGCCATGCTATCCAGGTCCGTTCAGACAATCAGACAGCTGTGGCCTACATCAACCACCAGGGCTGGGCTCGGAGCTCCCTCCGAAGAGATCCCTCAAGGAGGTGAGCCGGATTCTGACTTGGGCAGAGGAGAATGTTCGCTGCATCACGGCAGTTTACATCCCCGGGGTGGAAAACCAGGAGGCAGACTCCCTGAGCAGAAGTTCCTTGCGCCTGGGGGAATGGTCCCTCAGCAGCGAGCGAGACTTTTCAGGCTCTGTGCCTCTGCTGTGGTCAACCAGACGTGGATCTGTTTGCATCCAAACACAATCACAAGCTTCCAAGGTTCGTCTCTCTCTCAAGAGATCCTCTGGCCATAGCAACAGACGCTCTGGAGATCCCTTGGACGGAGTTCAAATTTCTGTATGCATTCCCTCCGTTTCCGCTCCTGGGCAGAGTGCTGCGCTATATATAACCCAGGAGGGGGTGCCAGCCATCATGGTGGCTCCTCCCTGGCCAAGAAGGAGTCGGTTTCAGACATAGTTCAGATGTCAATAGATCACTACATCATGCCTGACGACCCAGGGCATCTCACACAGGGGTCGCTGCGGCACCCAAATTTACGGATGCTGGCTTTGATGGCCTGGCTATTGAAACCTCAATCCTGACGGAGAAGGGGTTATCCACCACGGTTATTCACACAATGATTCAGGCACGGAAGAAGTCTTCTTCCATGATCTGCTACAGAGTTTGGCGGGCCTATATCGTTTGGTGCGAGGCCAAAAGCCTTCCTTGCCGGAAATTTTCTATTTCTAGAATTCTGGAGTTTCTACAACACTGTTTAGACTTGGGCCTGCAGCTGAGCACCCTCAAGGGTCAGGTCTCTGCCTTAGCCATTTTTTTTTCCAGAGGTCCATTGTCAATGTTAGATTGATCAAGACTTTTTTCCAGGGAGTCACCCATGTCCGGCCACCGCGTAAATCAGTCTTACCGGAGTGGGACTTGAATCTAGTGCTGTCTGCTCTCCAGGGTCCTCCCTTTGAGCCATTAAATGATGCTGCATTGTCTATGCTGACTCTCAAAGTGGTCTTTCTGGTGGCGATCACCTCGGTGCGTCGCGTATCAGAGCTGGCCTTGCTTTGTATGAAACCACCCTACTTTGAGTTGCACAGGGATAAGGTGGTTTTTTGCTTTAAACCTGATTTTTTGCCTAAAGTCGTTTCTTCTTTTCACCTTAATGAAGAAGTTGTCTTACCTTCCTTGTGTCCAGCACCGGCTAATTCCAAAGAACGGACCCTCCATGCTTTAGATGTGGTCAGAGCCATAAGGTATTACCTGGCTGCGACTGAATCCTTCAGAAAATCGGATTTGCTTTTTGTCTTAACAGAGAGTTCTAGGAAGGGATTGCCACCAGCCAAATCCACTCTCAGTAAGTGGATTAGACAGGCGGTGGTACAAGCATATTCTGCCAGGGGGAAGGAACCCCCCTTTCGGATCACAGCTCATTCTACTAGGGCTATTGGTGCATCTTGGGCTTTTCAGCATCAGGCATCGGTGGAACAGGTTTGTAAGGTCGCCACTTGGTCTTCTGTTCATACTTTTACAAAGTTTTACAAGGTGGATGTCAGGGCCTCAGCTGACACTGTTTTTGGCCGAAAGGTGCTTCAGGGGGTAGTGAAATGAACTACATGCTGTTCCACACTGGGGATCCCGCCCATATGGACACTGCTTTTGGATGTCCCATCTGTAAGTACTTCTGGACGGCCTGAAATCGATGGAGGAGAAAAATACAATTCTGTGAAACTCACCTGTAGAATTGTTTTTGTATCCATCCATTCCAGGCTGTTCACCCCGCCCTTGTGTTCATTATGTCCTGCATGCCTGTTATGGTGATGAACCATTTTTGCTCATAGGACACTAATTATATAAGTTTTCTAGTTTTTGGATTTGAGAGAGAGTACAAGCAGAGGCTGTGTGAGGTAACATGGTCTCCTATTTTTTGTTTGGGCCTCCCGGCCTGCCCTTTTTGTTGAGTACTGCTTTTAAACCACTGGGGACTGATAGACGGGCAGCTGCCTTTATAGAGGGCCGGGAGGAACTACATCTTTTGAATTTGCAGTCAGTGCCCCCTAGGGGCGAACACCCCATCTGTAAGTACTCCTGGACGGCCTGGAATGGATGGTCACAAAATCAATTCTACAGGTGAGTTTCACAGAATTGTATTTTTCCTTTCCTCTCCCTAACTGCTTTAATGGTGCTTATGGCACACCCTCTGATACCTGATTTGAAAGCGTCCCATCATACCCCAGCAGAGATTTCATCTGCGTTACACTTCCAAAAGGTCTCAGCAGAGGCAGACAGGTTATCTTAAACTTCAGGGGTCTCCAACCACAAGGGGTTTAGGGTTGAACCCACCCGACTTCCTCTTGCTTGTGATAACCCGACCACTGTTAATAAGGATGAGATCCGAGATACCTCTGGGAAGATAACTGCAAGTCAATACCTTGGCTAGAAGATCGGGTGATGAAAACGCGAGGTTAATCCTGGACAGGGATCTATGTGTTGCAGAGTGGCAGGGAGTATGTTCTGTCATTTGGGTGTTTGGGTGTTTCCACCTCCGGAGCTCCTGCAGGCCTAACGCATCAGCCTAGGATGTCAGCTGCGTCCTCGGGGCCTGGATTCCTGTCCAGTCGATCCACCATATTAAAGTCCCCCATCAGTAGTATCGGGGCAGGGGGGTAATTTACCACTTTCTCCATAACCCAGTGAAAGGCGGCGGAACATATACACCGACTATAATAATGTCAGTATCCATAAGCTTGGCGTGAATGATCACATAGCAGCCAACACAAACACAAATTAAACAGATGAAACAAAACTATATTAGTCTATTAACCCGAATCCCATTCCCACCCACCCCCAACCCGCTCCACCACCCCAAAACTCTGGAGAGCATCATACCCTCCCAACAAAGCATAACAACAAGCTGTAACTGGTTGCAACTGGGGGTGCAGGTACCCATCGCCTACGGGGCCTGCAACATAGGACTACCAATAAACTGTACAGGCCGGCAGACAAACTGCCCCGGGTTCCCAGGGTCACATGAAGGCAGTTAGGAGAGAGGGAGCGGATAAAGGGACAAAAGAAGGGGGGGAAGAGGGGAGGGAAGCGCTGGGGGGCGGGGGGGAAGGATATAAAGGACGGTTTGTGAGGGAGGGGGGTGCCAACTTGCCATAGGAATCCGGAGCCAGCTCCCCCGTAACATACAGACCAGGGTACATTGGTAACTTGAGCAGCTATCAGAGCTCATCAGCTCCATTAACTTTCGAACCAACAAACAGAACTAGCCCCCATTCTGGGCGGCATCAGAAAAGGGCCCCAGCAGCAACGCTGCCAGGAACACAGCGGGGCGGAGCGTCCCCATCAGGCGGCCTATCATTCAACTAAATGCAGATGTTTTCCGATATCAGCTCTCTCAAACAGGTGCCCAGTCTGTCAGGCCCCAGGCAGAGAGTCCAGCTACGCATTGGCTTCCTCAACAGACGTAAAGAACTTGGTGGTTTCTCCGTCCTGCAAGCGCGCCGGAAACATCATGGAATATTTGATTTTCTTCTCTTTTATCAGGTTCTCGACAAATTGCTCGGGGGAGGGCCCCTCCGCCTTCTCAGGAAGACCTAGTATTCGAACGTTATTCCTTTGATTCCTATTTTCAGCGCCTTCGGCCCTCCCCATCGGAGTGGTCAAGTTGCAAGTTCCCCCTCCTGAGTGGCTATCCCATCCTTGGCTTCTCTGATTTTCCTCTCTGTGGTCTCGGATTTTATCCAGATCGTGACGGACATTATTGAATTGCTCTTGGAGGGTGTCAATTTTAGCCGTGAGGGCACTCTGACACTGGGCAATGGCCGCCATAATAGCTGCAGTGTCCGGGTTAGAGGGCTCCTGCCCTGCCCCATGCAGGGACTCCATTGTTGCGTACTACAAGTGACCACAACTGATTTACACTTCTTGTTGCCTTTCATAGGTGTGGGCCCCCTACCAGGATTTGACCGGAGCCTAGCCAGGAGGGGCTTGGTGCTGTCGTCTGCTGCACAAGTTCCTTGCCGTATGGAGATAGCCACTCGGGCGCACAGGGGGGGGGGGCAAGGAAAATGGGGGGGTATCCCACACGGACACTGCAGGAAACCCACCGTCAGAGGAAGCTGGTAACACAATGAGATGGAATCAGAGGGGTTGGTGTCCAGCACACTGCAGCTGCTGTTTTTTGTCAGAGAATAGGATGCACCCAGGTATCCCGAACAGTCTTAGAGCAAGTAGTGCTGCAGAAAGGGGCTTCAGCTAGTATGGACACTTTAGGGTAGGTACTTCCCTCTCACCTTCTCCTTGGTCTCCCCTTCCCAGCTCCCAGTCTCTGAGAGGCTCTTGCTGCTGCCTCACACTGTGTTGCCCCCCAGCTAGGATTCCAGGGCCCTCCACCTCTCCCCTCACCTCGGATCCAAAATGGTGACCGGCCGCTCACCTCTTCGCGCCAAGTGCCAGGCACCCGATGGATGTATCTGCGGGGAGGCACCACCTGCTCTCCGGGCATCTCTCCCCACGTCACCGCCGCAGCCCAGGACATAACAGGGCCACCACCACTCTCTGCGCACCGAGCGCTGCCTCTCCTCCACACACAGCAGCAGCGCGTAGTCAAGGGAGGCGCTGCCGCCTCCTCGGCGTCTCTGGAACCGCTCTCCTCCATCTCCAGGGGCCGCCCCCGCTGCCGGTTCTTCAGCCTTTGCCCGCACGAGCAATGCCGCCTGTTCTCCACATGCCAGAGCAACACATGGTCGGTGGAGCCGCCGCCGCCTTCCTATGTCCCATTTCTCGCTCACCGTTGCCTTCAGGGGCCGCCGCCGCCTACTACTCCACAGGTTCGATCCCACAGTCAAGGAGAGACACGAAGGGGTGATCAGGCTGCCCAAGCTCCAAACAGAAGGTAAGATTTCAGGATAATTGTGCAGAGCCCCGCTTAGATGCATCCTCTCAGATTGCCATCTTGGCCACGCCCCCCCAATGCATCATAACCAGCCCAGGACCAGCTATGGGGGCTTGTAGGAACAGGGCACAGGGGCCAACTTTGGTTGCTCCCCGCCCTGCCGGCTGCAAGCTCTGTGGGCCGGGCTCTTCTGCCCCCCCCGGGCTTTGGGGAGGCAGGTAATTGGGGGTGCCCGGGGTTAATGGCAAGTCACCCGCTAGCTGCAGGTGACTTGCCAGCCCCCAGCCTTGTGAACTGGTATAGGGGTCTCATGGATCCCTTACCAGTTCACAAAGGGTTAAATGTAAAATAAAACACACCCAGACGAGGAGAAAAAATATTATTTTTATTTTTTGTTTTTTAATAATACCTCCCCATCCATCTCTGGGCACTGTGTCCCACGCTGATCACTCTGGCTTCTGCTCTCCTGCTGCTGCTGGAAGCCTTTTATAGCTGCTGGGCGAAAGAACATAAGGGGTTAATAAAAAAAATGACATAGGGTCCCCCTTACCCATCATAACCAGCCTGGGACCAGCTATGGGGGCTTGTAGAAACAGGGTGCAGGGCCAGCTTTGGGGGCCTCCCTGGCCTGCAGCCTACAAGGCCACATAGTCACGGGAGAAGCCGAGTCGCCTTCATGGTGTTCCTCAGGGTTGGGATAGAAAGTATCCCTTTCCGGTGGACGCGGTGAAGCGCTGGTCTTCCCCTCCCGAGGTTGATGCGCCCATCTTAGGACTGTCCAACACCTCCTTTGTACATACACCTGACGCCACTAACCTTAAGGATGGCGAGGACAAGCGCATTGATCAGATGGCTTGCCATGCCTTTGCCAGTGCGGGTTCAGCCTTGCGGCCTGTCTGTGCATCGGCACTCGTGGCTGTGGCTACCAGGTCGGAGATCAGGGACATGTTAGGTGGGTCCCAGCTCAACCCGGACAGTGTTGAATTCACAGCCCTTAAGAGGTGTGAATTGTTCATGAATTTTGTTTTGTCGGCTATAGACGACACTATTACCATGTGTAGTAGAACTTTGGCTCTGTTGGTGGCCATGCGCCGATTGGTCTGGCTGCGCCAGTGGGCGGCTGACATTGCAGCAAAGAAATCACTTACAGCTCTGCCCTTCCTGGGAACGCGGCTGTTTGGAGACAAATTGGATTCTGTGGCGAAAGGTGGAAAGCTGCCTCAGAGTAAGAAGCAGCGTTGCTGCTTTCGGGGGGCAAGCTCCTTCAGTCCTTCCTTTCACGGCACCAGAGGGGGCAGAGGTCTTGCCTACTCTGGCTTCAGAGGGGGTTCCTGGAACAGAGGTAGAGGACGTGCCCGTTCAGCCTCTACCTGGGGTTCCAAGCCTGCTCAGCAATGAGGAGGCACCCTCACCCTTACGGGTGGGGGGACGGCTGCGGCTCTTCTTCCAGGTCTGGGCCCAGGAGGTTACGGACAAGTGGATATTGGAAGTGGTCTTGTCTGGGTACAAACTGGAGTTCGAGTACCGGCCTCCTCCCAGATTCCTAAGGTCTCGGGTGCCTTCGGATCCTCAGGTGGCGCAAGGGCTCCTGTCGGCTGTAAAGAACCTCCTGGACATGGCGGTCATATGCCCAGTGCCTCTTTCAGAGAGAGGCCGGGGCTATTATTCCAAACTTTTCACGGTTCCCAAAAGGGATGGCTCCATAAGACCCATTCTGGATTTGAAGCTTCTCAACAGGTTCATCAGAACCAAGAGGTTCCGCATGGAGACTCTGCGTTCAGCCATCGGTTCCCTTCGTCAGGGGGATTTCATGACGTCCATAGACATCAAGGATGCTTACCTTCATGTACCAATTTTCCCAGCACACCAGAGATTTCTCAGGTTTGTGGTCGGAGATCAGCATTTTCAGTTTGTGGCCCTCCCGTTCGGGCTGACCTCGTCACCGAGGGCGTTTACCAAGGTTCTAGCGGGCATTATGGCCCTGCTCAGAGTCCAGGGCATTCGCATTGTGCCATATCTGGACGACCTGCTCATTACAGCTTCCTCCCTCTGCCAGGCGGAGCTGGACACCAGGACGGTGGTGACGACGCTGGAGAGGTTCGGATGGGTGATCAACCACCCCAAGTCATTTCTGATGTCTCCCAGGGTTTGGCAGTCCCTTCAGTGGTGGCTGGAATCAAGCAATCTGATAAGGGGCAGATCGTTGCTGGCCCCTGGTTGGGAATCGGTTACCACGGATGCCAGCTTGTCGGGCTGGGGAGGTTTCTGGAAGGATCATCAGTTCCAGGGGTTGTGGGGTCCTCTGGAGGCTCACACCCCCATCAATGTCTTACAGCTCAGAGCTATCTGCTTGGTTCTGTCACGTCTGACACTTCACCTACAGGTTTTACCAGTTCAGGTTTGATCAGACAAACGTACTACGGTAGCTTACATCAATCACCAAGGAGGGACTCGCAGCAGGAGTGCCCTCAGGGAAGTCTCTCTGATTCTGACATGGGCGGAGAGCAATATTCCTTGCATCTCGGCAGTGTACATTCTGGGAGTGGAGAACACGGAGGCGGACTCCCTGAGCAGGGGATTCTCTCGCCGAGGGGAATGGTCTCTCAACCACAGGGTATTTCGGGCCCTGTGTCACAAGTGGGGGACTCCGGAGGTGGATCTCTTTGCCTCTCGGCACAATCACAAGCTCCCAACCTTTGTATCTCTGTCTCAGGATCCTCTGACCCTGGCAGGAGATGTCTTGTCTCTTGCCTGGGGGGATCCGGGGTTTCTGTACCTGTTTCCCCCCTTCTCCATGGTAGGCAAGGTAGTGCGCAAGCTGGCTCTAGAGGGGGCACCAGCAATTCTGGTGGCCCCAAGGTGGCCAAAACAGGTTTGGTTCGCAGACGTCGTAAGATTGGCGGTAGATCAGTACAGGCTGCCCCTGTTTCCGGATCTGATCTCTCAGGGTCATCTACGTTACCCCAATTTACAAACGCTTGCTTTGATGGCGTGGCTGCTGAAACCTTCATCCTGAGGGAGGAAGGTTTGTCTGAGGCGGTTATTTAAACCTTGATTAGAGCTAGGAAGAGGTCTTCCTCTACCATTTACTATAGGACTTGGAGGTCCTATATTGACTGGTGTGAGGCTAGGGCCTTACCTTGCAGGGTGTTTTGGATTCCTAGGATTTTGGAGTTTCTACAACACGGTCTGGATCTGGGGTTCCAGCTCAGTACTTTGAAGGGTCAGGTTTCTGCCCTGGCTGTCTTTTTTTCAAAGGTCTTTTGCTTTGCATCATCTGGTCAAGACTTTTTTCCAAGGGGTCACTCATGTTCGGTCCCCTAGAAAGTCTTTGGTTCCCGTTTGGGACCTAAATTTGGTTCTTTTGGCCCTCCAGGGGCCTCCTTTTGAACCGATGCAGGATGTGGCACTTTCTGTGCTCACTCAAAAGGTTGCCTTTTTGGTGGCTATTACCTCTGTTCGGCGTGTCTCTGAGTTGGCGGCTCTGTCTATTCAGGCCCCTTACTTTGAGAGACACCAGGATAAGGGGGTTTCTCGCTTTAAACCAGATTTCCTTCCTAAGGTGGTTTCTGCCTTCCATCTCAATCAGGATGTAGTTCTCCCTTCCTTGTGTCCTAAGCCTAGCAATGACAAGGAGAGGGTCTTGCACTCTTTGGAATGTGGTTCGTTGTGTGAAGTACTATTTGGTTGCTACTTCTCCTTTTCGTAAGATGGACGCCTTGTTCGTGGTGCCTTCCGGGCCCAGAAAAGGTTTGGCGCCCGCCTAGTCTACCATTAGTAAATGGATACGCCAGGCCATTGTTGGGGCCTATTCTGCTAAAGGGAGGGTTCCTCCTTTTAAGATCACTGCTCATTCTACTCGTGCTGTTGGGGCTTCCTGGACTTTTCAGCACCAGGCTTCTGTTGAACAAGTTTGTAAGGCTGCTACTTGGTACTTTTTCCAAGTTTTATAAGGTTGATGTGCGGGCCTCAGCGGATGCTGTTTTTGGCCGCAAGGTTCTGCAAGCTGCAGTGGTTTAAATTGGTGCATTTTTTTGCTGTATTTGGATCCCCACCCATGACAGACACTGCTATTGGATGTCCCATATGTCATGAATAGTGGAAGCGGGGTGTGTGACATACTTGGAATAATACCATTTTACCTTTCACCTTTAAAATGGGTATTATAAGTATGTCACACACCCCGCTTCATCCCTCCCTTTAGTATTCTGGATCCTTTATATGGTGAACCTTTTATTGTTAAGAATGTTTTATCAGTTCTTCCTGGTCCCCTTACTGCTGTCATATACTGTGGGAGGTCCCAGGTATTTATGGACCGGGAGGGGCTTCTTTTTTGCTTTTATCTCTGCAGAAGTTTGCCCTCTACTGGACCATAACCCATATGTCATTAATAGTGGAAGCGGGGTGTGTGACATACTTATAATACCCATTTTAAAGGTGAGTAATCACAAAATGGTATTTTTGTGTGTGCATTTTTTTTCCTGCCATCCCGATCTATCTCACAATGGAAATTTTGGAGTGTTGCCTATTCCACATATAAATGTGTGTCTTTAACAATTTATACTTCCCTAATACATAACTGCATATGCCTACGCACCGAAGTTCCGACGTATGCCATATGACGCATACTCTATCCCCAATATGGCACCCTCGCTGTACACCCGTGCCCAGTAGGAGACCATCATGTGCCAATTGCCTACAAGTGTATAGCCAGTCAGGCCAATCAGGCATAGCTAGCCAGGGGTTCAATTGTCTAGGAAGGCAGGGTGGAAAAAATGCTGCCATTTGCAGAATTACACAGACGAAAGTGCCCACATGGCTACCACACAGGGACTGTTTGGTGCAAGGGGGATCTCTCGGTGCATAGCTTGGTGTAGCGGCCACATACCGGATGGGGCAGCCCAGGTGTTAAGTACACTGCCCAATAAGATCTGTTGAACAAGGATGGCTATATACCTTAATGCTAAACTAAAATGTATGAGGGGTGTTGCTTGGTAAAAAAAAAAAATATATATATGTATATTATGATGTTTTTAAATACTATGTATGTATTCTACATTTAGATGATGCTGACACACTGATATGTCTTCCTGCCCAATATATATGCTAAGAGGACACTTGCTATGCTGGAGGACACCGATATCACATACACTTACACACAGATCATCCAGCATTGGTCGGACTTGAAAAGGAGGAAGAAGCTCTGGGTGAGGACGTTTTTCAGGAAACTATTTCAAAGTAAATGACAATTCTTGCCTAAACATTCACTACTAAAATTACATTAGACAGGCCTGTGTTTAAAATGAGGCTATTCTCTTCTAGTGTCAGAGTTCCGCCAGCGGGCGGCCCACTCGGACGCGACTACTTACCAATGCTGGTAAAATCTGGTGGAGGTGGTAGTGGACAGGAGCCAACGTCCTCACCCTCCTCTGCAAGGGAGCCCCAAGCTCACCTGGACCAACCTGCAGAAGAGGAGGCCCAGATGTCGGGCAGGGAGTCTGACGATGGTGGCCATGATGACCAGGTGTGAGCATCACACACAAACACACACAGGAAGACACAGACTAAACACACACATACACATATGTGTTGTATTGTGGTATTTTGTGAAATCTCCTTCTAGATGGACAAAATGTCCCCGTAAGTGAGCAGCGAGGGGGTGGAGGTGCTCTGATCCCACCTCAGGAAAAAGAATGTGGGTGATGTAACACAGAACACAAGCCAATTAACACCTCTAACACATTCACTAACAGTTGATTTTGTTTTCTTCTACAGACTCCGAACAAGAGCTGTAGCAGGTCCCAGTGCAACAGGTGGCTCCCCAACCCCAAATCCCCCACCAGCCTAGTAAGATTATAGACATGTGACTATTTGCTAACATACCTTCTTCAACAGGTTTGCAGGAGGCAGAAGCTGGACACTTATTGTTTGTTTTTTTGTCTTTTACAGTCCACAGAATAGATGCACAGCAGCACCTGCAGGAACTGTTAGCCGCTGTGCATAGGCTGGTGGGGGAGATTGATGAGCTGTCCACAGCCATGGTGAGCCACCCACATTAAGGCACTGGGACCCTGGCACCTTCTTTTAACCCCTCCCCACTTTGTATATAGTCTTTTTTTTATCTTTTTATTTTTTGTTTTAAATTTAAGATTTGTAAACATTTATAATAAATAAAAGAATCATTAAAATGATTTTATATCCGAATTTAACAATGTTGGGGTGTCTTTCATCTAATATAATTTTCAACCATCATAATGTTTACATTATATCCACGTGGGCATACCAAATATACAACTTACAAGGAAAATGAGCTTCACTGGATAGCCGAAAGGGGTAAAAGTAAGCATTAGGAAGAATAGAAGAAGAATGCATGCCTAACATGAAAGTGGTTAAGGTAAGCATTAGAAAGAAGAAAAGAAAAATGCATGCCAAACATGAGGTGGTTAAGGTAAGCATTAGGAAGAAAAGAAGAATGCAGGCCCAGCATGGCATGGCATGCTAAGCACTTTAGAGCACAAGATACTTGGCACAGCAATAAGTAATGTAAAACCAAGGCCAGGGTATAGCAAACACTTAAAAACAGATGCTCGCATATGCAATAAGTTCAGCACCTTGAGGACATCCTTTTGTCACAAAAAAATATACACTTTCAAAAAATGCCATCTAAAGTGGACTTTCCATCTAACGCTGTATCATACTTTTTAAAGCTTCTTCATCTGTAAGAGTTACACGCTTGTACACGTGTACACATAATACAGTAGACCGCAGCATTAGATTTACACAGAAGGGTGTACAAAATGACACACAATGGTGATCTTGGACTGTTTAGCAATAGTGTGAAAAAATGGAAACGGTTATACAAAAGAAAAAAAAAAAACTTTCATAGACAGGTACCATTGCTGTTTGACGGGTCACTAGATTGCAAACAGGGAGTCATCTAAACCAGGGGTTCCCAACCGTTTTTCACTCTCCATTTTCCAAAACATTTTAGGTACAACCTGTGTCGTACGTGTGGGTTGTCAGTCACCTCTCAAAATTCTCAAAACTGTCATTTTAAAAGCTATCACGTTTTTGATTTCATCAACCTTAGGAAAACTGTGCTAATTGAGCAAATAGGGTTGGGTTAACCAAAACCAAAGGACTAGACGCGCACAGCCCAAAGTATTTCACTAAGTGGGGGTGCCAGATCAAACTGTGCCTACCTATACTATCATAGCAACCATTGGAAAGGGGATTCTGGAAGCCCCACACAGGTCCCCAGAAAGTCTGCACTCCGCCCACGAATTATCTAAGTAATATGACTGCACCACAATGCCTAATGCTATAAAAAATATACAATTTTATTAATAATTAAAGATAAAAATGACTCCTATGGGAGCCAATACACACAACAATGCAAAAAAGACAATGTTAAAAAACATATACACACATTACTGAAGCACAGGGGGGTAGAAGAGAGGATACTTGGGCTATATGTGTATAATACAGCAAATGTTAATCATAACATGTAATACATCTCATTGCCAATAATGAGCATATAATCAATGAAGTGTTCTGTCATACAAATAAGTTCCCTAGATACGGGACTATCAGAGAGTACTTATACATAACCCAATGTATCACTGTAACTAAATCCTAACTCAGTGTCTGCTAGGCAGACCAGAAGACACTGATGATATACTGACAATGAGGAAACAATCAGAGAGGAATGTATCAAAGACAATGTTTACATTACCGCATGTAATCTCCTGCCCGCCTCAGAGCCCCCCACATGTGCCGGCCCGCCGACGCGTTCCGTGGACTTGCCCACTTCACCAGGGCGCAAAAATGGCCATGTTGAGTCCCCGCTCTCTCCCCCCTTATGACTGTGAGGCGCGCTGACGCGCGGCCACCGCCCGCCAAACGCCCACCCCGTCCGGCCACACATGATACGCCGTCCGGTATGACGTCACTCACTCCCCTGCAGTGGGAGGTGCCGGGCCAGCGCCGGCAGAGGCGCGGCCCCACACTGACAACCAGTCCTGGACGCGCGCCGGCGCCGGACCGAACACGCTCCCCTGCAGTAGGAGGCGCCGGTCCGGCGCTGGCGGGGGCCCGCGCCCGCCGCGAGTGCAGGATGCCCCACACAGGTGAGCGCATCCCTGATGTTAATGAAGCCTACAGAGGGGGGAGGAAGCGGTGAAAATCAACAACTCCAATATCTCCAAATTAACCCCAACACAATCAACCTCATTCCTATGTGTGCATTGCCCCCAATGGATCTCCCATATCTATAACTGACAATCACTCTCTAATTTACATTATACTGTGGTGAAAAACAGTCCCAATCAACTACGTATGTTACACTCTATTCATTGCTCTATTCAGCGCAGAGATTTAGCATGGCTTACTAATATTGCAAGGGCGTTTACTTCCTATTTATAGTTTTATAATGAATGGTTCCTGCCACCCTTTATAGCACAGTTGCTCCCCAGGCATACCTAGTGTCTTGTTATTTGAAACAAATTATCTCCTATGGCTCCAGGAAATAAATAGTTCAAAGTATCAATCATTCAACATGTCTCTAATTCAAGGATCTCCCCACTTCTAAAGTTACAATTGCAGATAGGAGTTAGCTAGGTTAAAAGACAAGCCCAGCCTGAAACTCTTACTGTCAAAAGACAGAATCATTAATCCAGTATAAGTTTAGATTAACGGCTATGTAGGCCCCAATAGTAGGCTTAGTCCAGTATATTGCTATATACTCAATGTTGATTAATTTAATTACTTCTGGCTTGCAAAAAATAATAAAACAAACAAAATCAATCTAATGTGAGAAAATTTGATACACACTATGTGTTGGTAAATAAATCTCACATTCATAATAATAATAATTAAAAAGTGTTCAAAAAGCAAGAAAAAACACTAAAAATCAATACGTGTATAATTCACAAAAAGGTGTAATCAAATAAAAAACTGCATAAAAAAATATAAGTGCCCTAACCAATACCCACAGTAATATCTTTTTCTTATTCTTAATCACCACAACATAAGTGCTAAGTGAGCTCACAACAAAACCCATAAATAAACCTTAAAAATACCATCTCTGAATACAGAGAATATATGTGTACCAAAATTGTATATATCACCAAAAACAACAAAAAAAGAACCTAGTGACCCCTAAGGTCATCAAGTTAATATTTTCTTAATGTGCTATCTAATGTGCTGATGTTGTGAGACAACAATAATAATCAAAAAGGGATCAGAATTAGCATCATTTTGTCGAAATGCTAGACAAGTGCAAAGGTGTCCTATACCAATCGTCAATTGTACTAAGCATACTAATGTATACTGCCAGGCCTACAGTGATTAACATCAATCCATCCACCGCATGTTCTAATAAATGACAGGGAGGGTTTAGCAAAAGGTAAACAAGGACCCCTATTCAGAGAAGGTATTTATGGGCCCATAAAGATAATCTGAATAATCAGACAAAATAACAATAATAGTTATTATTAAAATGAAACTAAGGGCATTTAAAAATAATGACATTATGCATGGCCCTCCCCCCTCTACTCCACAGTCAAACAGAGGAGGACAAACAAGAAGGACAAAGACAAAGGATCCTTCTATTTCAAGATCTTCACCAAGGGCCATTAGAGTCGGGGTACTCCTCTTTAGCGATGTTGTAAAGATAATTCAAAGTTGATCCACCCCCGATGTTCATGCAGA
Organism: Gastrophryne carolinensis; assembly: GCA_027917425.1. NCBI lineage: Eukaryota > Metazoa > Chordata > Amphibia > Anura > Microhylidae > Gastrophryne > Gastrophryne carolinensis. The sequence continues at coordinate 122,765,473 of CM051243.1, read as the reverse complement.
GCACCGGATCCTCCAGAAGGGATTGTTCTCTCAGCTATCCAGACTTCTATTGCTGTACCATCATGGTCCACTGCACATCCAGCTTATCTACGTGCAAATAGGGTTGGGTAACAAATAGATGCTGCAGATCAGGTTGGGGCACAGGCCAGTCTACAATCTTGCTGAGCACCAGCAAGGGAATCTTAACTCTACATTCCTGAGAGGAAAAATCACAAGCAGCCCAGAGGCTAAGAAATTAAATTACCTAAAAATGACTCCTTAAAGAGATGCAACCAGTGGTCTATAAGACTCTAGGGCCCTTGACATTCCTCTTGTGTTCTATCTCAATTTGGAATGCCTCGATGGAACCCCTGGTATGGCCTAAAATACTCACCTTTCCACTGACCCTATGATGCATGTTCGTGCTGCATGGACCACTCCTCTCCATCTGTGCATACCAGTGCCAGCCAGATCTGCAAAGCAAAAGCTAAATGGAAGGAATGCCGGTGATTGGCCAGCGACACGCACATGCGCAATGGGAATGAAGGAAAGGGGAGTTTCTGGGTGATCTGGGAAATAAAACACAGTGGGCTATCCCATATCTGGTGATGCAGTGAACAGTGATGCAATCAACATCTTGCCTTTATAAGGTTTTTGATTCCATACAGAACATTTTTAGGGGCATTGCACACATAGGAAGTTTTCCTCTGCATTTAACCCATCCATGCAGCTAGTATACACATATCTGGAGAGGTGAGCGGCTCTAATTACGGCAGTTTGGGTTAGGTGCCTTGCTCAAGATCACTTCACTCATGTCCCATGGCCAGGAGTTGAACCAGCAACCCTTCAGGAATTGGACCTGCAACCCTACGGTCGCAGTTAAGCTGCCTTGCTCAATGGCACTTTTAATCATGTCCCATGTCCAGGAATTGAAACCGCAACCCACCAGGAATCAAACCTGCAACCCTACGGTCGCAAAGCTGCTTCCTTACCGCTTCTAGGCCATGACTAAACAGATCATGGAAACCGATTCTGATTTAAACTACACTTATTTACTGCTAAATATTTTTGTACTAGGATTTCTGTTTTTAAAATGCGAGTCAGATGATTAGAGAAGCATCTTCAATGCAACTGGACTTTTTAATATTATTTGTGATTTTTTTTTTATAATTATACTACACAAATATATTATATACATTTTCTAATAGAGGTTTTTTTCTGTGATAATGCTTTACAAGACTGTTAATGGTAACATAATAGGGAAGTAAGAAATACTGTAATAAATAAGTATGCACCTATGACATTTTGTTTTTTGTTTACAGCATGGCTATCATATATGGAGTCTTTTCAGCTTCTAATCTTATAGCTCCTTCTGTGGTTGCTCTGATTGGCTATCAGCTGTCAATATTCCTAAGTGGAATATTTTACAGGTTAGTAACAAAAAATTTTAGTATCCATATATGTTTGCCTTCGCCTTTTCTCTCTTACTCTATTCCAGTACGCCAATTAAAATACACATGAAGAGGTCGCACTAGACATTTTCTCAACAAGTTTGTCTGAGGAGTATTTTCAGTTACAAAGGAGTTATGAAGTAATTAAATTAACCAATATAGAGGTATAGGTGGTTTTAAAGGTTAATTTAGCTGCTTCCTGCTCTCCCCATGCTGGCTGTCAGGCCATGCTCTTCCTTGTGCTGGACCTCTCATTCCTAGGATCAGTCACCACCTCTGTATGTATCTCTATGTGGGCCGGCGCCGCTCCCACTGTTTACCCTCGCATTCAGAGTACTGGACATTTGCATCTAATGTTTACAGCACGCTCAGTCAGCACTTTACTGTATCTTGTAAGTTGCCTTAACTCCTGAGACATTTAAAGAAACATCGAAGTCCTTATGCCGAGACGACCTGTATACAAGCTGAAACCTATATTTCTACTAGGCTGGCCAGCTCTAACTTGTATCGTGTGTAAGTGTGGAGTAGATGTCAGAGAGGGGGCGTGGTTACATTGCATGCATGGGGGCCCCCATGTGGTTTTTACTAAAGCAACGTTGCTTAGTAATTTTTCTAAAAGGGTGAAGGGTGTGCTATAGGTGCCAATATATGTGTTGGAATAAATTGAATATTTTTTGCTATAATGCTTATCAACTCTTTATTCTAGTGCTGGCCTCACAAGTAACCACGTTTGTTTGTCTATGTTTATTTGAGTATACAAATGTTAGTGAGGTGATTAGGGTAGTGCACAGGACATACATGTACATGGTATCTCCCAGGCTCTTTTAATTCATTTTTCTAGACTTTATAGCAACACCCCTCTTCTGCATATAGGAAACGGTAAGCAGAGAGATATATAGCCTTATTTTTATTGGCTGTAAAAGTTATATATATCAGGTATTAGAGTTTTCCAGTGATGCCCCTGTATGTGTTTGTGCAGAAGAGGGGTGTTCCTGGAAAGTTTTGTATGTTATACCCGATATGTACATGACTTATAGAGCCTATAAAGGCTCTGTATCTCTGTATTCAATGTTTGTATATGCAGAAGAGGGGAGTTGCTGGAAAGCTCTAAGAGAGATCTCTGGAGAGATCCACATAATGCCTTATGTAGGTTACCAAGCTGATATATTTTGGAGTGAAGCACTGTAAAGGGTAGCGTGGCGGGCTGCATTGCGACACTATCTGGGCGGGCTGGATCACCTACCATGGGTGCCCCCCAGGGGTCCAGTGTTGCTGCCCAAGCATAAGTGGTGGCAGAAAACCAGAATAAAGGGGGCAAATTGCAGAGTAAAATATTTAAATCTCCTGCTGCAGTAGACAGTGGTGAAAGGTGCTTAATTCTGCACCCCCTCTCCATCTAAACTTAAGGTCAAGGCTCCTTAATGGCATGGGGGGCACTGTGTTGAGTTAGCTGCACGTCTCGGGTACCCTAGTCTCGCACCGCTCCCCACAGGATACTCCACTGGGGCATTGCAGAGGGGGGTGCTTACTCCGTGCTGCTAACCGGAAGACTTTGGCATTGCCTGATGCCTGGAAGATAGACCGATGACCCTGGATCCCTCCAGCGACCAGAGAGAATCCATTGCTGTAACTGCGGCAGGGTGACCCCCTACACAGTCCATGGATTTCTCCCACACAGGGGTCCTGGTAGGGCTTCCTTTGGGGAGCTATTCATTTTTAATATTAATATATTATCTATTTAGGGGTTATTTTTAGGCCTGTCATATGCTACATTAATGCTGCATGACACTATACTGTATTAATGCTAAAATAGTCTTAATGATGCTAAAGTATGCTCTATATAATATATTTATGCTATGCTATGGCTCTGTAAAATGATGTTTCCTCGTGGGCAAGGTAGTGGTCAAGGAGTCTATTAAAAGCAGTCCATCCTAAGCTGGGTTTGAAGGGAGGCCACTTAGGATCCCATAGTGTGCCTGCCAATAATTCTGCCTAGGCTGCTTGGGTTCCATGTCCCCATGACTGAGGTATCTGCATACCAAGGGGTTTGCAGCACAGCAGTTGGAAATGCTGTCTGTCCCTTTCGCTAAACCTAGCTGCCTGGCTGAGAAGGGCCCCTATGCACAGGGTGCCAACTACATTGCAACGTATCACCTCGCAGGCTTAGTGAATTGTTCCCAGCAGGGGTGATTAATGTCCGGGTCCAGGATGTTGGGTCAGAGCCTGATTGCCTCAGAGTCCGGTAATGAATGTTTTGAGCTATTGTGCTGACTAGGGACCCACTGGTTGTATTCCCTTTTACAGGGGGTTATCTGCGCAGACGTTGGCGTAATCCCAGGTGGGCTTTTTGGAACCTCAGTATTGCATTCTGAAGGCGTTGAGTTTGTTACCTAAAGTCGTAGAGCTTGTTACCTATCTTCCTGTGAAGGTGCAGAACAAAAGGGGGGTATACCTGCACAGCACTAAGAATCCAAAAATGTGTATATGTAAAGAGGGGTGTTCCTGGATGCTGGCGGGGGTGGGTCCAAAAGCCCGGAAGACCGGGCAAGACCAGAAGGATAGAGTGGAGCTGCCAGCACAGACCCCAGGGCCCACCAATACAACCGCTCAACAGAGACACCCAAATTTAATCAATGACAAAAACTTTATTTGACAGCCTGAACATATGTTAAAAACAATTAAAAACACAGGGGCTCATGGGGATGAGTATCCGACTATTTGTCTCATCTCTGATACACCATACTAGCACAATCATAATGTGTATAACAGCATATAATTAGTAAATCCACAATGAATATACAATAAAACGATCATATATTTGTACATGCCCATAAAGCGCTCCGAGGAAAAGTGCAGTGAAAGGTGCTGAAAAGACCTCAGGGTTGAGGTAAGTGCATAAAATGGTGACTAAACAATAAGTGGTCAGTAGTGACCAAGGATTAAGAATTGGGTCACAAATAATGTGACCAGAGAAAGTGCAAGGTGCAAAAAGTGCAAGTGCTCACAATAGCGGAGAGTTCAAGGGCATATACAAAGACTGATAACACAGACTTGTAAACTGTAATTGTATCCAATGGTGTATCCAATAAAGATCTACATTACCACATGTTACAGAGTCCTGCTACATCGCCATGTCCCGCATGCCCGTACCACTGACGCGTTGCGTGGCGATAGGTATCTGCCACTTCATCAGAGTGTCCTAGGGTACTGCCTGTCCTGCTTATATAACCCCTATAATCATTGTTATCCAAATATCCTGGTAATTTCCCGCCCAGAATCATGGTAATTTCCCGCCCAGAATCAATGTCAAGTAAGGGCGGAAGTGGGTGTAAGGAGCACCAGATAGTGATTGGCGCCATGTTGAAAGAGGGCAAACTATGTCAAATGATATCCCCATATATGGCCATTGGTCTGGGTGAGTCCCCCCGTAGGGCGGAGTTTCGCATCTGCCCCTATAATATGCGCCCGTGTGGTTATAAGGGCAGAAAAGATGCAAACAATGTACGCGCACCCTCAGTGATCTGCGCATGTGCGCAGGGTTCTCGGCCTCCCTGGGGATGCGACGGAGAGCCGTCGCCCCCAGCGTGCACACACATGTCTGGTCCCGGGTGCGCGCGCGCCGCCGGCCGGGCCGTGCAGGCGCACCAAATCCAATCCCCAAACACTGTCAAGAGACAGTTTTAGAGCTGGTTAACGGCGCGTGACTGCGCGGCGCCACCCGCGCACGCGCACCCGAGCCAGGCATCAAACTCCTGGTGCACTGAGGAAAACAGCTGGTGCTCCAGATGGGTAGCAGGCAGTGGCTATGTGAAACAACTAACTTAAAACTATACTACTCCTGGCTGTATACAATGGATAATAACTACAATAATAAACACTACAATGATAAACTGGCTATGTCATATTATACTATTCAGTCAGAGAAAGGGCATGATTAGAAATCTATAAACCTTGATCATTGTAACACACTATATATACACAAAATGAGAGGGATTAAGAGTTAGACATGGTGTGTTGGGTTCAGGAGTCCTGTTGGCCCAAGTCACCATAATATGAGACAAATCTAAACAATATAATAGAGAGTATATACATTAATGAGTAACACAATGATGCTCCAGAGAATCTGTTACTTGAATCGTTATCTGACAATCTCATTACTAATGTGTTAATCTAGCCCAAATGTGAGGGCCGAGGGGAGGGAAAGGAAGGGAAGGAAAGGGAGGGGGGAGGGGAGGGAAAGGAAGGGAAGGAAAGGGAGGGGGGAGGGGGAAAGGGGAAGGGAAGGATGGACAGGGGAAAGGCAGGGAAAAGAGGAGGACCATGGAAAAAAGGGGGGGGGGGGATTTTAAACCTGTAAGTGATTTGACAAGGTTGTCAGATGAAGTCTTGATGGGGTGTATACATATCCAAAATCCCCAATATCAATTCCTATCCCACAGGGAAGTGATAGTTCCTCCACTGTGTCTATTGTGGAATGTCCGCTTCAAATACAGAAGACAAGATGGGCCAACCAGATCATAGCTTCCTCTGGCAGGGAGTGGTCCTGAGTCCCCCAATTTTCTTATTTGTCACAGGATGATGGATCCTTAGTTGGATTGAAGGGAAAGAAGGCAGACTGTTGTCACCAAAAGAGCATAGTCGATGCTGGAGCATAGGACGCTATCTCAAAGATTATGATCTGTAATATGAAGGCAAAAAAAGTGTGAAACACATATATTATCTTTAGCCTAAGTGTCATAATGTAACATGGTAAAGAACGCTCATAGATACACTGTACGCCCCAATGCGAAAACAATCACCGCCCCAAGAAGGACGCAAAGGAATACTCCTCGTTAATCCCCCTAGGGGTTCGTGTGTCTAAATTGAAGATCCATTCCAATTCTTTTTGGTGGAGCATCCTTTTAATGTTGCCTCCTCTGCCCCCCAAGCTAATTTTATCAATGAAAGTGACTTTAAGGCCCTTAGTTTGGCCATCATGGTGCCGGAGAAAGTGGGCAGCCACTGGGGATAATGTTTTGCCAGCTTCCTGATCCCTCTTTGCTAACCTGATGTTGGAGAGATGTCCCCTAATTCTCCCCACCACTTTGTTTTTAGTCTCCCCAATGTACTGTTTGGGGCAATCGCATTCCAACATGTAGATGACTCCTTCTGTTTGACAGGTGATGGTGGTTTTGATTTTCATCTCCATCTTGACACTAGTACTTCTGACTATGTTGGTAGTCTGGACTAAAGGGCACACATTGCAGCGGCCACACGGCCTGCTGCCCCCTTCGTCCATGTATTGCTGCAACCATGTTTTGGGCCTACTGTAGTGGCTCCTACATAATTTGTCACGGAGGTTGGGTGCCCGGCGTGCAGTGAGCCTGGGCCCCTTCTTGACCCATTTTTTCAAGGCCGGATCGCTACTCAAAACCCGCCAATGTTGTTGCAAAATGTGTCTAATATCTTGCCATTGGGTGCTATACTCCATGATCACTCTTACCTCCTCCTGCTTGTTGTTCCTATGTTTCTTGTAGCCGAGGAGGCTCTCCCTAGATGTCTCAGAGGCCCTCGTGATAGCTCTCCGTATCACTTTGTTGGGGTAGCCCCGTTTCTTGAAGCGTATCCGCATATCATCTGCTTCCTTCCTGAAATCCAGTTCTTTCGAGCAGTTCCGCCTCACACGCAGGAACTGCCCAACAGGGATTCCCTCCTTGCATTTTTGTTGGTGGAAGCTTGAAAAATGGAGCAAGCTGTTTGTGGCTGTGTCTTTACGGAAAAGCTTAGTGGTGATGCTCCCATTATCCTCCATCTGTAGTTCCAAGTCCAGAAACGTGGCCTTGTGTGAAGATAAAGCGTATGTTAGTTTGATATTGTAGGGGTTGGAGTTCAACAAATCCAGAAATTCCAATGCTGTTTCCTGTTCCCCACTCCAAAGCATCACAATGTCGTCTATGTACCGATAATAACATAGTAGGTGTTCATGGTACTTGCTGTATGATTCCTGCCATACCACCTCCCTCTCCCACCAACCCATGAACAGGTTGGCGATCGAGGGGGCACATCTAGCCCCCATCGCTACGCCTCTGATTTGGCGATAGAAGGCTGTGTCAAAAATGAACACATTGTGGGACAAAATGAAATCCAAAAGTGCTAGTTGGAATTCATGTAACGCTCTCCTATCCGTGGATTCTGTGTCCAGGAAATATCGGACTACCTGAGTTGCCATTTCATGAGAGATGCATGTGTATAATGATTCCACGTCACATGTAATTAATATGGTCCCTGGTGGTACATGTATGGCGTTCAGTCGACTTAAGATGTCCGTGGAGTCCTTGATATAGGACTCCAAGGCTGTGACATGTGTCTGAAGAACCGTGTCTAAATAGACACAGGCGAACTCTGTCAATCCCCCAATCCCCGAAACAATGGGTCTACCCGGGGGCCTCCTAGGGTTTTTGTGCACCTTGGGCAAAATGTAAAATGTGGGGGTTCTCGGAAAATCAACCAATAAAAAATCATGAAGCGTGCGTGTAATGATGCCATCTTCAAATGCTTTGTGTACCATGTTATCAAAGTCCTCCTTATAAGCTTTAATAGGATTATGTGTCAATCGTTCATAAGTACATGTGTCCTGTAGTTGGCGGTGTACCTCCCTGCAGTAATAATCCCTGGATAGTACCACGACATTTCCCCCTTTATCTGCTTCTTTTATTATTAGTCTGTCATCCTTTTCTAGTTCGCGTAGTGCCTCTAGTTCTTCTTTATTGAGGTTGTTACCTGAATTTCTCGGGGTGATCTTCTTAATGTCTTCACTAACTAGGTTAAAGAAGATTTGGATGGCTGGGCTGTTGTTCCACGGGGGTGTAAAAGTCGATGGTCTTTTCAAGCAGGTTTTCTTGGGTGCATCGCCAATAGCTTCCTGTTCATTTAGTAACTCCATCAGATCTGTAAGTGCCGCATCATCCTGAGCATCCCAATTGGGATCAGAGACCCCATCCTGTCGGTCATTGAAACATTTTTTTAGGGAAAGTTGTCTGCAAAACAAATACAAATCCTTAATGGTTTTAAATTTGAGTTGGAGCAAAACTGAGGCCCCTTTTTAGTACGGCAATTTGGGTCTGTGTGAGTTCAACTTCTGATATGTTAATGACCTCCAATTCGTTGGTGTTCAATATCTCCGTTGGGGTCTGCTTTGATCTCTCCGTGGGGGGGACTGCCTCTTCCTGAGTGTTGCTCTGGGCCTCAACCTCCTGTGTTCCCATGGGCCCATGTCCCTTGGTTCCAACTGAGGGATGCTTCTTTTGGAGTGTCTTGCTCTGCCCCCTCCTGATTCTTCTCTTACCCGGTGCGGGTCTAAAAAATGTCCCTGACTGGAGTTATCCGAGTCCTGACTGCTGGAAGAGGAGTGCCTACTGGCATCACTGGCTTCCCAGATGGTCCTGGTAAAGCGAGAGCGTCTGTGTTCACCCCGCAAGTTGCCCTGGTGTTTCCATTTGTACACATGTGCATTGGCAGCATCCATTCTGTCTCTCTCCAGCTTATGCTTTTTATTGGCCAAGATCTCGGCTTCATATTTGTCTGCTTCCCTATTAATAGACTCATTGATTTTCTGTGAGTCTTCTGTGGACATGCATGTATCTAATTGCCTATATAGGCCCTGCAAGTCCGTTTTGACCTGCTTCAAGATGACTTTGTCTTCCCTGATCAACATGTCAATCAGGGCGAGTGAACATTGTGTAAGATGTCCCTCCCATTCTTTCCTAAAGTCCTCCGTCACTTCCCATGCCGGGAAGATTTGTGCCCGGAGACCACGAGGAATAAGCCCCTCTTCTTTATAAATTTCTAGACTATGGATGTTCCACCACACCCTCAGGTAGTCTCTTCTCATTTTCTTAATATGTCGAAGTATAGTGGAGATATGAGGACTGGCCTGGGGGTCTGATGGTGCACTATGTGTATTCCTCAACTCCCCTAAGCGGTATGCCCAATTACTCTCTACCGCTTCAAAATTCATGATGTGCGTGCTAGGTAACCCTATCAGTATTACCAATAGGGGATGGCTGGTATAGATACAGAACAAAAGGGGGGTATACCTGCACAGCACTAAGAATCCAAAAATGTGTATATGTAAAGAGGGGTGTGCCTGGATGCTGGTCGGGGTGGGTCCAAAAGCCCGGAAGACCGGGCAAGACCAGAAGGATAGAGTGGAGCTGCCAGCACAGACCTCAGGGCCCACCAATACAACCGCTCAACAGAGACACCCAAATTTAATCAATGACAAAAACTTTATTTGACAGCCTGAACATATGTTAAAAACAATTAAAAACACAGGGGCTCATGAGGATGAGTATCAGACTATTTGTCTCATCTCTGATACACCATACTAGCACAATCATAATGTGTATAACAGCATATAATTAGTAAATCCACAATGAATATACAATAAAATGATCATATATTTGTACATGCCCATAAAGCGCTCCGAGGAAAAGTGCAGTGAAAGGTGCTGAAAAGACCTCAGGGTTGAGGTAAGTGCATAAAATGGTGACTAAACAATAAGTGGTCAGTAGTGACCAAGGATTAAGAATTGGGTCACAAATAATGTGACCAGAGAAAGTGCAAGGTGCAAAAATTGCAAGTGCTCACAATAGCGGAGAGTTCAAGGGCATATACAAAGACTGATAACACAGACTTGTAAACTGTAATTGTATCCAATGGTGTATCCAATAAAGATCTACATTACCACATGTTACAGAGTCCTGCTACATCGCCATGTCCCGCATGCCCGTACCACTGACGCGTTGCGTGGCGATAGGTATCTGCCACTTCATCAGAGTGTCCTAGGGTACTGCCTGTCCTGCTTATATAACCCCTATAATCATTGTTATCCAAATATCCTGGTAATTTCCGGCCTGTGAAGGTGATCGCATTGGTTCGAACAAACGCACATTAGGCTCAATTCAGGGCAAGGTGAGAAAACACACTCCTTTTTTAGGAGAAACTCCCAAGGTAGACAATAAGGTTGATGCAGAGCCTCCCCTATATTTTCTTGTTTTTGTCTCTCTGTGTAAACTTTACACATGGCTTTCTTTGCGTAGCCCAAATCTCACAAATGTATTCCTAGTTGTGTAATTTATAAGCAGTGGCTGTCTTTGTCAGCTTGTACACATCTGCGAACATTTTTTTCTTCTTTTTTTTTATGTTTGGGAATGCTTCCCATACCATGGCCCTGCTAGCCCATAACTTACTGATTGCTGTGCCAACTCTATTCTGACTTAGCATGGCATGTTTGCCCTGCATTCTTCTGTTACCTTAATGCTTACCTCAACCCCATGAAACATCTTCTATTATTTTATTCTTCTGTTACCTCAATGCTTAACTCAACCCCATGAAACATGTTCTTCTATTCTTCTGTGACTTTAATGCTTACATCAACCCCATGAAACATCTATTATTCTGTTACCTTAATGCTTACCTCTTCTTCTATTCTTATATTCCTAGTATGTCACACACCCCACTTCCAAATATCCATGACACTTGGGAACCCGGCCTGTAGAGGGCGATCTTGCAGAGATGACATGGAAAAAGGAGCCCCTCCTGGTCCATAAGTACTGGGTTCCTCCCACTATTCCGCAGTCTTTGTCTCTGCAGTCGGCGAAGCATTCAGAAGATGACTCTCCTTCAAGCTGCAGGTAGCCGGGTTTGCTCCCGGCCCCTTTTTTTCTCTATTTCTGTCTGATACTCTTTAAACCTGTTTGGTTATATTGTATGCCTCCCAGCCCTGGCTGTATGGTTCAGGCAAAGGTAGATACATACACTTTCTGGTGTATACAGGAGTTTTACTCCTCCGTGAGGCCCAAATGTGGGTAGGCGGTTTCCGGGTTGGTGTTCTCGGCATGGGATGCCCCTGTCCCTTTATAATCCCCTTGTGCCTTATGGGTGCATTTCTATCCTCTCCCCTTTAGTTCTCCTTTACCCTGCTGGGGTAAAAAGGAGGGGGGCGTTATCTGGGCTTATTTGTCACCACGCACACAAATAATAATAAAAAAAAAAGATATATAAAATAAATATTTATTACATATATATTATTATGTATGTTTACTATACTATTTAATAGGATATGTTTTATTTAGATTTTCCTATTTCTGTCTAGGCAGCATTCTTTTGCTTACCTTCTAAAGCTCTTTGTTTCTGGCTATGTTAAGATTTGAATTTCCCTCCATTCTTGGTCATGTGATTCTGGGGGTGGGCGGGGCTTAGGCACACAGCATCATTTCATTCTCAGAGCACTCTGGTGTGCTTTCTTTGTCTGCCTGGCTCCTGCTGCTTCCCTATGGTCTTCCCTCATTTTGCTTGCTTCTGCAGCACATATACTAAAATTGGAGCAACACAGAGAAGATTAGCATGGCCCCTGCGTAAGGATGACACGCAATTCGTGAAGCGTTCCATATTTAAAGGTGCTGTGAGTACCCCTCAGCTTGCTGAAGGGATTTTCTGCCATTTTTTTTCACGCTTTGTCATTTATTGTATTGTGTGCATTGGTGACTGTTTGTTTTCTTTGTAGGTGGAAACTCTTTATTTTAAAGGGGTTTCTCCTGGTCTTTAGCCCTTAAAGCCTTATTTGGGGGTCCATTTGTCTTAATATCCTCCCACTTGGGACTATTTAAAGGGGCATCCCGGGTAGCAATTGCGTAAATCCCATATATACTTGGCGACTATAATCAATTATAGTATAATACTAAACACCATATGGAGGCATCTCAGGATAACGGCCATGCAATTCCCTCTGCACAGACTCGGCAATGTTTTGGATGTGGAGCATCCCTTGTTGGGGATAACGCAATTCTTTGCGTCCCTTGTGCTCAATTAACTATTATGCAGCATCTGCGGCTTCTGTCTTATCTCCTACTCCGCCATGTCTTGTCTGTACCCCCAGTGATATTTTCATGGGTGGTGGTCGCATTCTGATTTATGTGCCAGATTGGCTCATCTTGAAAAATGAATGTCTAGCTCTGTGGCCAAGAAGGCCTCCGCTAAAAGGAAACATTTGACTCAGGTCATTCCGGTAAGTGAGTTGGATAATTGTGAAATGCTTTATTGGTCTGATCCTTCTCAGTTAGAAGAAGGAGAATTATATGAGGATTCAGATGTTTCTGATGAACAGCAATTTGTTGGTACTGTGATTGAGCAGGGTGAAGCTAGTGTTGCGGATACCCCAAAGGCTCTTGCTCAGTTATTTGAGGTTTTGGTTATCACTCCTCCTGAAGTAGTCCCTCCTCAAAAAGGGGAATTCTTTGGAGTCTCTAAACCTCGTTTAGAATTTCCAAATCAAAAGCATTTTGATGAAATTATTCTTAAAGAATGGGAGAAGTCTGCGCGGCTTCCTGGCATTCCCTTGGGCTGGGACAAGAAATATCCCTTCCCAGCTGCTACTGTTAAGCGTTGGTCATCACCACCTGTGGTGGATGCCCCTGTGCTTAATTTATCCAATTCTTCTGTGTTGTATGCTCCTGACTCCACTACACTACACTTAAAGATGGAGAGGATAAACGTATGGATCAAATGGCGTGCCACGCTTTTTCCAGTGTGGGCTCGGCCTTGCTGCCTGTTGGTGCTTCTGCACTCATGACAGTGGCTATTAGGTCTGTTGTGAGAGACCTAATGAATTACTCAGGGCTTGATCCGGCTTCTGATGAGTACGCCGCTCTTAAGCGATGTGAGATGTTTGCATCTTTTGTACTTTCTGCCTTAGATGATACTCTGCTCATGTGCAGCAGAACCTCTGCCTTGTTAATCGCCATCAGCGGTCAGTATGGTTGCGGCAGTGGGCAGCTGATATTGTAGCCAAGAAATCGCTTACAACGTTCCCTTTTGTGGGATTGCGCCTCTTTGGAGAAAAATTGGATTCTGTCACTAAAGGAGGTAAATTTCCTCAGCGTAAGAAACGACGTTGTTCCTTTCATGGAGTGGCCTCTTTTAACCCTTCCTTTCGGGGGTCTAGATCCGGTAGAGGATCGGCCTTTTCAGCCCCTAGAGGGAATGCATGGAATAGGCCCCAAGAGTCTTTACCAAGACAGGAGTACATCCGCATTGTTCCTTTTCTGAACTATCTTCTTATCACGGCCTCCTCCCTCGAACAATCAGAGTTGGACACCAGGACGGTGGTCTCTACGCTAGAGAGGTTCGGATGGGTAATAAGTTACCCCAAATCCTCTCTCTGTCCGTCCAGGGAAATTCCCTTCCTGGGCCTGATTCTGGATACATTTCAGGCCGGAGTTTTTCTTCCTCAGTCTAAAATGGTTCTGTCAGGGATCGCCGGACACCCTTCTTTCATAAGCCAAGCAATCCCCAATCTCCACCGCCTCTTGTGCCTATAGACAAGCCCCCGCTTGCTGGAGACACGGGTTATGCCTCTCCTGACTCGGTTGCCCCCAGGACTTACTGGCGCAAAGATTGCTGGCTTATGGTGAAGATAGGCGAACGGCGGGGTATCCCAAATCGGAAGTTCAACCGGGCTGAGTCCGAAACGTCGAGTCCAGCAGGGTAGGCAAGAATGGTCGAGACGAGCAGGGGTCAAAGCCAGGTGGTCACAGGGCACGGTATCCAAGGGGTTAGACGGAGAATGGTCAAGACAGGCAGGGGTCAAAAGCCGGGTGGTGACCAAAGCGCGGTATCAAAGGGGTAAGGCAGAGACGCGGTCAGACAGGCAGATGGTCGGTGCAGGCAGGAATGGTCAAAGACGGAGCCGGATCTAAACACACTAAACGCAAATCCAAAAGCACACCCAAGCTAATAATGGCTATAACGGGCACTGGTGGAAAGGACAGGAACGTATTTAAAGGGGAACTGACCAATAGGAAGGGGAATGTGGTGTTTGGTGTAAACTGTGGGTGATTGGTGCGACTAGAATCAAGCTCCGTATAGGAGCAGCCCCAGGGACTGGACCGCCCTGGCCAGTCAGACTGTCCAGTCCCTGGGTTCATCCCCACCCAGGTTAGGGACCTGACTGGTCCATTTAAACTTGCTCGTAGCACATTCGCCGGGGGGGCATATATAGAACGTGCTCGCGTGACTGGCCGGGCGCGCTCCCCGAGAGGAGAGGAGACGCCGCGCCGGCTGAAGAGGCGGAGGAGCCGCCCGCCGACGCGGAGAGAGCCTCCGTGACGCTGCCGACCCCAGCCGCCGCCGCTGAGGCAGGGGAGGCGGCGGAGACCGAAGCCTCAGTGCAGGAGGTGGAGGCGGCCGACCGGCGCGGCCGCCGGAAGACCGGAGCCAGACGCCGCTGGGAAGAGGCACCGCGGGACAGACGCTGGGGAGCAGGTAAGGACCTTACATTACCACCCCGCTGAGGAGGGGCCTCTGGACCCTCCAACCTGGGTTTCTGAGGGTTCTCCCTGTGGAACTTCCTAACCAACCTCCCCACGTGGACCTCTCTGGCAGGGACCCAAGATCGCTCCTCCGGGCCATAACCCTTCCAATCTACTAAATACTGGAGAGAGTTTCGGAAGAGACGTGAATCTAGAATCCGGGCAACCTCGAATTCCTGTTGCCCATCCACTAAAATGGGTGCCGGAAAGACATCAGGCTCAATACCTCTAACAGATTTCAATAGGGACACATGGAAGGAGTTACAAATTTTCATAGAGGGTGGAAGATCTAGACGGTAAGTAACCCGATTAATTTTCTGCAGTATAGGAAAAGGACCAATAAACCTTGGGCCTAGCTTGGCAGAAGGTTGACGTAAGGCCAAATTCTTGGTGGAACGCCAAACCAGCTCCCCCACCGCATAATCAGGGTTACTGGACCGACTACCATCAGCAAAGGTTTTCTGTTGGCCAACAGCCCTGGTCAAATGTTGCTGAATTATTCTCAGTGTGTCACACACCCTGCTTCCCCTTTAATTCTGACAATAGGGTTATCCTCCAGCAGGAGGCGACGCTGCAGAGAGAAGTCTTGAAAAACGAGCCCCTCCCGGCCTACATATACCTGGGACCTCCCACTTAACACCCAGTGTTTTCTCTCTGCAAGTTGCAACAAGACAGAAGAAAGAAGTCTCCTGCTTGCAGGTAGCCGGGGTCAAACCCCGGCACCCCCCTCTTGGTCTATTTCTGCCCAGTCATTGTTTGTATGCCTAGATAGATAACGGAAGCCTCCCAGCCTAGGCTGCTGGCTGGACAATGGTAGATGGCACCTCATGGTGCCTAGGAGCTTATCTTCTCCGCTCAGCCCCACGCGTGGGGCAATGCGGTTATCCGGCACGGTGATCCAGATTTGGGATGCCCCCGTCCCGATGTTTCCCTTGGCCCACCTTCTCCCGCTTGGTCCCTTCTCCCTTCGCGTTGGGGGGGGGGTTGGCTTGTGTGGGGTGCTTTACACTTTTGTGTGTGTTCACTGTGTGCGAGTGCTGGCAGCTGGCGGGGTCGGCGCCGCGGCATGCGGGCTGTATGGATCTCTGGCGGGGGGGGGGCGGGGCCGGAGCGCTTTACACGCTGAGCACGGCCCGCCTTCCTTCCCCCTCACTCCGGAGTTGTCGCGGCCCTGTTGGTTGCCTTACACGGGTCCCTGGCTCGGCTGAGGAGGGCGCCGTCATTACAAGTATTGGTTTGCTTGTTGCCTGGCTTGTGAGACTGTGCAGTGTGTGCTGGTGGTCAGTCGCTTGCGCAGTTATCCCTGTTATATATATATATATGGCTCCTTGTCTCCCCTCCTGGATGTACATATAATTATACATGTATATTTATATATTTTTATTGGCTTTATATACTTCTCTTGCTCTTGTATATATTGTATATATATTTTGCCTTTATGTTCTGAGTGGTTGTGTTGGTGTGTGTGTGTGCGCATGCTGGCAAACACTTTTTGTAGTTTTCTTGGGGCCTTGTTTTCACTGGGACTGATTATGGTCTCTTCCCCTTACAGATCCTGGGATCCCCTCGATGATGTGGGTCTCCGGGTCTGATATACCTGGCTAGTCTTATTTTTCAATTGGGATTCTCCTAGGCTTAAAATCCTCCCACTCCCGGGACTTTAATTATAAGGGGGCATCCCGGGTTGCATACTGCGTAATTCCCTGGGTTGTTGCGAATACCACAATTTCACCATATGGAGACTTCCGACATTACCGGAAATGGCTCTTCGGGGCTATCTAGGCTGTTGTGGGGCTCCGCTCCCAGGCGATGATGTCATAATATGTATTCCATGTGCACAGCGGAATATTGCGCGCCAGTCCGGTACTCTGGCTTCTGGCTCCTCGCAACCTCCGTCATCTCCTACCCCCCCCCCCCCCGCCACCTATTCCGGACCTCGTATGACGTTGTCAAAGGTGGGGATTCGCAATCCGAGGTGTGTGCACGGTTGGCCAGCCTCGAGAAAATGTTCTCCGGCGTCGCCTGTTCCGGAGGATGAGGTGTTGGAAGTGTTGGATTGGTCCGATGGTCCCCCGGCTGAGAAGGGGGAGCTCCTAGAGGAGTCAGACGAGCCTGCAGACCAGCAATTGTTTGGTACCGCTGGCGATCAGGCTGCGGGGGTGTTCCTTGACACTCCTTCCATTTTGGCTCAAATGTTTGAGATTTTGGCTTTGGATCCGCCAAAGGGTGAGTTGTTTGATGTGCCCAAGCCACGTTTGGTGTTTCCTAGACAGGGTTGTCCTTAAGGAATGGGAACAACCTACGCGCCTTGTTGGAGTTCCTCCTAGTTGGGATAAGCGTTATCCCTTTCCGGAGGATTTGGTGAAGCTTTGGTCTGTTCCCCTGATGTTGATGCCCCTGTGTTGGGGCTGTCTAACATGGCTGTGTTGCACTCCCCTGACACTACTACCATTAAGGATGGTGAGGATCATGATCAATTGGCTCGCCATGGTTTTATCAGTGCTGGATCGGCACTGCGGCCGGTTTGTGCTTTGGCGCTTCTTTTGTTGCCTGTCAGGTCCATTGTGAGAGATTTGTACGCAGATCTTGATCCCACTTGTGATGAGTTCTTTTCTCTCAAGCAGTGTGAGTCGTTTATTTCTTTTGTCATGACCGCCCAGGACGATGCGTCTTGGGACCGGCGACCACGGTCGTTGGATCGGCCCTTCCAGTTGTCCTCCCGGGTCCGGCAGTCCCTTCAATGGTGGTTGGTCTCCACCAATCTCTTGAGGGGCAGTTCTTTCCTGACTCCTCTTTGGGAAATTGTCACCACGGACGCCAGTCTTTCGGGATGGGGGGGATTCTGGAAGGATCTTCAGTTTCGGGGGCAGTGGGGGCCTCGAGAGGCCCACTTGCTCATCAATGTTCTGGAACTGAGAGCCATCCGTCTGGTCCTTGTTCATTTGACTCAGCATGTTCTGGGCCTTCCGGTTCAGGTTCGCTCGGACAATCGGACAGCGGTTGCTTACATCAATCATCAGGGAGGGACTCGCAGTTTGGGTGCCCTCAGAGAGGTGTCCCTGATCCTGACCTGGGCGGAGGCCCATGTTCCCTGTCTCTCTGCAGTTTACATTCCGGGTGTGGAAAACGGGGAAGCGGATCTGTTGAGCAGGTGCTCTTCCCTTCTGGGGGAATGATCTCTCCATCCTCAAGTTTTTCAGTCTCTGTGTCTCCGGTGGGGGACCTGTTTGCCTCTCGTCACAATTGCAGGCTTCCGGCCTTCGTGTCGCTCTCTCAGGATCCTCTGGCGGTGGACGCCATGTCCCTGAGCTGGGGGGATCTGGGGTTTCTGTACCTTTTTCCTCCGATACCCATGCTAGGCAGGGTGGTATGGAAGCTGGCTCTGGAAAGGGTGTCCGCCATTCTCGTGGCGCCAAGGTGGCCAAGGCGAGTATGGTTCGCAGACATCGTTCGGCTGGCGGTGGATCAGGTCGTTCTGCCTCTTCGGCCCGATCTGCTCACTCAGGGTCGGCTGTGTTACCCCAATTTACCAACGCTGGGTTTGACGGCTTGGCTGCTGAAACCTTCATCTTGAAGGAGGAGGGTCTTTCTGACTCGGTTGTTAAGACTTTAATCTGTGCCCGGAAGAGGTCTTCTTCTACCATCTACTATAGGACTTGGAGAGCTTATATCACTTGGTGTGAGATTAGATCTTTGCCTTGTAGGGTCTTTTCAGTTTCCAGGATTTTGGATTTTCTACAATCGGGGCTGGATTCTGGTCTCCAGCTGAGTACTTTGAAAGGGCAGGTTTCTGCCTTGTCTATCTTTTTTCAGAAGCCTTTTGCGCTTCATCCTTTAGTCAAAACTTTTTTCCAGGGGGTTACGCATGTGCGGCCTCCCAGGAGGCCATTACTCCCTGTTTGGGATTTGAATTTAGTTCTTTCTGCTCTTCACGCTCCTCCCTTTGAGCCCTTGCAGGATATTGCTCTTTCTACCCTGACTCAGAAGATGGCCTTCTTGGTGGCTATCACCTCGGTTCGGCGTGTCTCGGAGTTGGCGGCCTTGTCGATTCAGGCGCCCTACTTTGAGAGGCATCAGGACAAGGTGGTTTTTCGTTTCACATCGGACTTTCTTCCTAAGGTTGTTTCTGCTTTTCATTTGAATCAGGATATTGTTCTTCCCTCCTTGTGTCCTAAGCCTAAGAATGACAAGGAGAGGGTTTTGCATTGTTTGGATGTGGTACGATGTGTTAAGTACTACTTACTACTTCTCCTTTTCGTAAGACTGATGACTTTTTTGTTGTGCCCTGTGGGCCTAGGAAGGGTTTGGCTCCGGCTAAGTCTTCCATTAACAAATCGATTCGTCAGGCGGTTGTTGGGGCCTATTCGGCCAAGGGGAAGGTTCCCCCTTTTCGTATCACCGCTCATTCTACTCGTGCTGTTGGTGCGTCCTGGGCTTTTCAGCACCAGGCTTCTGTTGAACAAGTTTGTAAGGCTGCTACTTGGTCTTCTGTTCATACTTTTTCTAAGTTTTGCAAGGTTGATGTGCGGGCTTCAGCGGATGCTGTGTTTGGCCGCAAGGTTCTGCAGACTGCAGTTGTTTAAGTTGTTCTTCGTTTTGCTGTCGGATACCCATCCCTTGTGGACACTGCTTTTGGATGTCCCTATCGTCAGAATTAAAGGGGAAGCGGGGTGTGTGACACACTGAGAATAATACCATTTTGTGAGTACTCACCTGTAAAATGGATATTGTCAGTGTGTCACACACCCCACTTCACCCGCCCTTTTTTGGTATCTTGGATCCTCTATATGGTGAAGCTTTCCTTTATTTTATTTTGAGGTTACCGTTGGATTTCCTGGTACCTTGTCTTATTGCTGTTTGAATTCACTGGGTGTTAAGTGGGAGGTCCCAGGTATATGTAGGCCGGGAGGGGCTCGTTTTTCAAGACTTCTGCTGGAGGATAACCCTATCGTCAGAATTAAAGGGGAAGCGGGGTGTGTGACACACTGACAATATCCATTTTACAGGTGAGTACTCATAAAATGGTATTTTTTCCCATAGATCCGGCCACTGAGACACCCATTCTTCAAGTGATGGCACGCTAGAGGGCCGGTCTGACAAAGCAGAAAATTTCAGGTCGCTACCAAAAACACAACGGAATGGCGATACCCCAGTGGAAGTGTGAGTGGCATTATTCAGGGCAAACTCTGCAAATGGAAGAAGCAGTGACCAATCCGTCTGGACATCGGAAACAAAGCCCATTTGACTGGGGGTGAAATGCTGAGGACAAGGAGACCGTGAATCCCAACCTGGCACAGAAAGCCCTCCAAAAGCGACAGACAAACTGAACCCCCCTGTCAGACACCACATCCTCCGGGGTCCCATGGAATTTAAATATATGCGTTAAAAAAAGTTGAGCAAGATCTTGAGCTGTGAGTAACTTTTTTAACGGGACAAAATGAGCCATCTTGCTGAACCGGTCGACCACCACCCAGATGACAGTAAACCCCTGGGAAGGTGGAAGATCGGTGATGAAATCCATGGCAAGATGAGTCCAGGGACAGGAAGGAATGGACAAAGGCAACAGGGAACCTTCAGGAGAGTGTCTCGGGGTCTTACTCCAGGCACAGACTTTATAAGCCTGCACATAATCTTGAGCGTCTTTCCTAAAAGACGGCCACCAAACATGACGGGACAACAAGGAAATGGTTTTCCTAACTCCTGGATGACCTGCAGTCTTGGAAGCATGAAATTGCTGTAGGATGGCAGCACGGTGGGACATGGGCACAAATTGGGCATGAACATGTTTCCCAGGCGGAGCCTCAGACTGAAACTGATTCAGATCGGGAAGCTCCGGCTGGATAGCAGCTACCACCAGGTGTTGAGGCAGTAAGTTTCTCCCTTCGGGTAAGCTGGTCAAGGAAAATCTTCGAGACAAGGCGTCAGCTTTCACATTCTTTGGCCCAGGTTTGTAGGTGATGGTAAAGTCAAACCGGGAAAAGAACAGGGACCATCGAGCTTGCCTAGGGGTTAATCTTTTAGCAGACTGCATATACTCCAAATTCTTATGGTCGGTAAAGACTGTAACAGGAAACTGAGCCCCTTCTAACCAGTGCCTCCACTCCTGAAAGGCCAATTTAACTGCCAAGAGTTCACGATTACCGATATCGTAGTTACGTTCAGCGGAAGTAAATTTCTTAGAAAAAAAAGCACAGGGGTGAAGTCGTTCTGGGGAACCGCTATATTGTGAAAGGACTGCCCCGACGCCCAGCTCGGAGGCATCGACCTCCATAATGAAGGCTAATTGACAGTCTGGATGCACCAATATGGGGGCAGAACTAAAGATTTCCTTCAACCTTTTAAAAGCCAAGACGGACTGTTCCGGCCAAATGGTAGGGTAACCCCCTTTCTTGGTGAGGTCAGTGAGGGGTGCTACTAGAGTAGAGAAGTTCTTGATAAATCTCCTATAAAAGTTAGCGAACCCCAGGAATCTTTGCAGCCCCTTTAAATCCCTGGGTTGCTCCCATTTAAGTACTGCAGTAACCTTGGACTGATCCATGGACAGTCCTGTATTGGAAATGATATATCCTAAAAAAGGAACCTCTGTAACTTCAAACAAGCACTTTTTGAGTTTTGCAAATAAACAATTTTCTCTAAGCTTTTGCAAGTCCAGGCGAACATGCTTACGATGTTCTGCTAATGAGGAAGAAAAAATCAAAATATCGTCCAGGTATACTACAACAAAGCGACCCAGATAGTCCCTAAAAATTTCATTCACAAAATCCTGGAAGACTCCCGGGGTGTTACACAGACCAAAGGGCATCACGAGATACTCGTAATGCCCATCTGGAGTGTTAAATGCTGTCTTCCACTCATCCCCCTGTCGGATTCTTATTAGGTTATAGGCCCCACGGAGGTCTAATTTAGAAAAAACCCGCCCCAGCCGGGGAAGTGGACGCCCGTATGAACCCTTTTTTTAGATTTTCAGAGATGTACTCCCGCATAGCTTTATTTTCTGCCCGGGTCAAGTTTAAGATTCTCCCCCTTGGTGGCATGGTCCCTGGGAGAAGCTCTATAGGACAGTCAAAGGGTCTATGGGGAGGTAGTACACCAGCCGCTTTCTCTGAAAACACATCGAGAAAGTCGTGGTAGGGGCCTGGAACACCCTCAGAGGACAGCTGTGTGACACGCACTGGGAGTTCCAGACAAGAGTGAAAACACTGTGGGCCCCACTTAACAATCTGCCTCGCTACCCAATCAATTTGGGGGTTATGCTTTTGTAACCAGGGCAACCCGAGTACTAGAGGGGTTGAGGGCATCTTTAAAACTAGGAAACTAATCAGCTCAGCGTGCCCCACTACCACTCTGAGTAACACAGGTGGAGTCTTAAAATGAATAAGACCCCCAGCAATAGGCGTGTCATCGATTGCGGACACCCAGATAATTTTAGGCAGAGGTTGGAGAGGAATTCCCCGCCGCTCCACAATCTAGAAGAGCCTCCAAATTCATAAACTCAAGGTCCACTTTAACCTGGAACCATAAATTGTGAAAGAACTTGAGGAAATACCTTGCAGCCTAGGTGGGTTCCCTCGACCCCACCTAGGCTCTGAAGTTTTCCAGCTGCTTCTTGGGACAACCTCTGACCAGGTGACCGGTCCCCCCACAGTAGAGATGCAGCGCTTCCGATAACCGCCGACGCCTCTCAGCTTCGGAAAGCTCGGTAGCTCCCAGCTGCATAGGTTCCTCGGTAGGATTCGGGGCTGGAGCTCCAGCTTTCCAGCTGGTGTCGGGATGCGCCCCTCTTTCAAGGCGTCTCTCCCGCAAGTGTCGGTCAATTCGGATTGCGAGTTGTATTGTTTCATCCAGAGACTGGACCACATAGGGCCGAGTCGTTCCATCGAGAGTCCACGGCCCACCGGTGCAATATTCTTCGGCCTGCCGACGACCTTGACGCAAGGTACGGAGTTTGGCATATGCCGTGGCCCCTCTGTCCGGATCATCGTACAAGATTTCCATCGCGGAGAAGAAAGCTTCCACAGACTGCCTTGCTGGATCCTGAGGTGACAAACTGAATGCCCAGGATTGAGGGTCTCCTTGCAAGAGGGAGATGACCAGGCCCACACGCTGGTCTTGGGACCCCTCCACCGCCTCTTGTGCCTATAGACAAGCCCCCGCTTGCTGGAGACACGGGTTATGCCTCTCCAGACTTGGTTGCCCCCAGGGCTTACTGGCGCAAAGATTGCTGGCTTATGGTGAAGATAGGCGAACGGCGGGGTATCCCAAATTGGAAGTTCAAGCGGGCTGAGTCCGAAACATCGAGTCCAGCAGGGTAGGCAAGAATGGTCGAGACGAGCAGGGGTCAAAGCCGGGTGGTCACAGGGCACGGTATCCAAGGGGTTAGATGGAGAATGGTCAAGGCAGGCAGGGGTCAAAAGCCGGGTGGTCACCAAAGCACAGTATCAAAGGGGTAAGGCAGAGACGAGGTCAGACAGGCAGATGGTCGGTGCGGGCAGGAATGGTAAAAGACGGAGCCGGATCTGAACACACTAAACGCAAATCCAACAGCACACCCAAGCTAATAATGGCTATAACGGGCACTGGAGGCAAGGACAGGAACGTATTTAAAGGGGAACTGACCAATGGGAAGGGGAATGTGGTGTTTGGTGTAAACTGTGGGTGATTGGTGCGAATCAAGCTCCGTATAGGAGCAGCCCCAGGGACTGGACCAACCTGGCCAGTCAGACTGTCCAGTCCCTGGGTTCATCCCCACCCAGGTTAGGGACCTGACTGGTCCATTTAAACTTGCCCCCGGCGAATGCGCTGGGAGCAGCGCCGCCGGGGGGCATATATAGAATGTGCTCGCGCATGCTCCCCGAGAGAAGAGGAGACGCCGCACTGGCTGAAGAGGCGGAGGAGCCGCCCGCCGACGCGGAGAGAACCCCCGTGATGCCGCCAACCCCAGCCGCCGCCGCGGCGGAGACCGAAGCCTCAGTGCGGGAGATGGAGGCGCCACCGGAAGACCGGAGCCAGACGCTGCCGGGGAGCAGGTAAGGACCTTACAGGTTCTGATTCAGGACTTGATTCGTCTATTCTTGTCCAACCCTCATCAGTCTATCCGTTTAGGGATGAGACTAGTGGGATTGATGATAGCTGCATTCGAGGCAGTCCAATTTGCCCAGTTTCACAAAAGGAACGCTTCAGCTCTTCCTCTTGGCAAAGTGGGACAGGTGCCCACTATCATTGAATCAGACTTGTCTATTGTCTCCCCACGTTTTGCAGTCCCTTCAGTGGTGGTTAATATCGCTCAACCTCCAGAAGGGCAAGTCATTTCTGACCCCGTGTTGGGAACTGGTTACCACGGATGCCAGCCTGGTGGGCTGGGGGGGCTTCTGGAAGAAGCATCAGTTCCAAGGATTGTGGGGGCCTCAGGAGGCTCATTCTCCAATCAATGTATTAGAGCTTCGGGCCATACGTCTTGTTCTACTTCGACTGACCCATTTCTTACAGGGTCTGCCAGTTCAGATTCGGTCAGACAACCGAACAGCTGTTGCATACATCAATCACCTGGGAGGGACTCGCAGTTGGGGTGCCCTCCGGGAAGTGTCTCTGATCCTTCAGTGGGCAGAGATCAATGTTCCCTGCATATCAGCAGTTTACATTCCGGGGATAGAGAATGTGGAGGCAGACTCCCTGAGCAGGGGATGTTCTCGCCAGGGAGAATGGTCTCTCAATCCAAGGGTCTTTCAGTTCCTCGGTCACAAGTAGGGGACTCCACGGTTAGACCTGTTTGCTTCTCTTCACAATCACAAGCTGCCTGCTTTTGTGTCTCTATCCCAGGATCCTCTGGCAGTGGCAGCGGATGCCATGTCTCTGGCCTGGAAGGATCTGGGGTTCCTATATCTGTTTCCCCCATTCTCCATGATCAGCAAGGTGGTGTGCAAGTTAGCACTGGAGGAGGCGCCAGCAATTCTGATGGCACCAAGGTGGCCAAGACGTCTGTGGTACGCAGACGTCGTAAGGCTGGCATTGGATCAGTTCCATCTGCCTCTTCTTCCAGATCTCATCACTCAGGGTCAACTTTGTTACCCCAATTTACAAACGCTGGCTTTGACGGCATGGCTGCTAAAGTCTGAATTCTGGAATATCTACAACGAGGTCTGGATATGGGATTCCAGATTAGTACTTTGAAAGGGCAAGTCTCTGCCTTGGCTATTTAAGGTTGTTTGCTCTTCATCCTTTGGTTAAGACTTTTTTCCAAGGAGTCGCGCATGTGCGGCCTCCCAGAAAGCCTATACTTCCTGTTTTGGACCTTAACCTAGTGCTTTCAGCTATGCAGGCCCCTCCCTTTGAGCCTTTGCAGGATATTCCTCTTCCTATTCTTACTCAGAAGGTTGCCTTTTTGGTTGCTATTACTTCTCTCCGCCGAGTTTCTGAACTGGCGGCTTTGTCTATTCTAGCCCCTTATTTTGAGAGGCATCAAGATAAGGTTGTTTTCCGTTTTAAACCGGATTTCCTTCCTAAGGTGGTGTCTGCTTTCCACCTAAATCAGGATATAGTTCTTCCTTCCTTGTGTCCTAAACCTAGTAACGACAAGGAAAGGGTCTTACATTCTTTGGATGTAGTTCATTGTGTTAAGTATTATTTTGTTACTACTTTGGCCTTCCGCAAGACGGATGCCTTTTTTGTTGTGCCTTCTGGGCCCAAGAAGGGTTTTGCTCCTGCCAAATCTTACCTTAGTAAGTGGATACGTCAGGCCATCATTGGGGCCTATATGGCTAAGGGGAAGGTTCCCCCTTTTCATGTCACCGCTCATTCTACTCGTGCTATTGGAGCTTCCTGGGCTTTTCAGCACCAGGCTTCTGTTGAACAGGTTTGCAAGGCTGCGACTTGGTCTTCTGTGCATACTTTTTCTAAGTTTTACAAGGTTGATGTGCGGGCCTCAGCGGATGCTGCTTTTGGCCGCAAAATTCTGCAAGCTGCAGTAATTTAAGTTATGCATTATTCCTTGGGGATCCCCAACCATTATAGACACTGCTATTGGATGTCCCAAGTGTCATGAATATTTGGAAGTGGGGTGTGTGACATACTAGGAATAGGAATACTCGGCCAAGCACCACTAGCCCCAGAATTGCCCATAGCCAAAAAGCTACCAAGAGGGCAGGGTAAGAGAAAAATATTAGCCCCCAACAACCCCCTCTCCTACAGGAGCACAGCAGGACATCTCAATCCTGAAGAGCCCCCTATCACCCTTTGGCCACACAAATCTCCACACGCTCTGATTCATCCACAACACTCCAGGGCCACATGTCTCCCATTCCACCTAGCACCCAGGGAGATGACAGCCAAAGTTTTGTGGGCAGGAACCTGTGCCGGGGCACTCTCAGTGGTAGATTTAGTGATGCCCAATGCCTGACTTTGGCGACTGCTGCTTCAGACCATTTTCATGATCTTTATGGCCAAACTTCTCTGAAACATCTAAATCTGTGCGAAACCATATCTGGGAGGCAATCACACGCCAGGTCAATAGTGCTGGGCAAGAGAAAAAGGATATTGATTAGGTTCAACTCAAATTTTCGGACACAAAATCAACAAGCACAAGCAACACGGGTAATCATGGATTGTGGTTGTGAAGACCACAAATGGAAGTTGCACATGACTTGCCATTACAACATGAAATTATTGATTTCTTTAAGGTTTCAAACCGGAGGTGGTGTCCCCCTGAAACTCACTCAACACCGGCAGAGGAAATCGTATATGGACTAGTAAATCCTGCAACACTCCATGGATTGCCAGGGACTATGGATTCTGACCGCAATGCTGCTGCATTTGGTAAGTGTATATTAGGTTTGGTGTCCTTCATATCCTAACACATATCACTCTTTACTATTGCCGAGTTGGTCAGGCCATCATGGCCTAAGTGTTGTTGGCGGACTATCAAAGGCAAATAGAATTACAACAATAACCTGACAACTCATACTTGCATAACAAAGTGGATTTTAATTTGTCTAATGCTATACATACATATATGCACACAAGGTATGTATCTACATTAATATTAGCTGCCCTTATCATTGCAGAAATACAACAACATTCACACATGAACACCCAGGAACAACAACCACCAGGTACTGCTGCAAGTACCTCAAGAACTGCCTACTCAAATAGTGCAGAAAATTAAGATTTTGATATGGTAAGTGTAATGATACAGACACCATATGCACATTTAAATGAAAGATTGAATGGCTGTATCTCAAAACAAACATCTAATGGTCTTGTGTGCCCCCCCCCCCCCCCCAGACACCACCACTACTGGTTGACATTCAAGATCTTGAGGAGGATGTGTCGCTCCATCAGGCTCGAAAACAAAAGCACCATCTATGCAGCAACAGTTGACACTGCAGATGCCACATCAGCAATCAGCAACAACAGATGGCAATGCAACACCATCAACATATGCCAATGCTGCATCACCTACATATGTCCCATAATCAGATACAAATGCCACTGCTGCAGCAGCTGAATATGTCACTGCAACAGCAGCCTCCACCACTCCCTGAGCAACAGCAGCTGGAGGCCCAGCTACAACCTGAACAGCAGGTGGAGCGTGAGGAGCAGATGCATCCCCCTCACCTCCATGGGCCAGACCTGTTGCTGAGGATTTGGCCTCACCCTCAACAACCAATACCAATGTGGAAAGGGAAACACACACTCCCTCAGCAAGTGGCTCTACCTGGAGAAGAGCACGACGGCCTCAGCCATGTCGCCACCTTACCCTGCTGAGGCGGGTGCAGATGATGGAAGCATACAGGCAATCCAATATTTCAGACAAAGCCTAGAGCAAAATTTTAACAGAATCCACAAAGATATGCAGTCTACCAATAATCAGAGAGAAACACTGTTAGGGCAAATGTAGTTGCTCAATCATAACCTGTCCCAGCTGGTGGCAATACAACAAGCCAGGCAACATCCATACATCCAAACCTAATACCAATGATTTCAAACATGTTTATCTGTAATAGTCAAGTTTCACTCCTCAGGGCTAGTTTGTGGTCTGGGGGTGTTGTCCTGGGTGGGCCATGATGTAGCAAGAGTGGATGGTGAGGGTGATATGGGCTTCTCCGGGATTGAGCTGTCCTGCTGCACTCCAGTGGGAGAGGGGTTTGTTGTGGGCCTAATGAGTTTTCCCTTAACCTTCCCTTTGGTTTTCTTCAGACTCTTGGTAGATGTTTGGCTACGGACAGCACCTATGTCTGGGGCTAGCAGTGTTGGGCCTACTGTCTGGCCTCCCACTGCTGTGCTTTGGTTTACCACTTTTGGTGTTAGTTGGCTGGGATGGGCGAGCAATAGGGTTGATTCAGAGCCTTCCCAAAACCGTCTATTCTTAGTATACAGTACGTCCTGCTCCAAATCTAATACTTACATTTGGGATATACTCCGCCAGATGGCGCTGGACTGCAGAGACATCGAAAATAGGCTCCTCCCGGCCCCCTCAAATACCCAGGGACCTCCCACAAATCCCCAGAATTTCTCTGCAGTCTGGCTGCGAAGGACGAGAAATGGCTCTCTACTCGCAGGTGAGCGGGGTTATTAGCCCGCGGCCCTGTAGGACTATTCCCACCTGTTCCTCTAGTAATATGCCTCCCAGCCTTGGCTGCGCTGGTCGGGTGAAGGTAGGCAGCACCGCTGTTAGGTGCTTAAGAGCGCCGCTCCACCGCAATCCCCCACCAAAGGGTAGGCGGTTCAGGCTTATGGTGAGCCTCTATGGGATGCCCCTCCCGCTCTAGTGCCCCCTTGCCCCTGCCCTGTTTAAGTGGCCGCTGTCCTCCCTCATCCTCCTTGTAGCCTTCTGGGGAAAAGAGGGGGGGTGTAAATATGTATGCTATACATTCTGTGTTTTACACCTTTTTTCTCCATTCTGTTTAGTCTTGTGTCAGCCGGTGCTGGCTTGTCTTTACTGTCTTTTTAAAATTGCCATTGCCGCGCGCTGACTTGGTTCCGCGCCTGGCGGCGGCATTACCTCAGGCTCTGGTGCACCATCATTGGCTGCTTGCACCTCCTGGCTTCGCGCTCTTCGGGGGGGGGGAGGGGCCTGTCTATGGCGCACTCCGCGTCATCGAGGTATACCGACGCCATCTTTATCCTGCTTTTGCCCCTTGTGCGACGGTCCCCTACCTACCACGGTCCGTAAGTGCCCTTGCGGGCGGCTTTATATCTTTCACTTTTGTTACTGTGTGCTTGTCTGCTTATGTCTTTCAGGCAGGTGAACCCTTTTGGCTTCTCCCGGCCCTGTATTAGTATATAACTTGTAGGCTTTGTAAAAATAATACTCCCACTTCCCTAGCGGGTTATTGGGGCATCCGGGGTTGCTATATAGCGTTATTGCCTATTGGTGTATAGCGCCGCTATAATCACCATGTGGAGGCATCCCAGGATAATGTGACCGGGGTCCCTTCGGGACAAGTCCGGCTGTGTGTAGCGTGTGGGCAGCCTCATGCTGACGCTGACAAGGCGCGGGTCTGTGTACCCTGTGCTGAGCAGGTGCTTGCATTGCAATCTGGCCTGCCAGTGGCTGCACCTCGTTTCACTTCACCTACTCCCCCAAGCTTAAACCTCACTCCTGCTGAGTTGCATACTAGTGGGGAGTCTCAGCCTGATGTGTCTTCTAGACTGGCTACTGTTGAGCAGTTGATTGGTAAGTCCTAAGGCCCCTGCTAAGAAGAGGCACTTGACGCCTAATGTCACTGTTTTCCCTATGGGAACTGAGGAGTTTTGGAATCCTTGTGGCTATACCCCGTCTGATGAAGGGGAGCTCTTTTCTGATTCAGGCTCATCTGATGAGAGACCAAGGGGTCATGACGATTCTGGCTCTGATCCCTGGGCCCCGGATGACACTGACAGATTATTGACCCAGATGTTTGAGGTTCTGTCCATCTCTCTCCCTGTTGCGGCTCCCAGGCAAAGAGGGGAGCTTTTCCATACAGCAAAATCACGTTTGGAATTTCCTGAGCAGGCACATTTCCATAACCTTGTGCTCAAGGAATGAGAGCGCCCCAGTAAACTTCCCGGGGTTCCAAAAAGTTGGGATAGGAAGTATCCCTTTCCTGCTGAGGTGGTTAAATGTTGGTCATCCCCCCCCCCCCCCCCGAGGCGGATGCCCCAATCCTAGGGCTATCTAACACCTCTGTCATGCATTCTCCTGACTCTACTACCCTGCGGGATGCTGAGGGCCGGCGCATTGACCAGTTGGCATCCCACGCCTTTGCATGTGCGGGGACGGCGCTGCGCCCGGTCTGTGCCTCTGCCATTACTGCTGTGGCCACTAGAACCCTTGTCAGAAATATGCTTTATAGTTGGTTTTAGTTTAGACTATTACAAGGAGTTCGCGGAAACCCTGGGCCCCCAATTCATTGCCTCATTCAGCTCCCTGAGGGATGGTGTCCTCCCACCCAGGGATACTTTACGTGCTAATATAACTGTAATCCCCAAGGAAGGTAAAGACCCAACACAATGAGGGAGTTACAGACCCATCTCCTTGCTGAATTGCGATATAAAACTCTTCAATAAAATAATGGCTGACAGGCTTGCCCCGCACATCCCCTCCATCATACACTGGGACCAGGTGGGCTTTGTACCCACGAGAGAGGGTAGGGATAATACGACGAGGGTGATCAACTTGATCCACCGCGCGCGCATGGGGGATTCGGCTGCAATGCTTCTCTCGACGGACGCCGAGAAGGCTTTCGACAGGGTTGGGTGGGATTTCATTTCTGCCACCCTGCACCATATCGGCCTGGGAGATAACATGACCCGTTGGATCATGGCTTCCTATTCGTGCCCCTCGGCGTCCGTCGTGGTGAATGGGTTGGCGTCTGACTCCTTCTCTCTGGTGAATGGTACACGCCAGGGCTGCCCGCTTTCCCCCTTAATATTTATTTTGACCTTAGAACCTTTTCTACGCCACATCAGGAAGAATCCCGATATCTCCGGGGTCCTGTCGGGCCGAGATGAACATAAGGTGGCGGCGTATGCCGATGACTTAATATTCTTTATTACCAGACCAGAAACGACTCTCCCTAATCTTCTGGCAGAACTCAAAACCTTTCATTTATTGTCTAATTATAAAATAAACTATCAAAAATCCTCAGCCCTAAACATTAATATTCCCCCGGGGAGACTGAATCGGATTTCAGAAAATTTCCCGTTCAGGTGGGAGAGGGAGGCGTTGACCTATCTGGGGACGCAAATCTCGGCATGCCCCCAGAAGTTATATAGCTTGAATTTCCCCCCGCTGCTGGGGAGGGTGGAGGGGGACCTCCAGAGATGGAATAAAAGTGCGTTTTCTTGGTTTGGCAGGGTTAATATCATAAAAATGAACATCCTGGGCTTTCAAGCCCTGCCAATTGAGGTCCCCCACACTTTCTTCCGGCGACTGATGGGAATCTGCGCGATTGATTGGTGCAGGCATGCACATTTAAAGCAGTGGACGGGTATTGAGCAGGGGGCGTCTCCGATCCCCCTTCCAGGGCTGCCCTGGGTACCACTGGACCGAACCGCCGCACTGAACAAGCACCCCACGATTGGGCCCACTAGGAGGGTGGCAAGTAGGACGTTCCGGGGTTTGGACATTTCCCCGGCCCTTTCGCCTCTGACCCCTCTGATAGGCCACCCGGACTTTCCAGTAGGTATCTCGGACAGCACTATTAGGACTTGGACGAAGTGCAATAGGTTTCGGATCCTTCACCTGCGAGACGGGTCGGGCTGGGTGGGGCTGGAGGAGCTGGCACGGAGGGAGTCCCTGCCTATTTTTGGCTTCTGGCAGACCCTCCAGCTAACACATTATCGGAACTCGAAGGGTCGCTGAGACCTCCAGGCCTCTCACCCCCTTTGAACAGGTCTGTGTGGGGGGTGGCCATTTCCGGGGCGCTCTGGCCTTTGCTTATTCACTGGTGATCTGTCCCCCAGAACCTCCCTCACCTTCTTTCATAGAGGGGTGGGAAAGGGAATTGAACAGGAGTTTCACAGAAGAGCAAAAGCTGGCTATGATGCAGCTGGCCCACAGGTCTTCCATGTCCTGCAGATACCAAGAAACGTCTTATAAGATTCTCACTCGTTGGTATCTGGTCCCTACCAGACTATCGAGGATTTTCCCTTCCTCTTCCCCCTTGTGTTGGAGATGTTTGAGCGCAAGAGGCTCCATGCTACACGTCTTCTGGGAATGCCGGGACCTCTCCGGGTTCTGGGGCAATGTCCAGAAAGTTGTCTTGGCCCTGACGGACATAGATCTGGGCGAAGATCCGGCGGGCCACCTGCTCAATCTTGCTCCTACCTCTATCCGGAGACGAGGCAAATCTTTGCTCGCTCCCCTCCTGAACGCGGCGAGGTCCTGCATCCCGGCATGTTGGAAATCCCAGGAGCCCCCTTCTACCGCGCTGTGGCTTGCTAGAGTTAAAGATATCTGTAGGATGGAGGAGCTTACAGCCTTGCTGAAGGGCACTTCAGAGAAATACAGGGTGACTTGGTGTGAGTGGGACCGTTTTACTCTCTCCGCGTAATACCTAGAATACCTGAAGATGTAATGAGGAAGTGAGCAGTAAGTGATTTGCCGCCCATTAGTGCCTGCTGGCTCCCCCCCCTCCCCGCCCCTTTTCCCATTTACCTTCCCTTCCCACTGCCCCCCTCGTTTGTCGTATCCCCCCCCCCCCGTTGTGTGTGTGATAGTGTCATAGTGTCGTTCGTATACCCTATGTGCGTTTACTGAATAGTGTTTGGTTTGGTTTGTGTTGGGCTAGCATTAGCCTTTTTTTATTAACTAAAAAGAATGAGGAGGCGGGATATGCAGGCTTCAGGCCTATCTTTATTTCATTAAGATGAACCGTTGCACGCCATAGCAGGATCGGCGGGGCGTTTTATCATTTTACAGAGATCCCCAGGAAACTGGACTCGTGTAGCACCTTTAGACTAGGGTATTGTTGAATCCTCATTACTGCCTCACCGTGTTTAGGCTGGAATGTCACACGCAGCTTATGAATCCATGTACCCGATGTGCTGTATTGCTTTTTTGTACGGCTTGTTTATTTTTGTACCCTGAACACAGTCTGTAACCTAAAATAATTGAAAGACACGGAGCAACCAGGGCACAGTGTGATGTGGCCACAGGAAACAGTCTTTAGAATGTTATTTGGGGGGTTGTCCCACGGTGCATGCACTTCACAAAAATGGTCTTATCACACGTGCCCGTCACCTCCACACTTGTGCGCTTACCAGATTAATAAGATTTGACAAGCCTTGAAACAATTTATGCTCTTAGAAGATTCCGGGTGCTTGAATACTTCAGTGCACAATTTATACACTCATCACGGCCATAGTGGAATCCGCTCATATATTGTGAAAAAGCATAAAAGAAATCTAGTGCAACCCCGTGGGAACTTTTTTTTAAAATGACAATTTAATAAAAAAGATGCACTCACATATTCTTTGAAGTAAAGCGCGCCAATATAAATACACTGGTTGGGAGGGAGTCCTTTTCTTTCCCTCTTTCCTTGCAACCGTTCAATTGGGCGTCAAAGCTTAAAATGAGTGAAGTAAAAAGGTAGCCGCCGTCTCCTGTTTCTTCTCCTAATGCGTTTCGTTGCGTGCGCAACTTTATCAAAGGATGGATCCTTTGATAAAGTTGCGCACGCAACGAAACGCGTTTAGGTACAAATAGGGGTCGAGATGTTCAATTAAATGCCTCAATGGAATTTAACTTCAATAATAATAGGATGAAAATCAATTCATAATAGTGGGACTGATATATCCTTATAGGGTCTCTCTGTGTTCCCAGTTAGATTCCACAATGAATATCAATGGGCTATACCGCACTTTGTCAAGTTCAATTGCCCCTCGGCCATAGGATTTTATTTAAACATGTATTGATCTATAATTATTAAAAGTGATATTTACCTGGGAAGGCTTGCTACATACTGATAAGTGATATTAAATCCAAGTGCGAGCAATCTCCTAAATTCAAGGTAAACCTGGTCCAATGTGTACCCTCATTTGATCTACAGATTATCAAATGCCAATTCCCATATAAAGTTTATGGATTAATTTATCATATGCCCATAATAATCAAAGGTAGCAGGCCGAGCGGTCTCCAACAAAATGGCGTCCGCTACACAGGGCAACTGACACTGACAAGCGGCCGGGTGCCGAGCAGCTTCCGCCGTGTGGTGGAATGCATGCGCACTAGCGTAATACCTCCGGCGCCGTGCGTTCCAGTGGCCGGAAGCTTTATAGGCGTCCAGCGCACGTTTCTCGTACTCATCCTTGGCCGCATCAGTGCGACGAAGGGAGGAACGGCGGACGCCCCACATGTGGTGTAAAGACGGTGTCTTTTCCAGCGGGCGCTAGAAGCCCTCACTGCCTTTTACCTGCTAGGCAGCGCAGACACGCGACTGCACCCATCGGCACCTGGAGGTGCAGGCACCAGATCATTCATTCCTGATCAACTAACCTCAGGTATTAACTTTCAGCACTATCTATAATAGGATTGGGGCAGTAATTTACCCTCTCTTCCCTCCTGACATCCCATAAAGAATATGCTGTATTTACACAGCTCCCCCTAACGGGGCAATATCAAGTAATATAAAAGTAATATATTATAATGATCTTTGGGTCTTCACTGCACCTAGCCCAAGAAATGGAATCTCTTTCTGGGTAGCACACGGTGACCTAGGTGGAAGTTATCACTCACAATAATCGATACAGATATAACAATGTACCTAATTCTATTGCTCCTTAGCATTTGGGTTACTAAAGTTTGTCCACAAAGAGTTGACATCTCGACTGACAGAATTCTAATAATTTTTAATCCGGCTATTAAAGCTGACCTACATAAGAGGCTTTCAAACCTGCCCCAGCGGTTGCTCAAGCACTCACAGGTATTACTTTTATTTCTACGCTAATGTGCGTTTTTCAACAATATTTGTACAAACAAAAAAATGTAAATATCCACAATATGAATTGTCGTTTATGTCATAATATATTTTTACAGATGCAGGAGCATTGAAATTAATTGAGTCCCTGCAAGGCACTGATGAAGCTTAAAAAATAGCGAAACTAGTTTGCCATACCGGACAAGGTTTTATCAATGCACACATTATTGAATCTGTGATTGTATTAATGATTTTTCTACATTCAAATGAGGGACATCATTTTAAGTGATGCTCATCATGTATGGATTGTTATAATGTTTTTATGACACTATTTCTTATTAAAAGAATGATTGCACTGTATTAATGAGAAACTATAGTTTTGTTTAGACGAGGTGATATTCAATGAGCCCCAATAACTTTTCCTCATGTTGGGGAGATGGTCTGCTATACCCCAACATTAAGCTGTTATAACGTCAATAGGGGCCATTTTATCTACCAGTCACTGTCTGCCCTTGACAACAACAGGGGTTGATGTTATCCATACTACACATGCACAGTTAATCTCCGGTTCTCAGTGGTGGGTTAGGCTGATACTAGGTGTAGACCACAAACAGTGAGATGCACCTAGTTTCTTTTCTTTCTATTCCCACGGGGTTGCACTAGATTTCTTTTATGCTTTTTCACAATATATGAGCGGATTCCACTATGGCCGTGATGAGTGTATAAATTGTGCACTGAAGTATTCAAGCACCCGGAATCTTCTAAGAGCATAAATTGTTTCAAGGCTTGTCAAATCTTATTAATCTGGTAAGCGCACATGTGTGGAGGTGACGGGCACGTGTGATAAGACCATTTTTGTGAAGTGCATGCACCGTGGGACAACCCCCCAAATAACATTCTAAAGACTGTTTCCTGTGGCCACATCACACTGTGCCCTGGTTGCTCCGTGTCTTTCAATTATTTTATGCTGTGGGACTTTTTGTGAATGAAAGGTTTTGACACGTTGTAGCAAATTAATTTTTAAAAGAAAGTTGATATTAAGGAATTCATAAGAAAATTTACTATAGA
The DNA here is from genome assembly GCA_027917425.1 of Gastrophryne carolinensis. Classification (NCBI taxonomy): domain Eukaryota; kingdom Metazoa; phylum Chordata; class Amphibia; order Anura; family Microhylidae; genus Gastrophryne; species Gastrophryne carolinensis. Next base: position 122,729,731 of record CM051243.1, on the reverse strand, counting down.
TTTTAGCGCGGTGTTAATCTTTATATATTTTTTACAGTCTGTAACCTGCTTTTCTCTAATAAAAATTTACAATTAAAAAAAAAAAAAAAGAAATATGCTTGATAGTGCCCCTGAATATTTGCCTTGTGAGGTGTTTAATGCACTCTCCAGTTGTGGCAATCTTGGCCCTTTCGGGGTCATGGTTCCTTCTCCTCCCCTTACCGTGGTGCAAGACAGGGAAGGGGGGTTTCCTTTCCTGGGGCCTTGGGAGATTTCTGGGGTAGAGGCAGAGGACGTGGACGTCCTGGCTCCTTCTGGGGTCCCAAAGCAAAATCCTCTCCCAAGCCCCCTCAGGCATGATGGGGCGCCCTCACCCATCCGGCTGCAGCACTTCGCTCACGTCTGGAGGCTTCATGTCTCAGACCGGTGGATTCAGGAGGTAGTGTCCTCCTGTTACAAGTCGGAGTTTGCTGCCGATCCCCCTCCAAGATTCATCAGATCCCGGATTCCTCAGGACCCTGTGTCGGCTCAGGAGCTAGTGCAGGCAGTGCAAGGCCTCCTGAAGCTGGGGGTCATCTGCCAGGTCCCCTTAAGAGAAAAAGGCAAGGGCTTTTATTCCAACCTATTCACAGTACCCAAAAAGATGGTTCAGTCAGGCCCATCCTGGACTTGAAGATCCTCAACAAGTTTGTCAGGGGCAGGCGCTTTCGCGTGGAAACTCTGTGCTCTGCCATCAGTTCCCTGCGCCAAGGGGATTTCATGACTTCTGTGGACATCAAAGATGCTTATCTTCATATTCCTGTGTTCCCAGGTCATCAAAGGTTCCTCAGGTTCGCTCTGATGGATCAACACTACCAGTTTGTGGCCTTACTTCAGCTCCCAGGGTGTTCACCAAGGTGCTGGCTGGTGTGATGTCTCTGCTCAGATGTCAGGGCGTCCGCGTGCTTCCCTATCTGGGCGACATTCTCATCACTTCCCAGTCTCTACATCAGGCAGAGTTGGATACTCAGCTGGTGGTGTCCACTCTGGAGTCATTTGGATGGGTGATCAACCACCCCAAGTCCTCACTGTCCCCTTCATTGGTAACTCAATTCCTAGGAATGAATCTGGATACAGTTCAGGCAAGGATCTTCCTTCCTCAACAGAAGGTGGACAGTCTGATTGCACAGGCTCAGTCCCTCCTAGCTTGTCCCCATCCCTCCATCAGGCAGGGGATGCAGCTGGTGGGCCTGATGGTGGCATGCTTCGAAGCGGTCCCTTATGCTCAGTTCCACTTGAGGCCCCTGCAACTTCACCTATTGTCAGTATGGGACAAGGACCCAGCGTCCCTGGACAGGGTCTGTGTGCCCTCTCCCCTGGTCAGGAGGTCCCTCTCGTGGTGGATGGACTCAAGGAACCTGTCGGGGGGCAGATCCTTTCTTGCCCCTTCCTGGGAGACGGCCACCACGGATGCCAGTCTGTCAGGTTGGGGGGGTTTCTGGAATCCCTGCGGTTCCAGGGGAGGTGGGGCCTTCAGGAGGCCCACACACCTATCAATGTCTTGGAACTGCGGGCGATCAGGCTAGTTCTGGCTGATTTGACTACTCCCCTTCGGGGCCTGCCTGTTCAGGTGCGCTCGGACAACCAGATGGCAGTTGCCTACATCAATCATCAGGGAGGGACCCGGAGCAAGGGGGGCCCTCCAGGAAGCATCCCTGATCCTGACTTGGGCGGAGGCCAATGCCCCCTGCATATCAGCTGTGTACATTCCGGGGGTGGAAAATTGCTTGGCGAACTCTCTGAGCAGGGGGACCTCTCGCCAGGGAGAATGGTCCCTATGCAGCAGGGTGTTTCAATCTTTGTGTCACAGTTGGGGCCAACCAGATGGGGATCTGTTTGCGTCCCGCCACACTCACAAGCGCCCAGCTTTTGTCTCTCTCCCAGGATCCTCTGGCCTTGACCTCGGATGCGCTAGCAATGTCATGGCAGGACTTTCAGTTCCTGTATGTCTTCCCTCCAATCCCACTGCTGGGCAGGGTTCTGCGCAAGATTGCTCTGGAAGGGGTGCCAGCAATTCTGGTGGCCAAGAAGAGTGTGGTTCGCAGACGTGGTACAGCTGACAGTAGATCAGTACGCTCTGCCCTTGGTGCCAGATCTGCTCACTCAGGGCTCACTACGCCATCCCAATTTACGAACTCTGGCTTTGATGGCTTGGCTGCTGAAACCTCCATCTTGATGGAGAAGGGGCTGTTTTCCTAGGTTGTGGATACTTTGATTAAAGCTAGGAAGGAGTCTTCCTCTTCCATTTATTACAGGGTTTGGCATGCCTACATTGACTGGTGTGAGCTTCCCTGTCGTGTGTCCTCTATTACCAGGATTCTGGAGTTCCTGCAGCATGGGTTGGAGATGGGGCTCCAACTCAGTAATGGTCAGGTTTCTGCCCTGGCTATTTTCTTCCAGAAGTCCTTTACTCAGCATCCTCTGATCAGGACTTTTTTCCAGGGGATCACTCATGTGTGCCTCCCACGTAAGCCTATGGTGCCTGTTTGGGATCTGAACTTGGTTCTGTCAGCCTTGCAGGGTGCTCCCTTTGAACCTGTGCAGGATGCTGCCTTGGCCATTCTTATGCTCAAGGTTGTGTTTCTGGTGGCTATCACTACTGTCAGGCGTGTGTCTGAGTTGGCGGCGCTTTCCATTCAGCCCCCCTACTATGAGAGACACCAGGACAAGGTGGTGTTTCGTTTCAAACCTGACTTTCTGCCTAAGGTAGTGTCTGTCTTTCATTTGAATCAGGATATTGTTCTTCCTTCTTTGTGCCCTAATCCTAGCAATGCTAAGGAGAGGGTTTTGCACTCTTTGGATGTGGTTAGGTGTCTGAAGTACTATCTAGTGGCTACTGCACCTTTCAGGAAAACTGATGCTCTTTTTGTGGTCCCTTCTGGTCCTAGGAAGGGTTTGGCTCCTGCCAAGTCTACTATCAGCAAGTGGATTCGTCAGGCTGTGATTCAGGCCTACTCTGCTAAGGGGAAGAATCCTCCCTTCCGCCTTACTGCTCATTCCACTCGTGCTATTGGTGCCTCTTGGGCTTTTCAGCACCAGGCTTCTGTTGAACAAGTTTGCAAGGCCGCTACTTGGTCTTCTGTTCATACCTTTTCTAAGTTTTACAAGGTTGATGTCAGGGCCTCAGCTGATGCTGCTTTTGGCCGAAAGGTTCTGCAGGCGGCAGTGGTTTAAACTGTCTGCTGCTGATTTTTATTGGGGATCCCACCCTACTTTACGGACACTGCTATTGGATGTCCCAAGTGTAAGTATTAGATTTGGAGCAGGACGTACGGTATACTAAGAATAATACAATTCTGTGATTACTCACCTGTAGAATTGGTATTATGAGTATACAGTACGTCCTGCTCCAACCCATCCTTGGTTTGCATTTTCATGGATCCCCTGTATGGTGATTGTTATCATTGTTATAGTTGATAGTTTGGATTGTTTAATTCTCCCGGCTTCTTATTAACTGCTTTTCAATGCTGGGGATTTGTGGGAGGTCCCTGGGTATTTGAGGGGCCGGGAGGAGCCTATTTTCGATGTCTCTGCAGTCCAGCGCCATCTGGCGGAGTATATCCCAAGTGTAAGTATTAGATTTGGAGCAGGACATACTGTATACTCATAATACCAATTCTACAGGTGAGTAATCACAGAATTGTATTTTTGTCTCGTAATGTGTAATTTTCACTTTTTTCCCGTATGTCTACATGCGTACGCATGATGCAGAGCCACCATCGGGAGCCTTCTGTTTACTTTTCGTAGCTGCGTACGCCATCGAGAATGGCATTTTCCTGCTCTCGTTGCGTTCTCGAGAGGACAAGGTTTACGTTGCTTAGTAATCCTCGTATACTACCGTTTTTCAGCATTTTTCAACGTGGCTTCCAACGTAGATTTTCAGTGTCCCGCGATATTCAGCTTCCATCTTTCTCAAAATATCCGTTTTAACAGATTTTTGTTGTACAACCTGCTATATTTGCACGCATGCACGCAGCTAATTAACTCATTCATATCCGCCGTGTCAACTATTCTCTCATTCACTTATGCTCCCATGCTTACCTTCACTCACTTGCGGTTAGTTTTTTTTTTTCTGTCCCACCCTATTCATGCTTACCTTAACTCACTTGCTGTTAGTTTTTTTTTCTCTGTCCCTTAATTATTTTTTCGTTTCCTTCTTGTTTTTTATCTATGTGCATAAGTGGATGTGTGCAAGCATGACATTTATATTATTTTTTTGGGAAATGAAAGACATCCGAAACCTTTTTAAGTGTATTTAAATTGTTATTGTAATAAAAAACGTTTTTATTTATTTATTTTTTTTTTTTAGAAAACAATATAACTATTTACATAAAAGTGGCAGGCTCCCAGGATTCTATTCCTCGGTGGTCCCCAGTGAAGCTGCCAGCTCCTCAATGTCGCCCACCAGCCTATGCACAGCAGCTGTTAGAATCTGGATGCGCTGCTGTGTGCTGGGTGTGAAAAGAAAACAAAAATTAATTTCTAGTATATGCATTTTGAATACCTGTTGAAGGAAATATTAATAATTTATAGCCTATGGATTGGGCCATAAATAAATCTACGGTAATCTTCTTAGCTAGGGATTGGGCCAGAAATTAATCTAATCTTCTAGCCTATGCATTGGGAATACCTGTTGATGAAGGCATGTTAACATAAATCAACTAAGTTGTCTACAAACTTACTAGGCTGGTGGATGACCTGATCCTGGGGGCCTGCCACTCCTCTTGGTCTGACTCTGTTGAGCAAGCAAAAATATGGTTAGTTAGAATTTCATATTTGTTAATGAAGAGATTCAAATTAGAATGTGTGTGTGACATCACCCACCTTGCATTTCAGGTGCTTGCCCTTCTGGGTTCACCATTCCTGCTCTTCACCCGCCAGGTCATCTAAAAGTATAGAAATAAGAACTGAGTGTATGTTTACAGTGCATGTACCTGTGTGTGCTTCTGTGTGATAATCATACTGGAGTGGTGCTGTTCCAGCATCTGTTCGCTTCCCTGCCGAGCAGCTGATGCCCCTCCTCTGCAGACAGGTCCAGCGGTTGCTCATCCGGACTTGCAGAGGAGGGGGAGGACCTTGGCACTGGACTGCCACCACCTTCATTACGCCCAGATCGCTCCAGAACTGGTCGGACTCCTCGCCACCGTGTGGGTCTGATCCTATAGTTCAATTCACTAACTAGAAGAGAATAGCATTCATGAAAACAGGCCTGCCTAAGGGCTGTGTATTTCTAAGGTGTGATGGTAATGTACTTACTTGGAAAATGTTTTAGGAAGAATCTCCTCACTCTGGGCCTCTTCCTGCGTTTTAGGTCCGACCAGTGCTGAATGATCTGTGTATAGGTGAAGGTGGTGTCAGTATCTTCCTGGATTTTGGCCACTATTTCCAGTGACAAGGTCGTCTTCTCATAGCCGCTCGGCAGGAACTCATAGCGATTGGTGCGCATCATCTAAAATGTGGAAGAAAAACAGATGTCATTAATTAAAACGTCATACAAATCATAATGATAATGATAGCAGCTTCATAATTATCATTCCCCCTAACATTTCACGGCTTTAGCTATCCTTCTACACAACATTTTAGCATTGCGCACATGTGTGCACTAACTTTCGCTTGCCGCTGTGTTTATAAGCAAATTTGGTACCAACTTTTTTTGCCTGCACTGCCTAATCGCATGTGCATGCATTTCGCCTGCAAATAAACTCCTGCACAAACACTTGCTAGCGTAATGGTCTCCTGTTGCTGGTGGGTAATGATCTTTATCAGATTTTATAATAAATGTGTTGCGCCCCAGCAGTTTCCGGGATGTGCACGGCCTTACGCACGACGTCAACGTCATACAGTCATAACTACTTAAAGGGAACCTGTACACACAGCTGTGTGTCTGTACAGATATCAATATGACTGACAAGAGAGGTAGCCGCAAGACCCCCAAGCCGCATGAATGACATGATTGCCGTGGCCTACTCCAACAGGAAGCAACCACTTCCAGGCAACACAGTGGCAGGCCAGCTACTAGGTCCACCAAAACCACTGGTGGGAAAGGCCACTCGCAGCCTACGAGGACTTCAAATAGGCAAAGGAAGGTTCCATTGTGCCAGACTCCAGCACCATCAACATATGGCACATCCCGAATGGCCAAGGAATCATCCTCCAGCCAGAACGCTCCCCATCCGCCAACATCCTGAACCTTAGGGAGCACTAGTAGTAAGGGCAAGGGGAAGACTCGGGCAGGATACCATAGCCCCCCACCAACACCCTCTCCTGCTCGAGGCCACCTTGATTATTCCAATGTAGAGAGCTCCGAGTCACCGTGCAGCTCAATGGCTGCAACTTCTTTCAGCAGCCAACCTATGACAACCAGCCCCCAAGCAAGTCCTGCCCAATCCTTTCATAGCGAAAGGTCTCACTATTCATTGGCAGAAAGTCAGCCTAGAATGTCGCCCGCTATGCCACCAACCCAGGATGATGCAGCCAGAACATCATTAGGCAGAAACCTGCGGCGTGGGAGCTTGAGCTGGCGATTTGCTGAGGCCCAAAGTATGGCTTTGGCAAGTGGTGCTTCTGACCACTATCATGCATTATATGGTCAAAATTCCAAAGCCACCAGCAAAGTCAGAAAAACTCAAATATGGGAGGAGATCACCAGGCAGGTGAATTGTGCTGGGTCAGAGAGAAAACATGTGGAACAAATCCAAAGAAAATTCTCTGACTTAAAGCATGCTGTTCGGCAGAAGCAAAATAAGTGCAAGCTGCATGGGTACAGATGGATGTTTGGGTTTGGCAGGTTGTTGTGCATGACCTTATAAGTAATGTTTTTTGTTTGTTTTAAAGGTTGCAAACAGGAGGTGGCTACCCCTCCAAACTGCAGTTTACCGCAGCAGAGGAGATGGTTTTGGGCTTGATACACCCTGCTACACTTGAGGGATTGACAGGGACCATGGTCACGGACACAAATTTAATGCCAGTAGGTTAGTATGTCAAGGAATAGTTCTTTTTGCTTTTGTTTCTAAAAATGTAGATTAAAAGCTTAGATACACAAGGTATGTGCTAACCTTACTTTACTTTAACATTCCAGCACCTCAAACAACTACTACCATTGGGCAATCCTCCACATATTTTGCCACTGGCAGCAGAGCCAGTCACGCCCTCTGCTGGCAGAGCAACAGCACCAGCATGGCCAGCAGCACGAGACACAACGACCAGTCCCATGTGCTAGCTCTGCGCAGAGAATTTGGCACCACCATCTTCTACTGTTGCGCTAGTCCTGGACCGCCATCAGCTGCACGCGACCAAACCCGGGGAAGAAGAGGACGCCCTCAGCAACATGGCCATATAACCCAGGTGAGGCGTGTGCAGCTGATGGAGTCAGCATGGAGAAATGACAGTCACTACTTCAGGGAAACTACCCAAAGATTAAATGAAGAGATGGCTGCACAATTAAGTCACATCAATACCAGTTTAAACTCCATGCTGGATGAAATGAGGACTAGCAACAGGCAGAGGGAGGCTATGCTGGAGCAGTGGCAGATGATGAATGTCACCCTTGCCCAGTTGGTGGCCATCTAACAACCTCAACAAAATCCATACTATGGACGTCCACCATAACTTTTTCAATAACTTTTCTTTGTTCATTATGTCTATAATATCATTGTGACTAAACAATGACTAGAATAATCCTAAAGGGAGTCCCACCACTCCCTGACCTACCCTTATAATAAACGTATGGCACCGCTGTTGAAATATCCAAACAATAAATATTTTATTAGAAAATATATCTAGAGTTAATCAGACATGTTTAAAAAACATATAACACATTTAGACAAAGCCTTAAAGGAAAGGGGGGGGGGTGGATGACAAACACTGCTATTTCATGGTCATAGAGGATAAATATATATAGAATTCCAATTCTGAATAAACTGAACCTGGCTGGCAATATTAAAGTGCTAAAGTCTAACCTAGAAAACTATAAAATTAATCAATTAATGTTAATATATACAAGGAAAGTGCTAGTGCTAAAGTGCCAAAAATTATATATAAGCATATACTACAGTGTCATCAATACACGCATGAGGACCAGCCGGGTAAGTATCAGAAAAAACATAAAATCCAACAATCAGCAAATCTTATGTCACGATTGACTCGCCTGGGCAGCGTTCCTGCGCTGTATCGGGGGAGCTGGCCGGGGCGTGTCCTGCCCGGCCGAGCACGGCCGCCTCCTCTGTTCCCCGCCACGCCCCCTCTCCTCCGCTCTCAGCTCTGCGCGAGCACGGCTGTCTTATGCCCTCCGGCAGCGCTGCAGTCAGCGCGCCCGCCGGAGGCTGGTTTAAGGTGGGCCAATGAGCCCTTAAATTTAAGGTGGACCAATAGGTCCAACCTTCACTGGGCGAAAACGCCCTTTTTGTAAATTAAACTGGGCAATCAGCCTAAAGAGTGTAATAGCACCAATCATGTACATTCCCTTGTCCAATACTGTTTAGTTCAGCCCACTCCTTCCCATCCCATCAGCTCCATCCCAATAAAGTTTGGTTCCCCGCAGTTGTTCCTTACCTGTGAAAGCGTGCTGCTGGGTGTGATTATCTATATCTGTACTTCCCGTTATTGATCTTGCTGTGTATGACCATCCCTTGATTGCGCCTGGACCGACCATTGCCTGTTTCTGACTACGATTTTGCCTGCTCCCTTGTACTGCGTACCCGTGACCTCCCGGCTTGACCCTTGGCTCGACTTTGACTGCTCTTCCGTCTCATCCTTTGGTGCCTCGCTTGATTGGACTGATCTCCCGTGTATGACCCCTGCTTGCCCGACCTTGCCCGGGCTTGTTCCTGGTTCATCCGCCTTCCTCCCCGTATGTCCGCATCCTTTGTGCTACCAAGTCCTGGGGGCAACCGTGCCCGGTGAGGCGTGTAAAGCATCACGGCAGACGGGGGCTTGACTATAGGTGAAGCTAGCAGCGGAGATTGGGGGTTGCGGACTTACTCAGAAGGCGGGTGTTCCACGGGACCTGACATCTTACATGTAACACAGGACCAAGCAGCCCCCCCCCCCGCTCGCTTACGCTTTATGTGACGTCAGCGCGTCACTTCCTCAGGGGGGACAAAGGACTCGCATAACCTAACAAGACATTCCCCTTATATACTCACCCATCCCGCTCCCGCACCGCCTGCCGAGACACACGCCGGCAACCGGGCGCGTCCTGGCCGGAAACGCGTCAGGAGATGACAACATTCTGACGTGCCCCGGCCGGAAGGAAAAAACAGTTTGAGATTGGCACTTATGTTGTTGTCTTTTCATCACAGTCACATTTTTTTACACTGCTGATTGTTGGATTTTGTTTTTTCTGATACCTACCCGGCTGGTCCTCATGCGTGTATTGATGACACTGTAGTATATGCTTATATATAGTTTTTGGCACTTTAGCACTAGCACTTTCCTTGTATATATTAATATTAATTTATTAATCTTATAGTTTTCTAGGTTTGACTTTAGCACTTTAATATTGCCAGCCTGGTTCAGTTTATTCCGAATTGGAAATATATATATATATATATATATATATATATATATATTTATATATTTATCCTCTATGACCATGAAATTGCAGTGTTTGTCATCCACCCCCCCCCCCCCCCTTCCTTTTAAGGCTTTGTCTAAATGTGTTATATGTTTTTTGAACATGTCTGATTAAGTGTAGATATATTTATTCTAATAAAATATTTATTGTATTTCAACAGTGGTGCCATACGTTTATTATAGGGGTAGGTCAAGGAGTGGTGGGACTCCCTTTAGGATTATTCTAGTCATTGAAATTAGAAGTATTTTTATTACTCATTTATTATTGGCCAGTGCGGTTTCTTCCCATTCCCCCTTTTTCACTTTTTTTGGTACATTGTGACTAAACAATTTACTATTATTTCTACATTTGCGTATGCCAAAAATACAAAAATAAAAAATTTAGAAATGATTTCAGATTAAGGAAGTTTGAATCACAAAACTGTAATTGAACAACAAAAATCTTTTTCACACAAAACAGAACCAAAAACAAAAAAACAACACTTAACATAAAGCTTAACTAAAATAATTAAAAATTCTGTGCGCCCGGACTGACTGGCCAGAAACACTTTGGGTGCCATCATATAATTCATCAGGAATGTGCTGGAGAGGGGGACACATCTACAACACAACATACACAACACGCCATTATTATCTTAATGACCTTACCTGGGTCATATTGCAGCCCCCCCCCCCCCCCCCCCCCCCACCGTATGGTTCAGACATCTGAATCGATTCTTGAGAAGCCCAAATGCCCTCTCAACCACAGCCCGTGTCTTGCGATGGGCACGATTATAGCACTCCTGTGGCAGCGTCTGAGGCCGCAGGATGGGTGTCATCAGCCACAGCAGCAGTGGATAACCCAAATCCCCTTAAAAAAAAAAAAAAAAAATTGTCTCAACTTCATAGTTACATTGTATATCATTTAATCAGAGGGGAAGAACATCATAAGTTGAGACAGGGCTATTAAATAATATTCCTAGTCATACATTGAAACCCTAATTAAGCTTTTTTGTAACACTTACCCAGTAGCCAACCACCAGTCAAGTTGCCAGATTCAAACCGGCCATAGAGGCTGGAATTCCTGGGGATGAATGCATCGTGGGTGGATCCTGGAAAACCTGCCATGACACTCAAGTACCGAAGGTCAGGACCAACTACTGCTTGTACATTAATCGAGTGTCCCATCTTCCGGTTCCTGTAATAGCACAGAAATGTGTTTTTTACAAACAAAAAAAAAAACAAATAAATAAAAATAAAACAATCTTAAGGGACCATTATTATTTGTTATTGGGTGTTAATAAATTAGATATAGCACTAAAATATTTTTTAGTTGATAATTATTAAAAGATACAGTGCTCCAATGCTTACATATAAGTAAGGATTTTCAGATAACCCACATACCGACAGAGATGTTCGTCTGCAGCTGGAGGCACCAGCACTACATGCGTACAGCCGCTGGCACCAATGCTGTTGGGCATATCGGCTATATCATAAAAGCCTAACTTAACCGCATTCCAGGCTACCATGTTGTCGGGAAAAAAGATGCATTTTTGACACATGGTAGCCATGCCATCCAGAAACTTGTTTAGTGTGCGGCTCAGCGTAGGCTGGGATTTTCCCACGGAGAGGGCACCCAGCCTCTGGAACGAGCCGTTCGCTAAAAGTTGAAGGCAGCCAACCAATTTGGTCATACCTGCAATTGCATGCCACCTCCTTGTGGTGGGAGCCAACCATGGCCGCAGCTCACTATACAGTTTATGGAGGGACACACGGTTAAGTCGGGTGAGCTTGAAAAGCTCAACGTCATACATGCAATCGATGTTCAAACGTGCGCAATGCAACCTGGAATCTGCCATGCAGATGCATAGCATGCCGCGTAGCTGCAAACGCTCATACCCTTCAACGTACTCAGCATACATCATCTCCGATCTCAACAGCTTACTTTCTCCTACAAAACGACCCCGTAAGTTGAACGTAAACAAACTTGTTTTATTGACAGTGTTCTAATCAACAATCAAGGCTCTGAATCATGCGCAAGCCCATACCAATAACGTAACTTTCTGCCACCTACAGCCTGCATAGAGCCTCCAGATAGGCTCAGAAGACCTGATGCTGGCCGGGCTTGTTTGTAATCGGCAGTCCAGAGCCCCAGAAACAGTGGAGGGAGAAATTTCATGGCAGCAGAAGGGCCAGGCTGAAATAGCACCTGCAGCACTCCAAAGACCCCAACTGGGGAGACCTAGCCCAGCCCCCAAAGAACAGCGGCAGATAATGGGCCATATACGCAGCGGAGGGATTGCCCACCATCCTGGACTCACTGCTGACATAACCCGCCAGCAGGGGGGAGATGCGGATTATGAAGCGACCCCCTGCAACCAACCTGGGCACACTATGTTGGCGCGGCCTCGGGATGCCTACAACATGGGGAGAGACTGGGATGCGCGGATGGCGCCCCCTTCGCCCGGAGACGGCTGGTGCGCGGGTCCGGGGGGATGGGATGCTGTCTGGCGTCCTGATGCGGGATCTCCCGGGACTGAAGAGGAACCAGTGATGGAGGTGCAGGAAAATCAAAACCAGATGCGCTTCTCACTGGGGGACGAAGGGCCCAGCACCCCCCCCCGACAACATGGGGGGGTCATGGACTCCCGCCCCATGTCTCCTTCGCTATTATCAGCTTTGGCGGAAGTTGTTAGATCAAATATAGCCGATGCTATACGGACCCCCCCTTTCCACTCTGACTTCGATGGATATGTTTCCCAGATGGAGAGCACCCTCCGTAGAGAACTCTGCACGCTCCAGAACTCGGTCGCGGAGATCTCCCACAGAGTCGATACGGTGGAGCAGGATCACTCTATGCTGGCACAGAGAGTGGCGACCCTGAAGCAGCTGCAACATGAGGAGAGACATCACATCTCTGCCCTCTACCTCAACTTGGACGACGTTGAAAATCGAGGCAGGCGCAACAATGTAAAACTGAGAGGACTCCCGAAAACAATCGCTCAGTCTGACCTGGAGCGCGCAGCTAAAGCCATTTTCAGTACACTCCTGGAAACCCCCCATTAATGACGTTGCCATAGATAGGATTCATTAGGAGCGAGAGGAGGCCCCAGGGGACGGGGGCACCGTCCAGACGTCAGAGCCTGAAGATAAGATGGATCGCTGGTGGGCCTGGCCCTCCCCCTGGCGCGTGGCCCTCTGAGACTACTCTGAGACTACTACGTGCTAAATATCGATTCTCTTTTGTTCACACGGGACTGGCAGCTGCAGACGTGGGCGTGTCTGGGGGGCCGTGGGGGGTGCGCGGCCTCGGGGGGGGGGACTGCCCTCTTTGCGGGGCCCCCCTCGGCCGCCGGCCCGCTCTGGGCCCCCCGGGGGTGTCCTCAGGGTGGGGCTGTCCCAGGTCTGCCGGGGGGGCCTGGCGGCCATATGGGGGGCACCGGGGGTGGCATGTCTGGTGGGGCCTGGCCCGCAAAAGTCAGCGATGTGCCATATTGATGTGGACCCAGTGGCCCATTCACTGTTTTTTTCATTACTCTGTTTACTGTTTGGATGTTGACCTGCCGTTGTGGGGCCCGGCTTGGGGGCGGCCTCTCTTCTGAGGGGGCGCTGGGGTTCCCGGGTCTCTCTGGGTGGAGCCCTGCTGGGGCCGCCTTGCTTTGCTCTCCCCCCCTGGCCTGGGTGGTGGTGCGGGGATGGGGTGCCTTCCCTCCCCCCTCCCTGTGATGGGGGGACACCTGGCGCTCCCCGGCCATGGGGGCCCCTCCTGGGCCCTACCTCCATTTTCACATTCATGGTTATGTTCCTGATCGTAATTACCAGGCTGTCTATGTCCTCGGCAGAATTATCAGTATGCCTATAATGTGCAATTGCTGTCCATTACTGCGTGATGGTTGTGGGGCCCGGGTTGGCGGCTAGCTCCATGTGTGGGCCACCTAGCCCTGTTCTCCCCTCCCCGGCATGGGAGCTAGGGGGGTTCCCTGCCTCCTTCCTCCGAGCGGTTGGGGACGCTCTTTATGCGGGGGCCCACTCTCGCTCTCTCATGTTCAGAGTAATATGCCCTCTCTCATTTGTCTAATGGGTTGCGCCCCTTGTTAGAATAAATAGTCCACCTGTAGCGTGTAACTACTGTTTAATTTTGCTTTGTTGTTGTGGGCCGAGGGATGATGGTGCCTCCCCTCCCGCAGGGGTGCCGGGGGCCCCGGGCTTGGTCTGCTGGCATGGCGATTGGTTCGCCGTGCCTGGCCCTCTTCCCAACCCCCTTTTCTTCTCTGGGGGGCGATGGGGCCCGGGGGCCTGTGTGCCGGCGTGGGGGGGAGGAAGGGGTTTGTCTTTCGCCCCCCCTCTCCCGTGGTGGGGGTCGCCTGACAGGCTCCTGCTGTGGGGGCCCCTCCTGGGCTTCACTTCCATTCTCGTCTTGATGTTCATGGTTAAGTGCCTCTTTGAATTTGTTAAGATGTTTGTGCCTTAAATAGTCATTAGTCCGTTTACAATGTGTCATTTCTGTTCAATGTGTGCATCTCCTACACCTTTGTCCGCTCTCGACTTACACTCCCCCAACTTAGGTATCCCTGAAGGGATCCTGCCCTGGGCATTTCGGGGCCGGCCCGACTAGGGAGAAGAGGAAGCGTGCGGTGCACACCACCGCAGGTGCCCGTCGTTTAGCGTCCGCTGCGGGTTCGCCTTACCCTGCTACCCGCTTTATAGATTTTTGATTTTTTCCCCCTCTCCTCCGTTTCCTCTGACCCACACACCCCTTCCCTTTACTTTCCCAACTGCTTCCCCTCTCTCCCCCCCTCTCCTATTTTATTCGCCCTCTTCTCTTTTGGTCTGAGCTCTCCTTCCGCCCTCTTTTCCTCTTGTTTCTTCGGCCTCGCCCCCCGCCCTTAAACCTTCGCCTCAGGAGAATCCAGCCACATTTGAGGGCGCCATCCACTGCCTGCTTCTCAGGGGAACCTCGGACACATACCTGGGATCCTGCCTCCTTCACATGGAATGGCCAGGCTGGCGGTCTGCTCCTTGAATATCAAGGGATTTAACATCCCAGAGAAGCGCTCGAAAGTGTTATACGATCTCCATAAGCAAAGGGTAAGCGTTTTCATGCTTCAGGAGACCCATTTTCAGGAGGGTAAGGTGCCTGTCCTGTGCAGCAGATACTTCCCCACCTGCTTTCATAGCACTAACCCATCCGGCAGGTCACAGGGGGGCGTCAATAGCGATCCATAAATCGGTGCCGCACACTGTGGTTGAGCATATGTCGGACCCTGAAGGGAGGTTCGTTTTCCTTAAGGTTGAAATCCATTAACGAAAGTACATGCTGGCAAACCTGTAAACCCGGTACCTTTGCGGAGGGGATAGTCATCTTGGGAGGAGACTTCAACCTAGCACTGAGTCCCCCCCCTGGACACCTCGGCGGGCAGGTCCCCGGTACCCCTCGGTAAGCTGCAGTTCCTGCGAAAGACCCTTCACAACTTGCAGCTGATGTCTTGAGGCTGGAACATGATCAGGCGAGGGACTACACGTACTTCTCGACAATGCATGGCTCATACAGTCGCATTGATTATCTCTTGATGAGTCACCACGCCCTGCAGTGGCTCCCTAAGACTAGTATAGGTCCTTTTCTGTGGTCAGACCATGCGCCGGTCTTTATGTCCTTTGACCTAAGTAATGGAGCTGGCGCCTGAATGACAATCTTCTCAAGGACATAGTCTGCATGAACAAGATCAGAGAGGCGATCACCAACTTTGCTTTGGACCATGAACGACGATCAAATGGGAAGCTCTCAAATGTGTGCTTCAGGGAATTTTCACCCAGGAGGGCTCGAGGCTGAAGAGAGAGAGGTCAACAATAATCGCTGGAAAATGCTGCAAGCAATACACGACCTGAAGTCTAAGCATAAGGCTGACCCATCCCCGGCACTGCTCTGCAAGCTTTTGCTCAATCGAAGTAAACTCCTGAAGCTATACGATCAGGCCCATCTCAGGTATAGAGACAGGGTGAACGCCTCGATGTACGAACATGCAAATAAATGTGGAAGGCTCCTGGCCAGGTTCCTACGAGACAGAGCCACAACGTCATTTATCCCATGTATTAAGTCGGGGGGAGAGGATGGTTGTGGTCCCGGTTAAGATACGGGAAGTGTTTAAAAACTTTTACAGCGACCTCTATAATCTCCAGCCGAATATGCCCCCGGGCCCGGCGGAGAAACTAGAGAAGAAGATACGGGACTACGTGGATGTGACTCCCCTCCCGTTACTCTCGGAAGAGACCTTGTCAGAGCTGGAAGCCCCCTTCACGGAGCAGGAGGTTTTGAAAGCCATTAAAGAGGCGCCTTCTGGGAAGAGCCCAAGTCTAGATGGATTTACCCTTGGATTCTTTAAGACCTTAGCGGCCCAACTTGCTCCTTTCCTAGCGAGGGCCTTTAATCACGTAGGGGGGATAATCCCTTTCTGAGGCAGGCACTGGAGGCCACAATACCGGTGATACCAAAGCCAGGCAAAGACCCATCAACATGTAGCAGCTACAGGCCCATCTCCCTGCTCAACATGGACATAAAGCTCTTCGACATAAAGACAAAATCATAGCGGCCAGACTCCAACCACAGATCCTGCACCTGATACACTTGGATCAGGTAGGCTTTGTTCCAGACCGCGAGGCCAGGGACAACACAAACAAACTGATCTGATGTGTACGTCCGGGATAAAGGTACAGAGTGAGCTGGAGCTTCCTCCGAGCTACTCTCGCTCAAATTGGCTTTGGACCCAACATAACTTCCAAGATCATGGTCCTATACCAGGGCCCAACGACAAGAGTCAGGGCCAACGGCATAGTGTCGGAACCCTTTAGAATTACAAATGGCACCCGCCAGGGTTGCCGACTCTCTCTCTATATCCTGACTATGGAGCACTTGGCGGTGGCAATTAGGAGCAATCCGGACATAAAGGGCATAGAGTGCGAAGGCCGACAGTACAAGGCTTCAATTTTTGTGGATGACCTCCTCCTCCATCTGACATCGCCAGCCGTGTCCTTTCCCGCAGCACTCTGGGAGTTTTAGCGTTTTGGACAAGTATCGAACTTCCGCATTAACTACACAAAGTCGGAGGCGCTGAATCTGACTTTGCCCCAGCGCCTGGTGGATAACCTCAAAAGCAGCTTCCCCTTTAAATGCCAACCCGCAGCAATAAAGTACCTGGGAATTCATGTACCGTTAAACCTGAATGACCTGTTCGAACTCAACTTCAACTTTGTTCCACAACCCAGAGTTCCCCCCCCGGCCAACAGACCCCCCGGTATTTGCTTTGGAGAGAGATGGAGAATGTCAGGTTAAGGGATATCCTAGTGGAAGGGAGACCGCCCTCGTTGGATGACCTCCAAAACACAGGGCGACAGCTTGTGGCGTTTCTCACATCGGAGGGACGTCTGGAGAGAGCCCTTCTCCCTTTGACTCCCCTAGAGGAGCTCCTCACGCAGCACCAACCTGCGGAACATGTGGTATCGGAGCTCTATGCCCTTTTGGTGGCTTCCAGACACACTTCGGGGCTGGGATTCCTCCTTAAATGGGAGAGAGATCTAAGAATCCCCATCACAAGTGAGATGGCACACAAGATTTTCACACTGACACACAGGCTTTCGGGCGCTAGTGCAGCGCAGGAGAAAAGTTACAAGGTCCTCACCCGGTGGTACAGATGCCCAGCAGACATCGCAGCGTTCTCGCCGGACGAACTGGGAGTCCGCTGGAGGTGCGGGATGGCCCATCCTGCACATTTGGTGGGAGTGCCCAAAGATTGTGAAGCTCTGGGAAACCATATTCCAGATACACACTGAGGTAGAGTGTCAAGTGGAGGCTAGAGGAAGCCTTAAGATGTATCTGTTGACCTGGACGATCTGGATCTGCTTAAGAGAGTCTGACGCAGCAAAGACCTTCTTGGCACTGGATGCTGTCCGAGGGTGATGTGGTCCCCCCCTTGAATTCGGTCCGGAGGGGGCATTAGCGGAAAACCAGCCTGGCTGGGGCAATCGTTCCTCTTTCTCCTTTGGCTTCTCTCCCCTCTTTCTTCTTTTTTTTTTTTTTTTTTTTTACACCTGACCTCTCCCCTCCCTCCCCTTCTTTCACTCCTAGCTCATCGCTAAATATTTCCCCTTCCTCTTGTACCCCCTCCATTTCACCCCTCTGGTATCTGCTTTCACCCTCTCTCCTACCCCATGACTTCTGGCTAATTTTGTTGCCCTGCCCCCCTTCTCCCCCTCCCCGTACCCCGGAGTTGAGACGTGCAGTGGCCCTCTCTTATCCTTGGGCCCCCCTGCTGGCTTGCCTGTTGTCCCCCTAAATGTAGACCACAGAGTGAAACCTGGTGTATTAATAGATTTAACAGGTCAGCGGGGGCCAGGGCACCATTGGGTGCCTTATGTGGCACTGCATTATAGAAAGCCCTTTGTATCTCCCTTTATGTCTGTTGCCGTTTTTGGTGACACGCACCCATAGGCTCACTCTAGATCTTTCTGGCTTGTAAATAGCCTGTCACTGGGAAATGATCGGTGGGAGTATGAGATGCAAACAATTTTAGTGGCTCCTCGGGCTTCCGCCCCTCCATCGGGGCCTCCTGGAGGCGAGGATGGAGAGGGATTAATGCCGCTGGATTTTGTAGGTGGGACTTTGTCGGCCTACGTATGGGGTCACTACTGTCTCTACTCACCCCTGGGTATGTGCTAACCTGTATTGATTTTTCCTCCCCTGTATCATGTTCTTTTTTTTTTCCTATGTTATGTACAAAGTCTCAATAAAGAAATATTAAACTAAACATACTTTATATTATTTTTAGTGTAAAAAATGCAATTAACAAGAGTTTGTTTGCCCTATCATGTTTGTGCCACTATGTGCACTACATACTATGATGTAATAGTTGCTTTTTTTTTCACTCTTTCAGTTTAATTTGACAGAATCAATGTCAATAAGTTAGCATTGCATCAAACCCACCCACCCTTAACCCCCCCGCTACTCCCGTAATTCTACTTTTCACCGCCCCCCCTTTTCCTTTTCTTCCTTTCCCTCACATGTCCTTGTTGTTCTGCGTCTTCAGGGCCCCCCTGGCTCCTTCCCTCGGCCCCTGTGTGGCCGCCCACCTCCCCTAAGAAGAAAACTCCTGTGGGGCTCTGTTACGAGCTGGCCGTTTCATTCTCCCCTGGGCCTCGGTTAGAAGCTACACCTGGTTGGCGGGTCTGGTATGGAGGAGACTAAGGGATCAGGGACGTCAATTCCACAATTGAAACATTGTATAAAGTGTTGACTCAGGTGCAGTTTTGGGTCGTACCCGTGGGGGTGGAGATCGGTATGGGCCGGGGAGTGTGTTTACAGATTTTGGTATTTCATTAATATATGTGTGCCCATGGACGTTGAAAGGAACATGTATTCTAAGTGTGCCATACACTCCACTTCCTTCTTCATGACATCTGGGTAATCTCCAGTAGAGGGCGAACTTCTGCAGAGATGAATATGCAAAAAAGAAAGCCCCTCACGGTCCATATATACCTGGGACCTCCCACCAATTCCCCAGTTTCTTCTCTGCAGAGAAGGCGACAAGACAGAAGATGAGGACTTCTTTGCTTTCAGGTAAGCCTTCTATTATCCCTATTACTTCTAAATTACCCTGTATTGAGCCTCCCAGCTTAGGCTGCGGGTCCTGGTGAAGGTAGGAGCACCCTATGGGTGCAGCAGGAGCACTGCTCCACCGTGAGACCTCACTATGGGGTAGGCGGTTTCCAGGTTTCTTGGTGATCCTGGTGTGGGATGCCCCATCCCGTTAGGCTTATGGCCGGCTCCTGGCTGGATTTCCAGGTCCCTTATTCCCCTCCGGGGGGGGGGGGGGCTGCCCTATATTTTGTTTTGGCAGATATTTCGTTTTGGCCGATATTTCGTTTTACCCAGCCCTTGTCACGGTGTGAGTGCTTGATGTTTACTGGCCTCACGGTCTTGACTACAGCCTGGGGGAGCTTCTCCCCCTCAGGCTGCGTTCGGGAAGGGTGCGGGGCCGGACTCTCGACGCGGCCGTGGTAGCCCCGCCCCCTTGTTTGGCGCAATTACAGTGCTCGTTGCTAGGAGGGGGCGTGGCCTCAGAAAACGCGCCCTCCCCCTGCTCTCCCTTCTCAGGCACGAGGCTGCGTGGGGGCCATCTTCCCTGGCAGGCCGCTTTGCACTTGGGGTGGTAAGGGCCTGATGGCCATCTCTTTAGCCTGTGTGTGTGGGGACCCCTATTTAGCGGAGGCCCCCCACTGGTCTCTAACGTGTGTGTGTGTGTCTAGGCCTTATTTGCACTGTTTGGCTGTCTTGTGGTATATATAATATATATACCTATATATATTTCCATTGTGTGGCTGTAAGATCAAATGCATTGCAATTGCATTTTTTACACTGCTCTGCTCTTATGTGGCTTATTTTGTGTGTTACAGGTTGCCCTGTATATGTGCATATTAAGGGGTCCCTAGTTATAAAAATTGTCCACCCAAAAATCCTCCCACCGGGACTTTTAAGGGTCATCCCGGGTTGCTTATGCGTAATTCCCTGCGGTCTTGCGACTGACCACAAAAATTCACCCTATGGAGGCTCTGCAGGATACCGAGCCCGGGATCCCTTCGGGACAATCTGGGCCATGTGTGGGGTGCGGGGTATCCCTTACGGGGGGAGAATGTGCTGATCTGTATACCATGCGCACAAAAGGCCATAACGCGGCAGTCTGGTACCCAGCCTTCTGGGTCGGCTCCTCCCGCTTCATCGCCTTCCCCTCCCCACCTGATCCGTACCCCAAGTGACATTGGTACCAGTGGGGAGTCGCTTTCTCATGTTTGGGCTCGGTTGGCCAGCATAGAGAAAATGATTGTTAGCACGGTGGGCAAGAAGGCCCAGGCTAAAAAGAGAGTTGTCGTCGGCCCAGCCTTTGTGGGATATTGACGAGTCCGCTGATTTGTCCGATTATTCCCCGTTAGAGGAGGGGGGAATTGTATCAGGATTCAGAGGCTGACTATGATCAGCCTGGGAATTCCAATGTCGGGCAGCCGCTGGGGGATGCCGTTGATACGCCCACTGTTTTGTCACATTTATTGGAGGTGTTGGATATTGATCCACCTGAGGCGCCCCCTCTTAAGAAGGGGGAATTTTTTGGGGCCCACAAGCCCCGTCTGGAATTCCCTACCCAGGGTCATTTTGATGCGCTGATACTTAGAGAATGGGAGAGGCCCAGCCGGCTTCCTGGTGTGCCTCAGGGATGGGATAAGAAGTATCCTTTTCCGGTGGGGGCGGTCAACGCGCCTGTTTTAGGTTTGACCAACTCTTCTGTGCTGAACACCCCTGACGCCACCTCCCTTAAGGATGGCGAGGATAAGCGCCTTGATCAGATGGCGTGCCATGCATTTGCCAATGTGGGCTCGGCCCTGCGGCCTGTTAGTGCATCTGCCCTGGTGTCGCTTGCTACCAGGTCTCTTATCAGGGACTGGCTGAATAACGCTCAGCTTGATCCAGATGGCGCTGAGTTCGCTATACTTAAGAAGTGCGAATTGTTCATGGATTTTGTCATGGCTGCCATGGAAGACTCCATTGTCGTGTGTAGTAGGACGTCAGCCCATGCGCAGACTGGTCTGGCTCCGTCAGTGGACAGCGGACGTTGGAGCCAAGAAGTCGCTCACAGCTCTCCCCTTCTTGGGTGCGCGGCTGTTTGGAGATAAATTGGATGCTGTTGCTAAAGGAGGTAAGTTACCTTAGCGGAGGAAACAGCGCCGTCCCTTTCGAGGGGCGGGCTCGTTCACTCCTTCCTTTCGAGGGGCCAGAGCGTCTAGGGGTCTGGCCTTCTCAGGTGTCAGGGGCTCGTCCTGGAACAGAGGCAGAGGTCGGGCATGTCCCGCGGCTACCTGGGGTTCCAAGCCCAAGCCTGCCGTTAAACCGGCTCAGCAATGAAGGGGCGCCCTCACCCGCAAGGGTGGGGGGACGGCTGCGGCTCTTCTTCCAGGTCTGGGCCCGGGAGGTCACAGACAATTGGATCTTGGAAGTGGTCTCCTCCGGGTACAAACTGGAGTTCGAGTACTGGCCGCCCCCAAGATTCTTAAGGTCTCGGGTGCCCTCGGACCCTCACTGCAGCCCGGCTGCACAGGGGCTCCTGTTAGCAGTAAAAAACCTTCTGGACATGGGGGTTATATGCCCGGTGCCTCAGTTGGAAAGAGGCAGGGGTTACTACTCCAACCTTTTCACGGTTCCCAAAAAGGAGGGTTCGGTGAGACCCATTCTAGATCTCAAGGTTCTCAACAGGTTTATCAGAGCCAAGAAGTTCCGCATGGAGACTCTGCGCTCGGCTATCAATTCCCTTCGCCATGGGGATTTTATGACATCCATAGACATCAAGGATGTGTATCTGCATGTTCCGATATTTCAGGCACATCAGAGATTCCTCCGGTTTGCGGTGGAGGATTGACATTATCAATTTGTAGCTCTTCCCTTCGGTCTGACCTCGGCACCGAGGGTCTTCACCAAGGTTTTGGCGGGCGTAATGGCTCTGCTCAGATCTCAGGGCATTCGCATTGTGCCTTATCTGGACGATCTGTTGATTTCAGCTTCTTCCCTTCAGCAGGCGGAACTGGACACCCACCAGGTAGTGTCGACCTTGGAGAGGTTCGGGTGGGTGATCAACCGCTCCAAGTCTTCTCTCTCCCCGTCTCGAGTGATTTCATTTCTGGGCATGAATCTGGATACCAGTCGGACCAGAGTGTTTCTGCCCCAGGCCAAGGTGCAGGGGATTCAGGGCCTGATCCGTCTTCTTCTGGCCAGTCCTTGTCCCTCTATCCGACAGGGGATGAAACTGGTGGGTCTGATGGTGTCCTCCTTCGAGGCGGTGCCGTTTGCACAGTTTCACATGAGATCTCTTCAACTTCTCCTATTGAAGTATTGGGACAGGAGCCCACAGTCATTGGATCAGCCTTTCAAGATGTCTCCCAGGGTTCGGCAGTCCTTTCAGTGGTGGCTGGACTCGAGCAATCTGGTGAAGGGCAGATCCTTTCTGGTCCCTTGTTGGGAGATGGTTACCACGGATGCCAGCCTGTTGGGCTGGGGAGGTTATTGGAAGAGTCATCAGTTCAGCGGGGTGTGGGGTCCCCAGGAGGCTCACACCCCCATCAATGTATTGGAGCTCAGAGCCATTCGACTGGTTCTGGCTCGGCTGACCACGCAGTTACGGGGTCTTCCGGTTCAGGTGCGTTCGGACAACCGAACGGCAGTGGCTTACATAAATCACCAAGGAGGGACTTGCAGCAGGAGTGCCCTCAGGGAAGTCTCTCTGATCCTGCACTGGGCGGAGAGCAATGTTCCTTGCCTTTCGGCAGTCTACATTCCGGGAGTGGAGAATACGGAGGCTGATTCCCTGAGCAGGGGATCCTCTCGGCACGGGGAGTGGTCTCTCAACCCCGAGGTTTTTCTGGATCTTTGCCGCAAGTGGGGGACTCCGGAGGTGGATCTCTTTGCCTCGAGGCACAATCACAAACTTCCGGCCTTTGTGTCTCTTTCTCAGGATCCCCTGGCTTTGGCAGTGGATGCCTTGTCACTGGCTTGGAAGGACCTGGGTTTTCTGTACCTGTTTCCACCTGTCTCCATGCTGGGCAAGGTAGTTCGAAAACTGGTTCTAGAAGGGGCACCAGCGGTTCTGGTGGCTCCAAGGTGGCCAAGAAGGGTTTGGTACGCAGACGTTGTAAGGATGGCCGTAGACCAGTACCGGCTTCCCTTGCTGCCGGACCTGCTATCTCAGGGTCATCTACTTTACCCCAATTTACAAATGCTGGCTTTGACGGCTTGGCTGCTGAAACCTTCATCTTGACAGAGGAAGGTTTGTCTGAGGCTGTTGTTCAGACCCTGATTAGGGCTAGGAAGCGGTCCTCTTCAGGCATTTACTATAGGACTTGGAGGTCCTATATTGATTGGTGTGAGGCTAGGGCCTTGCCTTGCAGGGTTTTTTCTATACCCAGGATTTTGTAGTTTCTTCAGCATAATCTGGATCTTAGGTTCCAGCTTAGTACTTTGAAAAGACAGGTTTCTGCTCTGTCGGTTTTCTTCCAGAGGTCTTTTGCTTTACACCCGCTGGTTCAGACCTTTTTCCAAGGGGTGGCGCATGTGCGGCCCCCTCGGAAGGCTGTAGTTCCTGTTTGGGATTTGAATTTGGTTCTTTCGGCTCTGCAGGGTCCTCCTTTTGAGCCGCTACAGGATATTGCTCTTTCGGTTCTCACTCAGAAGGTTGCCTTCTTGGTGGCTATTACCTCTGTTCGGCTGGTCTCTGAGTTGGCGGCCCTGTCGATTCAGGCCCCTTACTTTGAGAGACACCAGGATAAGGTGGTTTTTCGTTTTAAGCCGGATTTTCTTCCTAAGGTGGTTTCTGCTTTCCACCTCAATCAGGACATTGTTCTCCCTTCCTTGTGTCCTAAGCCTAACAATGACAAGGAGAGGGTTTTGCACAATTTGGATGTTGTTCGCTGTGTGAAGTACTATTTAGTGACTACTCCTTCCTTCCGCAAGACCGACGCTTTTTTCGTGGTGCCCTGCGGGCCCAGGAAAGGTTTGGCGCCTGCTAAATCTACGATTAGCAAATGGATTCGTCAGGCCATTGTTGGGGCCTATTCTGCTAAGGGGAGGACTCCCCCTTTTAAGGTCACTGCGCACTCTACTCGTGCTGTTGGTGCATCCTGGGCTTTTCAGCACCAGGCTTCTGTTGAACAAGTTTGTAAGGCTGCTACTTGGTCTTCCGTTCATACCTTTTCCAAGTTTTACAAGGTTGATGTGCGGGCTTCAGCGGATGCTGTTTTTGGCCGCAAGGTTCTGCAAGCTGCAGTGGTTGGAGTTGGTACATTCTTTACGGTTTCTGGTTCCCACCCATGACGGACACTGCTATTGGATGTCCCATTTTATATAGTGAACCATTGGTTTTGATTGTTACGGTTATATTTGGTTCTTCCTGGTCCCTTTACTGCTTTTATACACTGGGGAATTGGTGGGAGGTCCCAGGTATATATGGACCGTGAGGGGCTTTCTTTTTTGCATATTCATCTCTGCAGAAGTTCGCCCTCTACTGGAGATTACCTAGATGTCATGAAGAAGGAAGTGGAGTGTATGGCACCCTCATAATACCCGTTTTAAAGGTGAGTACTCCCAAATGGTATTTTTTTATTCTTGTCCTTCTGTATCATTGCTCTGTACTGTTCCTTATATGACGTAAACCTAATAAAAAGATATTGAACTAAATTACATTGAATGCATACACAGAGACACCACAAAAAACACTGGGGGGAAAAATAATATAACTAAAATGAACTAAAATGGGACGAGACAAGGTAATTCCTGACCTCCTGGCCAGAGGCACTCTGGGTGCCACGATAAACAGATTGTTGAATGTCCAGTGTAGGTGAAGACGGGAATAGATCCATATATCGGGGGATCTTCTGCAGGATGGCAAAATTATGCTGTACCATGCATGCTACTATTATCTTTATCACTTTCTCTGGGCAGTACTGCAGGGCCCCTCCTGTGTGATCCAAGCACCGGAAGTGTGGCTTCAGCAGGCCAAAGGCATGCTCCACTACAGCCCTCGTCTTCCTGTGTGCCCGGTTGTAGGCAGCGTGTGCCTGGCTTTGTGTCCGCTGAATAGGTGTCATGAGCCATGGGAGCAGGGGGTAGCCAGAATCACTTACAAGAACCAAAAAAAGAAAATTAGGCGCATACATCAGACTCACATTGTTACCATAAAAACTAACATATCCTCCACAAAAGCATTGGGGGTGAGGGAAACAAGGGATCCATTGACAAATGCAATAGTTAAACATGAGGCCTAATTCGAAAAATACAGGGACTCTAAGGTTTACACTTACCAAGTAGCCACCCTCCATATAACTCGCCAGACTCAAAATGCCCATACAAACTCGGAACTTCTTTGAATTAATGCATCATGGGTGGAGCCCGAGAATCCATCCAAGACACTCAGAAACCAAAGATCAGGAGCTGCTACATATTGAACATTCATGAAATGTACAAGCTTATGGTTCCTACACAAAAGACACAAAGCACACCGCTAAAATACAACACTAAAACAGATGCTATTGAGAAGGAACTGGTAAAATTAAATTATTTGGCTATGGATATTACAGTGTGAGAGTGTAAGGTGGGGGACATTCACTTGTGTGTCCCAAATAACAAGATAGCAGGTAAATACATAAATGGCTTGGGGAGTAGTGGATGAGAGGGAAGATTGAGGTCCACTTTAACAGAGCTAATACATTGCATGTGCTGAAGCTACACTACTTGAGAACAAGGTAGCACGCCAATGCATAAATGGCTTTGAAACACTAATTAACACATTAGATACAGTGCATGACATAAGAGGCAAACGGACTAACTAATACACACCTGTATAGATATTCATCGGCAACCGGAGGCACCAGCGCCACGTGTGTACAATCAATCGCACCCATGACTTTGGGCATATCAGCCAAATCGCAAAAGCCAAACTTGAGCGCATTCTAGACAACCATGGTGTCAGGGAAACAAATGTATTTGTCCACCAAGGTAGCCATGCCATTAAGAAACTTATCAAGGGTGCGACTCAGCCTAGACTGGGACATCCCCAGAGACAGGGCGCCCAGTCTCTGGAACGAGCCATTTGCCAGGATTTGCAGGCAGCCAACCAATTTGGTCATGGCTGCAATTGCATGCCCCTTCCTTGTGGCGGGGGCTAACCATGGCCACAACTCACAATAGAATTTATCTAGCGAAGCGGGGTCAAGTCGGGTGAGCTGAAATACCTCAATGTCATGCATGCGTTCAACTGCAAACCATGGTCGATGCATTTCCAAGTCCATAAGACACATACAGAGTATGTATACATACAAGCGCTCCATCTCAGCAAAAGACTTGTCAGAGCAATCCATTATGTTCTCACGATCATAACGAAAGGCCAAACTCGCGAGCTAATAGCAGCCAAAAGTGCAGCTGTGAGGCTCTCGTTTTGTAGCCCTCGTAATCAGGGCTTTGAATCATGCGCAAGCCCTCGCTAATGGGGGCTCATTCACATGTACACTAAAAAAATACAAAGCAATTGCATAAATCAGAAGCTTTACACGCAACAACGAAAACGCTTATACGATGGCAAAAGCTGACGAGAGAAAATATACTAATTCACATGCTTCTTCATGTGAAAGTTCAGGATAGAGGCTGTGAATGGACCTTATTGAAAGTGAATGGCAGTATACTCTCTTATAAAAAAAAAAAAAAAAAAAAAAAAAAACCTGCGTCTGAACCGGGCCTATTGACACTCTGCTGGGCAAAATACTTTTGTTTGTGTACCATATGTGCCTCATCCCTCATTGACCAGTCAAGCAGGATATGGTATAGCCTCAGAAGAGGTGTGATGGATGATTTAAAGCTCACCGGCCCAACACTGGTATATCAGAACTGTTTATGTACATTATCTGGCTAGAGATAGGCAGTAAGATTAGTGGACTGGCAGTTTTTTTTTTTTTTAAACTCTGTGAACATCTGCCTTTGCTCCATACCTTACAACCATTCCCTTGCAAGGATGTCCTTTATTTGCTATTTGGTCATTTATTTGGTATCAGATGTTTCGTTTCTGATACCATTATAGTTAGATGCAGCACATCATCGTAAAGTAAAAGCTTTCTCCCCCCCCCCTTTTCTCCTTCCCTCTCCACCCTTCCCCTCCCTCCTACCCCTGATCTTTTCCATATTTCCTTCATCTTTCTCTCTTTTATGCATTCCCTCCATCTTTCTCTATTTTCCACATTCCCTTCATCTTTTTGTCTCTTTCCCATATCCTCTCAATATTTCTCTTTTCCACATTTCTCCAGTCTCTCTCTTTTCCACATTCCCTGTATCTTGCTCTCTTTCCCATATTCTCTCAATCTTTCTCTTTCCCACATGATCTCCATCTTTCTCTTTTCCACATTCCACATTCTCTTTTTTACACAATTCATCAATCCTCTCTTTCTCACATTCTCTCAATCTTTCTTTCCCACATTCCCATCTTCTTTTTCTTTTCCACATTGCCACCCAATTTTAACCCCAACATTGTAAAAAGTTTAAAAATACATTTTAAAACAAATATTTTTTATGTTTTTAGTCAAAAAAAATCACAAAATGAAAAAAAAAATGTAACAAATACAAAACTTTAACACATTTTAAAAATAAATAGGATATTTCAAACAATTAAATATGAATCATTAAAAATAATAAATACATTTTTAAAAATTAAATAACGGTGTGGTGTCATGTGTGGTTTTATTTAAATTACAATCATAGTAATGTTGACATTATATCCATGTGGGCATCCTAAATATACAACTATAAATGAGAATGAGCTTCACTGAGAGAAGAAAGTGATAAAGGTAAGGAAAAAGAAAACAAGAATGCATGCCAAACATGAAAGTGATAAAGGTAAGCATTAGGAAAAAGAAAAGAAGAATGCATGCCAAATATGGCATGGCATACTAAGCACTTTGGAGCAGAAGAAACTTGGCACAGCAATAAGTAAGTAATGGAATACCAGAGCCACGGGATGAAGAATCAGAAAAACTAAAATAGAGAGGCTTGGCTATGTGTACAAGCCTGCGTATGCATATACATTCCAGATAAACCTACAAAGAACGGAATATAAGGTATACAGTACGTCCTGCTCCAAATCTAATACAGTTGGGATATACTCCGCCAGATGGCGCTGGACTGCAGAGACATCGAAAATAGGCTCCTCCCGGCCCCTCAAATACCCAGGGACCTCCCACAAATCCCCAGAATTTCTCTGCAGTCTGGCTGCGAAGGACGAGAAATTGGCTCTCTACTCGCAGGTGAGCGGGGTATTAACTTGCGGCCCTGTAGGACTATTCCCACCCGTTCCACTAGTAATATGCCTCCCAGCCTTGGCTGCGCTGGTCGGGTGAAGGTAGGCAGCACCGCCGTTGGTGCTTAGGAGCGCTGCTCCACCGCAATCCCCCACCAAAGGGTAGGCGGTTCAGGCTTATGGTGAGCCTCTATGGGATGCCCCTCCCACACTATTGCCCCTGCCTATCGGTGGGCCCTATTTAAGTGGCCGCCGTCCTCCCTCATCCTCCTTGTAGCCTTCGGGGGAAAAGAGGGGGTGTGTATGTGTATAGATTTGTATGTTATAGCAGTCTGTGCTTTCACTTTTCACGTCTTTCTTCTTGAGTCAGCCGCCGCGCTGACTTGTCTTTATTGGTTTTAAATTTACCGCCGCTGCGCGCTGATTTGGTTCCGCGCTTGGCGGCGGCATTACCTCAGGCGCTGGTGCGCCATCATTGGCTGTTGGCCTTTCTGGCTTTGCGCTCTTCAGGGGGGGGCGGGGCCCGTCTTTGGCGCGTTCCGCGTCATCGCTATTACTGGCCCGCCCCTCGAGGTATACCGACGCCATCTTTTCTGACTTGGTTGGCCTATGCGCGACAGACTCCTACCTACCGTGGTCCATAAGTGCCCTCGCGGGCGGCTTTATCTGCTTCACTTTTGTTACGATGTACTTAAGGTCTTGCCTGCTTATGTCTTTCAGGCGGGACGAACCCTTCTTGGCTTCTCCCGGCCCTGTTTTTAGTATATTACTTGTAGGCCTTGTAAAAATTATACTCCCAAGTCCCTAGCAGGTTATTGGGGCATCCAGGGTTGCTATATAGCGTTATTCCCTATTGGCGTATAGCGCCGCTATAATCACCATATGGAGGCATCCCAGGATAATGTTACCGGGGTCCCTTTGGGACAAGACCGGCTGTGTGTAGCGTGTGGGCAGCCTTATGCTGACACTGACAAGGCGCGGGTCTGTGTACCCTGTGCTGAGCAGGTGCTTGCATTGCAATCTGGCCTGCCAGTGGCTGCACCTCGTTTCACTTCACCTACTCCCCCAAGCTTAAACCTCACTCCTGCTGAGTTGCATACTAGTGGGGAGTCTCAGCCTGATGTGTCTTCTAGACTGGCTACTGTTGAGCAGTTGATTGGTAAGTCCTTAGCGCATAAGGCCCCTGCTAAGAAGAGGCACTTGACGCCTAATGTTACTGTTTTCCCTATGGGAACTGAGGAGTTTTGGAATCTGTGTGGCTATATCCCCCGTCTGATGAAGGGGAGCTCTTTTCGGATTCAGGCTCATCTGATGAGAGACCAAGGGGTCATGATGATTCTGGCTCTGACCCCTGGGCCCTGGATGACACTGACAGATTATTGACCCAGATTTTTGAGGTTCTGTCTATCTCTCTCCCTGTTGAGGCTCCCAGGCAAAGAGGGGAGCTTTTCCATACAGCAAGATCACGTTTGGAATTTCCAGAGCAGGCACATTTCCATAACCTTGTGCTCAAGGAATGGGAGCACCCCAGTAAACTTCCCAGGGTTCCAAAGAGTTGGGATAGGAAGTATCCCTTTCCTGCTGAGGTGGTTAAATGTTGGTCACCCCCCCCCCCCCCCCGAGGTGGATGCCCCGATCCTAGGGCTATCTAGCACCTCTGTCATGCATTCCCCTGATTCTACTACCCTGCGGGATGCCGAAGACCGGCGTATTGATCAGCTGGCATCCCACGCCTTTGCATGTGCGGGGACGGCGCTGCGCCTGGTCTGTGCCTCTGCCATTACTGCTGTGGCCACTAGAACCCTTATCAGAAATATGCTTGATAGTGCCCCTGATGATTTGCCTTGTGAGGTGTTTAATGCACTCTCCAGTTGTGATGTTTTTGTAAATTTTGTCCTATCAGCATTGGATGACACCATCAGAATGTGTGCCAGAACTTCTGCCCTCGTGGTGGCTATACGCCGCTCGGTTTGGCTGCGCCAGTGGGCTGCTGACAACGCTGCCAAGAAGGCCCTCACTGAGTTTCCCTTTAAAGGACTGCGCCTGTTTAGAGACCGCCTGGACCTTTTTGCTAAGGGAGGTAGGTTACCCCAGCGCAGGTGGCAACCTCGGCCCTTTCGGGGTCAGGGTTCCTTCTCCTCCCCTTACCGTGGTGCAAGACAGGGAAGGGGGGTGTCTTTCTCTGGGGCCCAGGGCGATTTCTGGGGTAGAGGCAGAGGACATGGACTTCCTGGCTCCTTCTGGGGTCCCAAAGCAAAATCCTCTCCCAAGCCCTCAGGCATGATGTGGCGCCCTCTCCCATCCGGGTGGGGGGACGGCTGCAGCACTTCGCTCACGTCTGGAGGCTTCATGTCTCAGACCGGTGGATTCAGGAGGTAGTGTCCTCCGGTTACAAGTTGGAGTTTGCTGCCGATCCCCCTCCAAGATTCATCAGATCCCGGATTCCTCAGGACCCTGTGTCAGCTCAGGAGCTAGTGCAAGCAGTGCAAGGCCTCCTGGAGCTGGGGGTCATCTGCCAGGTCCCCTTAAGAGAAAAAGGCAAGGGCTTTTATTCCAACCTATTCACAGTACCCAAAAAGGATGGTTCTGTCAGGCCCATCCTGGACTTAAAGATTCTCAACAAGTTTGTCAGGGGCAGGCGCTTTCGCATGGAAACTCTGTGCTCTGCCATCAGTTCCCTGCGCCAAGGGGATTTCATGACTTCTGTGGACATCAAAGATGCTTACCTTCATATTCCTGTGTTCCCAGGTCATCAAAGGTTCCTCAGGTTCGCTCTGATGGATCAACACTACCAATTTGTGGCCTTGCCCTTCGGCCTCACTTCAGCTCCCAGGGTGTTCACCAAGGTGCTGGTTGGCGTGATGTCTCTGCTCAGATGTCAGGGTGTCCGCGTGCTTCCCTATCTGGATGACATCCTCATCACTTCCCAATCTCTACATCAGGCAGAGTTGGATACTCAGCTGGTGGTGTCCACTCTGGAGTCATTTGGATGGGTGATCAACCACCCCAAGTCCTCACTGTCCCCTTCCTTGGTAACCCCATTCGTAGGAATGAATCTGGATACAGTTCAGGCAAGGATCTTCCTTCCTCAGCAGAAGGTGGACAGTCTGATTGCACTGGCTCAGTCCCTCCTAGCTTGTCCCCATCCCTCCATCAGGCAGGGGATGCAGATGGTGGGCCTGATGGTGCCGTGCTTCGAAGCGGTTCCTTATGCTCAGTTCCACTTGAGGCCTCTGCAACTTCACCTATTGTCAGTATGGGACAAGGACCTAGCGTCCCTGGACAGGGTCTGTGTGCTCACCCCCCTGGTCAGGAGGTCCCTCTTGTGGTGGATGGACTCAAGAAACCTGTTGGGGGGGCAGATCCTTTCTTGCCCCTTCCTGGGAGACAGTCACCACAGATGCCAGTCTGTCAGGTTGGGGGGGGTTCTGGAAGTCCCTGCGGTTCCAGGGGAGGTGGGGCCCTCAGGAGGCCCACACACCTATCAATGTCTTGGAGCTGCGAGCGATCAGGTTAGTTCTGGCTCGCTTGACTACTCATCTTCAGGGCCTACCTGTTCAGGTGCGCTCGGACAACCAGACGGCAGTTGCCTACATCAATCATCAGGGAGGGACCCGGAGCAAGGGGGCCCTCCAGGAAGCATCTCTGATCCTGAATTGGGCGGAGGCCAATGTCCCCTGCATTTCAGCTGTGTACATCCCGGGGGTGGAAAATCACCTGGCGGACTCTCTGAGCAGGGAGACCTCTTGCCAGGGAGAATGGTCCCTATGCAGCAGGGTGTTTCAATCTCTGTGTCACCGTTGGGGCCAACCAGATGTGGATCTGTTTGCGTCCCACCACAATCACAAGCTTCCAGCTTTTGTCTCTGTCCAGGGATCCTCTGGCCCTGACCTCGGATGCGCTAGCAATGTCATGGAAGGACTTTCAGTTCCTGTATGTCTTCCCCCCAATTCCCCTGCTGGGCAGGGTTCTGCGCAAGATTGCTCTGGAAGGGGTGCCAGCAATTCTGGTGGCCCCCAGATGGCCAAGAAGAGTGTGGTTCGCAGACGTGGTACAGCTGGCAGTAGATCAATACGCTCTGCACTTGGTGCCAGATCTGATCACTCAGGGCTCACTACGCCATCCCAATTTACAAACTCTGGCTTTGACGGCTTGGCTGCTGAAACCTCCATCTTGATGGAGAAGGGGCTGTCTTCCTCGGTTGTGGATACTTTGATTAAAGCTAGGAAGAAGTCTTCCTCTTCCATTTATTACAGGGTTTGGCGTGCCTACATTGACTGGTGTGAGTCTAGGTCTCTTCCCTGTCGTGTGTTCTCTATTCCCAGGATTCTGGAGTTCCTGCAGCATGGGTTGGAGATGGGGCTCCAACTCAGTAATCTGAAGAGTCAGGTTTCTGCCCTGGCTATTTTTTTTCCAGAAGTCCTTTGCTCAGCACCCTCTGATCAGGACTTTTTTCCAGGGGGTCACTCATGTGCGTCCCCCACGTAAACCTATGGTGCCTGTTTGAGATTTTAACTTGGTTCTGTCAGCCTTGCAGGGTGCTCCCTTTGAACCTGTGCAGGATGCTGCCTTGGCCATTCTTACGCTCAAGGTTGTGTTTCTGGTGGCTATCACTTCTGTCAGGTGTGTGTCTGAGTTGGCGGCGCTGTCCATTCAGCCCCCCTACTATGAGAGGCACTAGGACAAGGTGGTGTTTCGTTTCAAACCTGATTTTCTGCCTAAGGTAGTGTCTGCCTTTCATTTGCATCAGGATATTCTTCCTTCTTTGTGACCTAATCCTAGCAATGCTAAGGAGATAGTTTTGCACACTTTGGATGTGGTTAGGTGTCTGAAGTACTATCTGGTGGCTACTGCACCTTTCAGGAAAACTGATGCTCTTTTTGTGGTCCCTTCTGGTCCTAGGAAGGGTTTGGCTCCTGCCAAGTCTACTATCAGCAAGTGGATTCGTCAGGCTGTGATTCAGGCCTACTCTGCTAAGGGGAAGAATCCTTCCTTCCGCCTTACTGCCCATTCCATTCGTGCTATTGGTGCCTCTTGGGCTTTTCAGCACCAGGCTTCTGTTGAACAAGTTTGCAAGGCCGCTACTTGGTCTTCTGTTCATACCTTTTCAAAGTTTTACAAGGTTGATGTTAGGGCCTCAGCTGATGCTGCTTTTGGCCGCAAGGTTCTGCAGGCGGCAGTGGTTTAAACTGCCTGCTGCTGATTTTTCTTGGGGATCCCACCCTACTTTATGGACACTGCTATTGGATGTCCCAACTGTAAGTATTAGATTTGGAGCAGGACGTACTGTATACTAAGAATAATACAATTCTGTGATTACTCACCTGTAGAATTGGTATTATGAGTATACAGTACGTCCTGCTCCAACCCACCCTTGGTTTGCATTTTCTTGGATCCCCTGTATGGTGATTATCATTGTTATAGTTGATAGTTTGGATTGTTTAATTCTCCCGGCTTCTCCTTAACTGCTTTTCAATGCTGGGGATTTGTGGGAGGTCCCTGGGTATTTGAGGGGCCGGGAGGAGCCTATTTTCGATGTCTCTGCAGTCCAGCGCCATCTGGCAAAGTATATCCCAACTGTAACTATTAGATTTGGAGCAGGATTTACTGTATACTCATAATACCAATTCTACAGGTGAGTAATCACAGAATTGTATTTTTCCAAAGGGAACTAGAAGGACCTCGCTGGACACTGAAACATTATGTTGCAAGGGACATTGAAAAACGACCTAAAAACACTGTTTTTTAGTCACTCGCTTCAACGTAAACAAATTGGTCTTCCATCGCCTAAGCCGTGAGAGCCGTACGCACATCGTTTTCGATGGCTAACACAACAACAAGGACTGAAAGGCTCCCGATGGAGGCTCTGAATCATGCGAACGCAGCTACAAGCAACAAGAAATATGTGTAACGAACACTCTTACGCACAAAAAGGATAACTATTATAGAAGGCTATGAATCAACCCTATTGTGCTGATAACACACTTATAATCTGCAATTTCTGTCATTTTTGCTGCTTGGTTATTCTATATTTTTTGCACATGCACTGGCACTTTACTGAATATCGCTCATGCAGGGCGATACATTCTGTTATGCGGTTTACATTGTGTATTGTTTGTGTTTGGGAACTTTTATGTATATAACTCCCTATTAATTTGTATCTTTATGGAAGCATATATTAGAATGAGTCTTTTTACATTATAAATGGTGTGCTCATCTCATATCACATTATAAGATAAATAGTATAAGATATATATATATATATATTGGATTCTCTTTCTTGAGACTGCTGCACTTACCTTAAAGCTGACTTTAACTGTTTTTTCTTTTCTTTTTTTATTTGTTTGAGTGCTGAACTAATATTGTTTGTAGTTTCTTCTTTCTGCCAGGTCTTATCCCTTCCCACAAAGAAGTGTCTCTTGGTGGTGGTGGTTAGGGCTTCCAAGCTCTACTTGACTAAGACTTTAGAAAGTATGACCTTGAAAGTGAGCAACATTGGGCTGCTTATAGCATGTCTAATGGCAAGCCTCATTTATTCTAAAACCTTTCTCATTCAACAAGGGCGGTAATACCTCCCCGCACCCCCCCCCCCCCCCGCCACCAAGTTACAATAGACTAGGTTTGCAAGGCAGCTATGGTCTCCTCCTTTACACTTTTGCACATTTTGTCAAACTGATAAGATGGCGCCAAGCTTTACAGCTGGCTTTTTAGATTGTTTCTCTACTTCCTCCTTCATTGATTTGCTTACAAGTTACTAGGTTTCCTTGTATGTTTATTCTACCTTTTGCCCTTCCAGAGTGGTACTATATGTGTCCCACCATATGGTGCTAGTGTCACGCTCTGGGTACTCTAAAGTCACGCTCAGGTAACTCCAGCCCTCCAGGTAAGCCCTCAACCCCCCAATCTCCGCAGCCAGCTTCACCTGTAGCAGCCCCCGATTGCCGGGACGCAGTACACGCCTGACCGGGATCGGTTGCCCCCAGGACTTCAGTGGCTCAAAGGATGGGAGCTTACTGGTTGGAGGTCTGGAGAACCAATAACAAGAGCGGAATCAGAGCGAGTCCAATAGTTGGAGCAAGTTTCACTAGGGAGTCCAAAGACAGGCCAGAGGTCGACACCGGGTAAGCAGAGATTGCGACGGTACAGTAGAATGAGGCAGCTCGAGGTCGGGGTACGAAGCAGGAAATGTAACACCGTAAGTACTGTTCAAGACTTTGATTGGTTCTTTTAGTCTGCCCATTGGTTTGAGGATGGTATGCAGACGACAAAGAAATCTGAATCCCCAACCGCGAACAGAAGTTGTTCCAGAAACGCGAAGTAAATTCTACACCCTGATCTGAAACTATATTAGATGGTATGCCATGGATACCGAAAATATGTGAAATAAATAGCCGCGAGAGCTCAGGAGCCGACGGGAGTTTAGGTAAAGGAATGAAATGTGCCATCTTACTAAAACGGTCGACGACCACCCAAAAAGTGTTCCCATGTGATTGTGGTAAATCAACTATGAATTCCATAGAGATACGGTTCTTTAGGAATCTCTAATGGAACAAAACACCCACTAGGGGCCTTGTGTACTCCTTTACTTCGTGCACACACAGAACATGCATCGATAAAGGTAGATATATCGTGCCGCATAGTAGGCCACCATATATGGCGTCGGGCTAGAGTAAATGTTTTCCGATTCCCCAGGTGACCGTCAGTTTTAGCATCATGAAATTCACGGATAACATCGGGACGCAGGTGCGGCGGAACTAACTGACACCCCAAAGGTACATCTACAGGAGATTCATTCTGGAATGGCGCAAAAATATTAGATAGATCAGGAAGTAATGCCCCCACTACGCAACCTAGAGGCAAGATTGGTTCACCCATATCACTCCTATCTTTACATTCCCCGAACATGCGGGACAGAGCGTCTGCCTTAGTATTTTTAGCTCCCGGCTTAAATGTGATTATGAAGTTGAATCGCAAGAAAAATAATGCCCAACGCGCCTGGCGAGAGTTTAGTCTTTTTGCAGAACTGATGTATTCAAGGTTTTTGTTATCGGTATAGACTGTGATCGGATGCAATGAACCCTCCAGCCAGTGATGCCATTCGTCAAAGGCCAGTTTTACTGCCAATAATTCTCTGTTACCCATATCGTAGTTCTGCTCCGCGGCGCTAAATTTCCGCGAGAAGTAGGCGCAAGGATGCAAACGCTCAGGAAGACCAGGGTATTGTGATAAAACTGCCCCCACACCCAACTCAGAAGCATCTACTTCAATGATAAAAGGCTTGTTTACATCAGGGTGAACTAAAACAGGCGCCGAGGTAAAAGCCTGTTTCAAAGTCAGGAAGGCCTCGCTGACGGACGGTGACCATTTTTCAGTAAAGGCGCCCTTACGGGTAAGGTTGGTAAGAGGTGCCACAACATAGGAAAAGCCCCTGATAAAGCATCGATAGAAATTCGCGAAACCTAAAAAACGCTGTAATTCTTTCAATGTCTTGGGTTGAACCCAATCCCGCACTGCCGAAACCTTCTCCGCATCAATTGGTCTAGGTCCGACGGTGGAGGGAAATTCACAAGCGCGTCCTTGATGCTTTCAGACAGGCCTATTCGTTATTAGCTACACAAGGCAGGGTCATTCCACCTGGAATCTACTGCCCACCGGCGGAACTCAGCGCTATAATCCTCCGCCGTTTTCCGCCCTTGCTTCAGGGCCCGAAGGCTGTTCTCGGCTGTAGACTGTTGGTCCGGGTCAGCATATAAAACGCCCATAGCAAGGAAAAAGACCGTAACAGAATGCAGCGGCATCATTGGGAGGCAAACTAAATGCCCAAGACTGAGGGTCTCCCTGTAACAGCGAGATTACCAAACCCACCCGCTGGGTCTCGGTGCCCGAAGATACGGGCCTCAACTTGAAATAAAGTTTGCAGGAATTCTTGAAATTGGAGAGCTTGGCACGGTCTCCATAAAATTTCTCCGGTAGCGAGACCTTCGGCTCCGACACATGAGGTGGTACAGAAGATGCTGAAATCTGCCTGGTTTCTTGAGTGGCCACTCTTTGAGCTAGCTGATTAAAAGCAGTGGCCATGGCCTGCACTTGCTGTACCAGGTCATCCATGGTTTGGGCCTGTGATAATGCTCTGGGTACTCTAAAGTCACACTCAGGTAACTCCAGCCCTCCAGGTAAGCCCTCAACCCCCAATCTCCGCAGCCAGCTTCACCTGTAGGAGCCCCTGCAGTACACGCCTGCCCGGGATCGGTTGCCCCCAGGACTTCAATGGCTCAAAGGATGGGCACTTACTGGTTGGAGGTCTGGAGAGCCAATAACAAGAGCGGAATCAGAGCGAATCCAATAGTTGGAGCAAGTTTCACTAGGGAGTCCAAAGACAGGCCAGAGGTCGACACCGGGTAAGCAGAGATCGCAATGGTACAGTAGGATGAGGCAGGTCGGGGTACGAAGCAGGGGCCGGCAACGGAGATCAGACAGAGAATGGTCAGTTCAGGCAGGGGTCGGCAATGGAGATCAGACAGAATGGTCGGTTCAGGAGGGGTCGGCAATGGAGATCAGGCTGAGAATGGTCGGTTCAGGCAGGGATCGGCAACGGAGATCAGACAGAGAATGGTCAGTTCAGGCAGGGGTCGGCAACGGAGATCAGACAGAGAATGGTCGGTTCAGGCAGGAGTCGGCAACGGAGATCAGGCAGAGAATGGTCGGTTCAGGCAGGGGTCTGCGGGATGGGGAAGTGAGTGTGTGATTGGTGCAACTCAGAACTTCACACACATTGGTCCAGATAACACAAAGGGCGTATAGCCCAAACCCCTTTATTGGGCTCATTGGCCCCAACCAGAACTAGAGGCGTACGCCCCATACTTCGGGCTCATTGGCCCTTTAACTGAGCCTCCGGCGGGCGCGCTGTGAGCAGCGTCGCCGGAGGGCATACAAATCACGTGCTCGCGCGCGCGCATGGGAGCCAGGACGCGGAGGAGAGGGAGGAGGGCGGCCGTGCTCGGTGCCGCACGAGCCGCCGCGGCCGCCAAGCAGGAACTGCTGCGTCCGCCCGCCCGGAGACGGCGCTGGAACGGGACCCAGGTAAGTGAGTTCTGACAGCTAGTATGTATAGAATAAAAATACAACAAAACACAGAGCTTCTTCACTAGATTCTCAGTCCAATATTGATCATTCAAAATGTAGCATCCCACAGTGCATGTCTCCAGGCAAGTGTCATTAAACCCGTCACCGGATAGATTAAACTCTTACCAGACCATAGGGTATTGATAGCATGATAGCATATTGAATGATCACATCATCTTCTCAGATTCGGTTATAGAATCAGCAATTGCCTAATATGTCACTGTTCCTTTAAAAGCTCAGCTGGTGAGCTAGTCAAGAATTCATTAAGAACATGTCCCAACAAGCATGCAACAAACCACATAAAAGGCACTAGTGCAATACCATTAAAAACAAGTTTAATATGCAATTTAAAAAGCAAATGCACTCATAAACACAATAGTAGAAATCGCTTCAATAAAAAGTGTCCTCACCACACCAACCAGACAAGACAGCCTCCATAGCTTGTTAGTGCAACATCTTGGGAGGAAATACCTCCCTTCTTACTGTGCTATAGGTCACATCGGCAATACTGTTGAACAGACTCGCGCGCCCACCAGTCACGGCGCCGGACTGAAACGAGGCTTGGATATCAGCCCCAACTTCCGCAATTAGAACACAGAAGGAAGCCAGCCCATCAGCAGATCATACACCAAAACGAGGCCTGGAACTAACCGGAAAACTCGCCCCTGAAAGGCAGAAACCAGCGCAGGCGTCGTACACAGGAATGCGGTTTTCTAAGCAACAGGAAATGCTGGCCTGTGATATTTACTTCCTAATAAAGCGAACCCTCACAGCACAGCAGCAATTCAGCTGCTGAAACATAGAAGGATCTATACAGACCAAGTAATAACTAAAATAAAGAAAATAAAGAAATGTATAGAATGTTGATGCCCTGTAACATCTTTTCCCACATCTTTGGGGTGGGGGTCTATCTTCCTTTTCCTTAGCCTCTAGTTTGGAGCTTATTGATGTGTGGAACAATCGGTTTTGTGGAGAGTTTATATGTTAAAAATTGATTTTGTGGTCAGTACATCTCTCACCTTGGAGTGTGGCAGCATCCTGTTCTAATTCCTTGTCATGCTGCATGGTTTTTCTCTCATTTTCTTGTTTATTTTTCTAATATTTTTTTTTTTTTTAATGTGTGAAAAAAAATAAATTCTGATTTATGTGCATTATCCTGCTCATGCTATACTTAAAACAATCATTTCTTTGCAAAGTTTAACTCGACACTTAACACATTATATTGTTGTTAATGGTCTTTATGTATGAAAATAAATCTCTATAAATTTGATAATTTATATAAATCACAGTTAAATATAAATAATGATCTACAACATGCAATAAGTCACTGGTGTATATGACAATCTGAATAGTTCTTTCTGATAGCATGGGACAGTCAATATCTCTTTAACATTGAAAAACGCTGCATGTGCTGAATCAACATGCGCAATGCTTTTCTTTAACACTTGTGCCTGTCACCCAACACTCTGGTCTCTTACCAGAACTTGCCCAATAGAATCACTTTACTGATAAGACTTTATGCAACTTGTCTCCACATAGATCCACTTCAGGTCCGCATGAAGTTTAAAAGCATAAAATTAAAACTCATTACACCATTGCCAAAAGAAAAAAAAATAACCCATAGCATAAAACCTTTTTTTTTTAATTCTTTAGTTTTTCAAATACAAGACAGTCAGGTATTAAAGAAACAAATATTTCAGAGTGACCCACCGCGCCAGGCAATCTTATTAAGGCTGGCATTGGAGGTCACGTGTCGCTGGATGCCGCTCGCTTAGGGTTCGATGTTAGACCTCAGGGGGTCGAGGAGGAGGCAGGGCGTACCACGGCGTCCAAAGTAATCGGGTCTTTTCTTTGTTGTCTTGGACCACAGCCGTCAGTTCCTCCATTTCTCTTATTCTGTTTACCTCCCGGGTCCAGTCCTCTTCCGTTGGGATATATTCGGTCTTCCAGAATCTAGGGATTAGTGTTTTGGCTGCAATAGATGTCTTAAGATAGACTTTTTATACGCCGCTACGCTGCTATTGGTTTGGTGAAGCAACATGAGGGCTCGGCAGAGCGGGACCTGGGATCCCGTGATCTCAGTCATAGCCGTTGGTTTCCTCTTCCAGAAGGCTGTGATTTTGGGGTATGACCATAGGATGTATATTAGCGTACCTTCCTCTATTTTACATCTCCAGCACACAGGTGAGGAGCTCAGGAATATCGTAGCTAGCCGCTTTGGGGTGTAGTACCACCTAGATAGATATTTATAGTTCGTTTCTTGTACCTGAGCTGAGATCGAAGATTTGTGGGAGAGTAAGAACATTTTCTCCCATTCCTCTTTCGTGAACACCCTGTCTAGGTCTTTCTCCCACTCTCTGCAGAAGTGGGGCATCGTCTCCTGCTCCGCCCCTAGAAGCTGGTATATCTGTGATATCACTCTTGTCGGTGGGTCTTTTTGCATGGCCAAAGACACGAACAGTGTGAGGTCTCGTCCCAAGGAATTTTTCGGGCCCACCCTCTGCAGGAAGTGCCGGAAGAGTAGTAAT
Source organism: Gastrophryne carolinensis (assembly GCA_027917425.1). Taxonomy (NCBI): domain Eukaryota; kingdom Metazoa; phylum Chordata; class Amphibia; order Anura; family Microhylidae; genus Gastrophryne; species Gastrophryne carolinensis. Next base: position 122,688,651 of record CM051243.1, on the reverse strand, counting down.
TGCCAGGGGTCTAGGCGCGGGTTATCCCAACAATTCCTAAGTTCTTCAATGCTGCACCATTCTCGCCCCTTCACCAGGTCTCTCCCCCTAACCGTTCCCAGGTCTCTCCATCCTCCTCTGCCTGCGGCCTCTGACTAGTGGGTAGTTCTGGGTTCCCGATTACCGGGATCAGGGGTGATGGCCAGGGCGATATCTCTTTGCTCCTCCTAACCCCATCCCAGACATTGAGAGTCACCTTAATCAATAAATTAGATCCGCCCCATCTGTTCGAGGTCTCTGTTGCCCATGGGATCCCTCTTAATGGGGTTTCGGTGCAGCTGTCCTCTACAGCAACCCACTTCTTCTCTTTCCCATTTCTCCCCCAGTCCACCATCCTCTGTAGATGTGCTGCTTGCCAGTACCTCTTCAGATTTGGGACCGCCAAGCCACCTCTTGTCCTTGGCTTCTGCAGGAGACCAAAGCGAATCCTCGGTTTCTTATTGCTCCAAATGAATTTCAAGAATAACGTATTGAGATTCTTGAAGTAACTTGTTGGTATATGGCATGGGAGGGTTTGGAATAGGTACAAGATTCTTGGGTGGATTGTCATTTTTATGGCGCTCATCTGTCCCAGCCAGGTAAGCGTTAGAGAATCCCATCCCGCCAGGTCTGTTTTAATTTTATTGAGCATGGGAACAAAGTTATGTCTAAAGACATCCTCTATATCCTTCGGGATTTTTGTACCCAAATAAGTTAGTGTGGGTGATGTCCATTTGAAGGGAAAAGAGGACTTGATGGGGGATACTACTGTTTCTGAAAGTCCAACATTGAGTGTTTCAGACTTGTCAAATTGATCTTAAAATCTGAGAGTTTCCCAAATATGTCAAATTCCTTCATGAGGTTTTGAAGTCCCACTACAGGGTTGGAGATGAAGAATAGGAGATTGTCTGCGTATGCGGCTATCTTATGCTCTGTTTCTCGTACTTGGATCCCTTTTAGGTCTGCATTTTTCCTTATGTGTCTTAGGTTGCACTGCCAGGGCGAAGATGAGGGGGGATAACGGGCACCCTTCTCTGGTCCCTTTTGAGATCTGAAAGGGTTGGGAGAGGTAGCCGTTCTTTTACTCTGGCCTGCGGTTCATAGTATATAACTAGGATGAACCCTAATGCTCTCCCCTGGAGTACAATGTGTTTCAATACCTCAAACGCATATCTCCAGTTTACTCAGTCGAACGCTTTTTCAGTGTCTGTGGATAATAGCATCATCAGGGAGTTGTCTGTTCGGGATCGATGTATAAGATTTAGGGTCCTAATCGTGTTGTCCCTGGCTTCCCTGCCAGGGATGAATCCGCATTGATCCTTCTCCACCAATTCCGGTAAGTAGACAGCCGTTCGGGTCGCTAGTATTTTAGTGAACAATTTAAGATCTATGTTTAGTAGCGAAATGGGGCGATAGCTTTTACAGCTCAGTGGGTCTTTCCCTGATTTGTGAATGACTAATGTGGGCCTCAAGCGCCTTATTTAAGACACCTTCAAATTTTTTGTAGTAGGTGATGGTCAGCCCATCGGGCCTGGGGGACTTACCATTCGGTGTGGTCTTTATTGCTTGATTTAGCTCAGCTCCTGAGATTGGTTCTCCCAGCCTAGCTATTGCTTCATCATTTAGTTTCAACATGCCCGAAGTTACAATGTATTGCTGTATCTTGGATAGGTCCCTTAGGGGGTTCCTCTCTTCCTGCGGGCGCAAGTTATATAGCTCGTGGTAGTATTCCAGGAAAACTCTAGCGATATCTGTCGTTTTGTGCCACTTCTGCTGTTTCCCATCTAGTATTGCTTCAATAAAATTGATGGATTGTTGCTTCCTCAGCGCTCTGGCTAGGAGGGCATCGCTCTTGTTTCCCCACTCGTAGTAATATCGCTTACACCTCTTTATGGTGTATGCTGCCTTTCTTAGTAGCATGGAGCTTAATTGCTCCCTGCATATTGTCAGATCTTTTAGGGCCTCCCGTGCCTGAGTTTTTTTATGTTTCTTTTCTAGGTCTTGAATTTGTGAGAGCAGTCGATCCCTTTGCGTAGTGTGGGCTTTTTTCAGCCTGGCCGCATGTTGGATGAGTGTCCCTCATTACCGCATTGTGCGCTTGCCAGATTGTCATCGGCGTCACGTCACTTGTGCAGTTCAGTTTGAAGTAGTCCTTTAGAGCCGCTTGCGCAGCTTCTACAGTTACTGGGTCCTTCAGCAGGCTCTCATTTAGTCGCCATGTCCATGCCTTCCTTCCCTCTTCTCTGGTGGTCAGCGAAATACATACCGGATTGTGATATGACAGGGATGCCAAATCAATGGCAGTTTCGTCTACTCTAGGTAATAGACTGTGTAAAAGCAGCACATAATCTATCCTTGCATACGTCAGATGTACTGGTGAAAAGTGAGAATAGTCTCTACCTTTTGGATTGTGGATCCTCCACGGGTCACACAACTGCAGTTTATGCAGGGCTTGTTTTACCTTCCGTAGTCCGCCGTACGGGATGGAGGACTTACCGGTGGAGGAGTCAATAAGCGGTTCAAGAGCGGTATTTAAGTCTCCTCCCAAAAGGATTTTCCCCTCCTGGAAATCTATCAGTTTGGTGAGGAAACGTAGGAGAAAGTCCACTTGCCCGCTATTTGGGGCGTACATGGATGCAATTCTCCATACAGCGTACCTTTCACCATTATATATCTGCCTTCTGCATCTGCAGATATCTCCGTCATCTGAAATGGGACACCTCTGGCTATTAGTATCACCACTCCTTTAGTCTTGGAGTCCGGCGAGGAGCTCAAGTACCACTGAGGGAAATATTTAGGAGACATCTTAGGACAGATGTTTCCTTTGAAATGTGTTTCTTGCAAGAAAACGATTTTGGCTCTCAATCTCCTCAGTTCCGATATTGTGGCTGACCTTTTTTCAGGAACATTAAGGCCTCTGCAATTCAGAGATACCTGCCCTGCCTCCATCCCGACCACCCAAGCCCGGGTAGCACCGTCTCCCAGGACTAGATATATATAGTTAGCTGTTGCCCACTATGTGTGGGTAGGCAGGGCACAGGGAAAGGGTCTCTAGTAAGGTAGAGGTGGATGAATGAGTTGAAGTGGGGGTGACAAGTCAGAAAATATTAACTTTTTTAGAAGGAAGGAATAAAGGAAGAAAAAATTCTGGAGACAACCCAAAAAAACGAGAGTTGGGTCAGTTAGGGTCAAATTATCGACTAACCTAATATAGGGTAGTCTAGCCCTGTGTCCTCTAGCCCCAAAGGAGCACCGGGATCGCAGGGGGAGATGGATGCCAAGCAAATAGGAGCCAGAACCAGTAGAGCAATTATAGATGCAACTCTCAATTTATATTTATCTAGTTCAGCAACCCTCTTCCCTCCCCATAACACACCAACAGTTGAGCAGCAACTTTTTGTAAACTGAACATTTTAAAAAAAAAACCTTGTCACAAAACATTGTCAAATAGTAAACAAATCCCCTGCTCCCTCCCTCCGAATCTATCTCCTGCAACGGGTCCTGACTCTTCCCGCTCATCCTTTACCAGGAGCCCCCTTCTGTTCTATATCCCATATGTGTGGGTCGCGGCCGCACTATCCCGGAAGGGGGGGATCCCTGGTGCCACCCCGGTTAAAGTTCCAGAAGGACGGGTCCCAGCCCTGGAGCCCCTCCCGGAAAGCACCCTCATCAAGGCATCAGCGAGGAAGGCTCCCCGAGGAGAGGCCCCCACGAACGGCCCAGGGGGACCGCCACCACAGCGCGCGTCCGTGTTTTAGTCAGGGGAGCACCCCAAATCGAGGGCACTTTACCCAGGTGAGCGCTCCCCCGGCTCCGGAGGGAAACCCCCTGCACCGCAGGAGCGTCCCCCATTATTAAATGCAGGCCTCCGTAGACAGCAACTGCACCCCGGTCCGTATAGGTGGATTGTTCCCAGCAGAGGGCCCCACCCATTGACTGTTCCATCCTGTCCCTGGCCGTTCTATTCCCGGTAGTACACCCCACCTAATCGGGGTCTCACCCATGGCCAGGGGGGGCTCAGGTATCGGAAGGAGACGCGGCCAGCAGGCAAGTTACCACATGACCAGGAAGGGTTCCCACTGCAGGGGGGGTCCCCTCCCCCATGTAGGGGCCTACAAATCGGTCCGGCAGCCCCCTCTTCGAGGGAGCAGGCCGAGCGAAAACCAGGTCATAGAGTCAGGACCGCTCCATGCCGCCGCCCATCCATCCGACACTGGGTGTCTAAGCCTAATACATGCAGAGCAGGTGAGTCGGGTCCCTAAGGACAATGATAGCCTTGTAACCGCTATAAAGCAGAGTAAAAAGAGAGACCAAGCAGAAACATAAACATAACATTATCTAACCGTAATTTGAACTTCTTGATCTTGTATGTTCACATGTCTTCTGGGTCTGGTACTTCTTATTCGCCAATCATGGGGTCATGGTCACCTCTTCGCTCAGGATCAGGTCAGCGAGCCGGTCTTTGTCGGTCTCTTTCGCGTCTCCTGAGACGTTGCTGGAGCGGGCCTGCTGCCAAGTCCTGTTGTAGGGCCATCCAGTCAGGAACATCTATTGGTGCTGTCTCTAGGAACTCAAAAAGTCCCGCCAGTTGCTCTTGGGTCTTCAGGGCGTATGTTCTCCATTCCTTCCGTACCAGCAGCTGAAAGGGGTGACCCCATCGGTAAGACGCTCCCTGTCGCTGTATTAGTTCCAGTAGGGGTTTCAGGATCCTCCGCATTTGGATTGTTCTGCGAGATAGGTCCAGTAGTAGTGTAACTCGCGCCCCATTCAGATCAATAGGGCCCCTGTTCCAGGCCGCTCTCATTATTGATTCCTTTACTTGAAAGAAGTGAATACTACAAATGACATCGCTCGGTCTGTCAGGGTTGCTGTTGATGGGGCCCAGAGCCCGATGGGTCCGATCGAGTTCGATGTGTTCTGTTGGCGGGCGATCAAGTAGCTTGTTAAACAGGCCACAGATTGTTTAAGTTCTGCAGGGTTTACTGATTCGGGGATGCCCCGTAGCCATATGTTGTTGCAGCGGTTTCTGTTTTCTAAGTCATCTTGCTGGACTTGAAAGTTGGAGAGCATCCTGCGTGTGACTTCCCTCTCACGTTCCAATGCTTCTACTCTGGCCTGGATATTCATCTGCGCGGTCGTATTGGTTTCCACTCTGCTAGATAAATCCGCCAAAGAGTTCTGCATGGTCGTTATTTCTCTGCAAAAAGTACCTTCCATTCTGGAAATGTAAGACTCTAAATCAGCTCTGGACGGTAGTGCTTTAAGGGCGTCGGTGATGTTGTTTCTCACTGAGTCTGCAATAGCCGATAGTAAGGCATGAAGCAGAGGCGTCCCAGGGGGCTCCGGCCCTGAGTGTGTGAACCGCTGCTCTCGCTACTTGGGGCATCCCATCTCCTCTGGGCGGTGTATGGTCCCATCACTAGGTCTGGGGGGAGATCGGGGGCTCCAGCTCCCATCAGTATATACTTCTTCTAGGGTCTCGCTTGCTTGATGCCTGGGGGTTGATCTGCACTCCTCCACTCTCTTCTGTAATGTGTGCACAGGATAGGGCTCAGGGCACTGATCTGCTGCATGAGGGGTTAATTCTGAGGGGTAAACTGCCTTGGGTTTCATACCCCTTGGTGCTTCTGTTTCTGCCCCCCCTTCGATTTCTCTGTGGACCTGAGCCTTCACCAGGAGCTCTCCCCTCCTCTCTATTTCCCCATCACCTCTGCATAGTCTCACTGGCGTGTCCCGCATGGGCTGCTCTGGAGGTTCCTCCGCCTCTGCTGTGTCAGCGCTCCTCTTGCTCCCCAGCCGCCTCTCCTCCGCAACGTCGTGTCCCGCTGTCTGGCAGGCCCGCTCGATGGGTGCCCCCCCCGCTCCGGGGCAGTCGGCGCCATTCTCTGTCTGTCTCGGGCGGCAGTGACATCTCCTAATTGGGTATGACTATTTTTTGATCATCTTGGTTGGTTGACACCCTCACTGAAGTAATTCCCATTTGATGCCCTGCTTCAAATACTGGTATACTACAGGGGTCCGTCAAGTATGGATTACCCCTAAGTGGTATAAATAATAATACTTCCTCAGAAAATTCCACATTTCCCAGAACAAATAAAATACAATGTTTCTGTGGCTGGGAGGAGCTCTTGTTGCATGTGTAGTAAAAATAGGATTGAGGCCCTGCGGGAGACCACTATTGGTTATACCTTTCTACAATGGGGAGGTTTATTCCTCCATTTCTAGTCACCTGTTGCAAAACTTGTAGGCTAACCTGGGAGCCCCAAATAAACTCTCTAAAAGCTTGTTGATATATATGGGTTGATTCAAAGAAACATGTAACAGCTTGGATTTGGGTCACGATCATCCTATTTTTCACGTCCGCTCGTGCGTTCGTATGAACTTGCGAGTGATTCTATAAGCAAATACGTTTCTATCCTAAAATATACGTCCGTTCGTATGGCAGTTCGGGAATCATACCTATGTCAGTTTCCATCCTGATTTTTCCGTTTCATTTCTCAGGTTGCAACATTGGTTTTGCCCTTTTTCCTTTTTTGTCTGGACGTAAATCCTTCTGATCTTGCGGCTCCGCACTACAAACTTACCTCATTAAAGTGCATTCTAAATATTTGGTCTTTTATTTTTCTTTATTTCATTCATTTTGCAGTAACCAACCATTAATGAATGCATTTGCATAAGTAAATCTAACTTTGTTTAATTTTTACTTAACTTGCATTTTTTACTTGTGGATTTAATTTTTATATTTTGGCTTCAAATGGTACAACTTTAAATTTTTGGTGTGGTTACCCACACCCTCTACATACAGATTGCTCTCAAATATTAAAAAACACCCAGCAACTTCTGCATGTTATGAGCCTAGAAACAGCCAAGATGGCGGCTCAGGTATTATCGGGCAGCCTGCAAACAGAAAGGGCCTTGTGACTGTGTTGCTCTGGATTCTTTGATTTCTGACCTTTCCGTGCCCCCAGCTCTGCTGTGTCTGTGCAAAATACAGCAGTAACCCACATCCTGCACTTTATCCCGCTCTCCTCTCCTCAGTAAGTGTGATGCATCTGACCAAAGATGTGCTTAAATAATTAAACAAAGCAAAGGTAAACAACTACACCAATAAATGCAATCTAAAAATATTATTCTAGTACATCAATTTAAAAATAAATAACAAAGGACATAAGTTTCTTTAATTAACGCAAATATATTGCCAAATAAAGGTTTACATGCAAAGGACTAATTAAGGTCCACATTAAAATGCTTTTATAAGGCATACATGAATCAGGTATGCATTGCAATACAATTTATGGGCTCGCCCATGCTGATATATGCAGTTCATTGCAGCTCAAGACGCGCAGACTCCTCCACTTAGCCAAAAAACCTGTTCCAGAACAGCAATACGACTGCTAAAAGGTGTCGGCAGTGGCTTTCTTTTAAAACGTATTTAGAGGTTTGAAAACTGTTCTCTGAATCACACCGAAACACATCCAATTAGCCTAAGTTTTACGTTTTCATCCTAAGTTTTAGGATATGATCCTAAGTTTTACGTTTTGATCCTAAAATTTAGGAACGAACTTGTGATGATCGTCAGAGCATATATGCATTCGAACGTAGGCTCGTGCGAGTCGTAAATGGCCAAAAAAACAGGAAAAAATGACTAACACCCACCCAAACTTACGATTCTCGATCCGAAATCAATTAACTTTTGCTCTTTGAATCGAGGGGATAGTGTGTCTGATTTAGTTAAAGACGAACAGACTAGAGCTATTTCACCTCTTCCCAGGGCACTGCATACCTTTTAGATGTCTGCGATCTGTAAATAGTTGATGTCCTGTTTTCCTTGGCTAAGCTAAGCTCCCACTGGCTGCATAGATCTCAGGCTTCCATCCCCTGATTCCAGCTGCACTTCAGATATCACGGCTATTTCTTCTTCTCCCACTGTAAGTTATACAGCTGACACTGTGCAGGAGTGAGATCAGTGACGGATGCAGTGTCTGCAGGGAGGAAAAAGAGAGGAAAGATTGCACTGCCTGTTGGAAGGTGCCCATAGACCTGGCTAGGCTAGAGGTGCTCAACAAGGATAGCGCAAATTTAACAGTATAGGGAATGATTGAATAAAGTAAAACAGTTTAGGGAATAGAGAATATCTTGATTGCCAGCCTCCGACCACATAAATATGCAACAAGATCCAAACAATGGGCACCAGGCAAAGAGAGCTCACCTCCTTATACGATCAATGTCCATAGTGAAAGAGCGCCAGCCACATAGTTTGGTTGGTAAAATCATCCATCCTTTATTGAAAACCGTGGTAAAAAGCCATCACAGCAGGTAAAACATGATACGCATATAGAGAGCAGACCCCGCGTCTACGCGTTTCGAGCAAGGCTCTTAATCATGACAATGGGGTTGTTCTCACACACTCAATAAAATAGACCATCAAATTACTTGTAATTTACTGCACCTGGGGAAACAACAGCAACCGGCGCTACTAATTAATCTAAATGTCCTACCTTCAACCTCCCGTTCGTCCGCCGCAGGAATGCTACACTGAACTCCGCTGTGTCCATTAGCAACGTGCGGGAAGATACAAGGGAATTGACTTCCGCATTCAGACGGAGGATTCAGCTAATTACGATACACCAGATACGTCAAAGCTCATGATAGGCCAGATGGACGTTAACGTCACTAAACTGGCAAAACAGAAATACATACTGGCCGCCATTAAGGGCAAGCGGAGTGTCAGCTAATAGACGATCTGGAGTAGCGAACAATTGCAATGAAGGGGCATAAAGACAACTTAAATGCTGATTTATACTCCGCTGTATGCATTGGCAACATGCGGGGGATACAAGAGAAATTACTACCGCATTAAGACGGAAGAAACAGCCAATCACGTTACACCAGATACGTCTACGCTGATGATAGGCCAGATAGACGTCACCGTCATTAAACTGGCAAAATAGAACTACATGCTGGCCGCCATTAAGGGCAGGCGGCATATCAGCTGGTAGACGATCTGGAATAGCGGATATTTACACTACAGGGGCATAAAAACCGCTTAAAGGGACAAAGATAAATAAACTCACTACTATTATTTCATATATTTAAATCAAAATTAAAAGTCTGTATGAAAAAGGATCATAAAAAAATTAGACCTCTATAGTCCCCGCAGCCCCAAAATATTATCATATTGGCCCCATGTAATACTGAGCCAGATATTTAGATAAAGACTGGCCCTAGAATTTCATACTGCAGGACGCAATCAAAAGGGAGGAGAAGGGAGGCAGAAAATTAGTGCAACCATTCTTGTTGTACCCAGGAGTAAAAAAATATATCATTAACATTCATGGAAACAAACATATAAATACAAACACACATATTATTATGAAATTCCTGATCAAAGATTCAAATCCATGATGACATCAGATAAAGAATTAATTCATAAGAATATACAAAACTACACTATTCGGGAAACAACCATTAATTAGTCCCTATTATCCAAGGAGTTTAGGGGACCTTCTCCCATCACTACAGAGTCATATTAATGTTCTAATCCCCAGAATAACTAAGGAAAAGGACTTCTATACCGGCCAAATAAATCCATTAAAGGGAATGGTTAGGATAAAGAATTTTACTTGACCCTAAAATATTTATATCCAAAGCCTCTATCCCAGGGAGCCACACAAAGAAGTATCAGATCCTAGCTTAAGTGAAAATCATTGCACCTCTTTGATACCCTCTCTATCCTAACTGTCAAATGATACTAGGTTCTCAGAAACAAATCGACATCCCAGCGGGAGTTTAATCCCTTAGGGGTGCGAGTATCCAAACTAAAGATCCAAAATACCTCGGGTTGGAGTAGTTTATCTATAAGATTCCCACCCCTGGGACCCAATGTTACTTTTTCTATGGGCATACATCTGAAGCTAGATAAATCACTCCTGTGGCAATCCCTAAAGTGTCTCCCTGCATTTGATGTGCACGTAGGGCGGTCTGGAAAAGATGCAGAAATATGTTCTGCGATACGTTTCTTCAAAGGCCGGGTAGTATACCCGACATATTGAAGATTGCAAATCATGCATGTTATCAAATATATCACGTTAGCAGAATTACAGTTGATAAAATTCTTAATTTTAAACTTTCGATGTGTAGCTGTGGATTCAAAATCTGGGCCCGTTTGCATGTATTTACACGTACCACATCTATTACCACCACATTTAAAGGAACCCAAATGGGTTAACCATGTCAGAGAACCTTCTGATCGCTTATTAAATAAGCTGGGCGATAATTTCTGTCCCAAGGTGGGGGGTCTGTGACTAACTATTTTTACCCCATTGCTTATGACTTCTCTAAGTTGGGGATCACACTTAAGAAGGGGGAGATGTTTCCTTATAATAGCCCCTATTTGATTGAATTCCTCACTATAAGAGGTAACAAATGTAATCCCTCATATTAGTATCCCTACTTGTGTCACAATATTCACTTCCTTTGTTCCCACCCTGGTGTCGCCTTCCTTTTTTATGGGCTGTTTTATTGAACAACGTCCTCCTGTCTCTAGAGCTGGCAATATCCCTGGCCCTTGACAATAAATCTGGAGAGTAACCCCGTTCAGTTAGCCTATCAGAAATCAAATTTAGTTCTTCTTCAAATATTTCCTGTTGGGAGAAATTACGTCGGGCCCTGACCATCTCCCCTACCGGGATGGCTCTGATTGTGTGACGGGGATGACAACTTTCAGCTCTAAGCGTCATGTTGCCCGCCGTATCTTTCCTAAAAGTCCTAGTCCTAATTCGATTTGAGCCCTCTATGGTCTCTAGCCTCAAATCTAAAAATGCAATTGAGTTTGCGCTGTGCTCTGCAGTGAACTTGAGGTTTAAACTATTGTTATTGAGATATTCTACAAACTCAACAATAGTATTTTCCTGTCCTGCCCACACTAGAATCAAATCGTCTATGTATCGGCCATACAACTTAATATTCCCAATAAATGGGTTGTCATGGCCATAAATAACCCCCCTCTCTCACCAACCCATGTAAAGATTGGCTAGAGAGGGAGAAAACGGGGCTCCCATTGAGGCCCCGCAACGTTGCAAGAAGTATTGACCAGAAAACAAGAAATAATTTTGCCGTAGCAAATATTGTATGGCTAATATCAGAAAGATTTTCAGTTCTGTGGAGTACAATGAATAATTGTCAAGGTGAAACTGGACGGCTTCTAATGCCTTGTCATGGGGAATCACAGAATATAGTGCAGATACATCACATGTAAGCCAGAGAAAATTGGATTCCCATTGGAAGTTCTCTAGTTGACCAATAATATCTTGAGAATCCTGTAAAAATCCAGGAAGTCTACGCACTAACGGGAGGCGATACGCATCTACCCATTGCCCCAGTCTCTCATTCAACCCCCCGATACCCGCCACAATGGGCCTCCCAACAGGTGGACGTTGGGGCTTGTGTATCTTGGGGAGGTGATGAAAGACTGGGGCAATGGGGGAGGCAACAAAGAGGGCAGCTGCCTGGTGGGCGGTCAAAACCCCCAAAGACATGCCCTCTTCTAGCAATATAGTGAGGTCCCTTTGGTAGTATTCTACCGGATTCCCTCTCAATTTAACATATGTGGTGGGATCCTCTAATTGTCTCCAAGCTTCTTTCTCATAGTCAAGTGCATCTAAAACGACTATGCACCCTCCCTTATCTGCCGCCCGTATTACAATTGTATCATTCTCAGATAGTACTCTAAGGGCCTCTTTTTCTTTTCTTGTAAGATTGGATTTGTAGTAATTCTTATTTTTAGATTTTTCAGCAAGTTCCCTGAGATCAGTTTCTATTGCTTCCTGAAACACATCTAACACTGGGACCCTGGAATTCACAGGGTAAAATTTGTTGTTAGAAAACTTTATACTAGGAGGGGATTCTATCTTACTTGGTCCTTCCTCAGACATGTTTTCTAGCCATAGTTTAGGGAATAGCACTCATTTTACTCGGTTAGCCCTACCCGAAAAAGGTTTTGTGTTTCGTTTTAAGTTCCGTTTTAAGGTTGTGTTTCCATAATAAGTAACAACTTATGATTTGTTTCTTCTTTATCCTAACCATTCCAGCCAGCCACATAGTTTGGTTGGTAAAATCATCCATCCTTTATTGAAAACCGTGGTAAAAAGCCATCACAGCAGGTAAAACATGATACGCATATAGAGAGCAGACCCCGCGTCTACGCGTTTCGAGCAAGGCTCTTAATCATGACAATGGGGTTGTTCTCACACACTCAATAAAATAGACCATCAAATTACTTGTAATTTACTGCACCTGGGGAAACAACAGCAACCGGCGCTACTAATTAATCTAAATGTCCTACCTTCAACCTCCCGTTCGTCCGCCGCAGGAATGCTACACTGAACTCCGCTGTGTCCATTAGCAACGTGCGGGAAGATACAAGGGAATTGACTTCCGCATTCAGACGGAGGATTCAGCTAATTACGATACACCAGATACGTCAAAGCTCATGATAGGCCAGATGGACGTTAACGTCACTAAACTGGCAAAACAGAAATACATACTGGCCGCCATTAAGGGCAAGCGGAGTGTCAGCTAATAGACGATCTGGAGTAGCGAACAATTGCAATGAAGGGGCATAAAGACAACTTAAATGCTGATTTATACTCCGCTGTATGCATTGGCAACATGCGGGGGATACAAGAGAAATTACTACCGCATTAAGACGGAAGAAACAGCCAATCACGTTACACCAGATACGTCTACGCTGATGATAGGCCAGATAGACGTCACCGTCATTAAACTGGCAAAATAGAACTACATGCTGGCCGCCATTAAGGGCAGGCGGCATATCAGCTGGTAGACGATCTGGAATAGCGGATATTTACACTACAGGGGCATAAAAACCGCTTAAAGGGACAAAGATAAATAAACTCACTACTATTATTTCATATATTTAAATCAAAATTAAAAGTCTGTATGAAAAAGGATCATAAAAAAATTAGACCTCTATAGTCCCCGCAGCCCCAAAATATTATCATATTGGCCCCATGTAATACTGAGCCAGATATTTAGATAAAGACTGGCCCTAGAATTTCATACTGCAGGACGCAATCAAAAGGGAGGAGAAGGGAGGCAGAAAATTAGTGCAACCATTCTTGTTGTACCCAGGAGTAAAAAAATATATCATTAACATTCATGGAAACAAACATATAAATACAAACACACATATTATTATGAAATTCCTGATCAAAGATTCAAATCCATGATGACATCAGATAAAGAATTAATTCATAAGAATATACAAAACTACACTATTCGGGAAACAACCATTAATTAGTCCCTATTATCCAAGGAGTTTAGGGGACCTTCTCCCATCACTACAGAGTCATATTAATGTTCTAATCCCCAGAATAACTAAGGAAAAGGACTTCTATACCGGCCAAATAAATCCATTAAAGGGAATGGTTAGGATAAAGAATTTTACTTGACCCTAAAATATTTATATCCAAAGCCTCTATCCCAGGGAGCCACACAAAGAAGTATCAGATCCTAGCTTAAGTGAAAATCATTGCACCTCTTTGATACCCTCTCTATCCTAACTGTCAAATGATACTAGGTTCTCAGAAACAAATCGACATCCCAGCGGGAGTTTAATCCCTTAGGGGTGCGAGTATCCAAACTAAAGATCCAAAATACCTCGGGTTGGAGTAGTTTATCTATAAGATTCCCACCCCTGGGACCCAATGTTACTTTTTCTATGGGCATACATCTGAAGCTAGATAAATCACTCCTGTGGCAATCCCTAAAGTGTCTCCCTGCATTTGATGTGCACGTAGGGCGGTCTGGAAAAGATGCAGAAATATGTTCTGCGATACGTTTCTTCAAAGGCCGGGTAGTATACCCGACATATTGAAGATTGCAAATCATGCATGTTATCAAATATATCACGTTAGCAGAATTACAGTTGATAAAATTCTTAATTTTAAACTTTCGATGTGTAGCTGTGGATTCAAAATCTGGGCCCGTTTGCATGTATTTACACGTACCACATCTATTACCACCACATTTAAAGGAACCCAAATGGGTTAACCATGTCAGAGAACCTTCTGATCGCTTATTAAATAAGCTGGGCGATAATTTCTGTCCCAAGGTGGGGGGTCTGTGACTAACTATTTTTACCCCATTGCTTATGACTTCTCTAAGTTGGGGATCACACTTAAGAAGGGGGAGATGTTTCCTTATAATAGCCCCTATTTGATTGAATTCCTCACTATAAGAGGTAACAAATGTAATCCCTCATATTAGTATCCCTACTTGTGTCACAATATTCACTTCCTTTGTTCCCACCCTGGTGTCGCCTTCCTTTTTTATGGGCTGTTTTATTGAACAACGTCCTCCTGTCTCTAGAGCTGGCAATATCCCTGGCCCTTGACAATAAATCTGGAGAGTAACCCCGTTCAGTTAGCCTATCAGAAATCAAATTTAGTTCTTCTTCAAATATTTCCTGTTGGGAGAAATTACGTCGGGCCCTGACCATCTCCCCTACCGGGATGGCTCTGATTGTGTGACGGGGATGACAACTTTCAGCTCTAAGCGTCATGTTGCCCGCCGTATCTTTCCTAAAAGTCCTAGTCCTAATTCGATTTGAGCCCTCTATGGTCTCTAGCCTCAAATCTAAAAATGCAATTGAGTTTGCGCTGTGCTCTGCAGTGAACTTGAGGTTTAAACTATTGTTATTGAGATATTCTACAAACTCAACAATAGTATTTTCCTGTCCTGCCCACACTAGAATCAAATCGTCTATGTATCGGCCATACAACTTAATATTCCCAATAAATGGGTTGTCATGGCCATAAATAACCCCCCTCTCTCACCAACCCATGTAAAGATTGGCTAGAGAGGGAGAAAACGGGGCTCCCATTGAGGCCCCGCAACGTTGCAAGAAGTATTGACCAGAAAACAAGAAATAATTTTGCCGTAGCAAATATTGTATGGCTAATATCAGAAAGATTTTCAGTTCTGTGGAGTACAATGAATAATTGTCAAGGTGAAACTGGACGGCTTCTAATGCCTTGTCATGGGGAATCACAGAATATAGTGCAGATACATCACATGTAAGCCAGAGAAAATTGGATTCCCATTGGAAGTTCTCTAGTTGACCAATAATATCTTGAGAATCCTGTAAAAATCCAGGAAGTCTACGCACTAACGGGAGGCGATACGCATCTACCCATTGCCCCAGTCTCTCATTCAACCCCCCGATACCCGCCACAATGGGCCTCCCAACAGGTGGACGTTGGGGCTTGTGTATCTTGGGGAGGTGATGAAAGACTGGGGCAATGGGGGAGGCAACAAAGAGGGCAGCTGCCTGGTGGGCGGTCAAAACCCCCAAAGACATGCCCTCTTCTAGCAATATAGTGAGGTCCCTTTGGTAGTATTCTACCGGATTCCCTCTCAATTTAACATATGTGGTGGGATCCTCTAATTGTCTCCAAGCTTCTTTCTCATAGTCAAGTGCATCTAAAACGACTATGCACCCTCCCTTATCTGCCGCCCGTATTACAATTGTATCATTCTCAGATAGTACTCTAAGGGCCTCTTTTTCTTTTCTTGTAAGATTGGATTTGTAGTAATTCTTATTTTTAGATTTTTCAGCAAGTTCCCTGAGATCAGTTTCTATTGCTTCCTGAAACACATCTAACACTGGGACCCTGGAATTCACAGGGTAAAATTTGTTGTTAGAAAACTTTATACTAGGAGGGGATTCTATCTTACTTGGTCCTTCCTCAGACATGTTTTCTAGCCATAGTTTAGGGAATAGCACTCATTTTACTCGGTTAGCCCTACCCGAAAAAGGTTTTGTGTTTCGTTTTAAGTTCCGTTTTAAGGTTGTGTTTCCATAATAAGTAACAACTTATGATTTGTTTCTATAATCTGCTATATATTATCTTTGATATATATGATGTTGGAATTAATACACCCAAGATGGGGAATGGTATCAAATCTCCATGTGAAAAGTGTTTTTTCAAGAACGCTGCTTCACCTTCAAGTGTAAATATAAGGCAGTTGATTTGGCTCAATTAATTGTGTAAACTGAGATTTCACAGAATCCCACAAATAATTGTACCATCACTGGTAGGGATGTCTTCAGGCTACTTATATAAAGCATGAGGTTGTCTGATCCCCTATCAAGCAGTGAGACAATCTTGTCTAGTCCATCTTTGAAGTGTGATGGGTTTAGATAAGTGATTGTTAATTAATAAAAAAGAAGTTGGCAGAATATAAATGCTGAATCAAAGCTGAGAAGGTATTACCAAGAGACCTAGTATTTAATATTTATTATAAGAGGGGCCATTCAATCTCGTCAAAAGCTTAGCATTTTTGCTTTGTTGATTCTGCTACCGATACCACTATAGCACTGTGAATTAATCTTGGTGGAATGTTTTATAAACCCCAGCTGATGGTGAGTGAGAAATTTGGAGTCTGTTGGGAGTCACCTTTTTTTTTTTTAATGTTATAAATTTCCTTTAGAAGCGATGCTTGTGGGAGAAGCACCTTAAAAAAATCATTCCTTATGGACCAGGGGATTAAGCATTGGATATTGATTTAAAAGAGGCAATATCTTCAGTCACCTTTTTTCAAGAAGTGAAAGGATAGTAGATGCTGTGTGGTATAAATGTGTTGAACATATGTCCCTAGTTGGGTGAGCAGCTCTTTTTGTTGTAAGAACCCTGTTACCCATATGGGGATCTTTAGCACTAATATTTTTTGTCTGTGGCCCTTTGGATTGGCCAGCCTAGCTAAAAGTTTGCCAGTTTTTTTTACCATATCTATAAAATTGGTTTCTTGTTGATTTCATGTTCAATTTGGCCATGTGGTGTACATTCAGTAAGCTGTTTAAGATGACTACTGATTCCTTCCAGGTTTTTTGGGAAGTGGAGGAGGTCACCAGCAGACACCGTTTATGGGTACCAGCAAGTGTGTAATAATTGGTCATGCTAAGATTATTTTTTTTTTTTTTTGTTTGGAGACATATGATATGATTTGTCACCTTAGCACAGCTTTGGCCATGTGCCACAACAGGATTGGATCATCCCAGTGTATGAGGTCGTCATCATGGTAATTCTCCCACTGGGTTCTTAAAAAGATTTGGAATTACTTTTTTAGTTGGAAGATGGTGGAATCGCCATATAAATGTTTTGAGAATGGAGCTAGGGGCATGATCAAAAAGGTACATATAATAATAAATATCTAGGGGCACACCGTTTGTTTTAGGATTGCAAAAAAAGTTATATTTTATCAAAAAGAAGAAAATATTTACATATATAAATAAACGATTATATATGCCATTAAATATGTGGGGTGTACATTATTTCCATATAAAGATGTTGCAAACTAAAAGGATACAGATGGTGTATAGAAATCCAGGTATGTTGAACTGCGGAAGCTGTGTGCACCAAGACCCTAAGAGTGATGATAGAATAACCTTAACAGTAGCATTAACAAAAGCATTGAACTATACAGTCTATATGGTAAAAGGTTACCTTTCTATGCATAAGGTATGGTCTGGTGCATCTACAGTGATCCTCAGACTGGTCACATACAAGGTTGTTCATAGTAACTGAGATAATGTCAAGGATAATAAATCTAGTTCTTCAATTAAGTGCATTGAAAATAACATCTGGATCCTCAGTATATGTCTCATCTTATATCAGATCAGTATAGAATCTCTAGTATAATCATAACACCCCATCATACAGATTCTATATATTTATCTATACACAGGCAAAAACAGTGATCGATACTCTGAGGAAACGGAAATGGTGGTAACTGCACATTTGAGTGATCATTATCTGTTTGTCCATGTATAATACCTTGTGTTTTTGCTAATTCATGATCAAAAAGGGCCATGGTTCCGTGAGAGATCAATTTCTCCCCAGTCACTAGAGCTTCATGAAGCCAAGTAGCGTCTATACGTTAGCAGGTGCCATGTACAGCTGAGTAACAAGTGTATTCTCGCGGTGTGGGATCCCTCAGTCCCCCCATATCCACCAGACATGTATTGGCATAAAGGCGTCTTAAGTTCTTTGTTATGGTGATCTAAATTTTAAGATGTGTAGAGTATTAGCTAGGACTGCAATAAAATCCCCACCTAACATTAAATTCTAAGTTGTGTCAAGAAGTTGTAAAATTCTAAGAGGGAATTAGGGGGGCGCACATTAAGAAAGAACTAGGAGCCTATTTCGATTCTATAAAGGAGATTTCTGCTTTCGCTTTCCAGCCTTGACTCCAATATTTTAAATGTTATTGCCTTAGATGAGAATGGCCACCCCTCCTTTCTTAGTTTTGTAAGATGTATAAATAGCCTCCTGTAACCAAGAGGCCCTTAAATGTAGGGGGTCACCCCTATTTCGAAGCACTCTTGGAGTGAAACTATGTCAGGATGAAGTCTGGTAAGGTGTTCTAATTTGTAATAGATTAGTTCAAATTATCAATGTTCCACGACACTATTGAAAACTCCCCTTTTGACCCACCCACCTGTCACAATAGGAGACCTGATTCCACTTGCGCATGCTGAAGGGCGCGCTTGTCCCCACAACAATCCCTCGGGGGTGTACGTTCGGGTTGTGTGTACAAACACTCGTGCTTTTTTGGTTTGACTTTAGGCTTTCGATTACGACCTGCTCCGGCTCTGACCCTCTGGCTCTTGGATTGCGACCCTGCTTTAACTCTGACTCACTGCCTCTGAACTTGGCTCTCTGAATTTCAGCACTGGATTACAGCTTTCTCTGGCTCTGGACTTTCTAGCTTCCCTGCATGAGCTTCCCTGAAAACCTAGAATGGACTATTCCCAAATATTTGAGCTCACAAACGTTCCCGGCCCAGACACAGGCAGCCTTTGAAGCCATCATGCAATGTCTGGGCAAACTAACCCAAGTTATAGGGAAACTCTGTCATAGTTACTTGGAACTTCAGGGTGAAATAGAGACTCTTCATCATTCTCCAGCTAATTCCCATGTTTCCCTTCCTGCTGAGGTTGTTCTGCCTCCTTCCGATCTAAGGCCTGAACCAAGGGTCCTCCTTCCTGAATGCTTTTCAGAAATACATTTTGCTCTTTTAAGAACAGTTTTTTTTCTTTACCCTGGGCTCATTGCCTTTTGGAACAGGATGATCCTTGGCTAAACACCCTAGACAGCTTCTTCAAGGCATAGGGTAATTTGTATGATGGCCCGGGGCAGCATGGTTTCTGCTAAGTTTGCTATGTACAAACTGAAACAAGGAAGGAGGCCAGAAGAGGAGTATACAGCAGAATTTCGGTGTTGGGCAAGCGATGCAGGTTGTAATGACAACGCTTTGGAATTTCATTTCAGATTATGGCTTTCAGATTAAAGACTAAAGATGAACTCACCCAAGTTGAGGCACCTGATACCTTCTAAGAACTGGTGGATTTGTCAGTTCAGATTGACAGACGGCTTGGGGAATGCCGCTCAGAACACTCCTGGTTTAAGCCTGTAAAATTTTAGTCATCCTCTGTTCCCCGGGGGTCCAGCTCCACTAAAGAAACCACATCTAAACCTGTGCAACTGAGCATGATGCGACCACCCTTGTCTGCTGAGCAGTGGGCCTACCACCTACCAGGCACTTGTGCCTGTACTGCAGGGCTCCAGTTAATTTGTGGCCAATTGCCTTGCTAACCGCCCAGGTAGTAGTACTTCTAACCCCTGCTCTGCCAGCTGCTGTTTTGCCTTATATGAGGCCTACTTATCTTTTCTACTTCTTTTTCAGCTGTCCGAGTTTTAAGAGTTTAAAGTCATGGCCATTGTGGACTGGGCATGCAGTTGTTTTTTGGACTCTAGATTTGCTACCCAACTAAGATTCCCATCCAACATAAAACTCCTCTTGCTGTCATCGTGGCCGATGAGTTGCACATGAGCTCGGGCCCCATCCATTTGGAAACTCCTGCTCTTTTTGTCTAAATAGAACCTCATCATACAGATCTCAGCCATTTTGAATTCTTGCCCTCTACCCAGTCATCCTGACTGGTTGGACTTGATTGGACTCTTAGCTCAATTAACTTTTTATGTTCAAAATGTTTTTTATTATATTATAAGAAATACAAGTACAAAATGAAGGAAAAGCATTTCACTTATGCGAACATACAGTAGACAGAATCATTATTCCGACAAATCTACACATTCAGAATATCTCAACGCCACTTGATGCTGAAAAGAGTAGTCCACTTGACTACAGCTCAGTCATGGCTTCACCTAAAATAAAAGAAAAAAATGCAAACACACTGTGTGCTTCCCCTGATTCGGGACATGGCCCAATATCCACTCTCTATTACTGCTGAATACCCTGTAGCTCTCCCAGAGTATTTCAAATTGTTGGTTATTCAACAGTATACAAGCCAATCTTAATCTTTGTATAATGAAAGAAGCACAGAGCAAAGAGTTCAATAATTCCACCAGTGGACAATTCCTAGGTATAATCAGGAAGATTCCGCAATCCCAGTGCGCATGCACCAAATCCACAATGTGCCCGTCGCCTTTTGGAAATATTCTTACCAGAAGATTCAAGGAAATTACGCAAAGACAGAAGTCACGCTCTCCTGCTGTACAAATATCCTGTTTCAAGATACACTTTTGGATATGCTTCCAATCTATATGCACAGTTGAGCTCAATGCAGTCCAGTTGGCAATAAAAGAAAAACAAAGAATATCTAGTGCAACTCTGATAGATATAAAACCATACTTTACTAAAACATAGATGCACGTACAAACCAATGCGGATTAATAGCTATAGTGCACAACATAAAGCTCTGAGGCACCTTTTCTCTAAACATTGGCACATTTTAAAGAGTGATTTGTGCTTAGGGCCACTTTTTACCTGACCACCCCAAATTAATTTTTAAGAAGGCTCCTAATCTAAAAGATTTAATAAAGATTTAAAAGAGTTTTGTTGATCCGCCGCAGAAATTGGAAAGTACTATAGCAACCATGCAAGGTTTTTTTCGCTGTGGGTCCTGTATGGGCTGTAAATTACTTCATGGGCAACCCAAATCAGTAAAAACCTTTACTACATATCGGGGTTTGAAAGAGTTTTGCATCAATAAGTTCATCTTCTGCAATTCCACCTATGTAGTCTATTTAATCATTTGTCCGTGTGGATTGTATTATGTGGGTAGGACCACAAGGGAATTGAAGGTCCGCATTAGGGAACATCTGTACAATATCCGGAGGGGTTTTACCCAACATAGTCTATCGGCACATTTCAAAGATAAACATAATTGTGATCCGAAGGGATTGACCTTTGTGGGAATAGACAAAGTGGATAAACACTGGAGGGGTTCCCATCTAGTGCGAGAGGTTTCCCAACGGGAGACTAAATGGATTTTTTTATTGGATACTTTAGCACCCAGGGGCTTAAATGTGGAACTGGATTTAAATTGTTTCATAGACAATGCTTAAAATAATTCTGATTGTTCATACATTAGTCATTTATATTTATATATTTTTATCCTCAGCTGTTTATGTTTATTTTTATATTCCATGATATTTTTGTACTTTTGCGTATATTTTGTATATATATTCGTTGTATTGTAACTGGGCGGTGTTTTCCTGAGGTTCCCACTGGTTTTTTATTCCTATTCCTTTTCTGTTTTTGTGATTTTTATATAAAAAAAATATTTTACCGCTGTTTATCTCTGCTGCTATCCGTTTGATGGCATAAGATGTATAGACTTAGTTTATCTACACAATCATTTAATCATTTAGTGTGTCTTTATCGGTATGGATGGTCCTAATATGTTCCACAGATAGTATAATTAATAATTATTATCAGTTTAAGATTATGTGTTTTATTACACCCCTGCCCCTGTCTATTGACAGTGGGGAGTTTCGCTGGAGCGCCTGAAATCATCATTCGGCGCTCGATTATGGTGTCTGGATCTTTTGCTGGACGTCATCTGCAGCGTTTTTCTATCTGGCATCTATTCATTTCACTTGCCATCGCGCTTTACGTTTGCAGCATTCCGGGATGTGTGCTCTTCTAATTTCTCAACACCGGAAGCGGTGGGGTGAGTAAAGATTTAGTGTTCTATATATTTGTCCCACTCTTTCCATTCCCTGCCTTTGATAAAGTTGGTTTAACCAACGAAACGCGTTAGGCGGAGGAGTGTGGGACTCTAATCCTTTCTTTCTATCTGGAGTGGATCTGTTTATTTCCCAACGAACGGCCGCGTATGGGAACTTGGGGAAACACCGCCCAGATTGAAAATCATTTTAAAGCTATTAATCCGTATTGGTTTGTACGTGCATCTATGTTTTAGTAAAGTATGGTTTTATATCTATCAGAGTTGCACTAGATATTCTTAGTTTTTCTTTTATTGCCAATTGGACTGCATTGAGCTCAACTGTGCATATTGATTGGAAGCATATCCAAAAGTGTATCTTGAAACAGGATATTTGTACAGCAGGAGAGCGTGACTTCTGTCTTTGCGTAATTTCCTTGAATCTTCTGGTAAGAATATTTCCAAAAGGTGACGGGCACATTGTGGATTTGGTGCATGCGCACTGGGATTGCGGAATCTTCCTGATTATACCTAGGAATTGTCCACTGGTGGAATTATTGAACTCTTTGCTCTGTGCTTCTTTCATTATACTATATTAAGGACTGGAGGAATAAGTGGTCCAGCACGTTTGAGCATTTCTTTAGCTATAAAGTTGTCACCATATGTAATTCAATTATTATCATTGAGATCAAGCGCAGTGTTTTTTGTAAATATTTTTATTCAATCTTAATCTTTGTTTTAAATCTTCTTACTCCTCCATGACTGGGCAATAACCACCTTTGTGGCTCTATCAGTCTTCGTGTAAGTCTGTCAAGCCTTCCATATTTCCGAGTTTAGAGATCAGATTAGACCTGAGGCTTTTCTAATAACTCTAAATGCCTTGTCCCAGAACCTTGTATCTCTGGAGCAGAGCCACCAGATATGCATTATGGGGCATTCTACTAGTTCTTGCCCAGACCAAATATAATCTTTGCCTTTACTTCCATGACCCAGTTACTAGGGTAGGATCCCCCCATCTTCTTCATATCCTTCCCCCACCACTCCAATGATCTATCCTCTCCCAGGTCCCTATCCCATGCTTCCATGTAGGGGAGTTTCGTGCTTCTACTAATCAGATGTTGATAAATTCAGGAGATGCCCCCTGGTGATTTCAAGCATCTTCTCAAAAGTGGTGTATTCCAGATCCCTATGCCCTACTTATAAAATGTAGCATCTGAGCAGCTCACAACAGCAGCTCATAACAGGGGTAACTGATACTGATGCCCTGATTCCATTGTAGTAATCTTTTTTAAGAAAGTGGTCCATTCTTAACTAGTCCCTTATTTATCCACCAATCCCATTCTCCTTCCATGCCGGGTCTAAAGCTAGGGTTCCCAAAAAAAGAGGCTCTCAGTGAGCACAATCTGCCGACCCACAATTTCTGAACGATTCTATCAAGGTAGGGCAGGTGATCTTCGCCCTGTACTTGCACGAGAATCTGGGCTCCCTTATTAATACTAATAAACCATGAGGCCATATGGGGGCTAAATATTGGCCAAATTGTTTATAGTATTAGCTTGCAAATCCATCTGGACCTGGGGCTCTACCTAGAGCCGTAGCCCAAATAGCACAAACAATCTCTTCTATTGAGATATCCTCCTCCATTAGGTCCCTCTTGGAGGGAGGCCGATTTATGCCCCCCTCCCCTAGCCTCAACTCCAGTCTTTCCTGATTTATTCCTGGAGGTTTAACATATAGTTAGGAGAAACATTTGGCAAATGCTTCAATCACTCTCTCTCTTGGTTCTGGGTCAGTGATCTCTCTTCTTTTTTAATCTTGGGAAAGGAAGACATTTTCTTACAGTTAGCCAAATATCTCACCAACATTTTACCTGGTTAATATTTGGGCATGTAGAAACACAGAAGGTTGGTGGCAGAAGGAGACCATATGGTCCATTTAGTCTTCCCTTATATGTATACTGTATGTACTCTTTATCTCAGGATAGATGTGTGCTTATCCCAGGCATATTTAAATTCACTCTGCTGAAAGTTTGCTTTAAGCATTTACTTCTCTTTCTGTAAAATATTTTCTAACATTGCTCCTGATCTTCCCTCTGACTAGCTTCAGGTTGTGCCCCCTTGTTCTATCATTAAGTATCCTCTTAAAAACACTTCCTACCTGAACCTTATTCAATCCTTTCACATATTTATAGGTCCCAATCATGTCTCCCATGATAAGCCTACCCCTCACATAGTCCTTGTGTGCCAATCAAATTCCTAACCCCCAGACAGCCCAGCATAGTTTCATTAAGCCTCCATTTAAAACTATTGGGTTTAGTCCAAAGATCTTCTAAGTGGAGAACCACATCCGCATGGTCTGACCACTAAAGGTCTATGATCTTACTTCGGGACAATCCCATTTGAGACAAAAATCTGATCAATATGCAAATACATTCGATAAGCAGAAGAAAAAAGGTATAATCTCACTAACTGTAATGTTGCTCTCCCTCCAGATATCACTTAACCCATGGGATGCCACTAATTCGGCAAGCTGTCTACTCCCTATGGGAGGGCATTTTCATTCTTTACCTGGGTTTGACTTGTCCAAATAGGCATCCATTGCCAAATTTGAATCTCCACCCATAATCACTGTGCCCCCCCACTCTATGGAAAATATCCCTGGACATACTCTGGAAGAACTCTACTTGCCCTTTATTGGGAGCATAACATCTAACAATAGAGACAAGGGCCTCTTCTAACATTCTCTTCACTATTGAATATCTCCCTTCCCTGTCCAGGAATTCCTCTAGGACAAAGATGGGTATTGACTTTGCCAGGCACATCGCCACCCTTCTTTTTCTTACCTATACGCAAAATACCTTTAGGTATTTATTACTTAAATATTTCGGAGTGACGTCCTTCAGAAAATGGGTCTATTTGGTTTCTTGAAGCCAAAGTATCTCTGCACCAAGGGATCTATAGAAAAGAAAGGCCTTACCTCTTTTGATAGGAGAATCAAACCCCTGAATGTTATGGGACACTATCTTATCATGAGATCTATCCGTAGTCATACTCAGCAAGTAAAGGTTAACCCCTAGAAAGTGGCGTAGACCGGATTAGGGGAACACACACAAGATATAGAGAAAAAAAAGAGAAAGTAAGGAATAAATAAAACTCTTATACTATCCAGGATCGTACAGTCTCATCCCCTTCCTTATACATATATTATTCCCTATTAGATGCTTGAGTGCAAAGTCTTTCCCGCCCTCCTTATTGGGTTGAACAGAGTTCGCACACCAAACCAAGAAATGTCCCTCACCTAGCATACATTTACACTTTTATGTGGCTACCCACTTTTAGCTGATTCATAATATCACATTCAGGGTTGCATTGTCTGATAATATTACATTCAGTGCTGCATGGCCTGAGGGAAGAAAAAAAAAACAGTTACTCGGATAAAAGCAAAAATAAAGGGGCCAAAAATAAGTGAGAGGTAAAAAAGAAAAATCTCAAAAGAGAAACATTACCCTTCCCCCTCAACTCTAAAAACATGGGATGGGGGAGGGGGACGAGAAAGGGGAAACATGGGACAAAGGGAAAGGAGACAGGGAGAGAAAGAAAAAAAAGTGCCCTCTAAAAACGCTCCAAAATATCCTGTCTCTACTGTGATTCCTACCCCTAAAACCCATTCTACATTGCATTAACCCCAATTGAACAAGCCCCCCCCCAGTCTGAGTACCTTAAAAAATATGAATAAAATTAAATTACCTTCACACTCAAATTCATCCTCCCTACAATGATATTAATCTTCCCCACATATACATCCCATCAGTATCCTTGTCTAATACGGTTATAATGCAAATTGTGTATTCACATAACATAAAATAAGCAAAAACACACCCATTAGAAGAAGAGAGAAAAAAACACTCAGAGCAGTGTATGTCTTTAACCGTTTAGCCACTTAATAAACTGTTCATCATATCTGGCTATTTCTGGAGACATGTTGCCATATTGGTGAGATAGTTCTAGCTTGATCCGAAAGACTCATCCCATAGTCTTGCAGACCTAGAGAGGAGAGTGAAGACTCTCCTTCCATCGTATTAAAAATGTAAGCTTTTTGATAAAAACTTTAGCTAAAAGGGTGTGACCACTTGTATTTTATTCCTTTAAGCTCAGAAGTTAATGGCCTTAAACCAGACCTTCACCCTGAATTAGAGCCTATCTTATATGTTTCCCCGACCCTGTAAATACAGATTACCCACATTAAAAATCATCCTACCTGCATCTACTGCATTTTATGAGCCATCCAAGATGGCCGTCTCAGGCTGCCTGCAGACAGGAAGTGTCTTCTGACTCTGCTGCTCTGCATTCTGGGATTGCTGTCCTTTTCCTGACCCAAGCTCTGCTCTGTTGGTGCTAAGCACAGACATAACTCTCCCCCTGTACTTTTGCCTCCTCTCCTCAGTATGTGATGCTTCTGAGGCAAGATGGCGGCACCCATATCCTAGTTGCAGCCCAGCGGTTGAAAGAATAAAAAGTGAACAAGTAAAAATTTAGTTTTAAATGCTGGGGAATAGTTTATTAAGGGTTTGGGCTTCTTCTTTAATGATGCTGAAGGTCCAGTTTAAAGCTCTTCTCCTTTGTAGAATACCCAGGGCTATATCCATATAAATATCTACTATGATGCCAAAACTTTGTTGTAGGGGGGTAGAGGAGAGTGTGTATCTGATCTAGCTCAAGATTAAGATTGTCCATGTAAGGCGAAGGGAATAAAATCAGCTCCTTGGTGAACTCTGCAGGTTCTTTCACAGATTTTGGGATCCCTCTCATTCTAATATTCCCTCTCCTTTTTATTCTCTAATTCACAATTCCGCGTACATAATTCCTCCAAAGACTTTTTTAAGATCCCTTATCTGGTTGGATTCACACTTTTAATCATAGAACCTATCTTCTGTTCTACTAGATCAATTCTGAGACCCACCGCTTTAATGTCTTTTCTAAAATTTGTAATGGAATCTCTAATAAAGCCAAGCTTGTTACCCGACAATTGGGAAAGGATTAACATCCGTTCTATGTCTCCCTTTCTCACGGGTGACCCCAACCCAACAAAGGATCAGTTTCTGCAGGCCCCTCCAGAGTCTTATCCAGTGCTAACACTAATACTGTGTCTTCCCTGCCTTTTTCTTCCATAATCTGTGAAGGAAGATCTGTGCCAGCAGGCTAATGCTGGCTGCCGTGGATAACCGCCTGTGCTGTGAACTGCCTTGTATTTTGGTGACCCCTATGTGGTGCAGATCCCTCCAGAGCTTTAGGAACAAGGCCTGCATGGAGATCTGTTGCAGTGTTAATTAGGGGCTCAAGTGGCTTTGGGGTGATTACCCCTCCTATCGGACCCTCGTTGGGGGGAAGATAGCTGCAGTCCTGAATACTGCCAGATGCACTCTTTTGTTGCTCCAAATCTCTGGCTGGGCTCTGCTCCTGCAACTGCTGTTGTCATCCTGCCAGAGTGCGTCTTCTGCTTTTCTGGTGCTTTAGACCCCACCAGTTTATTCTGCATTATTGTGATGGGAGGTCCCACACCCCAGATCTATTTCCTGTGTACTATCCCTATTAGAGGGGAGTCCGAAGGTAGGGGCAAAAGATGTACAAGAAAACAGTCTCAGTATAAAAGTGGTTTCTAAGCTGAAGAGCAAGGGGGTAGTCCAGACTTGCTCCTCCAGCAGTCTTCTCAGCAAGCGCACCCTCACGCATAAGGCAAGGAAGTTCTCATCAGGGGAATCAAGAGGGCCAGTTGGTTGCGTTCCGCAGTTCCTCTATCTCACCAAGCGCCCAACAGTTTCGGGCTCACAGCTACTCCAGGATTCCGACACCAGCTCATAGGTCCTCTGCAAAGAGAGCAAGGGGGATAACTCCCGACAGGGGACGGAAAGTAAGCGAAGGCGGGCGCGCTCGCTAAGGACACTTATTTTTATTTGATGGTGCCTTTTGGGTTATGTAACGCTCCTGCTACCATTCAGCACTTCAATAAGTGGACCTTCAGCGTCATTTAATGAAAAGCACAAAACCCTTAAAAAAATTATTCCCCAGCATCTAAAATTTAATTTAAGATTTTTAATCACTAGGGTCAGGGTTGATGATGTTTTAATGTTAATACCTGGATGTCTTTGTTGCTGTTTATCTTGACAATATATTGATCTTCTCTGCCAACCTGCAGCTCCATCGGATCCATGTCAAAAAGGCCTATTGAGCCTTGATAAAGTTGCGGGCGGCAATGAAATGCGTTGGCGGTGGCAATGGCGGCTTCCCTACCTGTGTCACACCTTGGATCTGTGCCCTCCCCCCCTGTACCTGCTATCGGTACCGAGGACTGGTGAGGGTCGCTTTCTGTCCTAATCGCTAGTCTGTTTTATTCCTTAATGTGAGTGTAATGATTGGCATCTTTTAGATGACTAGGCTAGGTCATTTCCTTTTTTGGTTCTTTCATATACCTGGAGTGTACCCATTTTTCCCTCCTGCAATTCTTGGCAAGTTTGGCATTAATTTGCCATTTGGATACGCTTTGAATATGGCATCCCTACTATCCACACTCTAGTAAGGGTTTATTGAAACGGTGAAGGGCTACTGTAGGTGCTTGGAGTGAAGTGACCCTAATCCATTCTCTTTGGAGAGGTGCATGTGCACTGGGACTTGCTTTGAATTTCTTTTCTTGGACTGATTTAAACTCTTTGTTTAATTTATCTTTTTGGATCTTAAAAAAGTTTTATATGTTGCTCTGTGCTTGATTTGTTATACATTAATCAGGACTGCAAAGTTTGTGAACAATTGTGATATTTGTGCCAGATGCAAAACTCTCCCCCCCCCTTCCCCGGCTGGTCTGCTGCAACCGTTCCTGTCCCTAACCGCCCATGGTCTAACATTGCCATGGATTTTATTATTGAACTTCCAGGGTCTGTACAATACACGAAAAATTTGCCTGAAGATCTTCTTGGATTGACGCTCGTCTCTGTTACTGTGTGGTTTCTGGGTTTGCAGAATCGGCCTCCACTCTCTGGGGAGGCTGCAGGCAGTATTGTTGGCAGCTGTCTGCATCTACATCAGCCTGGTCTCCTGAAAGGTTCGTGACACCAACCTCAGGTGATATCAACAGCTCCATCAGGGACTACAGGCAGTTGTTTAATTATATCCTAGGGGCTGTCCTTACTACCCCTCTATTGGGGTTGAAATCAGGAAAGTGCTCTGCTTCCTTTAGCGTCTTCGCACCCCCCCTCTTCTGAGGGGGGATCAGAAGCAGGGGCCGCAAAGGTGCTAAGGAGAGCAGCTGCATTTGCACTTTCAGCCCACCGGTGTTTGTCTAGCTAAATTGATTTGCGGTAAGGTGTCTATGGTATATATTTGATTGAATATAGGGGGGTGGGAGTAGCTCAATCACTATTATTTATACAAAATTATTATTATTATTATTATTCAGGGCCTGGGAACTAATTTACCGCCCAGTTTAACCCCCTCATCATCTAAATATCAAGCAACAAATATGTATAGCTGTGTGGAAAGACAGAGATTTGGTTGCATATATCTGCAGATACATGTGGAAGCCACACCGCCGACAAGGCACTCTGTATTTAGTGTGGTCCCCTCTTAATTTTGAGTCCCCAACATTGGGACATGCAATGTAGACAAATATTTGAGAGCTACTCACCTGGGAAGTTGGCAGCCTCCCTTTAGAACACTTCACAGGGAGAGATCCATATTGACTGAATTCCTCCCTGCTTGTGCTCATGGCATTTCAAATGAATAAAGGGGGGTGGGAGTAGCTCAATCACTATTATTTATACAAAATTATTATTATTATTCAGGGCCTGGGAACTAATTTACCGCCCAGTTTAACCCTCTCACCATCTAAATATCAAGCAACAAACATATCTAGCTGTGTGCAAAGACAGAGATTTGGTTGCATATATCTGCAGATACATGTGGAAGCCACACCGCCCCGACAAGGCACTGTGTTTAGTGTGGTCCCTTTTTACTCTTAATGTTGTGTCCCCAACATTGGGACATGCTATGCAGACAAATATTTGAGATGTACTCAACTGGGAGGCTGCCAGCCTCCCTTTAGAACACTTCACAGGGAGAGATCCATATTGACTGAATTCCTCCCTGCTTGTGCTCATGGCATTTCAAATGAATAAAGGGGGTGGGAGTAGCTCAATCACTATTATTTATACAAAATTATTATTATTCAGGGCCTGGGAACTAATTTACCACCCAGTTTAACCCTCTCATCATCTAAATATCAAGCAACAAACATGTCTAGCTGTGTGGAAAGACAGAGATTTGGTTGCATATATCTGCAGATACATGTGGAAGCCACACTGCCCCGACAAGGCACTCTGTTTTTAGTGTGTACTGCAGATATATGCAACCAAATCTCTGTCTTTCCACACAGCTAGACATGTTTGTTGCTTGATATTTAGTTGATGAGAGGGTTAAACTGGGCGGTAAATTAGTTCCCAGGCCCTGAATAATAATAATAATTTTGTATAAATAATAGTGACTGAGCTGCTCCCACCCCCTTTATTCATTTGAATTGCCATGGGCACAAGCAGGGAGGAATTCAGTCAATATGGATTTCTCCATGTGAAGTGCTCTAAAGGGAGTCTGGCAGCTTCCCATGTGAGTAGCTCTCAAGTATTTGTCTGCATTGCATGTCCCAATGTTGGGGACTCAAAATTAAGAGTAGGGACCACACTAAACACAGAGTGCCTTGGCGGTGTGGCTTCCACATGTATCTGCAGATTTATGCAACCAAATCTCTGTCTTTCCACACAGCTAGACATGTTTGTTGCTTGATATTTAGTTGATGAGAGCGTTAAACTGGGCGGTAAAGTAGTTCCCAGGCCCTGAATAATAATAATAATAATAATTTTGTATAAATAATAGTGATTGAGCTGCTCCCACCCCCCTTTATTTACGTATATATTTGATTGCTTATGGTGTTTTGGAGCTTGTTTATGTATGTTTTTTGGACTGTTGACATTTATTAATATTACTGCACCTGGTGTTTTGGTGCTATGGTTTTAAATGTTTTTATCTTTGGAGCATTCGAATAAACTGTTTGTACTTTGCCATTTGGCCTTAATGGTTTGATGTGTATGATCTTATAGGTGGGGTTTATTCATTTCTTGGTACATGTGTTTAACCTATTCTATACCACATGTTTGAGATTAGATATGTTATAATTTGGAGGATGCCACCCACTTTAGGGTTTTATTTTGTTTTATCTGCAAAGATTGATACTTTACTGTTTAACCCATTCCCAATGTCATTAATACCGCTTTTCCCTGACAATAAACCCTAGTGTGATTTTTTTTAGCATTTTAACTAATGCTTTAAAAAAACCCTATCCCCGTAATAAGCTCTAGTTGAAGAGGGACAGGGGTGGCTGTGCTACCCCCCTTACTCATCTGTACTGGCTGCTGTGGAGGCATGGAGCAGCTGTGCTGGCTCTCCCCCCCTCATTTGGGACACTTGCTGCAGAGGGATGGGGCAGCCGGGCTGCTGATACCCCAACCTCATCAGAGACACTTAATGCGGAGGGATGAGGGTAGCTGGGCTGCCCCCCCCCCCTCATCAGGGATACTTGCAGCGGAGGAATGGGGACAGCTGGGCTGCCATTCCCCCATCAGAGACACATGCTGCTGAGGGATGGGGGAGGCTATCTATCTATCTATGTCTCTGCCTAGTTATCTATCCATCCCTCGATCTGCCCATCTATCTTATCTATTATTTATGGGGAAAAGAATAAGACATCCTCTGAAAGTAAGCTCTACCCCATTTTTTGGAGCAAAATAATAATAATGATTATATATTTGGGGAAACTGGGTATATACATTAAACAGTACTGGGCCCAAAATTGAGCATTTATGGTTTACTCCACTAGTAGTGGCGATCCACTCAGAGTATGTACCATTGATAACCACCCTCTATTTCCTATAAATAAGCCAATTACTCACCCGTGCACACACACATTTCCCCAGTCCAAGCATTCTGATTTATTTGTACCACACAAAAAAACAATATATATAACATTCAATGACTCGCCCTGATCCAGATGCGGATTAGGCTTGTCTGGCATCAATAATTCCTCATATATCCGTGTTGATGAGGAGTAATGAGGTCATTTACCCTTAGAAAACCTTCAAACAGCTTGCCCACCACAGATGTCAAACTTACCGGTCCCCCTTTAGTTCCCTTTTTAAATATTGGCACCACATTTGCCAATACTGTGGAACAAACCCTGTGTCTAATGAATCTACAAATATATGTAATATATGTAAGCAAAGCTTTCTCCTGATTTCGCTCTTTAGTCCTTGCTTTTCAGGGGGCCCACTTTTTCAGGTTTGTATCTTTTATGGTTTATATAGCTAAAGCTAAAGAACATTTTGGTGGTAGTTTTACTCTCTTTGGCAATTAGTCTTTCCGTTTCTACCTTTGTCACCCTGTTTACATAGTTTATTTTCTTTATTATAGTTTTGTAATGCTTCAGTTTCAAATGTTTAATTGTTGTTGTTGTTTATTGCCCCACTAACGTTTAATTTAGCCACATAGGTTTACTCTTGTTTCAACCCTTTGTTTCAACCTATTTATTTCTGTACAGTATGTATGTTTCACATTGAATATTAGTGATTTAATTAAGAGTATCCCCTTTTGTGTGATTTTGTTTTTGAGGACACTTTTCTAGTCAATGCGGTTAATGCATTTTTAAGCTGGTCAAACTTTGCCTTTCTCAAGATCTGAATTTTTGCGGCTCCTTGGTAAGGAATCCTAGTGACTTCCTCTCCTCTCCCCTCAGAACAGATGCACCCTCCCCATATGGGTGCAGCCATCCCTGCAAAAGAACTTGTAGCCCACTGAGAAGTCAGCCCAGTTCATCAGTGAATAACGTACACCTATGCTTGTGGCCTGCACCCGTAATACCCCCTGAGTTATCTCTGATATTAGCAAGTAGCCCTATGGCCACAAAAATCATGTTGTAGATAACTGGCACCCCTTTATCCCGTCACGCTTTATGATCAACTGCTTCATCCCAAATCCTCTTATCAGAACGGATGACTTTTTATAAGAGTACAGACCTCTTTTGATCGCGTGAAACCCCTCACTGAATCCCATCCTGTGTAGAATGAAGTGCAAGTACTTCCAGGACATAGAATCAAAGGCCTTATGGGGTCCACAAAGAGTTTTTGGGGCTTATCTGATGATGTCAGGACCCTGTCTTCCCAGGACAAACCCAGTTTGGTCTGGATGGATGGATAATGTGGTTTAAGAAAGAATTGAGTTTATTAGCTAAAGCTTTAGTTATTATGTTTATATCTATGTTTATTAGGGATATTCATCTGTGATCCTCACCAGGTTTGGGCAAAACACAAATATTAGCACATAAGCGCTCCTTGTGGACCATGCCATATTGCTTAACCCTTTTGTTGCCAAGCACATAACACCTACGTGCTTGACTTCCCCCCCCCTGCTAGCTAAAACAAAATACTCACCTGACCCCTCTATCAATCCGGCCGGGTCTCCTCTTTAATTTGGTGCCATCCGATCCCCCCTGGGGGCTCGGATGGCTCCAGAGGAGAACCCCCGGAATAGCAATCCCCCCCTCACTTCCTGGGTCGCAGCTTTTTTCTCGCCCTCACCCAAGACTCAGTCTTGCCGGATGCTCAGAGGAGAGAGGCGGGGGAAGCCCTAGCCTACCTCCACTGAGCACCTGGCAGCTGTCATCAGTGATCGCCGGGGGACAGAGGAGGATCGGAGGTAAGTCAAGAAAAAAAATTAATGCCATTTTTTTTCTTATGTGTGTTGTATGTTCATTTTTACATTTAATCCTTTGTGAACTGGTAAGGGGTCCATTAGACCCCTATACCAGTTCACAAGGCTGGGGGCTGGCAAGTCACCTGCAGCTAGCGGGTGACTTGCCATTAACCCCCGGCACCCCCAATTACCTGCTTCCCCAAAGCCCAGGGGGGGACAGAAGAGCCGGGCCCACAGAGGGTATGTGGGCTTGTAGGCTGCAGGGCAGGGGGCCACCAAAGTTGGCCCCTGCGCCCTGCTACTACAAGCCCCCATAGCTGGTCCCGGCCTGGTTATGACGGACAATAGAAAAATTACAAACAAGACATTTCATGTTAAAGCCTAAACTGCTGCAATATATATATATATATATATATATATATATCATTTTCCTGGAAATTCCTTCAAAAATCATGGTCAAACATGGTGCAAAATGGAGGGTGACAAAATTTTAAGTAGGTGGGAAATTTAAAGGGTTAATAGTACCTATGCATGTGGGGTATTATTCTGCTTGGAGGACCATGTGCTTTCAGATTTCGCTTGTTTTTTCTTGTTTGCATAATGATTTTTTAAGAAAATTTGTTTTTTATTCTGCTTTTTTATAATTTTTTTGAGGGAAACCCTGTGCAACCTAAGAGTTCTTCAAGGGATTACTTCTAAAATGATGAGCCCACTACAACAAGCTGGGTACGCTTAGAAAGCTTAACGTGTTATTTCAGGAATATATGGTTTATGGGGGGTATTCCAAATGTAAAGGATTGTTTTGGTAGAAAAAGTGCAAGGTGCGCACTTTGTCTGCAGAGCTGAAATGTTAAAGTAATATCACCCTTACGCACATGCTTTACTTTGGGGTGTTTGCCAACTCTTCCCTTGACAGTACCTATGCATGTTGGGTATTGTTCTGTTTGGGGGATGTTGCTTTTGCAGATTGAGCTTGTTTTTTCTTGTTTGCATATTTTTTTTTAGGAAAATATGAGTTTGGTTCTGCTTTTTTATTCTTTTTTAGTGAAACTCTGTGCAACCAAAGAATTCATTGAGGAATTACTTCCAGAAAACAGCACCCATGTTAACAAGCCTGGTATGCCTAGAAAGCTTGAGATGTGTACTTCCAGAGAATATATAGTTTGTTGGGGGTATTTCAAATGTAAAGGGTTTGGTTTTCTTGAAAAACTGCAAGGTGCGCATAGCGCCTCGCATGTTTGTATTGTAAGGGGTTAGGTAGCGGGTTAGTCGTCTCCTGGGTAGACGGGCACACTTTCAGCAGGCACAAAGTCCACAGAACAAGGAAGAATCATTTAACTGACCTCAGCCAGTTTTATTGCCAGATTGTGGTATAAAGTAAAACAAAACTAAACAAAACAAATCCTATGCCTGTCCGGCTCTAACTAAACATTAGGTGCTCCTGACTAACCCAGTGCCGGCCTAGTACCGGGCACCACAACATATCAGATCATGACATACCACTGGCAATGCTCCCACAGGCTCCTAGCAGATGTCCTGCTCCCAGGATGAGAGAGCCAGAGTGTGTGTGAACTCCCTCTTTCTATCAGGCAAGCACACCTTGGACTAATCAGACAGCCCAAGACCCGGACTGTCCGGGTGGAGTGGGGCCCACCCTCTCTTCCCAACTCCAGCAACACAGGCCCTGTAAATGGGTTTTTACCCAAACCCTAAACTAGAGATCCTAGATCTCTAGTTTCTAACTTCCTGGTTGCTTTTACCTGACAGATACAAGAAATCTTGGGCAGATATACACACCCTCTATGACTTGTCCAGACACTCTGTCACAGTATTTTATCTGAAAATCTCCTAAAGCGCTGTTTCAGTTTGGGGGCTTGTTCTGGCCAGGAAAGGGTGTCTACCTGTACATATTCGGTACCGCTGTAACCGCGAGAAATTGGGATTTCACACGCAATAAGATTTTATTGACAAACTTCACGCCACAATATTGAGGATACACCTAAAAAATGACAAACAAGACATTTCATGTTAAAGCCCAGACTTTGCTGAAAAAAAACAATATATAATTTTCCTGGAAAATTCCTGGAAATCCCTTCATAAATCACAGTTGAACATGTGGAGCGCAAAATAGTGCAAAATGGTCTGGCAACAGAGAGTGACAAAATCTCCAAGTAGGCTGGCACTTAAAGGGTTATTATATTCAAACCACCCTTTCAAGTGGGAAACGAGAAGAGCAGCAATTTTTTTTTATAATATAGGGCCTTTCATCCATCCAGACTTGGGGCCAAAGATGATTTCATTAAAATCACTGTGTCATTAGTTTCTCAATAAAGTCTCTATCAGTTCTCTTTCTGCTGACATAAGCTGCGAGAGCCCACAATGCATTCTCATTGATGGGCCTGACTTAAAGTGCACCTATACTCAGAAAGGAAGTTTATGTGGTCACCTTTCATCCCCAGCCCAATGCCCCAAAATGGCCTTTTTTTTTACCTCAGCCCAGTATTCATAGAAACACCAGGAAAAAACAGGAAGTATTATTATGGTGAATGGTATGCCATATGCTAATTAATTCAGTTACAATCAAACTAAGTCACACAATGGCAGTTAGGTTGAAGTGCTTCCCATTGCTGAGCTGTGTGTATTCTGATTGCATCATCACTGGAGGCGGGGCTGTTCAGCCAGGAGAAATATGGCTGTCGTGTTATAAGTATTAGGCAAAGGCTGAGGTTGAAAAGAGAAACCCAGGCTGTTCTGGAGATAGAAGGTGATATATATATATATATATATATATATATTTCCCTCTGCACTTTAATGGGTGCACTTTAATTCAAACAGTTTCAGAGGGACTTATAACTTAGAATAAAAGTTATAAACAGACTTGGTCACAAATGCAGTATTCTGTGATAGAGGCCCACCAGGTATCCGATGCTTGGGCATCTGAGTTTATTTGTTAATAGGAGCAAGTCTCCTAGCAAGGAGGGTATCCGGCTTATGCCCAATTGGGTTTTTCTCTTCCATTTTGCTTCAGGCCATTAGAGGAATTCAGTAACTATTGGGTTAACTTCTTGGCTGTTGGGCGTGGACTGCAAGAACAAAGGTGTGGTTCCTCCCAACCTATATACTTCTGGCTGATTTCCTACCATCCTGTTTCATTCTTGCAGTTGTAACTGGACTGCAAGGTGTGCTGTGAGTTCCTCTCTATGTTTATTTTTTGTTCTTAAAGGTTTTTTTATCTTGTAAATGCTGTCTTCCTGGCCCTTATATCCCTCTGATCTGGATAGACCCACAATGCCTTCTCAGCTATGCTGTATACAGGCTCGGGATGGTAAGAGTAAGCGCCAGGGTCTTGGGGCGCTTTGGGGTGTCACTTTTGTTTTTTTAAGAAGTGGTCACTCCTGGGCCGCCGGAGGTTTTTGCCTGATTAGCCTGATTAGGGAAACCAGGGGAATCATTTAACTCTTACATTGCTTTTCCCACTTTATTGTGTATTGGTATATTTTACTTTAAAGTTTAGAATTTTGTGCCCTTTTAGAGAGGTCGGAGCTAAGGCGGCCTCAAGAGATAAAAACGTTCTTCCGCCAGCGCAGCAAGGAAAGTTTGCTGCTTTGTCCGTCGCTTCTGGTTCTTTTTCAGCTAGGCTGAGTTCCTAGCACCACCGCTGATTCTTTCTCCATCTCTCGGCCCTCATCTTCCACTCGTGCGGGGGCATTTCTTCGGCGGCCACCTCTGGATGATTTTCGGCTAGCCTGAGCACCTAGCACCACTGACGCCGCAGGTTCTCCTCCAGCTTATAGCTTTCTTCATCTTCCCCGCGAGTGGGGTTGTTTCTTTGGCAGTGCCACAACTTGTATCCCGGCTGGCTTCTTCCATCGCTTTGGTCGGATGCCGAGGCTGCTCCAGGGGGACAGCTGGCAGCTTCCTGAGTTTGTGGCTGCAGTTGGCTTCAAGCGGATCTAAATTGGTTAGGTTTTAATATTATTGTTTAACATTTTATGTTTTTTTTTATTTCTAAGCATTATTAATGCTATTACTATTATGGATTTTATTATTATTAATCATATTGATATTATTTTTATCAATGTTTTTTTATTAATTTTGTCTGGTAATTTGTGGAATTGGGGAAGCACTTGTGACTATTGAAGACCTGTTATATACTTTGGTCTTAGACTGTATGATTTTCACCATGACGGAGGCATCTAGGGTAAGTGGATCTAATTAGACTGTATGATTTTCACCATGATGGAGGCATCTGGGGTAAGTGGATCTAGTCTTTTAGTAGACAGACACCCCAGGTCCAGTATGGATGCAAGTGGCACTGGACAAAGACAGCACTATTAGTAGTTGCTATATATGGGAGACTGATGTCTCTTTCAGCGAGGGTTCCGAGCCTCAGACCCTAGTGCTCCTTCGGTAGCTCAGAGAGTCATTCTGATCCACCAGCTACAAAGAAAAGGAAGCATTTAAATTCCTCTGTTGTGGAAGAGGATAATTTTGCTGCTGTAAACTTCCAGGATGTTTAAGCTGAAATAGCATGTTTTTTTCCAGGAGCAAACTCATTTTTCTAATTTTTATCTGAAAGGAATGACAAGATAGTCTTCCTCCCATCCCTAAGGTATTTGATACTAAGTATCCTTTTTTTCCTTTTTGCCCTGGTGGTTGAGACTGGAGGGTGGCAGTTTGAATACCAGTCTGGAACATGACTGAAGTGATTTTTGAGCACTTGGGGCAGCCCACTGCTCTGGACCTGTGTACACAGTTTGCAGGTGGGTTTGTGTTTTAAAAAAAAAAAAAAAAAAAAGAAGGCTCTCCTGTGGTAGACGCTTCAGTTTTCAGTCTTTTTTAAAACTATTATTGTGTCATTCTTGGATAGTGCATTGCCAAGTGATCCAGTGTATAAGCATTTAGGTCAGGTGGCACGTCATGCTTTTCCTGTTGTAGGATTGACCTTATGGCAAGCCTGTGCCACATCCATAGCATCTTTTGTGAGTAGAAAATTGTTAATGCAACTGGATTCCAAGACTCGTTCTGGTCGCTCACGGAAGATATGCTCCCTGTTGATTAAGACCAGCATGGATATTAACAGGAATGTTATTTTAGCTATGGATGCTTTAATTAGCTTAAGTGCCAGGTTTAGCTCTGTTACTAGTTTTAAGGTGTGCTTTATTGCTAAAGGAATGGTCGGCTGATGCTGCCTCAAGGAAGAATCTGACGGGAATCCCTGTTCAGGGGGGACGTCTGTTTGGGAAGTGCTAGGATGACATGGTAAAGGAAGCTACCGGAGGTGAAGTCTACTAAACTTCCACAGGGAAAGGTTTTTCCTTTTTTCTCGCAAGTCATCTAATCCTCGCCCCTTTTGTGGGGCCCTTTCAGGTATGAGGTGACGTGCTCACCAATGGGGGAGGGACAACTTCATCAAGGATTTGCTTAGAGTTTGGGGCAAGTATAATTATTAGAGCTTTTCACTTGTAAAATTTATCAGAGATTTAATTTGCTGAATAGTAAGCTAAAAATGTATATATTGTTTGGTGTAGATTATTCTTCATTTAAAGTTACAGGTTAATATCTGGGATCCCGTCCTGAAGTAAGAGTACTGCTTTTGAAGGTCCTACCGTCTTTCCCCAAAAATAAGACATCCTCCGAAAATAAGGCCTAGTGCCTGCTTTCGGAGGATATCGTTATATAAGTCATCCCCCGAAAATAATTCCTACCCGAAAATAAATCCTCCCCCGAAAATAGGGCCTCACCGTTGGTACAGTTCCGTCCACGAAATGTTGCAGAAGGATCCGGAGCTTCTACCGTAGAGACCGTTGGGGCGGTGGCGCCTCGCAGCTCACTGATTGGCTGCAGCGCTGTGGAGCAACGCGAGACTTCGGACGGGTATTTGCTGAGGGACGGTGCGCAGGGGGATGTCAGAGAGCCCGCGCGAACCTGAGGAAAAGCTGCCGCCGCCTGCTCCCTGTGACCGCGCCGCCGAGTGTGCCCCAGCACCTGGACTGAGACAATACGGTACCGGTAAGCAGGCCCGGATTAACGTAGGGGCGGACGGAGCTGCCGCTCCAGGCCCCTACGTTAAAACAGGCCCAGCAGCCTGCAAACACGGCCCGCATAGGCTGCCCGGCGGCTGCCGTGCGGGTCCCGTGAGACTCTCACAGGCTATAGCAGGCATACTCAACTAGCACAGCTGAGCAGCCTGATGCTCTGTGCAGCCTGGTATTGTAACCACTAGGGGGCGTAATGACGGGGCACGTAAGGGGGGAGCTCCAGGGAGGTGGAGGAGACGCACGCTACCTGTCTTCTGTCAAGCCAAGCCGATGTAAGTTGTAATGGAGCTTATCTGCCTTGTGAGTTGTGCTTCCTGACTGGCCGTCCCACACTGTTCCCCTTCCATCTCCCAGCTCTCACTGACTCCCCGATCAGAGCGT
Organism: Gastrophryne carolinensis; assembly: GCA_027917425.1. NCBI lineage: Eukaryota > Metazoa > Chordata > Amphibia > Anura > Microhylidae > Gastrophryne > Gastrophryne carolinensis. The sequence goes on along the minus strand of CM051243.1, from coordinate 122,648,371 downwards.
TACATGTGAGCGAGCGAGCGCTTCTGCTGCCCTCTCCATGACCCCTCTGTGAGAAGTGTTGCTGACACCCTTTGTATACCTGCAATACCCTCTTGCTGTGCTCTGTGATGCCCTGTATTCCTGGTGAGCTTTGTCTGTTTGTGTGACTACTACCGGTAACTCATTCACTACTTCCCTGCTCTCTGTGTGTGTCTCCATCTGTAACTCACTGGACTTTGTCACCTGTCTGTTTCTATTTCTCCTTGAGTTCTATGTCTGTTTAGCTCCATCTGGTTGCACACTTTCTCTGACTGACTAAGACATCCCCCGAAAATAAGGCCAAGTGCCTTTTTCCGGGGGAAAATTAATATAAGACAGTGTCTTATTTTCGGGGAAACAGGGTAGTATTTACTGAATTCCTCTGATGGCCTGAAATAAAATGGAAGAGAAAAGATAATTCTGTGTGTACTCACCTGTAGAATTGATTTCTCTTCCACTATTACTTCAGGACATCAGACCCTCCCTGTTGCTAGGTTATTATATCCATTCCTTGGATACCTAAGTCCTAGTGGAGGGTTGTTTATATGTATAAATGGAGATAGTTGATCAGCTTCAAAAAGAAGAAATAAAATGAAAAGGAACTAGAACAGACTACCTTTTTATAGAAAATAGGCACCTGCAACTGGTGAGGAAAACTGTTATTGATACCATTAAAATCTCAGATCATGTCTTGATCACCATGACCAGGGATCTACCAGACGTATTGACCAGGCCGAGTACATGGATACTCAATGAGTCACTTCTACGGGACCTGGTCATAAAGGAGGAGATCAGAGGTGAACTGAGAACATACTTTGATTTGCTAGACCGGAGACGTCCCCCCTGAATTTATGGGCCGCACAAAAGTGCTAAATTGGAGAGATTATCCTGAAGATAGCCTCTAAATAGTGAGGGAGAGGGCTGTCAGGGATCTGCTGGAGAGAATAGCCAGCCTCGAAGCAGAGCACAAAAAGAAGCAGGCATTAAGGGTTAAAAATTAATTCAATTAAATTAAATTGAAAGATGTCTTGATAGTGGACTGGAACCTGCACAAGAACGATTGGTCCAATTGGAACAGCAGTGAGCCCCTGTCCCGCGGGCCTTCCATGGTCCCCATTAGATATCTCTAATGTGCTCAGGTCTCATCCGACGATTGGCCCGACGTGTAGGGTATGGGTCAGATATGCCCCGAAGGAGAATATTGCCCCACCCCCTCCCCTCTCAGACAGGTTTTGGGATTTCTGGACTTTTTACCCAGCCAGCTGGACACAGGATTTGGAAAATGGACAATGGCTGGAAGAGCCACTGCTCTAAATTTTTTTAATGGCTCGCAGTGGAAATCCATACAGGAACTCATGGCTTGGGGGGGACCACACTGGCTTGGGCTGACACACTGGAGAGCAATGAAAATTGCCCAATTTCTTCAAAAACAATCTCCCCTGGGAGAGTGCTGCAGAGGGTTGACACCCTTTGAAAAGCTATGCACCTCTGCAGAGCCAACCAGGGGATCGTTGTTCCTCTTATATCAATTCCTAGCAGACCCCGGGGAGGCCAAGACACCTCAGGAACTCCATTGGTTTTGTCTGCTGGTCTCCCCCCTCTGTTGGAGATGCGAGAAAGCCCAAGGCACATTGCTCCATATTATTTGGAAGTTTTTGGAGGGAGGTTGGGAAATGAATCCACAAGATAAGAGGAGAGCCTACTCCCCTCACCTCGGAGGCCTTGCTTCTACATTCTACAACTCCGTCAAAAGGGAAATACAGGAAATCCCTAACTGTCCACTTTTACCGAAGAGAATTTTGAAATAAATCATAAAAGTAAGTCCCAAAATAGGGCAAGAGGTTTCTGGCAGAACAAGGAAAAGCCCCCTTTTAAAGTCCTCTCGAACCTGAATGCATACACCCACCCTCCATTTTGCTCACATTTGGAGGAACCATGTAACAGATCTTTGGATATAGGAGGTTGTATCCTCAGGTTATAAGATCGAATTAGGGGTCAGACCTCCTTGGAGATTCTTTTGGTCAGGAGTATCCTGAATACTGCAGAAAGCAGAAGCAATGAGATCTGCCATATCTTGCCTTTTAGAGTAGTCTGTCCTGTTCCTCTCTTAGAGATAGGTCAGGGGTTTTACTCCAATTTGTTCATAATTCCCAAGAGGACAAGATCTCAAGGGCCTCAACAAGTACGTCCATCTGAAGAAGTTTTGCATGGAATCTTTAAGATCCACGGTGATGTCATTCCATCTGGGAGATTTTATGACCACAGTGGATATAAAGGATGTGTACCTACACATTCCAACTTTTCTGGGTCATCAGAAATATCTGCGGTTTGCAGTAGATGGCCTACATTTTCACTTTCTGGCTGTGCCCTTTGGCCTGTCGTCAGCACCAAGGGTGTTTACCAAAGTGTTGGCAGGTCTCATGGCTTTTCTAAGAAGTCAGGGGATACACATAATCCCTTACTTATACGATCTGTTGATATGGGCCCCATCATTTCAGGAGGCCCAGAAGGATACACAGATTGTCTTATCGATGTTAGAAGAGTTTGGTTGGATAGTCCAAAGTCGAATATCATACCTTCAAGAGTTATTTCTTTTCTGGGATTGTCATTAGACACATCTCAGGCAAAATTGTTTCTTCTAGAACAGAAGAGACCTTTATGGGTACAGTAGCTCTTGTCTTGCTCTCACCCAATGATTTCATCAAGCAATGAATCTGTTGAGCTTGATGATGTCTTGCTTCAAGGCGGTGCCTTTTGCACAGTTTCACACAAGACCCCTGCAGATGGAATTGCTCTCGATCTGGGATTGGAATCCAAAATCCCTGGATCACCCCTTTTCCATGACACATTCAACAAGGCAGTCCCTAACCTGGTGGCTGAATTCTCTTCAGATTGGCACATCCTTCCTTCCAGTACAATGGAAGCTCGTTACCATGGATGCCAGTCTAACAGGTTGAGGGGGTGTCATGGGGTCACAAACGATGCAGGGACAGTGGAATCCAGAGGAGAGCAGACTCCCTAAAAATATCTTGGAACTGAGAGTGATTCTATTGTCTCTCAAATATTGGACATCCTGTCTGGATTTAAACAAACGGACAGCGTGGCATAAATCACCCAAACCACTTAGCACTATCCTCCATCTTCCATTTTGGACCCTTAAAGCTCACCCAAACCACTTCGCGGTTAGGTTCTTCTTCCATTTTAGCCCCCTAAAACTTACCCAAATCACTTCTCGGTCATGTGAATATTCATCTTTAAATATTTCTGGGCCCATTAGTTTTGTGTTAATGTATTTTGTAAATGAAATGACACTGTGACATTTTTTTTTATTCCATCATAAAATATAAAATTTTAACAAATTTTGAAAATTTCAATTTCTTACAACTATAAAAAACAAAATACATAGCAATGGCAGGCCACAGAACATTATTCTTCATCTGTGGTCCCCAACAAGTTGCGCAGCTCCTGCATCTCGCCCACCAACTGAAGGACCTTGACTCTCAGTTGTGCCACTCTGGCACGTGTGGTCCCTGTTAAAAAACGTAAATTAAAATATTGGTATAACCTTGTTGGGGTCATACTGCAGTGCCCCCCCCCCCCCCCCCCGTATGGTCCAAACACCTAAATCTGGACTTCAAAAGCCAGAGGGCCCTCGCCACCACGGCCCGGGTTTTGCATAGTGCCCGATTAGAGAACCTCTGGCCTGCATTCTGCAGGCAAAGAATGGGCATCGGGAGCAAGGGCGAGTGGCACATCTTGCGGTTCCTGCAACCAAATATAAAACAAAGCAAAGGTAACCAACTAAAACAACAACTCCTACAACAAATTAAGATTCATGTTCAACAATCTAAATATAATTCACAAATATAGCAATTATATGGATGTGTGGGAAAATAAAGGTTTACATGCTAAGGACTAATTAAGGTCAGCATTAAAATGCTTCTATAAGGCATATATGAAATGTATTGATTTAGGTATGCATTGCTATACAATTTATGGCCTCGGCCATGCTAATACATGCAATGCCTTGGTGCTAAAGGTGCGCAGACTCCTCCACATAGCCGCAAAACATGTTCAACAATAGCAATCCGGGCCCTCAAAGGTCCCGTAAGTGGATCAGAAATGAAACGGATTTATAGGGTGGTGGTCCGTCGGAAATCAGCTCTCTGAATCAGACGGGAACCCATCCCAATAACGGAAGTTATCTGAACGAACGAAAAATTTCCGATTTGGATTGGAAAATGTTCCGAACGTCCGCAAAACTTCTGATTTCCTTTGGATCATCGAAAGAGCATATACTTATTAGTTCGAACGTTCGTGCGAGTAGAAAATGGACGAAAAAAAGCAAAAAAAAAGACTAACACCCACCCAAACTTTCACAGACAGCTACGGAAGTCCGGACGAATGTGTCTCTAAATCGAGCCTATAGTAAAGATTTCAGAAGGCGACCCATGGATGTTGCCTGACGATCCAGGTCTTTTCACACAGGGGCCTCTATGGCACCCCGATTCACAAGTTCTGGCTTTGGTGGCTATTGAAAGCATCCAGGCATCCAGATCATGATTCAGGCCAGGAAGAAATCTTCAGCAATGATCTACTATAGAGTCTGCTGAGCATTTATTGCTTGGTGTGTGAGGAGTTGCTTGTAGAAGTTTTTCTGTTCCTAGAATATTGGAATTTTTGCAGGTCTTCAATTGGATACTTTAAAACTGATATTTTTTTTCAGAAACCCATAGCTGAGAATAAATTTATTAGGACTTTTTTTTACAGGGGGTCACGCATGTGCATCCTCCCCATAAGCCACTTATGCCGGTCGATGATTTGAACTTAGTTGTATCAGCCCTTCACTCTTAAGGTTATCTTTTTAGTGGCAATAAGTAAGGTGGGTTTCTGAATTAGCTATTGGAGCATCTTTGGAGGGCTTTTCAGGATCAAGCTTCAGTACAAGTATTCAAGACTGCTACTTGGTCTTCAGTTCGTACATTTACCAGATTTTATAAGGTAGATGCTATAGCCTCAGCAGATGCCGATTTTGGGAGAAAGGTATTACAGACAGTAGTAAACTAAATGTTTTGTTTTGAAATGATTTACTGGGATCCCAGCCTGAAGTAAGGGTACTGCTTTTGGAGGTCGTGTCTGAATTCACCTGACGACCTTAAGTAAAATGGAAGAGAAAATGCAATTCTGTGATACTCACCTGTAGAATTGATTTCTCTTTCATTATTACTGCTAGGTTACTATATCCATTACTTGGATACCTAGCCTTAATGGAGTTGTAAATATGTAAATAGTTGATGAGCATAAAAAAATTAACCCTTCTATTGCCAGCCAAGTAAAATTTGCATGACTGCCTCTCCGACTGCCATGGAAATTCTACGTTCCTGACTCCCCCCCCGCTTCCCACTAGTGGCCAAAGTAAAAAAAAAAAAAAAAAACTCACCTGACCCTTGATTAGGCCTTCGCCGGCTGCAGGAAAGTGCCCGGAATAGTCCCCCCTCGCTTCAGCGGCATCTCCTGTTAAAAAAAATAAAAAATGAAATTTACTCACCTCTGTGTGCGATCCCTCCTGCAGGGTCTCCTCTTCACTGGGGGGCCTCCATTCCCCCAGGGCTCTTCCCCCTGCTTCCTCCATGGCACCACCATATTCATGACTAACCCTGCCTTTGGGACGGGGCCGATCACGTCACCCTGTTGACATCATCCCGCTTCTGTTCTGACAGTTGTTAGATGCAGCGATCGCTGCCCAGAGGAGGAGAGGGGCATGGGATCCTCTGATCCCCTGCCTCCCCCCCCCCCCCCCCCCATTGATCACCACATCTGTCATCGGATTGGCGAGAGACACAGGAGCTGGCGATCAGAGTTGAGTAAAGAAATGTAATAGTCATTTTTTACTATGTGTGGTGTTTTTTTACTGTTAACCCTTTGTGAACTGGTAAGGGGTCCATGAGATCCCTATACCAGTTCAACTAGGCTCTGGGTCTGACAAGTCTCCTGCGGCTAGCGGTTGACTTGCCATTAAGCCCGAGCCCCCCCCCCCATTACCTGCCTCCCCAAAGCCCAGAGGGGGCAGAAGGGCACGGGGCCATTAGGCTATGCCGTCTTGTAGCCTGCAGGGCCAGGGGTCATCGAAGCCGGTCCCTGTTCTGCAAGCCCCCGTAGCTGGTCTCTGGGCTGGTTATGCTAAGTGGGGGGGACCTCACGCCATTTTTGGGGGGATTTTTAATTACGTCATATGTTTTTAAATTAACCCTGTGTTACCTGTCACCCAGCAGGTATCAAAGGCTTCCAGCAGCAGCAGGAGAGAAGAAGCCAAAGTGATCAGCATGGGGCACAGTCCTTCGTTGATGGATGGGGCCATTTAGCCTGTGCGGGTTGTAGCCTGCAGGGTGGAGGGGCCACGAGGCTGGCCCCTGCTTCCTGTACTACAATCCCCTATAGCTGGTCCCTGGGCTGAATTTGCTCTGTAGGGGAACCCCACGCCAATTTTTTTTTTTGGTGTGGATGGTATTTGTATTTTATTTGTAAATGTTATAAAGTGCTCTTTTCACTTTGGGGGGTCTCCTGGACAGGAACGGGGGGCTACCAATACATATATGGTACTGTTGTAATCAGGGGAAATGGGGCTTTCACATGTAATATGTTTTTTAAAATAAAATAAATGTTTTATTAAAATAAATTAAGACAATTTTATTTTTTTTTCAGTTATTTTGCTCAAAAATATAAAAAAAAAAAAATGTGGAAAAATTACAAGCAAGACATTTCATGTTAAAGGCTAAACTCTGTCACTAAAAAATATGCAATTTTCCTGGAAATTCCTTCAAAGATTACAGTTAAACATAGCGCAAAATGGTGAAAAATTACCTGTGGGTGGTTGACAAAATCTCAAGTAGACCTATGCATGCAAAATTACCTATGCATGTTCGGGGGACCTTGTGCTTTCAGATTTAGCTTGTTTTTTCTTGTTTGCATAGTGATATTTTAGGAAAATGTTTTTAATTCTGATTTTTTTATTCCTTTTTTTTCTAGCTAAACCCTGTGCAACCAAAGAATTCTTTGAGGGATTACTTCCAGAAAGATGAGCCCACTACAATAAGATGGGTATGCTTAGAAAGCTTAAAGCGGACCTTCACCCTAAATTAGAGCATATCTTATATGTTTCCCTCACCCTATACATACAGATTGCTCACATTAAAAATCATCCTACCTGCATCTATTGCATTTTCTGATGGCGACACATGGAGGTGCAGGCTGCCTGCAAACAGGAAGTGTCTTCTGACTGTGCCGCTCTGAATTCTGGGATTGATGACCTTTTCCTGACCCCAGCTCTGCTCTGTCTGTGCAAAGCACAGCTATATCCCCGCTCCCATGCAATTTTGACCCCTCTCCCCAATAGGTGATACTACTGAGCCAAGATGGCTGCGCCCGTATCCTAGAGTGCTGAACTTTTTGAGTTGCAAAATGTTAAATATATTAATTTTAGATGCCGTGGAATAGTTTTTTAAGGGTTTGGGCTTTTCATTAAATGATGCTGAAGGTCCGCTTTAACATGTACTTTCAGAGAATATATGGTTTGTGGGGAGTATTCCAAATGTAAATGGTTGTCTTGGTTTAAAAAAAACGCAAAGTGCACACTTTGTCTACAGAGCTGAAACTCTCAAGTAAAATTGCCGCTGGGTGCATGCTTTACTTTGGGGTGTTGGCAACTCTTCCTTTGACAGTACCTATGCATGTTGGGTATATTGTTCTAGGGGACCTTGATTTTTAAGATTTAACTTTTTTTCTTGTTTGCATTTTGTTTTCTAAGGAAAATGTGGCTTTGATTCTACTTTTTTAATTTTTTTTTTCCAACCAAAGAATTAATTGAGGGATTACTTCCAAAAAACATCAACAAGCCTGGTATGCCTAAAAAGCTTGAGGTGTATACTTTTACAAAATACATCATTTGTTGGGGGTACTTCAAATGTAAAGGGTTGTTTTTTTTTTTAGAAACGGCAAGATGTGTATAGCAGTTGTATTTTATCTGAAAATCTCCTAAAGCACTGTTTCAGTTTCGGGGAGTCTCCTGGGCAGGAAATGGGGGCTACCGATACATATGTGGTACCGTTGTAATTGGGAAAAATTGCGCTTTTACATGCAATAATATTTTATTAAAAAACGTTAATTTTGTTTTTTTTTGCACAAATTTCACCCCAAAATATTGAGAATACACTTAACAAATGACAAACAAGACATTTATTCTTGTTAAAGCCCAGACTGAAAAAAACTATACATAATTTTCCTGCAAAATCCCTGGAAATGCCTTTGAATCCCTGGAAATCACAGTTGAACAGTAGCACAAAATAGTGAAAATGATCTGGTAACAGTGAGTGACAAAAACTCTAGGGAGATAGAATGAGTACAGGAACTAGAGTCGATCCGTTATATGGACAGCCTAATCTCTAGCGATAAGGGAACCACGGACGGCTACGTGAAGACATGGGCAGGATGGATGGACTTCCGGGCCTCAAATCTTTCGGCCCTGTTGTAGACTCAAGTACTGGATTGTGGGAATACACCTAGAAGTATATAGGCCAGGAGGAACCACACCTTTGTTTTGCAGCCCACGCCTTTGATCGAGAGTTAACCCAATCGTGTTTGAATTCTCCTGAAGTAATAATGAAAGAGAAATAATTTCTACAGGTGAGTATAACAGAATTGTATTTGTCTAGTCGAAGGGAGTGTTCCCTTATCTTCAGAGAGGATTTTACAGGAGACAGGAAGCTACCATGCCCCCTTCATTCACCTGCATCCAGCCTTTCAGGTGAGGGTTGCTGCCCCAGACTAGGAGTGATGGTCTATGTGGGAGAAAAGTTAAGTATACCTTTTTTTTTTTGTCAGAAAATGTACTCAAAATCCACATTTAAATTAGTTTCGGAGGAGTTAATAATAATAGATTGCTTCCTGTGCTTTTATAATGTATTTGAGCCTATGGCATATCTCTATATATCAGCTCACCACACCAGACTCTATGAGCTAGAAGTGGTCAATAATGTGGCTTGACTGTGGATATTTATACTTTACTAATTATTTATTTATTGTTTTAGTGCCTACATTGCAATGTTCATTCAGCCATACACCTGGTCATTTTACTTGCTGTCCATTTTAATTGGGATTGCTGCTGCAGGTAAGATTTTTTTTTTCATATTATGACTCCTTGCTATATTTAAGATGGCCCTAGCATCTTGATTTTATGAATGCATAGATCAGAGCCCCAACATTAGCATAGGTACTTGTTGTCTTTAGTCCCTGGCAGGAGGGGTGTTAATTTAATCCAAATCAGAATTCTTTGCAGATTTATGTGGAAACAAATTGACTGTTTCCAAAGTAGAGCACACTTTGTGCTCGAAAGTGAAAGTTAAAAGACCGGGAACGCAGCATCGCCTATAATCTGCAAATGGACAAACAGCAGACAGCTGGCCCCTGTATGATGTCACAGACAACATACAAAAGCAGTTACCCATGTGATCAGCTACATTCCGGGGACTGGTGGGCTTTGGATTACAGAGTAGTGTATTCTGGAGATCCTTGGAAGCTGTGGACGCATGGCGGGGTAGCGTTTTCACCCATCTGAATATAGCCGACGTGTGCCTGGCCAATGGCACACGCTCTGAGGGGCAAGGGGGGTTCTTGGACCTAGGGTAGGGAGACTCAGGTTGGTGTGGCATGTGTGGGTGGAGGTGCACTCACTGATTCAGTTGTCGCTGATCTCCAAACATGACACATCTTGATGCAAATAACAGGGTCTTTATTTGAGGGCTTTCATCCATTAAACAGCATATTCAGTACAGGCAATATCTATTGGTAGTTACTGCAAGCAGTCTTTACAGCTTCCAGTTACAATCCACAGGCTTCTTCCCTCACTGTTGCTCAGCTCCTCCACTACATTAACACTTCCCCTCTTGAGCTTGGTACTCAGAACTAGAACAAGAACCTTCTAGAAGGGTTGAGTCCTCCCTTATATAACCTCTGAAATGTTGCCCTAACCAGCTATGTTGCTAGGCTCATCCAATGGCAGGGCAGGTGATGTTGTCAATGCCACCTGGCTGAGGCACCTAAGTTCTATATTTAATTACTATTATTAAAGTTCCTATCACTATCAGGGCCTAGCCCACTGACAGGGGTCTAATCGTTCCTATGTGTAGTGTTGACCACTACCACCGTATCTACCGTATCTACCTGTCGCATGAACCTCTTTATTGGGCGGTATTTATATTTGAATTAACAGTTGCTAGTAGTCCCTCCTTTAGGATTAGTAAATTAAGTGCATATTAAGATTAAAATAATACTTTATAGTTTCAGATTGAACACTACCATAACTAAAAAAAAGGGGTGGGGGGTAGAATGATGCTGCATAAGTGAATTATTGATTTTTCTTGGCACTGTTTATTATGTTTAATTGATTTTTATATTTAATTCATTTGATCACTCAGATTGCATTTTCATTTTAATTGGGGATAAGGTATTGGTTTATTGCTTCAGGTTGACTATTGTTATAAAGGAGGGGGGTTGTGGATTGCTTTGCACATAAATAATTAATTGTATATAGTATTGATTTGTTTTTTTTTTTTCTTTTTGTTTTTTTGTTTTAACCCATCAGATGTATTGTTGATATTGCATTTGCACTTTAGAGTTTAGATACGTTGATATAAATAGGAGTAACATTTTTGCACACACTAGGAATTTGTGAGGATTGTTTTTAGCACTACTTTTAGGAATTGTAAGAAGGGGGGGGCGTGGCCGGGCATGGAGGAGTGAGGTTGTCTTTGGCGTGAGCTCCCTCCGGCCGACCGTTTAACCTTACTATTTCTGGGCATTCACCCACCCAAATTTGCTGGATCCAGCATGGCCAAGAAGCGGAGAGGGCAGAGAATCGTTTCGCCCCCTCAAACGCGCAAGATCAGCGCCTACCTTGGTGCTGACAGGCAGAGAGGAGAGGTCGCGGGAAGCAGCAAGATGGTGGCGGTGCGCACGGAGGCGTAGGAGCCGCATGTCATGGCGCCGGATGGAGAGGCCAGAGCTGCCCAGGATCGGAGGGCCCCCTTTACTTCTGACACCGCAGGCGGGCTGGGCGAGGAGGCACCTACGGGCGGTGCAGCTGTGTCCCCGGGAGGAGGTGAGGAGAGCGGCCGAGGACGACGGGTGCTGGGCTCCGCACCTGACGCGGAGCCCATCATGATGGCTGCCGGCGGCACCGGAGCGGTGCGCGCGCCAGTGAAGAGCGGGCGGCCGGAGCCGCATGACGGAGAGAGCTCCCCGCCGAGAGGAGGGAGGCAGGCGGGGGAGACGCGTTCTGATGCCGGGGTCGGGAGCCGCCGGAGGTCACTGCCAGAGGCTGCGGAGCCTGTGCAGCTGCGACCCGGCTCCCTGGCTCAGTGTAATCATATGGGCACACACACTATATATATGGAAGGGACTCCCACACTCCACACTGTTGACCCCATCGTGGGTGACCCCGACCGTGGGATGCCCCTGCACAAGACACCCCACCCGGGGGCGGGAGTCTGTGGGGAGCAGCTCAGGGTCCGCTGCCCTATGCGACCGGACGGGACCCCAGCAGCATCTGAATCAGAGGAGATCAGGATGGAGAGTCTTGGGGTGGCAGTCGTGGCGGAGACGCCCACAACCATGGCCTGATCCCGCACCGGAGCACCCCCCAGCACCGGGATGACCCATCTCGGGGCCATTCCTCCCTCTCCCAGCACCCGGGCCCCTCGTGCCATGGGGGGCTCCACCTCCCGCTCAACAGGGGTCTGCACTGGCGCAACCCGGGATGCCGACGATCGGGGCTGCTCAGGATGCTTTCCGAAGCTACCGGGATGGACGCCCGGGCGTCCCTGCTGGTCCCCCCCCCCTCTCAAGATTTCCACGTTGGAGTCCTCGCGGATATCAGGGCTGAACTTAAAGCCCTACCGACCAAGGCGGACCTGGAATCCTTTATACTAAGGGTCGAAAGTACCTTTAAGAAAGATATCTCTGATCTACAAGGTGCCGTGGGCGATCTGGACTCCAGGGTATCGGGCATGGAGCAGTCCCACATCTCGACCGTCCAAAGAATAGAAGCTCTAGAAAAATGCATGGCTTCCCAACGTTCCATATCTCAAGCGGCGGTCCTACATTTGGATGACCTAGAAAACAGGAGCTGCCGTAACAATATAAGGCCCTTAGAGGCTTACCTGAGGCCACTGGTCCGGATCAACTGCTGCAAACGGTCACTGGTGTCTTCAACGGGATCTTGAGCCGTTCACCAACTGCGGAAATAGTGATTTACCGCCTCCACCGAGCCCTAGGACCCAAACATGCTGACCCGGGCCACCCTTGAGACGTCATCTGCCGCCTACATTACTTCTCCGTAAAGGAGGAAATCCTCAGGAAAGCACGAGAGAGGGACCAGATAAACTTTGACGGTGCCACATTGCAGGTGTTCCAGGACGTTTCCAGGTGGTCCCTGTACATGAGGCGCCTCTTGAGACCTCTACTGGAAAGGATCCGGGAATGTGGGGCTTCCTACCGTTGGGGATATACGTTTCACCTGCTGGTGAGTAGACACCAGCGTGTTTTTGCCTTAACAACCCCGGCGGACCTCCCTGAACTTTTCGCTTTCTTGGACTTGCCGGCACTAGAGGTCCCGGACTGGCTAGATCCTTCCTCACTCATTCCCTCCCCGTCTGCAAGAATGGGCCCCACCACCTCGCGGTGCTCGACGGGAGGAGGGCGCGAGCACCTCGCGCAGAAGAAATGCCAGAGGCCCACCATCGGCACCACAGGCCCGCGACAATGAGACCTAACTCAAAAAGGGTCGTCGTTGTGTTATTCTTCTGCCAACGCTGTCTCATCTGTGTGTTTTCTTGATGCCATGCTATCTGTTTACTGTTGTTGGAATAATGTTGCCTCACCGGCCACTCCATTATATGTTTAGCTCGGCTCTGAGTAGCCCTTTACCTGCACCGGTGGGTTTAGCGGATCGTTGACGGGGGTGCCAGGGGGGCGTCTGAGAATGTTATTTGAATTGTCGGGTGGGTGTCTCCATCATTTGCATGCTCTGCGGCCGACAGTGTTGGCGAGTTGGAGCCCGTTTAGCGAATGGGGGGGTTGGCTGGGGGGACGCCGCAGTCACCTCACCTTCAGCCCGTTGCGATCCCACAGTAGGTCAGGGTCCTTTCTCGTTCGGTATCTGGCGAACGAGTGGAGGACCTCTTTTTGGGGAGCAGTAACTTTATTCCCCGTTTTTAAGTCCACGCTTAGCTGCAGGGATTTTCTTTGACGCATCCCTGTAGTTATTGTTGTGGAGAAGTTTATTTGTGTTGTACTTAACTACATGTGGTTGTTCTTCCTTTGTCTTGTCCTGTGCTTTCTTATTCTCTTATAGCTTTTTTTTCTTTTTTTTTCTTTTCTCTGTCTCCACTTCAGTGGAATCTAACCCCGGGTTCTCTCTCCCCATATCAGTATGTCCAAGGTAAAGTGCACATCCCTCAATGCGAAAGGTTTGAATTCTCCCTTTTAGAGATCATCCATCCTCAGGAAGCTGAAGCACATGCACACTCAAATTGCGTTTCTACAAGAAACACACCTCACAATCGGTAGGTCCCATAATCTTACTGACCGTCACTTTAAAACTCAATATCTTTGCCCCTCACCGGACTCCAAATCTAGGGGAATCGCCATTCTCCTGGCAGGGGCTCTACCCTGGACACATTTCGAGACGCTCTTGGATCCTGGGGGGAGGTTTCTCTTTGTCAAGGGAACACTTTACTCCTTAAAAATTACTCTAGCAACATGCTACTGCCCCAACTCTAATCAACACAAGTTCCTCCACTCCACCCTAGAGAAACTCGTGGCTTTTACAGAGGGTGTTCTTCTTATGGGAGGGGACTTTAACATAGTCCTAGATCCTGGGTTGGATACTTCTAGGGGGTTCTCACACATCCCCTATTCTACACTTAAAAAAAGAAAGGCCCTACTCCATAGGAACCAGCTGATGGACGCGTGGCGGACACTCAACCCCAGGGAGAGGGACTATACGTTTTTCTCTGCACCTCATAACTCCTACTCACGTATAGACTTCTTCCTGGTTCCACACAGGTTCTTACACTTGGTGGTCAGCATGGACATCGGGCAGATAACTATCTCAGACCACGCGCCTGTCTCGGTCACCCTCTCCATTCCGGATACCCCCCTCAGAGGTCAGTGGAGACTGAACAATTCGCTCCTGCAGGACCCTGAGATCAGGGCCATTGTTGATTTTTTTTCTGTAAACGTCACGGAAGGGGTCTCACGGATGTCTGTAGTGAAATGAACTACCTGCTGTTCTGCGCTGGGGATCCCGCCCATAGATGGCACTGCTTTTGGAGATCCCAAGTGTAAGAAAGGTCTGAAATGGATTGGAAGAAAAAACGCAATTCTGTGAGTACTCACCTGTAGAATTGTTTTTTCTGGGAATCCATTCCAGACCCTCTGGCCCACCCTTTTGGGTCATGATCTATCTTTTATGCTTTTTTGATGGTGTTTAGTCCATTTATTATTTTTTCATTGGCATTAAGAAAAAAAAAAATGAGAGTAAGAGACTTATTTTTTTGAGAGAATTCGAGTGGAGTCCGGTGTGAATAACATGGTTTCCTATATAGGGGCCTCCCGGCCTGCCTCTGATTTATGTTTTACTGCTTTTTAAGTACTGATCTAGGTTAGGAGGCAGCTGCTACTTATGGGGCCGGGAGGGGCCACGCCTTTTTTGTCTTGCAGTCACATCCAATTGGCAAGGAGGTAATCCCAAGTGTAAGGAGGGTCTGGAATGGATTCCCCAAAAAAACAATTTTACAGGTGAGTACTCACAGAATTGAATTTTTGCTTAACTGCCGGGCTGTCATACTGGGGTGCCCACAAAGTGCCAACCAAAATTATAAAGATCAAGTAATTGCACACCAGGAGGCCGAAAATTTGAACGCAAAAATTGTGTGTATTTAAAAGTGCTCAATAGTACATATTTACATTGCACACTTGCATCAAATTTTAGGCAATCGCATAAGAAGATATAACAAAGTAGTCAGTTATAGAGACATATGTTACAAGAGCAGGCAGACCCTACAACCGTTTCTGACCCTCACAGGGTAAACAGAGAGCGATGTTTACCCCTGAGGAAGGACCCTGTGAGGGTCAGAGGCAAGTGTGCAATGTAAATGTGTATATGTGTATGACTTCTGATACTGAATACTCATCATGCAACTATTTGAGCGCCATCTAGTGACGATTCCTTGATACTTCTAAGAAGTCTCTTCATTTATAAATCACCTGATTCAGAACTCGTATACTTTACAACTACCTTTTGTCATTCTAAAGCGATTATTGTATAGGAGACTGCTTGTATATAGATCCTTTGTACCATTGAGCACTTTTGAATACACACAATTTTTGTATTCAATTCTTTCGCTTCTTGGTGTGCAATTACTTGATCTTTATAATATTCCAAGTGTGACATACACTCCGCTTCAATACTTCTTGACAGTTGGGTTATTCTCCAGTAGAGGGCGAGACTTCTGCAGAGATGAATGCAAAAAAAGAAGCCCCTCCCGGTCCATAACTACCTGGGACGTCCCACCAATTCCCCAGTTGTCTTCTCTGCAGGAAGCGAGCAAGACAGAAGATGAAAGACTTCTCTTACTTGCAGGTAAGCCGGGCTCGCGCCCGGCCATTTTCATCCCTATTGTTGCCAGGACCCTCCTAAATTGTCCCTGTATTGAGTCTCCCAGCTTAGGCTGCGGGTCCTGGTAAAGGTAGGAGCACCCTATGGGTGCAGTAGGAGTACCGCTCCACCGTGAGACCTCACTATGGGGTAGGCGGTTATCCAGGTTTTGGTGATCCTGGTGTGGGATGCCCCGTCCTGCTAGGCTTAGGGCCGGATTCTGGCAGGGTTCCCCCCTTCTGGGTCCCTTACTCTCCTCGGGGGGGGGGGGGGGGGGCTGGCTGCCTGGCCTTTATAACTGTGTGTGTGTGATTTACTCATCGTGTGTGTGGTGTGTGTGTTTAACGCTCGGCCCGCACGCACGCTCTCCTGCGGCGGCGGGCCAGTTCTCTCATGGTCTGCTCTGCGGCCATATTGGCCGGGGAGCGCAACCTTCTGCTTCCCTCAGTGAAGGGGGAGGGGCCTGGCGCTGTCCCGCGTCGGAAGAGCGTGCCGGTTACGGGGCTCCTTTATGCTGGATACATTGGCTTATGCACATTACTATTGTACATGCTGCCGGGCGTTATTGGTGCCCATGGGCGATATATATATATATATATATGTCCCCAAGATGTATAATTATGGGTGTCTATACATAGTATATGCCTTTTATTTGCACTGTATGGCTGCTCGGTGGTATATATGTAACATTTATATTTATAGATATATACCTGTATATGTATATTTCTGTTGTGTGACTGTAGGATCAAATGCTAGGGCATTTTTTACTATGCTCTGCTCTTATGTGGCTTATTTTGTGTGTTACAGGTGTCCCTGTATACGTGCATTTTAAGGGGTCCCTCCTGGTCCTGGGGTCCCTAGATATAAAAATTATCCACCCAAAAATCCTCCCACCAGCACTTTTAAGGGGCATCCCGGGTTGCTTATGCGTAATCCCCTACGGTCTTGCGACTGACCACAAAAATTCACCATATGGAGGCTCTGCATGATACCAGGCCCGGGATCCCTTCGGGACAATCCGGGCCATGTGTGGGGTGCGGGGTATCCCTTACGGGGGAGAATGTGCTGATCTGTATACCATGCGCACAAAAGGCCATAACGCGGCAGTCGGGTACCCAACCTTCTGGGTCGGCTCCTCCCGCTTCATCGCCTTCCCCTCCCCACCTGATCCGTACCCCAAGTGACATTGGTACTAGTGGGGAGTCGCTTTCTCATGTTTGGGCTAGGTTGGCCAGCATAGAGAAAATGATTGCTAGCACGGTGGGCAGGAAGCCCCAGGCTAAAAAGTCGTCGGCCCAGCCCTTGTGACTATGGTCAGTCTGGGAATTCCAATGTCGGGCAGACGCTGGGGGATGCCGTTGATACGGCCACTGTTTTGTCACATTTATTGGAGGTGTTGGATATTGATCCACCTGAGGCGCCCCCTCTAAAGAAGGGGGAATTTTTTTGGGCCTACAAGCCCCGTCTGGAATTCCCTATCCAGGGTCATTTTGATGCGCTGATACTTAGGGAGTGGGAGAGGCCCAGTCGGCTTTCTGGTGTGCCTCAGGGATGGGATAAGAAGTATCCCTTTCCGGTGGAGGCGGTCAAGCGCTGGTCTTCTCCTCCCGAGGTCGACGCGCCTGTGTTAGGTTTGACCAACTCTTCTGTACTGAACACCCCTGACGCCTCCTCCCTTAGGGATGGCGAGGACAAGCGCCTTGATCAGATGGTGTGCCACGCATTTGCCAACGTGGGCTCGGCCCTGCGGCCAGTTAGTGCATCTGCCCTGGTGTCGCTTGCTACCAGGTCTCTTATCAGGGACTGGCTGAATAACGCTCAGCTGGATCCAGCTGGCGCTGAGTTCGCTATACTTAAAAAGTGTGAATTGTTCATGGATTTTGTCATGGCTGCAATGGAAGACTCCATTGTCGCGTGTAGTAGGACGTCAGCCTTACTAGTGGCCATGCGCAGATTGGTCTAGCTCCGTCAGTGGACAGCGGACGTTGGAGCCAAGTAGTCACTCACAGCTCTCCCCTTCTTGGGTGCGCGGCTGTTTGGAGATAAATTGGAGGCTGTTGCTAAAGGCGGTAAGTTACCTCAGCGGAGGAAGCAGCGCCGTCCCTTTCGTGGGGCGAGCTCATTCACTCCTTCCTTTCGAGGGGCCAGAGCGTCTAGGGGTCTGGCCTTCTCGGGGGTCAGGGGCTCGTCCTGGAACAGAGCCAGAGGTCGGGCACGGCCCGCGGCTGCCTGAGGTTCCAAGCCCAAGCCTGCCGTTAAACCGGCTCAGCAATGAAGGGGCGCCCTCACCTATAAGGGTGGGGGGACGGCTGCGGCTCTTCTTCCGGGTCTGGGCCCGTGAGGTCACAGACAATTGGATCTTGGAAGTGGTCTCCTCCGGGTACAAACTGGAGTTCGAGTACTGGCCGCCCCCAAGATTCTTAAGGTCTCGGGTGCCCTCGGACCCTCAGGCTGCACAGGGGCTCATGTTGGCAGTGAAAAGCCTTCTGGACATGGGGGGTTATATGCCCGGTGCCTCCGTTGGAAAGAGGCAGGGGTTACTACTCCAACCTTTTCACGGTTCCCAAAAAGGAGGGTTCGGTGAGACCCATTCTAGATCTCAAGGTTCTCAACAGGTTTATCAGAGCCAAAAAGTTCCGCATGGAGACTCTGCGCTCGGCTATCAATTCCCTTCACCAAGGGGATTTTATGACATCCATAGACATCAAGGATGTGTATCTGCATGTTCCGATTTTTCAGGCACATCAGAGATTCCTCCGGTTTGCAGTGGCGGATCAACATTATCAATTCGTAGCTCTTACCTTCGGTCTGACCTCGGCACCGAGAGTCTTCACCAAGGTTTTGGCGGCGTAATGGCTCTGCTCAGATTTCAGGGCATTCGCATTGTGCCTTATCTGGACGACCTGTTGATTTCAGCTTCTTCCCTTCAGCAGGCAGAACTGGACACCCACCAGGTGGTGTCGACCCTGGAGAGGTTCGGGTGGGTGATCAACCGCAGCAAGTCTTCTCTCTCCCCGTCTCGAGTGATTTCAGTTCTGGGCATGAATCTGGATACCAGTCGGGCCAGAGTGTTTCTGCCCCAGACCAAGGTGCAGGGGATTCAGGACCTGATCCGTCTTCTTCTGGCCAGTCCTTGTCCCTCTATCCAACAGGGGATGAAACTGGTGGGTCTGATGGTGTCCTCCTTCGAGGCGGTGCCGTTTGCAAAATTTCACCTGAGATCTCTTCAACTTCTCCTATTGACGTATTGGGACAGGAGCCCACGGTCATTGGATCAACCTTTCAATATGTCTCCCAGGGTTTGGCAGTCATTTCGGTGGTGGCTGGACTCTAGCAATCTGGTGAAGGGCAGATCCTTTCTGGTCCCTTGTTGAGAGACGGTTACCACGGATGCCAGCCTGTCGGGCTGGGGAGGTTATAGGAAGAGTCATCAGTTCAGCGGGGTGTGGGGTCCCCAGGAGGCTCACACCCCCATCAATGTATTGGAGCTCCGAGCCATTCGTCTGGTTCTGGCTCGGTTGACCCCACAGTTACGGGGTCTTCCGGTTCAGGTGCGTTCGGACAACCGAACGGCAGTGGCCTACATAAATCACCAAGGAGGGACTCGCAGCAGGAGTGCCCTCAGGGAAGTCTCTCTGATCCTGAGCTGGGCGGAGAGCAATGTTCATTGCCTTTCAGCAGTCTACATTCCGGGGGTGGAGAATACGGAGGCGGATTCCCTGAGCAGGGGGTCCTCTTGCCACAGAGAGTGGTCTCTCAACCCTGATGTCTTTCTGGATCTTTGCCGCAAGTGGGGGACTCCGGAGGTGGATCTCTTTGCCTCGAGGCACAATCACAAACTTCCGGCATTTGTGTCTTTCTCAGGATCCCTTGGCCTTGGCAGTGGATGCCTTGTCTCTGGCGTGGAAGGACCTGGGTTTTCTGTACCTGTTTCCACCTGTCTCCATGCTGGGCAGGGTAGTTTGCAAACTGGTTCTAGAAGGGGCACCAGCGATTCTGGCGGCTCCAAGGTGGCCAAGAAGGGTTTGGTACGCAGACGTCGTAAGGATGGCCATAGACCAGTGCCGGCTTCCCTTGATGCCGGACCTGCTATCTCAGGGTCATCTACTTTACCCCAATTTACAAACGCTGGCTTTGACGGCTTGGCTACTGAAACCTGCTGAAAACGCTACATGATATTGCTCTTTCGGTTCTCACTCAGAAGGTTGCCTTCTTGGTGGCTAATACCTCAGTTCGGCGTGTCTCTGAGTTGGCGGCCTTGTCGATTCAGGCCCCTTACTTTGAGAGACACCAGGATAAGGTGGTTTTTCGTTTTAAACCGGTTTTCCTTCCTAAGGTGGTGTCTGCTTTCCACCTCAATCAGGATATTGTTCTCCCTTCCTTGTGTCCTAAGTAGAGATGAGCGAACTTTTGAAAAATTCTATTCGACTGATTTGCCGAATTTTCCGACAAAAATAGTTTCGACCCGAATTTATCTGCGACGAATCGCTATTTAAAAATGGCTATTTCTGAGCCTCCTAGAGCCTCAATAGGGTTGTAAACCATTCTGCCTTGCTGTAACACGCATAGGATGCGTGCTGGGTTAGTGAAATAATACTGTAAACAATTATCACATGCAGATCGGAGGCATCGCTAATAGAATCGCAGAGCGGCACAATTGCAGAGAGTTGAAGTGGCATCACTATGAGGGGCCCCTATAGTGCCTGAAAAACACACCCTGGAGCTGGCAGCAGCAGGAGCCCAAAAATTAGCTGATTCACACCCTGGAGTTGCAAGCAGCAGCAGCAGCTGCAGGAGCCCAAACATTGCTTTAAAGAGACACTGGAGTTGGCTGCAGAAGCCCAAAAATTGCTTGAAAGACACACTGGAGTTGGAAGCAGGAGCAGCAGGAGCCCAAAAAATGGCTGAATGACACCCTGGAGTTGCAAGCAGCAGCAGGAGCCCAAACATAGCTTAAAAGAGACACTGGAGTTGGCAGCAGGAGCCCAAACATTGCCTGAAAGAGATACTGGAGTTGGCAGCAGGAGCCCAAACATTGCTTGAAAGACACACTGGAGTTGGCAGCAGGAGCCCAAACATTGTTTGAAAGACACACTGGAGTTGGCGGCAGCAGCAGCAGCAGGAGCTCAAACATTGCTTGAAAGAGACACTGGAGTTGGCAGCAGGAGCCCAAACATTGCTTGAAAAAGACCCTGGAGTTGGAAGCAGGAGGCCAAAATTGGCTGAATGACACCCTGGAGTTGCAAGCAGCAGCAGCAGGAGCCCAAACATTGCTTGAAAAAGATACTGGAGTTGGAAGCATGAGGCCAGAATTGGCTGAATGACACCCTGGAGTTGCAAGCAGCAGCAGCAGGAGCCCAAACATTGCTTGAAAGACACACTGGAGTTGGCAGCAGGAGCAGCAGGAGGCCAAAATTGCTTGAAAGACACACTGGAGTTGGCAGCAGCAGGAGCCCAAACATTGCTTGAAATAGACACTGGAGTTGGCAGCAGTACCAGCAGGAGCCCAAATATTGCTTGAAAGAGACACTGGAGTTGGCAGCAGGAGCCCAAACATTGCTTGAAAGACTCACTGGAGTTGGCAGCAGGAGCCCAAACATTGTTTGAAAGACACACTGGAGTTGGCAGCAGCAGCAGCAGCAGGAGCTCAAACATTGCTTGAAAGAGACACTGGAGTTGGCAGCAGGAGCCCAAACATTGCTTGAAAAAGACCCTGGAGTTGGAAGCAGGAGGCCAAAATTGGCTGAATGACACCCTGGAGTTGCAAGCAGCAGCAGCAGGAGCCCAAGCATTGCTTGAAAGACACACTGGAGTTGGCAGCAGCAGCAGCAGGAGCCCAAACATTGCTTGAAATAGACACTGGAGTTGGCAGCAGTACCAGCAGGAGCCCAAACATTGCTTGAAAGAGACACTGGAGTTGGCAGCAGGAGCCAAAACATTGCTTGAAAATGACACTGGAGTTGGCAGCAGGAGGCCAAAATTGGCTGAATGACACCCTGAAGTTGCAAGCAGCAGGAGCCCAAACATTACTTGAAAAAGACACTGGAGTTGGCACAATTGCAGAGAGTTGAAGTGGCATCACTATGAGGGGCCCCTTTAGTGCCTGAAAAACACACCTTGGAGCTGGCAGCAGCAGGAGCCCAAAAATTAGCTGATTCACACCCTGGAGTTGCAAGCAACAGCAGCAGCAGCTGCAGGAGCCCAAACATTGCTTTAAAGAGACACTGGAGTTGGCTGCAGGAGCCCAAAAATTGGATGAATCACACCCTGGAGTTGCAAGCAGAAGCAGGAGCAGCAGCAGCAGGAGCCCAAACATTGCTTTAAAGAGACACTGGAATTGGCAGCAGGAGCCCAAACATTGCTTGAAAGACACACTGGAGTTGGAAGCAGGAGCCCAAATATTGCTTGAAAGAGATACTGGAGTTGGTAGCAGGAGCCCAAACATTGCTTGAAAGACACACTGGAGTTGGCAGCAGGAGCCCAATCATTGTTTAAAAGACACACTGGAGTTGGCAGCAGGAGCCCAAACATTGCTTGAAAGACACACTGGAGTTGGCAGCAGCAGCAGGAGCCCAACCATTGCTTGAAAGAGACACTGGAGTTGGCAGCAGGAGCCCCAAAATTGGCTGAATGACACCCTGGAGTTGCAAGCAGCAGCAGCAGGAGCCCAAACATAGCTTAAAAGAGACACTGGAGTTGGCAGCAGGAGCCCAAATATTGCTTGAAAGACACACTGGAGTTGGCAGCAGGAGCCCAAACATTGTTTGAAAGACACACTGGAGTTGGCAGCAGGAGCCCAAACATTGCTTGAAAGAGACACTGGAGTTGGCAGCAGCAGCAGGAGCCCAAACATTGCTTGAAAGAGACACTGGAGTTGGCAGCAGGAGCCCAAACATTGCTTGAAAAAGACACTGGAGTTGGCAGCAGGAGCCCAAACATTGCTTGAAAGACACACTGGAGTTGGCAGCAGCAGCAGGAGCCCAAACATTGCTTGAAAGAGACACTGGAGTTGGCAGCAGGAGCCCAAACATTGCTTGAAAGAGACACTGGAGTTGGCAGCAGGAGCCCAAACATTGCTTGAAAGACACACTGGAGTTGGCAGCAGGAGCCCAAACATTGCTTGAAAGAGACACTGGAGTTGGCAGCAGGAGCCAAAACATTGCTTGAAAAAGACACTGGAGTTGGCAGCAGGAGCAGCAGGAGGCCAAAATTGTCTGAATGACACCCTGGAGTTGCAAGCAGCAGGAGCCCAAACATTGCTTGAAAAAGACACTGGAGTTGGCAGCAGGAGCCAAAACATTGCTTGAAAAAGACACTGGAGTTGGCAGCAGGAGCAGCAGGAGGCCAAAATTGTCTGAATGACACCCTGGAGTTGCAAGCAGCAGGAGCC
Source organism: Gastrophryne carolinensis (assembly GCA_027917425.1). Taxonomy (NCBI): domain Eukaryota; kingdom Metazoa; phylum Chordata; class Amphibia; order Anura; family Microhylidae; genus Gastrophryne; species Gastrophryne carolinensis. Next base: position 122,625,251 of record CM051243.1, on the reverse strand, counting down.
CAAACATTGCTTGAAAAGACACTAGAGTTGGCAGCAGGAGCCCAAACATTGCTTGAAAGAGACACTGGAGTTGGCAGCAGGAGCCCAAACATTGCTTGAAAAAGACACTGGAGTTGGCAGCAGGAGCAGCAGGAGACCAAACATTGCTTGAAAGAGATACTGGAATTGGCAGCAGGAGCCCAAACATTGCTTGAAAGACACACTGGAGTTGGCAGCAGGAGCCCAAACGTTGCTTGAAAGAGACACTGGAGTTGGCAGCAGCAGGAGCCCAAACATTGCTTGAAACAGATACTGGAGTTGGCAGTAGGAGCAGCAGGAGCCCAAACATTGCTTGAAAGACACACTGGAGTTGGCAGCAGGAGCCCAAACATTGCTTGAAAGACACACTAGAGTCGGCAGCAGCAGCAGGAGCCCAAACATTGCTTGAAAGACACACTGGAGTTGGCAGCAGCAGCAGCAGGAGCCCAAACATTGCTTGAAATAGACACTGGAGTTGGCAGCAGTACCAGCAGGAGCCCAAACATTGCTTGAAAGAGACACTGGAGTTGGCAGGAGGAGCCAAAACATTGCTTGAAAATGACACTGGAGTTGGCAGCAGGAGGCCAAAATTGGCTGAATGACACCCTGAAGTTGCAAGCAGCAGGAGCCCAAACATTACTTGAAAAAGACACTGGAGTTGGCACAATTGCAGAGAGTTGAAGTGGCATCACTATGAGGGGCCCCTTTAGTGCCTGAAAAACACACCTTGGAGCTGGCAGCAGCAGGAGCCCAAAAATTAGCTGATTCACACCCTAGAGTTGCAAGCAACAGCAGCAGCTGCAGGAGCCCAAACATTGCTTTAAAGAGACACTGGAGTTGGCTGCAGGAGCCCAAAAATTGGATGAATCACACCCTGGAGTTGCAAGCAGGAGCAGCAGCAGCAGGAGCCCAAACATTGCTTTAAAGAGACACTGGAATTGGCAGCAGGAGCCCAAACATTGCTTGAAAGACACACTGGAGTTGGAAGCAGGAGCCCAAATATTGCTTGAAAGAGATACTGGAGTTGGTAGCAGGATCCCAAACATTGCTTGAAAGACACACTGGAGTTGGCAGCAGGAGCCCAATCATTGTTTAAAAGACACACTGGAGTTGGCAGCAGGAGCCCAAACATTGCTTGAAAGACACACTGGAGTTGGCAGCAGCAGCAGGAGCCCAACCATTGCTTGAAAGAGACACTGGAGTTGGCAGCAGGAGCCCCAAAATTGGCTGAATGACACCCTGGAGTTGCAAGCAGCAGCAGCAGGAGCCCAAACATAGCTTAAAAGAGACACTGGAGTTGGCAGCAGGAGCCCAAATATTGCTTGAAAGACACACTGGAGTTGGCAGCAGGAGCCCAAACATTGTTTGAAAGACACACTGGAGTTGGCAGCAGGAGCCCAAACATTGCTTGAAAGAGACACTGGAGTTGGCAGCAGCAGCAGGAGCCCAAACATTGCTTGAAAGAGACACTGGAGTTGGCAGCAGGAGCCCAAACATTGCTTGAAAAAGACACTGGAGTTGGCAGCAGGAGCCCAAACATTGCTTGAAAGACACACTGGAGTTGGCAGCAGCAGCAGGAGCCCAAACATTGCTTGAAAGAGACACTGGAGTTGGCAGCAGGAGCCCAAACATTGCTTGAAAGAGACACTGGAGTTGGCAGCAGGAGCCCAAACATTGCTTGAAAGACACACTGGAGTTGGCAGCAGGAGCCCAAACATTGCTTGAAAGAGACACTGGAGTTGGCAGCAGGAGCCAAAACATTGCTTGAAAAAGACACTGGAGTTGGCAGCAGGAGCAGCAGGAGGCCAAAATTGTCTGAATGACACCCTGGAGTTGCAAGCAGCAGGAGCCCAAACATTGCTTGAAAAAGACACTGGAGTTGGCAGCAGGAGCCAAAACATTGCTTGAAAAAGACACTGGAGTTGGCAGCAGGCGCAGCAGGAGGCCAAAATTGTCTGAATGACACCCTGGAGTTGCAAGCAGCAGGAGCCCAAACATTGCTTGAAAAGACACTAGAGTTGGCAGCAGGAGCCCAAACATTGCTTGAAAGAGACACTGGAGTTGGCAGCAGGAGCCCAAACATTGCTTGAAAAAGACACTGGAGTTGGCAGCAGGAGCAGCAGGAGCCCAAACATTGCTTGAAAGAGATACTGGAATTGGCAGCAGGAGCCCAAACATTGCTTGAAAGACACACTGGAGTTGGCAGCAGGAGCCCAAACGTTGCTTGAAAGAGACACTGGAGTTGGCAGCAGCAGGAGCCCAAACATTGCTTGAAACAGATACTGGAGTTGGCAGTAGGAGCAGCAGGAGCCCAAACATTGCTTGAAAGACACACTGGAGTTGGCAGCAGGAGCCCAAACATTGCTTGAAAGACACACTAGAGTCGGCAGCAGCAGCAGGAGCCCAAACATTGCTTGAAAGACACACTGGAGTTGGCAGCAGGAGCCCAAATATTGTTTGAAAGACACACTGGAGTTGGCAGCAGGAGCCCAAATATTGCTTGAAAGACACACTGGAGTTGGCAGCAGGAGCCCAAATATTGTTTGAAAGACACACTGGAGTTGGCAGCAGGAGCCCAAACATTGCTTGAAAAAGACACTGGAGTTGGCAGCAGGAGCCCAAACATTGCTTGAAAGACACACTGGAGTTGGCAGCAGCAGCAGGAGCCCAAACATTGCTTGAAAGACACACTGGAGTTGGCAGCAGGAGCCCAAAATTGCCAGAAAGACACACCCTGGAGTTGGCAGCAGCATTAAGAGAACATATACAGATGTTCAGCACAGATATCTTATCCGAAGAATATTAACAAAAAGTAAGAGTAACGTAAAGCATTTTCTCAATAATTGCTTGTTGTCTGATGCGGAGGAATGTCTGTAACTGGGGAGCAGAGCCTTAAATCTGTTTTGCACGATCCATATTTCTTTAGTGTTGGTGTGGCCCCATGATCAATCTACTCTAATGCATCAGGCATTGGTGGGTGGAAATCTTGGCTGATCCATGCCCGATTCATTTCCACGCAGGCCAGTCTCTGAAAAAAAAAACATTTTTGAAGCATACTGGAGCACATTGAATTGCTCTCATCAGAGCATCACTTACGCACATCTAAGAGTTTCATAATTTTGTTCGTGTTAAAACCTTCAGGGCCTAGTTACTACTTAGTGAAAGACCATAGATAGTTACACACCTGCTGCTCTTTTCGACAAATCCTGTTTTAAGTGTAATGTAGCATTTTGTCCTCCCCTCATATACGCACTAAGTATGTCAGGCAGATAAGTTGCAGAGGCCTAAATTCATCAAGCAGAGGTTGCAGCAGACTAGGGGTGAGTGGCAGCAGGAGTCTCAGTGAGAGGACTGATCTCCCGGGATCAGCTAGCGGTCGTGTCTTGACCAGCAACCCATCTGCAATCATCCATTGGTTAACACGATCATCCACTGCATCACAAGTGACATCTGACACCCCCAGTCAACTGTCGGTTATGTCTTATGCTTAGGGTTCAGCTCCACTATTCAGTGAGGACGATCTGATAATCAAAAAAATCAGCAGCTACTGCCCAGCCAAGAAGTGGAGGAGACACTCGCCGCTTCTTCCACTAGGCGGGCAAGTAGTGATGAGGAGAGTGGCGTGGGAGGTGGTGTTGCAAGTGTTTTGGCTTCTTAAGCAGACACTGTTGAGGAACCTGAGGAGGACATCAGTGAGTTTTGAGGGCACTTTTAAAGGCTTAGAGTGATGGAGAGTGACAGATTTAGCGTCCAGCATGGTGGCAGAAGGGGAAAGTATGGAGGCAAATGTGCTCGGGGTAGACCACTTGCGCGGCAGGCTATCTTCCCAGGAGGTAGTGGAAGAGGGTCCCTGGAGTTTGCGGCGGCAGCAGCAGGGAATTAGTGCGGACGTAGGAAAAATCAGCTACAAGGCCATGTGGCAAGAGACAACAGTATGTGCCCACTCATCCAACGTGCAGAAGCTAAATGTGCTCCTGTGTAAGTTGCAGGTGCTGCAGTCCCTCCCTTTTGAGTTGGTGGACCTTTCAGAGAACTGATGGCTTGTGCCGAGCCGAGGTGGAGAGTCCCATGCTGTCATTTCTTTGCGAAGAAGGCAGTACCAGCCCTGTACAATTTTGTTGAACAGAAGGTGGGCCAGTCCTTTAGCCTGTCAGTGTGTACCAAAGTGCACAGCAGTGCCTACGTCTGGAGCTGTAACAATGGTCAGGGACAATACATATCCTTTAAGGCCCACTGGGTGATTGTGGTTCCTGCACAACCGCAACTTGGACAGGTCCCTCCGCTGTGGCCTCCATGCTCCTAGGCCTTTGTGCCTGTGACAGTGCACTTGCACTTAGCCATGGTGTCACAGAAAAAAAGTGTCTAATTGTCAATTACATATTAATAGTTAACATTTATCTTATTTGAACATATTTATAATAATAACATATAATAACATATAACATAGCAACAATAACATCTAACATAATAACAGTAACACATAAAATGTATCTTTTTTTTTATTTTGGATATTTTTTTTTTTTTTTCAGATTTTGTATTTTTTTAAAAACATATATATTTTTATTTTTTTGAATTTTTTAAATATTTTTTTCCATTATCTTTTTTTTATATTTTGTGAATTTTTGTACCATTTTCTTTTATTTATTTATTTTTTTTTTTTGTATTTAGTTTTTTCTAAATATTTTGTTTTTATTTATTTTTTTCCCAGTGCCCTTCCAGCCTACCATGTGTGCAGGGCATGGTGGTTTCACGCTGTTCTTCACATGGTTTGCCTTGAGCCACAGAGCCACACATGGAAGGAACTGCTAAAAATGAGAAATCAATAAATTAAATCATGGCTTACTCCACGAAAACTGCAAATGGGACCCATGGTGACTGACATTGAGAAGAACATCTTGTCTGCGCTGTGACAAGGAAGCCTGAGCCATGTGTCCTGCCATGGCACACGTGTTCAATCTAGTTGTCAAGCATTTTCTGTCTTCCCCCCCATCTGCAAGACATCCTAACAACGGGAAGGAAACTTTGCATGCACTTCAGCCACTCCTACACCGCCAAGCACACCCTTCTTGAGCTTCAGCGTCAGAACGGTATCCCCAAACATAGTCTGATTTGCGATGTTTCCACCCGTTGGAATTCCACCCTCCATATGCAGGATCGACTATAGGAACAGAGAAAAGCCATCACGGATTTATTGATGATCCAAACGGATAGGGGGACCCTGTGTAACTTCAATGTAAACCAGTGGCAGCTCACACCTGCCGTTTGCTCAGGCCCTTTGAGGAAGCTACTTTGTTAGTCGCCAGGACTATGAGATGAACGATGTGATTCCACTGCTTCATGTACTACAACACATGTTGGAAACCATGGCTGGTCAGGGCACTGGAGACATGGCGCATACATTTCACAGCCACATGAAGCCTGTGGGGGCTGAAGTGGAGGAGGAGGAGGGGCACAGCGAAGCACAGTTTAGGTTTGACAAAATGGCAATTTTATCTAGTCATCTGACAGGAGAGGAGGAACAGGAGCAGCCACAGGAGCTAGAGGGTTGTGAGGAAAGTGAGACAGAGGACCCAGACACACCTTGGCAGTTTGCAGTGGAGATGGAGACAGGTAGTCCCTCCGAGTCACTTGCACAAATGGCACGATGCATGCTCACGTGCTTGCGTAGTGACCGCAGAATTGTCTCCATTTGTCAGCGGGGTGACTTCTGGCTCTCCACCTTATTGGACCCTTGCTTCCGGCACAAAATGGGGGCATTTTTTACACCCACTGAGAGGGAGGACAAACTGACCTACTACAGAGACATCCTACGTAGTCAGTTGGGCGATGAATCTCTGCACCATGGTCCATACTGTGATGCCCAGCGGGACACCAGCCTTCTGTAAGCAGGCAACCCCCAATCTCCACTGCCGCTTCTGCCTATAGTCAAGCCCCCGTTTGCCGGGACGCTAGGTACGCCTCACCGGACACGGTTGCCCCCAGGTCTTAATAGGCGCAAAGGATGGCTGCTTACGGTGAAGGCCGATGAACCACAAGGGTATCCCAAAGCCGAGCTCATTCACAGGTAGTCAATCCAGAGGATGCGTCAAGAGTAGAGGGATGAGACAGGTGCGTAGTCAGGAGTAGCCAAAGGGTCAAGCCAGGAGGACTGCGGACTGGTGTTTTTTTTGTTAAAGGCAGACCAAAAACCAATTTAAAATGAAATACTTTGATTAATCTGAGGGGGATCAACAAGCGTATTTAGTATAACAGGCTGCTAAGTGCAGGTTTGGGATGCCCTGCGGCCTGTTTTTTTTTTTTTTTTGCTAAAGGCAGACCAAAAACCAATTCAAAATGAAATACCTTGATTAATCTGAGGAGGATGAACAAGCATATTCAGTATAACAGGCTATTAAGTGCAGGTTTGGGATGCCCTGCGGCCTGGTGTTTCTTTTGTTAAAGGCAGACCAAAAAACAATTCAAAATGAAATACTTTGATTAATCTGAGGAGGATCAACAAGCGTATTTAGTATAACAGATAGGCTGCTAAGTGCAGGTTTGGGATGCCCTGTGGCCTGGTGTTTTTTTTGTTAAAGGTAGACCAAAAACCAATTCAAAATGAAATACCTTGATTAATCTGAGGAGGATGAACAAGCATATTCAGTATAACAGGCTATTAAGTGCAGGTTTGGGATGCCCTGCGGCCTGGTGTTTCTTTTGTTAAAGGCAGACCAAAAAACAATTCAAAATGAAATACTTTGAATAATCTGAGGAGGATCAACAAGCGTATTTAGTATAACAGATAGGCTGCTAAGTGCAGGTTTGGGATGCCCTGCGGCCTGGTGTTTTTTTTGTTAAAGGTAGACCAAAAACCAATTCAAAATGAAATACTTTGATTAATCTGAGGAAGGATGAACAAGCGTATTTAGTATAACAGGCTGCTAAGTGCAGGTTTGGGATGCCCTGCGGCCTGGTGTTTTTTTTTTGTTTAAGGCAGACCAAAAACCAATTCAAAATGAAATACTTTGATTAATCTGAGGAAGGATGAACAAGCGTATTTAGTATAACAGGCTGCTAAGTGCAGGTTTGGGATGCCCTGCGGCCTGTTTTTTTTTGTTAAAGGCAGACCAAAAACCAATTCAAGATGAAATACTTTGATTAATCTGAGGAGGATCAACAAGCGTATTTAGTATAACAGATAGGCTGCTAAGTGCAGGTTTGGGATGCCCTGTAGCCTAGTGTTTTTCTTTGTTAAAGGCAGACTAAAAACCAATTCAAAATGAAATACTTTGATTAATCTGAGGAGGATCAACAAGCGTATTTAGTATAAAAGATAGGCTGCTAAGTGCAGGTTTGGGATGCCCTGCGGCCTGTTTTTTTTTGTTAAAGGCAGACCAAAAACCAATTCAAAATGAAATACTTTGATTAATCTGAGGAAGGATGAACAAGCGTATTTAATATAACAGGCTGCTAAGTGCAGGTTTGGGATGCCCTGCGGCCTAGTCTTTTCTTTTGTTAAAGGCAGACCAAAAACCAATTCAAAATGAAATACTTTGATTAATCTGAGGAGGATCAACAAGCGTATTTAGTATAACAGGCTGCTAAGTGCAGGTTTGGGATACCCTGCGGCCTGATGTTTTTTTTTGTTAAAGGCAGACCAAAAACCAATTCAAAATGAAATACTTTGATTAATCTGAGGAAGGATGAACAAGCGTATTTAGTATAACAGGCTGCTAAGTGCAGGTTTGGGATGCCCTGCGGCCTGGTGTTTTTTTGTTAAGGGCAGACCAAAAACCAATTCAAAATGAAATACTTTGATTAATCTGAGGAATGATGAACAAGCATATTTAATATAACAGGCTGCTAAGTGCAGGTTTGGGATGCCCTGCGGCCTGGTGTTTTTTTGTTAAAGGCAGACCAAAAACCAATTCAAAATGAAATACTTTGATTAATCTGAGGAAGGATGAACAAGCATATTTAGTATAACAGATAGGCTGCTAAGTGCAGGTTTGGGATGCCCTGCGGCCTGGTTTTTTTTTTGTTAAAGGCAGACCAAAAACCAATTCAAAATGAAATACTTTGATTAATCTGAGGAAGGATGAGCAAGCGTATTTAGTATAACAGGCTGCTAAGTGCAGGTTTGGGATGCCCTGCGGCCTGTTTTTTTTTTTTTTTTTTTTTTTTTTGTTAAAGGCAGACCAAAAACCAATTCAAAATGAAATACTTTGATTAATCTGAGGAAGGATGAACAAGCGTATTTAATATACCAGGCTGCTAAGTGCAGGTTTGGGATGCCCTGCGGCCTGGTGTTTTTTTTGTTAAAGGCAGACCAAAAAACAATTCAAAATGAAATACTTTGATTAATCTGAGGAAGGATGAACAAGCATATTTAGTATAACAGATAGGCTGCTAAGTGAAGGTTTGGGATGCCCTGCGGCCTGTTTTTTTTGTTAAAGGCAGACCAAAAACCATTTCAAGATGAAATACTTTGATTAATCTGAGGAAGGATGAACAAGCGTATTTAGTATAATAGATAGGCTGCTAAGTGCAGGTTTGGGATGCCCTGTGGCCTAGTGTTTTTTTTTTTTTGTTAAAGGCAGACCAAAAACCAATTCAAAATGAAATACTTTGATTGATCTGAGGAAGGATGAAGAAGCGTATTTAGTGTAACAGATGGGCTGCTAAGGGCAGGTTTGGGATGCCCTGCGGCCTGTTTTTTTTTGTTAAAGGCAGACCAAAAACCAATTCAAAATGAAATACTTTGATTAATCTGAGGAAGGATGAACAAGCGTATTTAGTATAACAGGCTGCTAAGTGCAGGTTTGGGATGCCCTGTGGCATAGTGTTTTTTTTTTGTTAAAGGCAGACCAAAAACCAATTCAAAATGAAATACTTTGATTAATCTGAGGAGGATTAACAAGCGTATTTAGTATAACAGGCTGCTAAGTGCAGGTTTGGGATACCCTGCGGCCTGATTTTTTTTTAAAGGCAGACCAAAAACCAATTCAGCCTATCTGTTATACTAAATACGCTAGTTAATCCTGAGGAGGATTAACTAGCGTATTTAGTATAACAGGCTGCTAAGTGCTGGTTTGGGATGCCCTGTGGCCTGGTGTTTTTTTTTTTTTTTTTTTTTTGTTAAAGGCAGACCAAAAACCAATTCAAAATGAAATACTTTGATTAATCTGAGGAAGGATGAAGAAGCGTATTTAGTATAACAGGCTGCTAAGTGCAGGTTTGGGATGCCCTGCGGCCTGGTGTTTTTTTTGTTAAAGGCAAACCAAAAACCAATTCAAAATGAAATATTTTGATTAATCTGAGGAAGGATGAACAAGCGTATTTAGTATAACAGGCTGCTAAGTGCAGGTTTGGGATGCCCTGCGGCCTGGTGTTTTTTTTTTTTTTGTTAAAGGCAGACCAAAAAAACAATTTAAAATGAAATACTTTGATTAATCTGAGGAGGATCAACAAGCGTATTTAGTATAACAGATAGGCTGCTAAGTGCAGGTTTGTGATGCCCTGCGGCCTGATGTTTTTTTTGTTAAAGGCAAACCAAAAACCATTTTAAAATGAAATACTTTGATTAATCTGAGGAAGGATGAACAAGCGTATTTAGTATAACAGGCTGCTAAGTGCAGGTTTGGGATGCCCTGCGGCCTGGTGTTTTTTTTGTTAAAGGCAAACCAAAAACCAATTCAAAATGAAATACTTTGATTAATCTGAGGAAGGATGAACAAGCGTATTTAGCATAACAGGCTACTAAGTGCAGGTTTGGGATGCCCTGCGGCCTGTTTTTTTTTTTTTTTTGGTTAAAGGCAGACCAAAAACCAATTCAAAATGAAATACTTTGATTAATCTGAGGAAGGATGAACAAGCGTATTTAACCCTTTAACCGCCAGCCTACCTTGAGATTTTGTCACCCTTTGTTGCCAGATTATTTTGCCCTATTTTGCGCTCCCCATGTTCAACTGTGATTTTTGAAGGGATTTCCAGGGATTTTCCAGGAAAGTGATATATTGTTTTTTTCAGCGGAGTCTGGGCTTTAACATGAAATGTCTTGTTTGTCATTTTCTAAGTGTATTCTCAATATTTTTGGGTGAAAATTGTGCAAAAAAATAAAAAAAAAACTATTTTTTACAATTTGTAGTGTTTTTTTGTAATAAAAAATGTAAGTTTGTCAATAAAATCTTATTGCGTGTGAAACCCCAATTTCTTCCGGTTACAGCGGTACCACATATGTATAGGTAGACACCCTTTCCTGCCCAGGAGACTCCCCCAAATTGAAACAACGCTTTAGGGGATTTTCAGATAAAATACAACTATGCTATGCAATATGCGCACCTTGCAGTTTTTCAAGAAAAACAACCCTTTACATTTGAAATACCCCCCACAAACTATATATTCCCTAGAAGTACACACCTCAATCTTTCTAGGCGTACCAGGCTTGTTGACATGGGTGCAGTTTTCTGGAAGTAATCCCTCAATGTATTCTTTGGTTGCACAGGGTTTCCCTATAAATGAATAAAAAAGCAGAATCAAAACCACATTTTCCTAAAAAAACCTATATGCAAACCAGAAAAAAACAGAAAATCTGAAAAAGCAACATCCCCTGAACAGAACGATACCCAACATGCATAGGTTCTGTCAAGGAAAGAGTTGCCAAACACACCAAAGTAAAGCATGCGCATAGCGGTAGTTTTACTTCAGATTTTCAGCTCTGCAGACAAAGTGCGCACCTTGTGCTTTTTCTACCAAAACAACCCTTTACATTTGGAATATCCCCCATAAACCATATATTCCCTGAAAGTACACATGTTAAGCTTTCTAAGCATACCCAGCTTGTTGTAGTGGGCTCATCTTTCTGGAAGTAATATCTCGAAGAATTCTTAGGTTGCACAGGGTTTCCCTAAAAATGAATAAAAAAGCAGAATCAAAACCACATTTTCCTAAAAAAACCTATATGCAAACCAGAAAAAAACAGAAAATCTGAAAAAGCAACATCCCCCGAACAGAACAATACCCAACATGCATAGGTTCTGTCAAGGAAAGAGTTGCCAAACACACCAAAGTAAAGCATGCGCATAGCGGTAGTTTTACTTCAGATTTTCAGCTCTGCAGACAAAGTGCGCACCTTGTGCTTTTTCTACCAAAACAACCCTTTACATTTGGAATATCCCCCATAAACCATATATTCCCTGAAAGTACACATGTTAAGCTTTCTAAGCGTACCCAGCTTGTTGTAGTGGGCTCATCTTTCTGGAAGTAATATCTCGAAGAATTCTTAGGTTGCACAGGGTTTTACAAAAAAATGTATAAAAAAGCAGAATAAAAAACACCTTTTCTTAAAATATCAATATGCAAATAAGAAAAAACAAGCTAAATCTGAAAGCGCAAGGTCCCCCGAGCAGAACAATACCCAACATGCATAGGTACCTGTAACCTTTTGACTGCCAGTCTACTTGAGATTTTGTCACCCTCTCCTGACAGGATATTTTTCACCATTTTACGTGATGCTTAACTGTGATTTTTGCAGGAATTTCCAAGAAAATGGCATATTTTCTTTTTGTGGCAGAGTTTAGGCTTTAACATGAAATTTCTTGTTTGTTTGTGACCAGCTATGGGGGCTTGTAGAACAGGGCGCAGGGGCCAGCTTTAGTGGCCCCTGGCCCTGCGGCTACAAGCCGTCATAGCCTAGGACCACGGCTCTTCTGCCCCCCCCTGGGCTTTGGGGAGGCAGGTAATTTGGGGGGCCAGGGGTTAATGGCAAGCCACCCGCTAGCGCAGGTGACTTGCCAGACCCTCGAGCCCTGTGAACTGGTATAAGGGGTCACATGGACCCCTTACCAGTTCACAAAGGGTTAAAAGTAAAAAAAACACACAGACACACTTATTTAAAAATATTTTTATTAAAAAAAAATAAATGTTTTTTAATATTTTTTTTTAATACTTACCTCCGATCCATCCATGTGTCCCACGCTGATCACTTAGGCTTCTGCTCTCCTGCTGCTGCTGGAAGCCTTTTATACCTACTGGGTTACAGGTAAGAAAAGGTTAATTAAAAAAAAATGACATAGGGTCCCCCCTCGAAGGGAGGGGGACCCCATTTTTTTTTTGGATTTTTAAGGGTTAAAACCCTTAAAAATCCCAAAAAAAAATGGCGTGAGGTCCCCCCTACCCAGCGTAACCAGCCTGTGACCAGCTATGGGGGCTGGTAGAACAGGGCGCAGGGGCCAGCTTTAGTGGCCCCTGGCCCTGCGGCTATAAGCCGCCATAGCCTAGGGCCACGGCTCTTCTGCCCCCCCCTGGGCTTTGGGGAGGCAGGTAATTTGGGGGGCCAGGGGTTAATGGCAAGTCACCCGCTTGCGCAGGTGACTTGCCAGACCCCCGAGCCCTGTGAACTGGTATAAGGGGTCACATGGACCCCTTACCAGTTCACAAAGGGTTAAAGTAAAAAAAAAAGACACTTTTTTTTTTAAACACTTTATTAAAAAAAAAAAACTTTTTTTACTTTACTTACCCCCGATCTTCATTTCCTGTGTCCCTCGGCGATCTGCTGTCAGTGACGGCTGGGCAGAGGAGGGGGGAGGCAGGCGATCGGAGGATCGCCTACCTCCCTCCTTCCCTGTCCAGCCGTCACCGGCATCTGAGAGCTGAACTGCCGGGTGCCCCGATGACACCCGGCGGTGACGTCATCGCCCCCGCCCCGAAGGGGCGGGGCCAGAATCCAAGATGGCGGCCGCCATCGGAGGAGGTAAAGGGAGGAGGGCTGTTATGCCCTCCTCCAGAAGACGGAAGAGCCGGGGGGGGTGATCGGAGCCCCCCCCATGAAGAGGAGAGGCGGCGGGAGCCGGCGGGAGCGGAGGTGAGTAAATGTCATTTTTTTTTTTTTTTTTTTTTTTGCAGGCAAATGCCGGCGGCTGCTGAAACGGGGGGGGGGGGGCACCCTATTCCGGGCCCTCCCCTGCAGCCGGAGGACCCCCAATCGCCGATCGGAGCCCCTCTGGCTGAAGAGGAGACCCGGATGAATCAAACAAGGGGTCAGGTAAGTGATATTTTTTTTATACTTTTTGTTTTATTAATGGGGAAAGGCACGTAAATTTTACGTGGCTGGCATTTAACGGTTGGAGAGGCAGCCACGTAAAATTTACGTGGCTGGCGTTTAAAGGGTTAATATAACAGGCTGCTAAGTGCAGGTTTGGGATGCCCTGCGGCCTGGTGTTTTTTTTGTTAAAGGCAGACCAAAAACCAATTCAAAATGAAATACTTTGATTAATCTGAGGAAGGATGAACAAGCATATTTAGTATAACAGATAGGCTGCTAAGTGCAGGTTTGGGATGCCCTGCGGCCTGGTGTTTTTTTTGTTAAAGGCAGACCAAAAACCAATTCAAAATGAAATACTTTGATTAATCTGAGGAAGGATGAACAAGCGTATTTAGTATAACAGGCTGCTAAGTGCAGGTTTGGGATGCCCTGCGGCCTGGTGTTTTTTTTGTTAAAGGCAGACCAAAAACCAATTCAAAATGAAATACTTTGATTAATCTGTGGAGGATCAACAAGCGTAATTTAGTATAACAGATAGGCTGCTAAGTGCAGGTTTGGGATGCCCTGCGGCCTGTTTTTTTTTTTTTTTTTAGAAAAGGCAGACCAAAAACCAATTCAAAATGAAATACTTTGATTAATCTGAGGAAGGATGAACAAGCATATTTAGTATAACAGATAGGCTGCTAAGTGCAGGTTTGGGATGCCCTGCGGCCTGGTGTTTTTTTTTTGTTAAAGGCAGACCAAAAACCAATTCAAAATGAAATACTTTGATTAATCTGAGGAATGATCAACAAGCGTATTTAGTATAACAGGCTGCTAAGTGCAGGTTTGGGATGCCCTGCGGCCTGATGTTTTTTTTGTTAAAGGCAGACCAAAAACCAATTCAAAATGAAATATTTTGATTAATCTGAGGAGGATGAACAAGCGTATTTAGTATAACAGTCTGCTAAGTGCAGGTTTGGGATGCCTTGTGGCCTGGTGTTTTTTTTTTGGTTAAAGGCAGACCAAAAACCAATTCAAAATGAAATACTTTGATTAATCTGAGAAGGATGAACAAACGTATTTAGTATAACAGATAGGCTGTTAAGTGCAGGTTTGGGATGCCCTGCGGCCTGTTTTTTTTTTTTTAGTTCAATATCTTTTTATTAGATTTTCACAACAAGAGTAAAATGGTACAAACAACAGAACAGAGGAAGTAGAGGAGGAACATATTCAAGATTAGGTCCCAATCCAAGAGCATACAAAAGTCAACAGCATAACTCTGGTAACGACCCTCCCCATCGGTCCCGCTCCCCCCTTGAAGGACCCGATTATATCAATCATAGGAAGCTCGCCACTCCCATTAGGCGGCCCAGCATCCCGCCCCCCCGGGCCAGGCCCAAAGCCGGGCCAGACCACCGAATGACCGGGCCAAGGGCCCAAGGCCGCGGGAGGCGAGACCACCCGGGCCACCCACCACACAACCAGAGAGGGGGACGACCCCCAAGGGCGGAGGGGAGGCAAAAAGGCCCCAGGACTAAGGACATCAAAGACATGAATAAGAAGTAAAGAACCTGCAGAAAAGAGAGGGGCAGGGACAACAAAGGAAAATGGGGGCAGGGGAAAGCAGAAGGCGGTTAGGGAGAAGAGCAAGAGCAAGGCACGGAGGCTGCAGGAGCGGAGGCGCGCAAACCCACAACCCCCCCAAAAATCTACACCTGCAGGCGGTTATCTCTATAGTCCATCCAGCCCGCCCATGTCATATAGTATCTCTCACATGTGTCCTCTGATTCCGAGATCCCTTCTTCCATACGGCGAATGGTCTCGACCTCTTGCACCCATTCAGCGAAAGATGGTGGCACTGTAGAGTTTCATCGTCTAGGGATGACAGCTCTTAATGCCGTCAGGAAATGTCTCAGGACCTTTCTTACCCTGGGAGAGAGAGCCTGGGAGAAGTGACAACAGAGCCAGTTGTGGGGAGTTCTGTATTGCCTCTCCTGTGATGTTGTTGTAAATTGACAGGACTTTTCCCCACAGCGCCTTAATTGGTGGACAGCCCCACTAAATGTGGGCCATATTCCCAGTTCCCTCCAGGCACTTCCAACACCTAACTGAACTGGAGGCATCAAACGTACTCAGATCAACCAGACATCTGTACCATCGCGATAAGACCTTGAAATTCCTTTCCTGAGCTATGCACGGAACTGCTGACTTGTGAGTGTACAGATAGATCTTGGTAAGGTCTTCCCCAGACACAGTTATCCCCAGCTCCTCTTCCCGCCTCCTGATGAATCCCGGCGGGGAGTCATGTGATGCCTCCAGTAGGGTCCTATAAAGGACAGAGACAGAGACCGCGTGCGAGCTGGGGGGAGCCTGAGTAAGGGTGCACTCCAGTTGCGTCAATGGCAACCTACCCCGTTCCACCAGATCCTGATGCGTTATAAATGCTTTCAATTGCCTGTAGAGGAACCACGAGATATGCTGTCCCGGGGCCCCTTCCCTTATTTCGTCTAAAGTTGGAAGCCCGCCTGAGCTCAAAATACTGCCTATTGTGGTATTGGATGGAGCTTCCCAAACAAGAAATTTTTTGCCCCGCACTCCTGGCTCAAAGGCATAATTATCGAAGAGGGGTGTCAAAGGGCCTGGCCTGTTGACCACGGCCTTCTTCTTGGCTAACATGTCCCAAGCCATCAAAAACTGTCCCACTAGATAGGGGAGCGCTTCCCTCACCTGTCTGGGGAGCACCCCCCCCCCAAGGCAGAGACACAAGACTAATTGGGGTAATCGCCTTTTCCAATCTGACCCACTGCTTTCCTTCCTCCCTCTGAGTCCAGTCAAGTATACGGAGCGTGATAACCGCGTTATGGTAAGTTTTCAAATCAGGAAGGCCGAGCCCCCCATCCGATTTAAGTCTAGTTAGAGTGCTGAATCTTATCCGGGGTTTCCCTGTACCCCACACAAACCTTAAAAAGGCCGTCCTCATCTTCTTGAAGAAACTGTTAGGTAGGTGGATAGGCACTGTTTGAAAGATATATAAGAATTTAGGGAGGATATCCATTTTTATCACATTAATCCTTCCAAACCAGGTAAAATGCTGTTTATCATATATAGTCAGCTCAGTCATGGTCTTTAGGAGCAAGGGGGAGTAGTTTAGCTCATATAGATGTGAGAGGTCAGAGGGGATCTGCACCCCAAGGTATTTAATCGAGTAGGGTTGCCACTTAAACGCAAAATTTGCCTTAAGCTGTTCCACCATCTGGTTAGTGAGGGAAATATTAAGCGCTTCTGACTTATTGTAGTTGATCTTAAAATTGCTCACTTGACCGAATCTCTCAAACTCTTTGAGGGCCGCTGGGAAAGATGTCAGCGGGGCAGTCAAGTGTAATAATAGATCATCCGCATATAAGGAAGCCTTATATTCCTGTCCCCCTGCCACTATACCCCTTATATCCGGGTTCTGCCTTATGGCCACAGCAAGATGCTCCATTGTAATAACGTAAAGTAGTGGAGACAATGGGCAGCCCTGTCGCGTGCCATTGCCAATCCTAAAGGAAGAGGAGAGGAGGCCATTGACCCTCACTTTTGCAGTTGGCTCCGAATACAGCGCCAGAATCCTGGACAAGAGTAGCGGGCCAACACCAAGCTGCAGCAGAGACACTTTAAGAAACATCCAGTTGACTCTATCAAACACCTTCTCCGCATCACAGGAGAGAAGGCACATCTGGACTCTCTCGTTCTTAGAGTGAGCTATTAAGTCAAAGAGCTTGTTGGTGTTGTCCCGTGCCTCCCGCCCAGGAACAAAGCCAACCTGGTCCTGGTCTATCAGGCCTGGGAGAATTGATTTAAAAAGTCCATGCACAAGCAGTCACTCCACAGGTCACCTCAGGTACGATCTCATTTGCATCCGTAATTGATTTCTTCAAATACCAAGGTATAAGGAATCCCTCCTCCAATAAATCCAGAAAGGACACAGTGTATATTCCAGGGTATGATGTCACGCCAAGGAGTGCAGCATGAAACAAAAGAGCAAGGCCTTGTTAAATTTGCCAGGAGCAACGAAACGCGGCGGCGGCGGTGGCAGACGGCGTCTATGCATTTGATTTGATTGATTGATCTGGCCAGATCTTATCGGTGGGGAGTTGGTGAGAGCCATCCTCCATTTTTAAGCAATTTGAATTCTATGTACATGTGAGTGCAGTGTTTTCCTTTAGTAAACAGTGTGTTTTTGACGGTATCACACTAGATGTTATGCTCTTTTGTTTCATGCTGCACTCCTTGGCGTGACATCATACCCTGGAATATACACTGTGTCCTTTCTGGATTTATTGGAGGAGGGATTCCTTATACCTTGGTATTTGAAGAAATCAATTACGGATGCAAATGAGATCGTACCTGAGGTGACCTGTGGAGTGACTGCTTGTGCATGGACTTTGGGATAACCCACGGGTAAACCAGGAAAGCTCTGTGTATTTATTTTTCATTATTGGTTGAACTCTGTGGACAAGGGTTTCTCACACGTTGAGCATTTCCTTTAAAGCTTCTCCTTTTTGCCTTTGAAAAAAGAATTAGCGCGGTATTTTTACTTATTTATACTGAGAATTGAGTTAAGCCTAGAGGACAAAATCTTAGCATAGAGCTTGATGTCTACATTTATGAGGGAGATCGGCCTATAGCTGCTACATAATGAGGGGTCCTTCCCTGGCTTTGGGAGAACTGAGGTTATTGCTTCTAGGGACTGCCTAGGGAACCCACAATCTGGCCCAATAGAGTTGAAGACCTTGGTCAGGAAGGGTACTACCGTATATACTCGAGTATAAGCCGAGTTTTTCAGCCCACTTTTTGGGCTGAAAAAAGCAGCCTCGGCTTATACTCGAGTCAGTGACTTACCTTAGCGAGGGCAGAAGAGCCTCCGAGGCGGCAGACGAGACGCCGAGGCTTCAGAACTCGGCGGGGAGATCAGTACACCCAGCGCGAGGTGGGTGTACCAAGATGGCGGCCCGGGCCTCAGTGACGCGACGTGACGTGGCGGCGCGGAGCGCGCCGGCCGCCATCTTGGTACACCCACCTCGCGCTGGGTGTACTGATCTCCCCGCCGAGTTCTGAAGCCTCTGAGGCGGCTCTTCTGCCCTGCGGACCCATGCCGTCGTCCCGCGCCGTCCTCTCTCCCGCACCGTCGCTGGAAGGAGCCTCGCTGAAGATCCTGCAGGAGCTGAACTGGTGAGTGTGTGTGTTGTGTGCATTGTATGTGTGCTGTGTGTGTATGTGTGCTGTGTTGTGTGCTGTGTGTGCCTTGTGTGTGTATGTGTGCTGTATTGTGTGCTGTATTGTGTGCTGTGTTGTGTGCTGTGTTGTGTGCTGTGTGTGCCTTGTGTGTGTATGTGTGCTGTATTGTGTGCTGTGTTGTGTGCCTCGGCTTATACTCGGGTCAATAACTTTTTCCAGGTTTTTGGGGTAAAATTAGGTGCCTCGGCTTATATTCGGGTCGGCCTATACTCGAGTATATACGGTAACTGTGCTCCAAATTGCTTGTAAAATTTAGGGGTGAAGCCATCCGCCCCCGGGCTCTTACCCTGTGGTGTTTCCCTGATTGCCCCGGCGACCTCCCGCTCAGAAAAAGGATCCTCCAGAGCCTCCGCCTCCTCGCCAGGTATCACAGGGAGTGGCGTGTTGTGTATGTAGGCTGCAACCGAGTCTGGCGGCTCCGCCCCCAATAAGGTGCCGCCATCTTGTCGCAGATTGTATAAGGATTGGTTGTAATCCCTAAAGCTATTTACGATTTGGGAAGGGATAACGGCTAGCTCACCTTGGGACCCTCTGACATGGGGAATATATGTTGCTGCAAGCCTGGGGTGCAACGCCCTGGCGAGCAGCCGCCCGCATTTATCTGCAGACTTATAGAAAAGGACCTTCTGTCTCTCCCTGAATCTAGAGTATGCCTGGTTATATAACCCCTGCAATTTGTCTCTGGCCTTCATCAAATCCACAAATATAGTGCTAGATGGGCTTTTTTTATGGTCACGCTCCAAGATCTGGATCTTCTGCACTGTCTGGGTTATCAGGGAAGCTCGTTCCCTCTTTAATCTGGTTCCATGTTTAATGAATTCACCCCTGATCACACATTTCAACGCTTCCCATTGATACGGGAGGGGAGTAGTATCCTGCTCATGATTCCTGAGAAATTCCGTCAAAACTTCCCTTACCCCTGACAGGCATGCAGCATCCCCCAACAAATTATTGTTAAGCCTCCAACTCCAACTTCTAGAATAGAGGCCGGGCAACGCCACAGACAGAAAGATTGGAGCGTGGTCTGACCACAATATCTGGCCAATCCACGCACGCGGTGTCCACTCCATGGCATGATGGTTAAGGAAAAGATAATCAATCCTGCTGTATGAGTTCCTAGCGGCTGAAAAAAATGTGAAGTCCTTATCACGCCCATGTAACACCCGCCAAGGATCCACCAACTGCATATCCGCAAGCAGTTTCTTCAACTTATTTCTTTTACTCAGAGACACTGCCGACCCGCCCGAAGAGGTGTCCAACTCAGGTTGCATAGGGATGTTAAAATCACCCCCCACAAAAAGCGTACCTTCAGAAAATTCAGCTAGCATCCTAAGCGTCTTTATACAAAAGCTAACTTGGTCAGTATTTGGGGCGTAAATATTAGCTATCGTATACGTTCTAGTAAACAATTCAATTTTCAGGAAAATAAACCGCCCACTTGGGTCCACCTTAAAATCTAATACTTTATGGGGGAAAGATTTGTGTATGGCAATCGAGACCCCGGTTGCCTTAATAGCAGGATTGGGGGCGTGATGCCAGGAGGAGTAGTAGCGATTCTTAGTAACTGGGACATGGCCCACTTTAAAATGCGTCTCCTGGAGAAGTAGAATAGCCACTCTCTGTTTATGCATGTCATACAACACCTGCGATCTTTTTTCGGGGGTATTTAGCCCCTTAACATTAAAAGAGCCTAATATTAGTTCCGCCATTGCCCGCGCGCCCCCGTCCCCACCTCCAAAGAGAAAAGATGAAAATGGGTAGAGAACGAGGGGAAATATTAGGCAGGAAGGGGGAAGGGATGATAGGGGACAATTAAGGGGTCAAGAGGTAGGAGATTAGAAGAGAAGAGAGAAAAGTAAGAAGGAAGCAACGTATATGAAAGGTGAACAGGAAAACAGACAAAAAAAGGAAGGTGCAAATGCTAATGCTCGCTAATTTCTCCAAAAGGGAGAAAGCGAACTGGCCTACTGGGGGGAAAGTGGAAGGCTATGGTCGGAGACCTGGAGATGCACACTCTTGCACATACGTTATAGGCGACCAACCGCACCTCCAACTCACAACCATTATCAAGCATATTCTTAACAGAAAAACATAACAACATTAACCATCCCACTGGAGCCCATATGTCCCCTGCCGGCCGCTCCCACCCGTGAAGCGGTCGGCAGCGAGAAACCCAATCCACCCCACAACCCGCCACCCCCTCCAAGCGCCCCCACAACAGGCCCGAAAGCATATCTACAATGTGGGGTGGGGGCCGGGGCAACCCGCACCGCCGATAGACCGTCAGGATGTGGTCACACAAGCCCGCCTGCACGGCACAATCACCCCCCCAGGCGCCCACCAACCCGAGCGAGCGATGGCCCCACGCCCACCAAACGAGGCCAGCGAGAGGGCCCCTGCCCGTCCCCGGACAAGGTCCCCAGCTCCCCTCCGGCCAGCCGCCAAGTGTAGCGCCTCCCCACCCCACCGACAGCCAGGACCCATCACACAGAGCGCCCCTCCCCGTCCGGGGCGATCACACCCAGGGGACCAAACCCCAGCCGGGGCGGGCGCGGGCAGCATCCCAACACCCCCATCCCCCCAACAAGACCAGAGAACCAACGTCATACCCCAGACCATTTCCTGACTCTCAAGTTGGTAGACCCAGAGCCGAGGACACCCGCCGCGAAGGTGGGCTGACCAAATAAGTCACGCCAGCCCAACCCACCAGCGCCGCCCCAGCAGCAACCTGAGCCGTCCAACCCCGTGCAACTGTTAGGTAGTTGTGCAGTCTTTGGGAAACTCCAGAGTAGTCCCCAGATTTTCGGTCTGCATGTCCGGGAAGAGTGGTAGGCCCGCCCCACAAGGCTCAGATCCAGTCTCTGGAGAAGCACCAGCCACTCACAGTTGTTGGGAGTGCTACAACGTAAGTCACCAAAGAGCCATTAGCCCCGGCGACCTGGGGGCTGAACGACTAAGCGCCAGAGCACCATGAGGGGTAGGGGCATCCAAAAAAAGGGGGGGCAAAGGAGAGGGGCGGGTGAAAAAAGAAAAAGGGCAAAACCGGGCTTCTCATGTCTCCACGATCCGCATCACGTCGCAGAGAGGAAGTTGGAACTGAACGGCAAACAACAAACAGGAGATTCCGCCAATCTTCACAAAGGCCATACATGGCGGAAAGTCGCAGACTGGTCATCCAGGATGTTTCAGACATTGTTATACTGCTTCACGTCTCCCCACGCCTCTAGCCCTGACCCTCTGAGGCCGAGGCTCTCCAAGGCGAGGACGCGAGCCCGGCTCCCCAAAGTTCCCCAGTGCAGGAGACAGCCAGTCCTCCAATTGTATCTCTGGGATTTCCAGGAAGCGGAAGAGGTCCGGGAGCTGCGCATGGGATCGCAGAATGAACGGCCGCCCCCTCTTCGTGACCACCAGGTGAAAGGGATGTCCCCATCTGTACGTAGCACCGTTGGATTTGACAGCCTCCAATAGTGGCTTCATGACACGTCGCATCTGCAGGGTGCGTCTTGCCAGATCAGGTAGCAAGGTTATTTGCGAACCTTTGTAGAGAGTGGGCCCCTTTTCCCAGGCTCTTTGCATGATCTCCTCCTTAACTCGATAGAAATGCACACGACACACTACGTCCCTTGGTCTTGCGGGATCAGCGGAACGCGGGCCGGGTGCCCTGTGGACCCTGTCGATCTCAATGTGTTCTTCTGGTGGTTTACCCAGCACATCGTTGAATATTGCAGTGATGGTGTCGCTCAGATTATTATTCTCAGGAGTTTCTGGAAGCCCGCGGATCCGGATGTTATTCCGGCGGCTTCGATTCTCCAGATCGTCTAGGTGCATCAAGGTTCTCACAATTTGCTGGTTAGCGTCCGATAGAGCATGCTGCAGGGCTGTCTGCGTTCTCTCCAGTGCCCCCAGACGCTGGTCAGTGGTAACCTGCTGCTGTTCAAGGGCGCCCACTCTGTTAGATACTTCAGAAACTGACCTCGTCACCTCTTCAAGCTCTCTTCTCAGGAGGGACTCCATCCGGTTGATGTAATTCTCAAAGTCCCTTCGCGATGGCAAGAACTTCAGTAGTGTGTCGAGATTATATTGCTCTTTAAGTTGAGATCTACAGCCGGGGGGATCCGTGGAGTCCGTCGACGCCTGAGACCAGGTGGGAGACCGCAGGGACTCCCTGCCAATAAGATCGTCGGAAAATGCCGGACTCATAGCGTCAGTCGGTCGGGCTTCACCAATATCAAATCCGTCAGCATCGGGGAATCGCGGGCTCTCTCCGGATGATGTTTCTGGGCCAGCATCAGAGGTCCGCTGGAGGTCCCAGGGTGCTGGTGTCCCGCCATTACTCCCACCAGCACGGTTCTCAGAGGGTCGCTCCAGCAAGCTCTCTCTCCTGCCTTCTGCCATGGCTATATCGTTGCTGTGGTGTGGGGGATGCATCTCCGCCATCACTGTTATTGTGTTCTTGTTAGGAGCCCCCTCGGTCTGATCGGCGCCCCCCCTTTGCTGACACACTATGTCCTCCACGTTGGAGACTCTTGTCTTGTTATTGAAGCCCTGAGCGGTGCGCACTCTCCCCTTCATGCCAAGGGATCGGGCCACTATTCCCTGCCGGGACACCTCTGCCTCCACCCCTCTCCTGGGGCCTGTGTTCCCTGCAGATCCCTTCTCTGCCATCTTCATGCTGTGCTCCTGCCTGCGCCCCCACCGGGTCTTCTCCCGGTCTCTTTTTGCCTGGTCCGGCCCCTGCATCTCCTCGCCGGCTGCCGCTTTCAGATGGGGTAATGCTGCGCTCATCTCCCCGCTCAGTGGGTGTTTGGGGACGCGCACAGGGCGGCAATGCCCGGCTCATCTCCCCCCCCCCCGTCCCCCACGCCGCCGGATACCTCATGTTCGCTGCCGGCGGGGACGGCAGCAGTCTCCTCGCGCGCCGCCGGCCTCCTCCGCTCCTTGACAGCGGTCAGACCTTCTGTCGGGGCCGCAGCTTCCAGCTGTGCACCGCCCGACCTCAGCCGCTCCCGGCTGTTGGGCTCTCCAAGCCCCGGATCTCCTGGACTGTGCAGGGGGACACGATCCTCCGCCGCCCGCCATCCACATGCTTTCCCGTCCGCCATCTTGGGACCCACTCTCTCGGCACCGACCTGCTTCTTGCCGGTGAAGAACGCGTTGATCTTGCCCGGATGGCTGCTCCCCACCACCGACCGACTCTTCCTGCGCCTGGACATCCCAAAGAACTCCGGATCTGGGGTGCGGATCACCCTATTTCAGCTGCTGGTAGGTGCAGAGCTCCAACACATAGGTGTTCACGCCGCCATAACCAATCACGCCCCCACCTGTTTTTTTTTTTGTTAAAGGCAGACCAAAAACCAATTCAAAATGAAATACTTTGATTAATCTGAGTAAGGATGAACAAGCGTATTTAGTATAACAGGCTGCTAAGTGCAGGTTTGGGATGCCCTGCGGCCTGGTGTTTTTTTTTGTTAAAGGCAGACCAAAAACCAATTCAAAATGAAATACTTTGATTAATCTGAGGAGGATCAACAAGCGTATTTAGTATAACAGGCTGCTAAGTGCAGGTTTGGGATGCCCTGCG
Organism: Gastrophryne carolinensis; assembly: GCA_027917425.1. NCBI lineage: Eukaryota > Metazoa > Chordata > Amphibia > Anura > Microhylidae > Gastrophryne > Gastrophryne carolinensis. The sequence continues at coordinate 122,601,369 of CM051243.1, read as the reverse complement.
GCCTAGTTTTTTTTTGTTAAAGGCAGACCAAAAACCAATTCAAAATGAAATACTTTGATTGATTAATCTGAGGAAGGATGAACAAGCATATTTAGTATATCAGATAGGCTGCTAAGTGCAGGTTTGGGATGCCCTGCAGCCTGTTTTTTTTTTTTTTGTTAAAGGCAGACCAAAAACCAATTCAAAATGAAATACTTTGATTAATCTGAGGTGCATCAACAAGCGTATTTAGTATAACAGATAGGCTGCTAAGTGCAGGTTTGGGATGCCCTGTGGCCTGGTGTTTTTTTGTTAAAGGCAGACCAAAAACCAATTCAAAATAAAATACTTTGATTAATCTGAGGAAGGATGAACAAGCGTATTTAGTATAACAGGCTGCTAAGTGCAGGTTTGGTATGCCCTGCGGCCTGGTGTTTTTTTTTGTTAAAGGCAGACCAAAAACCAATTCAAAATAAAATACTTTGATTAATCTGAGGAAGGATGAACAAGCGTATTTAGTATAACAGGCTGCTAAGTGCAGGTTTGGTATGCCCTGCGGCCTGGTGTTTTTTTTCTCAGAGCCCCGGTATCTTACTAAGTCCGCCGGGCTCCTATACCATCTGGTTAGGATTTTATAGTTTCTTTCCTGGGCTCTACAAGCCATCGAGAGTTTGTGTGTTAGAGCAAAAGTCTTTTCCCACTCATCTGTCTCGAACGTCTGACCCAGTTCTTCCTCCCATCTTCTGCAGAATAATAGTAGACCCTCATCCATATCCCCCGCCTGATGTATCCTATACAAGGTTGAGATTACCTGGGAGGGGGGTGACTGAGCCCTGAGGATCGTCTCTAGTGCTGTTAATGGCCGGGACAGGGTGTTGCCATGGGCTACCGAACCGATGAAAGCATTCAACTGGGCATATAAGAACCAGGACAGTTTCCTCCCCCCCACCCGGTCCCTCAGCTCCGATAGTGGTGGCAGGCCAGATCCAGAGGTGATCTCTCCCAGTCTCGTGTCCTGAGACGCCTCCCACACAAGAAACGTTTTGGCCCCCATTCCCGGTGTAAACGCAGGGTTATTGAAGAGCGGGGTGAGAGGACCCGGTCTACAAGATATGCCCCTCAGTTTCAGTGACCTGTCCCATAGAGTCAGCAGGGGATTCACAAGGTAGGGAAGTTCCCGCCTCTTCGGGCGGAGCTCAGGGTCCACCCAAGGCAGGGCAGTCAGACCGATTGGAGAGGTGTCGTTTTCTAAGTCCACCCATTGCTTACTCCCCCTGTGGTGAAACCAGTCCACGAGCCTCACCAGGACCGCGGCCGCGTGGTACGACTTCATATCGGGTACCCCCAGCCCCCCCGCAGATTTAGGTCTACATAGCGTCTTCCTGCTTACCCTAGGCTTTTTGCCGTCCCAGATGAAGTTGAAGAACGCAGCCTGTATCTGTTTAAAGAACCCCTGTTCCGGTAATAACGGTAGGGTCTGGAAAACATACAAGAATCAGGGTAAGACGTCCATTTTTAGGATATTAGTCCTCCCTAGCCAGGAGTATTGTTTTTTAGCATATGTTTTCAAGCTTCCCATGGTACTATTAAGGAGCGGCACGTAGTTCAATTTATAAAGTTTCCCCAGGTCCGTGGACACCTGCACCCCCAAGTATTTTACTGATTCCCTCTGCCACTTGAATGGAAAGTTTGCCTGTATTGATTCCCGGGTCTGTTCCCCTAGGGAGATGTTTATGATCTCCGTTTTAGTCATGTTGACTTTAAAGTTGCTCAATTTGCTGAATCTTTCAAACTCCTTGATGACAGACGGCAGAGAGATATGTGGGGAGGTCACATACAACAGTAAGTCATCGGCAAAGAGGGAGAGCTTATATTCTTTTCCTCCAGCCGGTATTCCCCTGATGGATGGGTTGGCCCTCAAAGCGTTCGCCAAGTGTTCCATCACTATGACATAGAGCAAGGGGGATAGAGGGCATCCCTGCCGTGTGCCATTCCTGATGTCAAAAGATCCAAATAGGGTGCCGTTGATTTTAACCCTGGCCGTGGGGTCATGGTATGAAGCCATAATTCTATCTCTCATGACCGGTCCCACCCCCACCTGGGAGAGAGCGGCCTCCAGAAACCCCCAGTGCACCCTATCAAATGCCTTTTCTGCGTCCACCGCCAGGAGGCATGATGGGATCCCCTTCGATTGGGCGAAGTGCATCAGCGAGACTGTCTTGATCACATTGTCCCTGGCCTCCCTGCCCGAGACAAACCCGACCTGGTCACTGTGGATCAACGAGGGTAACAAGGGCTGGATCCTGGTCGCCATAATTTTGCCGAACAGCTTGACATCCACATTGATCAGTGAGATCGGCCGGTAGTTACCCGGAAGGGTATTGTCCTTCGCGGGTTTCGGGATGACCGTAATGTGGGCTTCCAGGGTCTGTCTCGGGAAGGGGCAGCGACCTGACACAGAGTTAAATACCTTCGTCAGAAAAGGGGCAATCAGAGGTCCCATGACTTTATAAAACCTGGGGGTAAATCCATCTGGCCCAGGGCTTTTTCCTGCAGGGGTCTCCTTTATGGCCCTCTCTACCTCCATCTGCCTCACCGGGTCCTCTAAAGCCTCACTCTCCTCCGGGCCGTTTCGGCTATATAATTGTCCATGCACTCTGTTGGTCCCCTCTGCGGATCGTTTCCAATGTTATATAGTCCTGAATAATAGGATTGGAATTCGCCTGCGATTTGGGGTGTCTTATGTACTTCCCCTCCATCTGCCGTCTTCAGACTGGGGATAAATGAGCAACTCTGCCTTGGGTGGAGTGACCTAGCCAGTGGCCGTCCGCATTTATTGAGTATTCATATATGGATGCCCGGACCCTATCTCTGTACCTTAAGTAGCATTGGTCGTATAGCACCTTCAACTTTTGCCTGGCTTCTATCAGTTCTCGTAATTTCCCATGTGAAGGGAGGGTCTTATGCGCCCTCTCCAACTCCTGTATGCGCCCCAAAGTCTCTACTATCTGTTGGGCTCTCTCTTTCTTGAGCCTCGCGCCATGCTTGATAAAGACTCCCCGCAGTGTACACTTGAGCGCCTCCCACTGTATCGGCAGTGCGGTACTGTCATTGCCGTGGTCAAGGTGGAAATTAGTTATCACATCCTTGATCTCGGCCATGCATGGAGTGTCTTTCAGGAGGTTGTCGTTCAGACGCCAAGTGAACTGTCTGGGAGTCGCGTCCAACACCGGGAGGCTCAGGAAGACTGGGGCGTGGTCCGACCATAATATCTGGCCAATCGAGGACTCGGGGTCTGCTGCAAGGGCATGGTGGCTCAGGAGGAAGTAGTCCAGCCTGCTGTATGTATTATGGATATGCGAAAAGTACGTGTAGTCCCTTTCCCCCCCATGTAGGATCCTCCAAATATCTACTACCTGCAGGGACTGAAGGGCTTTGCGGAATCTGTTAAGTTTAGAGTGGGAAATTGCGGATTTTCCCTGGGAGGAGTCGATCCTTGGGTCTAGGACTAAATTGAGGTCTCCCCCTATGATTAGCGTTCCTTCTCTGAAGTCCTCTAACAAGCGTAGTATTCCTAATCCCGCCTCCACCTGTCCCTGGTTAGGTAGGTACAGGTTAGCCAGGGTGTATCTCGCTCCACACAGAGTAAGGTTGAGGAACAGGTACCTACCCCCGGGATCGACTTTAACCTGAACGTTTTCTACAGGGACGCTTTTGTGTATGGCGATGGATACTCCCTTGGTTTTACCCTCAGGGTTAGGGCAGTGATACCATTTATCATAATATCTGTTCCTGATTTCTGGGATTTTCCCCTGGCAAAAGTGTGTCTCTTGTAAGAGGGCGATGTCAACTCTTTCTTTATGGAACCCATATAGGATTTTTGCCCTTTTCTCCGGGATGTTTAGTCCCTTTGCGTTAAGAGTACAGAGCTTAAGACTCATCAGTGTGGTTAGGTGATAGGGAGATAAGAGGATGCCCGCCCGGTCGGATAGTGTCCCGAGGTTTTATTCGGGGTGCGTGCTCCAGATCCTGAGAGGCACGACCAGGGGGCCTGAACAGGGAGGGTATTGGAGGACAACCAGAGCAGAGAAGAGAGAAGCGAAGAGAGTCGCAGAAGAAGATAGGAACAAAGGACAGAAGAAATAACAGAACTAATAAGACAAACAAAACTGATAAGCCCACCTTAAAGAGGGGGCAATGGAGAACTAGGAGGGCCGCAGCCCCCAAAACCACGCAAATCCCTTCGGCGCACAGCCAATGGGATGGCATGGGTACCTACTTTGGGGAAGTAACCTCAACACTTGGGAGCGTGCTCCCGCCGATTCAGCAGCGTCACTAGTTTAGACACCCATCTAACCCTCTTTCTGCTTGTTGAAAGTCACGGCCCGGCCGCATTTGGGCCACCGTCGCATCGCTCAAACAGAGTCTGACCGGATGTACTTCTGAGAGTCTCCCATGGACTCCCAGACCGCCAAGGCCCCCCCCCCCCCCCCGCCGGGCGGGGATAAGCAAACGTCACGCCGTGGGAGAGAGCGAGCCCCAGCGGGGCCACCTCAGGTCCTATCCGGTCTAATCTGTACAGGACCAACTGCTAGGATATCAAGGGGGAAATGTGACCCCAGGGGGGCCCGCGCCCCTCAGTCCCCGCCAGGATCTCACCTCCCGAGTTGGTCCTGGTCAGATCATAGCGCCTTCTACTCCAAAATTCAAAACAGTTAACCTTTTTCTTCAATCGAAAACAGAAGTTAAACGATATAAGCATATGAACAAATATATAAATACCGCGCCGACTTTAAAGAGGACTTTAATTAATTTACACAAGCTCTGTGCCTTTTTGTTGATATAAGCATATGAATATAAGGCCATTTATATGTATCAAACCTCCTGGGCTCTATGCCGGGGCCCCGCGGTCACCCCTCCGCTCTGGGTCCCTCCCGGGTCCCCCTCCCTCCTCGCCCCCGGACCCACCTAGGACGTCTGGGGGCCCTCTGCAGGAGCGGGGGGGGGGTAGGCCGAAATCCAACCAATCCGGGACCGGGAAGGGATCCAGGCCCAGGAAGTCAAACATGTTTGGTAAGTCCGCTTTGCTGCGTAGGGCAAAGGCTGCATTGTCCTTGCGGATTATGAGATGGAACGGGTGTCCCCACTTGTAGGAGGCCCCCACCTCCCGGAGCTTGTCGAGCAAGGGTCTGAGCATTCTCCGCATCAACAAAGTGCGACGAGACACATCAGGTAGTATCGCGATCTGCGCGCCCCTCCATTCAATTCTTCCTCGCTCCCAGGCCTGCCGCAGAATGTCCTCTTTAACGGTAAAAGAATGCACTCTGCATAGGACGTCTCTGGGGGTCTCCGGCCGGCCGGCCCACTACCCTGTGGACCCGATCGATTAGTAGCTCAGCGTCCAGAGGTCTCTCCAGCAGGGAGTTAAATAGTTCAGTTACTGAAGAACGTAGATTGTCCGCTTGAACCGATTCAGGGACGCCACGGATCTTCAGGTTATTACGCTTGTTTCTGTTTTCCTGGTCGTCCACTTGAAGCCGGAGGTCAGTCATCTGCTGCTGGTACAAATCTTGCATTCTCTCCAGGCGTGTTAACCGCGTCTCGTGGTCTGCCCGAGATTCTTCAAGAGTGGCAACTTTGGTCTCCAGGGCCGAGGATTTCTGTTGGATATCTTCAATTTCTCTTCTCAGGGCCCTCTCGATTCTGGTCGCCACCGCCTCCAGGTCAGCTTTAAGCTCAGCTTTTGTCGGCAAGTACTGCAGTATAGCTTGAAGGCTTGGGTTTAGCGCTGGGGTTGGGGAGGGTCGGCCGCTTGGGGGGGTATCCCGCAGGGGATTCCGGGGGAGAACCGGCCAGGCCGTCAGCACAATGCTGGTGAGTATGGGTATCGGGGCATGTGGAACCCAGTGCTTCTGTATGTCTCCGTCCGGGGAGGATACTGCTGGGGAACCCAATACCGGACCCCGGGGACCACTCAGCATCAACCACTCTGAAGGGGCTTTGGGCCAGATTTGAGGGGGGATTCGCCGGATCAGCACCAATGCATGGATCTATCGGGGCAGGGTCCTGCTGGCGCTCCGCTCCTGTCATTAGGCGAGGGGTAGCCTCTATCTGCATGGGAGGGACCAGGCTTGCCATCTCTTGACCATTGTGATTTGGAGAGTCTGCCCTTTATCCCAGGGCAAGGTCCCGCCAGGTGTTCCCCCATCTGTGTGCTCTGCACGGCCAGTCCCCCTCTTCTCCCTGGGCTGGACAGCATGTCACTGCCTGAGTTGCAGCCAGGCTTTGCTGTTGCCTCCATCTCCTCCCTGCTGCTCACTGAGCTTTCTTCTCCCCAGCAGCTGACCTCCGGGCCGGCGCCGTCATCGCTGGGTGTTTCTGCCCCCCCCTCGCAGGAGTCAGATCGCGGCTCTCTCACCTCGCTGCCGCGCCGTCTCCTCTCCCCGCCACTCCGGCTTCTCACTGGGCTCGGGGCAGGACGCAGAGCCCCCGCCGCCTCCACCGCCCGGCTCGTATCACAGGCACCGCCGACATCAGAGGTGGGTGCCGTCCCCGTCGCTCCGGTGTTCATCTTGGGTAGTTTACATGGGAGCAGGCTTGTCCCTCGCGCCCTCCTGCTCCTATCCGGTCTCCTTGCTCAGCGGCCGCCATCTTGGGAGGTGGGATCTCGGATCCCGGCTGGGCTTTGGGGTGGAAATAACTCCCAATAGCCACTTTGGGGGGGGGCCCCGGAAGCCCCCCCAGTCTTCCTCTTCTTATTCCCCCTCATATGGGCAGTTTGAGTGGGGGTCAGGGTGTCTCAGTCAGCTAAAAAGGTTGGGATCAGACGGGAGCTCCTCCACTTGCTTCTTCACTCCCGCATGCCGAAGCCACGCCCCAAGTTGGGTTTTTTTGATATAGCCGACATGTCATGGGTGCGATCAACATGTCATGTTGCGTTGGTGTCTCCAGCAGCTGAAGAATATCTATTTAGGTATGTGGTTTAGGTCAACATTATGACTTGTATTAACCCATTGAATCACAGTATGTTTTAATGTATATATAAATCATTGATTTTAATGCAGACCTTAACTAATCATTTTCATGTAGCCCTTAACTACTCATTTTCATGTAGCCCTTAACTAATCATTTTCATGCATACCTTAACTACTCATTTTCATGCATACCTTAACTAATCATTTGAATGTAGCCCTTAACTAATCATTTTCATGCAGACCATAACTACTATTTTTCATGCATACCTTAACTACTATTTTTCATGTAGCCCTTAACTAATCATTTTCATGTAGAACTTAACTAATCATTTTACAAGCCCTGCATAGCTGGTCCCGGGCTGGTTATTTTGGGTAAGGGGGACCCCCATGTCATTTTTTTTTTCGATTTTTAAGGGTTTTTTTAAAAAAATGGGATTCCCCCCTGGGAGGGGGCACTCTATGTCATTTTTTTTCTCGATTTAACCCTTTGCAATGTGGATGGTAGTTGTATTTTATTTGTAAATGTTATAAAGTACTTGTTTTAGTTTGGGGGGTCTCCTGGGCAGGAACAGGGGGCTACCGATAAATATGTGGTACCGTTCTAATCGGTAGAAATGTTTTCTCATGCAATATAGTTTTCTTTAATAAAATACATTTTATATTTAAAATAAAGGAAGCGATTTTCTAAAAAAAATTGTATTATTATTATAATTGTATATTTTTTTAACTTAATAACATTGTAAAAAACATAATACAATTTACAAACAAGACATTTCATGTTAAAGCCTAAACTCTGCTGCAAAAAATATATATATAACTTTCCAGAAAATTCCAGCAAAAATGGCGCAAAACATGGCGCAAAATGGGGAAAAATGACCTGTCAACAGAGGGTGACAAAATCTCAAGTAGGCTGTCAATTAAAAGGGTTAAAAGTAGCTATGCATGTTGGGTATTGTTCTGTTCGGGGGACCTTGCGCTTTCAGACTTAGCTTGTTTTTTTTTGTTTGCATATTTATATTTTAGGAAAAGGTGTTTTTTATTCAGCTTTTTTATACATTTTTTAGGGAAACCCTGCGCAACCAAAGAATTCTTTGAGCCCACTAAAATAAGCTGGGTACGCTTAAAGCTTAACGTGTGTACTTTCAGGGAATATATGGTTTATGGGGGATATTCCAAATGTAAAGGGTTGTTTTGGTTGAAAAAAACGCAAGGTGCGCACTTTGTCTGCAGAGCTGAAATTTTCAAGTAAAATTACCGTTACGCACATGCTTTACTTTGGGGTGTTTGGCAACTCTTCCCTTGACAGAACCTATGCATGTTGGGTATCATTCTGTTCGGGCGATGTTGCTTTTTCAGATTTTACTTGCTTTTTCTTGTTTGTATATAATTTTTTTAGGAAAACGTGGCTTTGATTCAGCTTTTTTATCCTTTTTTTTTAGGGAAACTCTTTGCAACCAAAGAATACATTGAGGGATTACTTCCAGATAACTGTGGCCACATCAACAAGCCTGGTACACCTAGAAAGCTTGAGGTGTGTACTTCAAGAGAATATATAGTTTGTTGGGGGTATTTCAAATGTAACGGTTTGTTTTTCTGGAAAAACTTCAAGGTGCGCATAGCATAGTTGTATTTTATCAGAAAATCCCCTAAAGCGCTGTTTCAGTTTGGGGGAGTCTCCTGGGCTGGAAAGGGTGTCTACCTATACATATGTGGTACCGCTGTAACTGGGAGAAATCGGGATTTCACACGCAATAAGATTTTTTTGACAAACTTACATTTTTTATTACAAAAAAACACTACAAATAGTAAAAAATAGATTTCTTTTATTTTTTTCACATATTTCACCCAAAAATATTGAGAATACACCTAAAAAATGACAAACAAGACATTTCATGTTAAAGCCCAGACTATGCTGAAAAAAAACTATATATTTTCCTGGGAAATCCCTTCAAAAATCACATTTGAACATGGGGAGCGCAAAATTGTGCAAAATGGTCAGGCAACAGAGTGTGACAAAAACTCCAAGTAGGCTGGCAGCGAAAGGGTTAATTTCACTATTGGCCCTGTATTCTGAGTTCTTTAAACTGGTTTGTGGTGGATGGTTCCTTGTTCAGGATGAGGTGGGTGTCTAGCGGGTTGAAACAATGTGGTTGGTGGATCCTAGGTGGTTTAGAGGTTGTAGGTCGGCGTTGAAATGAAATAAGTGGTGTTCCTGAGGTCCAGGTAAGCGGTGTGAGTTGAGGTAGATGATTGTTCTGGATGGATGGAGATGATTGTGCCATCAGAGAAGGTTCTAGTGGTTAGTGCAGATTAATTAGTTGAGGTCTGCTTTAATGTTCTGATTTTAGATGTGTTGTGAGGCTTGTATCCGTTGTGGGGGAAATGTGAAAAACTTGTAATTAAAGGTAAAACTAATATAAGGAGATTGTATGGCTTACAGTTTAGGTAAGTTGATTAAAATTGATGCAACAATTAGTACAGTATATGCCCGATGCTTTTTGTTCACCGCCACAGCCTGGATTGGCTGTTGTTTTACTTGTATCCTTTTAATTAATGGTAAACAAATTCAAGGAAATTGTATGACTTATAAGGGTTGATTCAGAGCCTCTTTCACATGCACTTTCGCATGTGTCTGTGTAGTTTTTGTAAATTTTTGCATGCCTTTTCGGATTGTACGTTACTGTTTTCATGCGTATATGCGTTTACGCTAACGCAAATACGCGCTTTCGATGATCGTATGTTTATCGTCAAATTTCCGTTATGTCGGTCAACTTACGTTATTGGTATGGGCTGGTGCATGATTCAGAGCCTTGATTGCCGTTGACAACCCGCCCAATAAAACAGGTTTGCTTCCGCTCAACTTACGGGGTCAATTTGTAGGCGAAAGCTAGCTGTTGAGATGTTTGCTGAGCACGTGGAGGAGTACGAGCACTTGCAGCTAAACGGCATGATCTGCATCACCATGGCCGAAGCCAGATGGACATCGATCGCATGCATGAGGTTGAGCTGTTCGCGCTGACCCAACTTAACCGCATTTCCCTCCATAACTTGTATAGTGAGCTGCGGCCATGGTTTGCCCGCACCACAAAGAAGGGGCATGCGATTGCCGGTATGACCAAGATGCTTGGCTGCCTGCAATTTTTGGCGAACGGCTCGTTCCAGAGGCAGGGTGCCCTCTCCATGGGGATGTCCCAGCCTATACTGAGCCGCACTCTGAACACGTTTTTGGATTACATGACTACCCTGTGTCCACAATACATCTATTTCCCAGACCACATGGTAGGCTGGAATGCGGTTAAGTTGGGTTTTTTTGATATAGCCGACATGTAATGGGTGCGATCGATTGTACCCATGTTGTGTTGGTGTCTCCAGCAGCTGAAGAATATCTATTTAGGTATGTGGTTTAGGTCAACATTATGACTTGTATTAACCCATTGAATCACAGTATGTTTTAATGTATATATAAATCATTGATTTTAATGCAGACCTTAACTACTCATTTTCATGTAGCCCTTAACTACTCATTTTCATGTAGCCCTTAACTAATCATTTTTATGCATACCTTAACTACTCATTTTCATGCATACCTTAACTAATCATTTGAATGTAGCCCTTAACTAATCATTTTCATGCAGACCTTAACTACTATTTTTCATGCATACCTTAACTAATCATTTTAATGTAGCCCTTAACTAATCATTTTCATGCAGAACTTAACTAATCATTTGAATGTAGCCATTAACTGATCATTTTCATGCAGACCTTAACTACTATTTTTCATGCATACCTTAACTAATCATTTTAATGTAGCCCTTAACTAATCATTTTCATGCAGAACTTAACTAATCATTTGAATGTAGCCATTAACTGATCATTTTAATGCAGACCTTAACTAATCATTTGAATGCAGACCTTAACTAATCACTTTAATGCAGACCTTAACTAATCATTTGAATGTAGCCCTTAACTAATCATTTGAATGTAGCCTTTAACTAATCATTTGAATGTAGCCTTTAACTAATCATTTTCATGCAGACCTTAATTTGTTCTTATCATGTACAGCTTATTTGAATCCGACTGACCAACTATTACTTATTGGTGTTAGAAATATTTTTTGGAAAATAAAAAGCACACTTTAACAATAAGGATCCCTTATTTTCCCTGTGCTCGGTCGGGGCTGTCCCAATCCTATATGTGTGGGTATTCCGCCACAAGGTGGCGCCAGTTACTGCAAGATCCAAAGCTGTAACTCCTCCCGGCCTCCTATAAAAGGGATCAGTCTCCATAGAAACCCCAGATTCGTCTTGCAGTAGCTACTGCGAAGATCGTCTGGAAACTCTCTCTGGATCATGGCAGTTGAGCGGGGCATTTTTAAGCCTGTCTGCCGCTGCCGCCCTATTACCTCTGTTCCTGTGACCCAGTATGCCTCCCAGCCTCGGCTGACGGGAACAGGTGAGGGTAGGGAAGAGCGCCAAGGTCAGGCGTTCACAGAGCTAGGCTCTGGGCCGCAGACCCTCACCCAAAGGGTAGCCGGCTATAAGCAATGGTGAGCCTATGGGGGGGAGGAACCACCTTGCCCTTATCCCATTGTCCCACAGCTTTATTATCTTCATGTTGTGTGTGTGTATTGTTCTTAACTGATACTGACCTCTCCCCTCGCTCCCTCGGCTCTTCCCTGCTCCCCTCCATCTTTTGGTGCTGTGAGGGGGGGGCGTGCAGCATCCCGCCGGGTGCCGCACTGTGAGGCTGCTGCCTCGGGACTGAGGAGCGCAGCGCTCCCTCCCTTCATCACTTGGCGCCATTTTTACCTCAGGCTGTGGGCGCTCGTTCGAGGAACTTCTCGGCGCCATTTTCCCTCGGGTGAGGGAGGTCTGTGTGGAGGCACTGTGCGGTCTGATTGCAGGGAGCGTCCGCTGCACCCCTGCTTCCTCTCTGCTGGGCTACTGACTGCGCAAGAAGCATTTCTAAAAGGGGGTCCTTGAGTGGCATACCACGGTCCGTGAGTCTTTTACTTTATTATTCTGAATGCTTGAACTCAGTGCATGTGCTGTGGGATCTCATGGCCCTTTCACTTTGTGTTTTTTAGGCTATCCCCTTGTCAGCTTTGGCTGTGGTTCCTCCCGGTTTCCTATGCCCCCCTCCCCCCTCCTCTCTCTCCGTACCCTCTCCCGTAAGAGGGATCTCATAAGAGGGACTTTTTGGGGATCTGCTCTTCTCCGGGGTAGAGAAGGTTTCGGGCCTTGGGCCTGGGAACCTATACTTTTTACTATAATCACCATAATGGAGGCTTCTGGGGATAGTGAGCTGGGGGCCCCATCTGGGCGGGTGAATCTGGGACGGCTACTGCTCTTTGCTCACAGGTGGAGACAGCACGTCTTGGATCGGTGGATTCAGGAGGTGGTGTCCTCCGGGTACAAGATAGAGCTGGCAGTTTGGCCGCCCTCAAGATTTCTTCGGACGCGGATTTCCCGGACGGCGCAGGGCCTAAGGATGGCCGTTCAGAGCCTTCTGCTATCAGGTGTGATTTGTCCCGTGCCTCGCCAGGAGCGGGGGTGAGGTTTCTATTCTATTCTGTTCACGGTGCCCAAGAAGGACGGAACGCTGAGACCTATCCTGGACCTGAAGGGTCTGATAGGTCCGAGCAGACCTGGACATAGGCTGATCAGGACTTTTTTCCAAGGAGTGACCCATGTTCGCCCACCACGTAAGCCTGTGCTACTGGTGTGGGATTTGCGTTGCGCCGGGTGTCAGAACTGGACGCACTTTGTATGAAGCCTCCTTACTTTGAGCGGCATAAGGATAAGGTGGTTTTTCGTTTTAAACCTGATTTTTTTGCCTAATGTCGTGTCTCCCTTTCATCTTAATGAGGAGGTCATTTTACCTTCTCTGTGTCCGTATCCGTCTAACTCTAAGGAAAGGGCCCTTCATTCCTTGGATGTGGTCAGAGCCATTAAGTACTACCTGGTTGCGACTGAATCCTTCAGGAAGTCGGATTCTCTTTTTGTCCTTTCTGAAGGTGTTCGTAAGGGTTTTTCTCCAGCTAAGTCCACTCTTAGGTGGCTAGTAGGTGGATCCCCCCTTTCGTGTTACCACTCACTCTACAAGAGCTATTGGTGCTTCCTGGGCTTTTCAGCACCAGGCCTCTGTTTAACAAGTTTGTAAGGCTGCTACCTGGTCTTTGGTTCATACCTTTACTAAGTTTTACAAGGTTGATGTTTTGACATCAGCTGATGCTGCTTTTGGCCGAAAGGTGCTTCAGGCGGTAGTGAAATGAACTACATGCTGTTCTGCTCTGGGGATCCCACCCTATTTTGGACACTGCTTATGTCCCACATGTATAGGATTGGGACAGCCCGGACCGAACACAGGGAAAAATACAATTCTGTGAGTACTCAACCTGTAGAATTGATTTTGCCGGTGTTCGGTCCGGGCTGTCCCACCCTGCCCTTGGTTCCTTTCCTTTTTTGCCTTTTATGGTGATTATTGTCTTTTGTATTGGACCTTTGTCTTTATCTTTTTTGGAGAGAGTACATGCTGTAGCATGTTAGTTAACATGTTTTTTCTTGGCCTCCCGGCCTGTCTCATTTACTGCTTTTTAACTTTCTGGGGTTTCTATGGAGACTGATCCCTTTTATAGGAGGCCGGGAGGAGTTACAGCTTTGGATCTTGCAGTAACTGGCGCCACCATGTGGCAGAATACCCACACGTATAGGATTGGGACAGCCCGGACCGAACACCGGCAAAATCAGTTCTACAGGTGAGTACTCACAGAATTGTATTTTTGTTGTGTTTAACTTGATTATTTTCTTGATTGTGTTTGTGTATTAAATACCTGTATTTCTGCTCTTACAGGAACCGGAAGATGGGCCACTCCATAAACGTGCAAGCTGTGGTTGGCCCGGACCTTCGGTTCCTAAGTGTGATGGCTGGCTTTCCCGGATCCACCCACGACACCTATATCCTGAGAAATTCGAGCTTGTATGGTCGATTTGAATCAGGAAATTTGTCTGGTGGGTGGCTACTGGGTACGTTTTGAGAAATAATTTCATTAGCCTTTCACTTTATGACTATTAATCTTTTTGGATAACCCTGTCTCAACATATGGATGTTCATTCCCTCTGATGACATGATATACAATGTAGCTAAGAAGTAGACACTAACTTTGTGTTTCATTATTTTTAGGGGATTCGGGTTACCCACTACTGCCATGGTTGATGACATCAGTCCTGCGCCCTCAGACTCAGGCCCAGGAGGGCTATAACCGGGCCCATCGAAAGACCCGGGCTGTTGTGGAGAGGGCCTTCAGCCTGCTTAAAAGCAGATTTAGATGCTTGGACCATACCGGGGGGGCCCTGCAGTATGACCCCAACAAGGTTATAAAGATCATAATAGCCTGCTGTGTCCTACATAATATTCTAAGTGTGCCATACACTCCACTTCGATCTTCATGACATATGGGTAATCTCCAGTAGAGGGCGAACTTCTGCAGAGATGAATATGCAAAAAAAGAAAGCCCCTCCCGGTCCATATATACCTGAGACCTCCCACCAATTCCCAGTTCATTCTCTGCAGGGAAGGCGACAAGACAGAAGATGAAGACTTCTTTACTTACAGGTAAGCCAGGCTCACGCTCGGCCGTCTATTGTCCCTATTACTGCCAGGAACCTTTCTAAATTGCCCCTATATTGAGCCTCCCAGCTTAGGCTGCAGGTCCTGGTGAAGGTAGGAGCACTGCTCCACCGTGAGACCTCACTATGGGGTAGGCGGTATCCAGGTTTTTTGGTGATCCTGGTGTGGGATGCCCCGTCCCTCTATGCTTATGGCTGGATTCTGGTAGGGTTCCCCCCTTTCCGGGTCCCTTATTCCCCTCCGGGGGGGGGGGGGGGGGGGGGGGTTGCCTGGCCTGGCCGTTTATTTCGTTTTTCCCACATATGCCCCTGTGTGTGTTGGTGTGTGATTCACTGTGTGTGTGTGCGTGTGGCAGACAGGGAGTGTTTTACTTGGGCATGTCAGGGCTGTGGCAGTCTGGGGGAGCTTCTCCACCTCAGGCTGTGTTCGGGAAGGGGGCGGGGCCGGGCTCTCGCCGTGCCCGCGGTAGCCCCGCCCCCTTCTTTGGTGCGATTTCTGTTGCTTGTTTCTAGGGGATCCGCGTTGCTGGGAGGGGGGCGTGGCCTCGGCGAGCGCGCGTTCTGCTCTGGCCCACCCTCCCCCTGCTCTCCCTCTTCATGCATGAGGTACTTCATGGGGGCCATTTTCTAACAGGATCTGAGCTGCGTTCCTTGTGGTAAGGGCTGGATGGCCACTTCCTTAGCTTGTATGGGGGCTCCTCTCTAGCGGGGGCCCCCACTGGTCGCGGGCATGTGTGTGTGGTTTTCGCATGTCTGGGTGGGATAAAGTTAATATATATATATATATATATATATATATATAATTTTTTTATATGCATATACTTTTAGGTTATTGCCATATTTATCTAGCATTGCACTTATGTTGCCTGTTTTGTGTGTTACAGATTGCCCTGTATATGTGCATATTAAGGGGTTCCTCCTGGTCCTGGGGGTCCCTGAGGCGCCCCCTCTCAAGAAGGGGGAATTTTTTGGGGCCTGCAAGCCCCGTCTGGAATTCCCTACCCAGGGTCATTTTGATGCGCTGATCCTTAGAGAATGGGAGAGGCCCAGTCGGGCTTCCTGGTGTTCCTCAGGGATGGGATAAGAAGTATCCTTTTCTGGTGGATGCGGTTAAGCGCTGGTCTTCTCCTCCCGAGGTCGACGCGCCAGTTTTAGGTTTGACCAACTCTTCTGTGCTGAATACCCCTGACGCCACTTCCCTTAAGGATGGCGAGAATAAGCGCCTTGATCAGATGGCATGCCACGCATTTGCCAACGTGGACTCGGCCCTGCGGCCTGTTAGTGCATCTGCCCTGGTGTCGCTTGCTACCAGGTCTCTTATCAGGGACTGGCTGAATAACGCTCAGTTTGATCCAGCTGGCGCTGAGTTCGCTATCCTTAAGAAATGCAAATTGTTTGTGGATTTTGTCATGGCTGCGATGGAAGATTCTATTGTCGTGTGTAGTAGGGCTTCAGCCTTACTGGTGGCTATGCGCAGATTGGTCTGGCTCCGCCAGTGGACAGCGGACGTTGGGGCCAAGAAGTCGCTCACAGCTCTTCCCTTCTTGGGTTCGCGGCTGTTTGGAGATAAAGTGGATGCTGTTGCTAAAGGAGGTAAGTTACCTCAGCGGAGGAAACAGCGCCGCCCCTTTAGGGGGGTGGGCTCGTTCACTCCTTCCTTTCGAGGGGCCAGAGCGGCTAGGGGTTTGGCCTTCTCGGGCCTTCTCGGGTGTCAGGGGCTCGTCCCGCTCGTCCCGCGCCTGCCTGGGGTTCCAAGCCCAAGCCTGCCGTTAAACCGGCTCAGCAATGAAGGGGCGCCCTCACCCGCAAGGGTGGGGGGGCGGCTCTTCTTCCAGGTCTGGACCCGGGAGGTCACAGACAATTGGATCTTGGAAGTGGTCTCCTCCGGGTACAAACTGGTGTTCGAGTACTGGCCGCCCCCAAGATTCTTAAGGTCTCTGGTGCCCTCGGACCCTCAGGCTGCACAGGGGCTCCTGTTAGAGTTAAAAACCTTCTGGACATGGGGGTTATATGCCCGGTGCCTCTGTCGGAGAGAGGCAGGGGTTACTACTCCAACCTGTTCACGGTTCCAAAAAAAGGAGGGTTCGGTGAGACCCATTCTAGATCTCAAGGTTCTCAACAGGTTTATCAGAGCCAAAAAGTTCCGCATGGAGACTCTGCGCTCGGCTATCAATTCCTTTCGCCAAGGGGATTTTATGACATCCATAGACATCAAGGATGCGTATCTGCATGTTCCGATTTTTAGGCACATCAAAGATTCCTCCGGTTTGCGGTGGAGGATCAACATTATCAGTTTGTAGCTCTTCCCTTCGGTCTGACCTCGGCGCCGAGGGTCTTCACCAAGGTGTTGGCGGGAATAATGGCTCTGCTCAGAGCTCAGGGCATTTGTATTGTGCCTTATCTGGACGACCTGTTGATCTCAGCTTCTTCCCTCCATCAGGCGGAGCTGGACACCCACCAGGTGGTGTCGACCCTGGAGAGGTTCGGGTGGGTGATCAAGCGCACCATGTCATCTCTCTCCCCGTCTCGTGTGATTTCATTTCTGGGCATGAATCTGGATACCATTCGGGCCAGAGTGTTTCTGCCCCAGACCAAGGTGCAGGGGATTCAGGGCCTGATCCGCCTTCTTCTGGCCAGTCCTTGTCCCTCTATTCAACAGGGGATGAAACTGGTGGGTTTGATGGTATCCTCCTTTGAGGCGGTACCGTTTGCACAGTTTCACATGAGATCCCTTCAACTTCACCTATTGGCGCATTATGACAGGTGCCCGCAGTCATTGGATCAACCTTTCAGGATGTCTCCCAGGGTTCAGCAGTCCTTTCGGTGGTGGCTGGACTCGAGCAATCTGGTGCCTTGTTGGGAGACGGTTACCACGGATGCCAGCCTGTCGGGGAGGCTTTTGGAAGAGTCATCAGTTCAGCGGGGTGTGGGGTCCCCAGGAGGCTCACAGCCCCATCAATGTCTTGAAGCTCAGAGCCATCTGACTGGTTCTGGCTCGGCTGACCTCACATTTACGGGGTCTACCGGTTCAGGTTCGCTCGGACAACCGAACGACGGTAGCTTACATCAATCACCAAGGAGGGACTTGCAGCAGGAGTGCCCTCAGGGAAGTGGGAAGTCTCTCTGATCCTGCACTGGGCGGAGAGCAATGTTCCTTGCCTTTCGGCAGTCTACATTCCGGGAGTGGAGAACACGGAGGCGGATTCCCTGAGCAGGGGATCCTCTCGCCATGGAGAGTGGTCTCTCAACCCCAAGGTTTTTCTGGATCTTTGCCGCAAGTGGGGGACTCCGGAGGTGGATCTCTTTGCCTCGAGGCACAATCACAAACTTCCGGCCTTTGTGTCTCTTTCTCAGGATCCTCTGTCTCTGGCAGTGGATGCCTTGTCACTGGCTTGGAAGAAGTTGGGTTTTCTGTACCTGTTTCCAATATATTTACAATCAGGGACGCACACCATAGTTTAAGCAAAAAAATATTTATCAATTAGAAAAAGTTTACAAAAATCTGATTTATACAGCTGTAATCACAAATTACCAAGCTCAAACAGTATGGCATCTCTCACAGTCAGCATAAATTGCCACAATACTAAGACTCTGCCCAGCAAAACATATATTTATCACTGAGATAGAATCATACATAGATAAGTGCTGCCGCCTACTGGTTGCACATGGACATATGCTTACACTCATACACAGAGTCTGAAGGCTGAACACATAATCATCAAATATAATGAAATAAATTGAATAGAATATGCCTAACTTAGTGCAATCACGCAGGGGTACACATTAAAATTGCATCATATGAGCCAGTCCGGCTGCTAGACCCAGTCTCAGCACAGTGTTATGGCACAAGTACAAAGCAATCAATGCATCATGAACAGCATATAAACACACAGAAAAAACACAGAAAAAGTGCCAGGCAGTACTATTTACCAGAGAGCTTAAGGGTGGAGAGAGGATCGCTCGTGTAAGGGGACGTTTCGGGGCAGCAGAGCCCCTTCCTCAGCTGAGCGATCGCTCAGCTGAGGAAGGGGCTCTGCTGCCCCGAAACGTCCCCTTACACGAGCGTGATTAATGTGTACCCCTGCGTGATTGCACTAAGTTAGGCATATTCTATTCAATTTATTTCATTATATTTGATGATTATGTGTTCAGCCTTCAGACTCTGTGTATGAGTGTAAGCCTATGTCCATGTGCAACCAGTAGGTGGCAGCACTTATCTATGTATGATTCTATCTCAGTGATGAATATATGTTTTGCTGGGCAGAGTCTTAGTATTGTGGCAATTTATGCTGACTGTGAGAGATGCCATACTGTTTGAGCTTGGTAATTTGTGATTACAGCTGTATAAATCAGATTTTTGTAATTTTTTTTCTAATTGATAAACATTTTTTGCTTAAACTATGGTGTGCGTCCCTGATTGTAAATATATTGGACATTGTTATCCCTAGGGTAAAGGGATTCAGGTACTACACCCAGGTACATAGAACGTAATAGTTGGTGTGCTCCTCTACTAACCACTTTTCTAACTGTACCTGTTTCCACCCATCTCCATGCTGGGCAAGGTAGTTCGCAAACTGGTTCTAGAAGGGGCACCAGCTCCAAGGTGGCCGAGAAGGGTTTGGTATGCAGATGTCGTAAGGATGGCCGTAGACCAGTACCGGCTTCCCTTGTTGCCGGACCTGCTATCTCAGGGTCATCTACTTTACCCCAATTTACAAACGCTGGCTTTGACGGCTTGGCTGCTGAAACCTTCATCTTGAAAGAGGAAGGTTTGTCTGAGGCTGTTGTACAGACCCTGATTAGCGCTAGGAAGCGGTCCTCTTCTGGCATTTACTATAGGACTTGGAGGTCCTATATTGATTGGTGTGAGGCTAGGGCCTTGCTTTGCAGGGTTTTTTCGATACCCAGGATTTTGGAGTTTCTTCAGCATAATCTGGGTTAGTACTTTGAAAGGACAGGTTTCTGCTCAGTCGGTTTTCTTCCAGAGGTCTTTTGCTGTACACCCCCTTTTTCCAAGAGGTCGCACATGTGCGGCCCCCTCGGAAGGCTGTAGTTCCTGTTTGGGATTTGAATTTGGTTCTTTCGGCTCTGCAGGGTCCTCCTTTTGAGCCGTTACAGGATATTGCTCTTTCGGATCTCACTCAGAAGGTTGCTTTCTTGGTGGCTATTACCTTGGTTCGGCGTGTCTCTGAGTTGGCGGCCTTGTCGATTCAGGCCCCTTACTTTGAGAGACACCAGGATAAGGTGGTTTTTCATTTTAAGCCGGATTTCCTTCCTAAGGTGGTGTCTGCTTTCCACCTCAATCAGGATATTGTTCTCCCTTCCTTGTGTCCTAAGCCTAACAATGACAAGGAGAGGTTTCTGCACAATTTGGATGTTGTTCGCTGTGTGAAGTACTATTTGGTGACTACTTCTTCCTTCCGCAAGATGGACTTTTTTTCGTTGTGCCCTGCGGGCCCAGGAAAGGGTTGGCGCCTGCTATGTCTAGGATTAGCAAATGGATTCGTCAGGCCATTGTTGGGGCCTATTCTGCTAAGGGGAGGACTCCCCCTTTTAGGGTCACTGCGCACTCTACTCGTGCTGTTGGTGCATCCTGGGCTCTTCTGTTGAACAAGTTTGTAAGGCTGCTACTTGGTCTTCCGTTCATACTTTTTCCAAGTTTTACAAGGTTGATGTGCGGGCTTCAGCGGATGCTGTTTTTGGCCGCAAGGTTCTGCAAGCTGCAGTGGTTTGAGTTGGTACATTCTTTACTGTTTCTGGTTCCCACGCATGACGGACACTGCTATTGGATGTCCCATATGTCATGAAGATCGAAGTGGAGTGTATGGCACACTTAGAATAATAAGTACCAAAATTGTAGGACCAGGTCTAGTCCTACATTACAACAATCAGACCCAGCATCTCTACTTAGAATAATACTTAGAATACACTTAGAATAATACAGTTTTGTGAGTACTCACCTTTAAAACGGGTATTATGAGTGTGCCGTACACTCCACTTCGCCCCACCCCTTTTTTCAGGTATTCTGGGCCTTTTATATGGTGAACCATTGGTTTTGATTGTTAAGGTTATAATTGGTTCTTCCTGCTCCCCTTACTGTTTTTATACACTGGGGAATTGGTGGGAGGTCCCAGGTATATATGGACCGGGAGGGGCTTTCTTTTTTTGCATATTCATCTCTGCAGAAGATCGCCCTCTACTGAAGATTACCCATATGTCATGAAGATCGAAGTGGAGTGTATGGCACACTCATAATACCCGTTTTAAAGGTGAGTACTCACAAAACGGTATTTTTGCGATAATGTAGCAGGTCCCGCAGTATCTTGACGAGTCCCCCTCTCCAGCCACCACGGACAATCCGTTATATGAGGGCACCCAGAGTGCTTCCGGGCAATCCGTCCAGGACCATCTGATCTCAAATATTTTTTCATAATTTTTGGACTTTTTATTTATTTTTATTTTGGACATTTTGTTTTTAATGTCTTTTTATTTTTTATTTTTTTTTCATTTTTTTTTTGTTCGTTTACATTAATTTTTGGTGATGTAACAAATTTATATGATTTATACTTTCATAAGCTTATCTATACATACTAATTAATACAAAAGAACATTGGAACAGATTTGAGCGTAATGCATTTTTATTGTCAAATATTTCCTTTAACGGCAATCATCTTTTCAAAAACAATTCCACCCACCCAGGTTGAGGCAGCCAGGATTTCCTTAGGCCTAAACCTGCTGCGTGGGAGCTGGAGCAGGCAGTTTACTGAGCCCCAAACTATGGCCTTGCCAAGTGGGTTTTCTGACCACTATCATGAGCTGTATGTGAGAAATTGTAAAGCCGCCATCAAAGGCACAAATTAACAAATATGGGTACAGATCACCAGGCTGGTGAATAGTGTTGGAATGTAGAGGAAACATGTGGAGCAAATAGAAAATTCTTAATCTGGTAGATTCCTATAATGAGGCTGGTGGTGGCCTTGTAGGATGTCCAGCACCTGTGCATGTGTGGCATTCAGCATCTGCCACTGCTCCAGCATCTGCCTGTTGTTTGTCCCAATTTCTTCCACCAGGGTGTTGAAGTTGTTAATGAAGTTTTGGAAGTATGCTGACAGCTGCTCGATAAATCTTTGGTTTACTTCCCTAAAGTGGCGGCTGTCATTTCTCCATGCTGTCGCCAGGATCTGCACATGCCTTACACGGGTTACATGGCGACGTTGCTGAGGGCGTCCTCCATTTCCACAGGTTTGGGCACGTGCAGATGATGGAGGTCTAGGCCTAGCAACAGGAGCAGATGTAGTAGGCAAATCCTCTGCAGCAGAGCTAGCACATGGGACAGTTGGTTGTGTCTCTTGCTGCTGTCCGTGCTGGTCTGGCATCAGAGGGCGTGATTGTCTCTGCTGCAGAGGATTTGTTAGCGGCTGCTGCTGGGGCGGTGGCAGATGATGATGCTGGGTTTGCATTTGTGGGGGCATGGTAATGTTCCTCCTCCTCCATATGGTGTATTGCTTCCATTATGGGTGGTGTCTGTAGGGACATGAATAAAAAATGTGTAAGATAGTTGCTCAAATAAATGTGACAAGTAGTCCTTTTCCTTCACATGCATCACCAGTTAGTGCACAGTACACTTACCAGATCAAGATGTTCCTGTGTAGGATATGTTGTTAATGGTTGGCGGGACGTGGTGGCAGTGGCCAAAGAGGTGGAGGGTTGCACAGAAGCTTGAATATTTTGAGGTGCTGGAATGTAAAAGGCAAGGCTGTTTAACACATAAACATACCTTGTGTACCATAGGAGTCGCTAGCCTTTACGGCACCCGGGGCAAAGATTTAAAATGGACTCCCCCCAATGGTTTTCTGGACCACCTTTGGTGCCCCCTGAACTGCTGCACCCAGGGAGTGTTGCCCCCCCCCCCCTCTTCCCCCCTAGCTAGGGCCCTGTGTGTACCTAGGATTGTAAACTACATTTTGTAAAGGCAAAATAAAAAAAACATTCCTTAAAATACTAACCTTCTGGCATGACATTGCTGTCAGTGTCTATGGCCCCGGACAAGCCCCTAGTGCAGACGGGTGTATTAGGCCCAGAACAAGCTCCTCTGCTGTGGTGTACTGGAGTTTGGTTGGAAATCCACCTCCTGTTTGCAACCTTTAAAACATTACTTAGAAGGTCATGCTCACCCACAACCTGCCCAACTTAAACATCCATCTGTACCCGTGATGCTTGCATTTATTTCTCTTCTGCCGAACGGAATATTTGAGGTCCGAGAATTTTCTCTGGATCTGCTCCACATCTTTCTTCTCAGTCCCAGCACAATTCACCTGTCTGGTGATGTCTTCAAAGATTTGTGTCTTGCGCACTTTGCTGGTTGCTTTAGAATATCTCCCATACAGCTCATGATAATGGTCAGATACCCCACTTGCCAATGCCATAGTTTAGGGCTCAGTAAGGCGCCCGCTCAAGCTCCCACACCGCAGGTTTCTGCCTAATATTGTCCTGGCTGCCTCTTCCTGGGTGGGTGGGTGGGTGGAAGAATTGGTGACCTTGGCTCACTTGCAGCCGTGGAAGAGCCAGACCTTTCACTTACATAGGATTGGGCAGGACCTGCATGGGGGCTGGGTGTCATAGGCTGGCTGCCCAAAGAAGTTGCATCCATTGAGCTGCCCGGTGACTCAGGGCTTTCCACGTTGGAATCGTGAAATTGGGAATGAGTAGGAGAGGGTGTGGTTGGGGGGCTAGGGCTTCTAGGCCTAGTCTTACCCTTGCCCTTACTAGTAGTGCTCCCTTGGATTTTGGATGTTGTGGCCCGGGGAGCATTCTTGCTGGAGGAAGTCTCCTTCGCCTTCCGTGATGTCCCAGATTTAGGGGGGGCTGGAGTATGGCCCAATGGACCCTTCATGTGGCGAGTGGATGTCCTTGTCGAATGAGAGTGGCCACTGGTTTTGTGGGACCTAGTTGCAGGCCTGGATGAAGATTTTTCATGCCGTTCGGCACGACACTCATGGCGTTCATGGGACTTGGGGGACTTGCGGCTACCTTTCTTAGCAGGTATATCGATATCTGTAAAGACACTCGGCTGTTTCTCCAAGTACCCTTTAAATAGTTATGACTATGTATGACGCTTACGCGTAAGCGTGCGCATCCCGGAAACCGCTGGGGTGCAACATATCTACTCATACTGGCAAAACAAGATGGCACCCACGCTCTTCACCCGCGAGCAACAGGACACTATTATGCTAGTAAGTGTTTGTGCAGGCCGTTGATTTACAGGCGAAATGCATGCATATGCGATTAGGCGGCGCAGGCCAAAACAGTGGGGGCGAAATTTGAATTTAAACGCCGTGCCAAGCAAAAGTTAGTGTGCACATGTGTGCAACACCAAAATGGCATCTAGAAGGATAGCTGAAGGCTAGAAATGTTATGGGAAATTTAAGTTAGGAACCTGCTATAATTGAGATTGTGATTTGTATGATGTTTGCATTAAGCAAATCTGTTTTTCTTTGAGATGATGATGGAGAACAGGTATGACTACCTGGCGAGCGACTATCAAAAGAGGACGTTGGCACTGGAGATAGAGGCCAAAATTGCCGCCAACAGTGACACCACCTTCACCCAGATCATCCAACACTGGTCGGACCTAAAGCGAAGGAAGAGGCCCCGGGTGAGGCGATTCTTCGCTCAGCATTTCCCAAGTAAGTACATGACTATTACATGTTAGATCTACAAAAGCCCTTAGGCAGGCCTCTGTTTATGAATGCTATTCTCTTCTAGTGAGCGAATGGGATTATAGAATAAGACCCACCCGGAGACGAGCAGTCTGGCCAGTGCGGGATGGATCTGGGCCAAGTGAAGGTGGTGTGTCTCCAGTGCCAGTCCAGTGGCTCCGACCAGCCACTGGACCTGTCTACAGAGGAGGCGGAGCAACAACACTCCAATATGTTTCTCTGACTGAAGCACACACAGGTACATGCACTGTAAACACACACGCATTTCCTGCTTCTATTCTTTTATATGAGGATGTAGCGGGTGGAGAGTGGGGATTGGATAGGCCACAGGACCCAGCCCCTAAGATGCATAGAGAAGGTGGGTGATGTCACACACACATTATGAAAAAAATGTGTTTTTGGCAAAATCTGACATTAGAAGTAAACTTATTTTTCATTTCTCAACAGAATCAGATCCGGAGCAGTGGCAGGCCCCAGAGAGGAGGCTGGTCCCCCAAGCTCAGTTCGCCCACCAGCCTAGTAAGTTTGTAGTCTACTTATTGGATTATCTATAACATAGCTTCATCACCAGGTATAAAAAATCTGTAGCCTATTAACCCTTTCAGTGCCAAGCACGTAGTTTCTACGTGCTCGCTTCCAATCCACTTAAGTGCCAAGCACGTAGAATCTATGTGCTTGACTTTCCCCCCTGCTAGTAAAAAAAATAAAAATCAAAAATACTCACCTGACCCCTCGTTGGATCCGACCGGGTCTCCTCTTTAATTTGGTGCCATCCGATCCCCCGTGGGGGGTCGGATGGCTCCAGGAGAGCCCCCGGAATAGGCCGCCCCCACTCCGCTTCTGCAGCAGCAGCTGCTAACTGTATAAAAAAAAAAATGACATTCACTTACCTGCGTGTGCGCTGGCTCCCGCTGTCCCTCCTCTTCACCTGGGGGGCTCCGATCCCACCCCCCCAGGACTTACCGATCTTCAGGAGAGAGCCCGGAAGGCTCTTGGGGGCTGGGCTAATGACGTCATCCCAGCCCCGATCTCCGGCTTCAGCTCTCTCAGCTGTCAGATGCCGGTGATCGGTGCCGGTGAAGGAGGTGGCAGGAGATCCTCTGATCTCCTGCCTCCCCCTTCTCTGGATGCCGATCACCGGCATCTGTCAGCAGAGCGGTGAGGGACAAAAATACTTTTATTAATTGTGTTGTGTCTTTTTTTTTCACAACCCTTTGTGAGCTGGTAAGGGGTCCATGAGACCCCTTATACCAGCTCACAAGGCTCTGGGTCTGGCAAGTCACCTGCGGCTAGCGGGTGACTTGCCATTAACCCCCAGCCCCCCATTACCTGCCTCCCCAACGGCCAGGGGGGGGCAGAAGGGCCTGGGCCACTTAGTGGCTATGTGGGCTAGTAGCCTGCAGGGCCAGGGGCCACCAACGCTGGCCCCTGCGCCCTGTTCTACAAGCCCCCATAGCTGGCCCGGGTCGGTAATGCTGGGTACCCCCTACCCCTGACCCTATGTCATTTTTTTTTTTTTGGATTTTTAAGGGTTTTTAACCCTTAAAGTTCCAAAAAAAAATGGGGTCCCCCTCCCTGGGAGGGGGGACCCTATGTCATTTTTTTTTTTAATTAACCCTTTTGTGTTCTGTCATCCAGCAGCTATAAAAGGCTTCTAGCAAGTGAGCAGAAACCAGTGATCGCCGAGGGACAAAGTGCTCCAGGATGGATGGGAGGTAAGTATTAAAAAAAAAAAAAAAATAAAATAAAATAATTTTTTCTCTTTGTGTGTCTGTGTTTTTTTTTTTTTTACATTTAACCCCTTGTGAACTGGTAAGGGGTCCATGACCCCTATACCAGTTCACAAGGCTGGGGGGGGGCAAGTCTCCTCCAACTAGCGGGTGATTTGCCATTAACCCCCGGAACCCCCATTACCTGCCTCCCCAAAGCCCAGGGGGGGGCAGAAGAGCCCGGGCCCACGGGCTATGCGGGCATGTAGCCTGCAGGGCCAGGGGCCACAAAAGCTGGCCCCTGCGCCCTGTTCCTACAAGCCCTGCATAGCTGGTCCCGGGCTGGTTACTTTGGGTAAGGGGGGCCCTATGTCATTTTTTTTTCTCGATTTAACCCTTTGTAGTGTGGATGGTAGTTGTAGTTTATTTGTAAATGTTAAAAATTACTTGTTTCATTTAGGGGGGTCTCCTGGGCAGGAACAGGGGGCTACTGATAAATATGTGGTACCGTTCTAATCGGTAGAAAAGGGGCTTTCACGTGCAATATGGTTTTCCCTAATAAAATACATTTTTTATTTAAAATAAAGGAGCCAATTTTCTAAAATTTTTTTTTTCTTTTTACTTAATAATAAATAAAATGAATAATAAATAAAATTTACAAACAAGACATTTCATGTTAAAGCCTAAACTCTGCTGCAAAAAATATATATATAATTTTCCTGAAAATTCCAGCAAAAATGTCGCAAAACATGGCGCAAAATGGGGAAAAATGACCTGTCAACAGAGGCTGACAAAATCTCAAGTAGGCTGGCAATTAAAAGGGTTAATAGTACCTCTGCATGTTGTATTGTTCTGTTCGGGGGACCTTGCGCTTTCAGACTTAGTTTGTTTTTTCTTGTTTGCATATTTATATTTTAGGAAAAGGTGTTTTTTATTCAGCTTTTTTATAAATTTTTTAGGGAAACCCTGCGCAACCAAAGAATTCTTTGAGGGATCAACTCCAGAAAGATGAGCCCACTACAACAAGCTGGGTACGCTTAGAAAGCTTAACATGTGTACTTTCAGGGAATATATAGTTTATGGGGGATATTCCAAATGTAAAGGGTTGTTTTGGTTGAAAAATCGCAAGGTTGCGCACTTTGTCTGCAGAGCTGAAATTTTCAAGTAAAATTACCGTTACGCACATGTTTTACTTTGGGGTGTTTGGCAACTCTTCCCTTGACAGAACCTATGCATGTTGGGTATCGTTCTGTTCGGCTGTTGCTTTTTCAGATTATACTTGTTTTTTCTTGTTTGTATATAGTTTTTTTAGGAAAATGTGGCTTTGATTCTGCTTTTTTATCCTTTTTTTAGGGAAACTCTTTGCAACCAAAGAATACATTGAGGGATTACGTCCAGAAAACTGTGGCCACATCAACAAGCCTGGTACAAATAGAAAGCCTGAGGTGTGTACTTCAGAGAATATATAGTTTGTGGGGGGTATTTCGAATGTAAAGGGTTGTTTTTCTGGAAAAATTGCAAGGTGCGCATAGCGCATATCACAGTTGTATTTTTTCTGAAAATCCCCTAAAGCTCTGTTTCAGTTTGGGGGAGTCTCCTGGGCAGGAAAGGGTGTCTACCTATACATATGTGGTACCGCTGTGATCGGGAGAAATTGGAATTTCACACGCAATAAGATTTTATTGACAAACTTACATTTTTTATTACAAAAAAACGCTACAAATTGAAAAAATAATTTTTTTTCTTATTTTTCTGCACATATTTCGCCAAAAAATATTGAGAATACACCTAATAATGACAAACAAGACATTTCATGTTAAAGCTCAGACTCTGCTGAAAAAAACAATATATAATTTTCCTGGGAAATCCCTTCAAAAATCACATTTGAACATGGGGAGCGCAAAATAGTGCAAAATGGTCTGGCACCAAGGGTGACAAAAACTCCAGGTAGGCTGGCAGCGAAAGGGTTAAATTAGCATAATGACATATGGCCTCATCCCTAGCCTATTAAATTAGTATAATGGCATATGGCCTTATCCCTAGTCTATTAAATTAGCATAATGACATATGGCCCCATCCCTAGCCTATTAAATTAGCATAATGACATATGGCCTCATCCCTGTTTTTGAACATTAATATTTCAGTCCACAGCTATGAAAAATGTATATACCAAATATTAATTATTGCTTCCTTTTCACAACAACCCCACAGGAGAGACTACAGCATTTGACAGCGACTGTCTATAGGCTGGTGGGCGACATCCAGGAGCTGGCTGCTTCATTGGGGACCAGTGAAGAAAAGATTACTGGGGCCTGCCACATGTATTTTCAAAGTTTTATTTCAAATTTCCAAAGTTTTACATTTTTTGATTAAAAAAAAAAAATGTTGGTTGAAAAAAAAACCCGAAAACATATTTTCAATATTTTAAAAGAAAAAAATGTTTAGAATTTTATAAAGAAAAAAAAATTAAAATTAATAATTGTCGTTTTCTTTTACATGACTATTACATGTTAGATCTACAAAAGCCCTTAGGCAGGCCTCTGTTTATGAATGCTATTCTCTTCTAGTGAGCGAATGGGATTATAGAATAAGACCCACCCGGAGGCGAGCAGTCCAGCCAATGGATCTGTGCCCAGTGAAGGTGGTGTGCCTCCAGTGCCAAGGTCCTCCCCCTCCTCTGTAGGTGGCTCCGACCAGCCACTGGACCTGTCTACAGAGGAGGGGCATCAGCGGCTCGCCAGGGAGTCTGCCCAGATGGCGGAGCAACAACACTCTGGTATGTTTCTCTGACTGTAGCACACACAGGTACATGCACTGTAAAAACACGCGCATTTCCTGCTTCTATTCTTTTATATGAGGATGTAGCGGGTGGAGAGGGGGGATTGTATAGGCCACAGGACCCAGCCCCTGAGATGCATGGAGAAGGTGGGTGATGTCGCACACACATTATGAAAAAAAATTAGTTTTTGGCAAAATCTGACATTAGAAGTAAACTTAATTTTCATTTCTCAACAGACTCAGATCCGGAGCAGTGGCAGCCCCAGTTTCCCCTTATGCACTCTTTGTTTTTATTGGTTTTAAATTATTGTTGGGTATTGTGGTTGTACAATAAAAATGTATATTTTGACATGATTTGAAGCTGTGTCTCCCATGTTTGCTTTTTCTTGGATGCAGAGTCTCTTAAACTCACACTTGGATGTCCTAGATATATAGATAAATGTGCAGAGCGAGAGATGGATAGATTTAATAGATAGATGGCTTTGCAGAGGGACAGATATACAGATAGATAGATCAGTAGCTAGAGGGCTAGAAAGATAGCCATCTCCATCCCTCTGCAGCAAGTGTCCTTGATGAGGGAGGGCAGCGGCAGCCCAGCCGACCCCATCCCTCCACAGCATGGGTCCCTGATGAGGGGGGCCCCCCTACCATGTTTAAGCAGCATAAATGTTTTAACTGTGATGAAAATGATTTAATAGGCCAATGGCCCTCTCTACGATGCAAGTTTTTTGAATGTCCCATTAGCAAAAACTACAGATCTGCTTGAAGTTTCATCATGCCAGATATATTCCTGGGTAAGAAAACCTTTTCAGAAATCTTAAAGATATTACTATACAGACCAGTAATAAAGGGTTTACCCTCGATTCTTAGCAGAACCATGCAAATCATCTTATTGTCTCTGTGATATATTATGTGCTCAGAAAGAGCTGGGGGAGGAGGGGTGCAACGCTTCTAATATTTATATAGCCCGGCTGCCTCAGTATTGCGGGAGGTGGGAGGAAGACTTGGGCCAAACGCTTGAGCCTGATGACTGGGAAAAGTCCTTTATACTCACCCATAATCTGTCAGTGGCGTCTAGAGCTCAGGAACGGAACTACAAAATCCTGGCAAGATGGTACAGATGTCCGTCAGATCTGGTGAAATTTGGGGGGGCAGACACTGGTGACTGCTGGAGGTGCGGTGGGCCCCAGGGAAATATGTTACACATCTGATGGGAGTGCCCAAGGATACAGGCTTTCTGGGAGGGAGTATTGGGAATCTACGAGCACTTGATGCTGGAAAAGATCCCCCACACCCTGCAGGTTACGCTCCTCTCGATGATCCCCGGGTCAGTGTCAACAATTAAAAAGGGGCTACTGAGACATTTGCTCACGGCTGCCAGGTCAGTGATACCTAGACGACTGCTCCATCTTTGGTGGAGTGGTATGGGGAGGTGGAGAACATTAAGAGGCTGGAAGGGTTGATGTTGGAGGGGATGGAAGGGGGCACCCAGAGATTTCTCAAGACATGGACGCTATGGGAGGTCTCTCGGTCCACTCCCGACTTTCAGATATTACTGGAGGCCGGATGAGATCTGGGCGATGAGGTGGTGGCGCGGATAGGGCCGTAGGGCCTTTTATTATATATCCTTCTATCCTTTTTATCCTCCTGATCATTGCAGTGGGCCTTGGCTGGGTGGGGAGTCTGGATGGGGTGCAGGCTTGGAACCCCAGGAATTTCTGTTCCTGTTCTCCTTTGTGCTTTTGTCCTTGTTTTCGTCTTGTTTTGTTTGTCTTGTCTGCCCTTCATATCCCCTTCTTTCTCCTCTTTCTCTTTGTTTCTATCTCTTTTTCGACTCACAGGGGGATGACCTAGGTCACTGTATTTTGGACTTGGGAGAGGGAACAAGTCAGGGGTAGAAGAGTACCTGCTCTTGAGAGGTGACCCGGTTGTTGAATTAGATACCATTGGCATCTGCTGGCGGACACCCCGGGCCTGGTCCTTTCGGGTGCCCTGCCAGGATCGAGGCGTTTCAGGGCCCTCTCAGTTTGGTATGGTGTCCCCTTTCATGGAAGTGGACGTGACATACCCACCCTAGGATCCCCTTGCTAATGTAATGTAATGTCTTGTGTTGTTTTTGCTATGCTCCTGTGTGTGTATTTCTTGAAAATCTCTCATTCAATAAAGATATATTGAAACTAATATTTATATAGCCAACACTCCAACTTGCGGACACAAGTTCCTTAGTTTTTTTTATTGAGAAAATATTCTTAGAAATATATACATACATATAAGATAATAAATGTATAAATCCATTCGGACATTAAATTTGTATTGAGCTGCATTGGAACACTACTATGCAAATACATTTCATTTACTTGCATTTATACAGTGGTATCTTTTCTAAAAACAATATTAAGATTGAGGCTGGATTTTAACCTGCTTTTGTAATCTTTACTTGACAAGGCTGTCCACTTACTGGCTGTGCCATATCCTACTTGCGGGCATATGCTTTTGACTAGTGGCCCTTTGTCTGCACAAGGCTGAGAATGATGGCTGTAAGGAGAGAATAGTGCGACTTGAGAGCACTGTAACCACTTATGGATGGTCTTTTACTCAAATCAAATTTATGTATCTGCACCCAGAAAGAGCAAGCTGTGTGCATTGCTTGAGTATATTTTCTAATATTTACACAGCTGTCACTTTCTACCTCTCTTACAGTGGTCTCAAGTCACTCTCGCAATAAAGCCATCACTTGCAGCCTCGTGCGAACGAGGGCCATTAGCTCAAAGCATATGTCCTTAAGCAGGATGTGCTAGAATGTTGCATAATATTTTTAAATCATGTAAAATGCTTTAACCTGAACAGATGTTTATTTGTCTAATCTTACAATCCTCATCCATATCTATCTGAGGAAGGTTTTTTGTAGTAAGAGATATTGTAGGTAATAACTATTTCAATAGTTTCAATATGGGTTGTCCTGGTAGTGAAAAGCTCAAAAAGGTGTTGTTTATGTTTAATCCAGTGGGGCATCCCAAACCAGAATATCAGCTGGTATGCCAAATACATGCTTAAAGTGGAACAAATCCTGGCTTAGTGTCTATATGATGCTAGGTCTTGTTGAATAGCCACCCCATACTGGGATGCCCCACTGTGTAAAACCACACCAGTTGCCTGAAATTCTTACTTCCTGTAACAAGTCCAACTCGCAAGTGAGGCCAATGGCGGCATCACACACATATTTCTTGGGCAGTAGGTAATCGCACACACTCTAACTGAATGGCGGTGGGGGCAGGGGGGCACATGCCAATCGAGAGAGCAATCGGATCACTCTAAGTATACCATGTTAAGAATGCAAGTACAGTGATTAGGTCATATGTATGTCTGATGATTATTATTATGAATTATTAAAGCAATTTAAGTGGTATGCTTTTTTCTATGTGTATGATATGCTACTGTTTGAAAAAATATGTGCTAAAATAATTTGACTGTTAGACTGTTTTTAAAGCATTTAGAGTTGTTATTGGCAAACAGTAAACAACGTGTCAATCTGCTGCCAAATAACTCTGGGTATTTAAATTGGATTTTCCTGCCTTGTATTTGTCTGTTTTCTCTTGCAGTTTGGGCACTTATTTTTTTTTTTTTTCATCATTTTCTGTTATATAACAGTGCTGTGGACTGCTCAAGGTACCTGCCTGACTATGAATTCAGATGATAAGACCATAGGACGCCACAGTGGTATTTTCTGGGCTCTTTTACAATTCAGGTGAGATGTGATTTTGTTACTGGTTTGTAGTTGACTACACCAAATGGTATAGTAAATATGAAAATGTTACATTTATTGTGCAAGCCAGAATTATTTGTTTCACTCTACTATTTAAAGCACATTATGTAGATTAAAGTTTTTCAGCTGTCTTGATGATGATGTCTTATACTACGTATGACTGAAGTGTGTGTCAAATCATTCGAGCCTTGTTTGAGCAACCCCCCCACGCCTGTAAGGTGATAAGCAAATAAAAAAATATTATCCATATTAATGTGTGGTTGCTAAGCAAATATGAGAAATAGACATTTACATCTCATTCAGATGTAAGGAACTGACACCTCCCTTCTACTGCCCCCCCCCCAACTGCACATATTATTCTATTCCTGTCTTTTGTGATAATAAAAAGCTATAGCACATACTTCAGCAACTGGCACCTCCTATTAATTGGATATTTTGCTGCAGTGCTTGAGGGCAATAGGAGGGTCTGGAAAGAAGAGGAAGAGGAAAGAAGGGAGAGAGGGGACATGATTGAGACCTTTAAATATGTGAAAGCATTAAATAAGGTTCACAGGAAACACAGGGTGGAGTAATGGGTAAAGAGAAGCTGATAAGTAGCTGGGTAAATGTAGAGAAAGGGAGTAGAAAGGGTGCACAGAAATGGAAGGCCATAACCGTGTCTGTGCCCCCTAGCGAAATTGCCAAGTTGAGTAATGATGCGAGAGTGTCAGTCTCAGAAATGGTAGCTCTAGAGGATAGTGCTCTCCCTAACAGCCCGGGAGGACAGCCCAGCTAGTGAGTGGTTGGTTGGGACTGCAGGTAAGACTAGATAGTTAGTGGTAGTAAGGGATTCTATTATCAGGCGGACTGATAATTTGTCATTAAGACCGCTTCAAATGAATGGTTTGGTGTCTCCATGGTGCCATATTTTGGCATGTGGTGGAGAATGTGGACAAATTACTGGGAGGGGCTGGGGATGACCCAGCTGGTACACGTGGGGACCAATGACAGACTTGATGGGAGATGGAGAATCATTAAGAATACATTTAAGGAAGAGTTGAAGAGAAGGACCTCCAATGTGTATACTCTGGAATACTGCATGTGCCTTGCACTACACATGAACAACAGCGGGAGCTTAGAGAGTTTTCTCATGTCCTGGTTTCAGGCAAAGGGATTTGGGTTCCTAGAGCACTGGGCTGACTTTTCATTGGGGTACAAACTGTATTCTACAGATAATTTGCACCTGAATGAAAGAGGGGCTGCTGTGCTGGGTAAAAGGATATTAGAAAGGGTGGAGGGATATTTAAACTAGAGATAAAGAGGGAGGGCAAGAGAGAAAACAAAGGGGAAGGTTACTTCAGGTACAACATGATGGTGGGTGGAGAATTAGAAGGGGGAGGACTGGTATGATGGATAAGGAGATCCATGTGTTGCAAACCAGCAGTGAAAAATTTGGTGATGTATTTCTGCAGAAGCTAATACTAAAGCTCAATGTGTGAAATTAGATAGGAACTTAAAGTGTATGTTCATAAATGTCAGAATTCTGGCAAGTAAGGTGGGGGAGCCTGAGGCTCTGATACTGGAAGAAAATATTGATGTTATTGGTGTAGCTGAGACATGGCTGGATTCTTCACTCTTTCAAAAAGACAGGGCAAAAAGGAAAGGAGGTGGACTGGATCTCTATGTAAAGCAAGAATTCAAAGCATATATTAATGAGTGGATACTAGGAGAAGAATGTGAGGATGTAGAACCTTTGTAGGTAGAAGTGTGGGGCGATGTAGACAATGTTAGAATATAAATAGACCCCAAAACATAACTGAGGAAATAGAGGGTCAGCTGCATAAACAGAGCAGGCATCACAGGCTGGTACAGTGGTGGTGATGGGGGACTTCAGTTACCCAGGTATCGACTTGAGATACGGTTCTGCTTCTACTACAACTAGATTCAGTTCATGGAGGAACCTACTAGGGGTGATGCTCTTTTGGATCTGGTAATATCAAAAAATGATGACCTGATTTTGGATCTGGTAATATCAAAAAATGATGACCTGATTAGGATGGTAACAGTCTGTGAAAATCTTGGTAACCGTGACCGCAATATAGTTGCATAAATTGTCTTGGCTGGCAAAAACGCAAAAATTTAGGAAGGCCAACTTCCCCAGGCTCAGAGCTACACTCCAGGACATAGACTGGGAGCAT
This sequence comes from Gastrophryne carolinensis, assembly GCA_027917425.1. NCBI lineage: Eukaryota > Metazoa > Chordata > Amphibia > Anura > Microhylidae > Gastrophryne > Gastrophryne carolinensis. The sequence continues at coordinate 122,566,642 of CM051243.1, read as the reverse complement.
CTGTTCAGGATGACAAATGGGAGAGCTTGAAATGATTTGTGAGTACCAATGTTGCGATATGTATATATTCCTATGCGTAACAAATATAAGCTGCTAAAATTAAACCCCTTTTGGCTGACACCTGCGGTTAAAAGGGCAATAAAGAACCAGAAAACGCACCTGTTAAATGGATTCTTTAGCTCTGTGTACACAAGAGAGGAGGCAAGGAGCCAACACGAGATGCCAATGATAGCAATAGCCCAGGTATAATACTCAACAAGCTAAACATGGATATCATCCAAAAAAAACAAAATAATTTAAATGTGAATAAGTCTACAGGACCCGATGGACCTCACCCAAAAGTTCTTAAAGCTCAGTTATCTCATCAACCGTGTTCTTGATGTTAAAGACTCACTAACAACTGGTATAGGGCCCAAGATATTGGTGCAAGGCAAATGTGGTACCCATTTTTAAAAAGGGTTCTAGGTCTTCTCTGGGTAATTACAGACCTGTAAGTTTAACATCTATTGTGCGACAATTGCTTGAGGGGCTATTTAGTGACTACATACATGACTGTGACTATGCATAATAGTATAATTAACAACCAGTCTTACTAAGGGCAGAAGCTGCCAGACTAACCTGATTTGCTTCTGTGAGGAGGTGAGTAGAAGCCATAGGGGCAGCTGTAGATATAGATTTTCTGGATTTTGCTAAAGCATTTGACACTGTCCCACATAGAAGCTTATTGGGGAAATTGAGGTCTTCAGAATTAGAAAATCCAGTTTGTAACTGGATTGAAAACTGGCTGAAGGATGATATGCAAAGAGTTGTGGTTAATTATATCTACTCTGAATGGTTACCAGTTGTAGGCAGTGTACCCCAGGGTTCAGTGCTGGGCTCACTATTATTCAACTTGTTTGGAGGAAATGTAAAGCCATGCACTTGTCTATTAACCTGAAGGACGCATATGTCCTCGGGGGAGTAAAACTGTGAGAAACACTTGTTGAGAAGGATCTGGGGGTACTGGAAGATCACAGGCTAAATAACAGCATGCAATGTCAAAACATCTGCTTTCAAGGCCACCAAGATTTTATCATGCATTAACCCTTTAACCGCCAGCCTACCTGGAGTTGTTGTTACACTTTTTTGCCAGACCATTTTTCACTATTTTGCACTATGCATGTTCAACTGTGATTTTTGAAGGGATTTCCAGGTATGTCCCAGAAAAATTATATATTATTTTTTTTTTTTCAGCAGAGTCTGGGCTTTAACATGAAATGTCTTGTTTGTCATTTTTTAAGTGTATTCTTCATATTTTGGGGTGAGATATGTGCAAAAAAAAAGTTTGTCAATAAAATCTAATTGCGTGTGAAATCCCAATTTCTCCCAGTTACAACTGCACCACATATGTATTGGTAGATGCCCTTTCCTGCCCAGGAGACCCCCCCCAAACTGAAACAGCGCTTTAAGAGATTTTCAGATCAAATACAGCTATGGTAAGCGCTATGTGCACCTTGCAGTTTTTCAATAAAAACAACCCTTTACATTTGAAATACCCCCCGTAAACTATATATTCTCTGGAAGTACACACCTCAAGCTTTTTAGGCATACCAGGCTTGTTGATGTTGCCACAGTTTTCTGGAAGTTCTCCCTCAATGTATTCTTTGGTTACACAGAGCTTCCCTAAAAAAGGATAAAAAAGCAGAATCAAAGACACATTTTTCTAAAGAAAACTAGATACAAACAAGAAAAAACAAGTTAATCTAAAAAAGCAACATCCCCCGAACAGAACGATACCCAACATGCATTGCTACTGTCAAGGGAAGAGTTGCCAAACACCACAAAGTAAAGCTTGTGCACAACGGTAAATTTACTGAAAGTACACATGATAAGCTTTCTAAGCATACCCAGCATGTTGTAATGGGCCCATCTTTCTGGAAGTAATCCCTCAAAGAATTCCTTGGTCGCACAGGGTTTCCTTAAAAAATGTATAATAAAGCAGAATAAAAAGAGTTTTCCTAAAATATCAATATGCAAACAAGAAAAAACAAGCTAAATCTGAAAGCGCAAAATCCCCCGAGCAGAACGATACCCAACCTGCATAGGTACTACTAACCCTTTTAACTGCCAGCCTACTTGAGGCACCCTCTCTTGACAGGTCATTTTTCACCATTTTGCGCTATGCTTAACTGTGATTTTTGCAGCAATTTCCAGGAAAATCATATATTTTATTTTTGCGGCAGAGTTTAGGCTTTAACATGAAATGTCTTGTTTGTAATTTTTTTACTGTTTTTTTAAATATTTTTGAGTAAATTAAACAAAACAAAATAAAAAAAAAAATAAAAAAAATTGTCTCCTTTATTTCAAATAAAACATTTGTTTTATTAAAGAAAACCATATTGCATGTGAAAGCCCCATTTCTCCCGATTACAATGGTACCACATATGTATCGGTAGCCCCCTGTTACTGTCCAGAAGACCCCCCCAAACTGAAAAAACACTTTATAACATGTAAAAATAAAATACAACTACAATCCACACTATAAAGGGTTAAATCAAGAACAAAAATTGGTGTGGGGTTCCCCTTCCAAGGGGGGGGGGGGGGGGGGGTAATCCCCATTTTTTTTTAAATTTAAGGGTTAAAAACCCTTAAAAATTCCATAAAAGATGACATGGGGTCCCCCCTACCCAGCATAACCAGCCCGGGGATCAGCTATGCAGGGCTTGTAGAACAGGTCGCAGGGGCCAGCTTTGGTGGCCCCCCACCCTGCCAAGTACAAGCCCGCACCGCCTAAATCAGCCCGGGCCCTTCTGCCCCCCCTGGGCTTTGGGGAGGCAGGTAATAGGGGGGCGGGGTTAACGGCAAGTCACCCGCTAGCCGCAGGTGACTTGACAGCCCCCGAGCCTTGTGAACTGGTACAGGGGTCTCATGGGCTTACAAGTTCACAATGGGTTAAAGTGGACCAACACCCAGAGCTGATCGGCCCGGGAATCTATAAGATTCCTGGACCGTTCTATTTCCTCCCCCCGGGGCATCCAAAATCGGGATGCCCCTCTGTGTGAAACCCCCCCGGAACACCCGCTACCACTTACTTGAATCCCGGTCCTACGGCGCATGCGCGTTCCGCATCCCCGCTATCCCTCTAGCAGGACGCGTGCCCAGGCCGGCTATTTATGAATGGCCGGCGTGGGCACGCTCCCTGTTAGAGGGAAGTGGGGGATGCGCTCAGAGCGGCTGAGCTTAGATGTCTCTTAGACGTCCATAACTCAGCCGCTCTGAGCGCGCTGATTGGACGAGCGGCCGCGCATGCGCGGTAGGACCCGGGTGAGGTGAGTTATTGTGGGTGATAGGGGGGGTTTCACACAGAGGGGCATCCCCAATCGGGATGCCCCAGGGGAAAGGACCAATACCCAGGATAGTCAAAATCCTGGGTGTTGGTCCACTTTAAATGTAAAAAAAAAACACACCACACCACAAAATGCTGGAAGCATTTATTACCAGCTGGGTGACAGGACATAAGGGGTTAATTAAAAAAAAAGAAAAAAAAAATTGACATAGGGTCCCCCCTCCCAGGGGGGGAACCCCATATTCTTGGTGTGCCACACACCCCGCTTCACCTTTAATATTCTTCACGATTGGGTTAACTCACCGCCAGGTGACGCTGTGCAGAGAGGAAGTCTTGTAACGAGCCCCCTTCCGGCCTATATGTACCTGGTACCTCCCATTTATCACCAGTGTTTTTCTCTCTGCTTGACGACAAGACAGAAGATTGAAGTCTCCTGCTTACAGGTAGCACCCCCTTTTGGTCTATTTCTGCCCGGTTTTTGATTGTTTGTACCTTTATGGTGGAATGGAAGCCTCCCAGCCTAGGCTGCTCACTGGGCAATTGGTAGACGGCACTATAGGTGCCTAGGAGCTTATCTCCTCCGCTCGACCCCCTGTTTTGGGGGCAATGCGGCTATCCGGTATGGTGATCTGGAAATGGGATGCCCCTGTACCGAGGGTCCCCTTAGCCCCTTACTCTCCCGTTACGGTCCCTTCTCCCTTCACTATGGGGGGGGGGGGGTTAGAGGGTTATGTATTTGAGGCTGATGCTATTGGTATTGCATTTGTGTTTTTTACTTATGTACACTGGTCAGACTGCACCGCAAGAGTGCATTTGGCCTGACTAATCCTCCTCATAGAGCTATCCTCGGCAGGTCTTTTTAAGCAACTGCTGGCTGGCATGGCCAGAATTTGGGTCAGCTTTAATGGGCGGCCGGGGCGGGCTGCGCTGTGGCAGGCTGGCTTATAGCTGCCTGAGCCTGTGTGGGTCACAGCTCCCCTCCCCCCTCCCCCCTGGTCTCCTCTTTGTTCGGCCACCGTTTGGCGGCCCACGTGTCTAGCCTGGGCTGCGCTGCTAGTTTCCCCCCTCCCCCTTCCTTTACTGTGTTTGCCTGTTGTTTTGTGGCCGCCGTCTGGCGGGCCGCACTGTCCGGGCGTGAAGGGGGCAGGCCCCGGTGACGTGGGAACGGGGGCGTGGTAGCGGCGGCCGTCTGGCGGGCCGCACTGTCCGGGCGTGAAGGGGGCGGGCCCCGGTGACGTGGGAAGGGGGGCGTGGTAGCGGCGGCAGCGTCATGCGGCGGGCCTCAGCCGCACTTCCTTCCTTCCTGTCTTAAGGAAGACACGTGGGGGGGGGCTCGCTGCCGCATATGGGTCTGTTTACTTTTCCTCCTATTGCTGCTGCTGCTGCTGCGTTTTCGTTTTTCATGCTGATGCTGCTGCTTTTATGATCATTGCTCAGGTAAGCGGCCTCACCTTGTGTGGGGCCGTCTTGTTTTTTGTTAAAAGGTTATAATAATAATAATATAAGATAAAAGGGGGAAAATATTTTAGAGGATGTTTTTTATTATATGGATTAAATAAAGGAGGAATTTTAGAGGGCAAAGGTTTTCCTTTGCTTATTTAAAAGCACCTTGGTGCTGTGCATAAGTATTGTTGCATGTTGCCACATGTTGTCTGGGGGTCTGACTGTTGGTTTTTTCCCTACAGATCCTGGGAATCCCCGAATAAGGCGGCCTCCCGGTTCTATATTACTTGGCTAGTCCTTCTTTAAAAAAAAAAAAAAAATTGGGATATATATATATATATATATATATATATATATATATATATAATTAAAAAAAAAAAAAAATATATATATATATATATACAAAGATTATTAAGGGGATCTTCATTGTAAATTAAATCCTCCCTTCCGGGACATTTACAATAAGGGGGCATCCCGGGTGGCTTATGCCTTAAACCCAAAAATTTGCGAATACCATAAATCACCATATGGAGGCTTCCGATATTACTGGAAATGGTTCTTCTGGGCCATCTAGGGTGTGCGCAGGATGTGGGACTCCGCTCCCAGCTGATGATGTTTTTGTATGCATTCCTTGTGCAAAGCAGAGTATTGCGCGTCAGTCCGGTGCTCCGGCTGCTGACCCGTCGCAACTTCCATCATCTCCTACCTCTCCCTCCCTGTTCCGGACCCCGCGTGACACTGTCAAGAGTGGGGATTCGCAATCCGAGGTGGCGGCACGGTTGGCCAGCCTCGAGAAAATAGTGTCCGTTAAAGCAGGGTCAAAAGCCACTGCGAAACTAAAGCACCTGACTCCGATACCTCCGGCTTCACAGGATGAGGTATGTGAGCCCGTGGAATGGTCCGATGGCTCCCTGGATGAGGAGGGAGAATTCCTGCTGGAGTCAGATGAGCCTGCAGATCAGCTTGAGGCTGATGCTATTGGCGATTTGTCGGCGGGGGTTTCCCTTGACACCCCCTCCATTCTGGCTCAAATGTTTGAAATTTTGAATTTAGATCCGCCTGAGGCTGTCACCCTGCCAAAGGGTCAGTTGTTTAAAGAGCCTCAGCCGCGTTGGGTTTTTCCCAGACAACATCACTTTGAGAGGGTGGTGCTTAAGGAATAGGAACATCCCACGTGGTTAACTGGAATCCCTTCCAGTTGGGAAAAGCGTTATCCTTTTCCGCCAGAATTGGTGAAGCTTTGGTCCGTCCCTCCTGACGTCGATACCCCTGTGCTAGGGCTCTCCAGCACGGCTATGGTGCAGTCTGCTGAGACCACTGCCCCTAAGGATGGGGAGGATCGTCGGATTGACCAGTACGCTCGCCATGGTTTTATTTATGCTGGGTCAACGATGCGCCTGGTGTGTGCTTCTGCGCTTCTTCTATTGGCGGTTAGGTCTGTAATTCAGGAGCTGTGTGTGGATCTCGATCCCACTTGTAAAGAGTTTACTGCTCTCAGGCAGTGTGAGTCTTTTGTTTCCTATGTTCTATCCGCTCAGGACGATGCGCTGGCTATGAGTAGCAAGACAGCTGCAATGCTGGTGGCTATTCGTCGGTCAGTGTGGCTGCGGACTCAGCTTCTAAAAAGGTGCTCACAGCTCTCCCCTTTTTGGGCTTGCGACTGTTTGGTGAAAAAATTGATTCAGTCGCAAAAGGTGGTAAAATGCCGCAACGCATGAGGCCTCGTCGTCCCTTTAGGGGGGCAAGTTCTGGTAGGCCTTCATTTCGGGGATTCAGAGCGGGTAGGGGGGCTTCCTTTCCCGCTACCAGAGGTGCAGGTTGGACTCGGGGCAGGGGCCGTGGCCGTCCCGCTCAGTCCTGGGGCACCAAGCCCAAGCCTGCCGGTAAGCCCGCTCAGCAATGAGGGGCTGCCCTCACCCGTGCGGGTGGGGGGACGATTACGACACTTCTCCCAGGTTTGGGACCAGGAGATTCCGGACAGATGGATCCAGGAGGTAGTGTCGTCCGGTTACAAGCTGGAATTTGACTCTCGCCCTCCTTCACGGTTCTTTCGGTCTCGGGTGCCCATCGATCCTTTGGCCGCACAGGGGCTCCTGGCGTCGGTAAAGAATCTGTTGATGGCGGTCATCCGGACAGTACCGCGCTTAGAGATGGGCCTCGGTTTTTATTCCAATCTTTTCGCAGTCCCCAAAAAGGACGGGTCGGTTCGTCCCGTCCTGGACCTGAAATTGCTCAACAGGTTCATCCGTTTTCGGAAGTTTCGCATGGAAACCTTGCGTACGGCCGTCGGTTCCCTTCGGCAGGGGGACTTCATGACGTCCATAGACATCAAGGATGCTTATCTTCATGTTCCCATCTGCAGTAGCACAAAAAACAAATTGGGGATTTATAAATGGGCACTCACACTAGTAGTATAGAAAGGATGATATAGAACATTTATTCATAATGCTATGTACACCAATAAAAAACATATATACAACATACACTAACAAGACAAGATTAAAAGGAGAATAAATGGGTCCCCAGGCTCTGCTAAATATTTAATCAATCCAATGTAAACAATATAAATTATAATAATAAGAAGTCCATACACATTTCATACAAGTCTACAAATGTATACATAGATACATGGAATAATGCCGCCCCCTAGTGAGCAATAAGTAAAAGACAGGGAATTGCATAAAAAAGGAATTCTAATTGATAGACTATATATAACAACCTAATTAGGAGCTGCTTATCACTTATATGCATTTTGAATAAATGTTCTATATCATCCTTTCTATACTACTAGTGTGAGTGCCCATTTATAAATCCCCAATTTGTTTTTTGTGCTACTTTGGATTGTGGTTTGGGATTTATGGGAGCACCCACTTTTCTATCAAGTCCTATTATCTTGGTGGTGCCCTTACAGGCTTGCTCATGTTCCCATCTGCCACGTTCATCAACGTTTTCTTCGATTCGTGATGGAAAATCAGCATTATCAATTCGTGGCACTTCCGTTTGGCCTTACCTCAGCTCCAAGAGTGTTCACCAAGGTGCTGGCAGGGGTCATGGCCATTTTCAGATCTCGGGGCATTCGTGTCGTACCTTATTTGGACGACCTTCTCATCATGGCTCCGTCGCTCAATCAATCGGAGACAGACACCAGGATGGTGGTCTCCACGCTGGAAAGCTTTGGTTGGGTGATCAACTTCCCCAAGTCCTCCCTCGCTCCGGCCAGGGTGGTGTCCTTTCTGGGGATGCAGTTGGACTCTCTTCAACACAGAGTGTTTCTCCCCCAGTCCAAAATTCATCTGATTCAGGAGTTGGCTCGGGTCCTACCTTCCAATCCTCGGCCGTCCATCCGTCTGGGGATGAGGCTGATAGGGTTGATGGTCGCCTCTTTCGAGGCAGTTCCTTTTGCTCAATTTCACACGAGGACGCTTCAGCTTTATCTGTTGGCGTCCTGGGACCGGCAGCCTCGGTCCCTCCAGTGGTGGTTGGTCTCGGCCAATCTCGTGAGGGGCAGGTCTTTCCTGACCCCTCTTTGGGAAATTGTCACCACGGACGCCAGTCTTTCGGGATGGGGCGGATTCTGGAAGGAGCTTCAGTTCCAGGGGCAATGGGGACCTCAAGAGGCCCACTTACCCATCAATGTGCTGGAACTGAGAGCCGTCCATCGGGTGCTTGCTCTCCTGACTCATCACGTTCTGGGCCTTCCGGTCCAGGTGCGTTCAGACAATCGAACAGCGGTTGCTTACATCAATCATCAGGGAGGGACTCGCAGTCTGAGTGCTCTCAGAGAGGTGTCCCTGATCCTGACCTGGGCAGAGGCCCATGTTCCTTGTCTCTCGGCGGTATACATTCCAGGAGTGGAGAACCAGGAAGCAGACCGGTTGAGCAGGGGCTCTCCCCGTCTGGGAGAATGGGCTCTCCATCCTCAGGTTTTTCGCTCACTGTGTCTCCGATGGGGGACACCGGAGGTGGACCTGTTTGCCTCTCGTCACAATCACAGGCTCCCGAACTTCGTGTCACTCTCCCGGGATCCTCTGGCTCTGGCAGTGGACGCCATGTCCCTGAGCTGGGGGGATCTGGGATTTCTATACCTGTTTCCTCCGATACCCATGCTGGGCAGGGTGGTTCGGAAGTTGGCTCTGGAAAGGGTGTCCGCCGTTCTCGTGGCCCCAAGGTGGCCAAGGCGAGTGTGGCTCGCAGACATCGTTCGGCTGGCAGTGGACCAGTTCGTTTTGCCTCTTCGGCCCGATCTGCTCACTCCGGGTCGGTTGTGTTACCCCAATTTACCAGCGGTGGGTTTGACGGCCTGGCTGCTGAAACCTCCATCTTGAAGGAGGAGGGGCTTTCTGACTCAGTCGTTAAGACTCTGATCAGTGCCCGGAAGAGGTCTTCTTCTATCATCTACTATAGGACTTGGAAAGCCTATATCGCTTGGTGTGAGATGAGATCTTTTCCTTGTAGGGTCTTTTCGGTCTCCAGGATTCTGGAGTTTTTACAATCAGGGCTGGACTCTGGTCTTCAGCTAAGTACGTTGAAAGGGCAAGTTTCTGCCTTATCTATCTTTTTTCAGAAGCGTTTTGCGCTTCATTCTTTAGTTAAAACTTTTTTCCAGGGGGTTACGCATGTGCGGCCTCCCAGGAAACCATTACTCCCGGTTTCGGATTTGAATTTGGTTCTTTCTGCTCTTCAGGCTCCTCCTTTTGAGCCTTTGCAAGATATTGCTTTGTCTACCCTGACTCAGAAGATTGTCTTCTTGGTAGCGATCACTTCGGCCCGGTGTGTCTCAGAGTTGGCGGCCTTGTCTATCCATGCGCCTTACTTTGAGAGGCATCAGGATAAAGTGGTCTTTCCGTTCAAGCCAGACTTTCTTCCTAAGGTTGTTTCTGCTTTTCATTTGAACCAGGATATTGTTCTTCCCTCCTTGTGTCCTAATCCTAAGAATGACAAAGAGAGGGTTTTGCATTGTTTGGATGTAGTATGCTGTGTTAAGTACTACTTGATTATCACGTCTCCTTTTCGTAAGACGGATGCCTTTTTTGTTGTGCCCTGTGGGCCTAAGAAGGGTTTGGCACCAGCCAAATCTGCCATTAGCAAGTGGATACATCAGGCCGTTACTGCGGTCTATTCTGCTAAGGGGAAAGTTCCCCCTTTTCGTATCACTGCTCATTCTACTCGCGCCATTGGGGCGTCTTGGGCTTTTCAGCACCAAGCTTCTGTTGAACAAGTTTTTAAGACCGCCACTTGGTCTTCTGTTCATACTTTTTCTAAGTTTTACAAAGTTGATGTGCGAGCCTCAGCGGATGCTGTTTTTGGCCCCAAAGTTATGCAGACTGCAGTCATTTAAGTTATGCTTCACCTGGCCTTGTGATGCCCATCCCTTGTGGACACTGCTTTTGGATGTCCCAATCGTGAAGAATATTGAAGGTGAAGCGGGGTGTGTGGCACACCAAGAATAATACCATTTTGTGAGTACTCACCTGAAAAATGGATATTGTTGGTGTGCCACACACCCCGCTTCACTCCCACCCTTTTCGGTATTCCGAATCCTTTATATGGTGAAGCTTTTATTTATATTGATTTATTTTGAGGTTACCGTTAATTTTCTGGTACCTTGTCTTTCTGCTTTTTAATACACTGGTGATAAATGGGAGGTACCAGGTATATATAGGCCGGAAGGGGGCTCGTTACAAGACTTCCTCTCTGCACAGCGTCACTTGGCGGTGAGTTAACCCAATCGTGAAGAATATTAAAGGTGAAGCGGGGTGTGTGGCACACCAACAATATCCATTTTTCAGGTGAGTACTCACAAAATGGTATTTTTTGGGGGGAATTTCAAGGGTTAAAAACCCTTACAAATCCCCCCCAAAAAATGGCCAGTTATGGGGGCTTGTAGAACAGGGCGCAGGGGCCAGCGTTGGTGGCCCCTGGCCCTGCAGGCTACTTGCCCGCATAGCTACTTGGTGGCCCGGGCCCTTCTGCCCCCCCCCCCCTGGCCTTTGGGGAGGCAGGTAATGGGGGGGCTGGGGTTAATGACAAGTCACCCACTAGCCCGCAGGTGACTTGCCAGACCCAGAGCCTTGTGAGCTGGTCTCATAGACCCCTTACCAGCTCACAAAGGGTTAACTGTAAAAAAAAAAAGACCACACACAAAATGATTTTATTAAAAAAAAACAATTTTTTTTTTACTGTACTTCCGATTGTAAGCTCTTGTCCCTCGCCGATGTGCTGACAGATGCCGGTTTTTTTACAGAAAAGCCAGTGGCAGCTGAAACGGGGGGGGCACCCTATTCCGGGCCCTCCCCTGCAGCCAGAGGAGGTTCGACAGTCGATCGGAGCCCACCATCTTAAAGAGGAGACCCGGCCGAATCAAATGAGGGGTCAGGTAAGTGATTTTTTTTTTACTTTTTATGCTATTAGTGGGGAAATTCAGGCACGTAAATTTTACGTGGCTGGCGGTTAACTGCAGGGGAGGCAGCCACGTAAATTTTACGTGACTGGCGTTTAAAGGGTTAAAAGAGCCTGGAATCACGGGATGGGGATGTAATGTTGCTTCTTTACAAGGCACTGGTGCGCCCTCACCTGGAATATACCATCCAGTTCTGGGCACCCATTCATTGAAAGGATGCTTTGACTATGGAAAGGGTGCAGAGAGCCGCCAAACTAATAAGAGGAATGAAGGATCTTAGTTATAAGGAAAGATTATGAGAATTAAATCTGTTTAGTCTTGAGAGGAACAACTGAGCCCCCCTCTCCTCATTATTAACTTGTCTAAATATATAAATGGGCAATACAAAAAAATATGGGGAAACACAAGGGGGCACTCACTTCGACTGGAAAAAAAAAATCCAATCTCCGGAGGCAACAATCATTTTTTACCATAAAGCCTATAAATCTGTGGAATAGCCACAGAAGCTTGCCACAGAATCAACTGCTGACAGTTACGAAAAAGGATTAGATGCTTGTTTAGAAGAAAATAACATTAACAGTTACTATTAGCTGTTATCAGTAAGCAAACAACTTGATGGACATGTCTTTTTTTCAACCGTATTAACTATGTAACTATGCTTATTTAGAAGATAACACTGACATTTACTATTAGCTGTTATCAGTAAAAATAAATAAAATAAAAAAATACTTCCCTTACCCCAACACCCTAGGTTAAACTTGATGGACACATGTCTTTTTTGAAACATATTAACTCTTAACATAAATGCATAGTTATACATTGACATTGCATACTCTTCACATTCTTGATCTTTTGGTGGGTCTTTGGGCAACTCCCATCAGGAGGTAATGAGTAACTGATACTGGCACTCCAAGTCATCATATGCAGAAAAATACATTCAAAAGGACATGTAGAAAACATATGGTGACATAGCGCAGTTCCTTGTATCCAACATTTCGGGGGAACCAACCCCCTTCCTCAACTGCCACTGTTGTAATCAGAAAAGACAATCAAATAAGAACTGTTTAAAATTCCTGCCTGAGATCATAATGACATCAGCAGGGCATGCAAATGGACAGCAAGTCCCCTCACTCATCACAATGCTGGACAGGCAGTGCTCTCCTGTTATATTCAGATATATACAGAATAAGGCATCGCTCCCCGGGTGGCAATTTTTCCTGATTTCTCCTCTCCTTCTCCATATTATTTGTCCCCTATTCTCTCTTATTTACCTCTTTTTTTCCCCCTGTCCCTCTGTTTTTCCCCCTTCTGTTAGCTCATTGCCCTTTGCTGTCCCTCTTTTTCCCATCACTTTCCTCCTTCATCCCTTTTTCCTCTTGGGGTCCCCCATCCCACTTTCCTCTCCTTTCCCACCGTGTTCCTCTATTCCAAGTATGTCACACACCCCACTTCCAATATTCATGACATCTGGGTTATAGCCAGTAGAGGGCGAACTTCTGCAGAGATGACAGGAAAAAAAGAAGCCCCTCCCGGTCCATAAATACCTGGGACCTCCCACTCATTACCCTCTCTGCAGACGGCGAGCAAGTCAGAAGATGGTTGCGTCTCTTCCTTGCAGGTAAGCCGGGTTTACACCCGGCCATTTTGTCTCTATTTCTGTCCAGACCTTGTTTGTTTTAGTCCCCATGCCTCCCAGCCTCGGCTGTAGGTCCGGGCGACGGTAGACTACACCTTTAGAGGTGTATTAGGGAGCCATGCTCCCCCGTGAGACCCCATATTTAGGGGTAGGCGGTATCCAGGTTTGGTGATCATGGTTTGGGATGCCCTGTCCCGGTTTATCCCTTCCACCCTGTAGTGCGGGATTCCCCCCCTTCTGGGTCTCCCTGTTCCCCTCTACTTGGGGGGGGGGTGCTCTTTCCTTCTCTCCAATACTTCTTTTAGCATGTGTGTGTGTGCGGGTATATGCGTGCTTCTTCACTCATCGTGTGGGGTGTGTGGGCTTTTGGCCGCATGTGGAGTCCTTTTTTAGATGGGGAGCTTCTTCCCCTCAGGTTGCTTGGAAAGGGGGCGGGACCGGGCGCTCGGCGCGGCCCACCCCCTTTGCTTATGGTGCCATTGCGGAGCCCAGCTATTGCTGGGGTCCGCTGCTTTCAGATGGGGGCGGGGCCAGGCACGGTCCACACTGGCCCGCCCTTCTTCTCCCTCTCTCTCAGGAGCTCCTGGCTGGCAGGGCACCATTTATCCTCCGTGAGTGCCCTGCTGGGCCCCTCTTTATTCTGTATTTGTGCGCTGCGTGTTCCTTCTAGCGCGTTGGGGCAGCCTGCCAATATGTCCTTCCATATGTTATATATATATATATATATATATATATATATACCCTCGGGTCATTGCGACTACCTTAAAATCACCATATGGAGGCTTCCCAGGATACCGGGCTTGGGCTCCCTTCAGGGCAATCCCGGCAGTGTGGGGGTTGTGGGGTATCCCTTACGAGGGATAATGTACTGATTTGCATACCATTGGCCTGATGCAGAGCCTCCTCTGAACTGCCCTTAAAACCTTCCGATTGTCCGGGGCTCCCGTTTGAATCGTGGCTCAAATGTGATGCAGAGCCTCCGTCGGAATGGCTCCCTAACTGATCCGTCAATTTCACTTTACTCGGAAAGCTTTTTTTGCTCTCTCGGGTGCCTTCAATTTGATCGGGGCTCCCGTTCATGTTCACACGGGCGGCCCGTTTTTCCCTGATTTTTCCTGACTTTTTGAACGTACCTGCTTGGTTTCCGTCGTATTTGACCTTCCATTTTGGTGGTTTTAGCAAGTATACTTACATCTCCATGGCTCTTCAGTTGCCAATCTGGCTACACGCAAGCGCACATCCCTCAAACTCCATTGGAATATGCATATGGCCACAAATGCAAATTTGACACACATCTTTTTTATTTTTTTGTTTTTTTGTGGGGGTTTCCTTGTCCTTAATGCATACCTTAATCATCTTGTAGTTCCTTCTTCCTTGGCTTTAATGCATACCTTAATTATCTGGCAGTTCCTTCTTCCTTGTCCTTAATGCATACCTTAATCATCTTGTAGTTCCTTCTTCCTTGGCTTTAATGCATACCTTAATTATCTGGTAGTTCCTTCTTCCTTGTCCTTAATGCATACCTTAATCATCTTGTAGTTCCTTCTTCCTTGGCTTTAATGCATACCTTAATTGTTTTTGTTTTTTTTTCTGTTTTATTGTCCCATATCTAAACCTTTTGTCATGTAAATGTGTGCTGATGTTGTGTGATGGTACTTTTGCAGGAAAGACAACTCTCGAAATATTAATAATTATTTATTAATAAACTTTTTTGGTTTTGCTTTAGTTGTGTTTTGTTGTTAAAATTTTTGTTTAAACATAAAAATAAAAATATTTACATTTTGAAAGTTAAAAAAAATAAATTAGGCCTCGGGGTCTGTAGCCTGTTGTTTTCTAGGATCTGTGAATGAAAAACAACATTACTTTAGCATTGTTTACTGTGTTTGGTTTTTTTGGGTTTTTTTTTTGGGCTCTTTTTAAACCGGACCTTCTGCGTGATTTAATGAAAAGCCCAAACTCTTAAAAAAAGTTGACACAGCATCTTAAACTAATATATATTAATTTTTTAGTCCATCAATTATGATTCTTTCCCCCACTGGGCTGCAACTCAGTTCAGGAATTTAGGATACGTGCAACGCCATGTTGACTCTGAAGCATCACACTTACTGAGGAGAGGAGAGTGGGATAAGGTACAGGGGGTGGGTTATAGCTGTGCTTTGCTCACACAGAGCAGAGCTGTGCTCTGGAAAAGGTTGGTAAGATGATTTGTAAGGTGGATAATATGTATGTACAGGGTGTGGGAAAAGATAGCCTCTTATTCATAGTTAAGGTCCGGTTTAAGGGCTTTTTGGGATAATTTTTACTGGAAATGTTAAAGATTTTTAGTTTTCTAATGGTATTGTTTGCTCATTTTCTTTAGTTTAAATAAACACCACTTACAAGGTTTAGGCCGCACATTGCGTCGGGGGCGGAGTCTCCCTTCATCCTCCCTCTGTGGCAGTTGGGAATCTGTATGGATGACAAACACACTGATATTAGAGACTGTTGTTCTTTCATTAATATAATATTAAGTTAGGCTTCTAGGTATCAATCTACTCACCTTCCCCAGCAACCTCTTCCTCCTCGCCCCCTTCCTCACTCATCCCTTGGGATGTTCCAGCGTCGTCTGAATCTACAACAATAGTGCACATGAGTATCTGTA
Organism: Gastrophryne carolinensis; assembly: GCA_027917425.1. NCBI lineage: Eukaryota > Metazoa > Chordata > Amphibia > Anura > Microhylidae > Gastrophryne > Gastrophryne carolinensis. Next base: position 122,551,197 of record CM051243.1, on the reverse strand, counting down.
TTTAATGCATGTATTTCCACATATCTAACTATATTTCCCTTACCGGAGTCCGGTTGAGGCTCTGTTCTGCTAGACTCCCTGCCGTCAGATTGCCCCCACCCCTGCATGCTGAGGTCCAGCGGCTCCTCCGAGTCACTTACAGAGGAGGGGGTGGCCGTTGACCCTGGCGGTGGGCCACCTACACCTTCACCTGTTTCGCCCAACACTGGGCTGCGTGTCCTGGTCCAGGTGGGGCGGAACCGTGTATTCCATTCATGGGCTGAAATACAAACACAAACATTAAACCACACCCAGGAGATGCCAGGGTTATAGGTGCATTTACATTTTCAACACTTACATGGGAAATGTTTGTCGAAGTACCGCCTCACCCACACGGGCACACCGCACACGCAGGCACCAAGGAACACGCCCACACGGGCCACATATTTAAAGCGCAAGGCCCTCAGCTCAGTGTTGTATACCATATCAATCTGGCCAGACCTAAAGGGAGCCAAAAAAGCCACCAAAGCCCCGAGCCACATAGCAGGCGCACACATGGCTCATCAAAAAAAAGCCAAAAGAGCAGACACAAGACACATGCCCCAACTAAAACGGTGGGTACTCCACAGCCACAGGAACATTCTAAAAAACGCAGGAGCAAAGATACCACAACACATTCTCCACCACCTGCCAAAAAAACAGACCTCCAAAGGGTGCCAAATCGATTAAAACACTGCTGCATCCTCAACCGCAACACAGCAAGCATACACACAAAAGCAAACACATCAGCAAGGGTAAGCGTAGTGCCAAACCCTCCACCCCACCAAGGTCACCCACCCCTCCACCTCAACCCTCTGGTTCTCCCAATTCAAGTACCTCAGAAACATCATCCAGCTCAACAGGTGAGAGCTCAACAGGAACCCATACATTAACCCACAGCAGCACACACACAACACATCACCATCCCCCATAAGCTCAAGACACACACGCAACTCCCCAGATAGTCAACCATCAATTTCCACAGATGCAGGGGACACAACACACCCATGTGGGCGACAACTACGCCGTGGCTCACTAACTGCACTATTTTGCGATGTTCAAAGCATGGCTGGTGCAAATGCAGTTTGTGAGCATTATGATGCCCTATTTGGCTGGACCTCCAAATCAACCACTAAACAGGCTAAGGTGGAGATCTTGACGAATATTTGGCGGCAAGTAAATAGTGTGGGATCTGTCCGGCGAGATATTCCACAAATCCAAAGGAAATTTGGGGACCTTAAATATTATAGCCAAAAAATAAGGGACATGCGCCGGCAGCAGAGGTAAAGCCCATTTTAAATGCCTTTATAGTTGCATTGAAAACAGGATGTAACACTTATTAGGTGTGATTTAATCTTCCCCTGCCAGCAGACAGGGGGTGCCTTACCCACAAAAATAATCCTAACACCCGCCGAGGAACATGTCTATACATACATACACCCTGCCAGCGTCCAGGGGCCTGCAAGAGGCACACGACACAGACCGGAATGTAAGGTCCCAAGGTGAGTTAGAATTTTCCATGAGCTTTTAAAATGAGGGACAAAAGCCAGTGTTAGGCTAGACAACACACTCTACTTTGGGTTTAATATAATCTTACATTCTCAATTCCAAGGCCAAAGGCAACAGGACACACAAGGCCAAGCAACCCCTGCCTTAACCCCGAAGGCAAGGCCAAACCAGGATTCAACTGCACGAACCCAAAATGCGGATTTGGAGGAGGTAAGTCAATGGTCCTTTGTGTGTACTTTTAACTTTGAACTAGGAACGATTGGTGTGCCATCAAAAAATTACAATGAAACTAGATTTATTTACAGCACAGAGTAAGCACACCCATAATAGAAGATATCCGAGATTTTAAGGAGGACAACCCACATCTGTTACCAACCACTACTGAGCCAGTGGCCGCAACGCAGTCAACACAGCCACAACCACCACATCCACAACCTCTTTCCTAACCCGAAACAACCACCCAGCCCACTGCTAGAACCCATACCAGGCGCCAGATTAGCCAAAGAGTGCAACTGCAAATTATGGTGGAAGCGTGGCGCCAGGAAAATATAGCTTTTGCAGCTAGCACACAGCAATTCAATGCCACTGTGTGCACACAATTAACCAACATAAGTACCCAATTACAGGTATTAAACCGAAATGTGTCTGCCCTTACCAGCCATATGGTTGACCTATTCCAACAGTGGCAGCACATTAAGGAAAGCCTGGCACACATTGCTGCAAATATTGTTCCACACCGGCATTCATCTGCACCATCCTCCCACACATACCACTAAAGATTTTGGTTACAATATCTGTCCCCACGTGTAAGTTTCCTTTTTTTTTAAAAAAAAAAAGAAAACTAACAATTTGTTTAAGCACAATAAAAAGTAAGCCGAAAAAACACTTGTGTTGTATGCAAATACATTCTCAACAAGTTGCGCACGTATGGTTTGTGCGGTGCCACTTTGGCTGCCTGATAAAGGAGGGGTGTGCTCTTCAGCAAGAAAAATATGATCGGCAGGCAGGTCAGAATATCTGGTAACCCTGCTACGAATGGCCAGGTTGTGTAGGATCCCGCAAGCGAATACATTTTGTATGACCTTGGGCGGCTTATATTGGAATGCCCCCCCCCCCAGTCTGATCTAGACAGCGAAAACGCATCTTGAGCAAAACAAATGCTCGCTCAACCACCGAGCGAGTCCTCCTATGGGCAGTATTCTAGCGCTCCTCTGCCTGGGAAGATGGGTGCAGGATGGGGTTCAGTATCCAGGGGAGCAAAGGATAGCCAGAGTCACCTGCAAAAAAAAAACAAAAAAACATTTTATAACAACTCCCAAAGTTTAGGGGTGCATAGCAACATTATTAAAGAGGGACACATAGGTGAGCGGGCTAGTGTTGTAGGAAAAGACATTTGGAATGAGGCTACCTGCACATCCAACCTGAACACTCCTTAAACATGTCTGTGGGATGGTACTTACATAAGAGGCCAAGAACAGGACGCAATAGGGTACAATAACTTAACCGATTTAATTTAAATATCAATAATTAGGCTAAAAATATACTACGAAAATAGTTACAAAATAATGTGTTAAGGGAAAAAACACAGTCAGACAAGGTGGGCAACCAATACAAGTTTCATACACATACCCAGTAGCCGGCCACCAAAAAGATCACCAGATTTGAATCGCTCATCTAGGCAGGAATTCCTCAAGATGTGCGCATCATGCGTCGAGCAGGGAAAGCCAGCAAAACGACTCCCACAAACCAATTCAGGGCCAGCCAGTGCCTGCACATTTATGCTATGTCCCATCTTCCAATTCCTGCACACAGGCAATAAAAAAAAAAATTAGGGAGACCCTGTAAAAAGGACCCCCCAAAAAAACCCCTAAAATATATCAAATACTCATACCATCGATGTCCAAAGGCGTGCGGTGCAGCCTGGTTTCTGCCATACTCAGCAGGACAAGACCGCGGAGCTAGCGCCGCTGATGTGCTCCAACAGAGGACTGCATATTATTGCCCGAGTGCCCGAGTGCAGAGTTGAAGGCTCGGCGGCCCCGTTTTATTAGGGGGATTTCAATCGAAAATCAAGGCTCTGCATCACTGAAAAAAACGGGGCAATGAACGAGGCGTCCGTTTTCCCGGGAAACAGCCTCGTGCGAGCCGACAATCGGAAAGGCGGCTGAGCGCACACCTGAGCGCATAAGCGCACACTAAAATCAACGTAGCACCCTTTCCTGACCCGATCAAAGCCCAAAACCAACGGGAAAACGCACGGGGGAGCTGAACGGGGAGGCTCTGCATCAAGCCACATGTGCTCAGCAGGCCATAACGCGGCAGTCGGGGTCCCAGGCGTCTCATCTCCTACCCCACCCCGCCTTATCTGCACCCCAAGTGACACTGTCATTGGCGGGGAGTCGCAATCTGATGTGTGCGCTAGATTGGCCAACATCGGGAAATTGATTTCTAGCTCTGCGGCCAGAAGGGACCCAGCTAAGAGAAGACATCTGTCTCCGGCCGCGCCGGTTCTGGATTATGATGACTATGATTCCCTTGACTGGTCTGATTATTCCCCGCTTGAGGAGGGGGAATTGTTTGCTGAATCTGATGCTGAGAATCAGCAGTTTTTTGATGCTGATGCTGGGCAGGCGCAGGGGGATGCCGTTGGTACCCCCAGGATCCTGACCCATTTATTTGAGGTGCTGGATATTTCTCCTCCAGCGGAGTCTCCTCCGCTGAAAGGGGAATTCTTTGGGACTTCTAAGCCTCGCTTGGAGTTTCCAAATCAGAATCATTTTGAAAGCATGATTCTTAAGGAATGGGAGAGACCTAGCCGGCTCCCCGGTGTTCCTCAGGGATGGGATAGGAAGTATCCCTTTCCGGTGGACGCGGTTAAGCGCTGGTCGTCCCCTCCCGAGGTCAATGCGCCCGTTCTGGGGTTGTCCAACACCATGTTGTACATTCTCCAGACGCCACCACTCTAAAAGTTGGTGAGGACAAGCGCATTGACCAAATGGCCTGCCATGCCTTCGCTAGTGTGGGTTCAGCCTTGCGGCCTGTTTGTGCGTCTGCGCACGGCTGTGGCTACCAGGTCTGTGGTTAGGGACCTGTTGAGTGGTTCCCAGCTTAACCCGGCCAGTGATGAATTCGCAGCCCTTAAGCGGTGCGAATTGTTCATGTCTTTTGTTTTATCCGCCTTGGATGACATAATATGCATGTGTAGTAGAACCTCGGCGTTGCTAGTGGCTATTCGCCGATCGGTCTGGTTGCCCAATGGGCGGCTGACATTGCGGCTAAGAAATCACTTACAGGGCTACCCTTACTGGGTATGCGGCTGTTTAGAGATAAGTTGGATTCGGTGGCAAAAGGGGGAAAGTTACCACAACGTAAGAAGCAGTGTCGCTCCTTACGGGGGGCAGGCTCCTTTAATCCCTCCTTTCGCAGTGCCAGAGCAGGCAGAGGAGCTGCCTACTCTACCTTCAGAGGTGATTCCTGAAACAGAGGCAGAGGACGCGCTCGTCCTGGACCTGCCTGGGGTTCCAAGCCCAAGCCCGCTGCCAAGCCAGCTCAGCAATTAGGGGGCGCCCTCACCCTTGCGGGTTGGGGGGACGGCTGCGACACTATTCTCAGTGTGTAGACATCAAGGATGCTTACCTTCATGTACCCATCTGCTGGGCTCATCAGCGCTTTTGTCGGTTCGTAATGAAGGATCGGCATTTTCAATTCGTGGCACTTCCGTTTGGCCTTACCTCGGCTCCAAGAGTGTTCACCAAGGTGCTGGCAGGGGTGATGGCCATTCTCAGATCTCGGGGCATTCGTGTCGTACCTTATCTGGACGACCTTCTCATCATGGCTCCTTCTCTCAATCAATTGGAGACGGACACCAGAACGGTGGTCTCCACGCTGGAAAGCTTCGGTTGGGTGATCAACTTTCCCAAGTCCTTCCTCGCTCCGGCCAGGGTGGTGTCCTTTTTGGGAATGCGGTTGGATTCTTGTCAACACAGGGTGTTTCTGCCTCAGTCCAAAATTTGTCTGATTCAGGAGTTGGCTCGGGTCCTTCTTTCCAATCCTCGGCCGTCCATCCGTCTGGGGATGAGGCTGGTAGGGTTGATGGTTGCCTCGTTCGAGGCAGTTCCTTTTGCTCAATTTCACACAAGGACGCTTCAGCTTCATCTTTTGGCGTCCTGGGACCGGTGACCACGGTCGTTGGATCAGCCCTTCCAGTTGTCCTCCCGGGTCCGGCAGTCCCTTCAATGGTGGTTGGTCTCGACCAATCTCTTGAGAGGCAGGTCTTTCCTGACTCCTCTTTGGGAAATTGTCACCACGGACGCCAGTCTTTCGGGATGGGGGGGATTCTGGAAGGATCTCCAGTTCCGGGGGCAGTGGGGACCTCGAGAGGCCCACTTGCCCATCAATATTCTGGAACTGAGAGCCATCCGTCTGGTTCTTGCTCTTTTGACTCAACATGTTCTGGGCCTTCCGGTTCAGGTTCGCTCGGACAATCGAACAGCGGTTGCTTACATCAATCATCAGGGAGGGACTCGCAGTCTGGGTGCCCTCAGAGAGGTGTCCCTGATCCTGACCTGGGCGGAGGCCCATGTTCCTTGTCTCTCAACAGTTTACATTCCGGGTGTGGAAAACAGGGAAGCGGATCTGTTGAGCAGGGGCTCTTCCCGTCTGGGAGAATGGGCTCTCCATCCTCAAGTTTTTCGGTTGCTGTGTCTCCGGTGGGGGACACCGGAGGTGGACCTGTTTGCCTCTCGTCACAATTGCAGGCTCCCGACCTTCGTGTCGCTCTCCCAGGATCCTCTGGCTCTGGCGGTGGACGCCATGTCCCTGAGCTGGGGGGGATCTGGGGTTTCTGTACCTGTTTCCACCGATACCCATGCTAGGCAGGGTGGTACGGAAGCTGGCTCTGGAAAGGGTGTCCGCCATTCTCGTGGCTCCAAGGTGGCCAAGGTGAGTATGGTTCGCAGACATCGTTCGGCTGGCAGTGGATCAGTTCGTTCTGCCGCTTCGGCCCGATCTGCTCACTCAGGGTCGGCTGTGCTACCCCAATTTACCAACGCTGGGTTTGACGGCTTGGCTGCTGAAACCTCCCTCTTGAAGGAGGAGGGTCTTTCTGACTCGGTTGTTAAGACTCTGATCGGTGCCCGGAAGAGGTCTTCTTCTATCATCTACTATAGGACTTGGAAAGCCTATATCGCTTGGTGTGAGGTTAGATCTTTGCCTTGTAGGGTCTTTTCGGTCTCCAGGATTCTGGAGTTTTTGCAATCGGGGCTGGACTCTGGTCTTCAGCTGAGTACCTTGAAAGGGCAGGTTTCTGCCTTATCTATCTTTTTTCAGAAGCGTTTTGCGCTTCATCCTTTAGTTAAAACCTTTTTCCAGGGGGTTATGCATGTGCGGCCTCCCAGGAAACCATTACTTCCTGTTTGGGACTTGAACTTGGTTCTCTCTGCTCTTCAGGCTCCTCCCTTTGAGCCTTTGCAGGATATTGCTTTGTCTACCTTGACTCAGAAGACTGCCTTCTTGGTAGCTATCACTTCGGTTCGGCGTGTCTCGGAGTTGGCGGCCTTGTCGATTCAGGCGCCCTACTTTGAGAGGCATCAGGACAAGGTGGTCTTTCGGTTCAAACCGAACTTTCTTCCTAAGGTTGTTTCTGCTTTTCATTTGAATCAAGATATTGTTCTTCCCTCCTTGTGTCCTAAGCCTAAGAATGACAAGAAGAGGGTTTTGTATTGTTTGGATGTAGTACGCTGTGTTAAGTACTATTTGATTATAACTTCTCCTTTTCGTAAAACTGATGCCTTTTTTGTTGTGCCCTGTGGGCCTAGGAAGGGTTTGGCGCTGGCCAAATCTTCCATTAACAAATGGATACGTCAGGCTGTTATTGGGGCCTATTCTGCTAAGGGGAAAGTTCCCCCTTTTCGTATCACTGCTCATTCTACTCACGCCGTTGGAGCGTCTTGGGCTTTTCAGCACCAAGCTTCTGTTGAACAAGTTTGTAAGGCTGCTACTTGGTTTTCTGTTCATACTTTTTCTAAGTTTTACAAGGTTGATGTGCGGGCCTCAGCGGATGCTGTGTTTGGCCGCAAAGTTCTGCAGACTGCAGTCATTTAAGTTATGCTTCATTTTGCCTTCGGATACCCATCCCTTGTGGACACTGCTTTTGGATGTCCTGATCGTAAGAATTAAAGGGGAAGCGGGGTGTGTGACACACTGAGAATAATACCATTTTGTGAGTACTCACCTGTAAAATGGATATTGTCAGTGTGTCACACACCCCGCTTCACCTGCCCTTTTCGGTATCCTGGATCCTTTATATGGTGAAGCTTTTCTTTATTTTGAGGTTACCGTTGGATTTCCTGGTACCTTGTCTTACTGCTGTTTGAATTCACTGGGTGTTAAGTGGGAGGTCCCAGGTATATATAGGCCGGAAGGGGGCTCGTTTTCAAGACTTCTCTCTGCAACGTCGCCACCTGCTGGTGGAGTAACACGATCGTAAGAATTAAAGGGGAAGCGGGGTGTGTGACACACTGACAATATCCATTTTACAGGTGAGTACTCACAAAATGGTATTTTTTCCAGGTTTGGGCCCGGGAGGTCACAGACAAATGGATCTTGGAAGTGGTCTCTTCCGGGTAAAAACTGGAGTTCGAGTACCGGCCTCCTCACAGATTCCTCAGATCTCGGGTGCCCTCGGATCCCCGGGCTGCGCAGGGGCTCCTGTTGGCAGTACAAAATCTTCTGGACATGGAAGTCATATGCCCGGTGCCTTTCTCGGAGAGAGACCGGGGCTATTATTCCAACCTCTTCACGGTGCCCAAAAAGGATGGATCCATAAGACCCATTCTGGATCTGAAGCTTCTCAACAGGTTCATCAGAACCAAGAGGTTCGGCTGGGTGATCAACCATTCCAAGTCTTCTATCTCTCCCTCAAGGGAGATCTCGTTTCTGGGCATGAATCTGGATACCATTCGGACCAGGGTTTTCCTACCTCAGTCCAAGGTGCAGATGGTTCAGGATCTGATACTTCTTCTCCTGTCCAAACCTCGTCCTTCTATCCGACTAGGGATGACACTGGTGGGATTGATGGTGGCTTCCTTCGAGGCAGTTCCCTTTGCTCAGTGTCACATGAGGTCGCTCCAGCTCCATCTATTGTTGGCCTGGGACAGATGTCATTGAATCAGTCATTCCTGATGTATCCCCGGGTTCGGCAGTCCCTTCAGTGGTGGCTGGAACCAAGCAATCTGATGAAGGGCAGATCTTTTCTGACCCCTTGTTGGGAGACGGTTAGCACGGATGCCAGCCTGTCGGGCTGGGGAGGTTTTTGGAAGACACATCAGTTCAAGGGGCTGTGGGGTCTCCAGGAGGCTCACACACCCATCAATGTCTTGGAGCTGAGAGCTATTCGGTTGGTTCTGTCATGCTTGACGCATCACCTACGGGGCTTACCGGTTCAGGTTCGATCAGACAATCGAACTGCGGTAGCTTACATCAATCACCAAGGAGGGACTCGCAGCAGGAGTGCCCTCGGGGAAGTTTCTCTGATTCTCGCATGGGCGGAGAGCAATGTTCCATGCATCTCAGCAGTGTACATTCCGGGAGTGGAAAGCACGGAGGCTGACTCCCTGAGCAGGGGATCCTCTCGCCGAGGGGAATGGTCTTTCAACCACAAGGTATTCCTGTCCCTCTGTCACAGGTGGGGGTTTCCGACTCTTGTTAGAGCTAGGAAGAGATCTTCTTCTAACATATACTACAGGACTTGGAGGTCCTATCAATATAGGACCTCCAAGACCTGTAGTATATGTTGGTGTGAGGCTAGGGCTTTGCCTTGCAGAGTGTTTTCGATTCCTAGGATCTTGGAGTTTCTTCAACACGGTCTGGACCTGGGGTTCCAGCTTAATACCTTGAAAGGGCAGTTCTCTGCCCTGGTGATCTTTTTTCAAAGGTCTTTTGCTCTGCATCCTCTGGTTAAGACCTTTTTCCAGGGGGTCACTCATGTGCGGCCCCCTAGAAAGCCTTTGGTGCCCGTTTGGGATTTGAATTTGGTTCTGTCGGCCCTCCAGGGGCCTCCTTTTGAGCCGGTGCAGGATGTTGCTCTTTCTGTGCTTACTCAAAAGGTTGCCTTTTTGGTGGCTATTACCTCTGTTCGGTGTGTCTCTGAGTTGGCGGCTCTGTCCATTCAGGCCCCTTACTTTGAGAGACACCAGGACAAGGTGGTTTTTCTCTTTAAGCCAGATTTTCCTCCTAAGGTGGTTTCTGTCTTCCACCTCAATCAGGATGTAGTTCTCCCTTCCTTGTGTCCTAAGCCTAGCAATGACAAGGAGAGGGTTTTGCATTCTTTGGATGTGGTTCGTTGTGTGAAGTACTATTTGGTGGCTACTTCTCCCTTTCGTAAGACGGACGCCTTGTTCGTGGTGCCCTCCGGGCCTAGGAAGGGTTTGGCGCCCGCCAAGTCTACCATTAGCAAATGGATACGTAAGGCCATTGTTGGAGCCTATTCTGCCAAGGGGAAGGTTCCCCCTTTTCATATCACTGCTCATTCTACTCGTGCTGTTGGGGCTTCTTGGGCTTTTCAGCATCAGGCCTCTGTTGAACAAGTTTGTAAGGCTGCTACTTGGTCTTCTGTTCATACTTTTTCCAAGTTTTATAAGGTTGATGTGCAGGCCTCAGCAGATGCTGTTTTTGGCTGCAAGGTTATGCAAGCTGCAGTGGTTTGTTTGTGCATTGTTGCCTTGTTTGGATCCCCACCCTAGTTGGACACTGCTATTGGATGTCCCAGATGTCATGAATATTGGAAGCGGGGTGTGTGACATACTTGGAATAATACCATTTTGTGATTACTCACCTGTAAAATGGGTATTATAAGTATGTCACACACCCCGTTTCATCCCGCCCTTTTTGTATTCTGGATCCTTTATATGGTGAACCTTTTATTGATAAGATTTTTGGATTTGGCTCTTCCTGGTTCCCTTACTGCTTTCCTATACTGGGTAATGTGTGGGAGGTCCCAGGTATTTATGGACCGGGAGGGGCTTCTTTTTTTCCTGTCATCTCTGCAGAAGTTTGCCCTCTACTGGCTATAACCCAGATTTCATGAATAGTGGAAGCGGGGTGTGTTACCCATTTTACAGGTGAGTAATCACAAAATGGTATATTCTAAGTGTGCCATACACTCCACTTCGATCTTCATGACATATGGGTAATCTCCAGTAGAGGGCGAACTTCTGCAGAGATGAATATGCAAAAAAAGAAAGCCCCTCCCGGTCCATATATACCTGGGACCTCCCACCAATTCCCCAGTTCCTTCTCTGCAGGGAAGGCGACAAGACAGTAGATGAAGACTTCTTTACTTACAGGTAAGCCGGGCTCGCGCCCGGCTGTCTATTGTCCCCATTACTGCCAGGACCCTTTCTAAATTGCCCCTATATTGAGCCTCCCAGCTTAGGCTGCGGGCCCTGGTGAAGGTAGGAGCACCCTATGGGTGCAGAAGGAGCGCTGCTCCACCATGAGACATCACTGTGGGGTAGGCGGTATCCAGGTTTTTTGGTGATCCTGGTGTGGGATGCCCCATCCCTCTATGCTTATGGCCAGATTCTGGCAGGGTTCCCCCCCTTCTGGGTCCCTTATTCCCCTCCGGGGGGGGGAGGGTTGCCTGGCCTGACCGTTTATTTCGTTTTTCCCACATATGGCCCTGTGTGTGTTGGTGTGTGATTCACTGTGTGTGTGTGCGTGTGGCAGACAGGGAGTGTTTTACTTAGGCATGTCAGGGCTGTGGCAGCCTGGGGGAGCTTCTCCCCCTCAGGCTGTGTTCGGGAAGGGGGCGGGGCCGGGCTTTCGGCGCGGCCGCGGTATCCCCGTCCCCTTCTTTGGTGCGATTTCTGTTGCTCGTTTCCAGGGGATCCGCGTTGCTGGGAGGGGGGCGTGGCCTCGGCGAGCGCGCGTTCTGCGCTGGCCCGCCCTCCCCCTGCCCTCCCTCTTTATGCATGAGGCACTTCATGGGGGCCATTTTCTAACAGGATCTGAGCTGCATTCCGTGTGGTAAGGGCCGGATGGCCACTTCCTTAGCTTGTATGGGGGCTCCTCTCTAGCGGGGGCCCCCACTGGTCGCGGGCATGTGTGTGTGGTTTCTGCATGTCTGGCTGGGATACAGTTAATATATATAATATACATATATATATTTTTTTATATGCATATACTGTTAGGTTATTGCCATATTTATCTAGCATTGCACTTATGTTGCCTGTCTTGTGTGTTAAAGATTGCCCTGTATATGTGCATATTAAGGGGTTCCTCCTGGTCCTGGGGGTCCCTGAGGCTCCCCCTCTCAAGAAGGGGGAATTTTTTGGGGCTTGCAAGCCCCGTCTGGAATTCCCTACCCAGGGTCATTTTGATGCGCTGATCCTTAGAGAATGGGAGAGGCCCAGTCGGCTTCCTGGTGTTCCTCAGGGATGGGATAAGAAGTATCCTTTTCTGGTGGAGGCGGTTATGCGCTGGTCTTCTCCTCCCGAGGTCGACGCGCCAGTTTTAGGTTTGACCAACTCTTCTGTGCTGAACACCCCTGACGCCACTTCCCTTAAGGATGGCGAGGATAAGCGCCTTGATCAGATGGCGTGCCACGCATTTGCCAACGTGGGCTCGGCCCTGCGGCCTGTTAGTGCATCTGCCCTGGTGTCGCTTGCTACCAGGTCTCTTATCAGGGACTGGCTGAATAACGCTCAGTTTGATCCAGCTGGCGCTGAGTTCGCTATCCTTAAGAAATGCGAATTGTTCATGGATTTTGTCATGGCTGCGATGGAAGATTCTATTGTCTTGTGTAGTAGGACTTCAGCCTTACTGGTGGCTATGCGCAGATTGGTCTGGCTCCGCCAGTGGACAGCGGACGCTGGGGCCAAGAAGTCGCTCACAGCTCTTCCCTTGGGTTCGCGGCTGTTTGGAGATAAATTGGATGCTGTTGCTAAAGGAGGTAAGTTACCTCAGCGGAGGAAACAGCGCCGCCCCTTTCGGGGGGTGGGCTCGTTCACTCCTTCCTTTCGAGGGGCCAGAGCGGCTAGGGGTTTGGCCTTCTCGAGTGTCGGGGGCTCGTCCTGGAACAGAGGCAGAGGTCGGGCACGTCCCGCGCCTGCCTGGGGCTCCAAGCCCAAGCCTGTCGTTAAACTGTCTCAGCAATGAAGGGGCGCCCTCACCCGCAAGGGCGGGGGGACGGCTGCGGCTCTTCTTCCAGGTCTGGGCCCGGGAGGTCACAGACAATTGGATCTTGGAAGTGGTCTCCTCCGGGTACAAACTGGAGTTCGAGTACTGGCCGCCCCCAAGATTCTTAAGGTCTCGGGTGCCCTCGGACCCTCAGGCTGCACAGGGGCTCCTGTTAGCAGTAAAAAACCTTATGGACATGGGGGTTATATGCCCGGTGCCTCTGTCGGAGAGAGGCAGGGGTTACTACTCCAACCTTTTCACGGTTCCCAAAAAGGAGGGTTTGGTGAGACCCATTCTAAATCTCAAGGTTCTCAACAGGTTTATCAGAGCCAAAAAGTTCCACATGGAGACTCAATTCCCTTCGCCAAGGGGATTTTATGACATCCATAGACATCAAGGATGCGTATCTGCATATTCCGATTTTTCAGGCACATCAGAGATTCCTCCGGTTTGCGGTGGAGGATCAACATTATCAGTTTGTAGCTCTTCCCTTCGGTCTGACCTCGGCGCCGAGGGTCTTCACCAAGGTCTTGGCGGGAATAATGGCTCTGCTCAGAGCTCAGGGCATTCGCATTGTGCCTTATCTGGACGACCTGTTGATCTCAGCTTCTTCCCTCCGTCAGGCGGAGTTGGACACCCAGCAGGTGGTGTCGACCCTGGAGAGGTTCGGGTGGGTAATCAACCGCACCAAGTCTTCTCTCTCCCCGTCTCGTGTGATTTCATTTCTGGGCATGAATCTGGATACCATTCGGGCCAGAGTGTTTCTGCCCCAGACCAAGGTGCCCCCTGCAGGATTCAGGGCCTGATCCGTCTTCTTCTGGCCAGTCCTTGTCCCTCTATCCGACAGGGGATGAAACTGGTGGGTTTGATGGTATCCTCCTTCGAGGCGGTACCGTTTGCACAGTTTCACATGAGATCTCTTCAACTTCACCTATTGACGCATTGGGACAGGTGACCGCAGTCATTGGACCAACCTTTCAGGATGTCTCCCAGGGTTCGGCAGTCCTTTCAGTGGTGACTGGACTCGAGCAATCTGGTGAAGGGCTGATCCTTTCTGGTCCCTTATTGGGAGACGGTTACCACGGATGCCAGCCTGTCGGGCTGGGGAGGTTATTGGAAAAGTCATCAGTTCAGCGGGGTGTGGGGTCCCCAGGAGGCTCACACCCTCATCAATGTCTTGGAGCTCAGAGCCATCTGACTGGTTCTGGCTCAGCTGACCTCACATTTACGGGGTCTACCGGTTCAGATTCGTTCGGACAACCGAACGGCGGTAGCTTACATCAATCACCAAGGAGGGACTCGCAGCAGGAGTTCCCTCAGGGAAGTCTCTCTGATCCTGCACTGGGCGGAGAGCAATGTTCCTTGCCTTTCGGCAGTCTACATTCTGGGAGTGGAGAACATGGAGGCGGATTCCCTGAGCAGGGGATCCTCTCGCCACGGAGAGTGGTCTCCAAGGTTTTTCTGGATCTTTGCCGCAAGTGGGGGACTCCGGAGGTGGATCTCTTTGCCTCGAGGCACAATCACAAACTTTCGGCCTTTGTGTCTCTTTCTCAGGATCCTCTGTCTCTGGCAGTGGATGCCTTGTCACTGGCTTGGAAGGAGTTGGGTTTTCTGTACCTGTTTCCACCCGTCTCCATGCTGGGCAAGGTAGTTCGCAAACTGGTTCTAGAAGGGGCACCAGCGATTCTGGTGGCTCCAAGGTGGCCAAGAAGGGTTTGGTACACAGACGTCGTAAGGATGGCCGTAGACCAATACCGGCTTCCCTTGTTGCCGGACCTTCTATCTCAGGGTCATCTACTTTACCCCAATTTACAAACGCTGGCTTTGACGGCTTGGCTGCTGAAACCTTCATCTTGAAAGAGGAAGGTTTGTCTGAGGCTGTTGTTCAGACCCTGATTAGGGCTAGGAAGCGGTCCTCCTCTGGCATTTACTATAGGACTTGGAGGTCCTATATTGATTGGTGTGAGGCTAGGGCCTTGCCTTGCAGGGTTTTTTCGATACCCAGGATTTTGTAGTTTCTTCAGCATAATCTGGATCTTGGGTTCCAGCTTAGTACTTTGAAAGGACAGGTTTCTGCTCTGTCGGTTTTCTTCCAGAGGTCTTTTGCTTTACACCCGCTGGTTAAGACCTTTTTCCAAGGGGTGGAGCATGTGCGGCCCCCTCGGAAGGCTGTAGTTCCTGTTTGGGATTTGAATTTGGTTCTTTTGGCTCTGCAGGGTCCTCCTTTTGAGCCGTTACAGGATATTGCTCTTTCGGTTCTCACTCAGAAGTTTGCTTTCTTGGTGGCTATTACCTCGGTTCGGCGTGTCTCTGAGTTGGCGGCCTTGTCGATTCAGGCCCCTTACTTTGAGAGACACCAGGATAAGGTGGTTTTTCGTTTTAAGCCGGATTTCCTTCCTAAGGTGGTGTCTGCTTTCCACCTCAATCAGGATATTAGCCTCGATTCAGACAGACAAAAAAAACTTCCGTTTTAGTTCCGATCTATTTTGTTTTGTGAAATGTTTCCGTTCTCGTATGAGCGTAGGAGCAATTCTATGCATGCATTGCAAACCTTCTGTAAAGTTTCTGTCCATTCGTACGGCAGATTACGAATACGAGGATGTCATTTTCCATCCAGACTTTTCCGTTTCATTTTCATATGTTACAACGTAGGCTTTCGTTTTTGCCCTTTTCCCATCGCATCCTCCAACGAATCCTTTACGTTTCCCGTTCGATTCTGTTTCCCTTTTTCAGTAAGTATTCGTCCAGACGGAAATCCTTACGATCTTGCGCCAGGGCACTACAAACTTAACTCATTAAAGTGCTCGCCTACATATTTGCCACCCTCACTTCTACTACAGTGTTTAGCTAAATCACTTAGCACTATCCTCCATCTTCCCTTTTGGACACTTAAAGCTCACCCAAACCACTTAGCACTGTCCTCCAACTTCCCTTTTGGACCCTTAAAGCTCACCCAAACCACTTAGCACTATCCTCCATCTTCCCTTTTGGACCCTTAAAGCTCACCCAAACCACTTCTTGGTTAGGTTCTTCTTCCATTTTAGCCCCCTAAAACTTACCCAAATCACTTCTCGGTCATGTGAATATTCATCTTTAAATATTTCTGGGCCCATTAGTTTTGTGTTAATGTATTTTGTAAATGAAATGACAATGTAACATTTTTTTTTTTTTTATACCATCAAAAAATATAAAATTAAAAAAAAAAATTGAAAATTTCAAATTTTTTCAACTATAAAAAACAAAATGCATAGCAATGGCAGGCCACTGAACATTATTCTTCATCTGTGGTCCCCAACGAGTCGCGCAGCTCCTGCATCTCGCCCACCAACTGAAGGACCCTGACACTCAGTTGTGCCACTCTGGGACATCTGGTCCCTGTTAAAAAACGTAAATTAGCACAGCGGGAGCGGAGGCCGGAGGCTGACGGTGTCAGCGGAGATCCACAGCGGGGCAGACTGGCGGGGCGGACCACCCGGCTGGCTACAGGTTAGTCCCGCGCCCCGCCCCCCCCCCCCATCCAGCCCTCACACTTGGAGACCGACTGCCATGCCCAGCACCATACTGCATTGCGGGGGGTGTGATGCAGAGGGGGAAGGGAGTGACGCTCTGTCCCATACTAATAAGCCCTCTGTTCAGGGTGACAAATGGCCCTGTGGAGAGGCCACACCAGGGGGCCGATCTAGCCCAGACTCCCCGCCAGGAAGCCCACTGCGGGGCACCCCGACTGTGCATGCATGGGGGCGGGGTTACACCTCCCCGCAAAACAAGGAGATGCAGTCCGGAATAAGCTCTTTGGCGGGCACCCCGTCGCCTCTATCAAGCCCGCAGCCATTGTGGCGTGTGTACCCGGGGTCCTCACCCGGCAGAAACACAAGAGATCCATCGCCCCTTGCGGATGCTCCCACCACATGCACCCTACGGGATGAGGAAATGCCCCCGGTGGCGGGGCGGCCCTGCCTGAGAGATGGGAGAATAGATGCCCAGCTAACCGTGGGACTGGCCCCCCGAGAGGGGAGATTTCTGGACACCCCACCCCTGGGCTCGCCCCAACATGCCACACATAATATTGAGCTGCCCCCCCCCCCCACTGGGATCCCCATCTACTATGCCATTAGACCAATTGTCTCATTCCATCGCAGAGGCAGTGAAGATCAATATCACGGAGGCCCTGCGTGGGCTCCCAATGCGTGGGGATTTTGACGGATATGTGTCCAGGATGGAAGGGACTATCAAGAGAGAACTGGCGGCACTACAGGGCTCGGTGGCTGAAGTTACGGAAAGAATGGATGGGGTGGAAACCTCACACAGAGCCCTTGAGAGGTGCGTAGCGAACCTAGAACAACAGCAAGATCGGAACAAGCGCCTTCTTTCTGATATTTTCCTGGCCCATGACGACGCGGAGAACAGGAGCCGCAGAAATAACCTGCGTCTCCGGGGTGTCCCTGAGTTGGTGGAGCCGCTGGACTTAGCGTAGGCAGTCACTTCCATCTTTAATGAGCTTTAGAATCTTCCTGATACCAATCGCATAGAAATGGACCGGGTACACAGGGCCCTGGGCCCCCTACCGCAGGATCCGAATAGGCCCAGAGACATTATTTGCCGGATTCATTTCTTTAAGATTAAAGAAGAGATTCTTCGTCGTGCATGGGACAGAGGCCCGGTCGGATATAAAGGCGCACAGGTGATCATCCTACAAGACCTCTCGCGGAGGACACTGCAGATGAGGAAGCTCTTGAGACTCTTGTTGGAAACTATCCAGAGGCAGGGGGCGTCCTACAGATGGGGACACCCCTTCCAGCTGTTGGTGCGTAGGGGCGGGGACTTGTTTGCCCTCAAGGTGCCTAGTCAACTGCCAGACCTGTTCCACTTTTTGGAGACTGAGACTGTGGACGTTCCGGATTGGACAGTCCCCGACTTGACCGTATACGGCGGTCGGCTGCCGCAGTGCCCGGGAGGAGGCCCTAGAGGAGACAGAAGGGGCGTGAGGGGCCGTAGAAGGTGAAGGCGTGTTGATCTGGGCCCTGCGTGGCGCCCCCTGCTGCGGAAGGCCTAATCTCAAGCACCTGTCAGTTTAATCTTGTAGGCGGGCTGGGCCGGCGGCTGTGGGGGCGCCTCGAGGGGCCCGGCGGAGGGGGGGTTGGGCGGCGGCCGGGGGGGGGGGTGGTCGCTTAATAGTTTTGGCCTCGTCCCCCCCCCCTCGGGGCAGCGCCCCGGTTGTGGGCCCCGGGCGCCCAACCCCCCCCCCCCCCCGTGTCGGGGTTATTGAGTTGTTGCTGTTGTTGTTGTTGACTGATTTTTTTTTTCTTTTAAGTGATATCGGAGCCCAATGTTTATCGTTTGACTAAATGGAGCTGTGACGTGACTGGAACCTCGCTCCCTTGGGGTCCTCCATTTGGATAGCCTCTGGGTTATACTGCTGAGCGTGGGGTCACTCTACCTCAAATTGCCTGCTCACTGTGCAGCAGAGTTAAGACGCCTTATGGCTGGGAGACGCCTCGCTGAGTAGCTGTAATACAGGTGCAACCCCTTACCCACTGTTCGCGGGTCTAGTCTTCCAATCCCCCTCTCACTTGGTGCACCCCTCTGGAGAAGCCCTTTGGCCTCCTCCAGACGGGAATAGACCTAGCACAGGGCTCACCTGCCCCTGGTTTCCTCCTCCCTTCCCTCCCCCCGGAGTGCATCTTCCTCCCCCCACCCCCCGAGTCTTGTCCCTCCTTTCGCTGTTCCCTGCCTTCCCCTCCCTCCCCCCCTTGGTGTGTGGGACCGGGCAAGTGGCAAATAGTGCCACTCTCCGGCGGGCTCTGTCGCTTTACAATCTGCCCCAGCTAACATGGCCCCTGTAAAGATAGTCACCTTGAACGTGAAGGGGCTTAATACCCCAGAGAAGAGAACCATTTTGTTTCAGGAATTAAGAAGATGTAAGGCGAACATCATATTTTTGCAGGAGACGCACTTCAAAAGGGAGTCAGCTCCGAAACTCTGTAACAAGCAGTTCCCCCGTGTATACACCAGCTGCGCAGCAGATGCCAAAAAAAGGGCAGTAGCGATCCTGATTGCCAGAGACGTTCCCTTCATATGAAGAGAAGTCTGGAAGGACGAATCGGGAAGGGTAGTATTAGCCAAAGGGCTGATTAACCAAAAGATGTATACGTTAGCCTCCATATATGCTCCCAATCAAGGGCAAATTCAATTCCTGAAACACACACTAGACAAAATAGAAAAGTTTAGAGAGGGGGAAGTCATAATTGGAGGCAATCTCAATCTAACTATAGAACCCCTCCTGGACTCATCGGTGGGTAGATCAGCGATCTCCCATTTGGCTCTGAGATCCCTGAAGAAGAAATTGCATGGCATGCAGCTGGTGGGTGCGTGGCGGGTCAGGAATCCCGGGGCGCGAGATTACTCCTTCTACTCCAATGCTCATGGGACGTGCTCCAGACTGGACTACATTTGGGTGTCACACAGCTTACTGGGCCTGGCCTCCGGAGACGGGATATACCCGGCCTCCTTTTCGGATCATGCCCCGGTGTTCCTCGACCTCATGGACAGACCCCCGCCCTCCTCGATGTGGAGACTGAACGAGTCTCTCCTTCAGGATGCGGTGGTGACACAAGACGTGAGGGAAGGACTAGATTCCTACTTTAGAGCCAATGACAATGGGGAGGTCCCACTGTTAACACTATGGGAGGCACATAAGAGTGTGATCAGGGGCCTCCTAATTAGTCATGGAGCAAGGCTCAAGAGGGAATGACTAACCCAAATATCAAAGCTCACTGATAAGGTCCGCAGTCTGGAGCTGTCCCATAAGCAGAATGAGGCGGTGAAAGTACTCGGGGAACTGACCCAAGCAAGAGAGGCCCTCAACGGCCTACTGCGACAGAAAGCTAAACATGTGATCAGGAGGTGTAAACGCACTTATTACGAATATGGAAACAAGAACAGCGCACTACTGGCTAGGGCACTCGGACAACAACAGTCCCAGAACTTCATCTCCGAGATTTTGGACAGCTCCCAACAAACACTACACACCACTGAGGGGATTGCAGACACATTTAGATCATATTACTCGGGCCTATACAATCTTGGTGGGGGGGCGGCGGCGCAGGCACGCCTAGCCAAAATAGAGGAATACATAAAGAGATCTGGCATGCCATCGGTCACAGAAGAGGTTTCGGCTTCTCTGGAGAGCCCGATCGGGATGGAGGAACTGATAGGGGCGCTTAAACAGACCCCGTCGGGAAAGGCCCCAGGGCCTGATGGTTACTCGGTTAAATACTACAAAACCTTTATCTCTATACTAGGCCCACACATGGTTAGGGCATGGAACTCAATTACAGACCCAGAGGTGCCAGGCGCCTTTTCAAGCAGAGACCTCGAGGCACACATATCTGTCCTGCATAAGCCGGGGAAGGACCCCCTGTCTTGTAAGAGCTATCGTCCTATCTCTCTTCTCAACACGGACCAGAAGCTATACGCCAAGATCCTTGCCAATAGACTGGCGCCGGTGGTTGCCCACGTGGTCCATTTAGACCAAACGGGTTTCGTGTTGGGAAGGGAGGCCAGGGACAATGTGGTCCGTTCAGAAATCTGACGTACCAATGATGCTCTTATCCACAGATGCAGAGAAGGCCTTCGATAGGGTAAGTTGGCCCTTCTTGAGTGGGACCCTTAAGCATGTAGGCCTGGGAGACAATATGAGAAAACTCATTGAAGCCCTATACACGATACCCTGTGCCAGGGTTAACGTAAACGGCCTCCTCTCAGCCCCACTGTCGATCCAAAACGGAACACTCCAGGGCTGCCCCTTGTCACCCCTATTGTTTGCCCTGACCCTGGAGCCATTTCTATGTAAAATTAGGGAGAACGTAGACATAGGGGGACTACGTTTCAGAGGAGATACCCATAAGGTTGCCGCATACGCGACCTGTTGTTCTTTATCACAAACCCCACGATCACCCCCACCCCACGATGATGAAGGAGTTTGAAGTCTTCGGTAGACTGTCCTTTTTTAAGATCAACTTTGAGAAATCCGAAGCGCTAAGCATTTCACTCTCGGGTGACGTGGCCGGGACTATTCAACAGGCTTTCTCCTTCAAATGGGCTAAGAGTTCAATAGCATACCTCGGCACGCAGCTGCCAAACTGGTTGTCGAACATCCTGGCGTTGAATTTCCTGCCCCTGTCCCAGAGAATAAAAGCTGACCTGGAGAGATGGGACTCTCCTACCTTCTCATGAATGGGCAGGGTGAATATAATCAAGATGTCGATCTTGCCAAAACTTCTGTTCCTGTTCCAAGCACTCCCGATCAACATCCCTACTCGCTTCTTCAGGGATCTGGAGAAAACTTTAATGGGATTTATTTGGCAAAAGTGCAAGGCTCAGGCGACGGGTATTGTGCAAGCCCAAGCATCTAAAAGGCATGGCAGTACCGGATGTCCAATTGTATTGGGTGGCTTCCCATTTACAGAGAATATGTGAATGGCACACATGCAAGGGGACAAAGAGGTGGGTCCAGCTGGAGCACGCGCTGGCTTCAGTCCCACTAGATATCTCTGCCTGGAATAGAGAGACCCATGTGCCAGAGATGAGATCCCACCCAACAGTAGCAGCCTCCTTGGGAGTCTTGCGGGGCTTCAGGGAGCAATCGGGTATTTCCCCTTGGCCCTCCCCCATGATTGCATTATTAGATAACCCACAACTCCTGCCAAACTGTACTAGGACAGAACTTAGGGAGTGGGGAAAAGTGTACCAGCTAAGAGGGAGCGATTTGATGTCGGAGGGGGGATGGGTCTCCTTGGGAGAGCTTAGGACTAAGTTTGAGAATGGGAACTTGGACCCCTGGACTCTCTTATGATTTCAATCTGTACTATCTAGATTAGGCTTCCGAAGGGAGAGCATCAGGAGCCACTCAGAACTTGAAAAACTTTGCCTGGCTGGGCAGCCGCGCCCCCACCTGATCTCCTATTTGTACTCACTCCTCATCAGCGAGCAAGTGGCCCCACCTACATTCTGGGGAGAATGGGAGTCAGATTTGGGTAGAACAATAGATGAAAAGGAGAGAACCAACATAGCGATCTTGGCACACAAGTCCTCTGTGGCTACGAGAACCCAGGAGGTCAATTATAAATTGTTGACACGTTGGTATTACACCCCCGAGAGATTAGGCAAGATGTTTGGCACGGCAGACGCAAGTTGCTGGAGATGTGGGGAGGGACCCTGTTTCATTTATTTTGGAAATGTCCCAGAATCCAGGAGTACTGGGGAGCAGTCCTGCGTATAGTGGCGCAGCTGACAGGGGCACAATTACAGGATGATCCAACCCAGATCCTACTCCATTCCACGAGGGCCCCAGCGGGGAAGTATAAAAAAACTCTACTGGCTCACCTGTTGAATGCCGCCAAGCAGACAATCCCTAGATTCTGGAAGCAGAAGAAAGCTCCCGGCGTGAGAGATTGGGTGAAGGAGGTTATGCACGTCACAGAAATGGAGGACCTAACACTGGCTCTTCATGATAGGGATGAGCAATATAGAAATATTTGGCTCCCCTGACTGATTTACGAGGAATCAGCGGATTTCAGGAACCTGTTTGAGTAGTGGGCCTTGGGCTGTGACCGCGGCGCTGCCTTGCCTTGATCTGACCCACCTAACCGGGGCATGCCTATCCCCATCCCGAGGATTGTCAGCCTTCGGCGGGCGGCGATGGATGCCCGGCTTTGAACCGTGTCCCACACGCCATATTCCATACTCCCCCCCCCCCTTCCCCACCCTTTTCTGTTCTTCCACCACCCCGCTCATCCCCTTCCTCACCCAAGCCCCTTATGTGTCACTTTACCTTTTCGTAGGGTGGACATATGATCCTACACGGCATGGATGAAGGGCCACTCCTTTATCGAGGGCTACACGGTAAAGCACACCTGTTTGGAGGGAGGGATGCTCCAATGGCCTGGATGGGTGGGAGCCAGGCGGCCTTTCTCGTGTAGAGCTCAGGTTCTGAGCTAGGGAGGTCCTCTTCCCTCTCCTCACAAACTGGCAACAGCTGAGAATCTTCCGTTATGTACCATGTTATGCTGACAGATGTTGTTGTTCAGATGCAAAATGATGATTGCGCTTCGACATGGAGCCCCATATGTCCCCCCCCCCACCTCTAGTGTAATGTACTGTTTGCACTCAATGTTTGTATGTTTAATACTGCAAAACCTTTAAATAAAGAATATTAAAAAAAAAAAACGTAAATTAAAATTTTGGTATAACCTTGTTGGGGTCATACTGCAGTGCCCCCCCCCCCCCCATATGGTCCAAACACCTAAATCTGGACTTCAAAAGCCAGAGGGCCCTCGCCACCACGGCCCGGGTTTTGCATAGTGCCCGATTAGAGAACCCCTGGCCCGCATTCTGCAGGCAAAGAACAGGCATCAGGAGCAAGGGCGAGTGTCACATCTTGCAGTTCCTGCAACCGAATATAAAATAATTACACAAAGCAAAGGTAACCAACTAAAACAATAACTCCTACAACAAATTAAGATTCAAGTTCAACAATCCAAATCTAATTCACAAAGGACAGGAGTCTAAAAAAATATAGCAGTTATATGGATGTGTGGAAAAATAAATGTTTACATGCTAAGGACTAATTAAGGTCAGCATTAAAATGCATCTATAAGGCATACATGAAATGTATTAATTCAGGTATGCATTGCTATACAATTTATGGCCTCGGCCATGCTGATACATGCAATGCCTTGGTGCTAAAGGCACGCAGACTCCTCCACATAACCGCAAAACATGTTCAACAATAGCAATCCGAGCCCTCAAAAGTCTCGTAAGTGGATCGGAAATTAAACGGATTTATAGGGTGGTGATCCGTCGGAAATCGGCTCTCTGAATCAGACAGAAACCCATCCCAGCAACGGAAGTTTTCTGAACGAACGGAAAATTTCCGATTTTGTTTGGAAAATGATCCGAACTAACGGAAATGTTCCGATTTGCTTCCGTTCATCGGAAGCGCATTCCCGAACGTTCGTGCGAGTAGAAAATGGACAAAAAAATGACAAACACCCACCAAAACTTTCACAGACAGCTACGGAAGTCCGGACGAATGTGTTTCTGAATCGAGGCTGTTGTTCTCCCTTCCTTGTGTCCTAAGCCTAACAATGACAAGGAGAGGGTTCTGCACAATTTGGATGCTGTTCGCTGTGTGAAGTACTATTTGGTGACTACTTCTTCCTTCCGCAAGACGGACGCTTTTTTCGTGGTGCCCTGCAGGCCCAGGAAAGGGTTGGCGCCTGCTAAGTCTACGATTAGCAAATGGATTCGTCAGGCCATTGTTGGGGCCTATTCTGCTAAGGGGAGGACTCCCCCTTTTAGGGTCACTGCGCACTCTACTCATGCTGTTGTTGCATCCTGGGCTTTTCATCACCAGGCTTCTGTTGAACAAGTTTGTAAGGCTGCTACTTGGTCTTCCGTTCATACTTTTTCCAAGTTTTACAAGGTTGATGTGCGGCTTCAGCGGATGCTGTTTTTGGCCGCAAGGTTCTGCAAGCTGCAGTGGTTTGAGTTGGTACATTCTTTACTGTTTCTGGTTCCCTCCCATGACGGACACTGCTATTGGATGTCCCATATGTCATGAAGATCGAAGTGGAGTGTATGGCACACTTAGAATAATATAGTTTTGTGAGTACTCACCTTTAAAATGGGTATTATGAGTGTGCCATACACTCCACTTCGCCCCACTCCTTTTTTTTAGGTATTCTGGGGCTTTTATATGGTGAACCATTGGTTTTGATTGTTAAGGTTATAATTGGTTCTTCCTGGTCCCCTTACTGCTTTTATACACTGGGGAATTGGTGGGAGGTCCCAGGTATATATGGACCGGGAGGGGCTTTCTTTTTTTGCATATTCATCTCTGCAGAAGTTCACCCTGTACTGGAGATTACCCATATGTCATGAAGATCGAAGTGGAGTGTATGGCACACTCATAATACCCGTTTTAAAGGTGAGTACTCACAAAACGGTATTTTTTCTCTTTTCATTTTACTTCAGGCCATCAGAGTAATTCAGTCACAATGGGGTTAACATCTCGGCTGAAGGGCGTGGACTGCAAGAACAAAGGCGTGGCTACGCCTCCCAGGCCTATATTCTTCCGGCTGACTTCCCCAAATCCAGTTTCTTTTTTGCAGTTGGAACTGGACTATATCTGAACTCCTCTCCCATTTACTTTTTTATTTTTAAGGATTATGCCTTGGAAACAAACCCTGTCTGTTCTTGGCCCTTATACTCCTCTGATCTGGATGGACCCACAATGCCTCCACAGCTATGCAGCATTCGGATCAGGATGGTAAGGGTAAGCGCCAGGGTCTTGGGGCGCTATGGGGTGTCACCTACTGTTTTGTAAAAAGAGCTAACTCTCCTGTGATGAAAATTCCGCCACAAGAAAAAGCAGCCACAGGTTTTTTGCTGGTGAGCTTGATTGGGTTTGACCAGGGGAATTATTTTCCCTCTTTTACTGCTCTTTCCCATGTGTTAATTATGTGTTTTAATGGTTGTAAAATTCAAAATTTGCATGCCTTTAAGGGGGCGGGGCTAAGGCGGCAGTGATGAAGGATTTGTTTTCTCAGCCACCGTCACTGGAAGAATATCGGCTAGGCGAAGTAGCTAGCACTGCAGAAGTGGCCAGTTCTCCTCCGGGGCACAACGCTCTTTTCTTGGCCGCCGTCCTGGCAGAATTTCGGCTTAGCGAAGTAGCTAGCACCCCCGAAGTGACCAGTTCTCCTCCGGGGCACAGGACGGTTTTCTCGGCTGCCATCGCTGGAAGAATTTCGGCCTAGTGAAGTAGCTAGCACTACCGAAGCGGCACAGCGCTCTTTTCTTGGCCACCTCCCCTGGAACATATTCGGCTTGGCGAAGTGCCGAGCGCCGCCGTTTCTTCTCCGCTTCCCAGCTGAACACTGAGGTTGCTGGCCGGCAGGGAGCTGCTTCTGAGCCAGAGCATGGCCACCCTCATACGGACCTAAACCTTTAGGTAGGTTAATTTGATTGTATGTTTATATGATTGTGTTTATTTATATGGTTTTAATAATATATAATATTGTTTTAATCTATATTTTTATAGTTTGTGGGAAAGGGCAGGTAATGTATATGTATATATGGTGGTTCACTCCCTCTCGGAGTAGTCTCTTGGGACTGCCAAGAACTGTTATATACTTGGTCTCAGATCCCCAGGGAGGTAGACTAGTATTATTTCACCATGACTGAGGCATCTGGTGTAAACGGATCTGATCCTTTGCAGATTGCAGAGGAGTCTCCCCCTGCAAGGGTTCTTTCCCCTTTCGCTGTTGCTGTAAAACCCCCTTGGCAGCCTTTAAGCTGACGTAAACATTTAGTGAGTTGTATCGGCTACTAAGAAGGTTTTTAAGAAAAGATTTCCTCTGAGTTTTGAAGGATATTGTGGCTGCCATAGTCTCCCTCTGAGTCCTAAAACTCTGTCGGCAGCCCTCAAGCCGTCCTAAACCTTTAGAGAGTGGTTCAAGAAGTATTGGCTACTAAGAAGGCTTTAAAGAAAAATTTGAAAAAGTTGAAGAGGATATTGTGGCTGCCATAGTCTCCCATGAAGAGTTATCCGTTGCTGAGGATTCATCCAGTAGGGACTCGACCTTGCGGCCAGCCTGTGCTACATCCATAGCATCTTTGGCTAGCAGGAGGTTGTTAAAACACGGGTCATTCACGGAAGTCATGCTCCCAATTGATCAAAACCAGTTTGGCTACAACAGGTATGTGATCTTTGCTATGGAGGATTTGATCAGCTTAGGTTCCAGAGGCCTAGCTATGGTGGTAGCCTTAAGGCGTGCTTTATGGCATAAGGGATGGCCAGCTGACACAGCTTCTAGAAGGAATCTGGCGGGACTCCCCTTTTAAGGGGGTTGTCTGTTTGGGGAGTGCTTGGAAAGGAGGCTACTGGTGGTAAATCTACTAATCTGCCACAGATCTTTGGAATAAGATGAAGTCCCAAATTAAGGCGACGTGTGTGGCGGAATAAAGCCAAGCCCCTTTCAAAGCCTGCTCAAACATGAAGGGATGCCCCTGCAGGTGTGGGGGACAGTTTATACATTTGCTCACATTTGGAGGCTTCATGTAACAGATCTTTGGATACAGGAAGTTGTATCTTCAGGTTACAAGATCGAATAAGGAGCCAGACCTCCTTGGAGATTATCTTGGTCAGGGGTATCCCGAATTCCGCAGAAATCAGAGGCATTGGGATCTGCCGTATCTCACTTTTTTAGAGCTTGGACTAGTTTGATCCACAGTGATGTTACTCCATTGGGAGAGTTTATAACCACAGTGTATATATAAGGATGCATACCTACATTGCAGTAGGTGGCCTACATCTTCAGTTTGTGGCGCTAACCTTCGGCTTATAGTCCGCACCAAAGGTGTTTACCAAAGTTGTTGGCAGGTCTCGTGTTTTTTTCTAAGAAGTCAGGGTATACATATAATCCCTTACTTAGACGAACTGTTGATATGGGCCCCATCATGTTAAGGGGCCCAGAAGGATACACAGACTGTCTGATTGACATTGGATAACTGAATATCCAGTCGAATTCTTCTAAAGTCGAATATCATACCTTCAAGAGTTATTTCTTTTCTGGGAATGTCATTAGACACGTCTCAGGCAAAAGTCCTCTTCCAGAACAGAAGAGACTTTTACTCCAGGTCAGGGTACAGGGTTTCTTGTCTTGACCTCACCCGATTCATCAATGAATGTGTCTGTTGGGCCTGATGGTATCTTGCTTCGAGGCAGCACCTTTTGCACAGTTTTCACACAAGACCACTGCAGATGGAATCTGGGATCGAGACACACAGACTCTAGATGACTCTTTTTGCATAACACATTCCACAAGGCAGTCTCTAGCTTGGTCTCAGCCTCTTCAGATCGGTAAATCCTTCCTTCCAGTACAGTGGAAGATCATCACCACGCATGCTAGTCTACCTGGTTGGGGGGGTGTCATGAAGTGTAAAATGATCCAGGGACAGTGGGGTCCGAAGGAGAGCAGACTCCCCATAAATATCCTGGAACTGAGAGTGATTCTATTGTGTCTCAGACATTGGACATACCATCTGATGGGGCATTGCACATGCCCTGTCTCTTCAATAGTCATCATTCTTATGAATTCCCTCTGATTACACTTCTGGGTCGAGAACTAAAGAAGATAGCTCGCGAGGGAGTCCCAACCATTCTGGTGGCTCCTCTGTGGCCAAGAAGAAGCTGGTTTTGAGACACAGGGGATCTTCTCACATAGGGGCCTCTAAGGCATCCTAATTCACAAGTTCTGGCTTTGACAGCCTGGCTATTGAATCCCTCATCTTGGCAGAACAGGGGGGTTTTCTACCAGAGTCATCCAGATTATGATTCAGGCCAAGAAGAAGTCTTCATTAATGATCTTCATCAATGATCTGGTGAGCATTTATCGCTTGGTGCGAATCCAGAGGATTCGCTGGTAGAACTTTTGCTATGCCCAGAGTATTGGATTTTTTGGCAGAAAGGACTTGATGAAGGTCTTCAGTTTAGTACTTTAAAGGGACAGGTATCTGCCTGATCTATTTTTTTTCGGAAACCCATTGCTGAGAATAAATGTATCAAAACTTTTGTAAAGGGAATCGCTCATATGCAGCCTCCTCGTAAGCCACTGCTGCCGGTTTGGGACCTGAACTTTTATCAGCTCTTCAGGGTCCTCCTTTTGAACCATTGGCAGATGTGTCATTACGTTTATTGACTCTTAAGGTTATCTTTTTAGTGGCAATATCCTCAGTAAGGAGGGTTTCTGAATTAGCAGCTTTATCAGTTAAGGCTGCTTATTTAGTGTTACGTAAGGACAAGGCCATCTTCTGCTTTAAACCGGATATTCTTCCTAAAGTGGTTTTCTCCTTTTCATCTTAATGAAGAGGTGAATTTGCCTTCCTTATGTCCTACTCCAGTGTCCAATAAAGAAAGGATTCTTCAATTAGATACTATCTCACTGCTACACAATCTTTCCATGGGTCGGACTCCTTATTTGTCATACCTGAGGGTCCACGTCTACCATCAGCCGATGGATTAGATAGGCAATGGTAAGAGCCTATGTCTCCAAAGGGAAGGATCCCCCCTTTAGGATTACTGCTTAATCGAGACAAGCTATTGGAGCTTTTTGGGCTTTTCAGCATCAAGCTTCAGTAGAACAAGTATGCAAGGCCGCTGCGTGGTCTTCCCTTTGGTAGAAAGGTATTACAGACAGTAGTAAACTAAATGTTTTTGGAATGACTTATTTCTGATAAAGGAATAAGGTTTTTGAGGACCACACCCAAATTAAGGGTACTGCTTTTGGAGGTCCCAATTGTGACTGAATTACTCTGATGGCCTGAAGTAAAATGAAAGAGAAAAGATCATTTTGTGAGTACTTGCCTGTAGAATTGATTTCTCTTTCATTATTACTTCAGAATATCAGACCCTCCCTGTGTCTCCAGCCTATTGTCTCCAACAAGAGATATAGGTATGCCTCCCGTGCGGATGGTTCTACTGCTTTTCAATTAAACTGGATTGGAGGACATCAGCCGGAAGGATATAGGCCTGAGAGGAGGAGCCATGCCTTTTGTTCTTGCAGTCCACTCCCTTCAGCCGAGATGTTAACCCAATCGTGACTGAATTACTCTGATGTCCTGAAGTAATAATGAAAGTGAAATCATTTCTAAAGGTGAGTACTCACAGAATTATCTTTTTACTGTCCCCCCCTTTTTATTCCTTTCGAGGCATTTTTCTTCCCACACCCCTACCTTTTTCCGCTATCAGCCTCTCCTCACTGTCCCTCCTTTTCACTGTCTTTAATAGTATTTGTGTAAATGTGTTTTTTTATTACTTGTATCCCTCTCGTCCTCCTGAGCATTGGCATGCTCCCACTGCCACCCGGGGAGCGATGCCATACGCCATAGGCTGTGCACTGCCTGTTATTAAAGTGGACCAACACCCAGGATTTTGACTATCCTGGGTTTTGGTCCACTTCGGCGGGGCACCCCGATCGGGGGTGCCCCGCTGTGTGAAACCCCCCAGAAAGCCCCAAAATCTTACCTGTCCCCGCTCCCACGTGACTGGACGGTTCAATCCCCGCCAACGTCCAGGCGGGGATCAGGAACGTCCAAGCGGCTGCCGCCGCCGCCGCCTCCCTCGCGTCACTTTCGGCGCGCGCGCGCCCCCGCCGGCCATTCGCAGACGGCCGGCGCGGGCGCGAGCACGCCTACAGGGGCGCGAGGGAGGCGGCGGCGGCCGGCCGCCGCCGAAGATCAGGTAAGGTGTTTGGGGGTTTTTTGGGGGGTTTCACCCCGCGGGACATCCCGATCTCGGATGTCCCGCGGGGTGGGAGGTGATCGGCCCGGGAATCTTATAGATTTCCGGGCCGATCACCTCTCGGTGTTGGTCCTCTTTAACCACGGGTGCTATGAATATAGCCCCGGGCTGACAGGAGAGCACTGCCTGTCCAGGGTTGTGATGAGTGAGGGGACGCACTATCCAATCCGGACGCGAGCTCTACACTCATCACTTGTTACTAGGCAGTTTTAGATGCCTGGATGGCATCTCACTCCTCTGTCTCTGTGACAGGCAGAGACTGCACCACACACCGACCCGACGTGTGGCTCCTGGCAGTGGGGGGGGTTCAGTGACTAGTGAATTCCCCACCAAGGAACCCCCGGAGGATAAGTGAGTAGTTGTTTTTCTTTATTCTTTTAATTGCATTTGTTTGTTAATCATGTATCCCTATACATTCCTCCCTTTATTTGCATGCCGTGCTGACGTCATTATGAGTTCAGGCAGGAATTTTAAACTTGGACTCTGTCAGTTGTCATTTGATTGCATTTTCTGATTGCAATGGTGGCAGTTCTTCCCTGAGAAAGGGGGTCAGTTCCCCCGAAGCGCTGAATACAAGGAACTGCGCTATGTCACCATATCAGCTAGACATGCTACTTATTGAGATCTCTCTTTCTTCTGTTTGTTTTTTCGTGTTTACTGTCTTTTCTCATGGACTGATCATTTAGGAGACTAGATGAGTTGTTTTCTAATGCCTACAGCCACAAGAGTAAAAATCCCCTCTATATTTTTCCTTATGTTCTACACTTTCTTTACTCAAGGACTCCATCCTGGCCAGTTGGCTCCAGGTCTCATGCCCTGGGTTGTCTAAATAAGTGCCTTTGTGGCTTCTGCATACGTGGGATCCTTCTCTGTTCTATATTGTACCACTGGGTTCCTGTTAAACCCTATCCCACCCTCGTTCTTTAGTTTTTCCTCAGCTAAACTCTGACGACAGCTGTTCTTTTGTGCAATTTACATACACACACACACCAGCATCTTCTTTAAAGGGTAATTCCACTTTTGATTATATTTTTAAAAGTTTTCATTATAGTGTGTTAATATGATGTGCTCAGGGTGCTGAGCTTCCCTTACCAACAATGTGTTTACCATGGGAATGTACATATCAGAATTCTTCCTGACTCTAGCTTGCTAATCATCTGATTGGCTCAGGCAGAAACATCAGGTTTAACCCCATCTACATTAATTCAACCTCTTTAGAGGGTGGAACCACAGTCTTGGGTTCCATTAGCTAAAAGGTTAATGGCAGTGTTCTAAGCTGGGGAGGTAATTGTTGCTGCTTTGTTTAGCCAAAGCTGTTAATGAGAAGGATTCTGGGATTAGCCAATGTGTTTTTATGTATTTTTATATTATGCATTTCCGTTATGCGCCTCATTTAAGATCCAGACACCCAGTTCCCATTCGGTGTGTCCATACAGGGACACCAAGCCTTTACGAAATGGGTTCTGCTCTAGTCTTCGTTGGGAAAGGATGTTTTTCCTTATTCTAAGCAGACAGCACGTCCTGCTCCAGACATAGTCCTTACATGTGGGTATACCTCCGCCTTCAGCGCCGTGCACTGCAGTATCGTGAAGAAAACAAGCTCCTCCCGGCCCTACATATACCGAGGGACCTCCCACAAATCCCCAGAATTCTCTGCGGTGCTGGAACTGCGAAGACATGAAGTATCACGCTCTCGCAGGCGAGCGGGGCTTTACAGCCCGAGGCCCTGCGGGACTATTTCCACCCGTCCTCTTTGTAGAAGAATATGCCTCCCAGCCTGGGCTGCGTTGGTCGGGTGAAGGTAGGCAGCACCTAGTGTGCTTAACGGAGCCATGCTCCACCGCAATCCCCCATCATAGGGTAGGCGGTTTAGGCTGATGGTGAGCCTCTAGTGCAGGGGTACTCAACTACTTTCAGTGGAGGTCCACTTACCAGGGTCTGCCGTGGGATGAAAGTCCGGGGGGGGGGGTGTAAGTAAGAGTGCCAGCCCGGACAGGACGAGCGCGCCCAGGCGCATCAAGCGCTGGAAGCGGCGGCTATATAGAACAAACCATGGCGGCGCACGCTTTTCATACACATATTGGCGGGGAATTACCTCAGGCTCAACCCAGGAGCTCCGGAACATGGCTCACACCAGGGCGCAAACCGAACCAGCCACCGAACGGCGCGCTCTCACCGTGCGCAATATCCAGCCAGCCCGACTATTGAGTCCAGGGCAGCCACGGGAGGAGGAGACAGCGCGTCATCAAGCGGTGCCCGAACAGGGGACCACAGGCAATGTTCCCTGTAAGCCGGAGCAGCAGCTGTGCGGAGTAGCGAGGGAGCCCGGCAATACCCGATGAAAGGTGGGCAATCGGGAAAAAGTAAGATAAAAACACTGGTACATCTACTATAAAAAGAAAAGCGCATTAACCAAAAAGATATAACATTATATTTAGTTTAGTAGATGCAATAGGACAACTAAAGTCTTATGTCAAGTGAGCACAAATATGATAAATATTGGGGAAAGCAACAATGATGGGCCCCCTAACTCTCTGAGCCCCAATGGAGTCGCACCCCCTCAGCACGGGGTTGCCTCCTATTGGAATCAATGGGACTGTCTGACTTTGGGCCTGTCAGGGCCTCATTTGAAAAAGAAACAAGAATAAAAATGCAGATATTAACTGTGCATTAGGTTATGTGCTGTTTTTTATAGATCAGATTTATTGGAATGCCCTGCACTTTCCATTTCCAGGCTGCACTCCTTACTTACCTGAGATAAAGGATCCACCTGTGTCCTTATGCTGGACCAAGAGGATGGTGACAACATTCTGTGTGAGCCCAGAGCTGGATTTAAGGTTCATGCTGCCCTATTAATGCTAATGCCCCCCATAGGCAGTTGGGGGCATGGCACTGTGACACATAGCACAAACTGAGGGAGCCAGCACTAGAGAGAAAGATGCAGGGAATGTGGAAAAAGAGAGAAAGATGGAGGGAATGTGGGAAAGAGAGAAAGATGGAGGGAATGTGGGAAAGAGAGAAAGATGGAGAGAATGTGGAAAAAGAGAGAAAGATGGAGGGAATGTGGGGAAGAGAGAAAGATGGAGGGAATGGGGGAAAGAGAGAAAGATGGAGGAAATGTGGGGAAGAGAGAAAGATGGAGGGAATGTGGGAAAGAGAGAAAGATGGAGGGAATGTGGGAAAAAGGTGGAGGGAATGTAGAAAAGAGAGAAAGATGGAGGGAATGTGGGAAATAGAAAGATGGAGGGAATGTGGGAAAGAGAGAAAGATGGAGGGAATGTGGAAAAAAGAGAGAAAGGGGGGAATGTGGAAAAAAGAGAGAAAGGAGGGAAGGTGGAAAAAGAGAGAAAGGAGGGAAGGTGGAAAAAGAGAGAAAGGAGGGAAGGTGGAAAAAGAGAGAAAGGAGGGAAGGTGGGAGAAGAGAGAAAGGAGGGAAGGTGGGAGAAGAGAGAAAGGAGGGAATGTGGGAGAAGAGAGAAAGGAGGGAAGGTGGGAGAAGAGAGAAAGGAGGGAAGGTGGGAGAAGAGAGAAAGGAGGGAAGGTGGGAGAAGAGAGAAAGTATTGTAGAATAGAGAGAAAGGAGGGGATGTGGGAGAAGAGAGAAAGGAGGGAAGGTGGAGAAGAGAGAAAGGAGGGAAGGTGGAAAAAGAGAAAAGAGGGAAGGTGGGAGAAGAGAGAAAGGAGGGAAGGTGGGAGAAGAGAGAAAGGATGGAAGGTGGGAGAAGAGAGAAAGGAGGGAAGGTGGGAGAAGAGAGAAAGTATTGTAGAATAGAGAGAAAGGAGGGGATGTGGGAGAAGAGAGAAAGGAGGGAAGGTGGAGAAGAGAGAAAGGAGGGAAGGTGGAGAAGAGAGAAAGGAGGGAAGGTGGAGAAGAGAGAAGGTATTGTAGAATAGAGAGAAAGGAGGGGGTTTGAAAAAGAAAAAGGATAGAATGTGGAAAAGAGACAAAGAATGGAAAGTGGAAAAGAGAGGGATGAGAAAGGGAATGCAGAAAACGAAAAAAGAAGGAGCAGACACAGAAAAGAGAAAAAGAAAGGGAAGACTGAATAAGGCAATGTGGAAAGGTGACAGAGTAGAAAATGAGTGAAATATGTGATAAGTGGGGGCTGGAACTTAGGATAGATATGACCTGTGTCCTCCAGCATTACATACACACATTTAGCTGAGGCATGCTGCCTGCAACATGGCTGCCCACATTCAGTACCTGCTGTTGCTGGACTTGCTGGTGTTGGTGCCTGACACAGCCGACATGCTGCATGATGAGCTGGGCAGGGGAAGGGGCTGCAAGGAAGCTGCCATCCTGCCAGACTCCATGCACTGGCCACCACGAGGTCTCATGTCGCCCCCCCCTCCTTGATCAGGGTGTGAGGTGAAGAGGATGCCGTGTTTACTTCTCCCCCGCTGCCCTCCTCCTCCCCCTCTCTTCTCAGTGCAACTCGATACATTTGACAGTCAAGCACCTGGCTGTCTGTGTGGATGGCTGCGCTGAGGCTGTTCATTAAATAAAGTTCTAGCAGCGCGCTGCTCCTCGTCAGAGGCAGTAGACCAGCAGGGGGAATGGGGGCGGGGACTACACGCCGCTCCGCTCAGCCAATGCTGCGGCGGCAGCGACAGATGGGGGAGGGATGCAGTGCCCCACTGAGCCACCAATGGAAAAAAAAAATGACAGCTGCACGATGTGTGCGGACGCCGGGCAGAGCTGCGCGCCTTACAGGGAACACTGACCACAGGCGGGGGCCATCGCCACAGTCCGGCCCTGGGCAGCGGTCCGGACAAATGGCGTCTGCGGTCCGGATTCAGACCGCGGTCCGCCATTTGAGTACCCCTGCTCTAGTGGATGCCCCTCCCGCATTATTGCCCCGTACCCCGGGTAGTGCTGGACCCTGTGTAAAGGGTCGCCATCCGCCCTCATTCCCCAACTAGTTAGTGGGAAAAGAAAGGGGGGGGTATGTGTGTGGTGGTCCCTGTGTACCAGTATTTCACGCTTATGGCCTTATTTCTGCCCTTCATTAACAGAGCCAGAGCCGCGCTGCTTGCTCTTTATTTGGTTTTCGGCTACCGCCGTATGTCTTATGCGCAGTTTGCGGCGTTGTCTAGATGCTGTGGCGCCTTTTCCTTACTAGTCGTAACGGTTTTCTACAAATCCTTAAGCGTGTGATTGTATCCTTGCTTTGCCGTTACCTCAGAGCTTCGCGCTCTCCGGAGTGGGCGGGGACTTGAATTGGCGCACTCCGCGTCACGGCCGAGCATCGAGCCCGCCCTTCGAGGTTCGCTGGGCGCCATTTTGCTGATCTTTGCGCGCGTGGTGGTGGTTCCCTTCTCCCTTGGTCTGTAAGTGCCCTTGCGGGTGACTCCTTTTTATATATTTCCAGCTGCACATGGCTCTGACACCCATTCTTCTCCTTATGTCTTTCAGAAGCTAAGATTCCGGAGGAATCCCCCGGCCTGATATATATCTTAAACGGGTGTACTATTCTTGGTGTGCCACACACCCCGCTTCACTTCTAAATATTCATCACTTAATGGGTTAACTCGCCGCCAGGTGACGTAGTGCAGAGAGGAAGTCTTGTAACGAGCCCCCTTCCGGCCTATATATACCTGGTACCTCCCTTCAATCACCAGTATTTTTCTCTCTGCTTGATGACAAGACAGACGTTTGAAGTCTCGTGCTTACAGGTAGGCCGGGGTTTTCTTACCCCGCCACCCCCCTTTTGGTCTATTTCTGCCCGGTTTGAGTGTGTATACCTTAATGGGGGAATGGAAGCCTCCCAGCCTAGGCTGCTCACCGGGCAAATGGTAGATGGCACTTTAAGTGCCTAGGAGCTTATCTCCTACCGCTCGACCTCATGAGTGGGGCAATGCGGCTATCCGGCATGGTGATCCGGAAATGGGATGCCCCTGTCCCGAGGGTCCCCGTAGCCCCTTTTCTCCCCCGTTACGGTCCCTTCTCCCTTCACTATGGGGGGGGGGGGGTTTGAGGGTGTGCTTTTAGCATGTGTGTTTCACTTGTATCACTTTATTTCAATATGTGTGTATGTTCATGTTATGCATTAAGTTTATTCAGCATGTGTATACTTTTAGGTCTGCTTGAATGGCAGACCGCGCTGGGTAGGTGGCTGGCCGCT
The DNA here is from genome assembly GCA_027917425.1 of Gastrophryne carolinensis. Taxonomy (NCBI): domain Eukaryota; kingdom Metazoa; phylum Chordata; class Amphibia; order Anura; family Microhylidae; genus Gastrophryne; species Gastrophryne carolinensis. Next base: position 122,515,002 of record CM051243.1, on the reverse strand, counting down.
TTTTCAAAGCAGACTATTGCTTTAGTGGCCCCCTCCCCCTTCCCCGCTGGCACTGTATGTAATTTATTCGCATAGGCTGCGCTATGCGGTCTTTATTGTCCTCCCCCCTCCGCTGCCTGGGCGCACGTGTAGTGGCCCATCTGGTGTAATCTCCAGCTGAAAGGCTGTACTGATTGGCGTAGGGGGCGGGTCCCGGTGACGCGGCATCGGGGGCGTGGCGCCAGCGGCGGCATCATGCGGCGTTGTGCGGCGGGCCCAGCATTCACTTCCCTTCAAAGGGGGAAGTCTCGTGGGCGCGCGGCCGCACTTGGTCTTCTGTGCTGTGGTGCTGGCTGCGGTCTTGCTCTCCGGCTGCTGCCTTCGCTTGGTCCAGGTAAGCGGCCCCACCTGGTGGGGCCGTTAAGTGGGAAGTGCATATCTTTCTGTGTTGGATATGGTGGGGAGTCATATTTTATTAGGGGGCATGTTTTTGCTCATTTTTAAAGGCATTTTTGTGCTATGCCTATATGATTCTTATCCACATGTGAGGATCTGATTGTGGTTTCTTTTGCCTTACAGATCCCGGGATCCCTGCTTATGGTGGCCCTCCGGCTCTATGTTGCCTGGCTATTTATTGGGATATTTATTAATGCTTGTATATATATATAATCTATATATAGATATATATATATATATAGTTTATTAAAGGGGACCTTAACTTAAAAAAAAAAAAAATCCTCCCTTCCGGGACATTTACAAATAAAGGGGCATCCCGGGTTGGCTTATGCCTTAAAAGACCCAAGTATTGCGAATACCATAAATCACCATATGGAGGCTTCCGTTATTGCCGGAAACAGTTCTGCTGAACCCTTCGGAGGGTGCGTAGGTTGTGGGGCCCTACTCCCAGCTGATGATGTCTTTATTTGCATCCCTTGTGCAAAACAGACTATTGCGCGCCAGTCCGTTGCTTCGGGCCCATCGCATCCTTCATCATCTCCTACCTCTCCCTCCCTGTTCCGGACCCCGCATGACACTGTCAAAAGTGGGGATTCGCATTCCGAGGTGGCGGCACAGCCCAGCCCCCGGAAAGTAGTGCCCGTTAAAGCAGCGTTAAAGGCCGCTGCAAAACGGAGGCACCTGACTCCGGTACCTTCGGCTCCACAGGACGAGCTATGTGAGCCTGTGGAATGGTCCGATGGTTCCCCGGACGAGGATGAATTCCTGTTGGAGTCAGATGAGCCTGCAGGTCAGCTTGAGGCTGATGTGATTGGCGATTGGTCGGAGGGGGTTGTTTTTGACACCCCCTCCATTCTGGCTCAAATGTTTAAAATTTTGAATTTAGATCCACCTGAGGCGGCCGCCCTGCCAAAGGGTCAGTTGATTAAGGAGCCTCAGCCGCGTTGGGTTTTTCCCAGACAACACCACTTTGAGAGGGTGGTTCTTAAGAAACATCCCACGCGGTTATCTGGAATTCCTTCCAGTTGGGAAAAGCGTTATCCTTTTCCGCCAGAGTTGGTAAAGCTTTGGTCTGTCCCTCCTGACGTCGATACCCCTGTGCTAGGGCTCTCCAGCACGGCTATGGTACAGTCTGCTGAGACCACTGTCCCTAAAGATGGGGAAGATCGTCGGATTGACCAATACGCGCGCCATGGTTTTATTTATTCCGGGTCAGCGTTGCGCCCGGTGTGTGCTTCAGCCCTTCTTCTATTGGCAATTAAGTCTTTAATTCAGGGGCTCTATGAGGATCTTAATCCCGCTTGTAAACGGTTCACTGCGCTTAAGCAGTGTGAATCTTTTGTGTCTTATGTCCTGGCCGCTCAGGACGATGCGCTGGCTATGAGTAGCAAGGCAGCGGCTATGCTGGTGGCTATTCGCAGGTCAGTATGGCTGCGTCAGTGGTCAGCGGACGCAGCTTCCAAAAGGGTGCTCACAGCTCTCCCCTTTTTGGGGTTGCGTCTGGGGAGAAAATTGATTCAGTCGCAAAGGGTGGTAAGATGCCACAACGGAAGAGGCCTCGTGTCCCCTTTAGGGGGGCAGGTTCCGGTAGGCCCTCCTTTCGAGGATTCAGAGCGGGCAGGGGTGCTTCCTTTCCCGCTACCAGAGGTACAGGTTGGACTCGGGGGAGGGGCCGTGGCCGGCCCGCTCAGTCCTGGGGCACCAAGCCCAAACCTGCTGATAAGCCCACTCAGCAATGAGGGGCTGCCCTCACCCGTGCGGGTGGGGGGACTATTGCGACACTTCTCCCAGATTTGGAACCAAGTGGTTCCAGGCAGATGGATCCAGGAGGTAGTGTCGGCCAGTTACGACCTGGAATTCGAGTCTCACCCTCCTTCACGGTTTGTTCGGTCTCGGGTGCCCATCGTTCCTTTGGCCACGCAGGGGCTCCTGGCGTCGGTAAGGAATCTGTTAGAGATAGTGGTCATCTGGCCGGTGCCGCGTTTAGAGATGGGCCTCGTTTTCTACTCCAATCTTTTCGCAGTCCCCGAGAGAGATGGGTCGGTTCATCCCGGCCTGAACTCTCATCAACACAGAGTGTTTCTTCCTTTTGCCCAGGTTCACACGAGAACGCTTCAGCTTTTTCTGTTAGCGTCTTGGGACCAGCAACCTCAGTCGCTGGTTCAGTCCTTCCAGTTGTCCTCCCGTGTACGGCAGTCCCTCCTGTGGTGGTTGGTCTCGACCAATCTTGTGTAGGGCAGGTCGTTCCTGACCCCCCCTTTGGGGAATTGTCACCACGGACGCCGGTCTGTCGGGATGGGGCAGATTCTGGAAGGAGCTGCAGTTTCAGGGGCAGTGGGGACCTCAGAGGCCCCACTTACCCTTTAATATTCTGAAACTGAGAACCATCCGTCAGGTGCTTGCTCTCCTGACTTAGCACGTTCTGGGCCTTCTGGTCCAGATGTGTTCAGACAATCAAACAGCGGTTGCTTACATCGGTCTTCAGGGAAGGACTCACAGTCTCAGAGAAGTGTCCCTGATCCTGACCGGGGCGGTGTTCCATGTTCCTTGTCTCTCGGCGGTTTACATTCCAGAGGTGAAGAAACAGGTAGCGGACCGGTTGAGCAAGGGCTCTCCCCGTCTGGGAGAATGGGCTCTCCATCCTCGGGTGGGTCGCTCACTGTGTCTCCAATGGAGGACCCCAGAGGTGGACCTGTTGGCCCCTCATCACTATCACAGGCTCCCGAGCTTCGTTCTCCCAGGATCCTCTGGCTCTGGCAGTGGACGCCATGTCCCTGGGCTGGGGAGTTCTGGGATTTCTATACCTGTTTCCTCCGATACCCATGCTGAGCAGGGTGCTTCGGAAGTTGGCTCTGGAAAAGGTGTCCGCCGTTCTCGTGGCCCCAAGGTGGCCAAGACGAGTGAGGTTCGCAGACATCGTTCGGCTGGCAGTGGACCAGTTCGTTCTGCCTCTTCGGCCCGATCTGCTCACTCAGGGTCAATTGTGTTACCCCAATTTACCAGCGCTGGGTTTGATGGCCTGGCTGCTGAAACCTCCATCCTGAAGGAGGAGGGTCTTTCTGATTCAGTCATTAAGACTCTGATCAGTGCCCGGAAGAGGTCTTCTTCCATCACCTACTATAGGACTTGGAAAGCCTATATTGCTTGGTGTGAGATAAGATCTTTTCCTTGTAGGGTCTTTTCGGTCTCCAGGATTCTGGAGTTTTTACAATCAGGGCCGGACTCTGGTCTCCAGCTAAGTACGTTAAAAGGGCAGGTCTCGGCCTTATCTATCTTTTTTCAGAAGCCTGTTGCGCTTAAACCTTTAGTTAAAACTTTTTTCCAGGGGGTTACGCAGGAAACCATTACTCCCTGTTTGGGATTTGAATTTGGTTCTTTCTGCTCTTCAGGCTCCTCCTTTTGAGCCTTTGCAGGATATTGCTTTGTCTACCCTGACTCAGAAGATTGTCTTCTTGGTAGCGATCACTTCTGTCCGGCGTGTCTCAGAGTTGGCGGCCTTGTCTATCCAGGCGCCTTACTTTGAGAGGCATCAGGATAAAGTGGTCTTTCGGTTCAAGCCAGACTTTCTTCCTAAGGTTGTTTCTGCTTTTCATTTGAACCAAGATATTGTTCTTCCCTCCTTGTGTCCTAATCCTAAGAATGACAAAGAGAGGGTTTTGCATTGTTTGGATGTAGTACGCTGTGTTAAGTACTACTTGATTATCACGTCTCCTTTTCGTAGGACGGATTCCTTTTTTGTTGTGCCCCATGGGCCTAAGAAGGGTTTGGCACCAGCCAAATCTACCATTAGCAAGTGGATACGTCAGGCCGTTACTGCGGCCTATTCTGCTAAGGGAAGAGTTCCCCCTTTTCGTATCACTGCTCATTCTACTCGCGCCGTTGGGGTGTCTTGGGCTTTTCAGCACCAAGCTTCTGTTGAACAAGTTTGTAAGGCCGCCACTTGGTCTTCTGTTCATACTTTTTCTAAGTTTTACAAGGTTGATGTGCGAGCCTCAGCGGATGCTGTTTTTGGCCGCAAAGTTCTGCAGACTGCAGTCATTTAAGTTATGCTTCACCTGGCCTTGAGATGCCCTTCCCTTGTGGACACTGCTTTTGGATGTCCCATTAAGTGATGAATATTTAGAAGTGAAGCGGGGTGTGTGGCACACCAAGAATAATACCATTTTGTGGGTACTCACCTGAAAAATGGATATTGTTGGTGTGCCACACACCCCGCTTCACTCCCACCCTTTTATATGGTGAAGCCTTTTTATTTATATCAAAATTGATCTTGAGGTTACCGGTGGAATACTGGTACCTTGTCTTTCTGCTTTTTAATATACTGGTGATTGAAGGGAGGTACCACGTATATATAGGCCGGAAGGGGGCTCGTTACAAGACTTCCTCTCTGCACTACGTCACCTGGCGGCGGGGTCGCTTATAGCATAAATCCCTGCTGTCATATTGCTTTGATAATCACCATATGGAGGCATCTCAGAATTATGTGTCCGGGGTCCCGCGGGGACAAGACCGGGGACAAGACCGGCTGTGTACTGCGTGTGAACAACCCCATGCTGATGCTGACAGAGCACGGGTCTGCGGACCGTGTGCTGAACAAGCACTGGCCCTGCAATCAGGTTTACCAGTGGCTGCATCTTGCTTCAATACACCTGTCTCCCCTTGTTTAAATCTCACTCCTGATGAGTCGCACTTGAGCGGGGATGACCAGCAGGTGGTACCACGCAGGCTACCTACGGCTGAGCAGGTGGTGCCTGGTTGGCGGAGCGTTTGGGCGCTGGAAAGAAGCGGTCCCTGACGCTTCCTGGTTCTATGTTTTCCAAGCAAACTGAAGAGTCTGCTGCTATGCAGGTCCTCGATCCTTCGGATGAAGGTGGACTGTTTTCAGGTTCCGGTTCCTCAGACGAGATACCTTGGACCCGTGATAATTCTGGCCCTGGTTCCTGGGGCCGGTGTGACACTGATAAATTACTTATAAAGATCTTTGGAGTACTGTCCATCTCTCCTCCGGGAGAGTCTCCCAAGCCCAAGAGGGAGAGTTTCCACACAGCGACGACGCGCTTGGAATTTCTGGAGCAGGATCATTCCAGGCTCTTATATCTAAGGATTGGGAATCACCTTGTGAACGTACAGGAGTTCCGGGGGTCTGGGATTGGAAGTACCCTTTTCCCCCTGATGTGGTTGGCTGCTAGCCAGCCCCTCCCGAGGTGGATGCACCTATTATTGGGGTTGCTAACCCTCCCTTCATGACAGCCTCTACTCATCGTACCCTTCGGGATGCTGAGGACCGGCGCATTGACAGTCTGACTTCCCACGCCTTTTCGTGTGCAGGGACGGCTCTGCGTCCGGTCTGTGCCGCGGCCGTCACTGCGGTGACCGCCAGGACCCTTCTTAGGAAGATACTTGACCACCAACCGGAGGATCTCCCTTGGGAGGTCTTTAAGGCACTGTCTGATTGTGATGTTTTTGTGAGTTTATTCTCTCAGCGATGGATGACACTGTTAAAATGTGCACTAGAACCTCGGTTCTTGTGGTGGCTATTCGCCGCCTGCTTGGCTGCGACAGTAGAGGGCTGACAATGATACCAAAAAAGGCTCTTACTGGCCTTCCCTTTAGAGACGACGCTTATTGGGGCCCGGTTGGACCTTTTGGGAAAAAAGGAGTAAGGCACCTTCGAGCAGAAGACCGTCTCGGCCTCCCAGAGGCAGGGACACCCCTTCCCTACGTTAGTGTCAAGCGCAAACTAGAAGTGTGCTTCCAATTTTTTGGAATGGAGACCCGCCCCAGGGGGATCAGGCAACGCCCTGGGTCCTCCGGCTGTGCGAAGTCCAAATCTGCCGAAACCGCACAAGCGCGAGGGGACGCCCTCGCCTTGTTGGGCGAGTGGACTGCCGCAGCACTGGGCTCCTATCGCAGGGCGCCATACTTCTTTCAGGTTGTTACAGGAGGTAGTCCCCCCGGATGCAGAATGGAGTCTGCTGGGCGGTCCTTTTTCTAAGGTTATCAGGGTTCTTCTAGTCCCTGTTTTCCCTTCGGGTGTTGAGGCAGGCCGAGTTTGGTGTGTAGGGTCTGGGCTCTCTTACAGGTTGGCCCTTGACCTGTGATTGCATCCACTTTACCCTTCCCCTCCGGGATGAAGCAGTCTGACCCAGGTTGGCATTCTGGGGCCTAGCATTTATACCTTTACAGGCAGTTTCTACATGGTATCTGTAGCGATAACCCTTATCGCCGGAGGGCTTCACCGCCCGAGACGTCCTTTCCCAATGGTGAGAGGTGCTGCTGGAATTCCAGAGTCGTCCGTGAGGAAACAGGAACAGCCCTTACAAGGGCTAGTGAATTTTAATATAGCGTTTCCCCCAATAAGAGACAGAACTCAGTATTGAGGGTGAAGGTGAAGTGTCTTTATTAGTGCCACTCTAGGCCTTATATACACAAGTCTCCATTGCATGACACACACACCGACCAATAGCAGCAGGGCACACAATCCCTCAACTCTGCCGGTGACGCAATCAGCAATACAATAGAGACGTCTGTAATACACTCAATCAGAACAATGCCATTGTCTGTGACGTAATCAATCAATACAATGGCAGTCAGAACAATGAATAACGTAATCAATCAATACAATGGCAGTCAGAACAATGAATAACGTAATCAATCAATACACTGGCAGTCTGTAACATGCTTAAGAAAAAGTAATGAACCTGTGTAAAGTCCAAAGGGCATAGAGTCTGTCACAATGCCCCCTTTTTGTGGAACACCCGGCAGACCCGGATTGACCCTATTCGGGTTAACGTGGGGCTGTCCGGACTCTTGTTATGGGCAGAGTTCTGTGTAAGGACAAGTCTGCAAATAGTGAGTAACAGGACTAAACATTGACGTGGGCTGTACATAGGAATCGGTCATGGGTGGGGTCCAAACACTGGGATATTGTGGCGTTGGTGAGTTCAGCACCAAAGTCCTTGGTTGGATGTGTGCACAGGTGCTCTGCTTTCTTATAGCTGGCCCAAGTTTCAATCTCTTTCCATGGAAGCTGATCGGAGAATCCACAATTTTCTGCACATCTACATCATCGTAAAAGTAGACAAAACCATAACCCTTAGAAACGCCAGAGGCATCCCTAATAATTTTGACATTCTTTACAGCGCCATACTTTGAAAAAACATCCTTAATTTCAGGCTGATTAATCCGACGGCCAATGCCCCCAACAAAAATAGTGTTTGGCATAAGTTTCCCTTCTGGAAGGACGTAACCTGACGGCTGATCCTCTTCTTGACTTCGTGTAACAGACATGACGTGATGCAGACGAAACCCCTGGGTCTCCCCGACCAGTGGGCTGGAGACCGGGTTGTAACAGGGTTGACGCTGGCTGGCCCAGGGGTAGCGTAGGCAGAAGTCATTGGTCCTAGATCATTTCCCAATAGTACTTCTGCTGGTAAGTTGTCCATAAGTCCCACCTGTACCCTGCCGGATCCAGCGCCCCAGTCAAGATGTACTCGGGTGGTGGGGAGTCGAAACACAGCTCCCCCGCCACCCTTACTGCAACGGTGTGTCCAGTGCGGTCTTTGTTCTTGACCAAATGAGGTTGGAGCAAGGTAAGTGTAGCTCCGGTGTCGCGTAATCCTTGCGCGGTGCGCCCATTGACTCGTACCTCCTGGCAATGGTGCTGTCGGTTGTCTTGGATGGCCGCTTGTACGGGATCAGCTTCATACAGTACCCCCAGATACTTTTCCGAAGTGCTCTCAGCTTCCAAACAGTGTGCCACAGGAGTACGGGAGGTGGACGGTTGCTTTTGCCCCCACGTGTTTCGGGGAGGCTCTAGGGCGCAATCACTGCGATAATGTCCCCATTGTTTGCAACGATGGCACTGAACTGTGGAGAGGTTCGGTTGCTGCGCTGGCCTATGTGGCCCAGAGTCACGAGTTGGCGCTGAAGCCACAGGTGCTTGAAATTTGATGGGAGGTGGTGGTCTTGGAGCGGACTGTTCTGTCCGGTGAGCATCGGTGTACTCGTCGGCTAGACGAGCAGCCTCAGGTAGCGTTAGAGGCCTCCGGTCACGTACCCACTCTCTTAGCTCTGGTTGCAGGGCATTGAGAAAATGCTCTAGTTAAAACAACTGTAGTACATCCTCAGCGGTTGTGGCTTGGCATCCAGTAACCCAGTGTGATGCTGTACGATGGAGGCGACATGCCCACTCCGTGTAAGAATCCCCTCCCTTCTTTTGGGATTCCCGAAATCGTCGCCTGTAGGCCTCCGGGGTGACAGCGTACCGGGCTAACAAAGCCTCCTTTACCAGATGGTAGTGTGGTAAGTCCGCATCAGGGATGGCCCGGAAAGCATCGGAAGCTTTCCCAGATAGTTTCCCTGATAATATGGTGACCCATTCCTCCGTGGGTACCCGGTGTAAAGCGCACTGCCGTCCAAAATCGGCCAAAAATCCGTCAATCTCGTCGTCATTTTCCTGGAAGGACTTAAATGCTGCAAATGGAATCTTTCTCCCCCCAGTGTAACTGAGGCTGAGAGGCTGCTGGGTTGAAAGTCGCCGATCTTCCCTTCGCTTACTGGCCTCTGCCTCCGCTGCGGCGAAGACTCGGTCGATCAGTTCCTGTGATGGATTCGGGCCATAGACCGACAATCTGTTCCGAACCGCTTGAACGAGAGCAGCGTCTTCATCGATCTCTATATTGGTTTCGGTCCTCACTGCTGCACAATCCATTTCGATCAGCTCGGCTATCAGTTCCTGACGTGGGCGGTTGCTAGCCGACCTTCCCCGGCTCTCGAGTAGATCCTTCAGGGTCAGCCTTTTCAACTTGTCATACTGACTCTCCATCAGGGTAGCACTCTCTCTGGGTACAAAGGACCATCCGACCGCTTGCCACCAATTGTAGCGATAACCCTTATCGCCGGAGGGCTTCACCGCCCGAGACGTCCTTTCCCAATGGTGAGAGGTGCTGCTGGAATTCCAGAGTCGTCCGTGAGGAAACAGGAACAGCCCTTACAAGGGCTAGTGAATTTTAATGTAGCGTTTCCCCCAATAAGAGACAGAACTCAGTATTGAAGGTGAAGTGTCTTTATTAGTGCCACTCTAGGCCTTATATACACAAGTCTCCATTGCATGACACACACACCGACCAATAGCAGCAGGGCACACAATCCCTCAACTCTGCCGGTGACGCAATCAGCAAAACAATAGAGACGTCTGTAAAACACTCAATCAGAACAATGCCATTGTCTGTGACGTAATCAATCAATACAATGGCAGTCAGAACAATGAATAACGTAATCAATCAATACAATGGCAGTCAGAACAATGAATAACGTAATCAATCAATACACTGGCAGTCTGTAACATGCTTAAGAAAAAGTAATGAACCTGTGTAAAGTCCAAAGGGCATAGAGTCTGTCACAGTATCTACCTGTTGGGCCGCAGGCGCTCTAGTCCAGTAGACCTCTTGATGCATGTGAGGATTTATAATCCCTTTTTAGTCCCCTGTGCCTTCAGGACACCTAGGCCACTTCCAGCCAGTGTTGAAGGTCCAACTCTGCGCATTGGGGTATTGTTTTAGTTCCTCTCCTGCTCCCAGATGACTCACCGAGGCGAGTATGGGAGTGGTGTCTTGGACGTGCCCGTGTGGCGTTCGCGCTAGGTTCTACTTTATTGTCCTCCTTTGCTTCCTATTTTTGCATCAGGCCGTGTGGCTATTGACTTGTGGCTCCTTTGGAAGTCCTGTGGATTGGTGCTCAGGCACATCACTTACTTAGTGTTCCCCGGTTCGGTATCCCCCTACGGGGTGGCATTTAGATTGGTTCATGTTAGAACCTTCCTTCTGCTAAATGTGGACTTGTTATGGAAAGGGCCTTGCCCTCTTTGATGTCGCACTTCCTTTACCTTGCAGCCGGTGGGCCTGTTGGCGGCGGCCCAGATGCTGTCCCTTATTCTCAGGAGCCCTTGGGCCCTCCGACACCTTTGGTTACTTATCCTGGACAGGGTTCCAGCACCCCTGGAACTAGGTCAGTACGCTCCCCCTCGTTACGGGGGTTCCTTTTGAGGTTGTAAATTCAAGGAAGATGTCTGGGACCATTCCTTCCTTCTCTCTTCTCCCTGTAGATGGTCATCATGGGTACCAAGTCTTGCAGGTGGACTGGGGGGGTCTTATTTCTCCTGAAATCCCCCGTGGTTCCTAAAGGGGTCCCCTTAGGGGATCCATCTTCATACGTTTTTTTGGTTGACACATTGAGCCTTTGGTGGGCTCTAATTTGCTGGACTACTCCTCTTCAGGACTTGTCCTTTTTGGGGACTCTCGCTCAGTCTGTGGACAGTGGCTTGTCCCTTTTTATCTGTGAAGGTCTCGGAACAGGTTGACCCTTCAAGAAGGTTCCGGTTTGGTTCTAAGTGGGGTTTTACATCCCTTGCACTTCATTGGTATTAGCTTGGTGGCTGCCCTAACGTGGCAGGAGGTTCTATTCTAGTATCTCACTGAGTCCCTACTGGTGTGGCCCTGTGGGGCCCCGTTGCTATTACAGGGACTCTGTCCTGGGTTATTGTCCCAGGACTCTCTGGCCTTGGTCATGAGGGCCTAGTATTGCTTCTGTCAGGACATTATATTCTATATGTCTTAACTTCCTTCACCCTGCTAGGCGGGGTTCTGCATAAGATTGCGGTAGAAAGGGAGAACCGTTATGCTGGGGGCCCTGGGTGGCCCAGCGGGGCGTGGTTCGCAGATTTTCTGCTGAAGACAGTCATACTGTATGCCCTCTCAAGAGGGCTGTTCTGCCTATTCAGACTCCCTACTACGTCGCCCTTACCTACAGGCCTTTTAGGCGATTGGTCGGTTGGCTTTTCACCCTATTGGAGATGGGTATCTCTGGCTGTCTTTTCTCTATTGGAGGGCTAGGCCTAGCTCCCTCCTCTTCTTCTCCCTTTTCTGCCAGCTATGTTGGAGTATGCTCTTCTAGTCTGCTTTGCTTGGACTAGCTCTCTTTCCTGTGGGATGTTCCCTATCCCTGGGTCTTAGGATTATTATAGCACGGTTGAAGTTGGCTCCCCAACTCAGTGCTCTGAAGGTTTCAGGGCTCGCCCTGTTCACCTACTGCAGAAGTCTAGTTCAATCTTCTGTGTTGCGCATTCCTCAGGGGTTGCTCAGGTGCATTCCCCAGGGAATTCTATGCTCCCTTTTTGGGGGGTTACTTATCCGGATGCCCTGCTAAGGGTTCCCTTGGGTCTTATTCAGGTTCTTGTCTGAACTGTTCCTTCCCTCATATCGCTCTTCTGGGGCGGTTGCTTCAGTCAGAAATGTGCCATAAAGGATGGCTCTGTTAGCGGTCCTAGTCATTATATATATATATATATATATATATATATATATATATATATATATATATATGTTATATATCTGTACACCATGAGGTGAGGGTGTTCCGCCTTACGCCGAATAGGGTCCAGGCGGTGTTCTTATTCTCCTTTAGTCCAGACCCTACAGTCTCTAGGCTATTGTCTGGCTTACTCTGAGCGAAAGGGATCTGTATCCCTCATCAGGTGTTGGAGATTTCTGGCCTTTTTCTTGTCCCTGGTAGGGATTATGCCCCTTGGGGCTTATAGGTTTCTCCATCCTTATGTACCGGATCTGATTGCTAACACGGGTGTAGGTGCCCTTTGGCTTGGTCCTGCTCGTTCGCCTTGTTTCTCTGAGCCTAAAGTAAACGTCTCGGCTCTTGCTGAGCCTTGTTAGCGTTGTTTTTCAGTATTCCTGCTGGTCTCGCCTGAGACCTGGGTTCATATTCTCAGATGGGGAGATCTCTAAGGTTGCCATGGCTGCCCCTTTTTTTCCAGTAGCATGGTTAGGCTGTTACTCTGGCCTACTCGTTAGGGGAAGATTATTCTTCTCTCTTGGTTTTTGCTCTCTTACTACTTGTGCTTGGCTTGGGCCTTTCAGCACTAGGTTCTGTTGAGCACGCTGGCTAGTCCGCCGCTTGTGTTCAGTTCTGCCTTTACAAGAATTCAAAGGCTGTGGTTAGAGCATTGCACTTGTTGCTCTTGGTAGCATGGTTAAGGTGACAGCACTTTTATGGTGGTCTGTGCCTTTTTTCTCGGGGATCCCACACTACTTATGGACACTGCTATTGGATGTCCCACATGTAAGGACTATGTCTGGAGCAGGACATGCTGTCTGCTTAGAATAATACAACTCTGTGAATTACTCACCTGTAGAGTTGGTATTATATGCAGACAGCACGTCCTGCTCCACCCCACCCTGATTCACCTTGTTCTGGATCCCCTGTATGGTGATTATTATCTTGGATATTGTTACACAGTTATTCTGGGTGGTTGTTTTTCCTCCTGGCTTCTTCTCTCACTGCTTGTCAATGCTGGGGATTTGTGGGAGGTCCCTCGGTATATGTAGGGCCGGGAGGAGCTTGTTTTCTTCATGATACTGCAGTGCACGGCGTTGAAGGCGGAGGTATACCCACATGTAAGGACTATGTCTGGAGCAGGATGTGCTGTCTGCATATAATACCAACTCTACAGGTGAGTAATTCACAGAGTTGTATTTTTTTGTGTGTTCTAGAGCTGGTATAAAGCTGTTACTGTTTTATTGATCTGGGTTTTTTTTTTGTGGGGGGGGGGGGCGGGGTAGGGGACTTATTTTAGGGCAATATTAAAAGATAATTTGTGTATATAAGAAGTGTACTGTGCTTTCAAAAGATATTAGGGTTGATTCAGAGCCCCTTTCTTCACAGTTTTCCACACAAAAATTTGCATTCTGGTCCATTTTTTCTGTAGTAAACAATTAGGTAAAAAGCACACCAAGAAATATGTACATGCAGGGTAATCAAGAGTTATCAACTGTGGGTGCAAGCGTCCAGAGGTACCCCACCACAATGTACCTCAATAATTCCAATAATGTAAAAAGTTGGGAAAAATGCACACCAGACCAAATCTTTTTGTAAGAGTGTATTAATACAGATAAGAAAATTATACCATAAATCAGTGCTGTACAGTATAGTGCAATATGGTAAACAGGTACAACTATGATGTATAACACCAGGGTATACAACCCATGAAAAGGATATATGGAGGGAAGTCCCTGTGTGACCATGCATCCGTCGTCAGGATAGTCCTGGCACCTCAGAAGTAATAAAGAATATATAGTAGTATCAGTAACTCTAACTGTATCAATACAGGATTCTAAGGTAAGGTAAAAAATTTTACCATATAAGTCTAAGAGGTGCTTGAGAGGTGTTCCTGACAATTGGTGCAACCATATGTTCAGGTAATGTGAAGCTCAGGTTAAGGATAATGATCTTTGCAGCGTGAGAGCGTATTATCTGACCTCAATGCTCTGGTCAGTTCTAAGCAACATACATCACTCCAGGGACAACCTCATGCAATATATAGTTTACAATAGGACAATAATCATGACGTGTCACATCATAGAAAAAGTAAACAATCGGTTGAATAAAAGCACACTTATAATACCAGGCAGTTAAGTATGAAAGGTGATCGCTAAGTTTCAAGCCTACGTTGCGGAGCGCACGGCTCCTTTATCAAGGCAGCGAAAAGATTTGGTCTGGTGTGCATTTTTCCCAACTTTTTACATTATTGGTCCATTTTTTTCCCCTCGGCTGATTCAGCAGAGCCTTTTTTTCTGCAAACATTTTTGTTTGGTAGCAGGACCGCCAAAGTAACTTTGAGAAAAAGCCTCTGAATCAACCTCATTGTCACTGGAAAACTTAATACTCACAACTACACATCCTAGTGCAAAACAATGAAATACAGATCTTCTATATAGTAGTAGAAATGGATGTGGAGCAAAAAAATGATGGTAAATAATACAAATACTCCTTAAAGTGGACCAAAACCCAGGATAGGAAATCTGCTATAGAGAACACAGTGATCAGGCAGCAAAGGGTTAAACCCCTTGCTGTTTTGTTCCCCGTTTCTCACAGGTGCTCTTGTTCGGATAGCAAGGTATTTAAAATCAAGGATGATATAAAATTGTTCACCTGTTTTCCAATTAGTTATTTTTTATTCTAAGCTACAGTATAATTATAGAGCAATAATCTGTAGCTATCTAAATCCCTAATTACACTATTCCAAAAGGAATTAAAAAAGGAAAAGGAAAGTATGGGAGACTTACCCACCCAGCCCAGGGGTGTGTGACCTGCCCTGGGCCTTTAAGGAGTTGTGCCGTGGTGTGGATTATCGTCTGTGACGTATCTGGAAGCTCCTCGAAGTTGCGCAGTGTTAATCACGCTCACGATTTCAAATTTTTATCTCCAACACTTTATTATATTTCATACATAAAACTCAATGGTATATAAAAGGGAAGACTTGTCCTTGTCAATAGGTTTAGGCAATGTCCCAAAAGTGTAACTGATCATCAAGTCCGTATGCTCGAGTCTCCTAAAATTTTCTGGTGTAGGTAAAAAAGGCAGTTGCTAATGTTGATAGAGCTGTCTCACTCTCCTCGGCTTGCTGCAAGGGTTCGACGCGCGTTTCGTGGTTTCACTATTCTTGGTGTGCCACACACCCCGCTTCACTTTTAAATATTCTACACTTATTGGGTTAACTCACCGCCAGGTGACGTAGTGCAGAGAGGAAGTCTTGTAACGAGCCCCCTTCCGGCCTATATATACCTGGTACCTCCCTTCAATCACCAGTATTTTTCTCTCTGCTTGACGACAAGACAGAAGATTGAAGTCTCCTGCTTACAGGTAGGCCGGGGTTTTTACCCCGGCACCCCCCTTTTTGGTCTATTTCTGCCCGGTTTGAGTGTTTATACCTTAAGGTGAAATGGAAGCCTCCCAGCCTAGGCTGCTCGCTGGGCAATCGGTAGACGGCACTATTGGTGCCTAGGAGCTTATCTCCTCCGCTCGACCCCCTCTTTTGGGGGCAATGCGGCTATCCGGCATGGTGATCCGGAAATGGGATGCCCCTGTCCCGAGGGTCCCCTTAGCCCCTTACTCTCCCGTTACGATCCCTTCTCCCTTCACTATGGGGGGGGGTAGAGGGTTGTGTATTATGTATGTGTTTTCACTGTATTACTTATCATAAACATGTGTGTGTTAACTTTATGCATAGAAACAGACTGCACAGCATGGGTGCACTCAGTCTGATATTGGAGCTCCTCGGGCAGGTCCTTTTATTTACAGTGTGGCCAGTGTTTTGGTCAGCTTTAGGGGGGCGGTTGGGGCGGACCGCGCTGGGCAGGTTGGCTTGCCGCCTGAGTTCCTCAGCCCCCTCCCGCTTCCCCCTTCCCCCGTTGGTCTCCGTGCGGCAGCTGGTGTGGCTGCGCTTGTGCCTTTTCCTCCCCCCTCCTCCGCCGCCTGCCTGTGTGATTGATGCGGCTCAGCTGGTTGTAATCCCTGAATGAATTGGCCGCGCTGACCGGGCTTAAGGGGGCGGTTCCCTGTGACGCGGTGACGGGGGCGTGGCGCCGGCGCTAGCGTCGTACGGCGGCCCCAGCCTCACTTCCTTCCTTTCTGGGTAAAAGGCGGTCACGTGGGGGGGGCGCGCTGCAGCACATGGTTTTGTTTACTTTGTGGCTGCTGGCTGCTGCATCGTCCCTCCGGCTCTGCGCTCGGCCTTGTCAGGTAAGCGGCCCCACTCTGGTGGGGCCGAGAGTGGGATTTTATGTCTATATTTTATAAATATGGGGGCGAGTTTTTTAAGGAGGCATTATTATTATTATTATGATTGTGCTCTTTTAAAGGCACCTTTGTGCCATGCATTAAATATGTTTGGATGTGTTACACTCATATGGGGATCTGATGGTTTGTTTTCCTTTCAGATCCTGGGTCCCTGATTATAGCGGCCCTCCGGCTCTATGTTGCCTGGCTAGTCTTTCTTTTTAAAGAAAAGAAAATTGGGATATTTTTATATTATAAAATATACACCTATAATATATATATATACATATATATATATATATATATATATATATATATATATATATATTTCGATTATTAAGGGGGACCTTCCTTTTAAAAAAAAAAAAAAAAAAAAAAAAACCCTCCCTTCCGGGACATTTACTATAAGGGGGCATCCCGGGTTGGCTTATGCCTTAAAGCCCAAATAATTGCGATACCATAAATCACCATATGGAGGCTTCCGTTATTGCCGGAAACGACTCTTCTGAGCCGTCCAGGGGGTGCGTAAGATGTGGGGCTTCGCTCCCAGCTGATGATGTCTTTATTTGCATTCCTTGTGCAAAGCAGAGCATTGCGCGTCAGTCTGTTGATCCGGCTGCTGGCCCGTCACAACTTCCATCATCTCCTGCCTCTCCCTCCCTGTTCTGGACCCCACATGACACTGTCAAAAGTGGGGATTCGCAATCCGAGGTGGCGGCAAGGTTGGCCAGCCTCCGGAAAGTATTGCCCGGGTTGAAGGCCTCTGCAAAACGGAAGCGCCTGACTCCGGTACCTTCGGCTCCACAGGACGAGTTATGTGAGCCTGTGGAATGGTCCGATGGCTCCCCGGACGAGGAAGAATTCCTCTTGGAGTCAGATGAGCCGGCAGATCAGCTTGAGGCTGATGTGATTGGCGATTGGTCGGCGGGGGTTGCCCTTGACACCCCCTCCATTCTGGCTCAAATGTTTGAAATTTTGAATTTAGATCCGCCTGAGGCTGTCACCCTGCCAAGGGGCCAGTTGTTTAAAGAGCCTCAGGCGCGTTGGGTTTTTCCCAGACAGCACCACTTTGAGAGGGTGGTTCTTAAGGAATGGGAACATCCCATGCGGTTATCTGGAATCCCTTCCAGTTGGGAAAAGCGTTATCCCTTTCCGCCAGAATTGGTGAAGCTTTGGTCCGTCCCTCCTGACGTCGATACCCCTGTGCTAGGGCTTTCCAGCACGGCTATGGTACAGTCTGCTGAGACCACTGTCCCTAAAGATGGGGAGGATCGTCGGATTGACCAGTATGCTCGCCATGGTTTTATTTATGCTGGGTCAACGATGCGCCCGGTGTGCGCTTCGGCCCTTCTTCTATTGGCGGTTAGATCTGTAATCCAGGGGCTATACGAGGATCTCAATCCCGCTTGTAAAGAGTTTGCTGCGCTTAAGCAGTGTGAATCTTTTGTGTCCCATGTTCTATCCGCTCAGGACGATGCGCTGGCTATGCGTAGCAAGACAGCGGCAATGCTGGTGGCTATTCGTCGGTCAGTATGGCTGCGACAGTGGTCGGCGGACTCAGCTTCTAAAAAGGTGCTCACAGCTCTCCCCTTTTTGGGGTTGTGTCTGTTTGGGGAGAGAATTGATTCAGTCGCAAAGGGTGGTAAGATGCCACAACGCAAGAGGCCTCGTCGTCCCTTTAGGGGGGCAGGTTCTGGTAGGCCTTCCTTTCGAGGATACAGAGCGGGTAGGGGGGCTTCCTTTCCCTCTACCAGTCATACAGGTTGGACTCGGGGGAGGGGCCGTGGCCATCCCGCTCAGTCCTGGGGCTCCAAGCCCAAACCTGCTGGTAAGCCCGCTCAGCAATGAGGGGCTGCCCTCACCCGTGCGGGTGGGGGGACGATTACGACACTTCTCCCAGGTTTGGAACCGGGAAGTTCCGGACAGATGGATCCAGGAGATAGTGTCGTCCGGTTACAAGCTGGAATTCGAGTCTCTCCCTCCTTCACGGTTCTTTCGGTCTCGGGTGCCCATCGATCCTTTGGCCGCACAGGGGCTACTGGCGTCAGTAGAGAATCTGCTAGAGATGGCGGTCATCCGGCCAGTACCGCGCTTAGAGATGGGCCTCGGTTTCTACTCCAATCTGTTCGCAGTCCCCAAGAAAGATGGGTCAGTTCGTCCCGTCTTGGACCTGAAGTTACTCAACAGGTTCATCCGGTTTCGGAAGTTTCGCATGGAAACCTTGCGCACTGCCGTCAGCTCTCTTCGGCAAGGGGACTTCATGACGTCCATAGACATCAAGGATGCTTACCTTCATGTTCCCATCTGTCACGCTCATCAACGTTTTCTTCGATTCGTGATGAAGGATCAGCATTATCAGTTCGTGGCACTTCCGTTTGGCCTTACCTCAGCTCCAAGAGTGTTCACCAAGGTGCTGGCAGGGGTCATGGCCATTTTCAGATCTCGGGGCATTCGTGTCGTACCTTATTTGGACGACCTTCTCATCATGGCTCCGTCACTCAATCAATCGGAGACAGACACCAGCATGGTGGTCTCCACGCTGGAAAGCTTTGGTTGGGTGATCAACATCCCCAAGTCCTCCCTCACTCCGGCCAGGGTGGTGTCGTTTCTGGGGATGCAGTTGGACTCTCATCAGCACAGAGTGTTTCTTCCCCAGTCCAAGATTCATCTGATTCAGGAGTTGGCTCGGGTCCTACTCTCCAATCCTCGGCCGTCCATCCGTCTGGGGATGAGGCTGGTAGGGTTGATGGTTGCCTCCTTCGAGGCAGTTCCTTTTGCTCAATTCCACACGAGGACGCTTCAGCTTTATCTGTTGGCGTCTTGGGACCGGCAGCCTCGGTCGCTGGATCAGCCCTTCCAGTTGTCCTCCCGGGTCCGGCAGTCCCTCCAGTGGTGGTTGGTCTCGACCAATCTCGTGAAGGGCAGGTCTTTCCTGACCCCCCTTTGGGAAATTGTCACCACGGACGCCAGTCTGTCGGGATGGGGCGGATTCTGGAAGGAGCTGCAGTTCCAGGGGCAGTGGGGACCTCAAGAGGCCCACTTACCCATCAATATTCTGGAACTGAGAGCCATCCGTCAGGTGCTTGCTCTCCTGACTCAGCACGTCCTGGGCCTTCCGGTCCAGGTGCGTTCAGACAATCGAACAGCGGTTGCTTACATCAATCATCAGGGAGGGACTCGCAGCCTGAGTGCTCTCAGGGAGGTGTCCCTAATCCTGACCTGGGCAGAGGCCCATGTTCCTTGTCTCTCGGCGGTATACATTCCAGGAGTGGAGAACCAGGAAGCGGACCGGTTGAGCAGGGGCTCTCCCAGTCTGGGAGAATGGGCTCTCCATCCTCGGGTGTTTCGCTCACTGTGTCTCCGATGGGGGACACCGGAGGTGGACCTGTTTGCCTCTCGTCACAATCGCAGGCTCCCGAACTTCGTGTCGCTCTCCCAGGATCCTCTGGCTCTGGCAGTGGACGCCATGTCCCTGAGCTGGGGGGATCTGGGATTTCTATACCTGTTTCCTCCGATACCCATGCTAGGCAGGGTGCTTCGGAAGTTGGCTCTGGAAAGGGTGTCCGCCGTTCTCGTGGCCCCAAGGTGGCCAAGGCGAGTGTGGTTCGCAGACATCGTTCGGCTGGCAGTGGACCAGGTCGTTCTGCCTCTTCGGCCCGATCTGCTCACTCAGGGTCGATTGTGTTACCCCAGTTTACCAGCGCTAGGTTTGACGGCCTGGCTGCTGAGACCTCCATCCTGAAGGAGGAGGGTCTTTCTGATTCAGTCGTTAAGACTCTGATCAGTGCTCGGAAGAGGTCTTCTTCTATCATCTACTATAGGACTTGGAAAGCCTATATCGCTTGGTGCGAGATAAGATCTTTTCCTTGTAGGGTCTTTTCGGTCTCCAGGATTCTGGAGTTTTTACAATCAGGGCTGGACTCTGGTCTTCAGCTTAGTACGTTGAAAGGGCAAGTTTCTGCCTTATCTATCTTTTTTCAGAAGCGTGTTGCGCTTAAGCCTTTAGTTTAAAACTTACGCATGTGCGGCCTCCCAGGAAACCATTACTCACGGTTTGGGATTTGAATTTGGTTCTTTCTGCTCTTCAGGCTCCTCCTTTTGAGCCTTTGCAAGATATTGCTTTGTCTACCCTGACTCAGAAGATTGTCTTCTTGGTAGCTATCACTTCGGTCCGGCGTGTCTCAGAGTTGGCGGCCTTGACTATCCAGGCGCCTTACTTTGAGAGGCATCAGGATAAAGTGGTCTTTCGGTCCAAGCCAGACTTTCTTCCCAAGGTTGTTTCTGCTTTTCATTTGAACCAAGACATTGTTCTTCCCTCCTTATGTCCTAATCCTAAGAATGACAAAGAGAGGGTGTTGCATTGTTTGGATGTAGTACGCTGTGTTAAGTATTACTTGATTATCACGTCTCCTTTTCGTAGGACAGATTCCTTTTTTGTTCTGCCCCATGGGCCTAAGAAGGGTTTGGCACCAGCCAAATCTGCCATTAGCAAGTGGATACGTCAGGCCGTTACTGCGGCCTATTCTGCTAAGGGGAAGGTTCCCCCTTTTCGTATCACTGCTCATTCTACTCGCGCCATTGGGGCGTCTTGGGCTTTTCAGCACCAAGCTTCTGTTGAACAAGTTTGTAAGGCCGCCACTTGGTCTTCTGTTCAACTTTTAAGTTTTACAAAGTTGATGTGCGAGCCTCAGCGGATGCTGTTTTTGGCCGCAAGGTTCTGCAGACTGCAGTCATTTAAGTTATGCTTCACCTGGCCTTGAGTTGCCCATCCCTTGTGGACACTGCTTTTGGATGTCCCAATAAGTGAAGAATATTTAAAAGTGAAGCGGGGTGTGTGGCACACCAAGAATAATACCATTTTGTGGGTACTCACCTGAAAAATGGATATTGTTGGTGTGCCACACACCCCGCTTCACTCCCACCCTTTTCGGTTTTCCGAAGCCTTTAATATGGTGAAGTTTTATTTATATCAAATTGATTTTGAGGTTACCGGTGGAATACTGGTACCTTGTCTTTCTGCTTTTTAATATACTGGTGATTGAAGGGAGGTACCAGGTATAAATAGGCCGGAAGGGGGCTCGTTACAAGACTTCCTCTCTGCACTACGTCACCTGGCGGTGAGTTAACCCAATAAGTGAAGAATATTTAAAAGTGAAGCGGGGTGTGTGGCACACCAACAATATCCATTTTTCAGGTGAGTACTCACAAAATGGTATTTTTTTAAGATCCCTACAGAGTCTGCGCAGGGTGTTCTTTTTATAGTGACGTGAGAGACCCAGAGGATCTTGGGTAATGTAGTCTTTCTATGTAGTTTGTAGAACTTGCGTACTTATAGGCTCCATATCACTTGTTCAATTGCAGTTTTTAATTGTGAATGAAGCAAAAAGAGGCTGCAGTTTTCTTTCATTTAAAATGCGCTTTGCAAAACCAATCATTGTAAGCTTCGCTGTGATGTTATTATCTAAATAGATATTTAGATAATGTGTTGTTTTTGACCTTCTTAGTGCTAATACATCTCTTAAATTCATACCAATTCCTACGAGTGGCAACAACTTATCTGTATATGTTTCTGTAATTGTGGATGTGAATGTATTCTGATATCAATTGTTATGAAGTGTAAGGAGAAGTTATATAAAAAAATAAACCATTTTTTAAAAAGAATACTTTTGATACAAATGCCGGCGGCTGGTGAAAGCTTAAAATTTGTGGTTAAAATTTATTTAGTTTTATTTATTAAAATTGTGTTTGAATAAGTTTGGCTTACGTTCTAGTTAGCTAAATGATAAAATAAGGTGTTAAACTTATAAAAGTGTAAATAAATCTATAAATTAAGTATATGGAATATAAATGCGTATCCGTATAAAAACAATTAATGAACGAATGTAAACAAGGATTGAGGTAGGATGTGTTTTAAAATCAATGAATAAGTTAATAAATGAATACATTAATAAATTAAATTATAATAGCAATAGCAATTATAAAATACAATAGCCAATGGACGATTAAAGCCTAAGATTATAAATAAATATTTTTATAATTTTATTGTTGTATTGAACTTACGTTTAAACTGATAAAAGTATACAAAAATTAAGATAAAATAATTATTATATTATGAGTAGACGTAATGAATTGAATGCGAATGTAAACATGTATAAATATCAATTAATATAAAATGTGTTAAAATAAGAAGAAATGGGTATGTGATGAATTTGACAACAAGTATATAAATGTGTACTTATCAAAACCAGATCGGACAATGGATGAGATTATATTAGTTGAATATTGACTATGTACAGGGTAATTTTCCGAAACCAAAATGGAACTGAGAGGCAATATAAATTATTTGTTCTCCAGGAAGCAGTTCAAGTCTTTTTCTATATTCAATCCAATGGGTCCTAACGAGTCGAGATCAAAAATCTCTTCCCACCTTTTGGCTCAGGCACCAGTTTGGTCTTTGCAAGCAGCCTGGAACCACTTCCTCCCTTCCTGTTGTGTCTCTAGCGCCATTTTCCCTGGGGCTCTGCAGCTGGCCCTGATCATCGGCACTCCCTCTGCCCAGCTCAGAGCAACTGCAGGGGGGACTTTCTGGGCAGAGTTGACTCCTCCCTACGTCTGCTGGGGCTGGCGGCCAGAGCAATCACTAGAATTGACGGGCATTAGGAGGACCTGTAGATTCAGGTAGGGCTCCCCCCTAGGGGTATAGTTGTTCTATGGGAACCTTATTCTGATGGTTGTGGTTTCTGTCATGTCATCACTACTACCATCAATACAAAATTGCAGACGCAGAAACTGAGGTTTTGGTTGGCAAAAGGGGTTTGTCTAGTTTGGACATCTGTTCCCTTTATGTCCAGACTTTAGGGTTCTAGCTTGTTGATTCAACATGTCAGAGGCATATGTGGCAATTCTGGTCTGGCAGCATCGCAGGGGGGTGCAGCATGTGTCATGTGCAGCTGGCTGAGGGAGCACAGTTCCAGTATGCAGGGTGCTTTGCTGCATTCCTTTCAGCATTCTGAGTTAAGACCCCATTGATACCCCTATCTGGCCAATACGTGAAACAAACTAGCAAGAATAAAACTAGGGAAGTCAGCACTATCGTAAAAGAAAAGAAGTCCTCCTTTAAGAAGTATAAATAAAGTGAAAGTATAGCTGTCAGAGAGGCGTATAAAATTAAACATAAAATTAAAATAAAACTGATTATAAATGTGGGGCATGGCCAGATATGAGAGAGTGAGGACGCTGCCGTCGGAGCTCCCTCTAGCCGACTGAGGTTTAAAGCCATTTTGGGGGCTATAACCCACCCAGACGTATAGCTACAGGAGATGGCCAAGAAGAGGAAAGGGGTGAAAACTGCCTCACCCCCTCAAATGAAGAAAATCAGCTCCTACCTGGCTGGGCAGCGACCGAGAGTAGGTGGAGGGAATCATCCAAGATGGCGGCGCCAGGCGAGGCCGCATCCCCTTCACATGGAGAAGGAGAGAAGAGCTCCCAGGACATCGGGGTGGTGGAGGTCCATGTCCCAGAACCCGCTGGTGAAAGTATGCGGAAGGTGGATGCGACGGGCCCCCGAGATTTCATCCGGGACAGAGGTGAGGGGAGCATGGGCGGGCGCTCGGGTCCGGGCCCCGCCGAGAAGAAGAGAGGCGGCGCGGTCACAGCAGCAGCCGGCGCGGCTGCAGACAGTGAGCCGGTCCGCAAGGGGAGGAGCGGCAGCAGTGAGCAGAGAGCTGGAGGTGAGCAGAGAGGGAGCGCCGCTTCAGTGACATTAGAGCGGGAGGAGAGCACCGCTCCGCAAACAGCTGATGCAACCGGGAGGGGCCGGGCGGCGCCACTGACTGCCGGTGGCTCATCGCGGCTCCGGCTCCCCGAGCCCGACACAGAGGCGGGCTGACAGCCCAGCCAGAAGAAGCGGCACTGCTACCCGGGGGGATGCGGGGGGGAACGGCTCCAGCACAGTCATCCTGCAAATAACAGGACCCCAACTTCAGGCCCTTGCGGGGGGGGATGAGCCTGCGCAGGATGCTCCGAGTTCCTTTGGGATGCCCTCGCACACCTGTAAAAGGAGAGCCCACTCACGGGAGGCACGAGCAGATGGCGATATGGGGGGTCAGGGAGCCACCTCCCATCCGACGGTGCAGGAGCCAGGGGGAGTAACCCCCCCACCACCGAGAAGCCCCACTCTAGATGGCGGTCATTCCCCTTCCCACCACGGGCATCATGGCAACCAGCTGCCTTGCCCTTTGCCCCGCCCAGACCGGACTCCTTGGCATTTATGGGGACACCCCAGAGCCCTGCCAGAGACTGGTTTTCCCCCGGAGTACACTCACCAGCAACCCAGTCCCCCGGATGGGACAAGAGGAGCAATTCGGCTGGCTCCACATGGCCAGAGGATCAGGGTTCTGCGGAAGGCAGAGCGAGTCGCTTCTCGCCTACGGCCCTTGAGTCGTGCCTGGTCGGGCGGAAGACGGGCGCAGTAGAGTCCATGCCACATATGCACTGGCCGTGCCCAGGAGAGGGGCATTATGCGGAACAGCCCAGACCCACACTGGACCGTGTCCTATCTGCGAGCGGGGCCATCACCTCGAGCGCCACCTCTTGCATCACGAGTGGTCCTGCTACTGACCGCAGATCTTACCCTGCAACTCCTTCAGATTCGCATGAAGCAATGCTAGCGGTCATCAGGGCCGAACTCAAGGCTCTCCCCACCAAGGATGACCTGGAATCCTTTATCTCGAGAGTGGAAAGCTCCTTCAAGAAGGACATTTCAGACCTACAAAGCTCAATGGGGAGCCTGGATTCCAAAGTTTCGGGGCTGGAACAATCGCACCTCATCCATACAAAGAATAGAGGCCCTAGAACAAAGCCTGACGCTCCAGCGTCCAAGCAACGGTCCTGCACCTGGATGAGCTGGAAAATCGAAGTAGGCGAAATAACATCAGGGTGAGGGGCCTGCCTGAGGCGACGGGGCAAGACCAACTACTGCACACCATTACGGGCATCTTTAGCGAGATCCTTAATCGCCCTCCCAACACTGAAATTGTTATGGATCGCCTTCACAGGTCCCTCTGCCCCAGACCGACAGACCCCAGTCGCCCGCGGGATGTGATTTGCCGCCTGCACTACTATTCCCTAAAGGAGGAAATACTGAGAAAAGCCTGGGAGAGAGATCGTATCCACTTCGATGGAGTGTCACTTCAGGTCTTCCCGGACATTTCTAGAAGATCTCTACAAATGAGACGCCTCATTAGACCTTTGTTGACGAGAATCCAAGAATGCGGCGCTACTTATCGCTGGGTGTACCCTTTCCACCTGCTGGTGCGCAAGAGCCAGCGGGCCTACGCCTCGAGGTCCCCTGCCGACCTACCAGGTTTGTTTACTTTCCTGGACACTGAACCATTGGCGGTCCCGGACTGGCTGGATCCCTTCCCACTATCTCCCCCGACTCGAGGTGGGGGCGGGCAGCCTCAGAGAATGCGACAGGCAAGAGTCGGGAGTCCTGTACGCAGAAGAAATGCCAGAAGGCCACCAGGGGCCCCGCGACCACTGGAGAATGAGACTTGATCCGGGCCCTCGTCGGCCACATGATATCCTTTGAAGAACTGATTGACATATGTTTATGATCTCCTGTTTTCATTGTTGGCTTGTTATAACGCGACTTTATGTGATCCATGCATTTACCTATATGTCCTTTTATCAGCTGATTACTACGTCACCATTCTCTGGTTTCTTGGTTGCCGTTTAAGATTTGCCTCACCTCGACTCCTCCGCGCGCTGCTCAGAGGTCCCCGCGCTGACCCCTTGAGGGCGGGCGGGGGCGTCCTGGGCGGTGTCGGATGGCTGGGGTTTTGGCATTGTTATTCAGAGTTTGGGTGGGTGGCCACATGGGCCAAGGACCTTGGGGAAGGCCCGTGTGATCTCCCCATGGTTGAGATTTATCTAGCCGGTCGGCTGGGGGACCTCTTTCTCCCTTTGGTTCGCTTCGTCTCCACAGTCGACCTGGACCCCCCTCGCCCCCTTCGGAGGGTGGGACGGGGTTTGTTGTCTGGGAAACGTAATTGTATTTCCCGCTTAGGTTTGTGTTTTTCCTCTATACGTTCTTAGTTTAGTGTTTTTGTTTCTGTAGTAGTTCTTTGTGTATATCCCTTGTTGTCTGTGTTGTCTCCTGCCCCCCGTAGTTAACCCTTCTTACCTATTGTTCCCCTCCTCCCTTCCTTCCCTGAGCTACCTTCCCCCACCCGTCCTCTCCTTCCCTTCGGCTCCTCTTTATCACCGCCCCCAGCGCCCCCAATTCTCTCGGGTGTCGGGCTTGGGTGTCTGGTAGGCCCGTCATGTCCACGGTGAAGGGCACATCCCTTAATGTCAAGGGTCTCAATTCCCCTATTAAGAGGTCCTCTGCCCTTAGAAAATTGAAGCGTTTGCATGCGCAAATCGCCTTCCTGCAGGAGACCCACCTGAAAGAGGGGAAGACCCACAACCTTATCAATCGCTTTTACAAAACACAATACCATAGCCTCTCCCCGGATTCGAAATCTAGGGGAGTCGCCATCCTTCTAGCAGGGTCTCTGCCGTGGACTCACCTGGAGACCTGCCGGGACCCTGGGGGAAGATTCCTGTTTGTGAAGGGCACCCTCTTTTCTTTGAAAGTGACCCTGGCGACATGCTATGGCCCCCAACTCCAACCAATATAAATTCCTCCCCTCTACGATGGGGAAGTTGGCTGCCTTTGCAGAGGGGATTCTCCTGTTGGGAGGCGATTTTAATACAGTTCTAGCCATGGATACGTCCCGCGGGTCCTCCCACACTTCATTCTCCTCCCTAAAGAAACTCAAGACCCTGCTATTTAAACACCAATTAATGGATGCCTGGCGGACACTCAATCCAAGGGGGAGGGACTTCACTTTCTTCTCAGCCGCTCATAACTCGTATTCATGCATCGATTGGTTTTTGGTCCCCCACAAGTTCCTGCACCTTGTAGTCAGCATGGACATTGGGCAGATAACGATCTCCGATCATGCCCCAGTCTCCTTGACCATCTCCATCCCTGACACCGCCCCCCTCAGAGGCCAATGGAGGCTCAGTAGCTCCCTCCTCCAGGATCCGGGGGTCAAGGCGTAAATCCATAAGGCCATCACTGAGTTTTTTGCAACGAATGACACAGGGGAAGTGACGCAGATGTCTTTGTGGGAAGCCCACAAATGTGTAATTAGGGGTTTGCTGATCAAGCAGGGGACGTATCTCAAAAAAGGAACAAACAGTTTGACCTGTTGACCCAAGAAATTCTGAAAATCGAAACCATGCACAAGCAGACTTTGGATGCAGCGCTGGGTGCCAAACTAGTTAAGCTACGGGAGTCCCTCAGGGACATTTGTTTCGCTGAAGCCAAGAACCTGGCCGGCCAGGTGCCGAAAGTTCTTGTATGAGTACAGCAACAAGTGCGGCAAGGCTCTGGCTAGGGCCTTGAAAGCGCAGTGCAACAGGAACTACATACCATCCATTCAGGACTCGGGGGGTAACAGGCATTATCTAACGGCTAGCATAGCAAAGACCTTCAGAGAGTTCTACGAAAAGCTCTATAGCCTGCCACAGGTCCGCTCCTCCTCCCATCTGCGTAACATAGACGCCTATATTAGAGAGTCAGGCCTCCCGAAACTCAAACAAGAGGTGGTGGATGCCCTTGAAGGGGAGATCGGGATGGATGAATTTGCAAGAGCCATTAAAAACACCAAGCCGGGGAGGGCGCCTGGTCCTGACGGCTTTAGCCTGGATTATTACAGAGAGTTCATGGTAACCCTTGGCCCTCGGTTTATCGCATCCTTCGGCTCCCTGAGGGAGGGCCTCCCCCCACCTAGAGACACCTTACGGGCCAACATAACAGTTATACCCAAGGCGGGTAGGGACCCAGCCCAATATGGGAGTTACAGGCCTATCTCCCTATTGAATTGCGACTTAAAACTCTTTAATAAAATAATTGCAGACAGACTATCCCCCTTGATCCTGTCTCTCATTCACTGGGACCAGGTGGGCTTTGTTCCCACGAGGGAGGGTAGAGGCAATACCACCAGGGTTATTAATTTGATACACTGCACACATCTGGAGGGTCCGGCCTCAATGCTTCTCTCGACGGACGTCGATAATTCCTTCGACAGGGTCAGTTGGGATTTCATTTTCTCTACCCTCAAACATATTGGCCTGGGGGATAGATAATATGTCCCACTGGATCATGGCCTCCTACTCGTGCCTCTCGGCGTCCGTCGTGGTGAACGGGCTGGCTTCCAAGCCGTTCAACCTAGCAAATGGTACACGTCAGGGATGTCCTCTCTCTCCCCTGATATTCATTCTTACACTGGAACCATTCCTGCGTACAGTGAGGAAGAATCCTGATTGAGCCGACGACCTGATTTTTTTCATATCTAAACCTGAAACGACTCTCCCCATTCTGTTGGCTGAACTCAGAGCTTTCCAAGTAGTGTCCAACTACAAAATAAACTATCAAAAATCCTCCGCTCTGAATCTTAACATTCCTCCAAAATGGCTGAAGCAGATCTCAGAGAACTTTCCTTGGGAGCCAGAGGCGGTTACTTACCTGGGGACACAAATTTCTGCCCAGCACCAAAAAATCTACAGCCTGAACTTTCCCCCGATGTTGCGGAAGGTGGAGGAGGACCTGCAGAAGTGGAATAAAAGTGCTTTCTCTTGGTTCGGCAGGGCAAACATAATTAAAATGAACATCCTGCCAAGGGTGTTATATCTTTTGCAGGCCCTCGAGGTCCCCCACACCTTCTTTCAACGACTCACGGGGATATGTTCAAGGTTTGTCTGGGCAGATAAGACCCTCTCCAAGGGTCGGGGTGGACTGAGTCTCCCGGACTGGAGATTCTATTACGCAGCTGCCCATCTGACGCGGGTGGTTGATTGGTGCAGGC
The DNA here is from genome assembly GCA_027917425.1 of Gastrophryne carolinensis. Lineage (NCBI taxonomy): Eukaryota > Metazoa > Chordata > Amphibia > Anura > Microhylidae > Gastrophryne > Gastrophryne carolinensis. The sequence continues at coordinate 122,486,020 of CM051243.1, read as the reverse complement.
ATTCTAACTTGAAGCAGTGGACGCTCATAGAGCAGGAGGCGTCGTCTATCCCTCTTGCGGGGCTTCCTTGGATACCGTTAGACCGGGTCCCTGAGCTGAACAAACACCCGACAATAGGGCCGACGCGGAGGGTGGCGGGTAAGACCTTCCCGAAACAGGATATCTCCCCCCCCCCTTGTCACCGATGACCCCAGTCCTGGGCCACCCAGACTTCCCAGTGGGCCAATCAGATGGTACTTTCCGGGCTTGGGTGAAACAGAAACATTTCAGGATCATGCATTTGGAGTAGAGGAGAAGCCGTAATTACAGGAAACTCTCCTAAAAAAAAAAAATAATAATTCCCCATCTAAAATTTAACAACCTGTCGGACCCAAAACAGCACAGTTTACTGAGGGCTGATCATGTCAGACCAATGTTATCGATTTCTTTGACCATGTCACTAAAGTGTTAGATGAAGGTGGTGCTGTGGATATCGCCTATCTGGATTTTAGCAAAGCCTTTGACACTGTACCACATAAAAAGCTCATAGATAAGTTATTGAAGTTGGGACTCAATCCCTGGATAGTTCAGTGGATTTCCAGCTGGCTCAAGGATCATTATCAGAGTATTGTTGTGCAATCTGATCAAAGGCGATTTACAAGTGGTGTGCCACAGGGATCTGTCCTGGGCCCCATTCTTTTGAATATGTTTGTAAGTGACATAGGAGAAGGCTTGGTAGGAAAGGTTGCCTGTTTGCGGATGATACAAAGGTTAGTAACAGGGTGGATACTCCTGGAGGCATCTGCAAAATGGAAAATGATTTAGCTTTACTGGATAAATGGTCAAACTGTGGAAACTAGAGATGTCTCTAAATGTAAAATCATGCACTTGGGTAGAAGCAATCCCTTCTCTGAGTACCGTATGGGCAGTACTGTGTTAGCCAGGACCTCGGAAGAAAGATTTAGGGATACTTATTACTGAACAGTGTAGCCACGCAGTGGGAAAAGCAAGCAGGATGCTCGGCTGCATAGCTCGAGGCATCACCAGTAGGAAGAGGGAGGTTGTGATGCCGCTGTATAGAGCCCAGGTAAGACCACAGCTAGAATACTGTGTGCAGTTATGGAGGCCTTACCTGCAAAAATACATTATTCAAATAGATTGGGTCCAAAGGCAGGCAACAATGGTAGAAGGACTTAAACTTAAAACTTATGAGAGATTTAAAGAACTTGATTTGTACAGCCTAGAGGAAAGAAGGGAGAGAGGGCACATGATTGAGTATATGAATGTGTGAAATGATTCAGGAGGAAAGTGTTTATAAGAAGAAACTTAATGATAGAACAAGGGGGCACAACCTGAAGCTAGTCAGAGGGAAGATCAGGAGCAAGAAAAGCAATTATAGTTCAGCAAGTCCGCACACCAGAGAGTAATGGTTTCAGATATATGGGTGCAAAATTCATTTCAAAAGATCCTTTCCCCAATAGGATCAAACAAATCATATCAATAGCATTGAAAAAATGCACACCGTACTACTGCGGGTTGTGATTTGCAAAAAGTGTATTTTTAGAGAAAGATAGATACATAGTCAAAACAACATATCCACAATGGTTCTATATACAGTATAATACAATAATCGCCAGTAGTAGAAATCAGGTTAACCACAGTTAACATAAATCATATATGGAGTAGTACACAACAGTCGCCACTAAGTGGCATTAGTACCCAATTCCAGTTCACAGAACTAGCAAGAGAATTTGCAAATAAAGCGTATTCCTCACTTGGAGGAGCAGCAAAGGTAATTCATAGAAAGCGTCACTAGGTGGCGCCAGATAACAAAATAGAGATGCATATATGATTACATGAGAGCGTGGCATAAACAGATCAAAATAGACAGAGCAATAGATACACAACCCGACTGGGCATCAAAACAAGGTTTCAAATGGAGATAATACGTTACAGCGTAAGCAGAAAGTACCCGACGTTTCAGACCGTGAAGGTCTTTCCTCAGGGGGAGAGAAAGCGGCGATGGGACACAGCAGTGGAAGCGGGCTTTACATACCTAGACCTTGGCGGGCTTTCCTGGACGGCCGGTGACGTCACCGGGGGTGTTCATCCAAACGCCAACCAGCAGCGTCACCAGGGGATGCGTGATAGGTCCCGGGCCGCCAATCCCAATATGGCGCCTGCGCATGCGTCATATAGTTTGGGGGAGGCGGCCGCACGGGGCCATATACACTCCCTCCTGTATCAGGGAGCATTATGATTGGTTAATAGCACGCTGGACATGCAGAAGCTTATAGGGGGAAACAGAATCAGCGGAGACTTGCGCAAACAGCGTAGCAGCTGCGCAATTAACGCAAAGAGAGATTTTACATTAATAAGCTTAATATGTGGGATTGTCCATCAGCATCCTATATTTATTGCAGCTCCACAGCACGTCCTCTTAGGAATCCTTATGCCCAGACATAGTAGCAGTAGAATCCAACAGCATACTAAGTCTATTGCAGCTCTACAGCACGTCCTGTTAGGAATCCTTAAGCCCAGACATAGTGGCAGGTGAAGATCAGGGGGAATTTTTCACTGGAGAATTCCAATGCCGCCCAAGGTCCATATAGGGGGAAGCCATCAAGGTCAAACTATCCTAAGTCTAGGAAACAAAAGAGATGTCATTATAGGTGCCACCACTGCCATCTGCCATAGCATAGAAAAAACCTCAAGCGCCAAAATTATTTTTCTTTAGAAAAATATATTAAAAAAACAGCAAAGTGAAAAGAAGTGAAAAAACTATATGTATATATTTACAAATGATAATCTCCTAACTGGGAAGATATAACAGAACGTAAGGTCCATGCTGATAGTCAGCTAGAACGTAACATACCTATTGGGGGATTACACCTGTAGGGACCATGATTATGGGTGTGGTATATCAATCTAGTACCCAAATGTGGGTATTCTAAAGGTAACATTGATAGTCACAGTCCATATTAATATGGTACCAAGACGTAGGTATTCTAAAAGTTACATTGATAGTCACAGTCCTCATTTAATCCTGCCGGTCGTAATGTGTTAAGCTTGTAGATCCAGTATGTTTCTCGTTGGAGAAGTTTACGGGTCAGATCGCCCCCCCTCCGGGGGCGTGTCACCTTCTCCACCACTGTAAACCTTAGCTGTGTAATTTGGTGCCCAGACTCAAAAAAGTGCTTAGTAAGGGAGGAGTCAAGGTTACCCCTCCTGATATCAGATCTATGTTCTCCTATCCTTGTCTTGACTTCACGAGATGTCTGGCCTACATACGCCAGTCCACACGGGCATTTAATCATGTAGACCACACATTTAGTGTTACAATTGAAGAATTCAGTTAATGGGAATTTCTGTCCTGTTCTAGGGTGACTAATTGCCTTACAGGATAGAACATAACTGCATTGGGCGCAATGGCCGCATGGGTACATACCCATTGGTTTAGAGAGTGCTGTAAGCCAATTCTGTCCTGTGTCAGTGGTCTCTTCTAGCGAGAACTCAGCCTTTATAAGCCTGTCCCGGATGCTTTGGGACTTCTTATATGCCATCAGTGGAGGGTTTTTAAATATGCCCTGAAGATTTTCCTCGCTACTGAGTACCGACCAGTGTCGTTTAATGATGTGTTTGATCCTATTCGATTGTGTGGAATATGTGAGGGAAACAGGTATACGGTCCTCATTTGTCTTAGGGTTATATTTAAGTAGATCAGCTCTAAGTTTGTGTTTTGCTTTATTCTGGTTGGCCGTAACCTTTTCCCTTCTATAGCCACGTGCTAGGAAGTTATCCTTCATCTCCTCAGATCTGATGTCAAAAAGTTCATCTGAATCGACTATGCGTCTTACCCTGAGAAACTGGCTATAAGGTAAGTTATCCACAAGATCCCTCGGATGGAAACTGTCAGCTTCAAGGTACGTATTTTTGTCAGTCGGTTTCTCAAAGATGTCAGTTCTTATCCGGCCATTTTCTGCTACGCTGTTTGCGCAAGTCTCCCCTGATTCTGTTTCCCCCTATAAGCTTCTGCATGTCCAGCGTGCTATTAACCAATCATAATGCTCCCTGATACAGGAGGGAGTGTGTATGGCCCCGTGCGGCCGCCTCCCCCAAACTATATGACGCATGCGCAGGCGCCATATTGGGATTGGCGGCCCGGGACCTATCACGCATCCCCTGGTGACGCTGCTGGTTGGCGTTTGGATGAACGCCCCCGGTGACATCACCGGCCGTCCAGGAAAGCCCGCCAAGGTCTAGGTATGTAAAGCCCGCTTCCACTGCTGTGTCCCATCGTCGCTTTCTCTCCCCCTGAGGAAAGACCTTCACGGTCTGAAACGTCGGGTACTTTCTGCTTACGCTGTAACGTATTATCTCCATTTGAAACCTTGTTTTGATGCCCAGTCGGGTTGTGTATCTATTGCTCTGTCTATTTTGATCTGTTTATGCCACGCTCTCATGTAATCATATATGCATCTCTATTTTGTTATCTGGCGTCACCTAGTGACGCTTTCTATGAATTACCTTTGCTGCTCCTCCAAGTGAGGAATACGCTTTATTTGCAAATTCTCTTGCTAGTTCTGTGAACTGGAATTGGGTACTAATGCCACTTAGTGGCGACTGTTGTGTACTACTCCATATATGATTTATGTTAACTGTGGTTAACCTGATTTCTACTACTGGCGATTATTGTATTATACTGTATATAGAACCATTGTGGATATGTTGTTTTGACTATGTATCTTTCTCTAAAAATACACTTTTTGCAAATCACAACCCGCAGTAGTACGGTGTGCATTTTTTCAATGCTATTGATAGGAAGATCAGGAGCAATAATATTATTATTGGAACAAACTTCCAGTAGAGGTAGATGAAAATCGTCAGTCAGTGAATTTACACATACCTGGGATAAGCACACATCTATCCTAAGATAAAGAATACATAACAGTATACACATAAGGGCAGACTAGATGGACCATATGGCCTCCTACTGCCATCAACCTTCTACGTTTTTATCTAGGCACCCCGCTGGGTAACTGTGATTGTGTTATTTTACCCCTTTTGTAAGCACCTAATATTGTGCTTGACAGAGTACAAGAGGGTGAAATGTTTTTGTTCATTTCAAGGAGATTCTGATGAAAGTTTTCTGCAGGCCAGATAACTACTGTCAGGATCTGGGGCCATTGGCAATGACGCTGAAGACAGGTCTTAGTCAAATAATAAGCAATTTATTGAAAATAAAGTCCAACAGGCAAAATCTCTTAACTTCAGAGTATAATGCAGGAACAATGCAGTACAGCAAGCGGTTTCCTCACCAACTTTAGCAATGTCCTGTGTCGGTTAATTACAGGGTATTGCAAGTCCTTGATATAACAGGTCCTCTTTCGGGGCATAGAAGTCCAGGCTGTTAATCCACTGGTTCCGTATGGGCAGTACTGTTTTAACCAGGACCTCGGAAGAAAGAGATTTAGGGATAACACATAAAGTCCTTTGGCTGCAATTCAGCACTGTCAGTATTGGGAGCAGCAAGGCACCTCATCCCAGCCCCTTCATCTCCACTCTGAAAGCCTCAGAAATTCCTTTTATAGGGCTTCATTCAATAAGTCTCATCACCTGGGAAGACCTGTGAGTAGAGAAAAAAAACGTAGAGGACCCGGGATGTTGATTGGATCTCTGATATCCCGGCATGGATCGTGCCTGCCTGAAAAACTTATGGGAAAAATAGACCCCATCCACCACTTTTCCATACACTTTACCACGCTACCTAGTATGTACAAAGGCTTGGATGCCATTTTCCCTATGCCAACGTCTGGGAAAAGAGGTGTTCCACGCTACCTGTGGTGGATTGACCCCATTTCTGGCTAGGCTCAACATACGATCCTTCCTGTTTCTGTTTTCAGTGCGGTCCTAAATGATCAGACACACAGTGTCAGTTGGCCCGGCATGACTTGGTCTCAGCAGGATTGGCTTTCCACCCCGTCATTGTTACCTCTCTTATGTCTGATGCGGAGCATTGGCTCAAGTAGCAGAGGGCCTGTCTCTAGAAACACTGTTTCCGATTCTCCGTTGCCAGTGGGTGACTGATTTGGCTTCCATGAGACAGTAAGCGGAGATTCCCTTCTATGGAGTTGACCTTTTTGGTGACCTGCTCACTGAGATGGTTGGGGAGGCCATGAGGGGCAAGTCCATGGGACTTCCTCAGAGCAAAAAGCCAAAGACATAATTCAGGGGGATGTTTGGATCCAGAAGGAGGTCACTATGGGCTAGTTACTGTAGCTCCTAAAAAAGGAAGGGTCAAATATCTCCAGAAGGTTTTGCGGATGAGGTAGTTTCTCATAGAACCTACGATCGGCCTTGACTGCATTTTAACCAGGGGATTTTCTGGCAACATTCAACACCATGAGACATCATGTCTGAGGTTTGCCATAGGTCCCTCAGCCTAGCAAGTTTCTGGCCTTGCCTGTCTGGGCTGGCTATTGTGATAGTTCTGTCCACACTGGATCAGTCTGACTGGATTGTCCATTAACCCAAGTGTCACATCATCCCATCTAAAGTGACCTTGTTTTTAGGGATAATTCTGGATGAAGAGTAGTACTCCCGGGGCAGAAGTGTCATGCCCTCCAGACCAGAGTGAGGAAGCTTCTGAAAATCAAGTGGCCCGCCATTCATCAGGGCTTGAAACTGTTGGACCTGATAGTCTCTTCATTGAAGGTGGTTCACTTTGATCATTTTCACTCCAGCTGCGACTTTTGACCTGTTGGAACCACTCAGTGGAGGGGCTGGATTGTCTGTTCAAACACAGCGACCTGCTGGCTTTGTGGTTTCAGTCCCATCTTTTTTCAGTGGACCATTCATTTCTTCTTGCTCAGTGGACCATTTTGATCATGGATGCCAGTCTTTCCAGTTGGGATGGAGTTCTGATGGACCTTGCTGTTTACAGTTTTTGGGACCAACCAGAGAGGTGGCTGCCCATAGATATGTTCGGACTGAGGGCGATCCTGCTTTCTCTCCAGAATTGGACAAGTCTTCTGAGGGTCTTTCCACCAGAGAAGTTAATGTGTCATGGGCTTATCAGGATCAGGCTATAGTGGACAAATTGTGCAGGGCTACAACTTGGACCTCAGTTTGCATCTTTACAAAGTGGATGTGAAGGCGTTGGTTCACCTCACTTCTGGCCGTTTGGTGTAGCAGACAGAGGTGGATCCTCTGATTAGCTGTGCTCAGCAGTTATGGCTATGGTTCATGCAGTCAGCCTGGTCATTGCTTATTGTTGATGTGCCCATCCTAGGAAGGGACTGCTATGGGACGACCCACGAGTATCTGAATCGGGGCAGGAGATCTGAGATTTTGTGACAACTCACCTGTAAAATGATTTTTCTTGTTCTTCTGCTCTGCCTCAACAGCTTTTTACTGCTGCAACTTGCATTTTCTTTGATGCCAATGTTATGGTGGTTCCTAAATTGTCTGCCCCTGGAGTGTTGGTTACGTCCCTTCTATGGCTGTTAGTTACTGCTTTTTGACTTACTGGTTCCTGAGAAAGCAGCCAAGTGGGAGGAGTATTAAGCTTCTGTATTTGCAGATACACCTTCTGGCTATCTGAATCCCCATTTAGGCGAAGCAGAACAGGGAAAACCATTTTACCGATGCGTTTTCACAAAATGGTGTTTTTACAACTTTACATATAAGGGTTTATTCATAGCCCGGTGAGAATTTTCACAACTTTTTTAGGAGAGAAAACGGCCATCGACTTTCATTGTCTCCCTTGAGGCTAATTCAAAGCCAGATGAAAATGTATAACCCGGTAGACAATAATAATCAATGACAGTTTTCTCTCTTAAAAATTCTCACCAGGCTAAGAAATTACCCCAAAATGTGAGATTTTAAGAAACTAATTTTATAGTTCTAAAATCCAACATTTATGTGAAACAATGTATTTTTTTAGCTTGAGATTTCCATGATAAAACTAAATGTTTTTGGAAGATTTCGCTGACGGGACAGAAGTGTCTGTGTCAGGTCCAGAAAAGCAAAAAAATGAGCAGGGGGTTGGATCATATTATATACTGCTACAATATGAGGAAAGGGGGGGTGGCGTGGAGAACAGTTATCACCTGAAAGCTTTTAAGTGCAAAATAATCATTATAACAGTGATTGTAGGCTAAATAATCTTCATCTAATCCCCATGTACAGTCTATTTTACTATCCAGGCATTGGGGCTGGGATTCCAAACCAAAGGTAATTGTGAACTTGTCTTTCATTAAGTCACATTATGTATTTCACATTTTATTTAGAATTTTTAATGAAAATGTTTTTAATGTATTTTCAATGTGTTTTAATTTTTATAGTATGCTCTTCGGAAACTTGTATATTTATGTTGCTTGGAAAGGAGAAGTAAGCATTACAGGTATGTAATAAACCAATTTTAGTGCTAACCAGGAAATCCCCTTTCTTACTGTCTAAAAAGAATGTAATTTGGAGACAGGAGGACCTCTGAAACATTTAAAGCAGAACAAAACCCACTGAACTAGTGAAATAAATTTAGCCAAAGCCCCTGCCTATACTCTTCTTAGAGTGTAGAACTAGAAATAGATATTTTCGCTTTTTGAACCATCATGAAACTGTTTTTGCATAGGTGTGGCAATGACTCACAGCAGTGGTAATGAATGGAGGAGGTGGAGCTTCACAGCTAAAACAGGTGGCATTATATGGGATTAGAGTGAAGCATGATCAGTGAAAATTGGGAAATGGTAATCTTCATGGGGTAGCAATTAAGGGGATGCTAGTTGTGTGGGTTTTGGTCAGCTTTAAGAATGTCAAACAATTTTTCTTGTACATACAGACCCCGTTAGTGAATCTGTATATGTGACAATGGCTAGTTATATGAATATGACATTTATCTGTCGTCCATACTGATGTATGACTGCAATATTAGGCTAGGTACAGTAGTAGTAAAGAATTTGTTAAAGAGCTTTATGATGTGTATACCGACCAACACATCCACAGAGGTCATTTTAAAGCAGAACAAAACCCAGTAATTTGACTTTCCTGGGTCTTGTTCCGTGTCCCCAGGTCCGCCCGAATTGGGATGGCTAGCTGCTGACTTGCACAGCTGGCATTTTTGGAACATGCAGAGTGCATTATATCCCCAAGATCAGTAAGCTTCCCTTTTATTTCAAGCTTCTAAGTTAAATGGGCTCTAATCTTTCATTTTCATACACAGTAGAGCTACTGACAATACCACCCAAGTTGTGAAATTCGGTGGCCCTAAAAAGAAGAATCTGAGGCTCCATTTTCTTACATAGATGCAGATCTGCCTGTTATTTTACTAAATGTGTATACTGAAACACCCTTGTGTGTAGTTAATTAGTTGAAAAAACATTGGGCCATAAACCAGGAAAAGGAGGAGAACATTTTAAGGGAAAAATGTGATCACATTTGTTCTGTTAAAGTGTCTTAAAATCCAGTGAAGTGGGGGGTTGACATTGGGTAAAAAAACTTTTCTGAAATCTGTCAGTCTTGTAGTAGGGTACCCAGGGCTGTATTTTCCATTAGGCAACCCTAGGCATGTGCCTAGGGTGGCAGCCTGGAAGGGGACGCTGCTATTACTACTGTAGTTTAGAAAAGAAATTACAACTCTCATATCCTGAACATTAATGCCTGTCAACAAGCACCCCCTAGCCACAGAAGGACGCAGAGTGTATTTGTGTGAAGGGGGGTGCCAGGCCAGAGCGTTTCCCCTCCACTGCTTTGGTCATTTGACTCCCGAATGTCAGAATGCTGTAATAGTTGGAACATGCTTGCCTGCTTCCCTGCATTTCCCCTTTGTGCCCTTTCTCTCCTCCACACACACATACCCTGAATCTAGTCCATTGCATGCCTCCCAACTTTTCAGGGTGGGAAAGAGGGACAGTTTGTAAATTTGGCCACGCCCCTTCATTGATTGATGGTTAGGTGATAGGGCGTAACAGTTACAACAATAGGAACACTTTGAATAGGAAAATGAATCCTTTATTGATACAGATCTGCATGTTACACCTCAAAGAGGGACAGAGGAGAACAACCAGCGACAGGACAACATGGACCCAAAAGAGGCACAGTCCCTCCAAATCAGGGACACTTGGGAGGTATGCCATTGCACCCTTTGCCCCTACACACTTTTTTCTATGAACTTATTCTATGGTCTTAGTTCTACCCTGTGAGGTTTATTCAGCCAGCAAGGAATGGAATACTCATATTGTATAGTCCATGACCTATATTAAAGTAGAACTAAACCCAGAAATGTGAATTTCCTGAGTTTTGTTTTGTGTCCCCCGGGCCTCCCAATTTGAAATGCCTTGCTGTGTGAAACCTCCCAGTTTGCCCAGTAAAACTCACCTATCCTCTGTCTAATGGCACATTGATGGGCTCTCCAATAAGAGCCCCTTACCATGTTAACAGCAAACAGATTGCCTTGAATGGAAAGTGTGCACTGCGGCATCCCCCTCATCCCCGGGGGCATGCTTCTCATTGTAAACAATCAGGCTCTGATTGGACGAGAGCCCGTGCATGCCCGGTTGGATCGGGGAAAGGTGAAGAGATGCCCTGGGGGTTTCACACAGCGGGGTATCCCTATTCGTGATGACCTGAGCGAAAGCCAGTGGCCATCCTTGGAATCTTTTAGATTCCAAGCTGGCCATTGGTGGGTCTTCCTCTTTAAGACTTATTTGACCAACCTTTCTCAACTTAATTTTCCTCATAATAGATAGCAGCAGTTATGATTCTATACAGATTGTACTGTCAGACTGTTGGTCTGTCCCTGATTTAAAATACTACAATATTTTGGTAGGATTGCACGGTGTCTGGACAATCATGTCATAATAGTAAGATTGTAAATATTGCAAACCAGATTGATGGTTTCTGGCTGGTAAAAGATTTTTTTTATACTCCATGGCTTTGGTAGGGTTGCACAGCGACTGGACAATCAGATTGTATAGTGTATGGCCTGTATTAGAACTTGAATCTGTCTCAGGTGAATGGCCCTCACATTACATCTACGGGTAAGTTAGTATAGAGATCATACAACTGCATTGCAGGTTTATGGTTGGCTTCAAATCCACCTTATACTTCAATGTAGGGCCGGCCTCTGGGGTGTGCTGGGTCTGAAATGGTAAGGTGGTGCTGCACAGCTGGGGAGTCTTATTTTGTGCGTTGGGAGAAAGAGCAACATTGCCCTGCTCACTTTGTATTTTTTTTAATGGGGTGGCTGTCAATTAGAGTTGCTGGAGTGCACAGATGGGCCAGAAGGTATGGCTTCTACCTGCTTTAATGTGTACCAAATCTGCTTATTCTTAGTATACAGTACGTCCTGCTCCAGATAGATTACTTACACTTGGGTTATCCTCCGCCAGATGGCGCTGCACTGCAGAGACATGTAAAACAGGCTCCTCCCGGCCCCTCAAATACCCGGGGACCTCCCACAAATCCCCAGATTTCTCTGCAGTGCTTACTGCGAAGACATGAAATTATCACTCGCAGGTGAGCGGGGCTATTAAAGCCTGTGTGCCTGTTGGACTATTCCCACCCGTCCTTGATGTGATGTGCCTCCCAGCCTGTGCTGCGCTGGTCGGGTGAAGGTAGGCAGCACCATGTGTGCTTAAGGAGCGCTGCTCCACCGCAGTCCTCCACCAAAGGCTAGGCGGTATAGGCTGATGGTGAACCTTTATGGGATGCCCCTCCTGCATTATTGTCCCATGACCCGGTAGCGGTGGGCCCTGTACAAAGGGCCGCCATCCTACCTCATTCTCCCCGTAGCCCTCGGGAGGAAAAGAAGGGGGGGGTGTGGATGTCAGTGTATTGTGATTACGTGCATATGGCCCTCTTTGTAATGTCTGCTTGGACTGGTATATGTGGTGTCAACCGCCGTGCTGACTTGTCTTTTTACACTGTAAATGCCGCCGCGCGCGCCTTTTCCTTCCTTTGGATGTTCCGCGCCGGGCGGCTGCGTTACCTCAGATGCTTCTGCGTCCTCATTGGCTGCTTGTCTGTTGGACTTCGTGCTCTTCAGGGGGGCGGGGCCTGGCATGGCGCGCCCCGCTTCACGGCTCGCTCTGGCCCGCCCTTCGAGGTACTCGGCGCCATATTGTCTGGTCGTGCGCGCGTGTGACGTTCTTACTTACCGTGGTCCGTAAGTGCCCTCGCGGGCGGCTTTATAATTCACTGTAGTGTGTTTTGGTTCTGACACCCTTCTTCTCATTGTGTCTTTCAGAGGGTGAATCCATTGGCTTTTTCCGGCCTGGTGTAATTGATAGCGGGCCTTGTAAAATTACTCCCACTCCCTAGCGGGTCATTGGGGCATCCAGGGTTGCTTTACAGCGTCAATCCCTACTGGCATATTGTGCCTAATAATCACATATGGAGGCATCTAAGGATAATGTGACCGGGGTCCCTTTGGGACAAGACCAGCGGTGCATGTGGACAACCTCATGCTGATGCTGACAAGGCATGGGTCTGCGTACCCTGTGCTGAGCAAGCGCTGGCTTTGCAATCTGGCCTGCCAGTGGCTGCACCTCGTTTCACTTCACCTTCTCCCCCAAGCTTAAATCTCACTCCTGCTGAGTTGCGTACAAGTGGGGATTCTCAGCCTGATGTGTCTTCTGGACTATCTACTGCTGAGCAGATTATTGCAAGGTCCTTAGAGCGTAAGGGCCCTGGTAAGAAGCGGCACCTGACACCTTATGATACTGTTTTCCTTATGGGATCTCAGGAGTTTATGAATCTGTGTGGCTATACCCCTTCTGATGAAGGAGAGCTCTTTTCTGCCTCAGGCTCATCTGATGAGAGACCAAGGGGTCATGACGATTCTGTCTCTGACCCCTGGGCCCCGGATGACACTGACAGATTATTGACCCAGATCTTTGAGGTTCTGTCTATCTCTTTCCCTGGTGAGGCTCCCAGGCAAAGAGAGGAGCGCTTCCATACAGCAACATCACGTTTGGAATTCCTAGAGCAGGCTCACTTCCATTCCCTGGTGCTCAAGGAATGGGATTGCCCCAGTAAACTTCCCGGGGTCCCAAGGGATTGGGATAGGAAGTATCCCTTTCCCCCTGAGGTGGTTAAATGTTGGTCATTCCCCCCCCCCCCCCCCCGAGGTGGATGTCCCGATAATTGGGCTATCTAACGCCCCTGTCATACATCCCCCTGATTCTACTACCCTGCGGGATGGTGAAGACCGGCGCATTGACCTGCTGGCCTCCCACGCCTTTGCATGTGAGGGGACGGTGCTGCGCCCGGTCTGTGCCTCTGCCATTACTGCTGTGGCCACTAGAACCCTCATCAGAAATATGCTTGATAGTGCCTCTGATGATCTTCCTTGTGAGGTGTTTAATGCACTCTCCAGTTGTGATGTGTTTATAAAATTGTGCAAGAACTTCTGCCCTCGTGGTGGCTATGCGTCGCTTGGTCTGGCTGCGACAGTGGGGTGCTGACAATGCTGCGAAGAAGGCCCTTACTGGGCTCCCCTTTAAGGAGCTACGTCTGTTTGGGGCCCGTCTAGACCTGTTTGGTAGGAGAGGTAAGTTACCCCAGCGCAGACGGCTGTCTCGGGCCCTTCGGGGCCAGGGCCCCCCTTCCACCCCCCACCATGGTGTTAAACAGGAACCAGGAGTGTCCTTCGCGGGGGCTCGCGCAGATCCCTGTCCCAGGAGCAGAAGACAACACCCTGGCTCCTCTGGGGGGGCTATGCCCAAATCCTCTCCCAAGTCCCCTCAAGCATGATGGGGCACCCTCACCTGCCTGGGTGAGGGGACGGCTGCGGCACCTTGCTTAAGTCTGGAGGCATCACGCCTCAGACTGGATTTGGGAGGTAGTGTCCTCCGGCTACAAGATGGTGTTTGCTGTGCGCCCTCCCCTAAGATTATCTGGTCCCTGCTTCTGCTCAGGTGCCGGTGCAGGCCATGCAAGGTCTGCTGCGTTTGGGGGTCATTTGCAGATTTCCTTTAACAGACAGAGGCAAGGGACACCAACCTTTTCTCAGTTCCCAAAAAAGATGGGTCAGTCTGGCCCATTCTGGATGTACAGATCTTCAGCAAATTGTCAAGTACAGGCGCTTTCCTCATGGAAACTCTGCGCTCGGCCATCTGCTCCTTGTGACCCGGGGGCTTCATGCCGTTTGTGGATATCAATGATGCTTACTTTCACATCCTTGTGTTTTCAGGACACCAAGATTCCTTAGATCCATGTTGGAAGATCAACACTGCCAATTTGTGGCCTTGCCATCTGGCCTCTCTTCAGCTCCCAGAGTGCTCACCAAGGTGCTGGCGGGGGTGATGTCTCTGATGAGGCCAAGGGGCGTCCGTGTGCTGCACTACCTGGACGTCCTCATCACTTCCCAGCCTCTACATCTGGCAAAGTTGGATACTCAGCTGGTGGTGTCCATCCTGGAGTCATCTGGATGGGTGATCAGCAACCCCAAGTCCTCAATGTCCCCTTCCTTGGTAACTTCATTCCTAGGAATGAATCTGGACACAGTTCAGGCAAGGATATTCCTTCCTCAGCAGAAGGTGGATAATCTGCTTGCACACGTTCAGTTCCTCCTAGCTGTCCCCGTCCCTTCACTAGGCAGGGGATGCAGCTGGTGGGCCTGATGGTGGCGTGCCGAAGCTGCCCCTTGTGCTCAGTCCCTCTTGGGGCTTCTGCAACTTCTCCTATTGTCTGTATGGGACAAGGACCCAGCATCCCTGGACAGGGTCTGGGTGTCTCCCCCCCTGGTGAGGAGGTCCCTCTTGTAGTGGATGGACTCAAGGAACCTATTGGGGGGGCGGAACCTTCTTGCTCCTTCCTGGGAGACGGTCACCACGGATGCCAGTCTATCAGGTTGGGGGGGTCCCTGCGGTTCCAGGGGAGGTGGGGCCCTTAGGAGGCCTATTCACCTATCAATGTCTTGAAGCTGTGAGCGATCAGGTTAGTTCTGATTCGTTTGACTACTCATTTCAGGGCCTGCCTGCTCAGGGGCGCATGGTCACCCTGATGGCAGTTGCCTACATCAATCATCAGGGAGGGACCCGGAGTAAGAGGGTCCTCCAGGAAGTGTCTCTGATTCTGATCTGGGTGGAGGCCAATGTTCCTTGCATTTCAGCGGTATACATTCCAGGGGGGGGGGGGGGGGGGGTCCCTCTGCAACAGGGTGTTCCAATCTCTGTATCACCGTTGGGGCCAACCTGATGTGGATCTGTTTGCGTTCCGTTACAATCACAAGCTCCCGGCCTTTGTCTCCCTGTCCCAGGATCCTCTGGCCGTGCCCATGGATGCCTTAGTAATGTCATGGCAGGACATTCAGTTTCTGTATGTCTTTCTACATTCCCCCTGCTAGGCAGGGTTCTGCGCAAGATTGCTCTGGAAGGGGTGCCAGTGGTTCTGGTGGCTTCAGGTGGCCAAGAAGAGTGTGGTTCGCAGACGTGGTGCAGATGGCAGTAGATCAGTGCTTTCTGCCTGGAGTGCCAGATCTGCTCACTTAGGGCCACTTACGCCATCCCAATTACAAACTCTGGCCTTGACGGCCTGACTGCTGAAACCTCCATCTTGATGGAGAAAGGTTTGTCTACCTCGTTGGTTGAGTCCATGGTGAAGGCTAGGAAGATTACTTCTTCTTCCATCTGTTATTTGGTATGGCGTACCTACATTGACTGGTTGAGTCTTGGTCTCTTCCCTGTTGGGTGTTCTCATCTCCCAGGGATCTGGAGTTTTACTGCATGGGTTGGAGTCGGTCTGTAACTCAGTACCTTGAAGGGTCAGGTTTCTACCCTGTCTGTCTTCTTTCAGAAGTCTTTTGTTCAGCATTCCTTGATTAAGACTGCTTTTAGGGGGTTGCTCATGTGCGTTCCCCACGACAACCTATGGTCCCTGTTTTGGGGATTTGGAATTGGTCTTGCCTGCTTTGCAGGGTGCTCCCTTTGAACCTGTGCAGGATGCTGCCTTGGCCATTCTTACGCTCATGGTTGTGTTTCTGGTAGCTATCACTTCTGTCAGGCGTGTGTCTGAGTTGGCGGTGCTGTCCATTCAGCCCCCCTACTTTGAGAGGCCCCAGGACAAGGTGTTGCTTCGTTCAAACCTGAATTTCTGCGTAAAGGTAGTGTCTGCCTTTCATTTGAATCAGGATATTGTTCTTCCTTCTTTGTGCCCTAACCCTAGCAATGCTAAGGAGAGAGTTTTGCACTCTTTGGATGTGGTTAGGTGTCTGAAGTACTATCTGGTGGCTACTGCACCTTTCAAGAACACTGATGCTCTTCGTGTGGTCCCTTCTGGTCCTAGGAAGGGTTTTGGCTCCTGCCAAGTCTACTATCAGCAAGTGGATTCATCAGGCTGTGATTCAGGCCTACTCTGCTAAGGGGAAGAGTCCTCCCTTCCGCCTTACTGCTCATTTTACTCGTGCTATTGGTGCCTCTTGGGCCTTCCAGCACCAGGCTTCTGTTGAACAAGTTTGCATGGCCGCTACTTGGTCTTCTGTTCATACCTTTTCAAAGTTTTACAAGGTTGATGTTAGGGCCTCAGTTGTTGCTGTTTTTGGCCGCAAGGTTTTGCAGGTGGCAGTGGTTTAAACTGTCTGCTGTTACCTTTTTATTGGGGATCCCACCCTACTTTATGGACACTGCTATTGGATGTCCCAAGTGTAAGTAATCTATCTGGAGCAGGACGTACTGTATACTAAGAATAATACAATTCTGTGAAATACTCACCTGTAGAATTGGTATTATAAGTATACAGTACGTCCCACCCTTGGTTTTGCATTATTCTGGATCCCCTGTATGGTGATTGTTATCATTGTTATAGTTACCAGTTTTTGGTTGTTAAATTCTCCCGGCTTCTTTTTCACTGCTTTTCAATGCTGGGGATTTGTGGGAGGTCCCCGGGTATTTGAGGGGCCGGGAGGAGCCTGTTTTACATGTCTCTGCAGTGCAGCGCCATCTGGCAGAGGATAACCCAAGTGTAAGTAATCTATCTGGAGCAGGACGTACTGTATACTTATAATACCAATTCTACAGGTGAGTATTTCACAGAATTGTATTTTTTTCTTCCAATCCATTCCAGGCTGTCCCTTAATCATTACACCTGGGTAATTCCTGCCCGGATGGGCGTGGACTGCAAGATCAAAGGTGTGGCTCCTCCTGGCCCGCATAAGTAGCAGCTGCCTCTAATCAAAGACCAGTTTATTCTTGGTGTGCCACACACCCCGCTTCACTTTTAAATATTCTTCACTTATTGGGTTAATTCACCGCCAGGTGACGCTGTGCAGAGAGGAAGTCTTGTAACGAGCCCCCTTCCGGCCTATATATACCTGGTACCTCCCTTCAATCACCAGTATTTTTCTCTCTGCTTGACGACAAGACAGAAGATTGAAGTCTCCTGCTTACAGGTAGCCGGGGTCTTACCCCGGCACCCCCCTTTTGGTCTATTTCTGCCCGGTTTGAGTGTTTATACCTTGATGGTGGAATGGAAGCCTCCCAGTTTAGGCTGCTCACTGGGCAAACGGTAGATGGCACTATAGGTGCCTAGGAGCTTATCTCCTCCGCTCGACCCCCTCTTTTGGGGGCAATGCGGCTATCCGGCATGGTGATCCGGAAATGGGATGCCCCTGTCCCGAGGGTCCCCGTAGCCCCTTACTCTCCCGTTATGGTCCCTTCACTATGGGGGGGGGGGGGGTTAGAGGGTTGTGTATTTTGTGTGTGTGTGTTTTCACAGTATAACTTTATTATAACATGTGTGTTTTACTTTATGCATTGAGCAGACTGCACAGCCTGTGTGCACTCTTTTCCCTTTCGGCCAGGTCTGTTTTTATAGTCCTGGCTGGTTTGTGTGTTTAGGTCAGCTTGGGGCGGTTGGGCGGACCGCGCTGGGCAGGTTGGCTTGCCGCCTGAGTTTCCACTGCCCCCTCCCGCCTCTCCCCTTCCCCGCTGGTCTCCTTGCGGCCACTGTATGGCAGGTCTTCTGTTGGATGGCTGCGCTATGCTGTTTCCTCTCCTCCTCCTCCCCCCTCTTTCGTCTCCCCCCTCCGCTGCCTCCTGCCTTGTGTGCGCGTGTAGCGGCTCATCTGGTGTTAATTCCCAGATGATTTGGCCGCACTGATCGAGCTTAGGGGGCGGGTCCCGGTGACGCGGCGCCGGGGGCGTGGCGCCGGTGGTAGCGTCATGCGGCCGGCCCCAGCTTCACTTCCTTCCTTTCAAGTTTAAAGGGAAGTCACGTGGGGGGGGGGGGGGGGGGGGGGGCGTGCGGCCGCACTTGGTTGTATTTTCCTGTGCTGCTGCTGGCTGCTGCTTCGTCCCTCCGGTTGCTGCTCTCGGTCCTTTCAGGTAAGCGGCCCCACCCTGGTGGGGCTGTTGAGTGGGAGTTATATATCTATGATATGTAGATATGGGGGTGAGTGGTTTTGTTAAGGAGGCATCTTGTTTTGAATTTATTAAGGGGCAGGGTTGTGGTCTTTTCTTGCTCATTTAAAGGCACTTTGGTGCCATGCATACATAGGTTTTTGGCTTGTTACACGCATGTGGGGATCTGATTGTGGTTTTTCTTTTCCTTACAGATCCCGGGATCCCTGTTTATGGTGGCCCTCCGGCTCTGTTACTTGGCTAGTCTTTCTTTAAAAAAAAAAAAAAAAAGGAATATTGGGATATTTTTATATTTAAGAATATACATATATAATCTATATATATATATATATATATATATATATATATATATATATATATATATATATATATTATTATTATTATTAAGGGGGACCTTCCTTTTTAAAAAAAAAAAAAAAAAAATCCTCCCTTCCGGGACATTTACAAATAAGGGGGCATCCCGGGTTGGCTTATGCCTTAAAGCCCCCAAAAATTGCGAATACCATAAATCATAATATGGAGGCTTCCGTTATTGCCGGAAACGGTTCTTCTGAGCCATTCGGGGGGTGCATAAGTTGTGGGGCTCTGCTCCCAGTCTTTATTTGCATCCCTTGTGCAAAGCACAGCATTGCGCGTCAGTCTGTTGCTTCGGCTGCTGGCCCGTCGCAACCTTCATCATCTCCTACCTCTCCCTCCCTGTTCCGGACCCCGCATGACACTGTCAAAAGTGGGGATTCGCAATCCGAGGTGGCGGCACGGTCGGCCAGCCCCCGGAAAGTAGTGCCCGTTAAAGCAGGGTTAAAGGCCCCTACAAAACGGAAGCACCTGACTCCGGTACCTTCGGCTCCACAGGACGAGTTATGTGAGCCTGTGGAATGGTCCGATGGATCCCCGGATGAGGAAGAATTCCTGTTGGAGTCAGATGAGCCTGCAGATCAGCTTGAGGCTGATGCGATTGGCGATTGGTCGGCGGGGGTTGCTTTTGACACCCCCTCCATTCTGGCTCAAATGTTTAAAATTTTGAATTTAGATCCGCCTGAGGCTGTCACCCTGCCAAAGGGTCAGTTGTTTAATGAGCCTCAGCCACGTTGGGTTTTTCCCAGACAACACCACTTTGAGAGGGTGGTCCTTAAGGAATGGGAACATCCCACGCGGTTATCTGGAATCCCTTCCAGTTGGGAAAAGCGTTATCCTTTTCCGCCAGAGTTGGTGAAGCTTTGGTCTGTCCCTCCTGACGTCGATACCCCTGTGCTAGGGCTCTCCAGCACGGCTATGGTACAGTCTGCTGAGACCACTGTCCCTAAAGATGGGGAAGATCGTCGGATTGACCAATACGCCCGCCATGGTTTTATTTATTCCGGGTCAGCGATGCGCCCGGTGTGGGCTTCAGCCCTTCTTCTATTGGCGATTAGGTCTTTAATTCAGGGGCTATATGAGGGTCTCAATCCCGCTTGTAAAGAGTTTACTGCGCTTAAGCAGTGTGAATCTTTTGTGTCCTATGTCCTATCCGCTCAGGATGATGCGCTGGCTATGAGTAGCAAGGCAGCGGCTATGCTGGTGGCTATTCGCCGGTCGGTATGG
This sequence comes from Gastrophryne carolinensis, assembly GCA_027917425.1. Classification (NCBI taxonomy): domain Eukaryota; kingdom Metazoa; phylum Chordata; class Amphibia; order Anura; family Microhylidae; genus Gastrophryne; species Gastrophryne carolinensis. The sequence goes on along the minus strand of CM051243.1, from coordinate 122,466,104 downwards.
CTGCGTCAGTGGTCGGCGGACTCAGTTTCTAAAAAAAGTGCTCACAGCTCTCCCCTTTTTGGGGTTGCGTCTGTTTGGGGAGAAAATTGATTCAGTCGCAAAGGGTGGTAAGATGCCACAACGCAAGAGGCCTCGCGGTCCCTTTAGGGGGGCAAGTTCCGGTAGGCCTTCCTTTCGAGGATTCAGAGCGGGTAGGGGGGCTTCCTTTCCCGCTACCAGAGGTGCAGGTTGGACTCGGGGGAGGGGCCGTGGCCGGCCCACTCAGTCCTGGGGCACCAAGCCCAATGCTGATAAGCCCGCTCAGCAATGAGTGGCTGCCCTCACCCGTGCGGGTGGGGGGACTATTGCGACACTTTTCCCAGGTTTGGAACCAAGAGGTTCCAGACAGATGGATCCAGGAAGTGGTGTCGTCCGGTTACAAGCTGGAATTCGAGTCTCGCCCTCCTTCACGGTTCTTTCGGTCTCGGGTGCCCATCGATCCTTTGGCCGCGCAGGGGCTCCTGGCGTCGGTAAAGAATCTGTTAGAGATGGCGGTCATCCGGCCGGTACCGCGCTTAGAGATGGGCCTCGGTTTCTACTCCAATCTTTTCGCAGTCCCCAAGAAAGATGGGTCAGTTCGTCCCGGCCTGGACTCTCATCAACACAGAGTGTTTCTTCATTTTGCTCAAATTCACACGAGAACGCTTCAGCTTTTTCTGTCGGCGTCTTGGGACCAGCAGCCTCGGTCGCTGGATCAGTCCTTCCAGTTGTCCTCCCGGGTCCGGCAGTCCCTCCTGTTGTGGTTGGTCTCGACCAATCTTGTGTAGGGCAGGTCTTTCCTGACCCCCCTTTGGGAAATTGTCACCACGGACGCCAGTCTGTCGGGATGGGGCGAATTCTGGAAGGAGCTGCAGTTTCAGGGGCAGTGGGGACCTCAAGAGGGCCCACTTACCCATCAATATTCTGGAACTGAGAACCATCCGTCGGGTGCTTGCTCTCCTGACTCAGCACGTTCTGGGCCTTCCGGTCCAGGTGCGTTCAGGCAATCAAACAGCGGTTGCTTACATCAATCATCAGGGAGGGACTCGCAGTCTGAGTGCTCTCAGAGAAGTGTCCCTGATCCTGACCTGGGCGGAGGCCCATGTTCCTTGTCTCTCGGCGGTATACATTCCAGGAGTGGAGAACCAGGTAGCGGACCGGTTGAGCAGGGGCTTTCCCCGTCTGGGAGAATGGGCTCTCCATCCTCGGGTGTTTCGCTCACTGTGTCTCCGATGGGGGACCCCGGAGGTGGTCCTGTTTGCCTCTCGTCACAATCACGGGCTCCCGAACTTCGTGTCGCTCTCCCAGGATCCTCTGGCTCTGGCAGTGGACGCCATGTCCCTGAGCTGGGGAGTTCTGGGATTTCTATACCTGTTTCCTCCAATACCCATGCTGGGCAGGGTGCTTCGGAAGTTGGCTCTGGAAAAGGTGTCCGCCGTTCTCGTGGCCCCAAGGTGGCCAAGGTGAGTGTGGTTCGCAGACATCGTTCGGCTGGCAGTGGACCAGTTCGTTCTGCCTCTTCGGCCCGATCTGCTCACTCAGGGTCGATTGTGTTACCCCAATTTACCAGCGCTGGGTTAAGACTCTGATCAGTGCCCGGAAGAGGTCTTCTCCGATCATCTACTATAGGACTTGGAAAGCCTACATAACTTGGTGTGAGATGAGATCTTTTCCTTGTAGGGTCTTTTCGGTCTCCAGGATTCTGGAGTTTTTACAATCTGGGCTGGACTCTGGTCTTCAGCTAAGTACGTTGAAAGGGCAAGTTTCTGCCTTATCTATCTTTTTTCAGAAGCGTGTTGCGCTTCAGCCTTTAGTTAAAACTTTTTTCCAGGGGGTTACGCATGTGCGGCCTCCCAGGAAACCATTACTCCCGGTTTGGGATTTGAATTTGGTTCTTTCTGCTCTTCAGGCTCCTCCGTTTGAGCCTTTGCAAGATATTGCTTTGTCTACCCTGACTCAGAAGATTGTCTTCTTGGTAGCGATCACTTCGGTCCGGCGTGTCTCGGAGTTGGCGGCCTTGTCTATCCAGGCGCCTTACTTTGAGAGGCATCAGGATAAAGTGGTCTTTCGGTTCAAGCCAGACTTTCTTCCTAAGGTAGTTTCTGCTTTTCATTTGAACCAAGATATTGTTCTTCCCTCCTTGTGTCCTAATCCTAAGAATGACAAAGAGAGGGTTTTGCATTGTTTGGATGTAGTACGCTGTGTTAAGTACTACTTGATTATCACGTCTCCTTTTCGTAGGACGGATTCCTTTTTTGTTGTGCCCCATGGGCCTAAGAAGGGTTTGGCACCAGCCAAATCTGCCATTAGCAAGTGGATACGTCAGGCCGTTACTGCGGCCTATTCTGCTAAGGGGAAAGTTCCCCCTTTTCGTATCACTGCTCATTCTACTCGCGCCATTGGGGCGTCTTGGGCTTTTCAGCACCAAGCTTCTGTTGAACAAGTTTGTAAGGCCGCCACTTGGTCTTCTGTTCACACTTTTTCTAAGTTTTACAAAGTTGATGTGCGAGCCTCAGCGGATGCTGTTTTTGGCCGCAAAGTTCTGCAGACTGCAGTCATTTAAGTTATGCTTCACCTGGCCTTGAGATGCCCATCCCTTGTGGACACTGCTTTTGGATGTCACAATAAGTGAAGAATATTTAAAAGTGAAGAATATTTAAAAGTGAAGCGGGGTGTGTGGCACACCAAGAATAATACCATTTTGTGAGTACTTACCTGAAAAATGGATATTGTGGGTGTGCCACACACCCCGCTTCACTCCCACCCTTTTCGGTATTTCCGAAGCCTTTATATGGTGAAGCTTTTTATTTTTATATCAAATTGATTTTGAGGTTACCGGTAAAATACTGGTACCTTGTCTTTCTGCTTTTTTAATATACTGGTGATTGAAGGGAGGTACCAGGTATATATAGGCCGGAAGGGGGCTCGTTACAAGACTTCCTCTCTGCACAGCGTCACCTGGCGGTGAGTTAACCCAATAAGTGAAGAATATTTAAAAGTGAAGCGGGGTGTGTGGCACACCAACAATATCCATTTTTCAGGTGAGTACTCACAAAATGGTATTATTTCTTGCAGTTTGGAGGACTGTGAAGATCGCTGGGATTTCTTTCTCTCAAGATTAGGTATTGGCAGCAAGCGGGAAATGCAACCTGTCGGTTTCCTGCAGGACCTTATTCCTACGGATTCTTCTGACCCAACTCTATGCCTCCCCAGCTTTTTGCTGTTTAAATTGGGGTCCGTGAAGGTAAGGTGAAGCGCCTAGGTCTGGGGCACTTTCTGAGTGTTAAACCCCCAGGGCTGCAGGCTTTCATTAAAAAGCAAGTCAGCTGCAGATTTTTGTCTGGTGAGCCTGATTGGGGGGACCAAGGGCTTTTCCCTTTCTTATTGCTCTTTCCCATGTGTTTAAGCTGAGGTTGTTGGCCAGCAAAAAGGGGCTGCTCTGAGCCACGGCACGGCAACCCTCAAGTGGACCTAAACTGTTTTTTACTGTTTTATGTTTAAATTATAGATTGGGAAAGGGCAAATATAATACTATATCATTTATATATGTGGTGGTACCCCCCAGAGGACTCATAGTACTCTAGTGACTGTCGAGAACCTATATATACTTGGTCTCAGATTCCCAGGGTCATAGACTAGTATTACTTAATTCACCATGGCGGAGCCATTTGGAGTAGGGATCTGGTCTTACCAGATTTACCCCATGTCCAGTATGCATGCAGTGGCATTGGACAAGGATAGCACGGTGTGCAGGGATTATGCTACGGTTGTAGTGGATAGGGAGACAGTTGTCTCCTCCCTGAAGGGGGCTCTGACCCCTGTCACCAGTGCTATCTGAGACTTAAAAACCCCCTATTCTTAGTATACAGTACGTCCTGCTCCAGATAGATTACTTACACTTGGGTTATCCTCCACCAGATGGCGCTGCACTGCAGAGACATGTAAAACAGGCTCCTCCCGGCCCCTCAAATACCTGGGGACCTCCCACAAATCCCCAGATTTCTCTGCAGTGCTTACTGCGAAGACATGAAATCACTCTCTCGCAGGTGAGCGGGGCTATTAGCCTGCGGCCCTGTTGGACTATTCCCACCCGTCCTTCGTGTGATGTGCCTCCCAGCCTGGGCTGCGCTGGTCGGGTGAAGGTAGGCGGCACCATGCGTGCTTATGGAGCGATGCTCCACCGCAGTCCCCCACCAAAGGGTAGGCGGTATAGGCTGATGGTGAGCCTTTATGGGATGCCCCTCCCGCATTATTGTCCCATGCCCCGGTAGCGGTGGGTCCTGTACAAAGGGCCGCCATCCTCCCTCATTCTCCCTGTAGCCTTTGGGGGGGAAAGAAGGGGGGGGGTGTGTGTGGGTGAGCGTGTATCGTGATTCGTGCATACGGCCTTTTGTCATGTTTTTTGACTAGTATATGTGGTGTCAGCCGCCGCGCTGACTTGTCTTTTTACTATTGCAAATGCCGCCGCTGCGCGCGCCTTTTCCTTCATTTGGATGTTTTGCGCCGGGCGGTGGCGTTACCTCAGACGCTTCTGCGTTCTCATTGGCTGCTTGTCGGTGGACTTCGCGCTCTTCGGGGGGGCGGGGCCTGGCCTGGCGCGCCCTGTGTAACGGCTCGCTCTGGCCCGCTCTTCGAGGTACTCTCGGCGCCATGTTGTCAGGTCGCATGCGTGTGTGACGCTCTTACTTACTGCGGCCCGTAAGTGCCCTCGCGGGCGGCTTTATACTCATTGTAGTGTGTTTGGTTCTGACACCTTGTCTTCTCATTGTGTCTTTCAGACTGGTGAATCCATTGGCTTCTCCCAACCCGGTGTAATTGATAGTTGGGCCTTGTAAAATTACTCCCACTTCTCTAGCGGGTCATTGGGGCATCCAGGGTTGCTTTATAGTGTCAATCCCTACTGGCATATTGTGCCTAATAATCACCATATGGAGGCATCTCAGGATAATGTGACTGGGGTCCCCTTGGGACAAGACCGGCTGTGTGTAGCGTGTGGACAGCCTCATGCTGACGCTGACAAGGCATGGGTCTGCGTACCCTGTGCTGAGCAGGTGCTTGCATTGCAATCTGGCCTGCCAGTGGCTGCACCTCGTTTCACTACTCCCCCCAGCTTAAATCTCACTCCTGTTGAGTTGCATACTTGTGGGGATTCTCAGCCTGATGTGTCTTCTAGACTGCCTACTGCTGAACAGATTATTGCGAGGTCTTTAACGCGTAAGGGCCCTGGTAAGAAGCTGCACTTGACGCCTAATGTTACTGTTTTCCCTATGGGATCTCAGGAGTTTTTGAATCTGTGTGGCTATACCCCATCTGATGAAGGAGAGCTCTTTTCTGATTCAGGCTCATCTGATGAGAGACCAAGGGGTCATGACGATTCTGGCTCTGACCCCTGGGCCCCGGATGACACTGACAGATTATTGACCCAGATCTTTGAGGTTCTGTCTATCTCTCTCCCTGGTGAGGCTCCCAGGCAAAAAGGAGAGTGTTCTCATACTGCTACATCACGTTTGGAATTTCTAGAGCAGGCACATTTCCATACCCTTGTGCTCAAGGAATGGGAGTGCCCCAGTAAACTTCCCGGGGTCCCAAGGAATTGGGATAGGAAGTATCCCTTTCCCCCTGAGGTGGTTAAATGTTGGTCATCCTCCCCCCGAGGTGGATGTCCCAATCCTAGGGCTATCTAACACCCCTGTCATGCATTCCCCTGATTCTGCTACCCTGCGGGATGCTGAGGACCGGCGCATTGACCTGCTGGCCTCCCACGCCTTTGCATGTGCGGGGACGGCGCTGCGCCCGGTCTGTGCCTCTATTACTGCTGTCGCCACTAGAACCCTTATCAGAGATATGCTTGATAGTGCCCCTGATGATCTCCCTTGTGAGGTGTTTAATGCACTCTCCAGTTGTGATGTTTTTGTAAATTTTGTCCTATTAGCATTGGATGACACCATCAGAATGTGTGCAAGAACTTCTGCCCTCGTGGTGGCTATACGCCACTTGGTTTGGCTGCGACAGTGGGGTGCTGACAATGCTGCAAAGAAGGCCCTTACTGGGCTTCCCTTTAAGGGGCTACGACTGTTTGGGGCCCATCTACACCTTTTTGCTAAGAGAGGTAAGTTACCCCAGCTGTCTCGGCCCCTTCGGGGCCAGGGCTCCCCTTCACCCCCCTACCATGGTATTAAACAAGAAACAGGGGTGTCCTTTGCGGGGGCTCGTGCAGATTCCTGTCACAGGAGCAGAAGGCAACGTCCTGGCTCCTCTGGGGGGGCTAAGCCCAAATCCTCTCCCAACCCCCCTCAAGCATGATGGGGCGCCCTCGCCCGTCAGGGCGGGGGGACGGCTGCGGCACTTTGGTCAAGTCTGGAGGCATCACGCCTCAGACCGGTGGATTCAGGAGGTAGTGTCCTTCGGCTACAAGATAGAGTTTGCTGTGCGGCCTCCCCCAAGATTTATCAGGTCCCGGATACTTCAGGACCCTGCCTCTGCTCAGGTGTTGGCGCAGGCCGCTCAGGGCCTGCTGGGTTTGGGGGTCATTTGCAGATTTCCCTGAAAGACAGAGGCAAGGGGCTCTACTCCAACCTTTTCACAGTTCCAAGAAAGATGGGTCAGTCAGGCACATTCTGGATTTAAAGATCTTCAACAAAATTGTCAAGAACAGGCGTTTTCGCATGGAAACTCTGCACTCGGCCATCAGCTCCTTGCGCCCCGGGGGTTTCATGACGTCTGTGGACATCTAAGACGCTTACCTTCACATCCCTGTGTTCTCAGGACACCAAGGTTCCTCAGATTCGTGTTTGAAGATCAACATTACCAAGTTGTGGCCTTGCCATTTGGCCTCACTTCAGCTCCCAGAGTGTTCACCAAGGTGCTGGCAGGGATGTCTCTGATGAGGTCAAGGGGCATCCTTGTGCTGCCCTACCTGGATGACATACTCATCACCTCTCGGTCTCTACAGCAGGCAGAGTTGGACACTCAGCTGGTGGTGGTCACCCTGAAGTCCTTCGGCTGGGTGATCAATCACCCCATGTCTTCTCTATCCCCTTCCTCGGTGGCCCCTTTCCTGGGAATGATTAGGGAAACAGTTCAGTCAAGGATATTCCTTCCTCAACAGAAGGTGGAAGCTCTAACTGCGCAGGTGAGGGTCCTGCTGTCGTGTCTCCATCCCTTCCTCAGGCAGGGAATGCAGTTGGTGGGCCTGATGGTGGCGTGCTTCGAGGCGGTGCCTTTTGCTCAGTTCCATTTGAGGCCTCTACATCTTCACCTTCTGTGAATATGGGACAAGGACCCAACGTCCTTGGATGAGGTCTGTGTGCTCCCCCCCCCCCCCTTTGGTCAGGCGGTCTCTTCTTGGTGGCTGGACTCCAGGAACTTGCTGGGCGGCAGGTCCTGCTGGCCCCCTCCTGGGAGACGGTCACCACGGATGCCAGTCTGTCAGGCTGGGGGGGATTATGGATGTCCCTGCGGTTCCAGAGGAGGTGGGGCCCTCAGGAGGCCCACTTACCCATCAACATTCTGGAACTATGGGCGATCAGGTTGGTACTGGAGCAGTTGACCAATTACCTGAGGGGTCTGTCTGTGCAGGTGCGCTCAGACAACTGGACGGCGGTTGCCTATATCAACCATCAGGGAGGGACCCGGAGCAGGGGGGCCCTCCAGGAGGTGTCGCGAATTCTGACATGGGCGGAGGCCAATGTTTAATGCATTTCGGCTGTGTACATCCCGGGAGAAGAGAATCTTCTGGCAGACTCTCTGCAACAGGGTATTCCAGTCCCTGTGTCACCGTTGGGGTCTACCGGATGTAGATATGTTTGCATCCCCTCACAATCACAAGCTCCAGGCTTTTGTCTCCCTGTCTCAGGATCCTCTGGCCTTGGCCACAGATGCTCTGTCCATGTCATGTCGGGAATTTCGGCTCCTATATGTCTTTCCTCCATTCCCCCTGCTGGGCAGGGTCCTGCGCAAGATTGCTCTGGAAGGGGTGCCAGTGATTCTGGTGGCCTCCAGGTGGCCAAGAAGAGTGTGGCTCGCAGACGTGGTGCAGATGGCAGTAGACCAGTACGTTCTGCCAGGAGTGCCAGATCTGCTCACTCAGGGCCCCTTACGCCATCCCAATTTACAAACTCTGGCTCGACGGCCTGGCTGCTGAAACCTCCATCTTGATGGAGAAAGGCTTGTCTGCCTCGGTGGTTGAGACCATGGTGAAGGCTAGGAAGAATACCTCTCCTTCCATCTATTATAGGGTATGGTGTACTTACATTGACTGGTGTGAGTCTAGGTCTCTTCCCTGTCGGGTTTTCTCAGTTCCCAGGGTTCTGGAGTTTTTACAGCATGGGTTGGAGTCGGGTCTCCAACTCAGTACTTGAAGGGTCAGGTTTCTGCCCTGTCTGTCTTCTTTCAGAAGTCTTTTGCTCAGCATTCTTTGGTTTAGGCTTTCTTTCAGGGGGTTACTCATGTGCGTCCCCCACGAAAACCTATGGTCCCTGTTTGGGATTTGAGCTTGGTCTTGTCTGCCTTGCAGGGTGCTCCCTTTGAACCTATTCAGGATGCTGCTCTGGCTGTACTTACCCTCAAGGTTGTCTTTCTGGTGGCTATTACTTCGGTCAGGCGTGTGTCTGAGCTGGCGGCTCTGTCTATCCAGCCTCCATACTTTGAGAGACACCAGGATAAGATGGTGTTCCGCTTTAAGTAGGATTTTCGGCCTAAGGTGGTGTCTGCTTTTCATTTGAATCAAGATATTGTTCTTCCTTCATTGTGCCCTAGTCCTAGCAATGCTAAGGAAAGGGTTTTGCTTTCCTTGGATGTGGTCAGGAAGTATTACCTAGTAGTAACTGTGTTCTTCAGGAAAACTGATGCTCCCTTTGTGTTCCCTTCTGGTCCTAGGAAGGGTTTGGCTCCTGCCAAGTCTACTATTAGCAAATGGATCCGTCAGGCTGTGATTCAGGCCTATTCTGCTAAGGGGAAGAATCCTCCCTTCCGCCTTACTGCTCATTCTACTCGTGCTATTGGTGCCTCTTGGGCTTTCCAGCACCAGGCTTCTGTTGAACAAGTTTGCAAGGCCGCTACTTGGTCTTCTGTTCATACCTTTTCAAAGTTTTACAAGGTTGATGTTAGGGCCTCAGCTGATGCTGTTTTTGGCTGCAAGGTTTTGCAGGCGGCAGTGATTTAAACTGTCTGCTGTTACCTTTTTGTTCGGGATCCCACCCTACTTTATGGACACTGCTATTGGATGTCCCAAGTGTAATCTATCTGGAGCAGGACGTACTGTATACTAAGAATAATACAATTCTGTGAAATACTCACCTGTAGAATTGGTATTATAAGTATACAGTACGTCCTGCTCCACCCCACCCTGGTTTGCATTATTCTGGATCCCCTGTATGGTGATTGTCATCATTGTTGTAGTTACCAGTTTTGGTGGTTAAATTCTCCCAGCTTCTTGTTCACTGATTTTCAATGCTGGGGATTTGTGGTAGGTCCCTGGGTATTTGAGGGCCGAGAGGAGCCTGTTTTGCATGTCTCTGCAGTGCAGCGCCATCTGGCGGAGGATAACCCAAGTGTAAGTACTATATCTGGAGCAGGACGTACTGTATACAAATAATATCAATTCTACAGGTGAGTACTTCATAGAATTGTATTTTTGCAGCCTGCATGTGGACCTAAACCTTTAGTGAGGCTACTAAGAAGGTTTATAAAAATAAAAAAAGATTCCTCTGAGTGTATTGAAGAGGATATTGTGGCTGCCATAGTGTCCTTCTGAGCCTTTAAACTCTATAGGTTTAGGACCACTTGAGGGCTGCCGACAGATATTCTAAGTATACAGTACGTCCTGCTCCAGATATAATACTTACACCTAGGTTATCCTCCGCCAGATGGCGCTGTGCACTGCAGACATGCAAAAACAGGCTCCTCCCGGCCCTTCATATACCCGGGGACCTCCCACAAATCCCCAGATTTCTCTGCAGTGCTGACTACGAAGACATGAAGTATCACTCTCTCGCAGGTGAGCGGGGCTATTACAGCCTGCGGCCCTGTTGGACTATTCCCACCCGTCCTCCCTGTGATCTGCCTCCCAGCCTGAGCTGCGCTTGTCGGGTGAAGGTAGGCAGCACCATGCGTGCTTAACGGAGCCATGCTCCACCGCAGTCCCCCCACCAAAGGGTAGGCGGTTTAGGCTGATGGTGAGCCTCTAGTGGATGTCCCTCCCGCATTATTGCCCCATGCCCCGTGTAGCGGTGGACCCTGTGTAAAGGGTCGCCATCCTCCCTCGTTTCCCCCCGTATTCGGGGGACAAGAATGGGGGGGTGTGTTTGGCGGTCTCAGTGTACTGTATTGTCATGCTTATGGCCGTAGTTTTGCCCTTGAGTGGCAACTGGGTGTCAGAGCCGCGCTGCTTGCTCTTTTTATTTTGGCCGCCGCCGCCGTCTTTGCCTTCTCATTTTTTTATTAAAATTTACTGTGCTGGGTGGCAGCGTCGTCAGACTACGAGTATTAGCAGATGCTTTTACTAGCATATCCTATGCTTGGCTTGTCAAGCCTGGACGGCTGCCTCAGAGCTTCGCGCTCTTTGGGGGAGGCGGGGACCTGGCGTGGCGCGCTCCGCGTCACTCCCAGATTGGGCCCGCCCTTCGAGATTCGGTTGGCGCCATTTTGTTGATCTTCGCGCGCACATGTTTGCGGTCCTTCTCCTCCCCAGGTCTGTAAGTGCCCTCTCGGGCGATTTCATCATTAGTATTTTTTCTGCTGCGCATGGCCCTGACACCTCTTATTCTCCTTCTGTCTTTCAGACGTCAAAGACTCCGGTGGCTTCTTCCGGCCTAACATAAATTGTAGCGGGCTTACAAAGAATTCTCCCACATTCCTAGCGGGTATTTGGGACATCCAGGGTTGCCTATTGCATAAATCCCTACTGGCATATATTGCATTGATAATCACCATATGGAGGCATCTCAAAATTATGTGACCGGGGTCCCTCCGGGACAAGACCGGCTGTGTACAGCGTGTGGACAACCCTATGCTGATGCGGACAGAACACAGGTCTGCGGACCCTGTGCTGAACAAGTTCTGGCCCTGCAGTCAGGGTTGCCAGTGGCTGCGCCTCGTTTCAATACACCTGTCTCCCTGTGCTTAAATCTCACTCCTGATGAGTCGCACTCGAGCGGGAATGACCAGCAAGTCGTGCCGCGCAGGCTGCCTACGGCTGATCAGGTGATTTCGAGGTTGGCAGAGCGCTTGGGCCCTGGTAAGAAGCGGTCCCTGACGCCTCCGGTTTCGCCCATTCCTTCTGAAACTGAGGAGTTCACTACTGAGCAGGGTTTTGCCCTTTCTGATGAAGGTGAGCTGTTCTCTGACTCAGGCTCATCTGACGAGGGGCCGAGGAGTCATGATGATACGGGCCCTGGTTCCTGGGGCCTGTGTGACACCGATGAATTACTAATAGAGATCTTCGAGGTCTTGTCTATCTCTCTCCCTGGTGAGGCTCCCAGTGCCGCCGTGCTTGGAATTTCTGGAGCAGGATCACTTCCAGGCTCTTGTCCTCAAAGAATGGGAATGCCCTAGTAAACTTCCAGGGGTTCCAGGGGACTGGGATTGGAAATACCCTTTTCCCCCTGATGTGGTTAACTGTTGGTCATCACCTCCCGTGGTGGATGCACCGATCATTGGGGTTCTTAACCCCCCCTTTATTGCAGCCCTTACTTATCGTACCCTTCGGGATACTGAGGACCGGCGCATTGACAGGCTGGCTTCCCACTCCTTTTCTTGTGCAGGGACGGCTCTGCCCCCGGTCTGTGCTGCGACCATCGCTGCAGTGGCCGCTAGGACCCTCATCAGAAAGATGATTGATCATCAACCTGAGGATCTCCCCTGGGAGGTGTTTAATGCACTCTCCAGTTATGATGTATTTGTAAGGTTTATACTTTTAGCGCTGGATGACACCATTAGGATGTGCTCAAGAACTTCCGCCCTTGTGGTAGCTATACGCCGCTTGGTCTGGCTGCGACAGTGGGGTGTTGACGATGCTACAAAGAAGACTCTTACTGGGCTTCCCTTTAGAGGGCGACGCCTATTCGGGGCCCGTCTGGACCTGTTTGGAAAAAAGGGCAAAACACCCCTTCGCAGAAGGCGGTCTCGGCCTTCTCGGGGCAGGGTGCATCCCCCCCCCCCTATGTTAGTGTCAAACCCGAACCAGGGGTGTCCTTCCAGCTGTTTGGTGTAGATTCCTGCCCCAGGAGTGGCAGACAACGCCCTGGCCCCTCCGGCAGGACTAGGGGATGGCCGCAGCACCTTGCTCCTATCAGGAGGCGTCATGCCTCATTCTGGTGGATTCAGGAGGAAGTTTCCTCTGGATGCAGGGTAGTGTTTGCTGGGCGGCCCCTTCCCGAGATTGTCAGGATGCTTCTGGTCCCTGTCTCTCTTCAGGTGTTGGCGCAGCCTGCAAGGTCTGGGGTCACTTGCAGGTTGCCCTTAACAGGCAGAGGCAGGGGCCTCTACACCAACCTTTCCACATTCCCCCAAAAGGATGAGGCACTCTGCCCATTCTGGCCTCCCATAGGTGCGGCAATTTACATTCACAGGTGGTTTCTGCATGGTTTCTCTGAGTTGGGCCGCCAGTGCCCTGTGTCCAGGGACCTCTTGCCGTCTGTGGAGATCTAAGATGCTTATTTCATTGCCATTGTGTCTTCTGGGCACCGAGGATCTTACAGGTTAGTGTTGGAGGTCCAACACTGCTGATTGTGGGCTTGTTATCTGGCCTCTCTTCTGCTCCCAGAGTGATCGCCAAGGCGATGACGGGGGTGAAGTCTCTGATGAGACCAAGGGGGCATCCGCGCGAGGAACTGCCTGGTCGTCCTTCCTTGCTTCCCAATCTCTACGTCAGGCCGAGTTTGTTACTCGGCTGGTGGTGTCCTTTGGGAGTCTTTGGATGGGTGCTCAATCACCTCAATTCCTAATTTTCCCCTTATTTGGTATCTCCATTCCTAGGGTTGAACTTGGATTCGGTTCAGGTGGGAACCTGCTTCCTTGACTATAAAGTGGACAATCTGGTTACATGGGCTCGGTCCCTCTTTGCTGTTCCCGTCTCTTCACCAGGCTGGATTGCAGCTGGTGGGCCTGTTGGTGGCTGTTCAAAGGTTGTCCCTTATGCTCATTGCCCTTGGGCTCTTCTGCAACTTATTGTTATTGTAAATGCTGGACTGGGTTCCAGCTTCCCTGGAGCTGGGTCTGTGTACCCTTCCACCTTGGTACGGTGGTTCCCCTTGAGACTGTTGTACTCAAGGAACCAGTCAGGGGGCGCCCCCTTCCTTGCGTCTTTCTGTAGATGGATACCAAATCTATCAGGTTGACGGAGGGGGGACTTTCTTCTTCTAAAATCCCTGGTGGTTCTGGGGGAGGTGGGACCTTTAGGGGTCCATTCACCTGTCTATTTTTGAAGCGGTAGGCTTTCAGGTTGGCTCTATCTCGCTGGACTTCTCCTTTGCGGGATCTGTCTATTTGGGGGCTCCTTGGTCTGTCTGGCGACAGGGCCTGTATTAATTATCTGTGTGGACGCGGAGCAGGCTGATCCTCCAGGAAGGTATCTGACCCTGATCTGGGTGGAGGACAGCGTTCCCTGCATATCTGCGATATTCGCTCCGGTGGATGTCCTTCTGCGACAGGATGTGCTAATTCTTGTGTCTCTATGTGATCCATCTAGTGTGGCTGTTTTTGGGCCCCGTCACTATCATAGGTTCTAGGCCCTTGTTTCCCTGTATCAGATTGTTCTGACCTTGGTCATGAGGCTTAGTAACTTTATGGCTGGACATTCTGTTCTGTATGTCTTATCTTCATTCACCCTGCTAGGCGGGGTTCTGGGCAAGTTTGCTCCGGAAGGGGGAACCAGTGATACTGGTGGCCCCTGGTTGGCCTAGTGGAGTGTGGTTTGCAGATGTGGTACTGAGGACAGTGGACCTGTACATTCTGTCAGGAGGGCTGATCTGCTCACTCAGGCCCCCTTTTTCTATTTCACCCCATCCACCTTGATGGAGATGGGCTTATCTTCTGGGTTGGCTTCTTCTTCTTCCGTCTATTGTAGGGTGTTGCATACCCATATTGATTGGTGTGAGTCTTGGTCTGTCCCCTGTTGGGCGCTCTCTGTTCCCAGGGTTCTAGAGTTATTACAGCATGGGTTGGAGTTGGCTCTCCTACTCGGTACTCTGGAGGTTCAGGTTCTGCCCTGTCCGCCTTCCTGTAGAAGTCTTTGCTCAGTTTTTTGCCTTGGTTAAGCATTCTTTCGGGGATTGCTCAGGTGCATCCCCCACGTAGTTCTAGGGTCCCTGTTGGGATTTGAATTTTTTTCTGTTTGCCTTGCAGGGTGTTTCCCTTTGGCCCTATTCTGGATGCTGTCTGACTGTTCTTATCCACAAGGTTGTCCTTCTGGGGGCTGTTACTTCAGTCAGACGTGTGCCTGAGCGGGCGGCTCTGTTTAGGTAGCCCTCGTTCTTTATATACACCAAGATGAGGTGGTGTTCCGCTTTACGCCGGACCTTCTGCCTAAGGTGGTGTCTTGGGCTCATGTATTTAAGACATTGTCTTTCTTCTGTGCTTTATTCCTAGTAACGCTGAGGCAAGGGGATCTACTTTCCCTCAACAGGTGCTGGAATTTTTTCCTGGATTGTCTCTTGTCCCTTAGGGGGACTGATGCCCCTTGGGGTTTGTGGGCACCTACATCTGTATGTGCCTGATCTCGTCTGCTTCCAGGGGTTAAGTGACCTTGGGCCTAGCCTTTACTTGGATGGATGTCCTTTCTGGTCCTAGGGAAGGTTTGGCTTCTTCCTGGGCTACTGTTAGCGTTTGATCTTGTCAGGCTGTTAGTCAGGCCTATTCCTTTAAGGGGAAGAGTTTCTTCTCACTTTATTTCTGATTCTACTGGTGCCTTGGTATCTTTGGGCCTTTCAGCACCAGGTTTTGTTGAACAAGTTTGCTAGACCGCTACTTGTTTTTTGTTCGTACCTTTTCAAAGGTTTTTATGATGTTGACGTTAGAGCCTTTGCTCATGTCGCTCTTGGTAGCAAGGTTTGCAGGTGACAGTGCTTTTACTGTCTGCTGTGCCTTTTTTGTTGGGGATCCCACCCTACTTTATGGACACTGCTATTGGATGTCCCAGGTGTAAGTATTATATCTGGAGCAGGACGTACTGTATACTTAGAATAATACAATTCTGTGAGATACTCACCTGTAGAATTGGTATTATACGTATACAGTACGTCCTGCTCCACCCCACCCTGGTTTTTGCATTATTCTGGATCCCCTGTATGGTGATTGTTATCATTGTTATCATTACCAGTTGTTTTTGGTGGTTAAATTCTCCCGGCTTCTGGTTCACTGCTTTTCAATGCTGGGGATTTGTGGGAGGTCCCCGGGTATATGAAGGGCCAGGAGGAGCCTGTTTTTGCATGTCTGCAGTGCACAGCGCCATCTGGCGGAGGATAACCCAGGTGTAAGTATTATATCTGGAGCAGGACGTACTGTATACGTATAATACCAATTCTACAGGTGAGTATCTCACAGAATTGTATTTTTAAAGACTCAGAAGGAGACTATGACAGCCACAATATCCTCTTCAACTCAGAGGAAAAATTATTTTCTTTAAAAACCCCTTTAGTTAGCCAATACTCCATGATGACTCTATAGGTTTAGGACCACTTGAGGGCAGACGACATAGTCCTCAAGTGGTCCTAAACCTTTAGAGTTATTTTGGTGTGTTGGCTACTAAAAAGGTAAAAAAAAAAGAGATACCTTTCAAGGGGTACTTGGTTAAGGAGAAGATGGATGAATGGTTTGATTTCCTCCATTCTGGAGGATGTTGTGGTGCATACGCATTATTCTAATGTGATCAATAGGGAATGGCAGGTTGTCTTCCGCCCATTCCTATGGTACTAGATACTATGTGTCCAAAGGCGGGCAACGAAAATGGTGGAAGGACTTAAACTTAAAACTTATCAGGAGAGACTTAAAGAACTTAATTTGTACAGTCTGGAGGAAAGAAGGGAGAGGGGGGACATGCTTGAGACCTTTAAATATGTGAAAGGATTGAATAAGGTTCAGGAGGGAAGTGTTTTTAAGAAGAAACTTAATGATAGAACAAGGGGATACAACCTGAAGCTAATCAGGGGAAAGATCAGGAGCAATGTTAGAAAATATTATTTTACAGAAAGAGATGCTTGGAACAAACTTCCAGCAGAGGTAGTTGAAAAATCAACAATCACTGAATTTAAACATGCCTGGGATAAGCACACATCTATCCTAAGATAAAGAGTACATACAGTATACACATAAGGGCAGACTAGATGGACCGTATGGTCTCCTTCTGCCGTCAACTTTCTATGTTTATGTATCCCTTTCCTCCAGATCAGATTGAATTATGGCCTTGCCCTCCTGTGGTGGACGCTCCAAAGGATCCAGCGGATAAGCGTGTGGATCAGGTGGCATGTCATGCTTATTCTATTATGGGGTCGACCTGTGCTACATCCATAGCATTTTTGGGGAGCAGGAGGTTGTTAAAACAACTGGTCTCTATGACTTGTAGGGGTCATTCATGGAAGCCATGCTCCCAGTTGATCAAGGTCAGTTGGCTCTAACAGGTATATGATCCAGGCTATGGAGGTTTGATCTGGTTAAGTGCCAGAGGCCTACTTCTGGTGGTTGCCTTAAGGCGTGCTTTATGGCTTAAGCAATGGCCAGCTGACATAGCCTCTAAAAAGGAATATGACGGTACTCCCCTTTTTAAGGTGGGGTGTCTGTTTGGGGAGTGCTTGGTTGACTTGGTAAAGCATGCTACTAGTGGTAAATCATTTAATCTGCCACAGAATTCCGCAGGGCCTCTAATACTCCGGGGTTCCGGCTAGAGGTTCGGCCTCTTTGGGATACCAAAGAGATTTTTTTTTTTGGAATAAGACAGAGTTCCAAACTAAGGCAACAGATGTCAGGCCCTTCGTAGCCTGCTCAGGCATGAAGGGATGCCCCCGCCCTTGAGGTGTGGGTGGAAAGCTTTTGCATTTGGCTCATATTTGCAGGCTTCATGTAACAGATATTTGGATACAGGAAGTTGTATCCTCCAGGTTACAAAATCAAATTAGGAACCAGACCACATCAGAGATCTCTGGTCAGGGGTATCCCGAATTCAGTAGAAAGCAGAAGCATTGAGATCTGCTGTATCTCACTTTTTTAGAGATTGGAGTTTTTATAACCACAGTGTATATATAAGGATGCATACCTACATTGTAGTAGGTGGCCTACTTCTTTTGTTTGTGGCGCTACCCTTCGGTCTATCCTCAGCACCAAGGTTGTTTACCAAGGTGTTGGCAGGTCTCATGTTTCTCTCTAAGAAGTCTATGGGCCGCATCATGTCAGGGAGCCCAGAAGGATATCTTTTCATAGCTTCAAGAGTTATTCTTTTCTGGGAATGTCATGACACATCTCAGGCAAAAGTACTTTTCCAACACAGAAGTGACTCTTACTTCAGGACAGGGTACAGGGTCTCTTGTCTTGCCCTCACCCGACGATTCATCAAGGAATGTGTCTGTTGGGCCTGATTGTATATTGCTATACCTTTTGCAGGGTTTCACACAATTTCCCTGCAGATGGAATTGCTCACAATCTGGGATCGAGACCCACACACTCTGGATCACTCTTTTTACATGACACCGTCAACAAGGCAGTCTCTGGCCTGGTTTTCAGCCTCTTCAGATCGGCAAATCCTTTCTTCCAGTACAGTGGAAGATCATCACTATGGATGCCAGTCTATCTGGCTTGGGGAGTATCATGGAGTCGCAAACGATCCAGGGACAATGGAGTCCAAAGGAGAGCAGACTCTCCATAAATATCCTGGAACTGAGAGCGATTCTATTGTATTTCAGACATTGATGCCCCTTCAGATGGGATGTCCAAACAGACAATTGGACGGCGGTGGTATATATCAACCACCATGAGGTCATCAGAAGCAGTTAAAGCCCTAAAGGAAGTGAGCTGGGTTTTTACTTTGGGCCGAGAAACCGGTTCCATGTCTTTTGGTGGTACACATACCTGGAGTGGACAACTTGTAGGCCAATCATCTCAGCAGAACGGTCCTGCATCAGAGGGAATGGTCTCTCAGCCAGAGGGTTTTTTTCTCCCTATATCCAGTCCAGGTCGTCCCAAAGTGATGACATGTAATCCGCCCCCCGGGGGCACTCGACTGCAAAATCAAAAGCTGTCGCTCTTCCCGGTGCTGTCATTTCCCAGTGTTCATCTTGCAGTCTGGCTGCTGAAGATCATTGGATACTTTCTCCTGGTTTTTTGGCAGCTGAGCGGGGCCTCCTAGCCCATCGGCCGCTGCGGAACCTATTACCACTGATCCCGTGAGACCCACTTTTGCCTCCCAGCCACGGCTGATCGGGACTGTGACGGTAGGGAGAACACCGGGGTCAGGTGTTTTGGCAGAGCTAGGCTCTGGGCCGCAGACCCTGATTAAAGGGTAGCCAGCCATAGGCTGATGATGAGCCTATGGGGGGGGGGACCACTTATTGCCTACTGGCTTCATACCCTCCCTGTCCCACAAGCTTTATTGCTGTGTATGGTGTTTTGGCGAGACAGTCTCCTTACTTTTACTCTTGCGCATTTTTATACTTACCTCCCTCACTCCCTCGAGTATGACTCCTGCTCCCCTCTCCCCTCCATCTTGAGGCTGATACGCTGTGAGGGGGGGCGCTGCTCGTGCGGTTGTATGGCCGCCACTTCTGCCTGACAGGCGACGGGTGCAGGCACGCACCGCACAGTCTTGGTACGGGGGGCCCCGCTGTGGGCCGCCCTGTGGCATTGTGGATTGTCCTCCATTTTGGGGCAGGCCTTCTCTTTCTGAGGAGATGGGGCGGGGCCACACGATGACGCTTTTCGCGTCACCGCCGTACGACCCGCCCCTCGAGGAACGCGGCGGAGCTGCTGTTCTGCTCCATCTTGCCTGCTGCCTTTCCTGCCCTTCTGCCTGGGACCCCTCCGGTTTGCTGCTGGCTACTGTCGGTGTCGTGAGTCCCTCTTGCTATTATCATTGTTTTTATTAAGTATTCGCATGTGCTGTGAGATACTGATGGCCACTTTTTTGCTTGTGTCTTTTAGGTGAGCCCATTGATTGATTGAGGGTTGTGGTTCCTCCCGGTCCCCCGCCCCCCTCTCTCCTTTATTAAGAGGGATCACATAAGAGGGACTATATAAGAGGGCTAATTAGGTTTGGGCCATCAGTGCCTTGTAACCTGCATACTAATTTTTTTCTAATCACCATAATGGAGGCATCTGGGGATAGTGAGCTAGGGGCCCCATCTGGGCGGGTGAAGCTCTGCCCCTTGTGCAGTGCAAGCCCAGTGCGGATTCAGCACTGTTTGTACCACTTGTGCCAGGAGCGTCATTTTGGACAATGATCAGGTGGGCGTACCTGCCCCTAGCCTTTCATTGCCTGCGGCCTCTCCAGAACCCCCACTGCTGCACTCAGCCCCCAGTGAGGGGGAAGCCAGCCGGGGGTCCCATGTTGATTTGGCTTACCGGGTGGCCAGTCTCGAGAGACAGATCTCGCGAACGGCGCCTAAGAAGGCCTCGAGTAAGAGACGGCACATCGAGCCTGTTTACTCGGACAATGATGATGATCTTTTTGAAGGTCTGGGCTCTGTGGAGGAAGGTGAGTTGCCAGATGATTCCCGTTCCACTGTGGATTATTCTACTGGCGCTGACAGTGTGTCTGGTTCCTCCTCGGATGAGGATGCGTGGTTCCCTGATGATACAGAGAAATTGCTTGATTCAGTTTCTGAGACTTTGCACATTGTCCCTCCAAGAGCGGCTAAGAGGAAGCAGGGTGATTTGTTTCGGCCTGAAAGACAGAGGCGGGTCTTTCCAGAGCAGGCCCATTTTTCTAATATGATTTTCAAGGAATGGGAAAGGCCTAACAAGCTACCGTCGGTGCCTAAGGGCCTGGATAGGCGGTATCCCTTCCCTGAGGAGCTGGTCCGGCTATGGTCTTGTCCTCCCAAGGTGGATTCCCCTGTGTCGGGATTGTCCAACACTACTGTTATGCCTTCACCCGATACCGCTTCCTTACGTGATCCAGCTGACAAGCGCATGGATCAGCTGGTCTGCTGGTGCCTTGTTTCGCCTGTGTGTGCCGTGGCTATTGTCTCCCTGGCCATCAGAAAGAAGGTGAGACGTCTTGTAGATAACGCTAAGTCTCGCAAGTGGGAGGAGAAGTATAAGGACCTCAAGACTTCTGTGGATTTTATCGCCTTTGTTGTTTCTGCCATGGACGATGGTGTCAGGCTCGGTGCGCTTCACCGTTCGCTCTGGTTGCGGCAATGGTCGGCTGATGCCGCGGCCAAAAAGTCGCTCACTCGTATGCCCAGCGTCTGGACCTCCTGGTCAAGGATGGTAGACTCCCTCAGCGACAGAAGCCTGCGCAGCCCTTTCGGAGCTCATCTGCCTATCGCTCCTTTCGAGGAGGAAGAGGCTCATCTTTTTCAGGTGGCCACAGAGATACCTGGGGAAGAGGTAGGTCCTGCGGCCGACCCAATCCCACTTGGGGAACCAAGGCCAAGCCCCCTGCCAAGGCCCCTCAGGCATGAGGAGGCGCCCTCACCCATCCGGGTGGGGGACGGCTTCTACTATTTGCTCATATTTGGAGACGGCGCGTCTCGGATCGGTGGATTCAGGAGGTGGTGTCCAACGGGTACAAAATAGAGCTGGCAGTCAGGCCGCCCTCAAGATATTCTAAGTGTGCCATACACTCCACTTCGGTCTTCATGACATCTGGGTAATCTCCAGTAGAGAGCGAACTTCTGCAGAGATGAATATGCAAAAAAGAAAGCCCCTCCCGGTCCATATATACCTGGGACCTCCCACCAATTCCCCAGTTTCGTCTCTGCAGAGAAGGCGACAAGACAGAAGATGAAGACTTCTTTGCTTACAGGTAAGCCGGGCTCGCGCCCACCCTTCTATTGTCCCTATTACTGCCAGGACCCTTCTAAATTGCCCTATATTGAGCCTCCCAGCTTAGGCTGCGGGTGCTGGTGAAGATAGGAGCACCCTATGGGTGCAGCAGGAGCACTGCTCCACCGTGAGACCTCACTATGGGGTAGGCGGTTTCCAGGTTTCTTGGTGATCCTGGTGTGGGATGCCCCGTCCCGTTAGGCTTATGGCCGGCTCCTGGCACGATTCCCTCCTTCCGGGTCCCTTATTCCCCTCTGGGGGGGGGGGCTGGGTACCCAGCCTTCTGGGTCGGCTCCTCCAGCTTCATCGCCTTCCCCCCCCCACCAGATCCGTACCCCAAGTGACATTGGTACCAGTGGGGAGTCGCTTTCTCATGTTTGGGCTCGGTTGGCCAGCATCGAGAAAATGATTGCTAGCACGGTGGGCAAGAAGGCCCAGGCTAAAAAGAGACGTTTGTCGTCGGCCCAGCCATTGTGGGATATTGACGACGAGTCCGCTGATTTGTCCGATTATTCCCCGTTAGAGGAGGGGGAATTGTATCAGGATTCAGAGGCTGACTATGTTCAGCCTGGGAATTCCAATGTCGGGCAGGTGCTGGGGGATGCCGTAGATACGGCCACTGTTTTGTCACATTTATTGGAGGTGTTGGATATTGAGCCGCCTGAGGTGCCCCCTCTTAAGAAGGGGGAATTTTTTGGGGCCTGCAAGCCCAGTCTGGAATTCCCTACCCAGGGTCATTTTGATGCGCTGATACTTACAGAATGGGAGAGGCCCAGACGGCTTCCTGGTGTGCCTCAGGGATGGGATAAGAAATATCCTTTTCCGGTGGAGGCGGTCAAGTGCTGGTCTTCTCCTCCCGAGGTCGACGCGCCTGTTTTAGGTTTGACCAACTCTTCTGGGCTGAACACCCCTGACGCCACCTCCCTTAAAGTGGACCAACACCCACCGGTGATCGGCCCGGGAATCTATAAGATTCCCAGGCCGATCACCTCCCTCCCCGCGGGACATCCGAGATCGGGATGTCCCGCAGGGTGAAACCCCCCCCCAAACACCCCAAACTCCTTACCTCAGTAAGTACCGCCTCCCTCGCGCCCCTCTAGACGTGCGCGCGCCCGCATCGGCCGTCTGTGAATGGCCGGCGCGGGCACGCGCGCGTCAAGAGGGACGCGCGGGAGGCGGCGGCGGAGGAGCCGCTTGTCCGCGGCTTGTCCGTCGGCTCGGGGAGAGGTGAGTTCGGGGGGTTCGGGGGGGGTTTCACACAGCGGGGCACCCCGATCGGGGGTGCCCCACCGAAGTGGACCAAGACCCAGGATAGTCAAAATCCTGGGTGTTGGTCCACTTTAAGGATGGCGAGGATAAGCGCCTTGATCAGATGGCGTGTCACGCATTTGCCAACGTGGGCTCGGCCCTGCGGCCTGTTGGTGCATCTGCCCTGGTGTCGCTTGCTACCAGGTCTCTTATCAGGGACTGGCTGAATAAGCTGGCGCTGAGTTCGCTATCCTTAAGAAATGCGAATTGTTCATGGATTTTGTCATGGCTGCGATGGAGGACTCCATTTTCGTGTGTAGTAGGACATCAGCCCTTACTGGTGGCCATGCGCAGATTGATCTGGCTCCGTCAGTTGACAGCGGACGCTGGAGCCAAGAAGTCGCTTACAGCTCTCCCCTTCTTGGGTGCGCGGCTGTTTGGAGATAAATTGGATGCTGTTGCTAAAGGAGGTAAGTTACCTCAGTGGAGGAAACAGCGCCGCCCCTTTTGGGGGCGGGCTCGTTCACTCCTTCCTTTCGAGGGGCCAGAGCGTCTATGGGTCTGGCCTTCTCAGGTGTCAGGGGCTCGTCCTGGAACCGAGGCAGAGGTCGGGCACGTCCCGCGGCTGCCTGGGGTTCCAAGCCCAAGCCTGCCGTTAAACCGGCTCAGCAATGAAGGGGCGCCCGCAAGGGTGGGGGGACGGCTGCTGCTCCTCTTTCAGGTCTGGGCCCGGGAGGTCACAGACAATTGGATCTTGGAAGTGGTCTCCTGCGGGTACAAACTGGAGTTCGAGTACTGGCCGCCCCCAAGATTCTTAAGGTCTCGGGTGCCCTCGGACCCTCAGGCTGCACAGGGGCTCCTGTTAGCAGTAAAAAACCTTCTGGACATGGGGGTTATATGCCCGGTGCCTCTGTCAGAGAGAGGCAGGGGTTACTACTCCAAACTTTTCACGGTTCCCAAAAAGGAGGGTTCGGTGAGACCCATTCTAGATCTCAAGGTTCTCAACAGGTTTATCAGAGCCAAAAAGTTCCGCATGGAGACTCTGCGCTCGGCTATCAATTCCCTTCGCCAAGGGGATTTTATGACATCCATAGACATCAAGGATGCGTATCTGCATGTTCCGATTTTTCAGGCACATCAGAGATTCCTCCGGTTTACGGTGGAGATTCAACATTATCAATTCGTAGCTCTTCCCTTCGGTCTGACCTCGGCACCGCGGGTCTTCACCAAGGTTTTGGCGGGCGTAATGGCTCTGCTCAGATCTCAGGGCATTCGCATTGTGCCTTATCTGGACGATCTGTTGATTTCAGCGTCTTCCCTTCATCAGGCGGAACTGGACACCCACCAGGTGGTGTCGACCATGGAGAGGTTCGGGTGGATGATCAACCGCACCAAGTCTTCTCTCTCCCCGTCTCGTGTGATTTCATTTCTGGGCATGAATCTGGATACCAGTCGGGCCAGAGTGTTTCTGCCCCAGACCAAGGTGCAGGGGATTCAGGGCCTGATCCGTCTTCTTCTGGCCAGTCCTTGTCCCTCTATCCGACAGGGGATGAAACTGGTGGGTCTGATGGTGTCCTCCTTCGAGGCGGTGCCGTTTGCACAATTCCAGATGAGATCTCTTCAACTTCTCCTATTGACGTATTGGGACAGGTGCCCGCAGTCATTGGATCAACCTTTCAGGATGTCTCCCAGGGTTCGGCAGTCCTTTCGGTGGTGGATGGACTCGAGCAATCTGGTGAAGGGCAGCTCCTTTCTGGTCCCTTGTTGGGAGACGGTTACCACGGATGCCAGCCTGTCGGGCTGGGGAGGTTATTGGAAGAGTCATCAGTTCAGCGGGGTGTGGGGTCCCTAGGAGGCTCACACCCCCATCAATGTATTGGAGCTCAGAGCCATTCGACTGGTTCTGGCTCGGCTGACCCCACATTTACGGGGTCTTCCGGTGCAGGGTCGTTCGGACAACCGAACGGCAGTGGCTTACATAAATCACCAAGGAGGGACTCGCAGCAGGAGTGCCCTCAGGGAAGTCTCTCTGATCCTGCACTGGCTTGGAAGGACCTGGGTTTTCTGTTCCTGTTTCCACCTGTCTCCATGCTGGGCAAGGTAGTTCGCAAACTGGTTCTAGAAGGGGCACCAGCGATTCTGGTGGCTCCAAGGTGGCCAAGAAGGGTCTGGTACGCAGACGTTGTAAGGATGGCCATAGACCAGTACCGGCTTCCCTTGCTGCCGGACCTGCTATCTCAGGGTCATCTACTTTACCCCAATTTACAAACTGGCTTTGACGGCTTGGCTGCTGAAACCTTCATCTTGAAAGAGGAAGGTTTGTCTGAGGCTGTTGTTCAGACCCTCAGACTAGGAAGCGGTCCTCTTCTAGCATTTACTATAGGACTTGGAGGTCCTATATTGATTGGTGTGAGGCTAGGGCCTTGCCTTGCAGGGTTTATTCTATACCCAGGATTTTGGAGTTTCTTCAGCATAATCTGGATCTTGGGTTCCAGCTTAGTACTTTGAAAGGACAGGTTTCTGCTCTGTCGGTTTTCTTCCAGAGGTCTTTTGCTGTACACCCGCTGGTTAAGACTTTTTTCCAAGGGGTCGCGCATGTGAGCCCCCTCGGAAGGCTGTAGTTCCTGTTTGGGATTTGAATTTGGTTCTTTCGGCTCTGCAGGGTCCTCATTTTGAGTCGTTACAGGATATTGCTCTTTCGGTTCTCACTCAGAAGGTTGCCTTCTTGGTGGCTATTACTTCTGTCCGGCGTGTCTCTGTGTTGGCGGCCCTGACAATTCAGGCCCCTTACTTTGAAAGACAACAGGTTAAGGTGGTTTTTCGGATTTTCTTCCTTAGGTGGTGTCTGCTTTCCACCTCAATCAGGACATTGTTCTCCCTTCCTTGTGTCCTAAGCCTAACAATGACAAGGAGAGGGTTCTGCACAATTTGGATGTTGTTCGCTGTGTGAAGTACTATTTGGTGTCTACTTCTTCCTTCCGCAAGACGGATGCTTTTTTTGTTGTGCCCTGTGGGCCCAGGAAAGGTTTGGCGCCTGCCATTAGGAAATGGATTCGTCAGGCCATTGTTGGGGCCTATTCTGCTAAGGGGAGAACTCCCCCTTTTAGGGTCACTGCGCACTCTACTCGTGCTGTTGGTGCATCCTGGGCTTTTCAGCACCAGGCTTCTGTTGAACAAGTTTGTAAGGCTGCTACTTGGTCTTCCGTTCATACTTTTTCCAAGTTTTACAAGGTTGATGTACGGGCTTCAGCGGATGCTGTTTTTGGCCGCAAGGTTCTGCAAGCTGCAGTGGTTTGAGTTGGTACATTCTTTACTGTTTCTGTTTCCCACCCATGACGGACACTGCTATTGGATGTCCCAGATGTCATGAAGACCAAAGTGGAGTGTATGGCACACTTAGAATAATACCGTTTTGTGAGTACTCACTTTTAAAACGGGTATTATGAATGTGCCATACACTCCACTTCGCCCCACCCTTTTTTTCAGGTATTCTGGGGCTTTTATATGGTGAACCATTTGATTGTTAAGGTTATATTTTACTGCTTTTATACACTGGGGAATTGGTGGGAGGTCCCAGGTATATATGGACCGGGAGGTGCTTTTTTTTTTGCATATTCATCTCTGCAGAAGTTCGCCCTCTACTGGAGATTACCCAGATGTCATGAAGACCGAAGTGGAGTGTATGGCACACTCATAATACCCGTTTTAAAGGTGAGTACTCACAAAACGGTCTCGGATATCCCAGAACCCATTAAAGGCACAGGGCCTGAAGAATGGCTGTGCAACACCTCCTGCTGTTAGGTGTGGTTTGTCCTGTACCTCGTCAGGAACGGGGTCAAGGTTTCTACTCCAATCTGTTCACGGTTCCCAAGAAGGGCGGAACTTAAGGTCTATCCTGGACCTGAAGGGTCTCAACAGGTTTGTCAGAGTCAGACATTTCCGCATGGAAACCTTATGGTCCGCGGTGAGCTCAGTCGGCCCGGCGACTTCATTACCACGGTGGACATCAGGGATGCTTATCTGCACATCCAGATATTCCAGGGGCACCAGAGGTTCCTGAGGTTTGCTCTGGAGGATCAGCATTACCAGTTTGTGGCAGTGCCATTCGGGATATCCTCAGCCCCCCCGTGTCTTCGCCAAGGTGCTGGCGGGCATCATGGTTATCCTGAGGAACCAGGGCATTCGTGTGCTGCCCTATCTGGACGATTTGCTGATTGCGGCTCAGTCTCTTCCGCAGGTCGAGAACGATACCCGGACGGTGTTATCCACTCTAGAGGACTTCGGCTGGGTAGTCAACTACCCAAAGTCTTCTATCGCTCCCTCAACAGCGAGGTCCTTCCTGGGCATGACGATAGACACCTCTCAGGTCAAGGTCTTTCTGCCATAGCAAAAGGTTTTGGGCCTCCAGATGCAGGTGCAGGCCTTGCTGTCTTGTCAGCGGCCATCGATCCGTCTGGGGATGAGACTGGTGGGCCTAATGGTGTCATGCTTCGAGGCCATGCCCTTCGCCCAATTTCACATAAGACCTCTTCAGTTGAACCTGTCGTCTGGCTGGGACCGGATGCAGGAGTCGTTGGAACAGGAATTTTCACTGTCCCTCCTGGTCAGGCAGTCCCTCTTGTGGTGGCTGGACTCCAGTAACCTTTTGGTGGGCAAGTCCTTTCTTTCTCCCCGGTGGGAGATAGTTACCACGGATGCCAGTCTGACCGGCTGGGGCGGCGTTTGGCAGACGCAGAAGATCCAAGGTCAGTGGGGTCCGCAGAAGAACCGCTTACCCATAAATCTCCTGGAGCTGAGAGCGATTCGGTTGGTGCGTCTTCGCTTGACTCCCCATTTAAGGCGTCGTGCGATTCAGGTTTGCTCGGACAATCAGACGGCTGTCGCCTACATCAATCACCAGGGCGGGACTCGGAGCAAGTGAGCCCTCAAGGAGGTGACCCAGATTCTGCCTTGGGCAGATGGAAAATGTTCCCTGCATCTCGGTGGTATACATCCCCGGGGTAGAAAACCAGGAGGCAGACTCCCTGAGCAGGAGCGCTTCACCCCTGGGGGAATGGTTTCTCGGCAACAAGACCTTTCACGCTCTGTGTCTTCGCTGGGGTCAGCCGGACGTGGACCTGTTTGCGTCCAGACACAATCACAAGCTCCCAAGGTTAGTCTCCCTTTCAAGAGATCATCTGACCTTTGCCACAGACGCTCTGGCAATTCCTTGGACGGAGTTCAGGCTCCTTTATGCATTCCCTCCGTTTCCACTCCTGGGCCGAGTGCTGCGCAAAATAGCCCAGGAAGGGGTACCAACCATCCTGGTGGCTCCTCTCTGGCCAAGAAGCAGTGGGTTTGCAGACATAGTTCAGATGTCAGTGGATCGCTACATTATGCCCGACGACCCAGGGCTTCTCACTCAGGGGTCGCTGTGGCACCCCAATTTACAGATGCTGGCTTTGACGGCCTGGCTATTGAAACCATTGAGTCCAAGAGTCTCGCTTGCCGGACATTCTCTATTTCTAGAATTCTGGAGTTTTTACAACATGGCTCAGACTTGGGTCTCCAGCTGAGCACCCTCAAGGGCCAGGTCTCGGCCTTAGCCATCTTTTTCCAGAGATCCATTGCCAATCATAGGTTGATCAAGACCTTTTTCAAGGGTGTCACCCATGTCCGTCCACCGCGTCAGTATGTAATACTGAGGGACTTGAATTTGGTACTTTTTGCTCTTCAGAGTCCTCCCTTCGAGTCTTTGTGCGATGCTGCATTGTCTATTTTGACTTTCAAGGTGGTCTTTTTGGTAGCGATCACTTCACTGCGTCGCGTGTCAGAACTGGCCGCGCTTTGTATGAAGCCTCCCTACTTTGAGCGGCATAAGGATAAGGTGGTTTTTCGCTTTAAACCTGATTTTTTGCCTAAGGTCGTTTCTCCCTTTCACCTTAATGAGGAAGTTGTCTTACCTTCCTTGTGTCCAGCACCGACTAATTCTAAGGAAAGGACCCTCCATGCCTTGGACGTGGTCAGAGCCATTAAGTATTACCTGGTTGCGACTGAATCCTTCAGGAAATCGGATTTGCTTTGTCCTAACAGAGGGCTCTAGGAAAGGTTTGCCAACAAGTCCACTCTCAGTAAGTGGATCAGACAGGCGGTGGTGCAAGCATATTCTGCCAAGGGGAAGGAACCCCCTTTTCGTATTACCGCTCATTCTACTAGAGCTATTGGTGCCTCCTGGGCTTTTCAGCACCAGGCATCTGTTGAACAGGTTTGTAAGGCCGCCACGTGATCTTCAGTTCATACCTTTTCCAAGTTTTACAAGGTTGATGTTAGGGCCTCAGCTGATGCTGTTATTTTACTGCTTTTTAACCACTGGGAAATGATAGAGAGACACCTGCTTTTATAGGGGGCAGGGGGTAGCGACGGCTTTTGATCTTGCAGTCGAGCGCCCCCTGGGGCGGAATACCCACATGTCATCACTATAATCAAAAACAATTCTACAGTTGAGTTTCACGGAATTTTATTTTTTAATCCCTATGCATGTGCTAGGGGATACCAGACGTAGATCTCTTGCATCACGGCTCAGTCGGAAGGTCAGAAGTTTGTCTCTGCCCAGGGATCCTCTAACAATAGCAACAGATGTCCTGACTCCTCAGTGGTCAGCATTCAAGCTTCTTTATGCATTTCCCTCCGATTTCACTCCTGGGTCGAGTACAAAAAAAGGTTTAGCTCACAAGGGAGTGCCAACCATTCTGGTGGCTCCTCGGTGACAAGAAGAAGCTGGTTCTCAGACATAGTAAGGATGTCACAGGGCAAATTGTGGAGGCGACGATCCAGATCTTCTCACACAGGGGCCTCTAAGGCATCCCAAATCACAAGTTCTGGCTTGGAAGGCCTGGTTATTGAATCCTTTATCTTGGAAGAAAGGGTTTTTTTCTGCCAGAGTCATCCAGACTATGATTCAAGCCAGGAAGAAATCTTTATCAAGTGATCTACTATATAGTCTGGCAAGCATTTATCGCTTGGTGCAAATCCAAGGGTTCGCTTGTAGTACTGTTCTGTTTACAGAATATATTGATTTTTTGCAGAAGTCTTGATGAAGGTCTTCAATTGAGGACAAATATTGGCTATCTATCTTCTTTCAGAAATCCATAGCTGAGAATGATTTTATCAGAACTTGTTTTACAAGGAGTCGCTCATGTGTGGCCTCCTCATATTCCACTTCTGCCGGCTTGGGACCTGAACTTGTTTTTCAGGGTCCTCCTTTTTTAACCATGGTAGATGCGTCATTAAGTCTAAGGGCGCTTATGGTTATCTCTTAGTGGCAATAACCTCAGCAGGCGGGTTTCTGAATTAGCAGACGTAAGCCTCATTATTTGAGTGTTTTAGGATTTTCTTCCTCAAGGTATCTTTTCATTTTAATGAAGAGATGGTTTTGCCTTCCTTATGTCCTGCTCCAGTGTCTAATAAGGAAGGGGTGTTCTTCACTGTTTGGATTTAGTGAGAGCACTAAGGTATTATCTCACTACTACACAATCTTTCCATAGTTTGGACTTCTTATGTCATACCTGAGGGTCCACGGAAAGGTCTTCCACCAGCTAAGTCTGCCATCAGTCGATGAATTAGACGGACAGTGGTAAGAGTCTATTCTGTCAAGGGGAAGGAGCCCCTTGTTTGGGTCACAGCTCTTTCCACTAGGGCCATTGGTGCTTCCTGGGCCTTTCAGCACCAGGCCTCGGTGGAACAGGTTTGTAAAGCTGCCACCTGGTCTTCGGTGCATACATTTACCAATTTTACAAGGTAGGTGTTAGGGCCTCAGCTGACGCTGTATTTGGTCGAAAAGTACTTCAGGCGGTAGTGAAGTGAACTACCTGCTGTACCGTGTTGGGGATCCCGCCCATATTAGGCACTGCTTTTGGATGTCCCAGGTGTAATGATTAAGGGACGGCCTGGAATGGATTGGAAGAAAAAACACAATTCTGTGAGACTCACCTGTAGAATTGGTTTTGATTCTGATCCATTCCAGGCCATCCGACCCGCTTTCTTTTGGGGTTTATTATGTCCTGGATGCCCTTTTTATGGCGATTACTCCATTTATTATTTAATAGGACACTTGTAAAAAAAGGACGAGAAGGATTTTTCGAGAGAAAACAAGCGGAGGAGGTGTGAAGTAACATGGTCTCCTATATTCGGGGCCTCCCGGCCTTAGTTTCTTGTTATGATTTACTGCTATTTAATTACTGGTCTTTGATTAGAGGCAGCTGCTACTTATGGGGGCCGGGAGGAGCCACACCTTTGATCTTGCTGCTCACACTACAGCATTGCTTAATATAGAAACAGGCAAATAAAAAATTTGGAAATTGAATGCATGAAAAAATATGCTATGAAAAGGCTAAAAACAACATGCAACAGGCAGACACAATACTCTGCCCCAGAAATACACCTGCATGCTACAGCCTTATTTTGATTGTTTCAAAAATGTTGAGATTGTATTTTCTAACACATTCGAGCGCAAGTATTTAATTTAACCCCTTTGCTGAATCACACAAAAAACTTAAAAATTCATGCATGCGATCCAATTCTCAGAGCCAAACAATTTTTTTTCTACCTGTTGTTGAATCACGCCCGTAATGTCGTGTTTGTCATTTGTTAAGTGTATTCTCAATATTTTAGGGTGAAATATGTGCAAAAAAGTGCCTTTTTGTAATAAAAATGAAGTTTTTCAATGAAATCTTATTGCATGTAAAAGCTCCATTTCTCCCAGTTACAACAGTACCACGTAAGTATTAGTAGACATCCTTTTCTGCCCAGGAGACCCCCCCAAACTGAAAAAATACATTTTTTTCAGATAAAATACAACTGCTATGCGTACTTTGCAGTTTTTCAAGAAAAAAAAAAAAATTTACATTTCAAATGCCCCCAACAAACTATATATTCTATGGAAGTGCACACCTCAAGCTTTCTAGGCTTACTAGGCTTGTTGATGTGGGCACAGTTTTCTGGAATTATTGGCAAGTCACCCACTAGCTGCAGGTGACTTGCCAGCCCCCCAAGCCTTGTGAACTAGTATAGGGCTCTCATAGATGCCTTTCAGTTCACAAAGTTAAATATAAAAAAAACACAGATACAGAGAAAAAATATTTATTTTACTTATTTCTTACCTCTCATGGATCCATCCCAGAGCACTGTGTCCCACACTGATCACTTTGGCTCCTGCGGCTGCTAGAAGCCCTTTATACCTGCTGGGTGACAGGTAACACAGGGTTAATAAAAAAAAATGACAAAAAATTGCCCCCCCCCCCCCCCCCCAAGGTGACCTCTTTTTGGGGAAATTTTAAGGGTTAAAAACCCTCAAAAGCCCCCCCAAAAAATTTGTGAGGTCCTCCTTACCCAGCATAACCAGCCCGAGGACCAGCTATGGGGGCTTGTAGAACAGTGCGCAGGGGCCAGCCTCAGTGGCCCCACCCTGCAGGCTACAAACCCAAAGACTAATGCCCCGGGCTCTTCTGCCGCCCCCACCCCCCCCGGGCTTTGGGGAGGCAGGTAATGGGGTACTGGGGGTTAATGGCAAGTCACCTTCGATCGTCTGCTCCTGTGTCCCTCGCCAATCCGATGAGCTGTGATCCCATGCTCCTCTCTCCCTCTGGCCGGCAATCATCGCATCTGACAGCTTTCAGGCCGGGAGAGGGATGATATCAGCAGGGTGATGTCATCCATCCTGCCCCCAAAGGGGCAGGGCTAGTCGTAAAGATGGTGGCGTCCATGGAAGAAGCAGGGGGAGGGGGTCTGTCGGGCCCTCTCCTGAAGCTGGAAGAGCCCGGGGGGTTTGGAGGTCCATATTTCCCCCTGGTGAAGAGGAGGCCCGGCAGGGCATCTGAATGGTGTAGCAAACACTTAGACCTTGCCATCTTGTCAGGATGGAGAGGGGATTGTGAGGGCTCAACTCTGGGATCAATCTATAGTGCCGCAGCCATGACTTACGGCTCCTGACCAGCCGTACTGTATCTGCCGTCCGGTGTGATATACAGCAGGGTTTCCTGGATCACAGTATTCCTGCCCCAATTGTTTTACAAGAGTCGAGGCTGTGGGACTTTACATTTAAGTGTATTAGCAGGTGTACCTGCTGTGTATATAGCCCCAAACTTTCCCTTCCCTACTTATCAGCAAATATTTTGACTGTCCTGCACTGTATATAAAACCTCCTGACAGGAAATAAAACTTACTTCAACACAGGGAGAGACAGGCAAACCTCCCCTTCTCTCGCTTCCTCCTTGCAACTTTCTCCGCTTCTCACAAGGGAATTTTCATGGTTTACAAATTGCACTCTTTACTGGCCTAAATTTGATCCAGGGGCACCACATTGTGGCCTCAGTAGGACACTTTAGAGAGGTCCATGTAGGAAAGGATGGGGGAGTGGGAAGGTTGGACAGATTGCTGGTTATGTGGTTGTTTTACTGTAGGAGGTTGGGTAGTTGATGTGCTTTACCCTCCTTGTCTGCAAAAATGAAGTGTCTCAGACTTGTTTTGCCCTTTCCTTCTGACAGATTAGTGATTGGTTTTTGCCTTGGTAGAGATGTTGAATAGGTATTGGACAAGATACATGCAGTACTGTGGTAATTATAGTTATTTGCTAAACAACAGTGACACATAAAGATTCTTTTCTGTCTGACAGTTTGTAGCAATTGTATTTACAGTTAGTAGCAAGCGGATACCCACGCGTTTCACCTTATTAGCATTGTCAGTGTGTATATGAAAGAGATAACCTAGTAGAGAATAGAGAAAAATGGGGTTTCTGTAAACAAGCTGTCTATATTACATTTGCTGCATTAATTCTTACTAGGGGTAAGTAGTACTCAGTTTTGTTCTTTTTCCAGGTGAATTTTTCTGGCTTCAGGGTATCCTGCCAGGTAGATCAAATTATTCCAATTGAGTATATTGTATTGCAGGACCAGTGTAAGGTTCCGGTTTTGTTTAAGGAAGAAATATACCTTGGTGATGGATAGCTGATACCTTGCTGCTGTGACTGGAGCTGTGTGTTCTATATGTAGGAGGAGAGGTGGAGAGCCTAAGGACTTGTTTGGTATAAGTCATGGAGTTCTATAGAGAGTGAAGAGTGTAACCCATGATTAGTAGTTGATTGTCTGTCTGGAGTGCTGCCGTCACCACTGCTAAGGAAGGGGTGGTGAATGCAGGGATTATCTCTGTGGTTCTTTTAGTGTTGCTGGACTCAATTCCATCCATCAATTTTGTGTTAGTGTGTTATTTTGTGTGCAAAACTACAAAGTGAAACTAGATGGATCACAACATTAAAAGCACCATGTCCCCCTGGTCTGAATGAAACAGTGTTAACATGTTTTTGAAATGCAGTATAACTTGTTCAATACCAATTTAGCATGTCTACCAAGGCAATAACCAATCGCTAATCTGTCAAGAGGAATATGGTACAAAAAACACGCATTTGTCCCTGGGCAAAACAACTCTGAGACACTTTAGGTGCTTTATCTCACCCTCATCCTTGTTAATTCAAGGGTGCCACCTACTTTTTATATAGTACACATTGTACTAGTACTTTATATGTACTTATATAGTACACATTGTATAATTTCTCGGTATACTGTTGGAGCTCCTTGAATTAACATCCCTGCTCACCTAACCTTTATTTTAATTCACCGACAAGCAACATTTTGCTTTCTACCCTCAAACAAGTAAGCCAGCAATTCCTTATGTCTTTAGAGGAGTACAAACCCCCTGCAAAGTGGAACACCTAAAACACGTCAAAACCTCCCTGAAACAAAAATCTAAATCTACAGACCAACTAGATAGAGGCAGACCCCCTACTAATGGCTCACTCTCTCAAAACAACTGGTTTGGAAGACTCCCAATCTAATGCCATTGCTACAACCGTAATAAGATCCTTTTTCCCTATTTTGACAATAAATGTAGTAGTCTTCAGGAGACTTTGGTGAGCTCTTTATAGAACATTACATTTTCATCCAAAAAAGTAACAGAACCCGAACAACAAGTCTGTGACATATTTACCCAAGTTCAAGCCACAGTAGCTGAACAAGCTATTCTCATAGCTGCAATGTCCGAAAAAATAGGTTGAGGAGGTCCAACTTGAGGTTCCTGGGCATCCCTGAGAGGATCAGTGGCAAAGCCCCCCTTATTGTCTGTGGACCTGATGCAGGCCTTGGACCTTTAGCCATGCTCCACTAGATAAAATGAACGGGCCCACATGGTTGGCTCGAATCCTCAGGGTACTGACAACAAGTCGCGACCTGTGGTTGCAAACTTTTTCCAAGTCATCCTTCAGCTTGACCACATGGAGACATTATGCTCCACCCCCTGGGAGGAAACACAAAACAGGAACAGAGGTTAAAAGCCCCACCCCTTCCTCCCCACCTCAGTTCTTTGCGTTTCCTCCCTGGGAAACCTTGGGACAGAGTGTACCTTGTGTTAGACTATGGCCAGTTTGTTGTTTTATTTTGTTGTTTTTACACCCTCCAGAGTCTGGCGTTAGCCAGCTGCACCGGACATTAACCACAGAAGACCCTGCAGGGAGCCGGATGCACCTGGGGCTATTCCCTCATAGTCTTTATTCAGGCACTAGTTGTGACCTTTTTCACTTTAAATCCTACTAACAGACTGGCACCACTCCAATCTATCCTGAATTCTGCTGCTCGCCTCATCCATCTCTCGCTCCTCCAGTTCTGCGCCCCTCTGCCAATCCCTATACTGGCTGCCAATCCCACAGCGAATCCTGTTCAAAACTCTAACTCTCGCATACCAGGCCTTCTCTCCATCCAGGCCCCTCCCTACATCTCATCTCTAATCCAACAATATCAACCTAGATGCAGTCTTCGCTCTGCTGCTGACCTTCTCCTGTCCTCCACGCTGGTCACCTCCTCTCATGCCCGCCTCCAAGACTTCTCACGTGCAACTCCAATCTTCTGGAATGCCCTCCCCCACCCAATCCGCCACTCCACAACTCTTAAAACCTTCAAAGGTGCCCTTAAAACTCACTTATTCAGACAAGCATATAATCTGGCTTAACCAATTTTCCAAAGGGCATATGCCACAAAGCTCAATACTGACTGTTTGTGATCTTTCCCCCTTGTCTTCACCCCTCTTCCTTTTAGATGTAAGCTCGCAAGGGCAGGGCTCTCTTTCCTATTGTATCTTGTACTCAGAATATCCATTGTCAACTCTGTAAAACTGCATTTGAAATAGTATATGTACCGTATGTTTCTACCCTGTCTGTAACTACTACTTTGTAAAGCGCTACGGAAGATGATGGCGCTATATAAAACTCCATGAGGAGCAGGTAGGCTGTGCTATGTGGCACTACTGAAGGTTATTTGGAAAGATGGAAAAAGCACCATTTATTTCAATAGGGCGCTTTTCCTTTCAAAAAATTTGAAAAGCAGGGAGGGCCGAGTGATGTCCTCGGACGTCACTTCAGGTTTCGGCAAAAAGCCGGAAACCGGAAGCAGAAACCAGCATGTTGCTCTCCGGCGCGAGTCGCAGGCCGGATAGGAGCGTGTGCAGGGGCAGCGGCGGCAGGCAGTGAGACGCCGACACCTCTGGACAGATCCCGGGCAGAGGAGGTAGCGGTCGGCGTCCTCGTGCAGCGGCAACCAGATCGTAAGTGGCAGACATATTGGATAATGCCGAAAGGGGCCAGCATATGGTAGGACCTTCATGTACACTCTCCGCTAACTGTTAATGGAAGCAAAGCCATACTGTCTATTAGCAGTACCCAGATTACCATAGTATATTTTTTACAGCACTACCTATTGCATGCAAGTTTAGTTGCTGTTTATTTCTGGGGGCAGGCACTAAATACCATGATGTTCTAGGTGGTATTGTAGTATCTGTATAGTACCTGCAGAGTTTTAACCTAACTGCATATGCAAAGAAAGTCAGCTGTAATGACCTTGAATTATTTGCAATGCAACTGAGTTTTTCACCACTGGTAACATTGTTGGGGGTCTGAACACAAAAGAAAATGTCAATCCTTGTTTATAAAGTGCCATCTTTTCCACTACACTGTATAAAAAAGTCGTTCAGACACATTGGTATAACTGTGTACAATTACAGTACAGTATATGTCATAATGGACAGCAGTAAATTCACCCAACACCGTGCACGTGTTCATATGTGCATCAATAGGAATTTGGAAGTTGCACCAGACCCAAAGATAGCAAATCTATTTAACTGCAAAGAAATTGGGGGTTACGGCCCACCTTTCGTATTAGATTCCACTAAACATATGGCTTAAAGCAGACCAAAAACCCGCCAGTAGCCATCTAGGAATCTAAAATATTCCAGGCCCAAACGCTGGGTTTCTCCTGTGGCATGCCCAATGGATGGGCAACCCGGGGATGTGGCTGCATGCCCTAACCACTAAAGAAGAGCTTTGGCTGGCCGCACTCTTCTGTTTAGGCCAGCTATGGCCCCTGATGTGGTCCTTACAAGCATAAACAAGTGGGTAGACACCCTTAAGTGGCAGTTGTAGCCTGGAGGTAAGGGGAGCGTACTTGTGACCGGAGGGTGGCAGGTTCGAATCCCGGTCCTGGGACATGACTGAAGTCATGCATTGGTAATAAGTCACCTGCTCAGGAGCAAACTGATTACTCTTTATAGAGCCATTACTTTTTTTAATGAATGCCTCTCATCAGGGCTCCTGCTAAGACCTTGGCCTTAGTGGCCTTTGCCCCGCAAAGCAAATGGTTGAAGATCCTATGGATTGCGGAGGAGATCATATTCTAAGAAGAGCTCTTTCTTTTAGACCAGCAATGGCTTCTGATGTGTCCCTAAGAAGTATGGGTGGATACCCTCTAATCACATATCGGTAATAAGGTTCCTGCTCAGGACCTTATTGATAACCTTCCTACTATTTAGACTATTTAGATTTCTAACCAATTCTTGTCAGGAACTCATCAGGGCCTCTGCTAATACCTCTGCATTAGTGGCCTATGCTCGTAAATCAGTTTGGCTAAAAGTTTGGTCTAGAGACAGTAGCTCTAAGACTAGACTATGTGGCATCCTAATTTTAGGAGTGCAGCTTTTTGGGGACAACTTGGAGGAAATTTTAACAAGGTCCACAGAGTCAGGAAAGAAATTACCTGTTAAAAAGCGGTCATATTTTCCCCGGTAAGCTAATAAGAGCAGAGCAGATGCAAGTCTCACCCAGTCCAGACAAACAGACTCAAAGAAACGCTGGGTACAGCCTAGACCCCCAGAGAAAGTGCTCCTTGGTGAGTAAGGCTTCCGAAGGGCATAAGCAGCAGTCCTGGCAAACCTCTACAGGTGGGTTTGCAGAAGACTTTGCAAGTTTGTACCTGCTTGGAAAGAAATTACCCACAACCAGTTTGTGTTACAAACACTGGGGGATTTTCTACCCCCATCTTCCTTCTTAGTGACCAAGTTGCCAAAGGACCCCAAGAAGCGAGAGGCCTTTCCGGCAGTGCTACAGGAGCTCTTATGGAAAAATGTAATAGAAGTAGTTCCTCCAATCCTCATCCAGGAGGGATATTACTCAGGTCTTTCTATTAATAAAGTCATCAGGGAAGTACAGAATGATTCTGAATCTAAAAAGATTGAACAGATTAATTCCGTGCAAAAAGTTTATAATGGAATCAATCTACTCTGTAAGGCAAATACTGTTCCAGGATGCTCTGATGGTCAATCTGGATCTACAATATGCGTACCTCCACATTCCAATTCTGGAAGCTCACCGCAAATACTTGAGATTTGCAGTACAGCTAGATCGGGAGATTCTCTATCTCCAGTACTGAGCACTCCCATTCAGACTTTCCTCTTCCCCCAGAATCTTTATAAAGATACTAGCAGAGCCCATGGCTTATCTAAGACAATGGGGGGGGGGGGTCAATGTGGTTCCATATCTGGACGATCTTTTGATTCTGAACAATTTCAGGGAGAGACTGTTAGCAGATTTGAAAAAGACACTAAAGGTCCTAAGGGGTCTGGGATGGGTGATAAACCTAGAAAAGTCCAGGCTAGTTCCCTCCCAGCAGTACAAATTTCTGGGGTTTTCTATTAGTCAGCACCCAGGGGGAACTGTTTCTGCCGAGAGAAAAGTCACAAAGAGTAGTGATGGAAGTGTTAATGCTGGCAAACGATCCCAGAGTATCCTTAAGATCAATTATGAAAGTGCTAGGTCTAATGACCTCAACCATTTCAGCAGTTCACTGGGCTCAGTTGCTCTCAAGGACTCTCCAGGCATTCCTTCTAGTGAATTGGGACAGGAGTAAAAAATCGCTAGACCAGTTGGTGCAGCTAAACTTCCCAGTCCTAAGAGACCTCTTTTGGTGGACAAATCTAAAAAACCTAATAGGAGGGAAGGAATGGAGACAGACCAATCCAGTAGTGGTAACCACAGATGCAAGCGGCTGGGGGGCTCATCTAGAAACTCTTCAGGTTCAGGCAAAGTGGCCCAAAGAGATTGAAGATAGGGAGCTTCGGGCAGTGAAGCTCGCATTGAATCACTTCCAGAAGGAAGTTCTGGGAAAAGAGGTGCAGGTAATGTCAGACAAGGCAACAACAGTAGCCTACTTAAACCAGCAAGGGGGAACGAGATCCAAAAGACTGATGGCACTAGCATTAAGGCTATTAATTTTTTTACAACTAACTTTACAAGAGCAGATCCAGTCTCTGACAGCAGTTCATCTGAGGGGAACCTGAACACTCTGGCAGACACCCTAAGTTGAGGAAGGATGCACCAAACAGAGTGGTGTCTGAATTAGGACATCTTCAACCTGATCGCGAGTGTTTGGAGTCATCCTCAAATAGACCTGTTTGCCAACAAGAAGGCGGCAAAGTGCAAAAGGCTTTTTTCCCTAGTGAGGGAAGAAGGTGCGGTGGCAATAGATGCGCTTGCTCAGAAATTGAACTATCACCTTGCTTATGCTTTTCCACCCTGCCTCAAGTGATCCGGAAGGTGGCTCAGGAAAAGGTGAAGGTAATACTCATTGCTCCTTATTGGCCAAGAAGAGCATGGTTTGCAGCATTAACCAGGATGGCAATAAGGGTCCATGGAATCTGCCGGAAGTTCCAGATATCATTCACCAAGAATCCAGGCGGCATCCAAATCCGGCAAGGCTTCGACTGATGGCAGGGATCCTGAGAGGTCACTATTGAGGAAAAAATGGTGCTCCCTAAGAGTGACAGAGATGTTACTACAGAGTCATAAGTTAACTACCAGAAAGATTTATGGAAAGGTATGGAAAAATGTTTCTTCTTTTTGTGAAGTTAACAATCTGAAGGAAAAGGATATAGCCTCAGTGCTAGAATTTTTGCAGGAAGGTTCTAGAAGATTTAATGGAACCTCTGTTTGAACCCTTAGAAGAGGTTTCAGACTAATGGTTCGCTATGGAATGTTGTTTTTTGCTAGCAATAACATCTGCAAGAAGGGTGTGTGAACTTCAAGCATTATCAATTAAAGAACTGTATTGTGCAATGCTCCCAGACAAGGTGATTCTTAGACCTAATCCATTATGTTTGCCAAAGATAGCAACTTTGGATTACAGGTCTCAAGAGTTAGTTCTCCCAACACTGCCAGATGCAGTAGGTAAGGAGGAAGACCTCTCGCTGCTTGATGTCAGAAGAGCTCTGATTATTATTTGGAAAGGGCAAAAGGCTGGCACTTGGCAGAGCAAATGCTAGTAACATTTAATGGGAAGAATAAAGGTGCAGCAGCTTCCAAATCTACTATTGCTAGATGGATAAAACAGAATATTGCAAAGACTTAAGCTATAAGGGGATTGACTTCCCCAGACGTTTCTGCTCACTCCACAAGGGCAATCCTCTTAAAAATGCTTAAATGCTTAAAAATCAGCAGGCTGATTGTCTTTTTAACCCTTTCAGTGCCAAGCACGTAGATTCTACGTGCTTGCATCCACTCCACTTAAGTGCCAAGCACGTAGAATCTACGTGCTTGACTTTCCCCCCTGCTACAGTAAAAGTAAAAAAAAAAAAAACACTCACCTGACCCCTTGTTCTATCCGGCCGGGTCTCCTCTTCATCCGGGGGGGCTTCGATCCCCCACCCAGGCCCCCCCGGGTGCAGGGGAGAGCCCGGAATAGCCCCCCCCCCCTTCAGCAGCCGCCGAAATACATGTTAAAAAAAAAAATATATATATAAAAATGACATTTACTTACCTTAGTGATCGATTGCTCCCGCCGGGTCTCCTCTTCACCAGGGGGGCCTCCGATCCCCCCCCCCCCCTGGCTCTCCAGCTTCAGGAGAGGGCCTGCCGTTTGGGGGCAGGGCTTATGACGTCACACCTCCGGGTGTCGTCCTGGCTCCGGGCTGCGATTCTCACACTTGTCATCGCTGGCCACAGGAGGAGGAAGGCAGGTGATGATCTGATCACCTGCCTCCCTCCTCCACTGGCCAGCGATGACAATAACTGTCATCAGAGCTGCGAGGGACACAGAAGCTGAGGATCAGAGGTGAGTAAAGTAAAAAAAAGTTTTTATTTTTTAATAAAGTTATTTTTTAATCTGTGTGGTGTTTTTTTTTATTACTGTTAACCCCTTGTGAACTGGTAAGGGGTCCATGACCCCTATACCAGTTCACAAGGCTGGGGGGATGGCAAGCCACCTGCGCTAGCGGGTGGCTTGCCATTAACCCTTGGCACCCCCATTACCTGCCTCCCCAAAGGCCAGGGGGGGGCAGAAGAGCCCGGGCCCACATAGGGTATGTGGGCTCGTAGGCTGCAGGGTGGGGGGGGCACAAAAGCTGGCCCCCCCCACTCTGTGCCTACAAGCCCCCATAGCTGGTCCCGGGCTGGTAATGCTGGGTAAGGGGGACCCCACATCATTTTTTTTTTAATTTTTAAGGGTTTTTAACCCTTAAAAAAAAAAAAAAAAAAATGGGGTCCGCCCCCCTCTGGGAGGGGGGACCCTATGTCTTTTTTTTTTTTTAATTAACCCCTTATGTTCTGTCACCCAGCAGCTATAAAAGGCTTCCAGCAGATGAGCAGAAGCCAGTGATTGGGAGGGGAAGATGGATGGGAGGTAAGTATTAAAAAAAAAATAATAATAAAATATTTTTTTCTGCGTCTGTGTGGTGTTTTTTTTTTTACATTTAACCCCTTGTGAACTGGTAAGGGGTCCACAAGACCCCTATATCAGTTCACAAGGCTGGGGGATGGCAAGTCACCTGCACTAGCGAGTGACTTGCCATTAACCCTTGGCACCCCCATTACCTGCCTCCCCAAAGGCCAGGGGGGGGCAGAAGAGCACGGGCTATGCGGGCTTTGTAGCCTGCAGGGCCAGGGGCCACAAAAGCTGGCCCCTGTGCCCTGTTCCTACAAGCCCTGCATAGCTGGTCCCGGGCTGGTTACTTTGGGTAAGGGGGCCCCCATGTCGTTTTTTTTTGGATTTTTAAGGGTTTTTAACCTGGGAGGGGGGACCCTATGTAATTTTTTTCCCCCGATTTAACCCTTTGTAGTGTGGATGGTAGTTGTATTTTATTTGTAAATGTTATACTTGTACTTGTTTCAGTTAGGGGGGTCTCCTGGGCAGGAACGGGGGGCTACCGATAAATATGTGGTACAGTTCTAATCTGTAGAAATGGGGCTTTCACATGCAATACGGTTTTCTTTAATAAAATACATTTTTTATTTAAAATAAAGGAGGCAATTTTCTAAAAAAAAATTTATTTATTTATTTATTTTTTACTTAATATTGTAAAAAAACAGAATAAAATTTACAAACAAGACATTTCATGTTAAAGCCTAAACTCTGCTGCAAAAAATATATATATATATAATTTTCCTGAAAATTCCAGCAAAAATGTCGCAAAACATGGCGCAAAATGGGGAAAAATGACCTGTCAACAGAGGGTGACAAAATCTCAAGTAGGCTGGCAATTAAAAGGATTAAAAGTAGCTATGCATGTTGGGTATTGTTCTGTTCGGGGGACCTTGCGCTTTCAGACTTAGCTTGTTTTTTCTGGTTTGCATATTTATATTTTAGGAAAAGGTGTTTTTTATTCAGCTTTTTTATAAATTTTTTAGGGAAACCCTGCGCAACCAAAGAATCCTTTGAGGGATCAATTCCAGAAAGATGAGCCCACTACAACAAGCTGGGTACGCTTAGAAAGCTTAACGTGTGTACTTTTAGGGAATATATGGTTTATGGGGGATATTCCAAATGTAAAGGGTTGTTTTGGTTGAAAAATCGCAAGGTGTGCACCTTGTCTGCAGAGCTGAAATTTTCAAGAAAAATTACCGTTATGCGCATGCTTTACTTTGGGGTGTTTGGCAACTCTTCCCTTGACAGTAGCAATGCATGTTGGGTATCGTTCTGTTCGGGGGATGTTGCTTTTTCAGATTATACTTGTTTTTTCTTGTTTGTTTATAGTTTTTTTAGGAAAATGTTGCTTTGATTCTGCTTTTTTATCCTTTTTTTAGGGAAACTCTTTGCAACCAAAGAATACATTGAGGGATTACTTCCAGAAAACTGTGGCCACATCAACAAGCCTGGTACACCTAGAAAGCTTGAGGTGTGTACTTCCAGAGAATATATAGTTTGTTGGGGGTATTTCAAATGTAAAGGGTTATTTTTCTGGAAAAACTGCAAGGTGCGCATAGCGCATATCACAGTTGTATTTTTTTCTGAAAATCCCCTAAAGCGCTGTTTCAGTTTGGGGGAGTCTCCTGGGCAGGAAAGGGTGTCTACCTATACATATGTGGTACCGCTGTAACCAGGAGAAATTGGGGTTTCACACGCAATAAGATTTTATTGACAAACTTACATTTTTTATTACAAAAAAACACTACAAATTGCAAAAAATAGATTTTTTTTTTATTTTTTTGCACATATTTCACCCAAAAGTATTGAGAATACACAAAAAAAAGGCCAAACAAGACATCGCATGTTGAAGCCCAGACTCTGCTGAAAAAAACAATATATCATTTTCCTGGGAAATCCCTGGAAATCCCTTCAAAAATCACATTTGAACATGGGGAGCGCAAAATAGTGCAAAATGGTCTGGCACCAAGGGTGACAAAAACTCCAGGTAGGCTGGCAGCGAAAGGGTTAAAAGAGACACACTTTCAAGAAGGTGCCGCAGATTTCCTAAAAATCCTTTGGATTGGGCAAGTATATGCTATTGGATCTTCTTATAAAAGAAGGGTAGTGGCTATAGTCTTTAATAAATCACTCCATTTGACAGTCTTTAATGCGGCGTTAGATGACCAGCGTAGAATTATCTTGCTTGAGGTGGAGATAGCAGGGACCTTATACATTTTGCTAAATATTTATGCCTGAATACTGAGCCTTGAGTTGGAGGTTCCCTACCTACCTAACAAATACTCAGGGATTCTAAATATTATGCAGAT
The DNA here is from genome assembly GCA_027917425.1 of Gastrophryne carolinensis. NCBI lineage: Eukaryota > Metazoa > Chordata > Amphibia > Anura > Microhylidae > Gastrophryne > Gastrophryne carolinensis. The sequence goes on along the minus strand of CM051243.1, from coordinate 122,422,516 downwards.
TTTGTGGATGATAATATGGAACATTGGTACACACAGGTGCTTATGTGGTCAACGGCTAAGGCTGTCATGTGAGGCCATATTATTTCTTTTTTTTTATAAATTTTTATTTATGCATTTTAAGTTGTAACATACATAAACATGTACATACATATGCAACCATCCCCTCATGGAGAGGAATCTTAACATTAAACATAACCTTAATTTACATCAACAAAATAACATATACTCATAAACAATATACTAAACTAGATTGTTCACACACACACATACACGCACACCCACTCAAGCACACACACACGCCTGCTATTGGCATCATTTCTCAATAGGGGGTAAGTATTATGAGGTCTAAGGGATAGAGATAGATAAATAACCAAGCAATCAAATTGTTTCTAGTCATTGATGGAGTTGGAGGTATTGAGCCATGCTCCCCATACCCGTTCAAATTTATTTGGGCATCCCCTGGCCTCGTAGGTCATCTTATAAAGGACTAACCTCCCGTTTACCAGACTTTTCCAGCCTGATAGGGTCGGTACACTCGGATGTTTCCAGTTAAGTAGGATACATTTCCTGGCATAGAACATTAACAGCCGCAGCAGGGCCTTCTGAGGGCCATCATCTAGCATGGGTTCAACAATGCTTAACTGACAGAGGGCAGCCGTTTTTGTGATTGGCAAGCCTACGGACGTAGTTATAAAATTGAATACCTCCTCCCAAAATGACGAGATCACCCGGCAATCCCATATCATGTGTATAAGAGTGCCTGGCCCGGTACCGCACCTAGGACAGATGTCTGAATCTAGCAGGCCCATCCTCTTAAGTCTAACCGGAGTCAGATAGACCTGGTGGAGCCACTTAGCCTGAATCAATCTGTCTCTCGAGTCTATGACTGAGGAGTACAGATTGTCTACTGCTTCCTCCCAGTCATCTTGTTCCAGGCCTGGAATCAGAGTTCTCCATTTCTCCAGTGCTCTGTCCAGAGGGGAGGGAAGCCCCGAGAGGAGGGTACAATACAATGTTGAAGTGGGCTTACTTAGGTCAACGGTCCTTACCAAAGTTTCAACTGTCGATTCCACCAATTGCAGCCCCCCCAAGGGAATCTGACACCCGAGAGCATGTCGGAGCTGCAGATATCGGAAGAATTCCCTTGGGGACAGCGCAAACACCTGGCACAGCTGCTCATATGACATCAGCGTCCCCCCCGAGAGTATCTGTGATAACAATGTAATTCCTCTCCTCTTCCAAAAAATTGTATCCGGGAGGGACATCAATTCAGGTAATCTGGGGTTGTCCCACAGAGGTGTATTAGGGGACCATTCTAGGGGAGGGCGCGGAGAGCCCAATGTATCGTGCACCCGCTGCCATATGTGCAGAGTGGTCCTTATACATGTAGTGGCACGCGGAAGACCCTTCGCTCCTCTATACACCAAAGCCTGCAGGGGGACTCTTGAACCCAGCAAGGAGGTCGCCAGGGAGGTTACTGGGTTAACTGCAGAAGGGTTCATCCACCAAGTATACTAGTTGGGCAGCATAAAAATATAGTAACATATGTGGCACCGCTAGGCCCCCAGATTGCAGAGGCGCTTTAAGGATAGATCTGTTCATCTTGGGGGGAGAGACACCCCAGATAAACTTAAACAGAATAGAATCTAGGAGCCGGAAATGGGAGGCCGGTAACACAATAGGCGACGATTGGTACAGGTATAGAAACTTAGGGAGGAAAACCATTTTGAACATGTTGATACGACCAATCACAGAGAGGGGGAGAGCTGCCCACTGGGTCACCTTCCTCCTGAGGGCATTAATCACGGATACACATTTAATTCAATATATTTAGAGGGGTCCCCATGTATAATAACTCCCAGATATTTAAACCGGTCTACTACCTGGAGAGACGAGCCTGGAGAGAGATGGGTGTCCTCCGGCCTGTCCACCAGGTACAAGCTGGACTTTTCCCAATTAACCTTAAGACCGGAGAACAGCCCAAATTTGGCTATTGTACTCAGTAGGGCCTCTAGTGAATCATTGGCATCCGCCAGATAGACCAGGGTGTCATCTACATACATGGAGACTTTTTCGGTAGTGCCTCCCAGTCGCCACCCTTGAATCTCTGGGGAATCTCTAATCAGCGACGCCAGGGGTTCAATCGCAAGTGCAAACAGCAAGGGAGAGAGGGGGCACCCTTGACGCGTACCCCGGTGTAATGAGAATTCAGTCGTAGTAACCCCATTTACTCTCACTCTTGCCTTGGGGTTCTTATAGAGCAGCTGTATATATTTAATATAAGTAGGGGGGAGGCCAAACTTAGCCAGAACAGCCCACAAATAGGGCCACTCTACAGAGTCAAAGGCCTTTTCGTTATCTAGCGAGATAACCACCCTGCTTCCAGCGTTGTCATGCCGGATTTGCAGATTGCTAAATAATCTCCTCAAGTTAATACCTGTTGTCCGGCCTGGCATAAAGCCCGACTGGTCAGCCCCTATGAGTGAAAGGATTACCGTGTTTAACCTGTTTGCTAGAACCTTGGCAAGAATCTTAGCGTCCTGATTCAACAGAGAGATTGGCCTGTATGAGGCACAGGAGTCCCTGGGTTTCCCCTCTTTATATATTAGGGTGATGGTTGCCTGAGCAAAAGTTTCAGGTATAGTCTCTGAGTGTAAGGCCTCAGAGAAGACCTCCAGCAGTCTCGACGCCAGAACCGGACCATTCTTTTTGTACCACTCTGAGGGTAGACCATCAGGCCCAGGGGCCTTCCGGTTAGACATCAGGGCAATTGCTTTTTCAATCTCAGCGCACGTTATGGGACCATCCAGCATTGCGCTATCTGCCTCAGATAGGGATGGGAGGTTTATAGTATCGAGAAAGGCCGCCAAGTCTACCGGATCATATCGTACCCTAGAGGAGTACAAACAGCTATAATAGTCAAGGAATTGCTTAGAGATCCCCTCCGAGTCCGTTATAAATTGGGCCTGATTCTTAATGCCCGCTATGTGCGTTTGCGGGCACTCTGCTCTTGAAAGATATGCCAGGGTTCTACCATTCTTATCCCCTTTTTCAAATATGATCTGTTGTTTTAACAGTAGCACCTTCCTCGTAGAGTCAGTTAATGCCAGACTATATTCTCTTTGGAGTGATTTGACTAAGTTGGGATCAGCAGAGGTCTTTGATAATACAAATTTCTCCTCAGCCTTAGCCATCCTCTCTTCTAGTTCTCTAATCGATCTCCCCCTTTTCACCCTGGCCGCCTTTATGGCGCTAATAGCACTACCCCTGACAACAGCCTTAAACGCATCCCAACGTGTATTAATTGAAGTTTCTCCCCCGTTGCATTGCCAATATCGTTCTTGGTCTTTTTCAAGTACACTGCAGACTTCCTCATCCTCCAACCATAGGGGGTTAAGAGCACACTTTCTCAGGCCAATTTGGTCCCTGGACATACGTAACGTCACCATCAGTGGCGAGTGGTCCGATATACCCCGTGGCAAATACTCACAGGCCAGCACCCTAGATAGAAGACATCCAGATGCAAAGGCCAAGTCAATGCGGGAGAGAGATTTGTGGGGAATAGAATGACAGGAGAATGCTCTATCATTAGGATGTTTCCATCTCCATAGTTCAGTCAACCCCAGGGTATCCGCACATGTTGCCAACGGGGTAGCCGGTCCCACCCCTGGGGCTAACCGATCCAGAGATCTGTCCAGAATCATATTAAAATCACCCAAAAGCATTAAAGGGTCAGGCGGGAAGGTGGCTAGTTTATCCATGACCTCTTGAAGAACTCTAGCATCAAAGGGGGGTGGGATGTATAAACCTACTATCACGACACTAACATCACATATTTTTGCATGCACAATAACAAATCTACCCTTGGGGTCAGAGCATACCGATATGAGAGCAAAGGGGAGATGCTTAGCCACCAGGACCGATACCCCCCTGGCATAACTAGAGTAATGGGAGTGAAACAGATGTGCAATCCATGGCCTCTTAATTGACATCAATTTCTGACCCAACAGGTGGGTCTCTTGCAGGATTATAATATTAGGGTTGTGCCGCTTCAAGAATTGGAGTACTGAAGATCTCTTTATGCGGTCATTGAGTCCCTGCACATTCCATGAGATTATTTTACACTCCATACAACCATATGTAGTAAATATCTATGTCTAGAAAATGCTGAATATCCTAGTATCTCACAACCTCCTGTAGGACCTCGTGGCAGCAGGCCAAGCCATTCATACCAACACATATCATACACTGCACGCACATACAATTTACAGACAAGAAGAAAAAAGAGAGAAAACATTAACAATAACATTACCTTAACCTTAGGGTCTAGCAACTCTATACCCAGCGCAACACTTCCCATCCCACCCGGCTCTACCTAATCCCAACTGTGGTGAGCTTTATCCCGTAACAATGTAACAATCAACACCGGTTAACTGTAGTGCTAATGGGACGCAGTCTCTGAAGGTAGTCACATAGAGGGTTAGCATAGGATAAGTAATCCCCACGAAATCCAGTTATCATATCTCAAAGGGGGAAGGGACAGGGAAATCTGGGGGTGGATAGCAAGAACATCATACATGGGGGCTGAGGGGTGCTGGGGGGGAGGGGGAACCAGTGACCCAAATACAGCACCACCTCCGCGAGGGGGTCTCCAAACTCTTCATGCCGGGGCCCCCACGAACAGCAGCATCAATTATTCAACAAAACTAGGTGGTAGGAGGATGAGGGTCTCAATAAGGCTCATCAGTACCAGCTCAGCGCTGCCTCCGCCGGACCATCAAACAGTCAGCCAGCCCTCAGGCCGCCGGGAGTGAGTCGATCCAGTCGCTGGCCTCCTCCGCCGTGTGGAAGAATTTAGTGGTAGTCCCATCCTGGACTCGCAGCTTAGCGGGAAATAACATGGCGTACCTGATATTTTTCGCCCGGAGGCGCGCCCTCACCTCATTGAAGGAACGGCGCTGTTTCTGCACCTCCGATGTAAAGTCCGGAAAGAAGGATAATTTTGCACCATCAAATAGGACATCTCTCCGTTTCCATGCCGCCATTAATATAGTGTCCTGGTCTCTAAAATTCAGCAGTTTCAAGATGAAGGGGCGGGGAGGAGCTCCAGGTGGTGGAGGCCTAAATGGGATCCGATGCGCTCTTCCAACCACGAAGAAGGGGGAGAGACCCTCTGGCGCCAGCACATTTTTAATGAGATTTTCCACAAAACTTTCGGGGGCATCCCCCTCTGCCCTTTCCGGTATCCCGATTATTCTGATATTGTTGCGTCGGCAGCGATTCTCAGCGTCCTCTGCCCGATCTGTAAGAATTTTCACTTGACGTTTCAGAGACTCCACCGCAACAGTTACAGTTGAGAGCCCATCCTCAGTTTCTCAGATTCTTCTTTCCGACTCCTGCGCTCTATCCCTCATCTTGTCTAGGTCATGCTTAAAGTAATTGAGTTGTTCTTGCAGATTATCAAATTTAGCAGTTAGGACACTTGGGCAATTAGCGATAGCTGCCATTATTGCAGCATTATCCGGACCTGAGACAGGAGAAACAGGACGTTCAGCCTGGAATTCTGCCATGGTTTGCGTGCCACTGTTTAGGAGCACAGGACGCCTCTTCTTGCCTCCTTTCATATAGAGATGGTAGCTGTTTAGTATGTAACACTGTCCCCTTTGCTCCTTGGGGCGCACAGATGCCAGAAGGACTCAGGAGATGTAGAGCACACAGAGCACCAACTTCCAGCTCACAAAGATGCTTGTGCCTCCTCCCAGACTCACAAGTACTTATAATGGGGTGCACTGCTAATGGATTTCTCTCCTCACTTTATTCACCCTCCACTGTGCCGCTCAAGGGGGAGATGAGGGGGGAGACCAAGAGGCTGTCAGGCACAGGATGAGCTTGAGTTGTCCCCAACCCGAGACCAGCCAGGAGAGTCTGACAACTAAATAATACTGGGACTAGAGCGGTTTATCACAGCAATGGGGGAGGGCTGCGGCCACTATCAATCACCAGCAACTGGCAGGCAGGAGGCTTTTCATTTGTAGCGACAGTCAGCGGGGAGAGGGAGAGCCGACTCACAGGCAGGAAGCCTCTCACCAGCGGGGACAGTCAGCGAGGGGAGGGGGGGGGCGACCAGCGGGCAGGAGATGTCTCTGGAGGCAACAACAAGCAGTGAGGGGAGGGAGCTGATCGGCGTGCAGGAGGCACCTCGCCAGAGATGTGATGAGACGGTGCCGGTGACAGTTACACCAGAGGCGGGGGAAGAGCCGGCCGCCGAGTAGACGGCAGGGGCGCACCCCGCAGCAGAGGACTGGCGGCGGCAGGTGAGCAGAGCCGTCCTCAGATCAGCAGACGCCACTGCAGCATGTGGCCGCTGACATGCCCCGCTCAGGCACCACCAGCAAGTCGCCTCCAGCAGATGGGGAGCCCGGCGCCTCACCACTCCACACAACGGGACGGCCAGCCAGCAGGTACGCTAAGGTAGGCGCCCCCACTCACCCAAGATGGCGGGGGTCACCACGTGCGGGGATCCCAATCTTCACAGGGGGCCGACAGACGGATCCTAGCCCCGCAGAGGCTAACAGGAGGGTCCAGGGAGATATAAGGTGCAGGTTCCCGGTGATTTCCCGGCGGATCTGCTCTAGATTTCAGGGGATTTCAGGATATTCACAGGAGCCCTCGTGCCACACGTCTATTCAGCTCAGCTACATAGCCACGCCCCCGAGGCCATATTATTTCACTAGTCGCAGCCTGTAGATAAAAAAAAACAAAGAGAGGGCTCCCATCTTCATTGACAAACCCCAGAAGCCATAAAAGATACATTTCCGCCATCATTGACCCTATTGGATCTACTAGACATAGGGCTCAGGGTGAAGTTTGAGCAGTACTATACAAAATGTATGCAGCCCAACTTGGGGTTGACACATTTATAGCCACACTTTTAGATGGGCTCTCTTCCCAAACTTTCTGATGACCATAGGGTGGCGCTTAATGCCCCTATTGGGGTGTTGGAGATTCAGCAAGTGGTCAAAAATGTATCTTATAATAAGGCCCCCAGCCTTCTAATTTACAAACTTGTGTCTCCTGAAGTGGAGGTGTTGCTGGCCGAGGTTTATTCCTCTGTTCTAATTGGAAAAACCCCATTTCCCACCTTCAACGAAGCAATTACCATAATCTCGAAGCCAAACAATAACCCAGAACATATATCATCGTATTTTTTATTGCTCTAGCCAAGATAGTGGCTGACCGCTTGCAAAGCTTACTCACTTCTTTATTGACCACCCGTCAGTTGGGCTTCTTTAAAAGCAAACATAGGTCTATTGGCATCAGATCGGCAAATGACGGGTTGGTCCCGGCTCGTAACCCGCACACGACCAATATGCTTTTGAGTTTAGATGGTTCCAAAGATTTTAATTTGCTTAAATGGCCATAACTGCAACAGCTTATGATTTGCATGGATTTTGGGGAATCTTTCCTAACTCTGTTTAATTTTCTTTGACACTCCACAAATTTTTTATCAACCAAATAGTTCAATTTAGTAGAGACACCTTATTTTGGGCTTGGGTTCAAAGGTACTCTAAACCTAATGGCAATAACTAGCTTGGCGGTAGCTAGCCTGATGCCTGTCCCATGTGCCTCTCCTCCATTTCTTGCAGTGCCAGGTAAAAGTTATATCGGGGCTCCAAGGACCTCCAGGACAATGCAAAAAAGTGGTCCTACAGCCTCATATGTTCCTCTGCACTTTTAGTGTGAGGGAGCACAGCAAGCCAAAATGGTCCTGTAGTGGTTTTTGACCACAGCAGAGCATGCTCAAGACTGAAAATCTGCACCATGACGAGTCCTCAGCTCAGCCAAGAACCGAAGCAAAGAGTTCAGTTTCACCTAAAATACATGATGTATTTACATGCAATAAGAAATTTTCAGGTGCTTTGAAATGGCTCATTATTTACTGTTCCCATGGGTTATAAGGAGGGAGAAAGTTGGTGTTTGTCAGCGTACGTCAGCAATTTTAAGCTTCTGTCCAGGCAACCTTCTGCTTTTTTTTCAAATAGTCGGATGGCTATCCTACTTAATTTTTCTATTATTGATCCATTTGGAGGAGTTTTGGGATTCTCCATAAATGGGTAGAAGAAGGTGGCCCTCTTTTTTGGTAAAGCTCTAAAGCCAGGCTGGGCAACCACCTTTGATTTGCAATGGTGTAAACATTTTCTCCCATACTTCAGAGTCAAGATCTCTAAAAATCCTATCTTATTATACAAATACAATGTTTCATTCCCATTTTGGGAAGTGTAGAGACTGATTTTGAAAAGTGGATGTGAAGCTATGATATCATTTTATATATTTTGTTCCCATAGAAATTGTAAAAAAATCTTATACATGCAATCACTCTATATAGGACAATCCTTTTTGTTTGGTGCAGCATGGTGGGTAACCCCCTTTGTTCTTTGAAGACTGGTTGTCTGGTTTGCTTTTGCCCTGTTAGGCTTTCTATGTTGTAACACAGATTGTAGTATTTTTGTTTTGTACATTTTTGCAAGGTATATATAAAATAACTTTAAAGTGCATCATCTTCCTTGGAGATTACTGGCAAACGAAGTTATTAGACAAACGAGGCGTAATTTTTGGAGACATGCGTGTATTTGAGCTCTTAAGTTTCCTTATATATTTGAGGGCTGCAAATATATTTTGTAAATTTTAGATAAATTAAGCCCAAGCAAGATAGTGGACAACTCATACTGATAGACCTTATGCATCTCCACTATGCTTTTAAAAGGTTCATTTGGGGCTCTGAGCACAATAAGGTGGCCTTGGTGGTTCTTCAACAATTGAGAGTAAACAAACATCAAAGCATACAATGTATCAGCCACAGTCCTGTAACTCAAGGACTAGCTCAATAATACCTTGAGATTTACAGACCCCCTTCTTCATCAGAACCTATTTCACCATACAAACCTTAGGTACTTGCTACACCTCCATGGATCCATGCTTTCTTGTCCATGATTAATAACCCGCTACTGTACGCTATTTGGCAGGTGTATAGATTTTGCTCCAGCCAGAATTTAAACTGTCACTCTTCTTTATTCCTCCCACTGACGGATAACCCTGACTTTCCCCTTGATCAGTTTATGGACAGTCATAGGGAATGGCGTGGGGGGGGGGGGGGGATGTGGATGTGGGATTGCTGGTCATCTCGGACTCCAGTCTGCCCTCCCTTTTGAACAAGTCATTACAAGGTTTCCCAATCTGCCAGACCTGTACGTGGTGGATTTTAATCTCGTTGTCAATGCATACAACAAATCATGTGTAAACATCCAGTTTAGACTCTGACAACTCCCTGGACAGGATGCTGAGGGATGCCTTGGTAGTGTACCACACAGCCAGACTGCATATAGGAAAGTCAAAATGGTGCTCCATGCTTCCCAAGCTCTCAATACCACAGCTTCTTAAAAAACCCAATATCATTGGACTAACCTTCCTTCCTCTATAGAAATACGCTTTAGGTGGGGAGATATAAGAATTGAATAAAAACATGCAGAAAGTCATATTTGGTCGGCCTCACTGACATCCATAATTGTTCCAAATGCAGAGCACCAGAAGCATTATCTGCTTCAATGCAAGGCTGGCGGTTGGTTATGCAAAACACACTGAGGTTCCCCCTGCATTATGTACCCTTTGCCCCTAATAATTTCGGCTGTGGCACGCAAGTGCATTCTTGAAAAAATCAGGTTCCTTTTGCATATGGAGTGGCTGGAAGAGTCCGTACCTGGGAAAACTTTATAAATTCCCTCCCAGAAGAATCTAAGAAACAACTGGAGACATTTAGTAATACTTAGTGGTTCTTGCTGCAGCGCCACAGTGGAACATGCAGGGGGGGGGGCAGTGGCACAGTGCTGTGTAGGTGGGGGGCACATGAGATCTTCTTGTTCCTCTTTGTTTATAATATGACCATACTGGGAAAAGTCATGGCTCTATGTGTACTTCACATGACATTTTAAAATGGACTGTAGGCAAAGTGCATAAAATGTCAGCAGCTCACCGACTCATGGCTGCACTCACCCTTCCTGTCAGAATGCAGCTGCTCTTGAAAGTAGAAACAAGGCAAAGAGTAGCAACACACCCCCTACATTTGCTTTACCATGTATCATCAATAATAGGGCTAAGCTGGTAGTCTAAAGCTGTCGATCAGACTGTGGACAGGGGGATAGGAGAACAGCCATGGTGATGAGAATGCCTGTCTTACAGACCTTATAATGCTAATTATTATCACAGAGCCAAGGCTCATGCCCAAATATTTCAAAACATAAATCATAAGGTGAAACTGTAAACCTTCATATCTCATATATCAATTTCTTCTTCAATTTAAAAACGGAAAACAGTTTATGAAAGTGCCAAACCTAGCCGAAACAATAACAATTGTGTCTGCCTTCTGTATCCCTTTAATGAAGAAATCAATCTAGGAATCAGACTAATCATGAGATAGCATAAATGGATTTAACAGATTGAGATATTTAAAAGACCACCAGATGGGACTCCATTCCCACAGTAAGCCAAATGTAAGCCAAGGTTTGTAATTGTATTGTAATTGCAATATCAATTATAGAACAACAAACAATACTTGGTCACATTAATCAGGGGACCCCTCAGTAAACTCAAATGTTTTGGACCTGTAACCCGGTATTCCCTAGGGGGCAAAGAATGTCCTGGTATGTGTGTGTAAATAATAATAGTAATAGTGCTAATAGTGGCCATTGGACTATTACCTCTGCATTATTCTAAGTATGTCACACACCCCGCTTCAGATAGTCATTACACTTGGGTTATACCGACCTGTAGAGGGCGATCTTGCAGATATGTCATGAAAAAAAAAAGGGAGCCCCTCCCGGTCCATAAATACCTGGGACCTCCCACTCATTCCCCAGTCTTTCATCTCTGCAGACGGCGAGCAAGTCAGAAGATGGATGTCTCCTCCTTGCAGGTAGCCGGGTTAACCCTCACCCCGCTTGTTAGTCTATTTCTGCCTGGACCCCCTTCTTAGTATTGCACCTTGCCTCCCAGCCTAGGCTGCTGATCCAGGCAAGGGTAGACGGCACCTAATGGTGCTTAGGAGCTACGCCACACCGTGAGACCCCATACTAAGGGGTAGGCGGTTTGCCGGGTTGGTGATCCCGGTTAGGGATGCCCCGTCCCTTGCCCTTCCAGCGTGGATTCCCCCTCTTGGGGGGGCGGGCCTTCTCCCTTAGTGTAATCGTTTTTTTTATTAGGTCAGTACTTTGTTGTGTGTGTGTGTGTGTGTGTGTGTGTGTGTGTGTGTGTGCGCATGTTCACGTGGGTGCACTTCATGGAGTTCTCAGCCGGCGCCTACGGCCCGCCCCCCGTACTCCTGACGCCACTGCAGAGCCTGGCCTCTGGCCGGGCACGGCCTGTTGTCAGGGGGGAGGGGCGGGACCGGGCGCGACGCGCGAACCGCGCCGGCCCGCCCTTCTTCTCCCTCTGCTTCTCGTGTCTCCCGCCGCTGGCTGGACGGACGCCATCTTCCTCTGTGAGTGGCCCTTGGGGCCTCATTACTTCTTGACAAGCATATTCATATATATATTATATTATTTATTTATGTAGATTCCTTATGTCATTGCTACAGTATGTCTGCCTTGTGTGCTTGGGCATGATTGAGGTGCTGAATAGCCCTGTATTCTGTCTCCAGGTGGACCCTTGTTGGATCCTAAAGGGGTCCTCCCGGTCCTAGGGTCTCTTGTTTAATTTTAGAACTCCCCATAAATCCTCCCACTCGGGACACAGAAGGGGCATCCCGGGTCGCTTATATTGCGTAATTCCCTCGGGTATTGCGACTACCAATAAAATCACCATATGGAGGCTTCCCAGGATACCGGGCTCGGGCTCCCCTCGGGGCAACCCCGGCAGTGTTTGGGGTGTGGGGCATCCCTTACAGGGGATGATGTATTCCTTTACATACCATGTGCACAGCAGACTATTACGCGGCAGTCCGGATCCCATGCGTCGGGTTCTGCGCCGCCGGTCCCTTCTCCTACCCCTCCCCGCCTGATCCGTACCCCGGGTGATGTTGTCACGAGTGGGGAGTCGCAATCTGAGGTGTGTGCCAGATTGTCCAATCTTGAAAAATTATTTTCTAGTGCTGTGGCCAGAAAGGCCCCGGCTAAGAGAAAGCACTTGTTCCCAGCCACGCAGGCTTCTGACCTTGAGGAGTTTGATTCACTGGACTGGTCTGATTACCCCCCCCCGCTAGAGGAAGGGGAGCTTTTTGAGGAGTCAGATGGTTCTGACGATCAGCAGTTTGTGGGCGCTGATGCCGAGCGGGGTCAGGGGGATTCTTTGGATACCCCTAAGGTCCTGGCTAATATGTTTGAGGTTTTGGCAATCTCTCCTCCTGAAGCGACCCTTCCGCAGAAGGGGGAGTTCTTTGAAGAGGCTAAGCCTCGCTTAGAATTCCCTAATCAAAGGCATTTTGACGGCATTATTCTTAAGGAATGGGAGAGGTCTACTCGGCTTCCGGGTGTCCCTCCGGGTTGGGATAGGAGATATCCCTTTCCGGTGGATGCTGTGAAGCGCTGGTCGTCCCCTCCCGAGGTGGATGCCCCTGTTTTGGGGTTGTCTAGCACCTCGGTATTGCATTCTCCTGACTGTTCTACTCTCAAGGACGGTGAGGACAAACGCATTGACCAGATGGCGTGTCATGGTTTTGCCAGTGTCGGGTCGGCCTTGCGGCCTGTCTGTGCTTCAGCGGTTTTAATAGTGGCTTCTAGGTCGGTTGTCAGGGACCTATTGTCTACCTCCAGGCTTGACCCGGCTAGTGATGAGTTCACCGCCCTTAAGCGGTGTGGATTGTTTTCGTCACTTGTGCTAGCCGCCCTGGATGATACCATGGTGATGTGTAGTAGAACTTCGGCCTTGCTGGTGGCTATTCGGCGATCGGTTTGGTTGCGCCAGTGGGCGGCTGATTTTGTGTCCAAAAAGTCGCTTACGGCCCTTCCCTTTCTGGGCTTGCGGCTCTTTGGAGAAAAATTGGACTCGGTCGCAAAAGGAGGTAGGTTACCTCAGTGAAAGAAGCAACGTCGTCCCTTTCGGGGGGTGGCTTCCTTTACCACGTCCTTTCGGGAGACCAGACCTGGACGGGGATCGGCTGTCTTCTCCTCCAGAGGTGATTCCTGGAACAGGGGAAGAGGGCGTGCCCATCCAGGTCACAGCTGGGGCTCCAAGCCCAAAGCCGCTGCTAAGCCGGCTCAGCAATGGGGGGACGGCTGCGACACTTCTCTCCGGTCTGGGACCAGGAGGTCTCGGACAGATGGATTCGGGAAGTGGTGTCTTCTGGTTACAAACTGGAGTTCGAGATCCTCCCAGATTCTTCAGGTCTCTGGTGCCCTTGGATCCTCTGGCCGCGCAGAGGCTCCAGGCAGCAGTAAAAGATCTCCTGGACATGGCTGTCATCTGCCCGGTGCCTCCCTCGGACCGGGGCCTGGGATACTATTCCTTATCTGTTCACGGTGCCCAAAAAGGATGGCTCCGTTCGTCCCATCCTGGATCTGAAGTTTCTCAACAGGTTTATCCGTCCCAGGAAGTTCCGCATGGAAACCCTGCGCTCAGCCATAAATTCGCTTCGTCAGGAGGACTTCATGACGTCCATAGACATCAAGGATGCTTATCTGCATGTTCCAATCTTCCCGGCACATCAGAGATTTCTCAGGTTCGTGGTGGAAGATCGGCATTTTCAGTATGTGGCTCTTCCGTTCGGCCTTACCTCGGCTCCAAGGGTTTTCACCAAGGTGCTGGCAGGGGTGATGAGCCCAGAGTATCCGCATCGTGCCTTATCTGGATGATCTTCTCATTATGGCATCCTCTCTCCGCCAGGCGGAGCTAGATACCAGGACTGTGGTTGCCACTCTGGAGAGATTCGGGTGGGTGATCAACTATCCCAAGTCCTTCCTCTCTCCGTCCAGGGTGGTGTCGTTCCTGGGAATGTCTCTGGATACTTCTCAGTCCAGGGTGTTCCTCCCCCGGTCCAAGGTTCTTTTGATTCAGGAATTGACTCAGCATCTTCTATCCATTCCTCGTCCGTCCATCCGGCTGGGGATGAGACTGGTGGGATTGATGGTGGCTTCATTCGAGGCGGTTCCCTTTGCCCAGTTTCACACAAGGACGCTCCAGCTCTATCTGTTGGCGGCCTGGGATAGGTCTCCGCTGTCATTGGATCAGTCCTTTCTGATGTCCCCCTGGGTTCGGCATTCCCTTCGGTGGTGGCTGGAACCAAGCAATCTGATGAGGGGCAGATCCTTTCTGACCCCTTGTTAGGAGACGGTCACCACGGATGCCAGCCTGTCAGGTTGGGGGGGGGGGGGGGGTGTTGGAAGGACCTTCAGTTTCCTCAGGAGGCTCACGATCCCATCAATGTTCTGGAGCTGAGAGCCATCAGGTTGGTTCTGGGTCGCTTGACTCATCAGTTACAGGGTTTGCCGGTTCAAGTTCGGTCGCACAATCGGACGGCGGTCGCCTACATCAATCACCAGGGAGGGACTCGCAGCAGGCGTGCCCTCAGGGAAGTGTCCTTGATTCTGGCCTGGGCATAGAGCAATGTCCCATGCATCTCGGCGGTGTACATTCCGGGAGTGGAGAACACGGAGGCAGACTCCCTGAGCAGGTGCTCATCTCGCCGGGGGGAATGGTCTCTCAGCCCCATGGTGTTTCGGTCGCTTTGCCACCGGTGGGGTACTCCGGAGGTAGACCTCTTTGCCTCTCGTCACAAGCTTCCGGCATTTGTGTCTCTCTCGCGGGATCCGCTGGCTCTGGCAGTATGCGATGCGATGTCTCTGAACTGAAGGGATCTGGGGTTTCTGTACCTGTTCCCTCAGTTTCCCATGGTGGGCAAGGTGGTGCGCAAGCTGGCCCTAGAGGGTACGCCAGCAATCTTGTTGGCTCCAAGATGGCCAAGACAGGTTTGGTTCACAGACGTGGTAAGGTTGGCAGCGGATCAGTTAGATCTGCCCCTTCTGCCAGATCTGCTCACTCAGGGTCAACTGCTCTACCCCAATTTACCAACGCTGGCTTTGCCGGTGTGGCTGCTGAAACCTCCATCTTGAAGGAGGAAGGTCTTTCTGATGCTGTTATTCAGACTCTGGTTAGGGCTAGAAAGAAGTCTTCCTCTGCCATCTACTATAGGATTTGGAGGTCTTATATTGATTGGTGTGAGGTCCGGGCCTTGCCTTGCCGGGTGTTTTCTATCCCTAGGGTTTTGGAATTTCTGCAACATGGTCTGGACCTGGGG
The DNA here is from genome assembly GCA_027917425.1 of Gastrophryne carolinensis. Classification (NCBI taxonomy): domain Eukaryota; kingdom Metazoa; phylum Chordata; class Amphibia; order Anura; family Microhylidae; genus Gastrophryne; species Gastrophryne carolinensis. The sequence continues at coordinate 122,407,236 of CM051243.1, read as the reverse complement.
TTGTAGCTTAGTACGTTGAAAGGGCACGTTTCTGCCCTGGCGGTTTTCTTTCAAAGGTCTTTTGCTCTTCATCCTCTGGTTAAGACCTTTTTCCAGGGGGTTACACATGTGCGGCCTCCTAGGAAGCCTTTGCTCCCAGTTTGGGATTTGAATTTGGTTCTTTCTGCTTTTCAGGGTCCTCCTTTTGAACCTTTGCAGGATATTGCTCTTTCTACGCTTACTCAGAAGGTTGCGTTTTTGGTTGCCATCACTTCCATTCGGCGTGTATCGGAGTGGGCGGCTTTGTCCATTAAGGCCTCGTACTTTGAGAGGCACCAGGACAAGGTTGTTTTCCGCTTCAAGCCAGATTTCCTTCCTAAGGTGGTTTCTACCTTTCATCTTAATCAGGACATTGTTCTCCCCTCCTTGTGTCCTAAGCCCAGCAATGACAAGGAGAGGGTCTTGCATTCTCTGGATGTGGTTCGCTGTGTGAAGTACTATTTGGTGGCTACTTCTTCCTTTCGTAGGACTGACGCCCTTATTCTAAGCATACAGCACGTCCTGCTCCATCTATAATACTTACACATGGGTTATCCTCCGCCAGAGGGCGCTGTGCACTGCAGACATGCAAAAACAGGCTCCTCCCGGCCCTTCATATACCCAGGGACCTCCCACAAATCCCCAGATTTCTCTGCAGTGCTGAACTGCGAAGACATGAAGTATCACGCTCTCGCAGGCGAGCGGGGCTTTACAGCCCGAGGCCCTGCGGGACTATTTCCACCCGTCCTCTTCGGAAGAATATGCCTCCCAGCCTGGGCTGCGCGGGTCGGGTGAAGGTAGGCAGCACCTTGTGTGCTGAACGGAGCCACGCTCCACTGCAATCCCCCTCCATAGGGTAGGCAGTTAGGCCGATGGTGAGCCTCTAGTGGATGCCCCTCCCGCATTCTCGCCCGTGCCCCTCACAGATTTAGTCCATGGACGCTGTCCGCTTCTCCCTTGCTTCCTCCCGTAACTCGGGGGAAAAGAAAGGGGGGTATGTGTGGCAGTCCTAGTGTTAAGTAACACGTTAAGGCCTTTGGTTTTTATTTTTATTGGGTGTCAGTGTCGCGCTCCTGCTATACAGTTGCGAGCCTTTTGTCTTTCATTAACAACTGCCTAGATGGCAGCATCATTTCCAGCGTGTCAGCATCTTTATGCATGCGCCTTCTGTCCAACTGTTCTACTTATTTCTGTTGGTTATAGCTTCGCGCTCTTTGGGGGAGGTTGAGACTCGACATGACGCGCTCCGCGTCACAGCCTGGTCTGGCCCGCCCCTCGAGGTTCGCTTTGCGCCATTTTGACAATCTTCGCGCGTGGTGCGGTCCGTCTCCTCCCTTGGTCATGTAAGTGCCCTCTGGAGCGACATGGTTCTATGTGTATTCGGCTGCGCATGGCACTGACACCACCCCTCTTGTCCCATTATGTCTTTCAGACGCCAGGACTTCGGTGGCTTCTCCCTGCCTAACATATATTACAGCGGGTCCACATAACAAATTCTCCCACTTCCTAGTGGGTCTTGGGGCATCCAGGGTTGCCTATTGCGTAAATCCCTGCGGGCATACTGCTCTGATAATCACCATATGGAGGCTTCTCAGAATTATGTAACCGGGGTCCCTCTGGGACATGACCGGCTGTGTGCAGTGTGTGGTCAGCCCCAGGCTGAGGCTGACAGAGCACGGGTCTGCGGACCGTGTGCTGAACAGGCAGGTCTGCCAATGGCTGCACCTCCCTTCAATACACCCGTCTCCCCGGACCTAAATATCACTCCTGATGAGTCCCACTCGAGCAGGGATGACCTGCAATCCGAGCCGCGCGTGCTGCCTACGGCGGAGCAGGTGCTTTCTGGATTGGTGGAGCGTATGGGCCCTGGTAAGAAGCGGTCCCTGACGCCTCCTGGCTCTCCGGTTCCTAACGATACAGATGACTCTGCTGATATGCAGGACCAGATCCTTCTGAGGAAGGTGAGCTATTCTCATATTCGGGCTCCTCGAACGAGATGCCCGGGTGCTGTGATGATTCTGGGCCCAGTTCTTGGGGCCTGTGTGACACAGATGAAATTCTTATTAAGATCTTTGAGGTTTTGTCAATCCCCCCCCCCCCCCCCCCCTCGGGGAGACCCCCAAGCCTAAGAAGGAAAGTTTCCATACAGCGCCGCCGCGCTTGGCGTTCCTAGAACAGGATCATTTCCAGAATCTTATATCCCAAGAATGGGAATCGCCTTGTAAACTTAAAGGAGTCCCAGGGGTCTGGGATTGGAAGTACCCTTTCCCTCCTGATGTGGTTAATTTTTGGTCAGCACCTCTTGTGGTGGATGCACCGGTTATAGGGGTTACTAACCCCCCTTCCATGACGGCTCCTTTTTACCGTACCCTTCGGGATGCTGAGGACCGGCGCAGACTGGTTTCCCACGCCTTCTCGTGTGCTGGGACGGCTCTGCGCCCGGTCTGTGCCGCGGCCATCACTGCGGTGGCCGCCAGGACTCTTGTCAGAAAAGTACTAGATCACCGTCCTGAGGACCTCCCTTGGGGGGTGTTTAATGCGCTATTAGACTGTGATGCATTTGTGAAGTTTATTCTATCAGCACTGGACGACACCATTAAGATGTGTGCTAGAACCTCTGCCCTTGTGGTAGCTATTCGCCGCCTGGTCTGGCTGCGACAGTGGGGTGCTGACGATGCTACGAGAAAGGCTCTCACTTGCCTTCCCTTCAGAGGACGGCGATTATTTGGTGCCGTTTGGACCTTTTTGGTAAAAAGGGTAAAGCACCCTTGCGCAGCAGGCCGCTCCGGCCTCCCCGGGGCAGGGTCACCCCTCCACCTCCCTACGTTAGTGTCAAACGCGAACCTGAGGTGTGCTTCCAACTGTTCGGTGTGGATTTCCACCATGGGGTGGGCAGGCAACGCCCTGGGCCCTCTGGCAGGACTAAGTCCAAATCTGCCAAGACCTCCCAAGCATGAAGGGACACCCTCGCCCTTCTGTCCACCATCTAGGAATGTACCTTCTCCTTCTGGTGGTTCCAGGAGGTTGTTCCCCTGGACACAGGATAGCCTTGCTGGGTGGTCCCTCTCAGTGGTTGTCAGGGCGCTTCTAGCCCCTGGTTTTCACTCAGGTATTGGGGAAGGCCGTACTGGGCCTACAGAGTTTGGGCTTACTTACAGGTTGCCCTTACCGGTATGGGGCTTTGGCCTCTATTTTAACCTTCCTCCTTCCCTCAACAGTAGGAGGCAGTCTGGGCCACACTGGCCTATGGTAGGCCTGGCAATTCTACTCTCACAGGTAGTCCCTATATGACACCTCTGTCTTGGGACACAGGCGCCCTGTGCAAGGGGGGCTTCCGGCCTCCTGTGGAGTACTAGATCTTCTTAGTTCCCCTTGTGTCTGCTGGACACCAAGACCATTACTAGACGGTGTTGCAGGACCAACCCTGCGGATTGAGGCATTATTTGGGGCCTCTCTTTCGTTCCCAGGCTACTCGCCATGGCACGAATGGGGGTGATGTCTCGGACATGCCTGGGGGGCGTCTGCATTAGGACCTACCGGGTTGTCTTTCCTTACTCCCCAGTGTCACGAACCCCTTACACTCACCTGTCCTCCGGTCCCACGTCGGTGGCTCCCGCTCGGCCAGCGTGCGGGCTGGGCGGCGTCTCTGTCAGGCGGCGGCTCGGCGTCTCCTCTCCCCGGCCGCCGCTCGGCTATTTCCGCCACGAGCAGCCGCTCGGCTCTTTCCGTCGCGAGCGGCTGCTCGGGCGGTCTCCTCTCTGGCGGCGTCGGGAGCGGCCGCGCCACGGCCATCTCGGCGCGCTCCCGGCGCGCAACCCCTTACACGCGCGCACGCGTCAGCTGCTGCTATTTATGCCCTCCGGCGGCGCTGCACACAGGGCGCCCGCTGGAGGTAATTAGATCCGGGCCACTGAGCCCAAGCTTGGCAATTTGAATGGGGCAATCAGCCTCAGGTTTCCTAAAGTTGCACCAATCAATTCCCCCTTCTTGTTCCATCACTCCTATAAAGCTGCTCACTCTGCACTTGTTCCTTGCCCGTGATAGCGTGCTGCTGGGTGTGATTGTGATTGCTATTTTTCCTTACGATTCCTGCCGTGTATGACCATTCCTGATTGCCTCCTGGACCGGCCTTGCCTGTTTTGACCACGATTCCTGCCTGCTCCTCTGTACCGCGTATCTCTGACCTCCTGGTGTGACCTTTGGCTAGCCCTGACCATTCTTCTATCTAAATCCTTCTGTACCGTGCATCCTTGGACTGATCTCCCGTGTATGACCTCTGCCCGATTGTCTTTACCCAGTCTTGTTCCTGGTTCGTCCACCTTCCCCTGCATAAGTCAGCATCCTTTGTGCTAACAAGTCCTGGGGGCAACCGTGTCCGGTGAGGCGTATTCTGCGTCCCGGCAAACGGGGGCTTGGCTATAGGCGAAGAAAGCAGCGGAGATTGGGGGTTGCTGACTTATTGGAAGGAAGACGTCCCACGGGACCTGACATTATCACGGGCCCTACTATCATCCTAGATGGAAGAATTAATGCAACAAGTGCAAGCTATGGCCACCGCCATCAACCAGCTGGCACAACGTGTGGCTACGCAAGAGAGTCGCCTAATACCTGCACCTTTGGATCCTGGGCCTTCAATCGAGCCAAAGATTCCTCTACCAAAGAAATTCCTGGGGGACCGGACGAAGTTTTCAAACTTTAAAAATTCCTGCGAGCTTTATTTTCATCTGCGGCCCCACTCAACTGGAACCGAGTCCCAACGGGTGGGCCTGGTCATCTCGCTTCTTCAGGGTGACCCTCAGACCTGGGCATTTGGATTAACACCCTCTGATGAGGCCCTACAATCGGTCTCCTCTTTTTTTTCCGCCATGGAACTTTTATATGCTGATCCTGATCGGGCTTCTACTGCTGATTCCAAATTACGGAATCTTAGACAGGCTAAACGCTCTGCGGAGGAGTACAGTGCAGAATTCCGGCGATGGGCTATTGATTCCAAATGGAATGATCCTGCTTTGTGCAGCCAATTTAGAATTGGACTTTCTGAGAGCATAAAGGATGCTCTAGTTAATTACCCACAACCCAAGAATCTGGATGACTACATGCAATTGGCCATTAAAGTAGATAGACGTCTCAGAGAGAGACGTCAGGAGAAAAGCAAGGATCAACCGTGGGGACTCTCACGCCAAGAGTTAAGTTCTAGAGGTGCAGCTGCTTCTCCTTCTCCGGCACCCGAAGAACCTATGCAACTGGGAGTAACCCGTTTATCTCAGGCTGAGAAGGTTCGGCGTAGAACTCAAGGTCTCTGCCTTTACTGCGGAGATTCAGGCCACTTTGCCAAGAATTGCCCAAACAAGTCTCCAGTGGCGGAAAACTACGGCGCCTAGATCCTGCTGAGGGACTTCATCTAGGCGGTCAGGTATCATTCCCTCTAGTTAATCGGTTACTCCTACCCGTTATGCTTTCTTGGGGGTCATCCAAGACAATTGCCTCCGCTTTTATAGATAGTGGAGCGGCTGGCAATTTTTTGGATAAGGCATTCGCCGCCACCCTTGATATACCGTTAATTTCATTAGAGAATTCCCTTCGGGTCCTGGCGATCAATAACAAGCCTATTGAGGGTGGGTTGGTCTCATTTAAAACTCCCTTGGTTAATTTAATGGTGGGTTCTGCTCATTCTGAAGAAATAGAATTTTTTATAATTGAGAGTCCCATGTCCCTATTGTTTTGGGGTTTCCTTGGTTAAAAACCCATAATCCTTTGATAGATTGGAAGACTGGGGACCTTGTAAAATGGAGCCCTTTTTGTTACGATCACTGCTTCTCCATAACCCTTGGGTCCTCACCGGTCATCCTTGATGGGTTGCCTCCAGCTTATGTCGATTGGGCAGATGTGTTTTCGGAAAAATCCGCCGAAATTCTCCCCCCACATAGGACCTACGATTGTCCTATCGATTTACTCCCAGGGACAATGCCCCCTAGAGGAAAGATTTATAATCTCACACGATCAGAAGAACAGGCCATGAGGGATTATATTTCAGAGAACCTCAAGAAGGGATTTATCCGTCCTTCCACCTCACCTGCCGGTGCAGGTTTCTTTTTCGTGGAAAAGAAGGACGGCGGTTTACGCCCCTGTATAGATTATCGAGGGTTAAGCAAGGTTACCGTTAAGAATAGGTATCCGCTACCTTTGATCAACGACCTATTCAATCAGGTTTCGGGCGCTCAGATCTTCTCCAAACTAGACCTTAGAGGGGCCTATAACCTAATCCGCATTCGTCAGGGGGACGAATGGAAGACTGCCTTCAATGTAAAAGATGGGCACTACGAATATTTGGTGATGCCTTTTGGTTTATGTAATGCCCCTGCAGTGTTTCAGGATTTTGTAAATGACATATTCCGTGATTTCCTGGGTCGATTTCTAGTGGTTTACTTGGATGACATACTCATCTTTTCCCGTTCCCTGTCGGAACACCGTCAGCATGTCAAAGCGGTGTTGCAGAGGTTACGGGAGAATCATCTGTATGCTAAGATCTCCAAATGTGTGTTTGAAGTATCTGAAATTCCGTTCCTGGGTTATATAATCTCTAAGCGTGGGTTGGTTATGGATCCCTCCAAAGTGTCCGCAATAATGGAGTGGGATCAACCTAGAACCCTTAAGGCGCTCCAGAGATTTTTGGGGTTCGCGAATTTCTATAGACAATTTATAAGAGGATTCTCCGCTATTGTGAGTCCCTTAACTGATCTTACTCGGAAGGGCGCTTTTGTTGAGGAGTGGCCTCCCTCGGCAATAAACGCCTTCCGATTACTGAAGGAAACTTTTGCTTCAGCTCCAGTTTTGGTACATCCCAATACTAAGCACCCTTTTTTGTTAGAAGTTGACGCATCTGAACTAGGGGTAGGGGCAGTCCTCTCCCAATATTCGGGCAATCCAGAGAAATTGCATCCCTGTGCGTTCTTTTCTCGTAAATTTTCTCCTGCCGAACGCAACTATGATGTTGGGAATAGGGAACTATTGGGTATTAAACTGGCTTTTGAAGAATGGCGTCATTGGTTAGAAGGCTCTCTACACCCCATTACTGTATATACTGATCATAAGAATCTTGAATATTTAGAGTCCGCCAAAAGGCTCAACTCCCGTCAGGCTCGCTGGGCAATCTTCTTCTCTCGCTTCAATTTCATTATTACCTATAAACCGGGGAAGAAGAATGCCAAAGCAGATGCCCTGTCTCGGAACTTTGGGGATTGTAAGGACCAAGTGGGTACTGCAGAACCAATTTTGCCCTTTGGATGTGTAGTAGGTGCTCTTCTCCCTGACTTGTCTCACTCGTTGACACCATTCCAGGTTGATTCCCCTCCTGGTAAACCCCTTGAGTGTTTATTTGTTCCGCCTCATCTACGTCTTGCCGTCTTACAGGAATTACATGATGCCAAATCCGCCGGTCATTTAGGTATTCGAAAAACCTTGGCTATCGCCAAACGCCATGTCTGGTGGCCTACCCTCAGACGCGATATCACCGCCTTTGTCGAAGCATGCCCTGTATGCGCCCGAAGTAAGACCACACATGGCTCGCCAGCGGGATTATTGGTTCCTCTAGAAATTCCCAGGGAGCCATGGTCACACATATCCATGGATTTTATTGTTGACCTACCCCCATCGCAGGGGAATACTGTAATCTGGGTTGTGGTGGACCGCTTCAGTAAAATGGCTCACTTTATCCCTCTAACGAAACTTCCGTCGGCACCAGATTTAGTACAACTATTTATCAACCATATTTTTCGCCTCCACGGTTTACCACAAAATATTGTTTCTGATCGGGGGGTCCAATTTGTATCTCGTTTCTGGAAAGCCTTCTGTAATCGTTTAGGTATTAAAGTTTCGCTTTCTACAGCTTATCACTCCCAGTCTAACGGACAGACTGAACGGGTGAATCAGAGTTTAGAGCAATACTTGCGCTGTTTTGTGTCCGACCGCCAAGAGCAATGGGCGGAATTTATCGACTTTGCAGAATTCGCCTTTAACAATGCGCCCAGCGAGTCGACTAAGTTTTCGCCGTTTTTCTGTAATTATGGTAAGAATCCTAAGGCAACATCCTTCTCTGGTCCTTCCTCCAACTTGCCGGCCTTGGAGGAATGGCTACGTGAAAGGAATAAGGTATGGTCTGAGATACAGACAAACCTTAAGAAGGCCTCCAGAAGTTATAAGAATTTTGCAGATCGACATAGGTCGCAAGAACCACCATTTCAGGTGGGTGACTGGGTTTGGGTATCTACAAGAAATATTGCCCTTAGACAACCTTCGTCTAAGTTAGGCCCTAAGTACATCGGTCCTTTCCCCATTACTAACAAACTGAGCAATGTTACTTTTAAAGTCAAGTTACCTTTATCCATGAAAATTCCATCGACCTTTCATGTTTCTTTGTTAAAATCTGCCAAAAACATTCAGTTGTCGTCTCCCCCTCCGGTCATAGTGGGAAATGAGCCTGAGTATGAAATTAATAGAATACTCGATGCCCGGGTAGTTCAAAATTCATTACAGTATTTAATCGATTGGAAGGGATTTGGTCCTGAGGAGAGGTGTTGGGTACCAGCTAGAGATGTCCATGCCAGAACCTTAGTTAATAGATTCCATCGTGAGAATCCGGATAAACCGGGTAAGGGTCCTGAGGCCCCTCATGAAGGGGGGGGGGGGGTAGTGTCACGAACCCCTTACACTCACCTGTCCTCCGGTCCCACGTCGGCGGCTCCTGCTCGGCCAGCGTGCAGGCTGGGCGGCGTCTCTGTCAGGCGGCGGCTCGGCATCTCCTCTCCCCGGCCGCCGCTCGGCTATTTCCGCCACGAGCAGCCGCTCGGCTCTTTCCGTCGCGAGCGGCTGCTCGGGCGGTCTCCTCTCCGGCGGCGTCGGGAGCGGCCGCGTCACGGCCATCTCGGCGCGCAACCCCTTGCACGCGCGCGCGCGTCAGCTGCTGCTATTTATGCCCTCCGGCGGCGCTGCACACAGGGCGCCCGCCGGAGGTAATTAGATCCGGGCCAATGAGCCCAAGCTTGGCAATTTGAATGGGGCAATCAGCCTCAGGTTTCCTAAAGTTGCACCAATCAATTCCCCCTTCCTGTTCCATCACTCCTATAAAGCTGCTCACTCTGCACTTGTTCCTTGCCCGTGATAGCGTGCTGCTGGGTGTGATTGTGATTGCTATTTTTCCTTACGATTCCTGCCGTGTATGACCATTCCTGATTGCCGCCTGGACCGACCTTGCCTGTTTTGACCACGATTCCTGCCTGCTCCTCTGTACCGCGTATCTCTGACCTCCTGGTGTGACCTTTGGCTAGCCCTGACCATTCTTCTATCTTAATCCTTCTGTACCGTGCATCCTTGGACTGATCTCCCGTGTATGACCTCTGCCCGATTGTCTTTACCCAGTCTTGTTCGTGGTTCGTCCACCTTCCCCTGCATAAGTCAGCATCCTTTGTGCTAACAAGTCCTGGGGGCAACCGTGTCCGGTGAGGCGTATTCTGCGTCCCGGCAAACGGGGGCTTGGCTATAGGCGAAGAAAGCAGCGGAGATTGGGGGTTGCTGACTTATTGGAAGGAAGACGTCCCATGGGACCTGACACCCAGTCTCTACGTCAGGCCGAGTGGATTGGTCGGCCAGCGGTGTCCCCTGGGAGTTACTGGATGGGTGCTCAGTCACCGCAATCCCTCATGGTCCCTTATCCGCTATCCCCATTCCTGGGATTCGGTTCAGGCTTGAGCCTTCTTCTCTGGCAACAAGTGGACTCCTGGTTACGGGGGCTCTGTCCCCCTTTACTGACATCTTACTTTCACCAGGCGGGATGGCAGCTGGTGGGCCCATTGGTGGCATACCAGATGATGTCCCTTATATACCGAGCCCTTGGGCTCTTCGGCACAGTAGGTTATTGAGCCTACATGGGGTTCCAGCACCCCTGGGGCTTGGTCTGTGCTCATTCCCCCTTGGTAAGGTGGTTCCTCTTGAGCTGATCATATTCAAGGGTCCTGTCAGGGGTCACCCCCTTCCTTACTTGCATCTTCCTGTGAATGGTCACCTTGGGTACCAAGTCTCGAAGGTTGGCGGGGGGGGGGGGGGATTTTCTTCCACAACCCCCGTGGTTCCTAGGTAGGGTCCCCTAGAGGATCCATCTTACCTACTGGTTTTGTTGAAATGGTGTGCCTTCCGTTGACTCTATACGGCTGGACTTCTCCTCTTTTAGGACCTGTCTATTTGGGGACTCTTGGCCTGTTGGAAGACAATGGCCTGTTTTATTATTGGTCTGGAGCTTGAAGCAGGATGCTCCCTCTTGGAGGGTCCCTGATCCTGCTTTGGGCGGGGGTCTACGTCCCCTGCTTCTCAGCGGTATTCGCTCCAATGGATGCCTTTCAGCGGCAGGTTATGCTATCCTGGTGTCGCTCTGAGAGCCAACTAGGGTGACTCTGTTGGGTCTTGCTTATACCACAGGGGCTCCGCCCTTGTTTTTACTGTCCCAGAATATTCTGACTCTGGTCATGGGGGCTTAGTAAAATTATGCATAGACTTTCTATTTTATATGCCTTCTCTTCGTTCACCCTACTTGTGGGGTTCTGCGCACGTTGTGCTGATAAAGGGACCCGTGAGATTAATGGCCTGGGTGGCCTTGTGGACTGTGGTTCGCAGATGCTTCTGCTGTAGTCTGCTGACCTGTTCGCTCTCTCAGGAGTGCGGTTCTGCCCTTGTCAGGCCCCTTCTTTTGTCGTCCCAATATACAGACTCTAGTCTGGGGCTTGACAGCTGATTCGTTCACCCCTTGGAGACGGGCCTTATCTTCTGGGTGACTCGGTATATGGGGGGCTAGGAGCAAGCTTCCTCTTCCTCCGTCTATTGGAGTTTATGGTATACCCATATTGATTGGCATGAGTCTTGGTCTCTTCCCTATTGGACGTTCTCGGTTCCCAGGGTTCTAGAGTCATTACAGCATAGGTTGGGGTTGGCTCCCCATCTAGGGACTCTGAAGGTTCAGGTTCTGTCCTGGCTGTCTTCCTGTAGGAGTCTGGTTCTGTCTTCCTTGTGAGGAGTTCTCTTGAGGATTGCTTAGGTGCATCTCCCAAGTAGTTCCATGGTTCCTGTTGGGATCAATTTTCATTTTGTTTGCCCTGCGGATTTTTCCCTGGGGACTTTCTGCTGGATGATGTCTGAGCTGCCTTGTAGTCCAAGTCACTTCTCTGGGGGCTCCTGCCTCAGTCAGACGTGTGCCTGAGAAGGTGGATCTGATTACTTAGCCTTGGCTCGATGTATATATATATATATATATATATATATATCTATATGCACCCCATGCCTTGGGGGTATTCCTTCTTACGCCGGACCTCAGGTCCAAGTGGTGTTCTATGTTCATGGTGTTAGTCTGTTTAGTCTAACTACGGACCTTATTCTTAATAATGCTAATTTGAGGGTCTACATTCCCTCAACAGGTGTTGCAATTTTTCCCCTGAGGGTTTCTTGTCCCTTAGGGGGACTGATGCCCTTGGAGTCTGCGGGCGCCTCCTTATGTATGCGCCTGATATCGCCTGTTTCCAGCGCCACTGTGTCCTTTGGATTAATCCTTCTTGGATGCCTCCTGGTCCTGAGTAAAGCCCTTGGCTTTGTGCTAGTGAAGGGGTCAGTATTCGGTCTGGTGACCAGTTCTCATTCCCCTTAGGGGAAGTTACAAGTTTTCCACGAGGCTTCTGTTGCCTGTGGGCTGGTTGGGTCGTTACACTGGCCTATTCCTTTGAGGGGGGAGAACCTCCCCTTTTTCATTTTATTCCGTTATATTGGTTTTTGGGTACCATTGGCCCTTCAGCACCAGGTTTTTTCTGTTGAATAAGTTACTAGACTGTTGCTTGTCTCTGTTCATACCTTTCAAAGGTCTTGTTATGAGATTGACGTTAGAGCCTCTGCTCATGTCATGCCTGTTGCAAAGTTTTACAGGTGACAGCGCCTTTACTGTCCGCTGTGCCTTGTTTTTTGGGGATCCCACCCTACTTTATGGACACTGCTATTGGATGTCCCATGTGTAAGTATTATAGATGGAGCAGGACGTGCTGTATGCTTAGAATAATACAATTCTGTGAGATACTCACCTGTAGAATTGGTATTATATGCATACAGCACGTCCTGCTCCACCCCACCCTGGTTTACTTTTTTCTGGATCCCCTGTATGGTGATTGTTATCATTACTATTGTTACCAGTTGGTGGTTGGTTTCTCCCGCCTTCTTTCTCACTGCTTTTCAATACTGGGGATTTGTGGGAGGTCCCTGGGTATATGAAGGGCCGGGAGGAGCCTGTTTTTGCATGTCTGCAGTGCACAGCTCCCTCTGGTGGAGGATAACCCATGTGTAAGTATTATAGATGGAGCAGGACGTGCTGTATGCATATAATACCAATTCTACAGGTGAGTATCTCACAGAATTGTATTTTTGTGGTGCCCTCCGGGCCTAGGAAAGGTTTGGCTCCCGACAAGTCTTCCATTAGTAAATGGATTCGCCAGGCCATTGTTGGGGCCTATTCTGCCAAGGGGAAGGTTCCCCCTTTTCGTGTTACTGCTCATTCTACTCGTGCCGTTGGGGCGGCCTGGGCCTTCCAGCATCAGGCCTCTGTTGAGCAAGTTTGTAAGGCTGCTACTTGGTCTTCCGTTCACACTTTTTCCAAGTTTTACAAGGTTGATGTGCGGGCCTCAGCAGATGCTGTTTTTGGCCGCAAAGTTCGGCAAGCTGCAGTGGTTTAAGTGTGTGCATTATTGCCTTGTTTTGGATCCCCGCCCTTTATGGACACTGCTATTGGATGTCCCAAGTGTAATGACTATCTGAAGCGGGGTGTGTGACATACTTAGAATAATACCATCTTGCAGAGATGTCATGAAAAACAAAAAGGGAGCCCCTCCCGGTCCATAAATACCTGGGACCTCCCACTCATTCCCCAGTATTAAGACAGCAGAAAAGGGACCAGGAAGAGCCAAAATAACCAGTAACAGTAAAAAAGGTTCACCATAGAAAGCACCAGAATACCAAAGGGCGGGGTGAAGCGGGGTGTGTGACATACTTATAATACCCATTTTACAGGTGAGTAATCACAAAATGGTATTTTTCCCATCCGTGGACTTGTGAACAACACACTCCTGTGAACACCGCAGTGAATAAACACTGTATTATTGACTACACACAAGTGAATCACACACTAAGGGGAAGTGAAGTGCACATGTGCCAGGAGCGGTGGGCTGCCCAAAGCTCTGTGCCCATTGTTCAAGGCACCTAACTTAAGTCACATCCCAACCTTCCACCCAACAAAACAATGTCCTTAGGGTTACCTATTGTATTGGTTGCATTGTTATCTTCACAGATTGCAGGCAAGGCAGCCATGAGGGGTGAGCGTAGATGTCTGGAGCACAGCGATCCTTTGTAATAGAGCCAAACTAGTGACCTCAAGGTGCTGTCAAAGCAGTGTGTGGATGATCTTTCAAAAGGAGCCCAACCAGCATACATACAGTGCAAAACAACAACCAAAACTGTTAAAGCTGAGGAAAACCCACCAGCGGCCGCTTCCTGGGCCAGCCACTGGCTTTCCTCCCAGGGCATCTCAAATCAGTATAATATTCATCACTTCATGGGTTAATCCACCGCAGGTGACGTAGTGCAGAGAGGAAGTCTTGTAACGAGCCCCCTTCCGGCCTATATATACCTGGTACCTCCCTTCAATCACCAGTATTTTTTCTCTCTGCTTGCTGACAAGTCAGAAGTTGGAAGTCTCCTGCTTACAGGTAGGCCGGGGTATTCTTACCCCGCCACCCCCCTTTTGGTCTATTTCTGCCCGGTTTGAGTTTGTATACCTTTATGGTGAAATAGGAAGCCTCCCAGCCTTGGCTGCTCACCGGGCAAATGGTAGATGGCACTTTAAGTGCCTAGGAGCTTATCTCCTACCGCTCGACCTCATGCGTGGGGCAATGCGGCGAACCGGCATGGTGATCCGGAAATGGGATGCCCCTGTCCCGAGGGTCCCCGTAGCCCCTTTCTCTCCCGTTGGGGGGGTGGTGAGGGTGTGCTTTAGTATGTGTGTTTCACTGTATCACTGCATGTTAACATATATGTCATGTTTATACATTCACTGTAGCATGTGTATATTTTGGGTCTGCTTTAGGGCAGCTTGCGCTGGGTATGGGCTGGCCACCTCTCTGGCAGTTGGTTGCTTGTGGCCCCCTCTCCCCTCTCCCCTCTCCTCGCCTGGCATTCATTGAGCTTTGTCAGCACATGTGGTTTTTACCCTCCCCCCTCCGCTGCCTGGACGCGCGTGCTGTGATCAGCTGTAAAGTGTTCCAGCTGATCAGCGTAGGGGGGGGGGCGGGCCCGCTGACGTCATGCGGCGTCAGCGGCGGGCCCAGCGTCCCAGCTTCCTTCAAAACAGGAAGGCACGTGGGCGCACGGCCGCACTTTGTCTTCTGCCGGCTCATGGCTGCTGGCTGCAGGCTTACCGGCTGATTGCGGTACAGGTAAGCGGCCCCTCCCGTTGGGGCCGTTAAATGGGAGATATTGTTTAATAATACAGTGAGAAATCACTATTATCAAGGGGGCGTCATTTAAGGGCACTTGGTGCCATACTTATGTTATACACATGTGAAGGATCTGATGGTTGTTTTCTTGCCTTGCAGATCCTGGGATCCCTGCTTATGCTAGCCCTCCGGCTCTATGTGCCTGGCTAATTATTGGGATTGATTTGAATGTTTATATACATAGACTATATATAAGTATATATATATATAGTTTCTATTAAAGGGGACCTAAAAAAAAAAAAAAAAAAAATTTTATATAAATCCTCCCTTCCGGGACATTACTAAAATAAAGGGGGCATCCCGGGTCGGCTTATGCCTTAAAAGTCCCATTATTGCGAATACCATAAATCACCATATGGAGGCTTCCGCAGATTCCGGAAACGGTTCTGCTGTTCCGTTTGGGGGGTGCGTAGGTTGTGGGGTTCCACTCCCAGCTGATGATATCTTTATTTGCATCCCTTGTGCAAAACAGACTATTGCGCGCCAGTCCGTTGCTTCGGCTGCGGTGCCATCGCATCCTTCATCATCTCCTACCTCTCCATCCCTATTCCGGACCCCGCATGACACTGTCAAAAGTGGGGATTCGCACAGCCCTGCCCCGGAAAATGATGCCCGTTAAAGCAGCGTTTAAAACCGCTACAAAACGAAGGCACCTGACTCCGGTACCTTCGGCTCCACAGGACCAGTTTTGTGAACCTGTGGAATGGTCCGATGGATCCCCTGACGAGGATGAACTCCCGTCGGAGTCAGATGAGCCGACAGGTCAGCATGTGGCTGATGAGATCGGCGATTGGTCAGAGGGGGTTGTTTTTGACACCCCCTCCATTCTGGCTCAAATGTTTAATATTTTGAGTTTAGATACGCCTGAGGCGGCCGCCCCGCCAAAGGGTCAGTTATTTAAAGAGCCTCAGCCGAGTTTGGTTTTTCCCAGACAGCACCACTTGAGAGGGTGGTTCTTAAGGAATGGGAACATCCCACACGGTTATCTGGAATTCCTTCCAGTTGGGAAAAGCGTTATCCTTTTCCACCAGAATTGGTGAGGCTGTGGTCTGTCCCTCCGGACGTCGATACCCCTGTACTAGGACTCTCCAGCTTGGCTATGGTACAATCTGCTGAGACCACTGTCCCCAAAGATGGGGAAGATCGCAGGATTGACCAATGCGCTCGACATGGTTTTATCTATTCCGGGTCAGCATTGCGCCCGGTATGTGCTTCAGCCCTTCTTCTATTGGCAATTAAGTCCCTAATTCAGGGGCTATATGAGGATCTTGATCCCGCTTGCAAACAGTTCACTGCACTTAAGCAGTGTGAATCTTTTGTGGCTTATGTCCTGGCCGCTCAGGACGATGCGCTGACTGAGTAGCAAGGCGGCAGCTATGCTGGTGGCTATTTGCAGGTCAGTATGGCTGCGTCAGTGGTCAGCAGACACGGCTTCCAAAAAGGTACTCACAGCCCTCCCCTTTTTGGGGTTGCGTCTGTTTGGGGAGAAAATTGATTCAGTCGCAAAAGATTGTAAGATGCCACAACGCAAAAGGCCTCATGGTCCCTTCAGGGGGACAAGTTCCGGTAGGCCTTCCTTTCAAAGGTTCGGAGCGGGAAAAGGTACGTCCTTTCCCGCTACCAGTGGCGCAGGTTGGACTCGGGGGAGGGGCCGTGGCCGGCCCACTCAGTCCTGGGGCACCAAGCCCAAGCCTGCTGATAAGCCCACTCAGCAATGAGGGGCTGCCCTCACCCGTGCGGGTGGGGGGACTATTGCGACACTTCTACCATTGGAACCATGTGGTTCTAGGCAGATGGATCCAGGAGGTAGTGTCGACAGGTCACAACCTGGAATTCGAGTCTCACCCTCCCTCGCGGTCCATTCAGGGGTCGGTTCATCCCGGCCTGAACTCTCATCAAGACGCTGTGTGTCTTTCTTTTGCCCAAATTCGCACAAGAACACTAAAGCTATTTCTGCTAGCGTGTTGGGTCCAGCAACCTCTGTTGTTGGATCAGTCCTTCCAATTGTCCTCCCGTGTACGGCAGTTCCTCCTGTGGTGATTGGTCTCGACCAATCTTGTATAGGGCAGGTCTTTCCTGACCCTCCCTTGGAGAAGTGTCACCACGGACACCGGTCTGTCGGGATGGGACAGATTCTGGAAGGAGCTGCGGCTTCAGGGGCAGTGGAGACCCCACTTACCCATCAGAGAAATGTCCCTGATCCAGACATGGGCAGTGTTCCATGTTCCCTGTCTCTCGGCGGTTTACATTCCAGAGGTGATGGAACAGGTAGCGGACCGGTTGAGCAAGTGCTCTCCCCGTCTGGAAGAATAAGCTCTCCATCCTCGGGTGGTTCTCTTATTGTGTCTCCAATGGGAGACTCCGGAGGTGGACCTGTGGGCCCCTCATCTCTATCTCAGGCTCCCGAGCTTCGTGTCTCTCTCCCGGGATCCTCTGGCTCTGACAGTGGATGTCAGGTCCCTGAACTGAGGAGCTCTGGGATTTCTATACCTGTTTCCTCCGTGGCCCTTGCTGGGCAGAGTTCTTCAGAAGTTGGCTCTGGAAAGGGTGTACGCCGTTCTCATGGCCCCAAGGTGGCCAAAGCGATTAAGGTTCGCAGACATCGTTTGGCTGGCAGTGGACCAGTTCATTCTGCCTCTTCGGCCCGATCTGCTCACTCAGGGTCAATTGTGTTACCTCAATTTACCAGCGCTGGGTTTGATGGCCTGGCGGCTGAAACCTCCATCCTGAAGGAGGAGGGTCTTTCTGATTCAGTCATTAAGACTCTGATCAGTGCCCGGAAGAAGTCTTCTTCCGTCACCTACTATAGGACTTGGAAAGCCTATATCACTTGGTGTGAGATAAGATCTTTTCCTTGTAGGGTCCTTTCGGTCCCTAGGATTTTGGAGTTTTTACAATCAGGGCTGGACTCTGGTCTCCAGCTAAGTACATTGAAAGGGCAGGTCTCTGCCTTATCTGTCTTTTTTCAGAAGCGTGTTGCGCTTAAACCTTTAGTTAAAACTTTTTTCCAGGGGGTTACGCATGTGCGGCCTCCCAGGAAACCATTACTCCCTGTTTGGGATTTGAATTTGGTTCTTTCGGCTCTTCAGGCTCCTCCTTTTGAGCCTTTGCAAGATATTGCTTTGTCTACCCTGACTCAGAAGATTGTCTTCTTGGTAGCGATCACTTCTGTCCGGCGTGTCTCAGAATTGGCGGCCTTAACTATCCAGGCGCCCTACTTCGAGAGGCATCGGGATAAAGTGGTCTTTCGGTTCAAGCCAGACTTTCTTCCTAAGGTTGTTTCTGCTTTTCATTTGAACCAAGATATTGTTCTTCCCTCCTTGTGTCCTAATCCTAAGAATGACAAAGAGAGGGTTTTGCATTGTTTGGATGTAGTACGCTGTGTTAAGTACTACTTGATTATCACGTCTCCTTTCCGTAGGACGGATTCCTTTTTTGTTGTGCCCCATGGGCCTAAGAAGGGTTTGGCACCAGCCAAATCTGCCATTAGCAAGTGGATACGTCAGGCCGTTACTGCGGCCTATTCTGCTAAGGGAAGAGTTCCCCCTTTTCGTATTACTGCTCATTCCACTCGCGCTGTTGGGCGTCTTGGGCTTTTCAGCACCAAGCTTCTGTTGAACAGGTTTGTAAGGCCGCCACCTGGTCTTCTGTTCACACTTTTTCTAAGTTTTACAAGGTTGATGTGCGGGCCTCAGCGGATGCTGTTTTTGGCCGCAAAGTTCTGCAGACTGCAGTCATTTAAGTTATGCTTCACCTGGCCTTGAGATGCCCTTCCCTTGTGGACACTGCTTTTGGATGTCCCATGAAGTGATGAATATTTAACCCTTTAAATGCCAGCCACGTAAAATGTACGTGGTTGCCTCTCCGCCACTTAAGTGCCAGCCACGTAAATTTTACGTGCCTGGCATTCCCCAATCACACAAAAAAAAGTTTAAAAAAAAGTCACTTACCTGACCCCTTGTTTGGTCCGGCCGGGTCTCCTCTTCAGCCAGCGGGGCTCCGATCGCCGATCGGGGCTTCTCCGGCTGCAGGGGAGGGCCCGGAATAGGGTGCCCCCCCCCCCCCCCCCCCGTTTCAGCAGCCGCCGGGATTGCCTGTTAAAAAAAAAAAAAAAAAAAAAAATGACAGTTACTCACCTCCGCTCCCGCCGACTCCCGCCGCCTCTCCTCTTCATGGGGGGGGGGGGGGCTCCGATTACCCCCCCCGGGTCTTCTGGAGGGGGGCATAACAGCCCTCCCTCCGTCGCATCTTCCTTCGGGGCGGGGCTAATGACGTCACCGCCGGGTGTCATCGGGGCACCCGGCAGTTCTCCTGTCAGATGCCGGTGACGGCTGGGCAGAGAAGGAGGGAGGTAGGCGATCATCCGATCGCCTGCCTCCCCCCTTCTCTGCCCAGCTGTCACCTGCATCAGATCGCCACGGGACACTGCATCTGAACATCGGAGGTGAGTAAAGTTAAATTTTTTTTTTTTATAATAAACTATTACAAAAACCTGTGTGTGTGTTTATTTTTCTATACTGTTAACCCTTTGTGAACTGGTAAGGGGTCCATGTGACCCCTTATACCAGTTCACAGGGCTCAGGGGTCTGGCAAGTCACCTGCGCAAGCGGGTGGCTTGCCATTAACCCCTGGCACCCCCATTACCTGCCTCCCCAAAGGCCAGGGGGGGCAGAAGAGCCCGGGCCCACATAGGCTATGTGGGCTCGTAGGCTGCAGGGTGGGGGGGCCACAAAAGCTGGCCCCCCCACTCTGTGCCTACAAGCCCCCATAGCTGGTCCCGGGCTGGTTACTTTGGGTAAGGGGGACCCCACGTCAATTTTTTTTTTTTATTTTTAAGGGTTTTTAACCCTTAAAAATCCAAAAAAAAATGGGGTCCGCCCCCCCTGGGAGGGGGGACCCTATGTCATTTTTTTTTTGATTAACCCTTTGTGTTCTGTCATCCAGCAGCTATAAAAGGCTTCTAGCAAGTGAGCAGAAGCCAGTGATCGCCGAGGGACAGAGTGCTCCAGGATGGATGGGAGGTGAGTACAGTGTAAAAAAAAAATAAAAATTAATAAAATATTTTTTTCTCTGCTTGTGTCTGTGTGATTATTTACTTTTAACCCCTTGTGAACTGGTAAGGGGTCCATGACCCCTATACCAGTTCACAAGGCTGGGGGGATGGCAAGCCACCTGCGCTAGCGGGTGACTTGCCATTAACCCCTGGCACCCCCATTACCTGCCTCCCCAAAGGCCAGGGGGGGGCAGAAGAGCCCGGGCCCACATAGGCTATGTGGGCTCGTAGGCTGCAGGGTGGGGGGGCCACAAAAGCTGGCCCTCCCACTCTGTGCCTACAGGCCCTCATAGCTGGTCCCGGGCTGGTTACTTTGTGTAAGGGGGACCCCACGTCAATTTTTTTTTTTATTTTTAAGGGTTTTTAACCCTTAAAAATAAAAACAAAAATGGGGTCTCCCTCCCCTGGGAGGGGGGACCCTATGTCATTTTTTTTCTCGATTTAACCCTTTGTAGTGTGGATGGTATTTGTATTTTTTTTGTGAATGTTATAAAATACGTGTTTCAGTTAGAGGGGTCTCCTGGGCAGGAACAGGGGGCTACCGATAAATATGTGGTACCGTTCTAATCGGTAGAAATGGGGCTTTCACATGCAATATGATTTTCCTTAATAAAATACATTTTTTATTTAAAATAAAGGAGTCAATTTTCTAAAAAAATTTTTTATTTATTTATTTATTTTTTTACTTAATAATATTGTAAAAAAAAAAAAAAAATTACAAACAAGACATTTCATGTTAAAGCCTAAACTCTGCTGCAAAAAAATATATATATAATTTTCCTGAAAGTTCCAGCAAAAATGGCGCAAAACATGGCGCAAAACATGACGCAAAATGGGGAAAAATGGCCTGTCAACAGAGGGTGACAAAATCTCAAGTAGGCTGGCAATTAAAACGGTTAATAGTACCTATGCATGTTGGGTATTGTTCTGTTCGGGGAACCTTGCGCTTTCAGACGTAGCTTGTTTTTTCTGGTTTGCATATTTATATTTTAGGAAAAGGTGTTTTTTATTCAGCTTTTTTATAAATTTTTTAGGGAAACCCTGCGCAACCAAAGAATTCTTTGAGGTAATAATTCCAGAAAGATGAGCCCACTAGAACAAGCTGGGTACCCTTAGAAAGCTTAACGTGTGTACTTTCAGGGAATATGTGGATTATGGGGGATATTCCAAATGTCAAGGGTTGTTTTGGTTGAAAAATCGCAAGGTGCGCACTTTGTCTGCAGAGCTGAAATTTTCAAGTAAAATTACCGTTACGCACATGCTTTACTTTGGGGTGTTTGGCAACTCTTCCCTTGACAGTAGCTATGCATGTTGGGTATTGTTCTGTTCGGGGGATGTTGCGTTTTCAGATTAAACTTGTTTTTTCTTGTTTGTATATAGTTTTTTTAGGAAAATGTGGCTTTGATTCTGCTTTTTTATCCTTTTTTTAGGGAAACTCTTTGCAACCAAAGAATCCATTGAGGGACTACTTCCAGAAAACTATGGCCACATCAACAAGCCTGGTACGCCTAGAAAGCCTGAGGTGTGTACTTCCAGAGAAGATATAGTTTGTTGGGGGTATTTCAAATGTAAAGGGTTGTTTTTCTGGAAAAACTGCAAGGTGCGCATATTCAAGGGAATGGAACTAAACCCGGAAAAGTCTGATTTCTGGGCTTTGGTCCGCTTTAAATGTTAAAAGATATAATGCACTTATGTACCACATAGCACAAACCAAACCTAGATATATTTGACAGTCATGCAATGTTGTAATGTTAAACAAGCTCTTATGATGAAAATGTATTCCATACAGTAACTAAGAGATTTTTTCGATCGAATATTAACCTTTAATAAGGATTAAATACTAATTGTTACAATCATGTACGAGTCATGCGAGTCAACTTGATAAGACACTGATTTATGAAAAATGCAGTGATAAGAAAAAAAACTCAGAAAAATGCTGGATATCTATAATGGGCATAGCACACAATTGATAAGACACTGATTGTCAAAAAGGAGTGCAAGAATAAGAAGGTGCTCTAATAAGAAGCTGAATGTTATTGCTGCCAATTACAAGTAAGCTACAGTAAGGAAAAATGTCAGACTTGTGCTTATAATTTTAATTACAGCAACTAAGAAAATAAAAGGAAGGAGGGAGTGATAACCTTACCATGTATAATGCTGGCTCAGAGCGCTCTGCAAAATCTCTGCTAGCAGCATCCTGAGGGCGCAGTGCTAACGATTCCCCTCCATGTGAGTGGACAGTGCTAGTGCTGAACTCCCCCCACATGCTACACACATCGATTGTGAGGTGCTTGCCTTAAAGCGTGAGTGTTCTGCTATCACGCTGGTCTGAAACCAGGCCAAGAGTGTTCTCCTGTGTGATACAGCCATACGGTTCCAATACTGTCGACATTGGTGTCAACATGCGTCATGTTGCAATTCATGTTCTGACCTGGGCAGGTAGCGCACCAGAGCTGAGTGCTGGTGGTCTGGCAGGGGAATTCCCTTTGTTTTTGTTTAACAGCATTTTTGACTATCCTGGGTTTTGGTCCACTCCCCCGGGGCACCCTGATTGGGGGTGCCCCACTGTGTGAAACCCTCCCCGATCATTGCAGCCAACTCACCTCACCGCAGCCCTCTCCTACAAGGCCCACCACAGGCCAGGTTTTGTAGAACTCCTCTTAGATGCAATGGCGAAATAATTAGTGCAGCAGCAGATGTATAGAGGCAGCTATGTGGAGATCCACAAAACATGAGCTGTTGGGGAACACATTACGGGGGGGGGGGGGGTGGTACACTGTAAGGTGGGTGAAAAGTCCTTATAGCTGACGGTTAGATTTAGCTAGCACTGAACTGTACTGCCCTAATTTCTCTCCAAGGATGCAGGTTTTAGGAATGGGAAGGGAGGGGGGTGGGAAAATGGGGACATTTCCCCATATTGTGATTACCACTACTGACTTTGGCTGCTCTTTCTGCATTACATATTAATGCAAGTTGCAAATAGTAGTTAAGAGGTCCACTAGTAGCCTGGGTTGGCCTCCATGGAGGTAGGTAGTTTCTGCGGGTCCGCTTGCCCCCCCTCCTCCTCAGTGCCATGATGGACTGTCCCTCTGACCAAGGTTGGGTAGACACCTTTAAATTTTTCCTATTGCATGGCATGGCCTGCTTCCAGAAGTATGGGATATTCCGCCACAAGGTGGCGCAGTGTACTGCAGAAAAGTTGTGGCTCCTCCCGGCTGCATATAAAAACAGGATCACCAATAGACCTCCCCAGTGTTTCCTCTGCAGTGATACTGCGAAGATAGAAGATGGCTCTTTATATTGCGTAGGTGAGCGGGGCAACCAAGCCTGCGGCCCTGCAAGTCTATTTCCACCCGTTTCCAGACCCTCTATTGCCTCCCAGCCTCGGCTGACGGATCGGGTGAAGGTAGAGGAGCACTAGGGTCAGGTGCTCAAGGAGCGATACTCCAAGCCGCAAACCCTGTACCACAAAGGGTGGCCAGCCATAGGCTTTATGGTGAGCCTACTGAGGGATTTGGAGTTCCTGCCTTAGCTTCTGAGGTGAGTGGTGTTTTGGGGACTGTGTCCTGTCACCTTCTCCCTGTTCTTTTTGTCCTGGTCTGGCTCCTGTCGCTGCCTGCCCGCCCTCCTGTCCCCCTCCCCCCTGGCCGGCGTGGGTCGGGGGGTGGTAGCGGCGGGTGGTTATTATTGCTGCTGTTTTCGCCGTCATTGCTGTAAGGCGTTTTGGACTGTAGTGGCGCCGGCGCGGGTCACGTGATCGCTGTTTTCATGCTCTTCGGGGGGGCAGTGCCAGGGATGACGCTTATCGTGTCATCCCCCCGCAGCCCGCCCCTCGAGGTTCTCGTCTCCGGCGCCATTTTGAGCCTGCTGCGCTTCTGGGGCCCCTCTGCTTCCGTGGGTTGTGGCGGTGATCGGATCCTGTGTTGCTTCCTCCCGTGGCCTGGCGGCATGGTGTTCTTCTACCTTCGGTCTCCTTGGTCCGTGAGCCTCTTTTGGGTTTTTATGTTTCTCCTTAGGGAATGTGCTGCGGGATGCTTATGGGCATGTCTGCTTATGTTTTTCAGGCGGGATACCTGTGTGTTGTGGTTTCTCCCGGTTCTGCTCTCCCCCTCATCTCCCCTCTCCTGGCTCTTCTGGGGGCATCCCGGGTGGCTTTATTAACCCTTACCTTATTCTGGCCTATTGCGCCTGTGTTAATCACCATATGGAGGCTTCTGGGGATGGCGAGCTTGGGGGTCCTTCGGGGCAATCCCGGCTGTGTGTCATGTGCAGGGCATACCCTTTGAGTGGTGGTGGCGCGGTTTGTGTGCCGTGCACTCATAGTATCATTGCGAACCAGGCTGGGTCGAGCGCTTCTCTTCCTAGTTTTGCGCTCCCTCCAGCGTTGCCTACCCCCCCGCGCCTGCATTTAGCCCCCAGTGAGGGGGATACTAGCAGGGGGGCACAAACTGATCTGGCACTTCGTGTGGCCAGCATTGAAAGACAGCTTGCCAGGTCTGTTGCAGGTAAGACTTCGGGCAAGAAGCGTCACCTGGATCCCGCGCCCTCCCTTTTTGCTGATGAGGATGCTTTTGGTGGCTGTGACGCTCTGGAGGAGGGGGAGCTCTTTCAGGACTCTGACTTCTCTGAGGATCAGCAGGAGGGGTATGACAGTGACCCTGGGTCTGTCTCCGAGGAGGATTCATGGATCCCTGATGACACTGATAGACTGTTGTCTGACATTTTTGACACCTTGCACATCGCCCCCCTAAGGTGGCAAAGAAGAAACAGGGTGAGCTCTTTCGTCCTGATAAACAACGTCTGGAGTTCCCTGAGCAGGGCCATTTCTCTAATATGGTGCTCAAGGAGTGGGAACATCCTAATAGGTTGCCCGCGGTGCCCAAGGGGTTGGATAAGAGGTATCCCTTTTCTGCTGACCTGGTCAAGCAATGGTCGTGCCCCCCTGAGGTGGACGCCCCCGTCCTAGGACTGTCCAACACCTTGGTCATGCCCTCCCCTGACACTACTACACTGCATGATAGTGCGGACCGGCGCATGGATCAGCTGGCCTGCCATGCCTTTACTTCGTGGGGGCTGGGCTGCGTCCTGTCTGTGCCGCTGCTATTACAGCCCTTAAGAAAAAGCTTAAGCGTCTCGCTGATGGCGCTATGGCTGGTAGGAGAAGGGAGGATTATAGGCCCTCTTGCTTTGCTCTGATTTTGTTGCCTTTGTGCTCACTGCCATAAATGATGCCGTTCGGCTGGGTGGTAGGGCCTCGGCCCCCTTGGTGTCTATGCATCACTCTGGTTGCGTCAGTGGGCAGCTGACACTATGGCTTAGAAGGCTCTCACTGGGCTCCCCTTTGCGGGGTTGCGGCTCTTTGGTGAGCGTCTGGATGTCCTAGCCAAGGATGGTAGGCTACCTCAGCGTAGGAAGCAGTCTCGGCCCTTTCGGGGGCCTTCCTCCTCCTCCTTTCGTGCCCCTAGAGGAGGTCGTGGCTTCCTCTTCTCGAGTGGTCGCAGAGATTCTTGGGGCAGTGGCAGGTCCTGTGGCCGCCCCGGTCTCTCTTGGGGGTCCAAGCCCAAACCCCCTCCCAAGGCCCCTCAGGCATGAGGAGGCGCCCTCACCCATCCGGGTGGGGGGACGGCTTTGGCTCTTTGCTCACGTCTGGAGGCTTCGCATCTCAGACCGGTGGATTCAGGAGGTGGTGTCCTCCGGTTACAAGATAGAGTTTGCAGCCTGGCCGCCCCCAAGATTCCTCAGATCCCGGATGTCTCAAAATCCTCTGTCAGCCCAAGGTTTGTGCCTCGCAGTTCAATGTGTGCTGGAGTCAGGAGTCATTTGTCTGGTTACAAAAGTCTTAAAGGGGCCACAGCACTCAACCCTGTTAGCTTTTTTTAGTCATTTGTCTGGTGCCTCCCCAAGAACAGAGTCAGAGGTACTATTCCAATCTTTTCACGGTCCCCAAAAAAGGACGGGTCTCTGAGGCCCATCCTGGCATTGAAGAGTCTCAACAAGTTTGTCAGGTTCAAGCACTTTTGCATGGAGACGCTACGCTTGGCTGTCAGTACCCTTCGGCTGGGCGGCTTCATGACAACTGTGGACATAAAGGATGCCTATCTTCACTTGCCAATCTTTCCAGGTCATCAGAGATTCCTGAGGCTTGCTCTGGAGGATCAGCATTACCAGTTTGTGGC
This sequence comes from Gastrophryne carolinensis, assembly GCA_027917425.1. Lineage (NCBI taxonomy): Eukaryota > Metazoa > Chordata > Amphibia > Anura > Microhylidae > Gastrophryne > Gastrophryne carolinensis. Next base: position 122,381,422 of record CM051243.1, on the reverse strand, counting down.
TTTACCATTCGTTATCGCCTTGACGCCTCAGGTGTTCACCAAGGTGCTGGCGGGCGTGAATGTTCTGCTGCGGAACCAGGACATTCGCATCCTCCGTTACCTGGATGACATTATGAAAGCCGCTCAGTCTCTTCATCAGGCCGAGAAGGATACTCAGGTGGTGACCTCCACTCTCGAGTCTTTCGGCTGGGTGATCAATTTTCCCAAGTCTTCACTGTCTCCGTCTTTGGTGAGGGCCTTTCTGGGCATGACTCTGGATACCTTTCAGGTCAAGGTATTCCTGCCTCAGCAGAAAGTGGAGGGCCTTCAGCAGCAGGCACGGGCCCTGCTTTTGTGTCCCCATCCCTCCATCCGGCAAGGGATGCGGTTAGCTGGTCTGATGGTGTCCTGCTTCGAGGCGGTCCCCTTTGCTCAGTTTCACATGAGACCTCTTCAGTTGCACCTCTTGTCAGTTTGGGATCGGGACCCTGTGTCCCTGGATCATGAATTTGCTCTGTCCCCCCTGGCCAGACAGTCCCTCTCGTGGTGGCTGGACTCCAGGAACCTTCTAGTGGGCAGGCCCTTTCTGCCTCCGTGCTGGGAGACTGTCACCACAGATGCCAGTCTGACCGGTTGGGGGGGCTTTTGGAGGTCTCTGAAGTTCCAGGGTAAGTGGGGCCCCCAGGAAGACCCCTTCAATGTCCTGGAACTGGGGCCTTCCTCCTCCTCCTTTCGTGCCCCTAGAGGAGGTTGTGGCTTCCTCTTCTCGAGTGGTCGCAGAGATTCTTGGGGCAGTGGCAGGTCCTGTGGCCGCCCCGGTCTCTCTTGGGGGTCCAAGCCCAAACCCCCTCCCAAGGCCCCTCAGGCATGAGGAGGCGCCCTCACCCATCCGGGTGGGGGGACGGCTTTGGCTCTTTGCTCACGTCTGGAGGCTTCGCATCTCAGACCGGTGGATTCAGGAGGTGGTGTCCTCCGGTTACAAGATAGAGTTTGCAGCCTGGCCGCCCCCAAGATTCCTCAGATCCCGGATGTCTCAAAATCCTCTGTCAGCCCAAGGTTTGTGCCTCGCAGTTCAATGTGTGCTGGAGTCAGGAGTCATTTGTCTGGTTACAAAAGTCTTAAAGGGGCCACAGCACTCAACCCTGTTAGCTTTTTTTAGTCATTTGTCTGGTGCCTCCCCAAGAACAGAGTCAGAGGTACTATTCCAATCTTTTCACGGTCCCCAAAAAAGGACGGGTCTCTGAGGCCCATCCTGGCATTGAAGAGTCTCAACAAGTTTGTCAGGTTCAAGCACTTTTGCATGGAGACGCTACGCTTGGCTGTCAGTACCCTTCGGCTGGGCGGCTTCATGACAACTGTGGACATAAAGGATGCCTATCTTCACTTGCCAATCTTTCCAGGTCATCAGAGATTCCTGAGGCTTGCTCTGGAGGATCAGCATTACCAGTTTGTGGCTTTACCATTCGTTATCGCCTTGACGCCTCAGGTGTTCACCAAGGTGCTGGCGGGCGTGAATGTTCTGCTGCGGAACCAGGACATTCGCATCCTCCGTTACCTGGATGACATTATGAAAGCCGCTCAGTCTCTTCATCAGGCCGAGAAGGATACTCAGGTGGTGACCTCCACTCTCGAGTCTTTCGGCTGGGTGATCAATTTTCCCAAGTCTTCACTGTCTCCGTCTTTGGTGAGGGCCTTTCTGGGCATGACTCTGGATACCTTTCAGGTCAAGGTATTCCTGCCTCAGCAGAAAGTGGAGGGCCTTCAGCAGCAGGCACGGGCCCTGCTTTTGTGTCCCCATCCCTCCATCCGGCAAGGGATGCGGTTAGCTGGTCTGATGGTGTCCTGCTTCGAGGCGGTCCCCTTTGCTCAGTTTCACATGAGACCTCTTCAGTTGCACCTCTTGTCAGTTTGGGATCGGGACCCTGTGTCCCTGGATCATGAATTTGCTCTGTCCCCCCTGGCCAGACAGTCCCTCTCGTGGTGGCTGGACTCCAGGAACCTTCTAGTGGGCAGGCCCTTTCTGCCTCCGTGCTGGGAGACTGTCACCACAGATGCCAGTCTGACCGGTTGGGGGGGCTTTTGGAGGTCTCTGAAGTTCCAGGGTAAGTGGGGCCCCCAGGAAGACCCCTTCAATGTCCTGGAACTGGGGGTGATAAGGTTGGTTCTCTCCCAGCTGACCACTCACCTTCGGGGTCGGACTGTTCAGATCTGCTCAGACAATCAGACGGCTGTTGCCTACCTCAATCATCAGGGAGGGACTTGGAGCAAGCTAACCCTCAAGGAAGTGTCCCTGATTCTGTCTTAGGCGGAGGATAATGTAACATGCATCTCTGCAATCTTTATTTCAGGGGTGGAGAACCAGGAGGCAGACTCCCTGAGCAGGGGGATGTCTCGGCTGGGGGAATGGTCCCTCAGCGCCAAGGTATTTAGCTCCCTGTGTCACCGATGGGTCAGCTGGATGTGGACCTGTTTGTGTCCCGCCACAACCACAAGCTTCCAAGATTTGTCTCCCTGTCACAGAATCATCTGGCTTTAGCAGCGGATGCTCTAGCAATTTCTTGGGCAGAGTTTCGGCTACTTTATGCATTTCCTCGCTTTCCTCTGCTGGGCAGGGTACTGCGCAAGATAGCCCAGGAGGGGGTACCAACCATTCTGGTGGCCCCTTGTTTGCCGCGGAGAGTGTGGTTCGCAGACGTCGTGCAATCGGCAGTAGATCAGTACGTTTTGCCCAAGGATCCAGATCTTCTCACTCAGGGACAGCTATGCCATCCCAATTTACAAACGCTGGATTTAACGGCTTGACTGCTGAAACCTTCATCCTGATGGATAAGGGGTTGCCGGCTTCTGTTGTTGATACCATGATTAGGGCTCGGAATAAATCCTCGTCATTTATCTACTACAGGGTATAGCATGCTTACATTGCCTGATTTGAGTCCAAGTCTTTTCCTTGTCTGTTTTTTTCTGTCCCCAGGGTTCTGGAGTTTTTGCAGCATGGTTTGGATTCTGGTCTTCAATTCAGCACTCTCAAGGGACAGGTGTCAGTGCTGGCAATTTTTTTCTAAAGATCCTTTGCCAATCACCGCCTGGTTAAGACTTTCTTCCAGGGAGTTACTCATGTGCGTCCACCACGTAAACCTATGCTACCGGTTTGGGACTTAAACCTGGTGTTGTCTGCTCTGCAGGGTCCTCCCTTTGAGCCTATTCGTGAGGCTGCGTTGCCCATTCTGACTCTTAAGGTAGCCTTTTTGGTGGCTATCACTTCAGTTAGGTGAGTTTCTGAGCTGGCGGCGCTTTCCATTAAACCTCCTTATTTTGAGCGGCATCAGGATAAGGTGGTGTTTAGGCTTAAACCGGATTTCTTGCCTAAGGTGGTGTCTGCAATTCCAAGTGTGACATACACTCCACTTCAATAAGTCTTGACAGTTGGGTTATTCTCCAGTAGAGGGCGAACTTCTGCAGAGATGAATGCAAAAAAAGAAGCCCCTCCCGGTCCATAACCACCTGGGACCTCCCACCAATTCCCCAGTTGTCTTCTCTGCAGGGAGCGGGCAAGACAGAAGATGAAGCTTCTCTTACTTGCAGGTAAGCCGGGCTCGCGCCCGGCCCCCTTTTTGTCCCTATTGCTGCCAGGACCCTTCTAAATTGTCCCTGTATTGAGCCTCCCAGCTTCGGCTGAGGGTCCTTGGTAAAGGTAGGAGCACCCTTTGGGTGCTGTAGGAGCGCTGCTCCACCGAGAGACCCCACCACGGGGTAGGCGGTGATCCAGGTTTTGGTGATCCTGGTGTGGGATGCCCCGTACCTACATGCCCATCGCCTTATAAAGGCAGGGTTCTCACTCCCTCTTCCGGGTCCCTTACTCTCCTCTGGGGGGGGGGGGGCTGACTCCCCGTCCTTTATTTGCAGTGTGTGTGTTTGTTCACTGTTTATTCACGTGTATGTGTGTGTGTTTACGTTCGACCCGCGCACACGTTCTCTGCGGCGGCGGGCCGGTTCTCTCATGGTCGGCTCCGCGGCCATATTGGCCGGGGAGCGCGACCTTCTGCCTTCAACAGTGAGGGGGGGCGGGGCCTGGCGCTCTCCCGTGTCGGCGTCGGCCCGCCCCCCTTGGCGTCCTCGGCCGGCTCCAGCCCTATTGGCTGGAAGCGCGGCTTGGGGGGGGAATCCCACGTCGAAGGGGGGCGGAGCCATGTGCGGGCGCGCTCCGCGCTGGCCCGCCCCCTTCTCCCTCTCCTCGTCTGGACACCATCTTCTGCGTGAGTGCCCCATACGGGCTCCTTAACTGGTAACCTATGCTTATGCTCTCTTTGCGGACAGTCGCCCTTTTAATTGCTCTGTATGGCTGCATGGCGATATAGACATGATAATTATATATATATATAATATATATATATATATATGCAGTCATATACCTGTATATGAATATTTCGGCTGTGTGACTAATATCTATGCTAGGGCATCCCTTACTTTGCTCTGCTCTTATGTGACCTTTTTTGTGTGTTACAGGTGTCCCCGTATAAGTGCATTTTAAGGGGTCTGTCTCTCCTGGTCCTGGGGTCCCTAGCTATAAATATTGTCCACCCCTAAAATCCTCCCACTGGGACTTTTAAGGGGCATCCCGGGTTGCTTATGCGTAATTCCCTACGGTCTTGCGACTGACCACAAAAATTCACCATATGGAGGCTCTGCAGGATACCAGGCCTGGGATCCCTTCAGGACAATCCGGGCCATGTGTGGGGTATCCCTTACGGGGGAGAATGTGCTGATCTGTATACCATGCACACAAAAGGCCATAACGCGGCAGTCTGGTACCCAGCCTTCTGGGTCGGCTCCTCCCGCCTCATCGCCTTCCCCTCCCCACCTGATCCATACCCCAAGTGACATTGGTACTAGTGGGGAGTCGCTTTCTCATGTTTGGGCTAAGTTGGCCAGCATAGAGAAAATGATTGCTAGCACGGTGGGCAAGAAGCCCCAGGCTAAAAAGAGACAGTTGTCGTCGGCCCAGCCCTTGTGGGACACTGACGATTAATCCGCTGAATTGTCCGATTATTCCCCGCTTGAGGAGGGGGAATTGTATCAGAATTCAGAAGCTGACTATGGTCAGCCTGGGAATTCCAATGCCGGGCAGGCGCTGGGGGATGCCGTAGATATGGCCACTGTTTTGTCACATTTATTGGAGGTGTTGGATATTGATCCACCTGAGGTGCCCCCTCTTAAGAAGGGGGAATTTTTGGGGCCTACAAGCCCCGTCTGGAATTCCCTACCCAGGGTCACTTTGATGCGCTGATACTTAGGGAATGGGAGAGGCCCTGTCGGCTCCCTGGTGTGCCTCAGGGATGGGATAAGAAGTATCCCTTTCCGGTGGAGGTGGTCAAGCGCTGGTCTTCTCCTCCCGAGGTCGACGCGCCTGTGTTGAGACCAACTCTTCTGTACTGAACACCCCTGACGCCTCTTCCCTTAAGGATGGCGAGGACAAGCGCCTTGATCAGATGGCGTGCCACGCATTTGCCAACGTGGGCTCGGCCCTGCGACTGGTTAGTGCATCTGCCAGGGTGTCACTTGCTACCAGGTCTCTTATCAGGGACTGGCTGAATAACGCTCAGCTGGATCCAGCTAGCGCTGAGTTCGCTGTACTTAAGAAGTGCGAATTGTTCATGAATTTTGTCATGGTTGCGATGGAAGACTCCATTGTCGTGTGTAGTAGGACGTCAGCCTTGCTGGTGGCCATGCGCAGACTGGTCTGGCTCCATCAGTGGACAGCAGACGTTGGAGCCAAGAAGTCACTCACAGCTCTCCCCTTCTTGGGGGCGCGGCTGTTCGGAGATAAATTGGATGCTGTTGCTAAAGGCGGTAAGTTACCTCAGCGGAGGAAGCAGCGCCGTCCCTTTGGGGGGGGCGGGCTCGTTCACTCCTTCCTTTCGAGGGGCCAGAGAGTCTAGGGGTCTGGCCTTCTCGGGGGTCAGGGGCTCGTCCTGGAACAGAGGCAGAGGTCGGGAACGTCCCGCGGCTGCCTGGGGTTCCAAGCCCAAGCCTGACGTTAAACCGGCTCAGCAATGAAGGGGCGCCCTCATCCGTAAGGGTGGGGGGACGGCTGCGACTCCTCTTCCGGGTCTGGGCCCGGGAGGTCACAGACAATTGGATCTTGGAAGTGGTCTCCTCCGGGTACAAGCTGGAGTTCGAGTACTGGCCGCCCCTAAGATTCTTAAGGTCTCGGGTGCCCTCGGACCCTCAGGCTGCGCAGGGGCTCCTGTTGGCAGTGAAAAGCCTTCTGCAAATGGGGGTTATATGCCCGGTGCCTCCGTCGGAAAGAGGCAAGGGTTACTACTTTTCATGGTTCCCAAAAAGGAGGGTTCGGTGAGACCCATTCTAGATCTCAAGGTTCTCAACAGGTTTATCAGAGCCAAAAAGTTCCGCATGGAGACTCTGCGCTCGGCTATCAATTCCCTTCGCCAAGGGGATTTTATGACATCCATAGATATCAAGGATGCGTATCTGCATGTTCCAATTTTTCAGGCACTACAGAGATTCCTCCGGTTTACGGTGGGGGATCAACATTGTCAATTCGTAGCTCTTCCCTTCGGTCTGACCTCGGCACCGAGGGTCTTCACCAAGGTTTTGGCGGGCGTAATGGCTCTGCTCAGATCTCAGGGCATTCGCATTGTGCCTTATCTGGACGATCTGTTGATTTCTGCTTCTTCCCTTCAGCAGGCAGAACTGGACACCCTCCAAGTAGTGTCGACCCTGGAGAGGTTCGGGTGGGTGATCAACCGCACCAAATCTTCGCTCTCCCCGTCTCGAGTGATTTCATTTCTGGGCATGAATCTGGATACCAGTCGGGCCAGAGTGTTTCTGCCCCAGACCAAGGTGCAGGGGATTCAGGACCTGATCCGTCTTCTTCTGGCCAGCCCTTGTCCCTCTATCCGACAGGGGATGAAACTGGTGGGCCTGATGGTGTCCTCCTTCGAGGCGGTGCCGTTTGCACAATTTCACATGAGATCTCTTCAACTTCTTCTATTGACGTATTGGGACAGGAGCCCACAGTCTTTGGATCAACCTTTCAGGATGTCTCCCAGGGTTCGGCAGTCATTTCGGTGGTGGCTGGACTCGAGCAATCTGGTGAAGGGTGGATCCTTTCTGGTCCCTTGTTGGGAGAAGGTTACCACGGATGCCAGCCTGTCGGGCTGGGGAGGTTATTGGAAGAGTCATCAGTTCAGCGGGGTGTGGGGTCCCCAGGAGGCTCACACCCCCATCAATGTATTGGAGCTCCGAGCCATTCGTCTGGTTCTGGCTCGGTTAACCCCACAGTTACGGGGTCTTCCGGTTCAGGTGCGTTCGGACAACTGAACGGCAGTGGCCGCCTGCATAAATTACCAAGGAGGGACTCGCAGCAGGAGTGCCCTCAGGGAAGTCTCTCTGATCCTGCGATGGGCGGAGAGCAATGTTCCTTGCCTTTCGGCAGTCTACATTCCGGGGGTGGAGAATACGGAGGCGGATTCCCTGAGCAGGGGGTCCTCTCGCCACGGAGAGTGGTCTCTCAAACCCGAGGTCTTTTTGGATCTTTGCCGCAAGTGGGGGACTCCGGAGGTGGATCTCACAAGCTTCCGGCATTTGTGTCTCTTTCTCAGGATCCCCTGGCCTTGGCAGTGGATGCCTTGTCTCTGGCGTGGAAGGACCTGGGTTTTCTGTACCTGTTTCCACTTGTCTCCATGCTGGGCAGGGTAGTTCGCAAACTGGTTCTAGAAGGGGCACCAGCGATTCTGGTGGCTCCAAGGTGGCCAAGAAGGGTTTGGTACGCAGACGTTGTAAGGATGGCCGTAGACCAGTGCCGGCTTCCCTTGATACCGGACCTGCTATCCCAGGGTCATCTACTTTACCCTAATTTACAAACGCTGGCTTTGACGGCCTGGCTGCTGAAACCTTCATCTTGAAAGAGGAAGGTTTGACTGAGGCGGTCGTTCAGACCCTGATTAGGGCTAGGAAGCGGTCCTCTTCTGGCATTTACTGTAGGACTTGGAGGTCCTATATTGATTGGTGTGAGGCTAGGGCCTTGCCTTGCAGGGTTTTTTCTGTACCCAGGATTTTGGAGTTTCTTCGGCATAAACTGGACCTGGGGTTCCAGCTTAGTACCTTGAAAGGACAGGTTTCTGCTCTGTTGGTTTTCTTCCAGAGGTCTTTTGCTTTACACCCGCTGGTTACGATTTTTTTCCAAGGGATGTCTCATGTGCGGCCCCCTCGAAAAGCGGTAGTTCCTGTTTGGGATTTGAATTTGGTTCTTTCGGCTCTGCAGGGTCCTCCTTTTGAGCCGCTGCATGATATTGCTCTTTCGGTTCTCACTCAGAAGGTTGCCTTCTTGGTGGCGATTACCTTGGTTCCGCGTGTCTCTGAGTTGGCGGCTCTGTCGATTCAGGCCCCTTACTTTGAGAGACACCAGGATAAGGTGGTTTTTCATTTTAAACCGGATTTCCTTCCTAGGGTGGTGTCTGCTTTCCACCTCAATCAGGATATTGTTCTCCCTTCCTTGTGTCCTAAGCCTAACAATGACAAGGAGAGGGTTCTGCACAATTTTGATGTTGTTCTCTGTGTGAAGTACTATTTGGTGACTATTTCTTCCTTCCGCAAGACGGACGCTTTTTTCGTGGTGCTCTGCGGGCCCAGAAAAGGTTTGGCACCTGCTAAGTCTACGATTAGCAAATGGATTCGTCAGGCCATTGTTGGGGCCTATTCTGCTAAGGGGAGGACTCCCCCTTTTAGGGTCACTGCGCACTCTACTCGTGCTGTGGGTGCATCCTGGGCTTTTCAGCAACAGGCTTCTGTTGAACAAGTTTGTAAGGCTGCTACTTGGTCTCCTGTTCATACTTTTTCCAAGTTTTACAAGGTTGATGTGCGGGCTTCAGCGGATGCCGTTTTTGGCCGCAAGGTTCCGCAAGCTGCAGTGGTTTGAGTTGGTGCATTCTTTACTGTTTATGGTTCCCACCCTTGACGGACACTGCTATTGGATGTCCCAACTGTCAAGACTTATTGAAGCGGAGTGTATGTCACATTTGGAATAATACCGTTTTGTGATTACTCACCTTTAAAATGGATATTATAAGTGTGACATACACTCCGCTTCACCCACCCTGTTTGGTATTCTGGAGTATTGTTATATTTGGTTCTTCCTGGTCCCTTTACTGCTATCTTACACTTGGGAATTGGTGGGAGGTCCCAGGTGGTTATGGACCGGAAGGGGCTTCTTTTTTTGCATTCATCTCTGCAGAAGTTCGCCCTCTACTGGAGAATAACCCAACTGTCAAGACTTATTGAAGCGGAGTGTATGTCACACTTATAATAACCGTTTTAAAGGTGAGTAATCACAAAACGGTATTTTTCATCTCAATCAGGACATTGTTTTACCTTCTTTGTGTCCTAACCCTTCTAATTCTAAGGAACGGACCCTTCATTCCCTGGATGTTGTCCGGGCACTGAAGTTTTATTTGGTTGCTACTGAGTCTTTTAGGGAATCTGATCCCCTTTTTGTTCTTCCTGCTGGACCTAGGAAGGGTTAGCAAGTGGATTCGTCAGGCGGTGGTACAAGCTTATTCTGCTAAAGGGAAGGTTCCTCCTTTCCGGGTTACTGCTCATTCCACTCGTGCTATTGGTGCTTCCTGGGCCTTTCAGCACCAGGCTTCTGTTGAACTCAAGTTTGTTAGGCCGCGACTTACCTTTTTACCTTTTCCAAGTTTTACAAGGTTGATGTTAAGGCCTCAGCTGATGCTGCCTTTGGTCGCAAGGTACTTCAGGCGGTGGTGGTTTAAACTGCCTGCTGCTACTTTTTGGGGATCCCACCCTACCTTACAGACACTGCTTCTGGATGTCCCATATGTAAGGACTTCTGGAAGCGGGCCGTGCCATGCAATAGGAAAATGCAATTCTGTGAGTACTCACCTGTAGAATTGTTTTTACTATGCATGGCACGGCCTGCTTCACCCCACCCTTGTTATTGTTATTCTTGGTTGCCTCTTTATGGTGATTGTTCCAAGTTTGTTGGGGTTGTTACCTTTTTTACCTTTATTATCTCCCAGCTTCTTGTATAACTGCTTGTCAACACTGGGGAGGTCTATTGGTGATCCTGTTTTTATATGCAGCCGGGAGGAGCCACAACTTTTCTGCAGTACACTGCGCCTCCTTGTGGCGGAATATCCCATACGTAAGGACTTCTGGAAGCAGGCCGTGCCATGCATAGTAAAAACAATTCTACAGGTGAGTACTAACAGAATTGCATTTTTAAGCTTGGAATGTGGCCGGGCTTAACTCCCCTGAGATAGAAGGTCCAACAAGTGCTTAAAAATCAGCAAGGCTGATTGTCTTTTTAAAAGAGACACACTTTCAAGAAGGTGCCACAGATTTCCTAAAAATCCTTTGGATTAGGCAAGTATATGCTATTGGATTTTCTTATAAAAGAAGGGTAGTGGCTATAGTCTTTAATAAATCACTCCATGTGACAGTCTTTGATGCGACGTTAGATGACCAACGTAGGATTATCTTGCTTGAGGTGGGGATAGCAGGGACCTTATACATTTTTCTAAATATTTACGCCCCGAATACTGAGCCTTGAGTTGGAGGTTTCCTACCTACCTAACGAATACTCAGGGATTCTAAATATTATGCAGATTTTGTGGATGATAATATGGAACATTGGGACACACAGGTGCTTATGTGGTCAACAGCTAAGGCTGTCATGTGAGGCCATATTATTTCACATTTCCGCCATCATTTACCCTATTGGAGCTACTAGACATAGGACTCAGGGTGACGTTTGAGCAGTACTATACAAAATGTATACAGCCCAACTTGGGGTTGACACATTTATAGCCACACTTTTAGATGGGCTCTCTCCCCAAACTTTCTGAGGACCATAGGGCGGCGCCTAATGCCCCTATTGGGGTGTTGGAGATTCAGCAAGTGGTCAAAAATGTATCTTATAATAAACCCGCAGCCTTCTAATTTACAAACTCTTGTGTCCTGAAGTGGAGGTGTTGCTGGCTGAGGTTTATTCCTCTGTTCTACTTGGAAAAACCCACTTTCCCACTTTCAACGAAGCAATTACCATAATCTCTAAGCCAAACAATAACAGATATCATCATATTGTCTTATTGCTCTAGCCAAGGTAGTGGTTGACTGCTTGCAAAGCTTACTCACTTGTTCATTGACCACCCATCAGTTGGGCTTCTTTAAAAGCAAAGCAAACATAGGTCTATTGGCATCAGATCAGCAACTGACGGGGTGGTCCCGGCTCGTAACCCGCACATGACCAATGCGCTTTTGAGTTTAGATGCTTCCAAAGATTTTAATTTGCTTAAATGGCCATTACTGCAACAGCTTCTGATTTGCATGGATTTTGGGGAATCTTTCCTAACTCTATTTAACTTTTTTTTTACACTCCACAAATTGTTTATCAACCAAATTGTTCAATTTAGTAGAGATACCTTATTTTGGGCTTGGGTACTCTAAACCTAATGGCAATAACTAGCTTGGATGTAGCTAGCGTAATGAGGGAGAAAGTTGGTGTTTGTCAGCGTACGCCAGCAATTTTAAGCTTCTGTGGAGGCAACCTTCTGCTTTTTTTTTTCAAATAGTCGGATGGCTATCCTACTTAATTTTTCTATTATTGATCCATTTGGAGGAGTTTTGGGATTCTCCATTAAAGGGTAGAAGAAGGTGGCCCTCTTTTTTGGTAAATCTTTAAAGCCAGGCTGGCCAACCAGCTTTGATTTGCAATGGCAATCTTATTATACAAATACAATGTTTCATTCCCATTTTGGGAAGTGTAGAGACTGATTTTGAAAAGTGGCCACACTTGCAGTTGTCATATCTGAGTTGAAGATGGTGGCCCTCCCAAGATTACTATATGTAATTCAGTTCATACTGATAGATCTCATGCCACTCCACTATGCTTTTCAAAGGTTCATTTGGGGCTCTCAGCACAATAAAGTGGCCTTGGTGGTTCTTCAGCAATTGAGGGTAAACAAACATCAAAGAATACAATGTATCGGCCACAGTCCGGTAACTCAAGGACTAGCTCAATAATACCTCAAGATTTACAGACCCCCTTCTTCATCAGAACCTATTTCACCATACAAACCTTAGGTACTTGCTACACCTCCATGGGTCCATGCTCTCTTGTCCATGATTAATAACCCGCTACTGTACACTATTTGGCAGGTGTATAGATTTTGCTCCAGCCAGAATTTAAACTGCCACTCTTCTTTATTCCTCCCACTGACGGATAACCCTGACTTTCCCCTTGATCAGTTTATGGACAGTTATAGGGAATGGCGTGGGGGGGGGGTGTGGATGTGGGATTGCTGGTCACTCTTTATTCCTCCCACTGACGGATAACCCTGACTTTCCCCTTGATCAGTTTATGGACAGTTATAGGGAATGGCGTGGGGGGGGGGGGGTGTGGATGTGGGATTGCTGGTCACCTCGGACTCTAGTCTACCCTCCCTTTTGAACAGGTCATTACGAGGTTTCCCAATCTGCCAGACTTGTACGTGGTGGATTTTAATCTCGTTGTCAATGCATACAACAAATCATGTGTAAACATCCAGTTTAGACTCTAACAACTCCCTGGACAGGATGCTGAGGGGTGCCTTGGTAGTGTACCACACAGCCAGACTGCATATAGGAAAGTCAAAATGGTGCTCCATGCTTTCCAAGCTCTTAATACCACAGCTTCTTAAAAAAAACCTAATATCATTGGACTAACCTTCCTTCCTCTATAGAAAGATGACTTTCTGTATGTTTTTTTTCAATTCTTATATCTCCCCACATAAAGCATATTTGGTCGGCCTCACTGACATCCATAACTATTCCAAATGCAGAGCGCCAGAAACATCTGCTTCAATGCAAGGCTGGCGGTTGGTTATGCAACCTGCATTATGTACCCTTTGCCCCTGAGTGGGCCCTGTTTGTTATTGTTAATTTAGACAAAGTGAGGGTAGCAGATTGGCCCTAATAATTTCAGCTGTGGCATGCAAGTGCATTCTTGAAAAAATTAGGTTCCTTTTCCATATGGAGTGGCTGGAAGTGTCCGTACCTGGGAAAGCTTTATAAATTCCCTCCCAGAAGAATCTAAAAAACAATTGGAGACATTTAGTAATACTGAGTGGTTCTTGCTGCAGCGGGCCACAGTGGAACATGCAGGGGTGGGGGCAGTGGCACAGCGCTGTGTAGGTGGGGGGCACATGAGATCTTCTTGTTCCTCTTTGTTTATAATATGACCATACTGGGAAAAGTCATGGCTCTATGTGTACTTCACATTACATTTTTAAATGGACTGTAGGCATTAGCTCACCTAATCATGGCTGTGCTCGCCCTTCCTGTCAGAATGCAGCTGCTCTTGAAAGTAGAAACAAGGCAAAGAGTAGCAACACACCCCCTAAATTTCCTTTACTATAGATCATCAATAATAGGGCTAAGCTGGTAGTCTAAAGCTGTCGATCAGACTGTGGACAGTGGGAGAGGAGAACAGCCAGGGTGATGAGAATGCCTGTCTTACAGACCTTATAATGCTAATTATTATCACAGAGCCAAGGCCCATGCCCAAATATTTCAAAAGATAAATCATAAGGTGAAAGTGTAAACCCTTATATCTCATATATCAATTTCTTCTTCAATTTAAAAACGGAAAACAGTTTATGAAAGTGCCAAACCTAGCCGAAACAATAACAATTGTGTCTGCCTTCTGTTTCCCTTTAATGAAGAAATCAATCTAGGAATCAGACTAATCATGAGATAGCATAAATGGATTTAACAGATTAATGAGATATTTAAAAGACCACCTGATGGGACTCCATTCCCTTACAGTAAGCCAAATGTAAGCCAAGGTTTGTAATTGTATTGTAATTGCAATATCAATTATAGAACAACAAACAATACATGGTCACATTAATCAGGGGACCCCTCAGTAAACTCAAATGTTTTGGACCTGTAACCCGGTATTTCCTAGGGGGCAAAGAATGTCCTGGTATGTGTGTGTAAATAATAATAGTAATAGTGCTAATAGTGGCCATTGGACTATTACCTCTTCATTTTTTCCATCCGTGGACTTGTGAACAGCATACTCCTGCGAACACCGCAGTGAATAAACACTGTATTATTGACTACACACAAGTGAATCGCACACTAAGGGGAAGTGAAGTGCACATGTGCCATGAGCGGTGGGCTGCCCAAAGCTCTCTGCCCATTGTTCAAGGCACCTAACTTAAGTCACATCCCAACCTTCCACCCAAAAAACAATGTCCTTAGGGTTACCTATTGCATTGGTTGCATTGTTATCTTCACAGATTGCAGGCAAGGCAGCGTGGCAGCCATGAGGGGTGAGCGTAGATGTCTGGAGCTCAGCGATCCTTTGTAATAGAGCCAAACTAGTGACCTCAAGGTGCAGTCAAAGCAGTGTGTGGACGATCTTTCAAAAGGATCCCAACCAGCATACATACAGTGCAAAACAACAACCAAAACTGTTAAAGCTGAGGAAAACCCACCAGCGGCCGCTTCCTGGGCCAGCCACTGGCTTTCCTCCCAGGGCATCTCAAATCAGGATGCCCTGCTGTGTGCCCCCCCCCCTTCCAGGGTGCTGGTAATAACTTGTCTTTCCCCAGTCCAGTGGCCAAGCGCGGGCTCTCGTCCAATGAGAGCTGTGACTATGTCATTCGGCAAACAGCTCTCATTGTTTTCTCTTGGGATAGGAGCACGCACACAGCGGGGGATTGGGGCATCAAATGCTCCTCATTGATGTAGAATAAGAGCCTGAGTCATAGGGATGAGGAAGAGGTGAGTTCCAATTCAGGACGGCCCAAGGAAATGAAACTAAACCCAGAAAAGTCTGATTCCTGGGTTCTGGTCTGCTTTAAATGTTAAAAAGATATAATACACTTATGTACCACATAGCACAAACCAAACCTAGATATATTTGACAGTCCTCTAATTATATAATGCAATGGTGTAATGTTAAACAAGCTCTTATGATGAAAATGTATCCCATACAGTAACTAAGAAATGTATCCGATAGATTATTAACTTTTAATAAGGATTGAATACTAATTGTTACAATCATGTATGAGTCATGTGAGTCAACTTGATAAGACACTGATTTATGAAAAATGCAGTGATAAGAAAAAAACTCAGAAAAATGCTGGATATTTATAATGGGCATGGCACACAATTGTCAAAAAAGGAGTGCAAGAATAAGAAGGTGCACTAATAAGAAGCTGAATGTTATTGCTGCCAATTACAAGTAAGCTATAGTAAGGCAAAATGTCAGACTTGTGCTTATAATTTTAATTACAGCAACTAAGAAAATAATAGGAAGGAGGGAGTGATAACCTTACCGTGTATAATGCTGGCTCAGAGCGCTCTGCAAAATCTCTGCTAGCAGCATCCTGAGGGCGCAGCGCTAGCGATTCCCCTCCATGTGAGTGGACAGTGCTAGTGCTGAACTCCCTCCACATGCTATACACATCGATTGTGAGGTGCTTGCCTTAAAGCGCGAGCGCTCTGCTATCACGCTGGCCTGAAACCAGGCCAAGAGTGTTCTCCTGTGTGATACAGCCATACGGTTCCAATACTGTCGACATTGGTGTCAACATGCTCCTTGTCCAAACATGAGCTGTTGGGGACCACATTACGGGGGGGGGGGGGGGTGGTACATTGTAAGGTGGGTGAAAAGTCCTTAGAGCGTACGGTTAGATTTAGCTAGCACTGAACTGTAATGCTTTAATTTCTCTCCAGGGATGCAGGTTTTAGGAATGGGAAGGGAGGGGGGTGGGAAAATGGGGACATTTCCCCCAGAGTGTGATTACCACTACTGACTTGGACTGCTCTTTCTGCATTACATATTAATGAAAGTTGCAAATAGTAGTTAAGAGGTCCACTAGTATAGACATCCATCACAAACAAAAGTCTCTCTAATATGGAGCTAATTAAACATGACAAGACCTGGAGCTGGTTGGTGGAGCAGTCTCCTGATATTGTACCTCCCACTGAGATTTCCTGAATCTTTTAGGTTGCACAATGTATGTTTGATGTGCCTGTTATATGCAATTTTTCTGTCTCTCCGCTCCGAGGTCCACCCTCTGGAATAGTTCTGATAATTGCTGCTGCAGTGATGCTTGCAATGTTAATTTCTGCCTGAATTGGGAGGTCACTTCTTCGAAAGTGCACAGCTTTGTTGGTCTAGAGGGGACTTAGGCCAGCCCCAACTTTCCAGCATGCTGCTCTGTCTCTCTCAGCCTTTAAAGTGGCCCAAAGCCCCCAGAAGTTTGCTATCCCGGGTTTTGTGATGCCCTGCTGTGTGAAATCCCTGCTGAGGAAATCAGCCAGCCCTGGAGTCTCATAGACTCCAGGGTCAATTCTGGTCCACTTTAAGAGCAAAATGTCTCTGGGATGTTGTTTCTCACCTCAGCGAGGTTTAGGGAACACTGCTATAGACCGACTGTCTGAACCTTGTAAAGAGGAACTACACATACGATTTTCACTTTTCAGGGTGTTGTTCCTCTCAGTGGGGGAATCCCAATTGGGATGCTACGCTGTGTGTATGCCCATGGGACACTGTCACCTGTTGCTCCCACAACGCAGTCTCGGGCGAGAATGAGCACGCTGATCGATTTGTTGCTGCAAGCCGCTCAGCCAATCAGCATGCTATCTTTCACTCGCCTGAACTTCTAAGCAGTCGAGTGGCGCCCCTGTCCGCAACCCCCGCTCACCTCCTAGCCTTCGTGTGCCCACGGCACCCTTTCAGAAAGACTCGGCGCGGGTGCACGCACAGCTACGGGTGAGCCGAGATGCGGCCACGGCGAGGGCTCCGGGGCAAGGTGAGTGAAACGGGGCTTTTGGGGGTTTTACACAGCGGAGCATCACAATTCAGGATTCCCAAAGGAGTGGAACTGGTCTTTTGGACTCCGATGTTCCAGCCAAGGTCAAGCCAAACACCCCGGTCCACTATTCTGCTATTTATCTTACATGTCTATATACTGTTTTTTGTTTACTTTCATGCCTTTTGCCATGAACATAAATCCTTGAATTCTAAATCCACTTTATTTGTACCATTTTTTTAATGTGTTGCATATCTGTAATTTGATTAATGAATATATTCCATATTTGTTGCCTTAAAAGACACACATATTTTTCTCCAAAAGTGGGGGAATTTTTTTTTTTTTTTGAATGTTTTGCATATCTGTAATTTGATTAAAAAAAATATACCGTATTTTTCGCCCTAAAAGACACACACACAAGAAAATAAGTGAACTCACATATACATCGCTTCCACACTGCTGGCCTGGCCACAGAAGGCCAGAAGATGGAGGAGTGGTAGGTGGGTCCCACCATCCACGCTGTCCATGTTCCCTGCTGTTCCCATCGCTGCTTCTTCTCCGGCGGCAAGCACACAGAGAAAAAGAAGACTCTTGACGCAGGCCCCGTCCGCACGGAGCCCGTATGTCGCTCCTCCATCTTCTGGCCTCCCATGGCCTGGCCAGTAACATGAGAGTGATGCCTATGGGAATGGGAGGGGGCAATGCCACTCTGCCTATGGGGAATGGGAGGGGGGAACGCCACACTGCCTGTAAGTGGAGGATGATACACCCCGCTTATTATTTATTTCTTGCAGGGGGGGTTGAGCACATTTGGTTCATTTTCCTTTTTTCTTATTTTCTTCCTCCAAATTCGCCTTTTGGGGCAAAAAATATGGTATATATATATATATATATATATATCTATATCTATATATATCTATATCTATATCTATATCTATATATATATATATATATATATATATATATATATATGAATTATGATTTATTAATGTAAGATAACCGCGCAACACTGTATAGATAGAAAGTTAACAGCTCGACGTGTTAGAGTCCTTCTTCTCAGTAATCTAGATGCAAAAAAAAAATATATGTAGTACACAGAGCTCCAAGTCGACAACCAGGATAAAGTATTTTTACTCTCCGTTTAAGATATTCCCACTGTGCATAATCCGCCACCGTTTATGCTAAATTCTTACCAAAGCCTATGGTCAGAAGGGCATATACATTATCAAGGTGTTTTCCAGAATGATGTTAAACCCAAAGAAGCATAAACATCCAAAATGCATCCAAATTGGTCTCCTCGCAATTGTACTTCAACACAGAGGAGTATCCATAGGTGGTAGCATCCAAACAAAATAAAAAAAATCTAGTGCAATACCTTCTAAAGTTCACAGAGAATTTAATGGGTATAATATGCACTTACAAGATATAACATTTGATGATCTTAAAAACAAGGCAAAGTTGATTCAGCAAGTCCCATCACCTTTCACTTTAAATCCTCCGCCTGAGTATCACAGAGCAATGTCCACATAGATGAGATCTCTAGAGTGGCCGAAATCCTACACATTCATTCCTGAAGGGGACTTGAACTTGGATGCTTGACAGGGCGTGGGACTCTTTTTTTATACCCGAGCACGCTGTTAAGAAGGGCGGGGAGAGATTTCCAATTCGTCGGCACGTCTCAAGTGCTGAGAAAATCACCCTATATGTAAATGAGAGTAGATACAGCCAATGAGCAGGTGGTGGGTGGGGATCTATCAGATGTAAATCAGATGTAAATAAAAGAAATGTCAGAGCAACACGATCTGACAAATGTTGTGGTGTCTGTGCGTTCTCCACGACAGAAGTAAGAAGCTATCAGATCAAAACATAATCTGACAGCATCTGCAGCATACGTGTGCTTGATACCAGCGCTCTCAATAAAAGGCACAGCGCCGGTTTAAAAAGTAACTGTTAAAAGAACATAGTGACTGTTTCAAAAGATGACCCAATGGCCTGTGAACTGCCCAACTATCCACTCACCCAGACCAAACTCTAGCATGGGTGAGACAAAGAGGCCAAAATTGGCTTGGTAGAAAAAGGCCCCGCTATTCAACGGACCTTAAAGGGGATCTAAAAACAAAGAAAAGGGGACAAATGAAGTTCCCAAGCTCTATCAAAAAGGTTCTATTATTCAAAGGATCTAAAAGCAAAGTAAAGGGAACAAGTGAGGTTCACCTAATGAGCATGGAGGAAGAACAAGTGTCTGGTGTGTGACGTGCTTCACAAGAAAGTATAATATATACAATATACAATTCAACACAACTTTTTAAAATCAAGGTGAATAAAAGCTAAAGATATAAAAAACAGCAACAAGTATCAATAAAACAATTTAGATCAAACTCAACGTCTAGTCCATTCGGGTGTAATGTATTTAAGCTAAAAATACAACGTCTCTCTCTTTGTGAGAGATCTCTAACGCGGTTGGAACCACGCCAGATTGGGGATCAGAGGCATGGAATTGCTTGAAGTGAGCTGATAGGTTGTGTGCTTCATAGCCTCTCTTGATATTATAAATATGCTCCCGCCAATGTATACCAAGTTACACGGACACCAAATAGCATATACTACATAATTGGAATTACAAGAGATAAAGCTATGCACTTTATGGAATTTTCCAGATTTAGGGTCCTCGAAGGATTTCTTAGGTTTGCCAATTTTAATACTTGTTTTGCATCCGCAACACACTCCACATCTAAAGAAACCCGTCAGTGGTGTGGAGACCAATGTTGTTGGTCTCGGAGGGTAACGAGCTTATCCCTTAGGTTGGGTGCCCGTCTGAAAACACCTAGGGCGACCAGGCAGAACAGGGCCCAAGACTGGGTCATTCCTCAGGATGTGCCAGTGCCTACCCAAGATGTTTTGCCTGTTTGTCATACTCTTTAATTTCACTACAGTTGCGTCGCAACCGCAAGAATTGTCCCTTTGAGACGGCATCCAACCAATTCGAATGATGGCAGCTCCCCCTTGGGACATAGCCCAAGGGGGAGCTGCCATCATCCGAATTGGTTGGGACAATTCTTGCGGTTGCGACGCAACTGTAGTGATATTAAAGAGTATGACAAACAGGACCCTAAATCTGGAAAATTCCATAAAGTGCATAGCTTTATCTCTTGTAATTCCAATTATGTAGTATACGCTATTTTCAGTTCAGTTCATGTAACTTGGTATACATTGGCAGGACTACCCGTGCGATCAAGACGCGCATTCGGGAGCATATTTATAATATCAAGAGAGGCTATGAAGCACACAACCTGTCAGATCACTTTAAGCAATTTCATGCCTCTGATCCTAAATTTATGACTTTTCAAGGGATTGACCGATTGGAGTGTTACTGGCGCGGTTCCAACCGCGTTAGAGATCTCTCACAAAGAGAGAGTCGTTGGATATTCCCAGTATGTCACACACCCCGCTTCAAATATTCATGACACTTGGGTAACTGTCCTGTAGAGGGCGATCTTGCAGAGATGACATGAAAAAAAGGAACCCCTCCCGGTCCATAAATACCTAGGACCTACCACCATTCCCCAGTCTTTCGTCTCTGAGGTCGGCGAGCAAGTCAGAAGTCTCCTCCTTGCAGGTAGCCGGGGTAACCCCCCGGTCTTCTGTTTCTATTGCTGCCTGAACCTTTTTTAATTTAAACTATAGCAGTATGCTTCCCAGCCTAGGCTGAAGGTCCAGGCAATGGCAGGCTGCACCATGTGGTGTATATGGGGGCTTGCTCCCCCCTGAGACCCCATACAAAGGGGTAGGCGGTGTCCGGATTGGTGATCCCGGCTTGGGATGCCCCGTCCCTCTTGCCCTTTCACCTATTTGGTGTTAGTTCTCCCCCCTACCATGTCCCTCTGTGCCCCTTGGGGGGGGGGGGTGGCCTTTTCTCCCGTGGGTTGTTTGACTTTATTTGGTGGAAAAAGATGTGTGTGTGTGTGTGTGTGAACACGTGGGCAGCCGTTGTTTGCGGCTGGGCCGGCTGCTTCTCTCAGGTGCTGTTAAGGAGGGGGCGGGGCCGGCTCTCGGCGTGCTCGTCACGGCCCCCCCCCCCCCCCCCCTCGAGGTTGGCTCCACTGAGGCGCTGTGGTGCTGGCTGGGGCCGGGCCCTGCGTGTGGGGAGGGGGCAGGGCTGGAGCCAGGCGCGGCGCGCGTTGTGCACTTGCCCACCCCTCTTCTTCCGGCCTCGCTGCTCTCTCTCTTCTCATTCCCTCGCTGCTGTGAGGGTTGCCATTTGCTGTTTGCTGTGGTGTGAGTAATTTCTGTCTTCTAGTTTATTTCCCCATTTTATCTTTTATATATGTTGTTGTTGGGTAATGTGCATGTTGACACTTATGTACTCCCTGTTCTCATTTCTTCCAGGTGGGATCCCTTCTTTTGATGTTTAAAAAGGAGGTTCTCCCGGTCCTAGGGTCCCTTAGAATTTAATTTAGAGTTCCTAAAAATATAAAAAAAAATCCTCCCACTTAAAGGGGCATCCCTGGTAGCTTAACAGCGTAATTCCCTCAGGTCATTGCGACTACCTTAAAAATCACCATATGGAGGCTTCTCAAGATACTGGGCTTGGGCTCCCCTCGGGGCAATCCGGGCAGTGTGGGGGTTGTGGAGTATCCCTTGCGGGGGATAATGTACTTGTTTGCATACCTTGTGCTCAGCAGGCCATAACGCAGCAGTCGGGGGCCCAGGCTTCTAGGTCCGTGGCCCCGGCCTCCTCTCCTTCCCCACCCTGCCTTATCCGTACCCCTAGTGATGTTGTCACAGGCGGGGAGTCGCAATCTGATTTGTGTGCCAGATTGGCTAATATTGAGAAATTTATTTCTAGCTCTGTAGCCAGAAAAGCCTCGGTTAAGATAAAACATTTGTCTCCAGCCGCGCCGGCTTTTGAGTTTGATGATTATGATTTTCTTGACTGGTCTGATTATTCCCCGCTAGAAGAGGGGGAATTATTTGAGGATTCTGATGGTTTTGTCAATCAGCAATTTGTTGGTGCTGATACTGAGCAGGGGCAGGGGGATGCTGCTGATACCCCGAAGGTCCTGGCTCACCTTTTTGAGGTTCTGCCGATTTCTCCCCCAGAGGAGGATGCTCCGCAAAAGGGGGAGTTCTTTGGGACTTCTAAGCCGCGCCTGGAATTCCCAAATCAAAAGCATTTCAATGGCATTATTCTTAAGGAATGGGAGAAGCCTACTCTGCTTCCAGGTATTCCTCAGGGTTGGGATAAGAAATATTCCTTTCCGGTGGATGTGGTAAAACGATGGTCGTGCCCTCCCGAGGTGGATGCCCCGGTGCTTGGGTTATCTAATACTTCTATTTTGCATTCTCCTGACTCCACCACTCTCAAAGATGGTGAGGACAAACGCATTGATCAGATGGCTTGCCACACTTTTGCTAGTGTCAGTTCAGCCTTGCGGCCTGTTTGTGCTTCGGCGCTTACGGCAGTGGCTACCAGGTCTGTTGTTAGGGACCTGTTGAGTACTTCCAGGCTTGACCCGGCCAGTGATGAGTTTGCCGCCCTTAAGCGGTGTGAGTTGTTCATGTCTTTTGTGCTAGCCGCCCTGGATGACGCCATGGTTATGTGTGGTAGAACCTCGACCTTGCTTGTGGCTATTCGGTGGTCGGTGTGTTACGCCAGTGGGCGGCTGATTTTGTGGCCAAGAAGTCGCTTACAGCACTTCCCTTTGTGGGGTTGTGGCTTTTTGGAGAAAGATTAGATTCAGTCACGAAAGGAGGGAAGTTACCTCAGGGTAAGAGGCAACGTCGTCCCATTCGGGGGGCGGCCTCCTTTAACCCTTCCTTTCGTGGTGCCAGAACTGGCAGAGTTTTGGCCTTCTCTACCCTCAGAGGTGATTCCTGGAATAGAGGCAGAGAACGTGCCCGTCCAGGTCACAATTGGAGTTCCAAACCCAAGCCCGCTGCCAACCCAGCTCAGCAATGAGGGGGTGCCCTCACCCTTGCGGGTGGGGGGGCGGCTGCGACACTTCTTCCAGGTCTGGGACCAGGAGGTCTTGGACAAATGGATTCTGGAAGTGGTGTCTTCCGGTTACAAGCTGGAATTCGAGACCCAGCCTCCTCCCAGATTATTCAGGTCTCGAGTGCCTACGGATCCACTGGCCGCACAGGGGCTCCGGGCGGCAGTAAGTTATCTGCTGGACATGGCTGTCATTTGCCCAGTGCCTTCCGCGGAAAGGGGTTTGGGCTTCTATTCCAATCTATTCACGGTGCCCAAGAAGGACGGCTCCGTTTGACCCATTTTGGATCTGAAGCTCCTCAATCGGTTTATCCGCTTCAGGAAGTTTCGCATGGAAACCTTGCGTTCAGCCGTCGATTCTCTTCGTCAGGGGGACTTCATGACGTCCATAGACATCAAGGATGCGTATCTGCATGTACCTATCTTCCCGGCACACCAGAGATTCCTCAGGTTCGTGGTGGAAGATCAGCATTTTCAGTTTGTGGCCCTTCCATTTGGGCTTACCTCGGCTCCGAGGGTGTTCACCAAGGTACTGGCGGGGGTGATGGCCCTCCTCAGAGTCCAGGGCATTCGCATTGTGCCTTATCTAGATGACCTTCTCATTTTGGTTTCCTCTCTCAGCCAAGCGGAGCTAGAAACCTGAGTTGTGGTATCCACGCTGGAGAGGTTCGGCTGGGTGATCAACTATCCCAAGTCCTCCCTCTCCCCGTCCAGGGAGGTTTCGTTTCTGGGCATGACTCTGGATGCCTTTCAGGCCAGGGTGTTCTTCCTCAGCCCAAGATGCTTCTGATTCAAGATTTGATTCGGCTTCTACTATCCAATCCTCGCCCGTCTATCCGGCTAGGGATGAGATTGGTAGGTTTGATGGTGGCTTCCTTCGAGGCAGTTCCTTTTGCCCAGTTTCACATGAGGACACTTCAGCTCCATCTTCTAGCGACTTGGGACAAGTGTCTGCTGTCATTAGCCCAGTCTTGTCTGCTGTCTCCCCGGGCTCAGCAGTCCCTTCAGTGGTGGCTAGTGTCAAGCAATCTGTTGAAGGGCAGATCCTTTCTGTCCCCTTGTTGGGAAACGGTCACCACGGATGCCAGCCTGTCGGGCTGGGGGGGGGCTTCTGGAGGGAACATCAGTTCCAGGAGTTATGGGGGCCTCAGGAGGCTCATACCCCCATCAACGTTTTGGAACTGCGGACCATTTGGTTGGTTCTGTCTCGCTTGACTCTTCTCTTGCAGGGATTGCCAGTTCAAGTCCGATCAGATAGTCGGACGGCGGTGTCATGAATCAAGGAGGTTTTACGCCTTAATCCAGACCAGATTTTGATCGTACTACAAACAATCGTTACACACAGACGTTTTTGGGGACCTGGCCCTACTATACAGCAATAAAGTCACACTGGTAGCGATGGGCAAGCACACAGGGCACAAGATTTAGCACACATACAATGTCTCTTCTAAAGGTTAGCGAGTTAGCACACAGAAGTCCACTTTATACATTTTTAGAATTTAATTCACCCATAAGGGGCAGTGCATGTAAAACAAAGATGTACAATAAAAATAACAGACATACAGTATACGCCAATATGCTTATAAAATAACAGGGAGAAATAACAGAGATTGTTACCTTTTTTGAAGATAATGTCTTGTGAGGGGTACACAGAAAGCAATGATAACAAGCCTACTTATTGGAAGCAATCCCCTGGCATGTCATGTCTTCTGTCCCCAACTCTCCCATTTTTAAACTGATTATTGGGGCGGGCAGAATGCTGTATGCAGCCAATCATGTGTCCGGGGCATTTCATTGCAAACGTTATGAAAAGATGTGTATCATATGTCTCGTTCACTGGTTTGTAGTGAGTAGATGTCAACTACCACATGTGGAGGTGTGATGTGACTTCGCCAGGAAACATATTTAGCACATGGCTGCAAATTGGCTTGAAGATGTCAATTACCACATGGGGAGGTGTGTTCTGCCTTCACCAGGAAAACCTATTTAGCTGGACAGTGGCTTGTCATATGTAAATGGCCCCCTGTTGGTAACTGCAGACAAATGTGCTGGGAGCCTTGTAATTGACAAGTATTTGACAAGCCTATATTTCATATCTCATCACAGGCGGTAGCTTACATCAATCACCAAGGAGGGACTCGCAGCAGGAGTGCCCTCAGGGAGGTATCTCTGATCCGTATCTCTGATCCTTGTTTGGGCAGAGAGCAATGTCCCATGCATCTCAGCCATTTACATTCCGGGAGTGGAGAATACAAAGGCGGACTCCCTGAGCAGGAGCTCCTCTCGACAAGAAGAATGGTCTCTCAATTCCAAGGTATTCCAAGGTGGGGGACTCCGGAGGCGGATCTCTTTGCCTCACGTCACAATCACAAGCTTCCTGCTTTTGTGTCTCTGTCTCAGGATCCTCTGGCTCTGGCAGTGGATGCCATGTTTCTGGCTTGGAGGGAACTGGGGTTTCTGTACCTGTTCCCCCCCCCCTTCTCCATGGTGAGCAGGGTGGTGCGCAAGCTAACTCTAGAGGGGGCACCAGCAATTCTGGTGGCTCCAAGGTGGCCAAGACGAGTGTGGTTCGCAGACATCGTGCGGCTGGCAGTAGATTTAGTAGTAGTTTTATCTGCCTCTTCTTCCAGATCTTATCACCCAGGGTCAGCTACGCCAATTTACCAACGCTGGCTTTGACGGCGTGGCTGCTGAAACCTCCATCTTAAAGGAGGAAGGTCTTTCTGATGTGGTGGTTCAGACTCTTGTTAGAGCTAGGAAGAGATCTTCCTCTAACGTCTACTATAGGACTTGGAGGTCTTATATTAACTGGTGCGAAGCTAGGGCCTTGCCTTGTAGGGTGTTTTCTATTCCCAGAATTCTGGAGTTTCTTCAACATGGTCTGGACTCTGGGTTCCAGCTTAGTACTTTGAAAGGGCAGGTTTCTACCCTGGCGGTTTTCTTTCAAAGGTCTTTTGCCCTTCATCCCCTGGTTAAGACATTTTTCTAGGGGGTTACTCATGTGCGGCCTCCTAGAAAGCCCTTGCTGCCGGTTTGGGATTTAAACTTGGTTCTGTCGGCTCTCCAGGGGCCCCCTTTTGAGCCGGTGCATGACATTGCTGTTTCTCTGCTCACTCAGAAAGTTTCATTTTTGGTGGCTATTACCTCTGTTCTCTGAGTTGGCAGCTTTGTCCATTCAGGCTCCTTACTTTGAGAGGCACCTGGGCAAGGTAGTTTTTCGCTTCAAGCCAGATTTCCTTCCTAAGGTGGTTTCGGTCTTCCACCTCAATCAGGATGTAGTTCTCCCTTCCTTGTGTCCTAAGCCTAACAATGACAAGGAGAGAACCTTACATTCTTTGGATGTGGTTCGCTGTGTGAAGTATTATTTGGTGGCTACTTCTCCTTTTCGTAAGACAGACACCTTTTTCGTGGTGCCTTCCGGGCCCAGGAAAGGTTTGGCGCCCGCTAAGTCCTCCATTAGTAAATAGATTCGACAGGCCGTTGTTGGGGCCTATTCTGCCAAGGGGAAGGTTCCCCCTTTTCGTGTTACTGCTCATTCTACTCATGCTATTGGTGCCTCTTGGGCTTTTCAGCACCAGGCTTCTGTTGAACAAGTTTGCAAGGGTGCTACTTGGTCTTCCGTTCATACTTTTATAAGGTTGATGTGCGGGCCTCAGCGGATGCTGTTTTTGGCCGCAAAGTTCTGCTAGCTGCAGTAGTTTAAGTTTGCATTATTGCCTTTTTGGATCCCCACCCATTATGGACACTGCTATTGGATGTCCCAAGTGTCATGAATATTTGGAAACGGGGTGTGTGACATACTGGGAATAATACCATTTTGTTATTACTCACCTGTAAAATGGTGATTACAAGTATGTCACACACCCCGCTTCATCCCGCCCTTTTTTGGTTTCTTGGATCCTTTATATGGTGAACCTTTTTCTTTGATGTTTACATTTTGGCTCTTCCTGGTCCCTTTACTGCTGTCTTATACTGGGGAATGGTGGGAGGTACCAGGTATTTATGGACCTAGAGGGGTTCCTTTTTTTCATGTTATCTCTGCAAGATCGTCCTCTACAGGACAGTTACCCAAGTGTCATGAATATTTGGAAGCGGGGTGTGTGACATACTTGTAATAACCATTTTACAGGTGAGTAATCACAAAATGGTATTCTTTAGCTTAAATACATTACACCCGAATGGACTAAACGTTGAGTTTGATCTCAATTGTTTTATTGATACTTCTAAAATTTTCTGAGTGTTGCTGTTTTTTATATCTTTCGCTTTTATTCACCTTGGTTTTAAAATGTTGTGTTGATTTGTATATTGTATATATTATACTTTCTCGTGAAGCATGTCACACACCAGACACTTGTTCTTCCGCCATGCTCATTAGGTGATTGTCCTTTTGATAGAGCTTCAGAACCCCACTCGTTCCCTTTACTTTGCTTTTAGATACCCTTTAAGATCCTTTGAATAATAGAACCTTTTTGATAGAGCTTGGGAGCTTCATTCGTCCCCTTTACTTTGTTTTTAGATCCCCTTTAAGGTCTGTTTTAAGGTCTGTTTTCTACCAAGCCAATTTTGGCCTACTTGTCTCACCCATGCTAGAGTTTGTATAGCGGCTTGGTCTGGGTGAGTGGATAGTTGGGCGGTTCACAGGCCATCTTTTGAAACTGCCACTATGTTGTTCTTTCAACAGTTACCTTTTAAACCGGCGCTGTGCCTTTTATTGGGAGCACTGTTGGCAAGCACACATACACTGCGCCTGCTGTCAGATCATGTTTTGATCTGCCAGCTTCTTCCTTCTGTCGTGGAGAACGCACGGACACCACGGCGTTTGTCAGATCGCATTGATCTGACATTTATTTTATTCACATCTGATTTACATCTGATAGATCCCCGCCCACCGCCTGCTCATTGGCTGTATCTGCTCTCATTGATTTTCTCAGCACGTGAGACGTGCTAACGAATTGGAAATCTCTCCCCGCCCTTCTTGACAGTGTGCTCGGGTATAAAAACCAAGTCTCGCACCCTGCTGAGCATCTGAGTTCAAGTCCCCTTCAGGGATGAAACACATTTTTTTTTTGGCCACTCTAGAGATCTCATTTATGCGGACATCACTCTATGATACCCAGGCAGAGGATTTGAAAGGTGATGTGACTTGCTGAATCAACTTTGCCTTGTTTTTAAGCTCATCAAATTTTAGATCTTGTAAGTGCATATTATACCCATTAAATTCTTTGTGAACTTTAGAAGGTATTGCACTAGATATTTTTTATTTTGTTTGCATGCTACCACCTATGGATACTCCCCTGTGTTGAAATACTATTGCATGGAGACCAATTTGGATGCATTTTGGACGTTTATGCTTCTTTGGGTTTAACATCATTCTGGAAAACATCTTGATAATGTATATGCCCTTCTGACCATAGGCTTTGGTAAGAATTTTGCATAAACGGTGGCAGATTATGCACAGTGTGAATATTCTTCTGCACCACGGGAATATCTTAAACGGAGAGTAAAAAGACTTTATCCTGGTTGTTGACTTGGAGCTCAGTGTACTACATAAAATTTTTAATTATGATTTATTGTTTTACTCCTTAATAGTTATAGTTTTTGAAAGGGATGAAGTCTTATGAAACTATAAATATATTTTCCTTTCAAATAGAAAGGGATCGCAGGACGGTGTTCATTGCTCTGACTGTCATCAGTTTGGTTGGGACAGTCCTTATTTTTCTCATCAGGACCCCAAAACCTCATGCAACTCCAATGAATGAGGAAGACGATGCCAATTCTGAAATCTTGGAAAGCAGCACGTGAGTAAAGATAAAATATTTAATTAAGTGAATTATTAATTTATGTTAAAACAGATTTAAATAAATATAATTCTTCACAAAATACTTACTGTATCTAATATGCTTTGTTTACATTGAAAACTGCCTAATCTGAGGCCACGTCTCATTTCTGCTTCTCATAGGAAGCTTGGAAAGATTTTGATTAGCTGAGTAGCAGTAGGAAATATATGGATAAATTCCAGTCCAGTAAATGTAATACAGTAAATGTAATACAGTGAATAAATGAAAAAGACAAAACAATATAATGCAAAAAACCCTAGTACAAAGCAAAAGGGACTGGTGTAAACTAGTGTGTTAGGCATGTAAGTGACAATTAAGCACCCTATGATAAAGTCTTAGGCAGCTGGTTAGTGATTTTCTTTGATTTTTCAGTTGGTCTTAACGGCAGGAGTAGAGGTAGAGAGTACTCTCGTGCTGTGCTGGTTGAGAGATCGGATTGACTGAGGAAAAAAGCTGTTCCTCATTCTTTCTGTGGCATTTTTCAGTGACTGAAAAAGCTTGCCTGACTGTAGCATTGTGAAGAGCCCATTGTTGGGGTGAGTCTTGTCTTTGTTTGGCATCGCTCATTGTGGATGGCCTCCACAGAAAGGATTTGGAGTGTGGATTATTCGTACAGCAATGTGCAACACTCTCTGCAGAGCTGGCCTATCTTGCTTGTTGCGGTTTCCATACTAGCAGGGGATGTTTCCCATCAAGATGCTCTGGATGGTGCAAGTGTATAAATGCATTTGTTGACAGCTTACAGTCTTTCAAGTACCTCAGATGGCAGAGACGCAGTTGTGCCTTTTTAACCATGGCATTGATGACCTCGAGAATCCACACACTTTTTCTAATGGGATACAGCGCATGTCAAGGGGGTGGATGCTCTTCTTCCTTTTTACCCTGATGTCCACTATCCTCTCCTTCTCGTTGTTGTCAGAGATCAGGCCTACTACAACAGTGTCATCATCAAACTTGATAGTGGTGGAGTTTGAGGTGGCCTCGCAGTCATGTGCAGGGCTGTATTTACCATTAGGCAACCCTCTGCATTCCCCCCTTTGAGCCCTCCTCCACATACATTCTCTGCATCTAGCCTATTGAACCCTTCCCCCCTTTTTATATGGACCATGACCTAACTTAAAAAAAAGGGGGCGCCAGCATCTTGAAGTGCCTAGGGCACCATGAACACCAAATACGGCCCTGGTCATGTGTGTAGTGTGAATAGAGCAGTACACTCAGAACACAGCCCTAAGGGGCTCCGGAGCCGATGATGTTAGGGTATAATATGCAGTTACCCACTTTTACTACTTGCTGTCTGCTTGTTATAAAGTTTGCAATCTATTGAAACAGAAAAGTGTAAGTATTGAGGGGATTATAGTATTGAATGTGGAACTGCAATCCACAAAGAGTAGTCTAATATACTGCCCTTTTTCACTGCCCAGGTATAACAGGACAATTTGCAGCAGATGGGAGATGGCATCATCCGTGGTACGGTTGGGGCAGTAAGCAAACTGTAAAGGGTCTATAGTGCTAGGTATTGAGGGTATTAGGCTTGATTCAGAGGCACATTCGTCTGGACTCCCGTAGCTGTCTATGAAAGTTTTTGTGTGTGTTAGTAATTTTTTTTGTTTTTTTCGTTCATTTT
The DNA here is from genome assembly GCA_027917425.1 of Gastrophryne carolinensis. Taxonomy (NCBI): domain Eukaryota; kingdom Metazoa; phylum Chordata; class Amphibia; order Anura; family Microhylidae; genus Gastrophryne; species Gastrophryne carolinensis. The sequence goes on along the minus strand of CM051243.1, from coordinate 122,351,140 downwards.
CCATTCGTACGAACGTTCGGGCTGATGCGTATATGCGCTTTCGAAGAACGAAACTAAATTGGATCATTTGCGTTAGTTCGGATCATTTTCCCATCAAAATCTGATATTTTGCGTTCGTTCAGATACCTTACGTTGTTGGGATGGGCTTCCGTCTGATTCAGAGAGCTGATTGCCAAGGGACCACCACCCTATTAAACCGTTTCATTTGCGATCCACTTACGGGACCTTTGAGGCCTCGGATTGCTATTGTTGAACATGTTTTGCGGCTATGTGGAGGAGTCTGCGCGCCTTTAGCTCCAAGGCATTGCATGTATCAGCATGGCCGAGGCCATAAATTGTATAGCAATGCATACCTGAATCAATACATTTCATGTATGCCTTATAGAAGCATTTTAATGCTGACCTTAATTAGTCCTTAGCATGTAAACCTTTATTTTCCCACACATCCATGTAATTGCTATATTTTTTTAGACTTATGTCCTTTGTGAATTATATTTGGATTGTTGAACTTGAATCTTAATTTGTTGTAGGAGTTATTGTTATAGTTGGTTACCTTTGCTTTGTGCAATTATTTTATATTTGGTTTCAGGAACCGCAAGATGTGCCACTCGCACAACATACAAGCAGTGTTTGGTCCGGGTATGCGATTTCTCAGTGTTAATGCAGGACATTCAGGGTCGCCCCATGATGCTTATATATTGCAGAGCTCCGGCTTATTTAGTCAGTTTGAGTCAGGAGAATTATCTGGTGGATGGCTCCTGGGTAAGTTTGCTCACATTCCATCAATCCATTTTCACTGTATGGCAATGAATATAGTTGATGACTCATGTCTTAACCTATGGCTGTTTTTAGCCCTTAATGACATGTTAAACAATATTGTTGCTTAGAATGTGTATTTTATGTTAGTATTTTTAAATTCTTTCAGGGGATTCTGGATATCCGCTCTTGACGCCCATTCTTTGCCTGCAGAATGCGGGCCAGGAGTTCTATAATCGGGCCCTATGCAAAACCCGGGCCGTAGTGGCGAGGGCCTTCGGGCTTTTGAAGTCCAGATTTAGGTGTTTGGACCATACGGGGGGGGGGGGGGGGCACTGCAGTATGACCCCAACAAGGTTATACCTGTTGGGGTAACCTGTATATACCCTGAGTTTGTGGCCCGAGACGCCCTGAAGTACCCTGGGATTACGGCCCCAGACGCCCCTTAACCTCTTGTGATCGTCCTCAGTCAGTTCTGTATGATCTAGATCGGGAGATTGTACGGATCGCAAGGAAATACATAACAGCGTCCACCATACAAGACTCCAACTTTATTCATTCCAACTGGTCTTTAAATACATGTCACACACCCTAGGAGGGATTTCGGCCCCCACTTTTGGGACCTATACAGGCGGCGTTCTTATGGCAAAATCCATTGTCTAAGCAGTTTCATATCTTGTTTCTCAGAAATGCTGTCTGTTACTCCTAGTTACACAAATTCCTATCCACAACTTCTGCTACTTGTGTCAGCGATGTTCCAGATAAGCTGTTAAGCCAGTGTGGGCAAGTTTCTATAATTCAGTATATTGTATATAGTACATTGTTCATATATCATTGTAGCGATAACCCTTATCGCCGGAGGGCTTCTCCGCCAGAGACGTCCTTTTCCCAATGGTGAGAGGTGCTGCAGGAATTCCAGAGTCATCCGTGAGGAACCAGGAACAGCCCTTACAAGTAGTGAATTGTAATATAGACAGAACTCAGTATTGAGGGTGAAGATGAACTTAACTTTATTAGTGCCACCCTGTGCCTTATATGCAAGGCTCCATGCAAGGGGACCTCCCCCGTGGACCTGATGGAGAACTGCATGACAAACACACGGACCAATGGGAGCAGGGCACACAATCCCTCAACTCTGCCGGTAACACAATCAGTAGAACAATAGCAGTCTGTAACACAATCAGTAGAACAATAGCAGTCTGTAATACAATCAACAACACCATGGCAGTCTGTCTGGGACATGCTCAAGAAAATGAAAGTAATGGGTCTATGCAAAAACAGTGCCTTTAAAATCCAAAGGCATAGAGTCTGTCACAATCATTATGCATGCATTAAAAGCTTAAAGGGATAGAATCAAAAGTTATCCTAAGGCCGGATATTCCCCATTAATCCCTTCTTTGAATCCTATGAGAACCTCACTGTGATTCATTCCTGTAGACGTCTGGGCGGGCATGAGAAACCCACCTTTCTCTCTCTCAAATACTGTGCATAGGGCCAGAGGCACTTCCTCGACAGGCGAGAAGGCAAAGGAATAGTCTGAACATAATATTGCACAGTAACACTATGAAAATCATGCCTATATGGCTTAGGATGCCCCTCCACCTGGAGAACATTTTCAGAAAATATTGATCCCAGGGATCTGTAACTCTGGCATTTTGTTTCATTTCAACTGCTAGGGATCCAATTTCTCAGTGGCTTCAGTAGTCTTTCCATTAGTACTGGGTTATCAGGAATATATGTGCAACAGGTTTCCCCTATCAGCTTACAGACTCCCCCTTTCTCTGCCAGGAGCATATCTAATGCCATCCGATTTTGGAAGGTCATGGCTGTGGTAGGACCCAATTGTTCAGCCATACCCTTCATCCCATTTCTGGTGGCATTGGCAAACCTTTGCTGATTGTAGTACAAGTAATCAATCCAATCTGCATTTTTGTTGGCTGTGATGATGGGGAGAATGCACTCAAAACCTGTCTTGACCTGTCTTGACCGGATCTCGGGCCTTAAACTCATCCGGCACCCCTTGGGGCACGCCGATCGTGCCCAGGTATACATGTGGATCAAAGTTCCTCCCCTAGGTCTCTCTTGCGCCTATAGTTGGAGACATTTTCAGCTCCCCGGGAAGCCTGGGGTTGGAGAGATCAGGAAAGGCATTATTACTTTAACCAATGCACACTTTCCATTGAGTGCAGAGGCGGTGACAAATCTTATTGTCTCCACAGACCCAAAAGACATCTCCCACATCTCTGTATGCCTCTCTTCTTTGGAGGGCCGTTTTTGGTTTAAATCCCCAGTCTGTTTTGCCCCTTATTCCAACCCACAGCTCCCCAATAGGCACATTTCTGTCCCCAATGGTCATCAGTTACGCATATATAATGGGGGCCTTCACTTATTAACCATAATCAATTCCCTTCCTTACAATGGTAGACATCACAAAAGTCGAAGGTATACGTGACCACGTGTAAGCTTGGGTCAAACTAGAAAGTAACTATACTTCCGCTATCCCGAGTCACCAAAGATTCTATGGACAGGGATCTACGCTGTCTTACCCGTAGGGACACTGAGGGGGTCAAGGTGGGGTCTACGTGCTTCTTATTACCTTTATTACATATTCCCACTTAGGGGGCCCAGGCCTGCGGGGTGATATTGACAGTGGGTTAGAACCCAAATCCCAGAGACTATTAGAAAAGACACCATCATCGTAGTCCCAAAGTGATCTGAACTCAGCAACCAGTTCAAGATCCAGCTCCCCTATTTCGTAGGGGCCTGGGGACTCAGTTCTTGTTTTCCCTTCTTGTCCCCTTGGTGGGACGTCTGGCTGTGGCTCCCTGGGTGGAGCTTCTGATACTTCATCCTTGTCCTCTCTAGGTAGAGGGTCTGGTAATTTCTTCACTCTTGAAGCGTGTATCCACGATCTGCAGTTTTCCACCAAGACTGCAGTCCTTGTAACTGCCACAACTCTTGTCTCTGGACCAAATGGGAATGCCTGTTTCCTACTGGGGTTCAGTTGTTTTATCACCACCCTGTCTCCTTCCTTCAGGTTGTGGAGCGTTTCTGTAAAGAGAAGGAGAGGTCCGAGAGACTTTTTGTTCAAAGTTATCTAGAGTTTGGATCACATATTCATCCCTTATTACCTGTAGATCTCCTGTTTCTCTTAAGGGGGTGATCCTCCCCACGGGGTTGGGAAGGGCCTTCCCATTAGAACTTCAAAGGGTGACAAACCTGTCATTTTATTTGTGGTTATGCGTATATCAGCTAGAATCGCTGGTAATACTCTTTTCCAGTGCACAAACATCCCTCCTGTGGCCTTCCTGATTTTATCTTTGATGGTCCTGTTCATTCTCTCCACTAACCCAGAACTTTGTGGATGATATGGAATATGAAACTTCCAGTCTATCCTAAGAATCTTGACCAGATCCTGACAAACCCTGGCCGTGAAGGCGGGACCATTGTGAGTTCAGGGCCAAGGGACAGCCCCAACGGGGTATTATCTCCTGAGTGAGTATTTCCTTAGTCGTCGGGAAGCATTCCACCCATCTGGAAAACATGTCTACTATTACCAGGAGTACTCCTGTTTCTTCCTTATTTTGGGTATGTTTGTAAAATCCACCTGTAAGTGAGTAAAAGGTGTCGTAGGATATACTAAATGGTCATGTCTAGGTTTATTTGGGGTTATTAGGGTTATTCCTGATGCAAGTTATGCAGCGACTAACATACTGTTTTACCATTTCTCTACAGCCTAAAATGAAAAAATCTTGTCCGATTGCCTGATATGTATTCTTCCATCCTTTATGACCTATCCCATGGTACTGTGCTATGAATAACGGGGCACTGCAAATGGGTATACAAGGCTATCTTTCCCCAAAGTCCATTTCGGTCTTTGTGTACTCCTGCGTTTCTCAAACCTCCCTGCCTTTTGTACTAGCACATTTTTGTAAGTCAGTCAGTCTGGTCAGGGAGTGGTATTTCTGGTGCTAGCATGGGCATTTGCATGTCTGCTGTTTGCATGCAGAAGGAAAGACAAATTGTGAGTAGTAAAGTAAAGTTGTATCACGTCACAAAAAGTAAAGGTTTCCGCCATCTCCACCACCACTACACACAAGGCCAGGGCTTTGAGACACACAGGCATGCCCTGTACCTGCCTAGAACCACCTTTGAGAAAAACAGGGCACCTCCATGCTCTTATGCTGGGCCCCTGCCCACGGTTTTACAAATCCTGGCAACTAAGTGACATCTTGCCATAATCGGGAGAACCTAACCCTGGGGCTATCGCCATAGTTCAAATACACAAAACATTGCACATAACATATTTCATTTAACCATGTCAGGGTGTCAGGTTTATTAACATACGTTTCAACCCACAATACGCTGTCATAACATGAATAATCTAAAATCCATTGGCGGCAGCAACCAATCATACCAAGGAAGGTTAGCATGTCCTTCCTGGTAAGTGGGCGGGGCAGACCCACGACAACAGCTATTCTCTTATGGCTTTTTGTCCCTGGGAAAGCACAAAACCCAGGTATTCAACCTTTTCCTGACACCACTGCAACCTTTTTTTAGAAACTTTATGACCACTTTCAAAAAGACATTTCAAATGATCCCTCTTGTCCCACAAGGTGGCCTCCCGATCAAAACTGAAGAGGAGAAATCTGTCTGCAGTAGGACGGAACCATGGCTGGGTGTCCAGGCTTTAAGAGGAGGGCTATTGTACCATTACACATAAAAAATATTAACCATCACACATAGGCCTAGGGCAAATGTGACCTGAAACAAAAGCAAAGATGGGCTGTGTCTCCTCGTCTACTGGGACGCTGAAAAAAATTCTCTTAATTTTAAAATTCTCTTAAATTTCTTAAATCAATGTTGCTATACCAGCCCGTGTCACGAGGTGAGAAGAGATGGCAGGCAGGCACTAAAGGGGCAGTTGGTATCTTTAAACTATGTCCCTGAGATCTTAGACAAATCTCATGGTTTCAATGTGGCTTTGTAAAATATTCTGGAATTAAAATACCAGATCCAGCATCCAGGGGCATTTCTCCCACATATATCCTGAGGCAGTTAGTCTTTTATATTAACTTTTTCCAACTAATTTTACTCCTAGTATTTGCAGCAGGACCCCCATAGGAAACCCAGCTGTCATCTTCACCTAGTTCATTTTCCTCTTTGTGTTCCTCTTTAGCAGTGAAACATCAGCAGACAGTTTCTGTCTATCGGTGCTCATTTGTTATTAAGACTTCTATCTCTTCCTCAGTAAAGGAGGGATAGAGGCTGTTTTTCTTAGGTAGTAGGGCAGTTACTTTTAGCCCTAGACTCTTGTTTACATATATTTATTTATTTTTAATTTGTTTCTAGTTTATGTTCCAGGGCATAAAACCCAGGGGACTCTTTATCTCCTGAATTTGATGTCCACTATAACTCTTGGTCATCCCTTTCAAACCAACAGGGAGCAGTTTACAAAAGGTTGCACAAAAAATCCTGTTTCCTGATCACTCACTCTACATACACACAGGACTCTCCTATCCAAGACTCTTGGCTACCCTTTATCAATTATCAATTAACAAATAACAATGTCCGTGGTTTAAAGCGTGCTCACCTTCACACTTATCAATCCACACAAACAAATAATCTTATACTCTAAGCTGTATTTAAGAAGCAAAGTGTACAGATAGTATACAGACACTGACCTGGAGGATCACAGAACAATACTTATTTCTGTAGCGCTATTTCAATAATCCCTGGAATCTCTATTCCGTAAAATTCTCCTCATCCCAACGTTTTAGTTCAGATATTGCATCCCAAAGGTAAGACAGACAAAATGTACAAGGGGTAAAACAGTAAAAAAAAAAAACACTGACACATAAGAAAAAATGAGTTTTATTAAAAAATAACTTTTTTTTTGCTTTACTTACCTCCAATCGTCAGCTCCTTTGTCCCTCGATGTGATGACAGATGCGATCATGCTGGCTGCAGTAGCAGAGGGGCAGGTCATGATCTGATCACCTGCCCCTCTGCTCCTGTGGCCAGCATGATCGCATCTGAATGAAGAGCAGCAGGGTGCCAGGACGATACCCGGTGAGTGACGTCATAAGCCCTGCCCCTAAGGGACGGAGCTTAAAGGCAAGATGGCGGCGCCCGTCGGGAGAGGAGGGGGAGAGCCCTTTCAGGCTCTGCCCTGAAGCTGAAGAGCCGGGGGGGGGGCGATCGGAGGCCCCCCCAGTGAAGAGGAGACCCGGAGGGAGGCAGCGCGACTGCAGGTAAGTAAATGTCATTTTGAGTTTTTTTTTTGCAGTTAGCAGCAGCTGCTGCTGCCAAAGGGGGGGGGGGGCGGCCTATTCCGGGGGCTCTCCTGGAGCCATCTGATCCCCCGTGGGATTAAAGAGGAGACCTGGCCGGATCCAATGAGGGGTCAGGTGAGTATTTTTTATTTTTATTTTTTTAACTAGCAGCGGGGAAAGTCAAGCACGTAACACCTACGGGCTTGGCACTTAACGCCCAGCCAAGCCAGCACGTAGGTGTTACGGGCTTGGCAACAAAAGGTTTAAAGCACATCATCCCTACAGATGCGAGGGCTACAGGGCGATATTTGTTGCGGCTATTTGGTTGCGGTTTCTTTCTAGAAATATTTGCGTTTCTGACTTTTTCAAACGTGTGTCACAGGCTGAGACAGGGAAAGGTTTTCATGAGTATTAGTGCTAGCTGGTCAGCGCTAATAGGAGCACTATCGCAAAAAAAGCCTCAAAGGCTCAATGGTAAAAAAAACATATAAATATTCTGTATGGCGGGAGGCGAGGTCACATATACAATCAACAAGAAATATCCAGCCAGGCTTGTTTCTTTTATTTTAAAGTGGACCAACACCCAGAGGTGATCGGCCCGGGAATCTATAAGATTCCTGGGCCGATCACCTCCCTCACCGCGGGACATCCGAGATCGGGATGTCCCGCGGGGTGAAACCCCCCCAAAACCCCCAAAAAACCTTACCTTATCGGCGGCGGCAGCAGCCGCTGCCTCCTGCGCGCCCCTCTAGACGTGCACGCGCCCGCGCTGGCCGTTTGTGAATGGCCGGCGCGGGCACGCGCCCTGTAAGAGTGACGTGCGGGAGGCGGCGGCGGGGATTGGACGGCGCGGTCACGTGGGAGTGTGGTGAGGTGAGTTTTTGGGGCTTTCTGGGGGGTTTCACACAGCGGGGCACTCCCAATCGGCGTGCCCCCCCCCCCCCCGAAGTGGACCAAAACCCAGGATAGTCAAAATCCTGGGTGTTGGTCCACTTTAATGGATGAAATAGACTAAACCTGTAACCCCTGGATTTTGTTTCTAACATGTGAGAATAAACCACAAGCTTAGCGGGAGTGTTATTCAGTTCCGGTTTATAAGTGACCTCTCTTCTCAATAACCAACATGTTTATGTGGATTTTTTACATTACACAATTTCGCGATAGTGCTACTTTAAGGATAAGCCCTGAGATCCTATCTGGGCCCTATGCCTTCCTAGTGTTCACTCTCCTGAATGATAGTCCTACTTCATGTTCCAGGTTAGTGATGGTATCTTCTTTCCTGTCATTTTTTGTGTGCCTCCCCCTTGGCATCATTGGAAGGGGTTGCATTTCTTCCAAAAGTGTTTGAGGCATGGTTGAACCTAGCATTGAAGTTTATCAGTTAATTTGCTAGTGGTGTATCTACCCCTGCACTCTGTATGGGAGACGGCTTTATGGTCTGTGATTGTTCTCAGACTCCACCATAGGCTCCTTGTATTGTATTCATTGAAATGTGTCCTCAGTTTCACGCTTTGTACTCACAAGTTATCAGAGATAAGCCCAGCGTTGAATGCAGTGGTGAGTGTCGCAGATCTGTCTACCCATGTTTCTGGTTGGGAAAGTACATAATTGTGAGTTTGGGAACTAGGCTCTGATTTTGTAAAAATGTCCCTGAGCTTTTCCAGAACATGTCACAGTGTACTCTAACGCATCTTCTAGGGTGACCATAGATTGGCGTGTCTAGCGTGATACCTCTCTTAGAGTTGTGATGTACTGATGTAGAAGTGGCATTGTGCTGTATCTTTGCATACAGTGGAATTTGCTGCATACAGCACTGACTATGACTGATGTAAATTCACGGGGTGGCAGAAAGGATAGCATTTTATAGAATAAAGTTTCGGGTTGGCAGTGCCCCATGCAAGTAAGTGTGGTGATGTTTGCAGCATCACCCCATGTGTTGTTTGTCATCAGGCACATCCCACCTCCTTTAGACTTCCTTGACTCCCTGGTCCTATCCACACGATAGAGATGAATTCGGCTGTCTGGAATGCATAGAATATTACATTCTTTGATATCCCTCTGGTATTTTGTTCTGGCTGTGTTAATCAATGTCTCACCTCACTTCTGCACATGTCCCACACCAATGTCTTTTGTGTCTCTTGTTTATATTCATTATCTCCCTTGGCCTGGAGCTGTGAATTGTGTTTGTTGATTCAACTCCAGGCCTATATAGAAGAGAGTGTCTCTGCCAGTATTTCAATGGGTTCATTTCCACAGATGAAAGATTACTGAATTTCAAATGAGAGTTAAATTTGTTGTGGTTGAAATGTATGTGTAAGTGTGTGTGTGTGTGTGTGTGTGTGTGTGTGTATGTGCAGGGTTGTGCTGTGACAATTGAGCTACAGAAAGTTTAGAATGGATTAGGTGAGCCCCAGCAGAATGGATGAAATGCATAGGGCGGAGTCAACAGTGTGACGGAACATCTGATCTATGAAACTGGAACAATCCTCACAGCTGGAGGATCTTTATCCGCCTGAAATCCCGCCGCATATATACTCTGCCTACTCCCTCCCGCCCAGTGAGGTGGGTTAATCTTCCATCTGAGGGATAAGTGCCCAAATACACAAAAAGTATATTAAAAAATGCAGCAAGTGCAATTGATTTGAGTTTTAATTAAGGTTGGAGGCAGATTGATGTGAGCTCGTATTTATGGAGTATATTGTAAAATGTTAGGAACAAACTGGTAATCAGTGTGATGGTGGAGGAGTCACTTGTTTTTTGTTTTTTAAAGCACAGTGGTGTTATATTGAGTAAAAGGCCCAGAACCTTTTGAAGCAGTGCACCCAAATAAAGGGACATTTATTCATAATTGTAATGGATAAGGGTAGATTAGGTTTATCTATGTTATTTTAAATAAGAATGCTGGAGTACCATATGTGTGGGGGGTGCCCTATACAGATTAAAAACAGATTGGCATACCTGGAAGCAAAAACACCAACAGACTGCCAGTTACATAGAATGTAATTGTATACAATAAAGTGATCGGTGTTACTAGTAGAGTAAAATAAAGTAAGATAATGGTAATCTGGGGGAGGAGGAAGCAGAACTCAATAGACGTTGTTCCCGCAGACAGAACCCAATAGACCGGTGGTGGGGGGATGCGGCCATGGCCGTTCAGAGGTGAGAGCAGGCCCGGCAGTGGGTGGGGGCATATACACTAAAGTGTTCCCAGTAGAGTAAAATAAAGCAATAAAAGTAAAAGTAAAGTAGCCTTCCTCTACGCTGGCAGTGCTGCTGTTCCCGTATTCCAGGGGCAGACAATGCTGACCCGACGGTGGGGAGCAGACCCACAATCAGCATTGATCTACAAGGATGGGGAGCACCCTGACTACTTTTTAGGCCACCACCTTGGTGGCTGCTCATTCTGCATTTCCAGGTCAACATGTTGGCCTTTCCAAATGCTATATTACAATATCCCATTTGGGTAACTGATGCTGATGCTTTTTCAGTCCTCAAAATGGCTGTATTAGGCTCCTGTTACTCTCCTCCATGGGCTGTCATAGGCCCTATTGGCTCACAAGAAAATAATTGGGTAAAAGAACGGACTGTAATAAAGGGGAGTGTTATTTACACCAAAGGAACACCCAATAATTGTCTGGGTGCAATCTGAAGACCCCAATAACAGGTGTAGGGTTAGGTAACAGTTAACTTTTAAGAGGAATATTGGACTTCTGCACAAAGCAGTTCCTATCGGTCCTCCACTGTCACTTAAAATACTTTTTTTCAGTATTCATGTGTCCATGAGAGGTAGCTACTAGGGAGCTCAGTGTCAAGAGTGCTACTTGAACACCCCAATAAGTAGAGAGTTAGGTAACTGTTACTTTAAAGAGGAACATCAGAGGCCCTGAAGTATAAAAGACTCCAGGGCTGTCCAATGTCCACTTCATAGGGCATCCCAAATTAGGATGCCCTGCTGTGTAAACCCCCCTGGATCTCCAGATCCACTCACCTAACCACAGAGCCGCCCTTACCGCATCTCGGTGCCGCAGCAGCATTTCTGCTCACCTCTAGCTGTGCCCCCCTGTGCCCAGTGTTTCAATGGGCCCCATGTGCATGTCACAGTTAAAAGCTGAGCAGGGGATGCAGCTGGTGGTGCTTTCTGCTTGTCTGTTTAGCCGCAAGCAGAGCCGAGTGAAATTGATCGTACTGATTTCATCACCGTGCTTGGTTGCAGCCGAGCCTGTGCCATGGGAACCCCAGGAAGGTGAATGGAATGGGCGAACTTGTGGGATACGCACAGTGGGGCATCCCAATTCAGGTTCCCCCATCTGAGAGGAACAACACACAGAAAAATTAAATTCCTGTGCATTGTTCGTCCTTAAAACTTGTTTTTTTTAATACCCATGGTGCCAACACCCCCCCCCCCCCAAGAGTGTCAATAGGTAGTTACTAATTAGCTCAGTGTTAAGGGTGCAATCCGAAGACCCAAATGAAAGGTGTTTAAGGTAAAATAACTGTTTTGTTTTATTTATTTTTTAAATATTCCTACACCCAGAGTGTAATTGAGAGGTAGGTACTAGATAGCTCTAGTAGCTCAATAACTGTGAAGAATAAAAAAAAAGGATAAAAGTGAGAATATGAACACCTTAAAGTGGACCAACACCCACGGGTGATCGGCCCGGGAATCTATAAGATCACCTCCCGATCACCTCCCTCCCCGCGGGACATCCGAGATCGGGATGTCCCGCGGGGTGAAACCCCCCCAAACACCCCAAACTCCTTACCTTATCTTCGGCGGCGGCCGGCCGCCGCCTCCCTCGCGCCCCTCTAGACGTGCGCGCGCCCGCGCCGGCCGTCTGTGAATGGCCGGCGCGGGCACGCGCACGTCAAGAGGGACGCGCGGGAGGCGGCGGCGGAGGAGCCGCTTGTCCGCGGCTTGTCCGTCGGCGCTGGGAGCGGGGAGAGGTGAGTTGTTCGGGGGGTTCGGGGGAGTTTCACACAGCGGGGCACCCCGATCGGGGGTGCCCCACCGAAGTGGACCAAGACCCAGGATAGTCAAAATCCTGGGTGTTGGTCCACTTTAAAAAAAACAGGGACACTCAGGCTGTACTCTCTGAAAAGAAAGCACACAGCCAAGTGTCCCTCTTCAGAGTACTACTGGCAGTGGCTGGTGACCTGTGGAAAAAGAGAATGGATTCCCTCTGCACGAACTGACTCTGTTCCTCGCAATCAGATCGCAGCTTTCCTTATATATGCTATGCCCTTGCAGAGGACCAGAGCGCAACCAGGAAGTAGCAATGTCGGTGTTTGCGTGCAAGCTCGTTTTTTTACAGGCAGGGCATGGTGCAACATCAAAACAAGATGTCTCATGGGGGGCTTGGAGTGGCTTGACTGGTTGCCTCACATTATCTGTGACCCTTGAGTTCTCTGCTTCCTGTGGCCTTTGTTCTTGTCACTTTCTAGCACCCAAATCAGCATTAATCTGCCAATTAAAATCGAGAGTTCATTCAAAGTAACTGTGCTCAACTTACATATGTTCAATTTATGGGTCATGGATGTGAAGAGCATGTCATGGAGGAGAGGCACACGAGACAGGTATCAGGTGAGCTGCTTGTTGCCTTATTCTTAGTATACAGTAGGTCCTGCTCCAGATAGATTACTTACACTTGGGTTATCCTCCGCCAGATGGCGCTGCACTGCAGAGACATGTAAAACAGGCTCCTCCCAGCCCCTCAAATACCCGGGGACCTCCCACAAATCCCTAGATTTCTCTGCAGTGCTTACCGCGAAGACATGAAATTATCACTGTGTCGCAGGTGAGCAGGGCTATTAGCCTGCGGCCCTGTTGGACTATTCCCACCCGTCCTTCGTGTGATGTGCCTCCCAGCCTGGGCTGCGCTGGTCGGGTGAAGGTAGGCGGCACCATGCGTGCTTAGGCGGTATAGGCTGATGGTGAGCCTTTATGGGATGCCCCTCCCGCATTATTGTCCCATGCCCCGGTAGCGGTGGGCCCTGTACAAGGGGGCCGCCATCCTCCCTCATTCTCCCTGTAGCCTTCGGGGGGAAAAGAAAGGAGGGTGTGTGTGTGGATGTCAGTGTATTGTGATTACATGCATATGGCCTTTTATAATGTCTGCTCACTTAGGGCCCCTTACGTCATCCCAATCACAAACACTGGCTTGACGGCCTGCCTGCTGAGACCTCCATCTTGATGGAGAAAGGTTGGTCTGCCTCGATGGTTGAGTCCATAGTGAAGGCTAGAAAGATTACTTCTTCTTCCATCTGTTATAAGGTATGGCGTACCTACATTGATTGGTGTGAGTCTTGGTCTCTTCCCTATTGGGTGTTCTCAGTTCCCAGGGTTCTGGAGTTTTACTGCATGGGTTGGAGTCGGGTCTCCAACTCAGTACTTTGAAGGGTCAGGTTTCTACCCTGCCTGTCTTCTTTCAGAAGTCTTTTATTCAGCATTCCTTGCTTAAGACTGCTTTTAGGGAGTTACTCATGTGCGTTCCCCATGACGACCTATGGTCCCTGTTTTGGGATTTGGACTTGGTCTTGCCTGCCTTGTAGGATGTTTCATTTGATCCTATTCAGGATGCTGCTCTCGCTGTACCTACCCTCACGGTTGTTCTTTCTGGTGGCTATTACGTCGGTCAGGCGTGCGTCTGAGCTGGCGGCTATGTCTTTCCAGCCCCCATACTTTGAGAGACACCAGGATAAGGTGGTGTTCCGCTTTAAGCTGGTTTTCCTGCCTAGGTGGTGTCTCTTTCATTTGAATCCAGATATTGTTCTTCCTTCATTGTGCTCTAATCTTAGCAATGCTAAGGAAAGGGTTTTGCATTCCTTGGATGTGGTCAGGTGTCTGAAGTATTACCGTATTTTTTTCGCCCTATAAGACGCACTTATTTTTCCCCAAAAGTGGGGGAAAAATGTCCGTGCGCCTTATCGGGTGAATGTGAAAAAAATAAAAAAAAAAAACTCACCCATTCCCGGCGCTCCCGCGTTGCCTGTTACACTGCGGGAGCCCAGAGGAGCGGCGGGGGCTCTGTCCCGGCCCCACCGCTGCGATCGCTGTCTATTACAGGCAGCGATGACAGCGGCGGGGCCAGAGACAGCACTCCCGCCGCTCCTCCATCTGCTGCTTCTTCCGCCTGGGGAACATGCGAGCACCCAGGTCAGGGCAGCGGGTGGGCGCGGCCTGCACCAAGTCGGCTCCGTGAATGGGGTGGGCGTGGCCTGTGCCAACGCTGACGCGACGCAGGCCACGCCCACCCCATTCACGGAGCCAACTGTTCAGCGGAGCGGTGTCAGTGGAGAGGTGAGTTTAACTTTTTTTTTTTTTTACTTAAGCCGCACAGGGGGGTGCCACACAGCCTATGGGAACTGGGGGATGGGGGGATGCCACACAGCCTATGGGGGGAGAGGGGGATGCCACACAGCCTATGGGAATTGGGGGGAGAGGGGATGCCACACAGCCTATGGGGGGAGAGGGGGATGCCACACAGCCTATACAAATGGGGGGAGAGGGGGATGCCACACAGCCTATGGGAATTGGGGGGAGAGGGGATGCCACACAGCCTATGGGAATTGGGGGGGAGAGGGGATGCCACACAGCCTATGGGAATTGGGGGAGGGGAGGATGCCACACAGCTTGGGGGGAGGGGGATGCCACACAGAATATGGGGGGAGAAGGGGATGCCACACAGCCTATGGGAATTGGGGGGATGCCACACAGCCTATGGGGGGAGAGGGGATGCCACACAGCCTATGGGAATTGGGGGGAGAGGGGATGCCACACAGCCTATGGGGGGAGAGGGGGATGCCACACAGCCTATACAAATGGGGGGAGAGGGGGATGCCACACGGCCTATGGGAATTGGAGGGAGAGGGGATGCCACACAGCCTATGGGAATTGGGGGGAGGGGGGGATGCCACACAGCCTATGGGGGGAGAAGGGGATGCCACACAGCCTATGGGAATTGGGGGGAGAGGGGATGCCACACAGCCTATGGGGGGGAGAGGGGGATGCTACGCAGCCTATACAAATGGGGGGAGAGGGGATGCTACACAGCCTATGGAGGGAGAGGGGGATGCCACACAGCCTATGGGGGGAGAGGGGATGCCACACAGCCTATGGGAATTGGGGGGGGAGGGGATGCCACACAGCCTATGGGGGGAGAGAGGATGCCACACAGCCTATACTAATGGGGGGGAGGGGGAATGCCACACAGCCTATGGGGGGAGAGGGGGATGCCACACAGCCTATGGGGGGAGAGGGGGATGCCACACAGCCTATACTAATGGGGGGAGGGGGATGACACACAGCCAACGGGAATGGGGGGGCACACTGCCTATATGGAGAATAGGAGGGGGGAATGCCACACTCATGATAATGGGGTGTACACTGCCTATATGGGAATGGGAGGGGGATGCCACACTGGGTATATGGGGAATGGGATGGGGGCATGCTACGCTGTCTATGGAATGGGGGCATCCTCCTCTCCTGTCAGCTGACTAGAAAAACTGCCTATTTCGCCAAACCTAAACTGTGCTTCACTGCCCCCACCTCCTCCTCTAGTTCAGCCCCCACAGGGTTTATGTGGCCGTGAGATGTAGGCGCCACGTCTCCAGTGGCCTGACCAGCCATGGTTTCCGACACGTGTTGTAGTAGAAGCAGTGGAATCTCGTAGTTCAGCCTGTAATCCTGGTGACTGACCAATAAAGTGGCTTCCTCAAAGGGCCTGAGCAAATGGCAGGTGTCACGTATGAGCTGACACTGGTTTACATTGAAGTTACACAGGGGAGTTCCCCTATCCGCTTGGCCCATCAAGAAATTGGTGATGGGGAGCGTTGCCGGCGATGAGAGGGTGAGGACGTGCTTCTTGTGAGCTCCCCTTAAGCCGACCCATATCCAGAGCTTAATATAGGGGTTATCCCACCCAGATCCACACCCCAAAAAGATGGCAAAAAGGAAGAAGGGGACAAGAAACGCTACACCCCTGCAGACGAGGAAGATCGTGTCCTACCTGGCTGCTGAGCGGCCGAGAAGTGGCAGAGGGGAGACATCCAAGATGGCCAAGGAGCAGGTGAGGGCTGCGGTCAGACCCGCAGTAGAGGAAGTGAAGCGGCGATCGCAGGAAGTGGCAGGTCCCGTGAAGACCGAAGAAATGGCCAGAGGTGAGCGCGCGGTTGCGGGCCCCCCCTCCGCAGCAGTTAGCGGACGGGAGGAGGGCGGGAGCCCGCAGCGCGAACCGAAGGTCGGCGGAGGTGCGGGAGGCGCCAAGACAGCAGCGGCCGCAGGAGCAGCTGCTGCCAGGTTAGAGCAAGGAGCCCCGTGGAGGCGGGGGAGCGACTCCGCAGGAGTCTCACCACCGAAGACCAGAGGTGAGGAGCGGAGCAACCCGACGCCAGCTGACAGGGGAGTTAGGGGCTGGATGATGCCACCATCTGCGGGAGACCCGATGGGGCTATGCCAAGGCCATCCAAGCCCGCATCACAGGGGACAGTCTTGCCTAGACCACGGGGGGGACATAACCCCTGCAGCTCTTTCCTAGGGGGGGAGGGCGTCGAATAGAATCGCTGATTCGCCGATTTGTCCGGGAAAAATTGTTTCGGTCTGAATTTATTCGCGACAAATCGCTATTAAAAACGGTTATTTCTGGGCGTCTGAGAGCCTCCATAGGGTTGCAGAACGTTTTGCTTGGCTGTAACATGCATAGGATGCATGCTGGGAGAGTGAAATACTATTGTTAAGAAGTATGACGTGCAAATCAGAGGCGTCGCTATTAGATTCGCTGTCGCAGAGCAGCACAATTACAGAGCCTTGAGGTGGCATCAGCATGATGAGCCCATATATTGCCTGAAAAACACACCCAGGAGTTGGCAACAGCATTAGAAGCCCATATATTGCCTGAAAGACACACTCTGGACTTGGCAGCAACATATGGAGCTCATATATTGCCTGAAAGACACACCCAGGAGTTGGCAGCAGCATAGGGAGCTCATATATTGCCTGAAAGACACACTCTGGACTTGGCAGCAGCATAGGGAGCCCATATATTGCCTGAAAACACACTGGAGTTGGCAGCAGCATAGGGAGCCCATATATTGCCTGAAAAACACACCCAGGAGTTGGCAGCAGCATTAGGAGCCCATATATTGCCTGAACGACACACCCAGGAGTTGGCAGTAGCAGCAGCAGCATAGGGAGCCCATATATTGCCTGAAAAACACATTGGAGTTGGCAGCAGCATATGGGGATCATATAATGCCTGAAAAACACACCCTGGAGTTGGCAGCAGCATAGGAAGCTCATATATTGCCTGAAAGACACACCCAGGATGCGGCAGCAGCATAGGGAGCCCATATATTGCCTGAAAAACACATTGGAGTTGGCAGCAGCATAGGGGGCTCGTATATTGCCTGAAAAACACACCCAGGAGTTGGCAGCAGCATAGGGAGCTCATATATTGCCTGAAAAACACATTGGAGTTGGCAGCAGCATTATGAGCCCATATATTGCCTGAACGACACATTGGAGTTGGCAGCAGCATAGGGAGTTCATATATTGCCTGAAAAACACATTGCAGTTGGCAGCAGCATAGGGGGCTCATATATTGCCTGAAAAACACACCCTGGACTTGGCAGCACCATAGGGAGCTCATATATTGCCTGAAAGACACACCCAGGAGTTGGCAGCAGCATAGGGAGCTCATATATTGCCTGAAAAACACATTGGAGTTGGCAGCAGCATTATGAGCCCATATATTGCCTGAAAAACACACGCAGGAGTTGTCGGCAACATTAGGAGCTCATATGTTGCTTGAAAGACACACTCTGGACTTGGCAGCAGCATAGGGAGCCCATATATTGCCTGAACAACACACCCAGCAGTTGGCAGCAGCATTATGAGCCCATATATTGCCTAAAAGACACATTGCAGTTGGCAGCAAGATAGAGAGCTCATATATTGCCTGAAAGACACACCCAGGAGTTGGCAGCAGCATAGGGAGCCCATATATTGCCTGATAAACTCATTGCAGTTGGCAGCAAGATAGAGAGCTCATATATTGCCTGAAAGACACACCCAGGAGTTGGCAGCAGCATAGGGAGCCCATATATTGCCTGAAAAACACATTGGAGTTGGTAGCAGCATAGGGAGCTCATGTATTGCCTGAAAGACACACCCAGGAGTTGGCAGCAGCATTGGGAGCCCATATATTGCCTGAAAGACACACCCAGGAGTTGGCAGCAGCATAGGGAGCTCATATATTGCCTGAAAACACATTGGAGTTGGCAGCAGCATTAGGAGCCCATATATTGCCTGAAAAACACATTGGAGTTGGCAGCAGCATTGGGAGCCCATATATTGCCTGAAAGACACGCCCAGGAGTTGGCAGCAGCATTAGGAGCCCATATATTGCCTGAAAGACACACAGGGGAGTTGGCAGCAGCATAGGGAGCTCATATATTGCCTGAAAAACACATTGGAGTTGGCAGCAGCATTGGGAGCCCATGTATTGCCTGAAAGACACACCCAGGAGTTGGCAGCAGCATAGGGAGCCCATATATTGCCTGAAAAACACATTGGAGTTGGCAGCAGCATAGGGAGCTCATACATTGCCTGAAAGCCACACCCAGGAGTTGGCAGCAGCATTAGGAGCCCATATATTGCATGAAAGACAAACCCAGGAGTTGGCAGCAGCATAGGGAGTTCATATATTGCCTGAAAAGCACATTGGAGATAGCAGCAGCATAGAGAGCCCATATCTTGCCTGAAAAACACACCCAGGAGTTGGCAGCAGCATAGGGAGCTCATATATTGCCTGAAAAACACATTGGAGTTGGCAGCAGCATTGGGAGCCCATATATTGCCTGAAAGACACACCCAGGAGTTGGCAGCAGCATAGGGAGCTCATATATTGCCTGAAAAACACATTGGAGTTGGCAGCAGCATTGGGAGCCCATATATTGCCTGAAAGACACACCCAGGAGTTGGCAGCTGCATTTGGAGCCCATATATTGCCTGAAAGACACACGGGAGTTTGCAGCAGCATAGGGAGCTCATATTTTGCCTAAAAAACACATTGAAGTTGGCAGCAGCATTGGGAGCCCATATACTGCCTGAAAGACACACCCAGGAGTTGGCAGCAGCAGCAGCAGCATTAGGAGCCCATATTTTGCCTGAAAGACACACTCTGGCCTTGGCAGCAGCATAGGAGCCCATATATTGCCTAAAAAGCACATTGGAGTTGGCAGCAGCCTAGGGAGCTCATATATTGCCTGAAAAACACACCTTGGAGTTGACAGCAGCAGCAGCATTAGGAGCCCATATATTGCCTGAAAAACACATTGCAGTTGGCAGCAGCATAGGGAGCTCATATATTTCCTGAAAAGACACACCCAGGAGTTGGCAGCAGCATAGGGAGCCCATATATTGCTGAAAAGCACACCAGGAGTTGGCAGCAGCATAGGGAGCCCATATATTGCTGAAAAGCACACCAGGAGTTGGCAGCAGCATAGCGAGCTCATATATTGCCTGAAAAACACATTGGCGTTGGCAGCAGCATAGGGAGCCCATATATTGCCTGAAAAACACATTAGAGTTGGCAGCAGCATTAGGAGGTCATATATTGCCTGAAAGACACACCCAGGAATTGACAGCAGCATGAGGTGCTCATATATTGCCTGAAAGACACACCCAGGAGTTGGCAGCAGCATGAGGAGCCCTTATATTGCCTGAAAGACACACCCAGGAGTTGGCAGCAGCATTAGGAGCCCATATATTGCCTGATAGACACACCCAGTTGTTGGCAGCAGCAAAGGGAGCTCATATATTGCCTAAAAACACATTGGAGTTGGCAGCAGCATAGGGAGGTCATATATTGCCTGAAAGACACTCCCAGGAGTTGGCAGCAGCATAGGGAGCTCATATATTGCCTGAAAGACACAACCAGGAGTTGGCAGCACCAGCAGCAGCATTTGGAGCATATATATTGCCTGAAAAACACAATGGAGTTGACAGCAGCATAGAGAGCTCATATATTGCCTGAAAGACACACCCAGGAGTTGGCAGCAGCAGCAGCATTAGCAGCTCATATATTGCCTGAAAGACACACTCTGGACTTGGCAGCAGCATAGGGAGCTCATATGTTGCCTGAAAGACACACCCAGGAGTTGGCAGCAGCATTAAGAGCCCATATATTGCCTGAAAGACACACCCAGGAAATAGCAGCAGCATAGGGAGCTCATATATTGCCTGAAAAACACATTGGAGTTGGCAGCAGCATTAGGAGCCCATATATTGCCTGAAAAACACACCCTGGAGTTGGCAGCAGCATAGGGAGCTCATATATTGCCTGAAAGACATACCCAGGAGTTGGCAGCAGCAGTATTAGGAGCCCATATATTGCCTGAAATACACCTTGCAGTTGGCAGCAAAATAGGGAGCTCATATATTGCTTGGAAGACACGCCCAGGAGTTGGCAGCAGCATAGGGAGCCCATATATTGCCTGAAAAACACATTGGAGTTGGCAGCAGCATAGGGAGCTCATATATTGCCTGAAAGACACACCCAGGAGTTAGCAGCAACATTAAGAGCCCATATATTGCCTGAAAGACACACCCAGGAGTTGACGGCAGCATAGGGTGCTCATATATTGCCTGAAAAACACATTGGAGTTGGCAGCAGCATTAGGAGCCCATATATTGCCTGAAAGACACACTCTGGACTTGGCAGCAGCATAGGGAGCCCATATATTGCCTGAAAAAACATATTGGAGTTGGCAGCAGCTTTGGGAGCCCATATATTGCCTGAAAGACACACCCAGGAATTGGCAGCAGCACAGGGTGCTCATATATTGCCTGAAGAACACATTGAAGTTGGCAGCAGCATTGGGAGCCCATATATTGCCTGAAAAACATATTGGAGTTGGCAGCAGCATTGTGAGCCCATATATTGCCTGAAAGACACACACAGGAGTTGGCAGCAACATTAAGAGCCCATATATTGCCTGAAAGACACACCCAGGAGTTAGCAGCAGCATAGGGAGCTCATTAATTGCCTGAAAAACACATTGGAGTTGGCAGCAGCATTAGGAACCCATATATTGCCTGAAAAACACACCCTGGAGTTGGCAGCAGCATAGGGAGCTCATATATTGCCTGAAAGACATACCCAGGATTTGGCAGCAGCAGCATTAGGAGCCCATATATTGCCTGAAATACACCTTGCAGTTGGCAGCAACATATGGAGCTCATATATTGCCTGAATGACACACCCAGGAGATAGCAGCAGCATAGGGAGCTCATATATTGCCTGAAAGACACAACCAGGAGTTGGCAGCACCAGCAGCAGCATTTGGAGCATATATATTGCCTGAAAAACACATTGGAGTTGACAGCAGCATAGGAAGCTCATATATTGCCTGAAACACACACCCAGGAGTTGGCAGCAGCATTAGGAGCTCATATATTGCCTGAAAGACACACCCAGGAGTTGGCAGCAGCAGCATTAGAAGCCCATATATTGCCTGAAAGACACACTCTGGACTTGGCAGCAGCATAAGCAGCTCATATGTTGCCTGTAAGACACACCCAGGAGTTGGCAGCAGCATTAAGAGCCAATATATTGCCTGAAAGACACACCCAGGAGTTAGCAGCATAGGGAGCTCATATATTGCCTGAAAAACACATTGGAGTTGGCAGCAGCATTAGGAGCCCATATATTGCCTGAAAAACACACCCTGGAGTTGGCAGCAGCATAGGGAGCTCATATATTGCCTGAAAGACATACCCAGGAGTTGACAGCAGCAGCAGCATTAGGAACCCATGTATTGCCTGAAAAACACATTAGAGTTGGCAGCAGCATTGGGAGCCCATATATTGCCTAAAAAAGACACTGGAGTTGGCAGCAGCATTAGGAGCTCATATATTGCCTGAAAGACACACCCAGGAATTGGCAGCAGCATGAGGAGCTCATATATTGCCTGAAAGACACACCCAGGAGTTGGCAGCAGCATTAGGAACCCATATATTGCCTGAAAGACACACCCAGGAGTTGGCAGCAGCATTAGGAGCCCATATATTGCCTGATAGACACACCCAGTTGTTGGCAGCAGCAAAGGGAGCTCATATATTGCCTAAAAACACATTGGAGTTGGCAGCAGCATTAGGAGCCCATATATTGCCTGAAAAACACATTGGAGTTGGCATCAGCATAGGGAGCTCATATATAACCTGAAAAAACATATTGGGGTTGACAGCAGCATAGGGAGCTCATATAATGCCTGAAAAACACACTGGAGTTTGCAGCAGCATAGGGAGGTCATATGTTGCCTGAAAGACACTCCCAGGAGTTGGCAGCAGAATAGGGAGCCCATATATTGCCTGAAAGACACTCCCAGGAGTTGGCAGCAGCATAGGGAGCTCATATATTGCCTGAAAGACATACCCAGGAGTTGACAGCAGCAGCAGCATTAGGAACCCATGTATTGCCTGAAAAACACATTAGAGTTGGCAGCAGCATTGGGAGCCCATATATTGCCTAAAAAAGACACTGGAGTTGGCAGCAGCATTAGGAGCTCATATATTGCCTGAAAGACACACCCAGGAATTGGCAGCAGCATGAGGAGCTCATATATTGCCTGAAAGACACACCCAGGAGTTGGCAGCAGCATTAGGAACCCATATATTGCCTGAAAGACACACCCAGGAGTTGGCAGCAGCATTAGGAGCCCATATATTGCCTGATAGACACACCCAGTTGTTGGCAGCAGCAAAGGGAGCTCATATATTGCCTAAAAACACATTGGAGTTGGCAGCAGCATTAGGAGCCCATATATTGCCTGAAAAACACATTGGAGTTGGCATCAGCATAGGGAGCTCATATATAACCTGAAAAAACATATTGGGGTTGACAGCAGCATAGGGAGCTCATATAATGCCTGAAAAACACACTGGAGTTTGCAGCAGCATAGGGAGGTCATATGTTGCCTGAAAGACACTCCCAGGAGTTGGCAGCAGAATAGGGAGCCCATATATTGCCTGAAAGACACTCCCAGGAGTTGGCAGCAGCATAGGGAGCTCATATATTGCCTGAAAGACACAGCCAGGAGTTGGCAGCATCAGCAGCAGCATTTGGAGCATATATATTGCCTGAAAAACACATTGGAGTTGGCAGCAGCATAGAGAGCTCATATGTTGCCTGAAAGACACACCCAGGAGTTGGCAGCAGCAGCAGCAGCATTAGGAGCTCATATATTGCCTGAAAGACACACTCTGGACTTGGCAGCAGCATAGGGAGCTCATATGTTGCCTGAAAGACACACCCAGGAGTTGGCAGCAGCATTAAGAGCCCATATATTGCCTGAAAGACACACCCAGGAGTTAGCAGTAGCATAGGGAGCTCATATATTTCCTGAAAAACACATTGGAGTTGGCAGCAGCATTATGAGCCCATATATTGCCTGAAAAACACACCCTGGAGTTGGCAGCAGCATAGGGAGCTCATATATTGCCATATATCCCCTCCGTTTACTAAGGGCGTTGGGCGCCCTCTTGTTTTGCGGCACCGCCGGTTGGCGGGCCGCACTGTTTGAATCTAGAGGGGGGGCGGGGCCCGGATGACGTAGAAGGGGCGTGGCTGGAGCGGCGTCGGCGTGCAGCTCGGCCCCAGCCGCACTTCCTCCCTCTTATCATGAGTCAGGTGCGGGGCTCTCAGACGCAGGAAGCGAATCTCTGCTGCTGCTGTCCTTGTTCAGCCTTGTTTTCAGCTTTGGGCAGGTAAGCGGCCTCACCTCGTGTGGGGCCGTCTCTTGTTTTATTCATGATTGTTTTAAAAAAAAAAAGCACTCTGGGCTGTCTTTTCTATTGATTTTGCTATGTGATTTCTATGTGATTTTGCTATGTGTTGATATATTTTTTCTGGGGATCTTACTGTTCTTTCCCCACAGATCCTGGGATTCCCTCATTGCAGTGGCTTCCTGGTTCTATTATACCTGGCTAGTCCTATTACTCTAAATTGGGATATATATATATATTGGTATATTTAAAAAAAAAAAAAGGGGGGGATAATTATAATCACAAATTAAATCCTCCCTCCCGGGACATTAATGAAAAGGGGCATCCCGGGTGGCTTATGCCTAAAACCCATGGTTGTGCGAATACCATAAATCACCATATGGAGGCTTCCGATAATGCCGGAAATGGCTCTTCTGGGCCATCCAGGCTGTGTGGGGGCTGTGGGACTCCGCTCCCAGGCGATGATGTTATATTATGCATTCCTTGTGCAAAGCAGAATATTGTGCGTCAGTCCATCGCTCCGGCTTCTGGCTCCTCGCAACTTCCATCATCTCCTACCCCCCCTCCCTGTTCCGGACGCCGTGTGACATTGTCAAAGGTGGGGATTCGCAATCCGAGGTGTCTGCACGATTGTCCAACCTCGAGAAGATAGTTTCCGTCAAAGCAGGGTTGAAGGCCACTGCGAAACGGAAACACCTTTCTCCTGTAGCTCCTGCTTCACAGGATGAGGGATGTGAGCTTGTGGATTGGTCCGATTACTCCTTGGACGAGGAGGGGGAACTCCTTGTGGAGTCAGATGAGCCTGCAGATCAGCTTGAGGTCGATGCTATTGGCGATCTGGCTGCGGGGGTTTCCCTTGACACCCCCTCCATTCTGGCTCAAATGTTTGAAATTTTGAATTTAGATCCGCCTGAGGCTGTCGCCCTGCCAAAGGGTGAGTTGTTTAATGTGCCTCAGCCGCGTTTGGTATTTCCCAGACAACAACACTTTGAGAGGGTTGTGCTTAAGGAATGGAAACATCCCACGCGACTATCTGGAGTTCCTTCCAGTTGGGATAAACGCTATCCTTTTCCGCCGGAATTGCTGAAGCTTTGGTCGGTTCCCCCTGACGTCGATACCCCTGTGCTAGGGCTCTCTAGCACGGCTATGGTGCAGTCTTCTGAGACCTCTGCCCTTAAGGATGGTGAGGATCGTCGGATTGACCAGTATGCTCGCCATGGTTTTATTAGTGCCGGATCGACGATGCGCCCGGTGTGTGCTTCGGCGCTTCTTCTATTGGCGGTTAGGTCCGTTATTCAGGATCTATGCGTGGATCTTGATCCCGCTTGTAATGAGTTTAGTGCTCTTAAGCAGTGTGAGTCTTTTATTTCCTATGTTCTGACCGCTCAGGATGATGCGCTGGCTATGAGTAGCAGGACAGCGGCAATGCTGGTGGCTATTCGTCGGTCAGTATGGCTGCGCCAGTGGTCGGTGGACTTAGTTTCTAAAAAGGTGCTCACAGCACTTCCCTTTGTGGGCTTGCGACTGTTTGGTGATAAAATTGATTCAGTTGCAAAAGGTGGTAAAATGCCTCAACGCAAGAGGCCTCGACGTCCCTTTTGGGGGGCAAGTACTGTTACGCCTTCCTTTCGGGGATTCAGAGTGGGTAGGGGGGCTTCCTTTCCCGCTACCAGAGGTGCAGGTTGGACCCGGGGGAGGGGCCGTGGCCGTCCCACTCAGTCCTGGGGCACCAAGCCCAAGCCTGCTGGTAAGCCCGCTCAGCAATGAGGGGCTGCCCTCACCCGTGCGGG
Organism: Gastrophryne carolinensis; assembly: GCA_027917425.1. Classification (NCBI taxonomy): domain Eukaryota; kingdom Metazoa; phylum Chordata; class Amphibia; order Anura; family Microhylidae; genus Gastrophryne; species Gastrophryne carolinensis. The sequence goes on along the minus strand of CM051243.1, from coordinate 122,325,539 downwards.
TGGGGGGACGATTGCGACTCGCCCTCCTTCACGGTTCTTTCGGTCTCGGGTGCCCATCGATCCTTTGGCCGCACAGGGGCTCCTGGCGTCGGTAAGGAATCTGTTAGAAATCGCGGTCATCCGGCCGGTACCGTGCTTAGAGATGGGCCTCGGTTTCTACTCCAATCTTTTCGCAGTCCCCAAAAAGGACGGGTCAGTTCGTCCCGTCCTGGACCTGAAATTACTCAACAAGTTCATCCGTATTCGGAAGTTTCACATGGAAACTTTGCGTACGGCCGTCGGTTCCCTTCGGCAGGGGGACTTCATGACGTCCATAGACATCAAGGATGCTTATCTTCATGTTCCCATCTGCCAGGCTCATCAACGTTTTCTTCGATTCGTGATGAAAGATCAGCATTTTCAATTCGTGGCACTTCCGTTTGGCCTTACCTCGGCTCCAAGAGTGTTCACCAACGTGCTGGCAGGGGTGATGGCCATTTTCAGATCTCGGGGCATTCGTGTCGTACCTTATTTGGACGACCTTCTCATCATGGCTCCGTCACTCATTCAATCGGAGACAGACACCAGGTTGGTGGTCTCCACGCTGGAAAGCTTTGGTTGGGTGATCAACTTCCCCAAGCCCTCCCTCGCTCCGGCCAGGGTGGTGTCCTTTCTGGGGATGCAGTTGGACTCTCGTCAACACAGGGTGTTTCTCCCCCAGTCCAAAATTCATCTGATTCAGGAGTTGGTTCAGGTCCTACTTTCCAATCCTCGGCCGTCCATCCGTCTGGGGATGAGGCTGGTAGGGTTGATTGTTGCCTCCTTCGCGGCAGTTCCTTTTGCTCAATTTCACACGAGGACGCTTCAGCTTTATCTGTTAGAGTCCTGGGACCGGCAGCGGGGTCGCTGGATCAGCCCTTCCAGTTGTCCTCCCGGGTCCGGCAGTCCCTCCAGTGGTGGTTGGTCTCGGCCAGTCTCGTGAAGGGCAGGTCTTTCCTGACCCTTTTTTGGGAAATTGTCACCACGGACGCCAGTCTTTCGGGATGGGGCGGATTCTGGAAGGAGCTTCAGTTTCAGGGGCAGTGGGGACCTCAAGAGGCCCACTTACCTATCAATGTTCTGGAACTGAGAGCCATCCGTCGGGTTCTTGCTCTCCTTACTCAACACGTTCTGGGCCTTCCGGTCCAGGTGCGTTCAGACAATCGAACAGCGGTTGCTTACATCAATCATCAGGGAGGGACTCGCAGTCTGGGTGCTCTCAGAGAGGTGTCCCTGATCCTGATCTGGGGGGAGGCCCATGTTCCTTGTCTCTCGGCGGTGTACATTCCAGGAGTGGAGAACCAGGATGCGGACCGGTTGAGCAGGGGCTCTTCCCGTCTGGGAGAATGGGCTCTCCATCCTCAGGTTTTTCGCTCACTGTGTCTCCGATGGGGGACCCCGGAGGTGGACCTGTTTGCCTCTCGTCACAATTGCAGGCTCCCGAACTTCCCGTCGCTCTCCCGGGATCCTCTGGCTCTGGCAGTGGACGCCATGTCCCTGAGCTGGGGGGATCTGGGGTTTCTGTACCTGTTTCCTCCGATACCCATGCTAGGCAGGGTGGTACGGAAGCTGGCTCTGGAAAGGGTGTCCGCCGTTCTCGTGGCCCCAAGGTGGCCAAGGCGAGTGTGGTTCGCAGACATCGTTCGGCTGGCAGTGGACCAGTTCGTTCTGCCTCTTCGGCCCGATCTGCTCACTCAGGGTCGGTTGTGTTACCCCAATTTACCAACGCTGGGTTTGACAGCCTGGCTGCTGAAACCTCCATCTTGAAGGAGGAGGGTCTTTCTGACTCGGTCGTTAAGACTCTGATCAGTGCCCGGAAGAGGTCTTCTTCTATCATCTACTATAGGACTTGGAAAGCCTATATCGCTTGGTGTGAGATGAGATCTTTTCCTTGTAGGGTCTTTTTGGTCTCCAGGATTCTGGAGTTTTTACAATCTGGGCTGGACTCTGGTCTTCAGCTAAGTACTTTGAAAGGGCAAGTTTCTGCCTTATCTATCTTTTTTTCAGAAGCGTTTTGCGCTTCATCCTTTAGTTAAAACTTTTTTCCAGGGGGTTACGCATGTGCGGCCTCCCAGGAAACCATTACTCCCTGTTTGGGATTTGAATTTGGTTCTTTCTGCTCTTCAGGCTCCTCCTTTTGAGCCTTTGCAAGATATTGCTTTGTCTACCTTGACTCAGAAGATTGTCTTCTTGGTAGCTATCACTTCGGTCCGGCGTGTCTCGGAGTTGGCGGCCTTGTCTATCCAGGCGCCTTACTTTGAGAGGCATCAGGATAAAGTGGTCTTTCGGTTCAAACCAGACTTTCTTCCTAAGGTTGTTTCTGCTTTTCATTTGAATCAGGATATTGTTCTTCCCTCCTTGTGTCCTAATCCTAAGAATGACAAAGAGAGGGTTTTGCATTGTTTGGATGTAGTACGCTGTGTTAAGTACTATTTGATTATTACGTCTCCTTTTCATAAAACGGATGCCTTTTTTGTTGTGCCCTGTGGGCCTAAGAAGGGTTTGGCACCGGCCAAATCTTCCATTAGCAAATGGATACGTCAGGCCGTTATTGCGGCCTATTCTGCTAAGGGGAAAGTTCCCCCTTTTCGTATCACTGCTCATTCTACTCGCGCCGTTGGAGTGTCTTGGGCTTTTCAGCACCAAGCTTCTGTTGAACAAGTTTGTAAGGCCGCCACTTGGTCTTCGGTTCATACTTTTTCTAAGTTTTACAAAGTTGATGTGCGGGCCTCAGCGGATGCTGTTTTTGGCCGCAAAGTTCTGCAGACTGCAGTCATCTAAGTTATGCTTCATTTTTGCCTTCGGATACCCATCCCTTGTGGACACTGCTTTTGGATGTCCCAATCGTGAAGAATTAAAGGGGAAGCGGGGTGTGTGGCACACTGAGAATAATACCATTTTGTGAGTACTCACCTGAAAAATTGATATTGTCAGTGTGCCACACACCCCGCTTCACCCCCGCCCTTTTCGGTATCCCGAATCCTTTATATGGTGAAGCTTTTATTTATTTTGAGGTTACCTTTAGATTTACTGGTACCTTGTCTTTCTGCTTTTTAAATCACTGGTGTTAAGTGGGAGGTACCAGGTATATATAGGCCAGAAGGGGGCTCGTTACAAGACTTCCTCTCTGCAACAGCGTCACCTGGCGGTGAGTAACCCAATCGTGAAGAATTAAAGGGGAAGCGGGGTGTGTGGCACACTGACAATATCCATTTTTCAGGTGAGTACTCACAAAATGGTATTATTGCCTAAAAAACACCTTGCAGTTGGCAGCAACATAGGGAGCTCATATATTGCTTGAAAAACACACCCAGGAGTTGGCAGCAGCATAGGGAGCCCATATATTGCCTTAAAAACACATTGGAGTTGGCAGCAGCATAGGGAGCTCATATATTGCCTGAAAGACACAAGCAGGAGTTAGCAGCAGCATAGGGAGCTCATATATTGCCTGAAAAACACAATGGAGTTGGCAGCAGCATTGGGAGCCCATATATTGCCTGAAAGACACACCCAGGAGTTGGCAGCAGCATTAGGGAGCCCATATAATGCCTGAAAGACACACACACAGGAGTTGGCAGCAGCATAGGGAGCCCCTATATTGCCTAAAAAAACACATTGGAGTTGGCAGCAGAATTAGGAGCCCATATATTGCCTGAAAAACACATTGGAGTTGGCAGCAGCATTGTGAGCCCATATATTGCCTGAAAGACACACCCAGGAGTTGACAGCAGCATTAAGAGCCCATCTATTGCCAGAAAGACACACCCAGGAGTTAGCAGCAGCATAGGGAGCTCATATATTTCCTTAAAAACACATTGGAATTGGCAGCAGCATTAGGAGCCCATATATTGCCTGAAAAACACACCCTGGAGTTGGCAGCAGCATAGGGAGCTCATATATTGCCTGAAAGACATACCCAGGAGTTGGCAGCAGCAGCATTAGGAGCCCATATATTGCCTGAAAAACACCTTGCAGTTGGCAGCAACATAGGGAGCTCATATATTGCCTGAAAGACACACCCAGGAGTTGGCAGCAGCATAGGGAGCCCATATAGTGCCTGAAAAACACATTGGAGTTGGCAGCAGCATAGGGAGCTCATATATTGCCTGAGACACACCCAGGTGTTAGCAACAACATTAAGAGCCCATATATTGCCTGAAAGACACACCCAGGAGTTGGCAGCAGCATAGGGAGCTCATATATTGCCTGAAAAACACATTGGAGTTGGCAGCAGCATTAGGAGCCCATAAATTGCCTGAAAGACACACACAGGAGTTGGCAGCAGCAGCAGCATTAGGAGCCCATATATTACCTGAAATACGCACTCTGGACTTGGCAGCAGCATAGGAGCCCATATATTGCCTAAAAAACACATTGGAGTTAGCAGCAGCATATGGAACTCATATATTGCCTGAAAAACACACCCTGGAGTTGGCAGCAGCATAGGGAGCTCATATATTTCCTGAAAGACATACCCAGGAGTTGGCGGCAGCAGCATTAGGAGCCCATATATTGCCTGAAAAACACACCCAGGAGTTGGCAGCAGCATTAGGAGCCCATATATTGCCTGAAAGACACACCCAGGAGTTGGCGGCAGCAGCATTAGGGGCCCATATATTGCCTGAAAGACACACCCAGGAGTTGGCAGCAGCATTAAGAGCTCGTATATTGCCTGAAAGACACACCCAGGAGTTAGCAGCATAGGGAGCTCATATATTGCCTGAAAAACACAATGGAGTTGGCAGCAGCATTAGGAGCCCATATATTGCCTGAAAAACACACCCTGGAGTTGGCAGCAGCATAGGGAGCTCATATATTTCCTGAAAGACATACCCAGGAGTTGGCAGCAGCAGCATTAGGAGCCCATATATTGCCTGAGAAACACCTTGCAGTTGGCAGCAACATAGGGAGCTCATATATTGCTTGAAAGACACACCCATGAGTTGGCAGCAGCATAGAGAGCCCATATATTGCCTGAAAAACACATTGGGGTTGGCAGCAGCATAGGGAGCTCATATATTGCCTCAAAGACACACGCAGGAGTTAGCAGCAACATTAAGAGCCCATATATTGCCTGAAAAACATACCCAGGAGTTGGCAGCAGGATAGGGAGCTCATATATTGCCTGAAAAACACATTGGAGTTGGCAGCAGCATTAAGAGCCCATATAGTGCCTGAAAGACACACCCAGGAGTTGGCAGCAGCATAGGGAGCTCATATATTGCCTGAAAAACACATTGGAGTTGGCAGCAGCATTAGGAGCCCATATATTGCCTGAAAGACACACCTAGGAGATAGCAGCAGCATAGGGAGCTCATATATTGCCTGAAAGACACAACCAGGAGTTGGCAGCACCAGCAGCAGCATTTGGAGCATATATATTGCCTGAAAGACACATTGGAGTTCGCAGCAGCATAGGGAGCTCATATATTGCCTGAAAGACACACCCAGGAGTTGGCAGCAGCATTAGGAGCTCATATATTGCCTGAAAGACACACCCAGGAGTTGGCAGCAGCAGCATTAGGAGCCCATATATTGCCTGAAAGACACACTCTGGACTTGGCAGCAGCATAGGGAGCTCATATGTTGCCTGTAAGACACACCCAGGAGTTGGCAGCAGCATTAAGAGCCCATATGTCGCCTGAAAGACACACCCAGGAATTAGCAGCATAGGGAGCTCATATATTGCCTGAAAAACACATTGGAGTTGGCAGCAGCAGCATTAGGAGCCCATATTTTGCCTGAAAAACACCTTGCCGTTGGCAGCAACATAGGGAGCTCATATATTGCTTGAAAGACACACCCAGGAGTTGGCAGCAGCATAGGGAGCCCATATATTGCTTGAAAAACACATTGGAGTTGGCAGCAGCATAGGGAGCTCATATATTGCTTGAAAGACAATCGCAGGAGTTAGCAGCAGCATTAGGAGCCCATATATTGCCTGAAAGACACACCCAGGAGTTGGCAGCAGCATAGGGAGCTCATATATTGCCTGAAAAACACATTGGAGTTGGCAGCAGCATTGGGAGCCCATGTATTGCCTGAAAGACACACCCAGGAGTTGGCAGCAGCATAGGGAGCCCATATATTGCCTGAAAAACACATTGGAGTTGTCAGCAGCATTGGGAGCCCATATATTGCCTGAAAAACACATTGGAGTTGGCAGCAGCATAGGGAGCACATACATTGCCCAAAAGACATACACAGAAGTATGGCAGCAACATAGGGAGCCCACATATTGCTTGAAAGACACACCCAGGAGTTGGCAGCAGCATAGGGAGCCCATATATTGCCTGAAAAACACATTGGAGTTGGCAGCAGCATAGGGAGCTCATATATGGCCTGAGACACACCCAGGTGTTAGCAACAACATTAAGAACCCATATATTGCCTGAAAGACACACCCATGAGTTGGCAGCAGCATAGGGAGCTCATATATTGCCTGAAAAACACATTGGAGTTGGCAGCAGCATTAGGAGCCCATATATTGCCTTAAAGACACACCCAGGAGTTGGCAGCAGCAGCATTAGAAGCGCATATTTTGCCTGAAAGACACACTCTTTACTTGGCAGCAGGATAGGGAGCCCATATATTGCCTGAAAAACACATTGGAGTTGGCAGCAGCATAGGGGACTCATATAATACCTGAAAGACACACCCTGGAGTTTGCAGCAGCATAGGGAGCTCATATATTACCTGAAAAACACATTGGAATTGGCATCAGCATAGGGAGCCCATATATTGCCTGAAAAACACACCCTGGAGTGGGCAGCAGCATAGGGAGCTTATATATTGCCTGAAAGACACACCCAGGATTTGGCAGCAGCATAGGGAGCTCATATATTGCCTTAAAAACACATTGGAGTTGGCAGCAGCATAGGGGGCTCATATATTGCCTTAAAAACACACCCTGGAGTGGGCAGCAGCATAGGGAGCCTATATATTGCCTGAAAGACACACCCAGGATTTGACAGCAGCATAGGGAGCTCATATATTGCCTGAAAAACACATTGGAGTTGGCAGCAGCATTGGGAGCCCATGTATTGCATGAAAGACACACCTAGGAGTTGGCAGCAGCATAGGGAGCCCATATATTGCCTGAAAAACACATTGGAGTTGTCAGCAGCATTGGGAGCCCATATATTGCCTGAAAAACACATTGGAGTTGGCAGCAGCATAGGGAGCTCATACATTTCCTGAAAGACATACACAGGAGTTGGCAGCAGCAGCATTAGGAGCCCATATATTGCCTGAAAAACACCTTGCATTTGGCAGCAACATAGGGAGCCCATATATTGCCTGAAAGACACACCCAGGAGTTGGCAGCAGCATAGGGAGCCCATATATTGCCTGAAAAACACATTGGAGTTGGCAGCAGCATAGGGAGCTCATATATTGCCTGAGACACACCCAGGTGTTAGCAACAACATTAAGAGCCCATATATTGCCTGAAAGACACACCCATGAGTTGGCAGCAGCATAGGGAGCTCATATATTGCCTGAAAAACACATTGGAGTTGGCAGCAGCATTAAGAGCCCATATATTGCCTGAAAGACACACACAGGAGTTGGCAGCAGCAGCAGCATTAGGAGCCCATATATTGCCTGAAATACGCACTCTGGACTTGGCAGCAGCATAGGAGCCCATATATTGCCTAAAAAACACATTGGAGTTAGCAGCAGCATAGGGAACTCATATATTGCCTGAAAAACACATCCTGCAGTTGGCAGCAGCATAGGGAGCTCATATATTTCCTGAAAGACATACCCAGGAGTTGGCAGCAGCAGCATTTGGAGCCCATATATTGCCTGAAAAACACCTTGCAGTTGGCAGCAACATAGGGAGCTCATATATTGCCTGAAAGACACACCCAGGAGTTGGCAGCAGCATAGGGAGCCCATATAGTGCCTGAAAAACACATTGGAGTTGGCAGCAGCATAGGGAGCTCATATATTGCCTGAGACACACCCAGGTGTTAGCAACAACATTAAGAGCCCATATATTGCCTGAAAGACACACCCAGGAGTTGGCAGCAGCATAGGGAGCTCATATATTGCCTGAAAAACACATTGGAGTTGGCAGCAGCATTAGGAGCCCATAAATTGCCTGAAAGACACACACAGGAGTTGGCAGCAGCAGCAGCATTAGGAGCCCATATATTACCTGAAATACGCACTCTGGACTTGGCAGCAGCATAGGAGCCCATATATTGCCTAAAAAACACATTGGAGTTAGCAGCAGCATATGGAACTCATATATTGCCTGAAAAACACACCCTGGAGTTGGCAGCAGCATAGGGAGCTCATATATTTCCTGAAAGACATACCCAGGAGTTGGCGGCAGCAGCATTAGGAGCCCATATATTGCCTGAAAAACACACCCAGGAGTTGGCAGCAGCATTAGGAGCCCATATATTGCCTGAAAGACACACCCAGGAGTTGGCGGCAGCAGCATTAGGGGCCCATATATTGCCTGAAAGACACACCCAGGAGTTGGCAGCAGCATTAAGAGCTCGTATATTGCCTGAAAGACACACCCAGGAGTTAGCAGCATAGGGAGCTCATATATTGCCTGAAAAACACAATGGAGTTGGCAGCAGCATTAGGAGCCCATATATTGCCTGAAAAACACACCCTGGAGTTGGCAGCAGCATAGGGAGCTCATATATTTCCTGAAAGACATACCCAGGAGTTGGCAGCAGCAGCATTAGGAGCCCATATATTGCCTGAGAAACACCTTGCAGTTGGCAGCAACATAGGGAGCTCATATATTGCTTGAAAGACACACCCATGAGTTGGCAGCAGCATAGAGAGCCCATATATTGCCTGAAAAACACATTGGGGTTGGCAGCAGCATAGGGAGCTCATATATTGCCTCAAAGACACACGCAGGAGTTAGCAGCAACATTAAGAGCCCATATATTGCCTGAAAAACATACCCAGGAGTTGGCAGCAGGATAGGGAGCTCATATATTGCCTGAAAAACACATTGGAGTTGGCAGCAGCATTAGGAGCCCATATATTGCCTGAAAAACACATTGGAGTTGGCAGCAGCATTGGGAGCCCATATAGTGCCTGAAAGACACACCCAGGAGTTGGCAGCAGCATAGGGAGCTCATATATTGCCTGAAAAACACATTGGAGTTGGCAGCAGCATTAGGAGCCCATATATTGCCTGAAAGACACACCTAGGAGATAGCAGCAGCATAGGGAGCTCATATATTGCCTGAAAGACACAACCAGGAGTTGGCAGCACCAGCAGCAGCATTTGGAGCATATATATTGCCTGAAAGACACATTGGAGTTCGCAGCAGCATAGGGAGCTCATATATTGCCTGAAAGACACACCCAGGAGTTGGCAGCAGCATTAGGAGCTCATATATTGCCTGAAAGACACACCCAGGAGTTGGCAGCAGCAGCATTAGGAGCCCATATATTGCCTGAAAGACACACTCTGGACTTGGCAGCAGCATAGGGAGCTCATATGTTGCCTGTAAGACACACCCAGGAGTTGGCAGCAGCATTAAGAGCCCATATGTCGCCTGAAAGACACACCCAGGAATTAGCAGCATAGGGAGCTCATATATTGCCTGAAAAACACATTGGAGTTGGCAGCAGCAGCATTAGGAGCCCATATTTTGCCTGAAAAACACCTTGCCGTTGGCAGCAACATAGGGAGCTCATATATTGCTTGAAAGACACACCCAGGAGTTGGCAGCAGCATAGGGAGCCCATATATTGCTTGAAAAACACATTGGAGTTGGCAGCAGCATAGGGAGCTCATATATTGCTTGAAAGACAATCGCAGGAGTTAGCAGCAGCATTAGGAGCCCATATATTGCCTGAAAGACACACCCAGGAGTTGGCAGCAGCATAGGGAGCTCATATATTGCCTGAAAAACACATTGGAGTTGGCAGCAGCATTGGGAGCCCATGTATTGCCTGAAAGACACACCCAGGAGTTGGCAGCAGCATAGGGAGCCCATATATTGCCTGAAAAACACATTGGAGTTGTCAGCAGCATTGGGAGCCCATATATTGCCTGAAAAACACATTGGAGTTGGCAGCAGCATAGGGAGCACATACATTGCCCAAAAGACATACACAGAAGTTGGCAGCAGCAGCATTAGGAGCCCATATATTGCCTGAAAAACACCTTGCAGTTGGCAGCAACATAGGGAGCCCACATATTGCTTGAAAGACACACCCAGGAGTTGGCAGCAGCATAGGGAGCCCATATATTGCCTGAAAAACACATTGGAGTTGGCAGCAGCATAGGGAGCTCATATATGGCCTGAGACACACCCAGGTGTTAGCAACAACATTAAGAACCCATATATTGCCTGAAAGACACACCCATGAGTTGGCAGCAGCATAGGGAGCTCATATATTGCCTGAAAAACACATTGGAGTTGGCAGCAGCATTAGGAGCCCATATATTGCCTTAAAGACACACCCAGGAGTTGGCAGCAGCAGCATTAGAAGCGCATATTTTGCCTGAAAGACACACTCTTTACTTGGCAGCAGGATAGGGAGCCCATATATTGCCTGAAAAACACATTGGAGTTGGCAGCAGCATAGGGGACTCATATAATACCTGAAAGACACACCCTGGAGTTTGCAGCAGCATAGGGAGCTCATATATTACCTGAAAAACACATTGGAATTGGCATCAGCATAGGGAGCCCATATATTGCCTGAAAAACACACCCTGGAGTGGGCAGCAGCATAGGGAGCTTATATATTGCCTGAAAGACACACCCAGGATTTGGCAGCAGCATAGGGAGCTCATATATTGCCTTAAAAACACATTGGAGTTGGCAGCAGCATAGGGGGCTCATATATTGCCTTAAAAACACACCCTGGAGTGGGCAGCAGCATAGGGAGCCTATATATTGCCTGAAAGACACACCCAGGATTTGACAGCAGCATAGGGAGCTCATATATTGCCTGAAAAACACATTGGAGTTGGCAGCAGCATAAGGAGCTCATATATTGCCTGAAAAACACATTGGAGTTGGCAGCAGCATTGGGAGCCCATGTATTGCATGAAAGACACACCTAGGAGTTGGCAGCAGCATAGGGAGCCCATATATTGCCTGAAAAACACATTGGAGTTGTCAGCAGCATTGGGAGCCCATATATTGCCTGAAAAACACATTGGAGTTGGCAGCAGCATAGGGAGCTCATACATTTCCTGAAAGACATACACAGGAGTTGGCAGCAGCAGCATTAGGAGCCCATATATTGCCTGAAAAACACCTTGCATTTGGCAGCAACATAGGGAGCCCATATATTGCCTGAAAGACACACCCAGGAGTTGGCAGCAGCATAGGGAGCCCATATATTGCCTGAAAAACACATTGGAGTTGGCAGCAGCATAGGGAGCTCATATATTGCCTGAGACACACCCAGGTGTTAGCAACAACATTAAGAGCCCATATATTGCCTGAAAGACACACCCATGAGTTGGCAGCAGCATAGGGAGCTCATATATTGCCTGAAAAACACATTGGAGTTGGCAGCAGCATTAAGAGCCCATATATTGCCTGAAAGACACACACAGGAGTTGGCAGCAGCAGCAGCATTAGGAGCCCATATATTGCCTGAAATACGCACTCTGGACTTGGCAGCAGCATAGGAGCCCATATATTGCCTAAAAAACACATTGGAGTTAGCAGCAGCATAGGGAACTCATATATTGCCTGAAAAACACATCCTGCAGTTGGCAGCAGCATAGGGAGCTCATATATTTCCTGAAAGACATACCCAGGAGTTGGCAGCAGCAGCATTTGGAGCCCTTATATTGCCTTAAAAACACACCCAGGAGTTGGCAGCAGCATTAGGAGCCCATATATTGCCTGAAAGACACACCTAGGAGTTGGCGGCAGCAGCATTAGGAGCCCATATATTGCCTTAAAGACACACCCAGGAGTGTGCAGCAGCAGCATTAGAAGCACATATTTTGCCTGAAAGACACACTCTGTACTTGGCAGCAGGATAGGGAGCCCATATATTGCCTGAAAAACACATTGGAGTTGGCAGCAGCATAGGGGGCTCATATATTGCCTGAAAGACACACCCTGGAGTTGGCAGCAGCATAGGGAGCTCATATATTGCCTGAAAGACACACCCAGGAGTTGAAAGCAGCATAGGGAGCTCATATATTGGCTGAAAAACACATTGGAATTGGCAGCAGCATAGGGGGCTCATATATTGCCTGAAAAACACACCCTGGAGTGGGCAGCAGCAGCTTATATATTGCCTGAAAGACACACCCAGGATTTGGCAGCAGCATAGGGAGCTCATATATTTCCTGAAAAACACATTGGAGTTGGCAGCAGCATTATGAACCCATATATTGCCTGAAAGACACACCCAGGAGTTGGCAGCAGCATAGGGAGCTCATATATTGCCTGAAAAACACATTGGAGTTGGCAGCAGCATTGGGAGCCCATATATTGCCTGAAAGACACACCCAGGAGTTGGCGGCAGCAGCATTAGGAGCCCATATATTGCCTGAAAGACACACCCGGGAGTTGGCAGCAGCAGCATTAGGAGCCCATATATTGCCTGAAAGACACACTCTGGACTTGGCAGCAGCATAGGGAGCCCATATATTGCCTGAAATACGCACTCTGGACTTGGCAGCAGCATAGGAGCCCATATATTGCCTAAAAAACACATTGGAGTTAGCAGCAGCATAGGGAACTCATATATTGCCTGAAAAACACATCCTGCAGTTGGCAGCAGCATAGGGAGCTCATATATTTCCTGAAAGACATACCCAGGAGTTGGCAGCAGCAGCATTTGGAGCCCATATATTGCCTGAAAAACACACCCAGGAGTTGGCAGCAGCATTAGGAGCCCATATATTGCCTGAAAGACACACCCAGGAGTTGGCGGCAGCAGCATTAGGAGCCCATATATTGCCTTAAAGACACACCCAGGAGTTGGCAGCAGCAGCATTAGAAGCGCATATTTTGCCTGAAAGACACACTCTGTACTTGGCAGCAGGATAGGGAGCCCATATATTGCCTGAAAAACACATTGGAGTTGGCAGCAGCATAGGGAGCTCATATATTGCCTGAAAGACACACCCAGGAGTTGGAAGCAGCATAGGGAGTTCATATATTGCCTGAAAAACACATTGGAATTGGCATCAGCAAAGGGAGCCCATATATTGCCTGAAAAACACATTGGAGTTGGCAGCAGCATAGGGGGCTCATATATTGCCTGAAAAACACACCCTGGAGTGGGCAGCAGCATGATGAGCCCATATATTGCCTGAAAGACACACCCAGGAGTTGGCAGCAGCATAGGGAGCTCATATATTGCCTGAAAAACACATTGGAGTTGGCAGCAGTATAGGGAGCTCATATATTGCCTGAAAAACACATTGGAGTTGTCAGCAGAATTTGGAGCCCATATATTGCCTGAAAGACACACCCAGGAGTTGGCAGCAGCACAGGGAGCTCATATATTGCCTGAAAAACACATTGGAGTTGACAGCAGCATTAGCAGCCTATATATTGCCTGAAAAACATATTGGAGTTGTCAGCAGAATTTGGAGCCCATATATTGCCTGAAAGACACACCCAGGAGTTGGCAGCAGCACAGGGAGCTCATATATTGCCTGAAAAACACATTGGAGTTGGCAGCAGCATTAGCAGCCCATATATTGCCTGAAAAACACATTGGAGTTGGCAGCAGCATTGGGAGCCCATATATTGCCTGAAAGACACACCCAGGAGTTGGCAGCAGCATTAGGAGCTCATATATTGCCTCAAAAACACATTGGAGATGTCAGCAGCATTGGGAGCCTATATATTGCCTGAAAAATACATTGGAGTTGGCAGCATCATAGGGAGGCCATATATTGCCTTAAAGACACACCCAGGTTTGGCAGCAGCATTAAGAGCCCATATATTGCCTGAAAGACACACCCAGGATTTGACAGCAGCATAGGGAGCTCATATATTGCCTGAAAAACAAATAGGAGTTGCAGCAGCATAGGGGGCTCATATATTGCCTGAAAAACACATTGGAGTTGGCAGCAGCATAGGGGGGCCATATATTGCCTGAAAGACACACCCAGGAGTTGGCAGCAGCAGCATTAGGAGCCCATATATTGCCTGAAAGACACACTCTGGACTTCGCAGCAGCATAGGGAGCCCATATATTGCCTGAAAAACACTTTGGAGTTGTCAGCAGAATTTGGAGCCCATATATTGCCTGAAAGACACACCCAGGAGTTGGCAGCAGCACAGGGAGCTCATATATTGCCTGAAAAACACATTGAAGTTGGCAGCAGCATTAGCAGCCCATATATTGCCTGAAAAACACATTGGAGTTGGCAGCAGCTTTGGGAGCCCATATATTGCCTGAAAGACACACCCAGGAGTTGGCAGCAACATTAGGAGCCCATATATTGCCTGAAAGACACACCCAGGAGTTGGCAGCAGCATAGGGAGCTCATATATTGCCTGAAAAACACAGTGGAGTTGTCAGCAGCATTGGGAGCCCATATATTGCCTGAAAAATACATTGGAGTTGGCAGCAGCATAGGGAGCCCATATATTGCCTGAAAGAGACACTGGAGTTGGCAGCAGCATTAGGAGCTCATATATTTTCTGAAAGACACACCCATGAGTTGGCAGCAGCATTAGGAGCCCACATATTGCCTGAAAGACACCCCCAGGAGTTGGAAGCAGCATAGGGAGCTCATATATTGCCTGAAAAGCACATTGGAGTTGGCAGCAGCATAGGTAGCTCATATATTGCCTGAAAGACACACTCTGGAGTTGGCAGCAGCAGCATTAGGAGCCCGTATATTGCCTGAAAGACACACTCTGGACTTGGCAGCAGCATTAGGAGCCAATATATTGTCTGAAAGACACACCCAGTAGTTGGCAGCAGCATGGGGAGCCCATATATTGCCTGAAATGCACATTGGAGTTGGCAGCAGCATAGGGAGCTCATATATTGCCTTAAAGATACACCCAGGTTTGGCAGCAGCATTAAGAGCCCATATATTGCCTGAAAGACACACCCAGGATTTGGCAGCAGCATAGGGAGCTCATATATTGCCTGAAAAACACATTGGAGTTGGCAGCAGCATTAAGAGCCCATATATTGCTTGAAAAACACATTGGAGTTGGCGGCAGCATTGGGAGCCCAGATATTGCCTGAAAGACACACCCAGGAGTTGGCAGCAGCATAGGGAGCTCATATATTACCTGAAAAACACATTGGAGTTGGCAGCAGCATTGGGGGCCCATATATTGCCTGAAAGACACACCCAGGAGTTGACAGCAGCATTAGGAGACCATATGTTGCCTGAAAGACGCACACAGTATTTTGCAGCAGCATAGGCGGCTCATATATTGCCTGAAAAACACATTGGAGTTGGTAGCAGCATAGGGAGCCCATATATTGCCTGAAAGACACACCCAGGAGTTGGCAGCAGCAGCATTAGGAGCCCATATATTGTCTGAAAGACACACCCAGGAGTTGGCAGCTGCAGCATTAGGAGCCCATATATTGCCTGAAAGACACACTCTGGACTTCGCAGCAGCATAGGGAGCCCATATTTTGCCTGAAAAACACATTGGAGTTGTCAGCAGAATTTGGAGCCCATATATTGTCTTAAAGACACACCCAGGAGTTGGCAGCAGCACAGGGAGATCATATATTGCCTGAAAAACACATTGGAGTTGGCAGCAGCATTAACAGCCCATATATTGCCTGAAAAACATATTGGAGTTGTCAGCAGAATTTGGAGCCCATATATTGCCTGAAAGACACACCCAGGAGTTGGCAGCAGCACATGGAGCTCATATATTGCCTGAAAAACACATTGGAGTTGGCAGCAGCATTAGCAGCCCATATATTGCCTGAAAAACACATTGGAGTTGGCAGCAGCATTGGGAGCCCATATATTGCCTGAAAGACACACCCAGGAGTTGGCAGCAGCATAGGGAGCTCATATATTGCCTGAAAGACACATTGGAGTTGGCAGCAGCATTGGGGGCCCATATATTGCCTGAAAGACACACCCAGGAGTTGACAGCAGCATTAGGAGACCATATGTTGCCTGAAAGACACACACAGTATTTTGCAGCAGCATAGGCGGCTCATATATTGCCTGAAAAACACATTGGAGTTGGTAGCAGCATAGGGAGCCCATATATTGCCTGAAAGACACACCCAGGAGTTGGCAGCAACATTAGGAGCCCATATATTGCCTGAAAGACACACCTAGGAGTTGGCAGCACCATAAGGAGCTCATATATTGGCTGAAAACACATTGGAGTTGGCAGCAGCATAAGGAGCTCATATATTGCCTGAAAAACACATTGGAGTTGGCAGCATCATAGGGAGGCCATATATTGCCTGAAAGAGACATTGGAGTTGGCAGCAGCATTAGAAGCTCATATATTTCCTGAAAGACACACCCATGAGTTGGCAGCAGCATTAGGAGCCCATATATTGCCTGAAAGACACCCCCAGGAGGTGGAAGCAGCATAGGGAGCTCATATATTGCCTAAAAAACACATTAGAGTTGGCAGCAGCATAGGGAGCTCATATATTGTCTGAAAAATACACCCAGGAGTTGGCAGCAGCACTAGGAGCTCATATATTGCCTGAAAGACACACTCTGGAGTTGGCAGCAGCAGCATTAGGAGCCCATATATTGCCTGAAAGACACACCTTGGACTTGGCAGCAGCATTAGGAGCCAATATATTGCCTGAAAGACACACCCAGTAGTTGGCAGCAGCATAGGGAGCCCATCTATTACCTGAAATGCACATTGGATTTGGCAGCAGCATAGGGAGCTCATATATTGCCTTAAAGACACACCCAGGTTTGGCAGCAGCATTAAGAGCCCATATATTGCCTGAAAGACACACCCAGGATTTGGCAGCAGCATAGGGAGCTCATATATTGCCTGAAAAACAAATTGGAGTTGGCAGCAGAATTAGGAGCCCATATATTGCTTGAAAAACACATTGGAGTTGGCAGCAGCATTGGGAGCCCATATATTGCCTGAAAGACACACCCAGTAGTTGGCAGCAGCATAGGGAGCCCATCTATTACCTGAAATGCACATTGGAGTTGGCAGCAGCATAGGGAGCTCATATATTGCCTTAAAGACACACCCAGGATTTGGCAGCAGCATAGGGAGCTCATATATTGCCTGAAAAACAAATTGGAGTTGCAGCAGCATAGGGGGCTCATATATTGCCTGAAAAACACATTGGAGTTGGCAGTAGCATAGGGAGCCCATATATTGCCTGAAAGACACACCCAGGAGTTGGCAGCAGCAGCATTAGGAGCCCATAAATTGCCTGAAAGACACACTCTGGACTTCGCAGCAGCATAGGGAGCCCATATATTGCCTGAAAAACACATTGGAGTTGTCCGCAGAATTTGGAGCCCATATATTGCCTGAAAGACACACCCAGGAGTTGGCAGCAGCACAGGGAGCTCATATATTGCCTGAAAAACACATTGACGTTGACAGCAGCATTAGCAGCCCATATATTGCCTGAAAAACACATTGGAGTTGGCAGCAGCATTGGGAGCCCATATATTGCCTGAAAGACACCCCCAGGAGTTGGAAGCAGCATAGGGAGCTCATATATTGCCTAAAAAAAAACACATTGGAGTTGGCAGCAGCATAGGGAGCTCATATATTGTCTGAAAAATACACCCAGGAGTTGGCAGCAGCACTAGGAGCTCATATATTGCCTGAAAGACACACTCTGGAGTTGGCAGCAGCAGCATTAGGAGCCCGTATATTGCCTGAAAGACACACTCTGGACTTGGCAGCAGCATTAGGAGCCAATATATTGCCTGAAAGACACACCCAGGATTTGGCAGCAGCATAGGGAGCTCATATATTGCCTGAAAAACACATTGGAGTTGGCAGCAGCATTAGGAGCCCATATATTGCTTGAAAAACACATTGGAGTTGGCGGCAGCATTAGGATCCCATATATTGCCTGAAAGACACACACAGGAGTTGGCAGCAGCATAGGGAGCTCATATATTACCTGAAAAACACATTGGAGTTGGCAGCAGCATTGGGGGCCCATATATTGCCTGAAAGACACATCCAGGAGTTGACAGCAGCATTCGGAGACCATATGTTGCCTGAAAGACACACACAGTATTTTGCAGCAGCATAGGCAGCTCATATATTGCCTGAAAAACACATTGGAGTTGGCAGCAGCATAGGGAGCCCATATATTGCCTGAAAGACACACCCAGGAGTTGGCAGCAGCAGCATTAGGAGCCCATATATTGTCTGAAAGACTCACCCAGGAGTGTGCAGCAGCAGCATTAGTAGCCCATATATTGCCTGAAAGACACACTCTGGACTTCGCAGCAGCATAGGGAGCCCATATATTGCCTGAAAAACACATTGGAGTTGTCAGCAGGATTTGGAGCCCATATATTGCCTGAAAGACACACCCAGGAGTTGGCAGTAGCACAGGGAGCTCATATATTGCCTGAAAAACACATTGGAGTTGGCAGCAGCATTAGCTGCCCATATATTGCCTGAAAAACATATTAGAGTTGTCAGCAGAATTTGGAGCCCATATATTGCCTGAAAGACACACCCAGGAGTTGGCAGCAGCACAGGGAGCTCATATATTGCCTGAAAAACACATTGGAGTTGGCAGCAGCATTAGCAGCCCATATATTGCCTGAAAAACACATTGGAGTTGGCAGCAGCATTGGGAGCCCATATATTGCCTGAAAGACACACCCAGGAGTTGGCAGTAGCATTAGGAGCCCATATATTGCCTGAAAGACACACCCAGGAGTTGGCAGCAGCATAGGGAGCTCATATATTGCCTGAAAAACACATTGGAGATGTCAGCAGCATTGGGAGCCTATATATTGCCTGAAAAATACATTGGAGTTGGCAGCATCATAGGGAGCCCATAAATTGCCTGAAAGAGACATTGGAGTTGGCAGCAGCATTAGGAGCTCATATATTTCCTGAAAGACACACCCATGAGTTGGCAGCAGCATTAGGAGCCCATATATTACCTGAAAGACACCCCCAGGAGTTGGAAGCAGCATAGGGAGCTCATATATTGCCTGAAAAACACATTGGAGTTGGTAGCAGCATAGGGAGCTCATATATTGTCTGAAAAATACACCCAGGAGTTGGCAGCAGCACTAGGAGATCATATATTGCCTGAAAGACACACTCTGGACTTGGCAGCAGCATTAGGAGCCAATATATTGCCTGAAAGAGACACCCAGTAGTTGGCAGCAGCATAGGGAGCCCATCTATTACCTGAAATGCACATTGGAGTTGGCAGCAGCATAGGGAGCTCATATATTGCCTTAAAGACACACCCAAATGTGGCAGCAACATTAAGAGCCCATATATTGCCTGAAAGACACACCCAGGATTTGGCAGCAGCATAGGGAGCTCATATATTGCCTGAAAGACACACTCTGGAGTTGGCAGCAGCAGCATTAGGAGCCCATATATTGCCTGAAAGACACACTCTGGACTTGGCAGCAGCATTAGGAGCCCATATATTGCCTGAAAGACACATTCTGGACTTGGCAGCAGCATTAGGAGCCCATATATTGCCTGAAAGACGCCCCCAGGAGTTGGAAGCAGCATAGGGAGCTCATATATTGCCTGAAAAACACATTGGAGTTGGTAGCAGCATAGGGAGCTCATATATTGTCTGAAAAATACACCCAGGAGTTGGCAGCAGCACTAGGAGATCATATATTGCCTGAAAGACACACTCTGGAGTTGGCAGCAGCAGCATTAGGAGCCCATATATTGCCTGAAAGACACACTCTGGACTTGGCAGCAGCATTAGGAGCCAATATATTGCCTGAAAGACACACCCAGTAGTTGGCAGCAGCATAGGGAGCTCATCTATTACCTGAAATGCACATTGGAGTTGGCAGCAGCATAGGGAGCTCATATATTGCCTTAAAGACACACCCAAATTTGGCAGCAACATTAAGAGCCCATATATTGCCTGAAAGACACACCCAGGATTTGGCAGCAGCATAGGGAGCTCATATATTGCCTGAAAAACAAATTGGAGTTGGCAGGAGCATTAGGAGCCCATATATTGCTTGAAAAACACATTGGAGTTGGCAGCAGCATTGGGAGCCCATATATTGCCTAAAAACACACCCAGGAGTTGGCAGCAGCACTAGAAGCTCATATATTGCCTGAAAGACACACTCTGGAGTTGGCAGCAGCAGCATTAGGAGCCCATAAATTGCCTGAAAGACACACTCTGGACTTGGCAGCAGCATTAGGAGCCCATATATTGCCTGAAAGACACACTCTGGATTTGGCAGCAGCATTAGGAGCCAATATATTGCCTGAAAGACACACCCAGTAGTTAGATGGGCTCCCTATGCTGCTGCCAACTCCAATGTGCATTTCAGGTAATAGATGGGCTCCCTATGCTGCTGCCATTACCTGAAATGCACATTGGAGTTGGCAGCAGCATAGGGAGCTCATATATTGCCTTAAAGACACACCCAGGTTTGGCAGCAGCATTAAGAGCCCATATATTGCCTGAAAGACACACCCAGGATTTGGCAGCAGCATAGGGAGCTCATATATTGCCTGAAAAACAAATTGGAGTTGCAGCAGCATAGGGGGCTCATATATTGCCTGAAAAACACATTGGAGTTGGCAGCAGCATAGGGAGCCCATATATTGCCTGAAAGACACACCCAGGAGTTGGCAGCAGCAGCATTAGGAGCCCATATATTGTCTGAAAGACACACCCAGGGGTTGGCAGCAGCAGCATTAGGAGCCCATATATTGCCTGAAAGACACACTCTGGACTTCGCAGCAGCATAGGGAGCCCATATATTGCCTGAAAAACACATTGGAGTTGTCAGCAGAATTTGGAGCCCATATATTGCCTGAAAGACACACCCAGGAGTTGGCAGCAGCACAGGGAGCTCATATATTGCCTGAAAAACACATTGAAGTTGGCAGCAGCATTAGCAGCCCATATATTGCCTGAAAGACACACCCAGGATTTGGCAGCAGCATAGGGAGCTCATATATTGTCTGAAAAACACATTGGAGTTGGCAGCAGCATTAGGAGCCCATATATTGCTTGAAAAACACATTGGCAGCATTGGGAGCCCATATATTGCCTGAAAGACAGACCCAGGAGTTGGCAGCAGCACTAGGAGCTCATATATTGCCTGAAAGACACACTCTGGAGTTGGCAGCAGCAGCATTAGGAGCCCATATATTGCCTGAAAGAAACACTCTGGACTTGGCAGCAGCATTAGGAGCCCATATATTGCCTGAAAGACACACCCAGTAGTTGGCAGCAGCATAGGGAGCCCATATATTGCCTGAAATGCACATTAGAGTTGGCAGCAGCATAGGGAGCTCATATATTGCCTTAAAGACACACCCAGGTTTGGCGGCAGCATTAAGAGCCCATATATTGCCTGAAAGGCCTGAAAGACACACCCAGGATTTGGCAGCAGCATAGGGAGCTCATATATTGCCTGAAAAAAACATTGGAGTTGGCAGCAGCATTAGCAGCCAATATATTGCCTGAAAAACACATTGGAGTTAGCAGCAGCATTGGGAGCCCATATATTGCCTGAAAGACACACCCAGGAGTTGGCAGCAGCAGCATTAGGATCCCATATATTGCCTGAAAGACACACACAGGAGTTGGCAGCAGCATAGGGAGCTCATATATTACCTGAAAGACACACCCAGGAGTTGGCAGCAGCATTAGGAGACTATATGTTGCCTGAAAGACACACACAGGATTTTGCAGCAGCATAGGCGGCTCATATATTGCCTGAAAAACACATTGGAGTTGGCAGCAGCATAGGGAGCCCATATATTGGCTGAAAGACACACCCAGGAGTTGGCAGCAGCAGCATTAGGAGCCCATATATTGCCTGAAAGACACACTGGAGTTGTCAGCAGAATTTGGAGCCCATATATTGCCTGAAAAACACATTGGAGTTGGCAGCAGCATTAGCAGCCCATATATTGCCTGAAAAACACATTGGAGTTGGCAGCAGAATTTGGAGCCAATATATTGCCTGAAAGACACACCCATAAGTTGACTGCAGCACAGGGAGCTCATATATTGCCTGAAAAACACATTGGAGTTGGCAGCAGCATTAGCAGCCCATATATTGCCTGAAAAACACATTGGAGTTGGCAGCAGCATTGGGAGCCCATATATTGCCTGAAAGACACACCCAGGAGTTGGCAGCAGCATTAGGAGCCCATATATTGCCTGAAAGACACACCCAGGAGTTGGCAGCAGCATAGGTAGCTCATATATTAGCTGAAAAATACATTGGAGTTGTCAGCAGCATTGGGAGCCCATATATTGCCTGAAAACACATTGAAGTTGGCAGCAGCATTAGGAGCCCATATATTGCCTAAAAAACACATTGGAGTTGGCAGCAGCATAGGGAGCCCGTATATTGCCTGAAAAAACACATTGGAGTTGGCAGCAGCATAGGGAGCTCATATATTGCCTGAAAAACACATTGCAGTTGGCAGCAGCATAGGGAGCTCATATTTTGCCTGAAAGACACACCCAGGAGTTGGCAGCAGCATAGGGAGCCCATATATTGCATGAATAACACATTGGAGTTGGCAGCAGCATTGGGAGCCCATATATTGCCTGAAAGACACACCCAGGAGGTGGCAGCAGCATAGGGAGTCCATATATTGCCTGAAAGACACACCCAGGAGTCGGCAGCAGCAGCATTTGGAGCACATATATTGCCTGAGAAACACGTTGGAGTTGGCAGCAGCATAGGGAGCTCATATATTGCCTGAAAGACACACCCAGGAGTTGGCAGCAGCATTAGGAGCCCATATATTGCCTGAAAGACACACCCAGTAGTTGGCAGCAGCATAGGGAGCCCATATATTGCCTGAAATGCACATTGGAGTTGGCAGCAGCATAGGGAGCTCATATATTGCCTTAAAGACACACCCAGGTTTGGCGGCAGCATTAAGAGCCCATATATTGCCTGAAAGACACACCCAGGATTTGGCAGCAGCATAGGGAGCTCATATATTGCCTGAAAAACACATTGGAGTTGGCAGCAGCATTAGCAGCCAATATATTGCCTGAAAAACACATTGGAGTTAGCAGCAGCATTGGGAGCCCATATATTGCCTGAAAGACACACCCAGGAGGTGGCAGCAGCAGCATTAGGATCCCATATATTGCCTGAAAGACACACACAGGAGTTGGCAGCAGCATAGGGAGCTCATATATTACCTGAAAAACACATTGGAGTTGGCAGCAGCATTGGGGGCCCATATATTGCCTGAAAGACACCCCCATGAGTTGGAAGCAGCATAGGGAGCTCATATATTGCCTGAAAAACACATTGGAGTTGGTAGCAGCATAGGGAGCTCATATATTGTCTGAAAAATACACCCAGGAGTTGGCAGCAGCACTAGGAGATCATATATTGCCTGAAAGACACACTCTGGAGTTGGCAGCAGCAGCATTAGGAGCCCATATATTGCCTGAAAGACACACTCTGGACTTGGCAGCAGCATTAGGAGCCAATATATTGCCTGAAAGACACACCCAGTAGTTGGCAGCAGCATAGGGAGCCCATCTATTACCTGAAATGCACATTGGAGTTGGCAGAAGCATAGGGAGCTCATATATTGCCTTAAAGACACACCCAAATTTGGCAGCAACATTAAGAGCCCATATATTGCCTGAAAGACACACCCAGGATTTGGCAGCAGCATAGGGAGCTCATATATTGCCTGAAAAACACATTGCAGTTGGCAGCAGCATAGGGAGCTCATATTTTGCCTGATAGACACACCCAGGAGTTGGCAGCAGCATAGGGAGCCCATATATTGCCTGAATAACACATTGGAGTTGGCAGCAGCATTGGGAGCCCATATATTGCCTGAAAGACACACCCAGGAGGTGGCAGCAGCATAGGGAGCTCATAAATTGCCTGAAAGACACACCCAGGAGTCGGCAGCAGCAGCATTTGGAGCACATATATTGCCTGAGAAACACGTTGGAGTTGGCAGCAGCATAGGGAGCTCATATATTGCCTGAAAGACACACCCAGGAGTTGGCAGCAGCATTAGAAGCCCATATATTGCCTGAAAGACACACCCAGGATTTGGCAGCAGCATAGGGAGCTCATATATTGCCTGAAAAACAAATTGGAGTTGGCAGCAGCATTAGGAGCCCATATATTGCTTGAAAAACACATTGGAGTTGGCAGCAGCATTGGGAGCCCATATATTGCCTAAAAACACACCCAGGAGTTGGCAGCAGCACTAGAAGCTCATATATTGCCTGAAAGACACACTCTGGAGTTGGCAGCAGCAGCATTAGGAGCCCATATATTGCCTGAAAGACACATTCTGGACTTGGCAGCAGCATTAGGAGCCCATATATTGCCTGAAAGACACACTCTGGACTTGGCAGCAGCATTAGGAGCCAATATATTGCCTGAAAGACACACCCAGTAGTTAGATGGGCTCCCTATGCTGCTGCCAACTCCAATGTGCATTTCAGGTAATAGATGGGCTCCCTATGCTGCTGCCATTACCTGAAATGCACATTGGAGTTGGCAGCAGCATAGGGAGCTCATATATTGCCTTAAAGACACACCCAGGTTTGGCAGCAGCATTAAGAGCCCATATATTGCCTGAAAGACACACCCAGGATTTTGCAGCAGCATAGGGGGCTCATATATTGCCTGAAAAACACATTGGAGTTGGCAGCAGCATAGGGAGCCCATATATTGCCTGAAAGACACACCCAGGAGTTGGCAGCAGCAGCATTAGGAGCCCATATATTGTCTGAAAGACACACCCAGGAGTTGGCAGCAGCAGCATTAGGAGCCCATATATTGCCTGAAAGACACACTCTGGACTTCGCAGCAGCATAGGGAGCCCATATATTGCCTGAAAAACACATTGGAGTTGTCAGCAGAATTTGGAGCCCATATATTGCCTGAAAGACACACCCAGGAGTTGGCAGCAGCACAGGGATCTCATATATTGTCTGAAAAACACATTGAAGTTGGCAGCAGCATTAGCAGCCCATATATTGCCTGAAAGACACACCCAGGATTTGGCAGCAGCATAGGGAGCTCATATATTGTCTGAAAAACACATTGGAGTTGGCAGCAGCATTAGGAGCCCATATATTGCTTGAAAAACACATTGGAGTTGGCGGCAGCATTGGGAGCCCATATATTGCCTGAAAGACAGACCCAGGAGTTGGCAGCAGCACTAGGAGCTCATATATTGCCTGAAAGACACACTCTGGAGTTGGCAGCAGCAGCATTGGGAGCCCATGTATTGCCTGAAAGACACACTCTGGACTTGGCAGCAGCATTAGGAGCCCATATATTGCCTGAAAGACACACCCAGTAGTTGGCAGCAGCATAGGGAGCCCATATATTGCCTGAAATGCACATTGGAGTTGGCAGCAGCATAGGGAGCTCATATATTGCCTTAAAGACACACCCAGGTTTGGCGGCAGCATAGGGAGCACATTGGAGTTGGCAGCAGCATTAGCAGCCAATATATTGCCTGAAAACCACATTGGAGTTAGCAGCAGCATTGGGAGCCCATATATTGCCTGAAAGACACACCCAGGAGTTGGCAGCAGCAGCATTAGGATCCCATATATTGCCTGAAAGACACACACAGGAGTTGGCAGCAGCATAGGGAGCTCATATATTACCCGGAAAACACATTGGAGTTGGCAGCAGCATTGGGGGCCCATATATTGCCTGAAAGACACACCCAGGAGTTGCCAGCAGCATTAGGAGACCATATGTTGCCTGAAAGACACACACAGGATTTTGCAGCAGCATAGGCGGCTCATATATTGCCTGAAAAACACATTGGAGTTGTCAGCAGAATTTGGAGCCAATATATTGCCTGAAAGACACACCCAGGAGTTGGCAGCAGCACAGGGAGCTCATATATTGCCTGAAAAACACATTGGAGTTGGCAGCAGCATTAGCAGCCCATATATTGCCTGAAAAACACATTGGAGTTGGCAGCAGCATTGGGAGCCCATATATTGCCTGAAAGACACACCCAGGAGTTGGCAGCAGCTTTAGGAGCCCATATATTGCCTGAAAGACACACCCAGAAGTTGGCAGCAGCATAGGGAGCTCATATATTAGCTGAAAAATACATTGGAGTTGTCAGCAGCATTGGGAGCCCATATATTGCCTGAAAACACATTGAAGTTGGCAGCAGCATTAGGAGCCCATATATTGCCTAAAAAACACATTGGAGTTGGCAGCAGCATAGGGAGCTCATATATTGCCTGAAAAACACATTGCAGTTGGCAGCAGCATAGGGAGCTCATATTTTGCCTGAAAGACACACCCAGGAGTTGGCAGCAGCATAGGGAGCCCATATATTGCCTGAAAAACACATTGGAGTTGGCAGCAGCATTAGGAGCCCATATATTGCCTGAAAGACACACCCAGGAGGTGGCAGCAGCATAGGGAGCCCATATATTGCCTGAAATGCACATTGGAGTTGGCAGCAGCATTGGGAGCTCACATATTGCCTTAAAGACACACCCAGGTTTGGCAGCAGCATTAAGAGCCCATATATTGCCTGAAAGACACACCCAGGATTTGGCAGCAGCATAGGGAGCTCAAATATTGCCTGAAAGACACACCCAGGAGTTGGCAGCAGCATTAGGAGCCCATATATTGCCTGAAAGACACACCCAGGAGTTGGCAGCAGCATAGGGAGCTCATATATTAGCTGAAAAACACATTGGAGTTGTCAGCAGCATTGGGAGCCCATATATTGCCTGAAAGACACACCCAGGAGTTAGCAGCAGCATAGGGAGCTCATATATTGCCTGAAAAACACATTGGAGTTGGCAGCAGCATTAGGAGCCCATATATTGCCTGAAAAACACATTGGAGTTGGCAGCAGCATTGGGAGCCCATATATTGCCTGAAAGACACACCCAGGAGGTGGCAGCAGCATAGGAAGCTCATATATTGCCTGAAAGACACACCCAGGAGGTGGCAGCAGCATAGGGAGCTCATATATTGCCTGAAAGACACACCCAGGAGGTGGCCGCAGCATAGGGAGCTCATATATTGCCTGAAAGACACACACAGGAGTTGGCAGCACCAGCAGCAGCATTTGGAGCACATATATTGTCTGAAAAACACGTTGGAGTTGGCAGCAGCATAGGGAGCTCATATATTGCCTGAAAAACACACCCAGGAGTTGGCAGCAGCAGCAGCATTAGGAGCTCATATATTGCCTGAAAGACACACCCAGGAGTTGGCGGCAGCAGCAGCATTCGGAGCCCATATATTGCCTGAAAGACACACTCTGGACTTGGAAGCAGAATAGGGAGCACATATATTGCCTGAAAAATACACCCAGGAGTTGGCAGCCGCATAGGCAGCTCACATATTGCCTGAAAGATACACCCAGGAGTTCGCAGCAGCATTTAGAGCCCATATATTGCCTGAAAGACACACCCAGGCGTTGGCAGCAGCATAGGGAGCTCATGCATTGCCTGAAAAACACATTGGAGTTGGCAGCAGCATTAGGAGCTCATATATTGCCTGAAAAACACATTGGAGTTGGCAGCAGCAATTAGAGCCCATATATTGCCTGAAAGACACACCCAGGAGTTGGCAGCAGCACAGGGAGCTCATATATTGCCTGAAAAACACATTGAAGTTGGCAGCAGCATTGGCAGCCCATATATTGCCTAAAAAACACATTGGAGTTAGCAGCAGCATTGGGAGCCCATATATTGCCTGAAAGACATACCCAGGAGTTGGCAGCAGCATTAGGAGCCCATATGTTGCCTGAAAGACACACCCAGGAGTTGGCAGCAGCATAGGGAGCTCATATATTGCCTGAAAAACACAATGGAGTTGTCAGCAGCATTGGGAGCCCATATATTGCCTGAAAAATACATTGGAGTTGGCAGCAGCATAGGGGGCCCATATATTGCCTGAAAGAGACACTGGAGTTGGCAGCAACATTAGGAGCTCATATATTTTCTGAAAGACACACCCATGTGTTGGCAGCAGCATTAGGAGCCCATATATTGCCTGAAAGACACCCCCAGGAGTTGGAAGCAGCATAGGGAGCTCATATATTGCCTGAAAAACACATTGGAGTTGGCAGCAGCATAGGGAGCTCATATATTGTCTGAAAAATACACCCAGGAGTTGGCAGCAGCACTAGGAGCTCATATATTGCCTGAAAGACACACTCTGGAGTTGGCAGCAGCAGCATTAGGAGCCCATATATTGCCTGAAAGACACACTCTGGACTTGGCAGCATCTTTAGGAGCCAATATATTGCCTGAAAGACACACCCAGTAGTTGGCAGCAGCATAGGGATCCCATATATTGCCTGAAATGCACATTGGAGTTGGCAGCAGCATAGGGAGCTCACATATTGCCTTAAAGACACACCCAGGTTTGGCAGCAGCGTTAAGAGCCCATATATTGCCTGAAAGACACACCCAGGATTTGGCAGCAGCATAGGGAGCTCAAATATTGCCTGAAAGACACACCCAGGAGTTGGCAGCAGCATTAGGAGCCCATATATTGCCTGAAAGACACACCCAGGAGTTGGCAGCAGCATAGGGAGCTCCTATATTAGCTGAAAAACACATTGGAGTTGTCAGCAGCATTGGGAGCCCATATATTGCCTGAAAAATACATTGGAGTTGGCAGCAGCATAGGGAGCTCATATATTGCTTTAAATACACACCCAGGAGTTGGCAGCAGCATTAGGAGCTCATATATTGCCTGAAAGACACACCCAGGAGTTGGCAGCAGCATTAGGAGCCCATATATTGCCTTAAAGACACACCCAGGAGTTGGCAGCGGCATTAGGAGCCCATATATTGCCTGATAGACACACCCAGTTGTTGGCAGCAGCAAAGGTAGCTCATATATTGCCTGAAAACACATAGGAGTTGGCAGCAGCATTAGGAGCCCATATATTGCCTGAAAAACACATTGGAGTTGGCATCAGCATAGGGAGCTCATATATTGGCTGAAAAAACACATTGGGGTTGGCAGCAGCATAGGGAGCTCATATATTGCCTGAAAAACACACTGGAGTTGGCAGCAGAATTGGGAGCCCGTATATTGCCTGAAAGACACACCCAGGAGATAGCAGTAGCATAGGGAGCTCATATATTGCATGAAAGACACAACCAGGAGTTGGCAGCACCAGCAGCAGCATTTGGAGCATATATATTGCCTTAAAAACACATTAGAGTTGGCAGCAGCATAGGGAGCTCATATATTGCCTGAAATACACACCCAGGAGTTGGCAGCAGCAGTAGCATTAGGAGCTCATATATTGCCTGGAAGACACACCGAGGAGTTGGCAGCAGCAGCATTAGGAGCCCATATATTGCCTGAAAGACACACTCTGGACTTGGCAGCAGCATAGGGAGCTCATATGTTGCCTGAAAGACACACCCATGAGTTGGCAGCAGCATTAAGAGCCCATATATTGCCTGAAAGACACACCCAGGAGTTAGCAGCAGCATAGGGAGCTCATATATTGCCTGAAAAACACATTGGAGTTGGCAGCAGCATTAGGAGCCCATATATTGCCTGAAAAACACACCCAGGAGTTGGCAGCAGCATAGGGAGCTCATATATTGCCTGAAAGACACACCGAGGAGTTGGCAGCAGCAGCATTAGGAGCCCATATATTGCCTGAAAGACACACTCTGGACTTGGCAGCAGCATAGGGAGCTCATATGTTGCCTGAAAGACACACCCATGCGTTGGCAGCAGCATTAAGAGCCCATATATTGCCTGAAAGACACACCCAGGAGTTAGCAGCAGCATAGGGAGCTCATATATTGCCTGAAAAACACATTGAAGTTGGCAGCAGCATAGGGAGCTCATATATTGCCTGAAAGACACACACAGGAGTTGGTAGCAGCATAGGGAGCCCATGTATTTCCTGAAAAGCCCATTGGAGTTGGCAGCAGCATAGGGAGCTCATATATTGCCCTAAAAACACACCCAGGAGTTGGCAGCAGCATTTAGAGCCCATACATTGCCTGAAAGACACACCCAGGGGTTGCCAGCAGCATAGGGAGCTCATATATTGCCTGAAATACACATTGGATTTAGCAGCAGCATTGGGAGCCCATTTATTGCCTGAAAGAGACACTGGAGTTGGCAGCAGCATTAGGAGCTCATATATTGCCTGAAAGACACACCCAGGAGTTGGCAGCAGCATTAGGAGGCCATATATTGCCTGAAAGACACACCCAGGAGTTGGCAGCAGCATAGGGAGCTCATATATTGCCTGAAAACACATTGAAATTGGCAGCAGCATTAGGAGCCCATATATTGCCTAAAAAACACATTGGAGTTGGCAGCAGCATAGGGAGCTCATATATTGCCTGAAAAACACATTGCAGTTGGCAGCAGCATAGGGAGCTCATATTTTGCCTGAAAGACACACCCAGGATTGGGCAGCAGCATAGGGAGCCCATATATTGCCTGAAAAACACATTGGAGTTTGCAGCAGCATTGGCAGCCCACATATTGCCTAAAAGACACACCCAGGAGGTGGCAGCAGCATAGGGAGCTCATATATTGCCTGAAAGACACACCCAGGAGGTGGCAGCAGCATAGGGAGCTCATATATTGCCTGAAAAACACACCCAGGAGTTGGCAGCAGCAGCAGCATTAGGAGCTCATATATTGCCTGAAAGACACACCCAGGAGTTGGCAGCAGCAGCATTCGGAGCCCATATATTGCCTGAAAGACACACTCTGGACTTGGAAGCAGAATAGGGAGCACATATATTGCCTAAAAAACACATTGGAGTTGGCAGCAGCATAGGCAGCTCATATATTGCCTGAAAGACACACTCAGGAGTTGGCAGCAGCATTAAGTGCCCATATATTGCCTGAAAGATACACCCAGGAGTTGGCAGCAGCATAGGGAGCTCATACATTGCCTGAAAAACACATTGGAGTTGGCAGCAGCATTAGGAGCTCATATATTGCCTGAAAAACACATTAGAGTTGGCAGCAGCATAGGGAGCTCATATATTGCCTAAAAAACACACCCAGGAGGTGGCAGCCGCATAGGCAGCTCACATATTGCCTGAAAGATACACCCAGGAGTTCGCAGCAGCATTTAGAGCCCATATATTGCCTGAAAGACACACCCAGGAGTTGGCAGCAGCAGCATTAGGAGCCCATATATTGCCTGAAAGACACACTCTGGACTTGGCAGCAGCATAGGGAGCCCATATATTGCCTGAAATACGCACTCTGGACTTGGCAGCAGCATAGGAGCCCATATATTGCCTAAAAAACACATTGGAGTTAGCAGCAGCATAGGGAACTCATATATTGCCTGAAAAACACATCCTGCAGTTGGCAGCAGCATAGGGAGCTCATATATTTCCTGAAAGACATACCCAGGAGTTGGCAGCAGCAGCATTTGGAGCCCATATATTGCCTGAAAAACACACCCAGGAGTTGGCAGCAGCATTAGGAGCCCATATATTGCCTGAAAGACACACCCAGGAGTTGGCGGCAGCAGCATTAGGAGCCCATATATTGCCTTAAAGACACACCCAGGAGTTGGCAGCAGCAGCATTAGAAGCGCATATTTTGCCTGAAAGACACACTCTGTACTTGGCAGCAGGATAGGGAGCCCATATATTGCCTGAAAAACACATTGGAGTTGGCAGCAGCATAGGGAGCTCATATATTGCCTGAAAGACACACCCAGGAGTTGGAAGCAGCATAGGGAGTTCATATATTGCCTGAAAAACACATTGGAATTGGCATCAGCAAAGGGAGCCCATATATTGCCTGAAAAACACATTGGAGTTGGCAGCAGCATAGGGGGCTCATATATTGCCTGAAAAACACACCCTGGAGTGGGCAGCAGCATGATGAGCCCATATATTGCCTGAAAGACACACCCAGGAGTTGGCAGCAGCATAGGGAGCTCATATATTGCCTGAAAAACACATTGGAGTTGGCAGCAGTATAGGGAGCTCATATATTGCCTGAAAAACACATTGGAGTTGTCAGCAGAATTTGGAGCCCATATATTGCCTGAAAGACACACCCAGGAGTTGGCAGCAGCACAGGGAGCTCATATATTGCCTGAAAAACACATTGGAGTTGACAGCAGCATTAGCAGCCTATATATTGCCTGAAAAACATATTGGAGTTGTCAGCAGAATTTGGAGCCCATATATTGCCTGAAAGACACACCCAGGAGTTGGCAGCAGCACAGGGAGCTCATATATTGCCTGAAAAACACATTGGAGTTGGCAGCAGCATTAGCAGCCCATATATTGCCTGAAAAACACATTGGAGTTGGCAGCAGCATTGGGAGCCCATATATTGCCTGAAAGACACACCCAGGAGTTGGCAGCAGCATTAGGAGCTCATATATTGCCTCAAAAACACATTGGAGATGTCAGCAGCATTGGGAGCCTATATATTGCCTGAAAAATAC
This sequence comes from Gastrophryne carolinensis, assembly GCA_027917425.1. Lineage (NCBI taxonomy): Eukaryota > Metazoa > Chordata > Amphibia > Anura > Microhylidae > Gastrophryne > Gastrophryne carolinensis. The sequence continues at coordinate 122,292,954 of CM051243.1, read as the reverse complement.
ATTGGAGTTGGCAGCATCATAGGGAGGCCATATATTGCCTTAAAGACACACCCAGGTTTGGCAGCAGCATTAAGAGCCCATATATTGCCTGAAAGACACACCCAGGATTTGACAGCAGCATAGGGAGCTCATATATTGCCTGAAAAACAAATAGGAGTTGCAGCAGCATAGGGGGCTCATATATTGCCTGAAAAACACATTGGAGTTGGCAGCAGCATAGGGGGGCCATATATTGCCTGAAAGACACACCCAGGAGTTGGCAGCAGCAGCATTAGGAGCCCATATATTGCCTGAAAGACACACTCTGGACTTCGCAGCAGCATAGGGAGCCCATATATTGCCTGAAAAATACTTTGGAGTTGTCAGCAGAATTTGGAGCCCATATATTGCCTGAAAGACACACCCAGGAGTTGGCAGCAGCACAGGGAGCTCATATATTGCCTGAAAAACACATTGAAGTTGGCAGCAGCATTAGCAGCCCATATATTGCCTGAAAAACACATTGGAGTTGGCAGCAGCTTTGGGAGCCCATATATTGCCTGAAAGACACACCCAGGAGTTGGCAGCAACATTAGGAGCCCATATATTGCCTGAAAGACACACCCAGGAGTTGGCAGCAGCATAGGGAGCTCATATATTGCCTGAAAAACACAGTGGAGTTGTCAGCAGCATTGGGAGCCCATATATTGCCTGAAAAATACATTGGAGTTGGCAGCAGCATAGGGAGCCCATATATTGCCTGAAAGAGACACTGGAGTTGGCAGCAGCATTAGGAGCTCATATATTTTCTGAAAGACACACCCATGAGTTGGCAGCAGCATTAGGAGCCCACATATTGCCTGAAAGACACCCCCAGGAGTTGGAAGCAGCATAGGGAGCTCATATATTGCCTGAAAAGCACATTGGAGTTGGCAGCAGCATAGGTAGCTCATATATTGCCTGAAAGACACACTCTGGAGTTGGCAGCAGCAGCATTAGGAGCCCGTATATTGCCTGAAAGACACACTCTGGACTTGGCAGCAGCATTAGGAGCCAATATATTGTCTGAAAGACACACCCAGTAGTTGGCAGCAGCATGGGGAGCCCATATATTGCCTGAAATGCACATTGGAGTTGGCAGCAGCATAGGGAGCTCATATATTGCCTTAAAGATACACCCAGGTTTGGCAGCAGCATTAAGAGCCCATATATTGCCTGAAAGACACACCCAGGATTTGGCAGCAGCATAGGGAGCTCATATATTGCCTGAAAAACACATTGGAGTTGGCAGCAGCATTAAGAGCCCATATATTGCTTGAAAAACACATTGGAGTTGGCGGCAGCATTGGGAGCCCAGATATTGCCTGAAAGACACACCCAGGAGTTGGCAGCAGCATAGGGAGCTCATATATTACCTGAAAAACACATTGGAGTTGGCAGCAGCATTGGGGGCCCATATATTGCCTGAAAGACACACCCAGGAGTTGACAGCAGCATTAGGAGACCATATGTTGCCTGAAAGACGCACACAGTATTTTGCAGCAGCATAGGCGGCTCATATATTGCCTGAAAAACACATTGGAGTTGGTAGCAGCATAGGGAGCCCATATATTGCCTGAAAGACACACCCAGGAGTTGGCAGCAGCAGCATTAGGAGCCCATATATTGTCTGAAAGACACACCCAGGAGTTGGCAGCTGCAGCATTAGGAGCCCATATATTGCCTGAAAGACACACTCTGGACTTCGCAGCAGCATAGGGAGCCCATATTTTGCCTGAAAAACACATTGGAGTTGTCAGCAGAATTTGGAGCCCATATATTGTCTTAAAGACACACCCAGGAGTTGGCAGCAGCACAGGGAGATCATATATTGCCTGAAAAACACATTGGAGTTGGCAGCAGCATTAACAGCCCATATATTGCCTGAAAAACATATTGGAGTTGTCAGCAGAATTTGGAGCCCATATATTGCCTGAAAGACACACCCAGGAGTTGGCAGCAGCACATGGAGCTCATATATTGCCTGAAAAACACATTGGAGTTGGCAGCAGCATTAGCAGCCCATATATTGCCTGAAAAACACATTGGAGTTGGCAGCAGCATTGGGAGCCCATATATTGCCTGAAAGACACACCCAGGAGTTGGCAGCAGCATAGGGAGCTCATATATTGCCTGAAAGACACATTGGAGTTGGCAGCAGCATTGGGGGCCCATATATTGCCTGAAAGACACACCCAGGAGTTGACAGCAGCATTAGGAGACCATATGTTGCCTGAAAGACACACACAGTATTTTGCAGCAGCATAGGCGGCTCATATATTGCCTGAAAAACACATTGGAGTTGGTAGCAGCATAGGGAGCCCATATATTGCCTGAAAGACACACCCAGGAGTTGGCAGCAACATTAGGAGCCCATATATTGCCTGAAAGACACACCTAGGAGTTGGCAGCACCATAAGGAGCTCATATATTGGCTGAAAACACATTGGAGTTGGCAGCAGCATAAGGAGCTCATATATTGCCTGAAAAACACATTGGAGTTGGCAGCATCATAGGGAGGCCATATATTGCCTGAAAGAGACATTGGAGTTGGCAGCAGCATTAGAAGCTCATATATTTCCTGAAAGACACACCCATGAGTTGGCAGCAGCATTAGGAGCCCATATATTGCCTGAAAGACACCCCCAGGAGGTGGAAGCAGCATAGGGAGCTCATATATTGCCTAAAAAACACATTAGAGTTGGCAGCAGCATAGGGAGCTCATATATTGTCTGAAAAATACACCCAGGAGTTGGCAGCAGCACTAGGAGCTCATATATTGCCTGAAAGACACACTCTGGAGTTGGCAGCAGCAGCATTAGGAGCCCATATATTGCCTGAAAGACACACCTTGGACTTGGCAGCAGCATTAGGAGCCAATATATTGCCTGAAAGACACACCCAGTAGTTGGCAGCAGCATAGGGAGCCCATCTATTACCTGAAATGCACATTGGATTTGGCAGCAGCATAGGGAGCTCATATATTGCCTTAAAGACACACCCAGGTTTGGCAGCAGCATTAAGAGCCCATATATTGCCTGAAAGACACACCCAGGATTTGGCAGCAGCATAGGGAGCTCATATATTGCCTGAAAAACAAATTGGAGTTGGCAGCAGAATTAGGAGCCCATATATTGCTTGAAAAACACATTGGAGTTGGCAGCAGCATTGGGAGCCCATATATTGCCTGAAAGACACACCCAGTAGTTGGCAGCAGCATAGGGAGCCCATCTATTACCTGAAATGCACATTGGAGTTGGCAGCAGCATAGGGAGCTCATATATTGCCTTAAAGACACACCCAGGATTTGGCAGCAGCATAGGGAGCTCATATATTGCCTGAAAAACAAATTGGAGTTGCAGCAGCATAGGGGGCTCATATATTGCCTGAAAAACACATTGGAGTTGGCAGTAGCATAGGGAGCCCATATATTGCCTGAAAGACACACCCAGGAGTTGGCAGCAGCAGCATTAGGAGCCCATATATTGCCTGAAAGACACACTCTGGACTTCGCAGCAGCATAGGGAGCCCATATATTGCCTGAAAAACACATTGGAGTTGTCCGCAGAATTTGGAGCCCATATATTGCCTGAAAGACACACCCAGGAGTTGGCAGCAGCACAGGGAGCTCATATATTGCCTGAAAAACACATTGACGTTGACAGCAGCATTAGCAGCCCATATATTGCCTGAAAAACACATTGGAGTTGGCAGCAGCATTGGGAGCCCATATATTGCCTGAAAGACACCCCCAGGAGTTGGAAGCAGCATAGGGAGCTCATATATTGCCTAAAAAAAAACACATTGGAGTTGGCAGCAGCATAGGGAGCTCATATATTGTCTGAAAAATACACCCAGGAGTTGGCAGCAGCACTAGGAGCTCATATATTGCCTGAAAGACACACTCTGGAGTTGGCAGCAGCAGCATTAGGAGCCCGTATATTGCCTGAAAGACACACTCTGGACTTGGCAGCAGCATTAGGAGCCAATATATTGCCTGAAAGACACACCCAGGATTTGGCAGCAGCATAGGGAGCTCATATATTGCCTGAAAAACACATTGGAGTTGGCAGCAGCATTAGGAGCCCATATATTGCTTGAAAAACACATTGGAGTTGGCGGCAGCATTAGGATCCCATATATTGCCTGAAAGACACACACAGGAGTTGGCAGCAGCATAGGGAGCTCATATATTACCTGAAAAACACATTGGAGTTGGCAGCAGCATTGGGGGCCCATATATTGCCTGAAAGACACATCCAGGAGTTGACAGCAGCATTCGGAGACCATATGTTGCCTGAAAGACACACACAGTATTTTGCAGCAGCATAGGCAGCTCATATATTGCCTGAAAAACACATTGGAGTTGGCAGCAGCATAGGGAGCCCATATATTGCCTGAAAGACACACCCAGGAGTTGGCAGCAGCAGCATTAGGAGCCCATATATTGTCTGAAAGACTCACCCAGGAGTGTGCAGCAGCAGCATTAGTAGCCCATATATTGCCTGAAAGACACACTCTGGACTTCGCAGCAGCATAGGGAGCCCATATATTGCCTGAAAAACACATTGGAGTTGTCAGCAGGATTTGGAGCCCATATATTGCCTGAAAGACACACCCAGGAGTTGGCAGTAGCACAGGGAGCTCATATATTGCCTGAAAAACACATTGGAGTTGGCAGCAGCATTAGCTGCCCATATATTGCCTGAAAAACATATTAGAGTTGTCAGCAGAATTTGGAGCCCATATATTGCCTGAAAGACACACCCAGGAGTTGGCAGCAGCACAGGGAGCTCATATATTGCCTGAAAAACACATTGGAGTTGGCAGCAGCATTAGCAGCCCATATATTGCCTGAAAAACACATTGGAGTTGGCAGCAGCATTGGGAGCCCATATATTGCCTGAAAGACACACCCAGGAGTTGGCAGTAGCATTAGGAGCCCATATATTGCCTGAAAGACACACCCAGGAGTTGGCAGCAGCATAGGGAGCTCATATATTGCCTGAAAAACACATTGGAGATGTCAGCAGCATTGGGAGCCTATATATTGCCTGAAAAATACATTGGAGTTGGCAGCATCATAGGGAGCCCATAAATTGCCTGAAAGAGACATTGGAGTTGGCAGCAGCATTAGGAGCTCATATATTTCCTGAAAGACACACCCATGAGTTGGCAGCAGCATTAGGAGCCCATATATTACCTGAAAGACACCCCCAGGAGTTGGAAGCAGCATAGGGAGCTCATATATTGCCTGAAAAACACATTGGAGTTGGTAGCAGCATAGGGAGCTCATATATTGTCTGAAAAATACACCCAGGAGTTGGCAGCAGCACTAGGAGATCATATATTGCCTGAAAGACACACTCTGGACTTGGCAGCAGCATTAGGAGCCAATATATTGCCTGAAAGAGACACCCAGTAGTTGGCAGCAGCATAGGGAGCCCATCTATTACCTGAAATGCACATTGGAGTTGGCAGCAGCATAGGGAGCTCATATATTGCCTTAAAGACACACCCAAATGTGGCAGCAACATTAAGAGCCCATATATTGCCTGAAAGACACACCCAGGATTTGGCAGCAGCATAGGGAGCTCATATATTGCCTGAAAGACACACTCTGGAGTTGGCAGCAGCAGCATTAGGAGCCCATATATTGCCTGAAAGACACACTCTGGACTTGGCAGCAGCATTAGGAGCCCATATATTGCCTGAAAGACACATTCTGGACTTGGCAGCAGCATTAGGAGCCCATATATTGCCTGAAAGACGCCCCCAGGAGTTGGAAGCAGCATAGGGAGCTCATATATTGCCTGAAAAACACATTGGAGTTGGTAGCAGCATAGGGAGCTCATATATTGTCTGAAAAATACACCCAGGAGTTGGCAGCAGCACTAGGAGATCATATATTGCCTGAAAGACACACTCTGGAGTTGGCAGCAGCAGCATTAGGAGCCCATATATTGCCTGAAAGACACACTCTGGACTTGGCAGCAGCATTAGGAGCCAATATATTGCCTGAAAGACACACCCAGTAGTTGGCAGCAGCATAGGGAGCTCATCTATTACCTGAAATGCACATTGGAGTTGGCAGCAGCATAGGGAGCTCATATATTGCCTTAAAGACACACCCAAATTTGGCAGCAACATTAAGAGCCCATATATTGCCTGAAAGACACACCCAGGATTTGGCAGCAGCATAGGGAGCTCATATATTGCCTGAAAAACAAATTGGAGTTGGCAGGAGCATTAGGAGCCCATATATTGCTTGAAAAACACATTGGAGTTGGCAGCAGCATTGGGAGCCCATATATTGCCTAAAAACACACCCAGGAGTTGGCAGCAGCACTAGAAGCTCATATATTGCCTGAAAGACACACTCTGGAGTTGGCAGCAGCAGCATTAGGAGCCCATAAATTGCCTGAAAGACACACTCTGGACTTGGCAGCAGCATTAGGAGCCCATATATTGCCTGAAAGACACACTCTGGAGTTGGCAGCAGCAGCATTAGGAGCCAATATATTGCCTGAAAGACACACCCAGTAGTTAGATGGGCTCCCTATGCTGCTGCCAACTCCAATGTGCATTTCAGGTAATAGATGGGCTCCCTATGCTGCTGCCATTACCTGAAATGCACATTGGAGTTGGCAGCAGCATAGGGAGCTCATATATTGCCTTAAAGACACACCCAGGTTTGGCAGCAGCATTAAGAGCCCATATATTGCCTGAAAGACACACCCAGGATTTGGCAGCAGCATAGGGAGCTCATATATTGCCTGAAAAACAAATTGGAGTTGCAGCAGCATAGGGGGCTCATATATTGCCTGAAAAACACATTGGAGTTGGCAGCAGCATAGGGAGCCCATATATTGCCTGAAAGACACACCCAGGAGTTGGCAGCAGCAGCATTAGGAGCCCATATATTGTCTGAAAGACACACCCAGGGGTTGGCAGCAGCAGCATTAGGAGCCCATATATTGCCTGAAAGACACACTCTGGACTTCGCAGCAGCATAGGGAGCCCATATATTGCCTGAAAAACACATTGGAGTTGTCAGCAGAATTTGGAGCCCATATATTGCCTGAAAGACACACCCAGGAGTTGGCAGCAGCACAGGGAGCTCATATATTGCCTGAAAAACACATTGAAGTTGGCAGCAGCATTAGCAGCCCATATATTGCCTGAAAGACACACCCAGGATTTGGCAGCAGCATAGGGAGCTCATATATTGTCTGAAAAACACATTGGAGTTGGCAGCAGCATTAGGAGCCCATATATTGCTTGAAAAACACATTGGCAGCATTGGGAGCCCATATATTGCCTGAAAGACAGACCCAGGAGTTGGCAGCAGCACTAGGAGCTCATATATTGCCTGAAAGACACACTCTGGAGTTGGCAGCAGCAGCATTAGGAGCCCATATATTGCCTGAAAGAAACACTCTGGACTTGGCAGCAGCATTAGGAGCCCATATATTGCCTGAAAGACACACCCAGTAGTTGGCAGCAGCATAGGGAGCCCATATATTGCCTGAAATGCACATTAGAGTTGGCAGCAGCATAGGGAGCTCATATATTGCCTTAAAGACACACCCAGGTTTGGCGGCAGCATTAAGAGCCCATATATTGCCTGAAAGGCCTGAAAGACACACCCAGGATTTGGCAGCAGCATAGGGAGCTCATATATTGCCTGAAAAAAACATTGGAGTTGGCAGCAGCATTAGCAGCCAATATATTGCCTGAAAAACACATTGGAGTTAGCAGCAGCATTGGGAGCCCATATATTGCCTGAAAGACACACCCAGGAGTTGGCAGCAGCAGCATTAGGATCCCATATATTGCCTGAAAGACACACACAGGAGTTGGCAGCAGCATAGGGAGCTCATATATTACCTGAAAGACACACCCAGGAGTTGGCAGCAGCATTAGGAGACTATATGTTGCCTGAAAGACACACACAGGATTTTGCAGCAGCATAGGCGGCTCATATATTGCCTGAAAAACACATTGGAGTTGGCAGCAGCATAGGGAGCCCATATATTGGCTGAAAGACACACCCAGGAGTTGGCAGCAGCAGCATTAGGAGCCCATATATTGCCTGAAAGACACACTGGAGTTGTCAGCAGAATTTGGAGCCCATATATTGCCTGAAAAACACATTGGAGTTGGCAGCAGCATTAGCAGCCCATATATTGCCTGAAAAACACATTGGAGTTGGCAGCAGAATTTGGAGCCAATATATTGCCTGAAAGACACACCCATAAGTTGACTGCAGCACAGGGAGCTCATATATTGCCTGAAAAACACATTGGAGTTGGCAGCAGCATTAGCAGCCCATATATTGCCTGAAAAACACATTGGAGTTGGCAGCAGCATTGGGAGCCCATATATTGCCTGAAAGACACACCCAGGAGTTGGCAGCAGCATTAGGAGCCCATATATTGCCTGAAAGACACACCCAGGAGTTGGCAGCAGCATAGGTAGCTCATATATTAGCTGAAAAATACATTGGAGTTGTCAGCAGCATTGGGAGCCCATATATTGCCTGAAAACACATTGAAGTTGGCAGCAGCATTAGGAGCCCATATATTGCCTAAAAAACACATTGGAGTTGGCAGCAGCATAGGGAGCCCGTATATTGCCTGAAAAAACACATTGGAGTTGGCAGCAGCATAGGGAGCTCATATATTGCCTGAAAAACACATTGCAGTTGGCAGCAGCATAGGGAGCTCATATTTTGCCTGAAAGACACACCCAGGAGTTGGCAGCAGCATAGGGAGCCCATATATTGCATGAATAACACATTGGAGTTGGCAGCAGCATTGGGAGCCCATATATTGCCTGAAAGACACACCCAGGAGGTGGCAGCAGCATAGGGAGTCCATATATTGCCTGAAAGACACACCCAGGAGTCGGCAGCAGCAGCATTTGGAGCACATATATTGCCTGAGAAACACGTTGGAGTTGGCAGCAGCATAGGGAGCTCATATATTGCCTGAAAGACACACCCAGGAGTTGGCAGCAGCATTAGGAGCCCATATATTGCCTGAAAGACACACCCAGTAGTTGGCAGCAGCATAGGGAGCCCATATATTGCCTGAAATGCACATTGGAGTTGGCAGCAGCATAGGGAGCTCATATATTGCCTTAAAGACACACCCAGGTTTGGCGGCAGCATTAAGAGCCCATATATTGCCTGAAAGACACACCCAGGATTTGGCAGCAGCATAGGGAGCTCATATATTGCCTGAAAAACACATTGGAGTTGGCAGCAGCATTAGCAGCCAATATATTGCCTGAAAAACACATTGGAGTTAGCAGCAGCATTGGGAGCCCATATATTGCCTGAAAGACACACCCAGGAGGTGGCAGCAGCAGCATTAGGATCCCATATATTGCCTGAAAGACACACACAGGAGTTGGCAGCAGCATAGGGAGCTCATATATTACCTGAAAAACACATTGGAGTTGGCAGCAGCATTGGGGGCCCATATATTGCCTGAAAGACACCCCCATGAGTTGGAAGCAGCATAGGGAGCTCATATATTGCCTGAAAAACACATTGGAGTTGGTAGCAGCATAGGGAGCTCATATATTGTCTGAAAAATACACCCAGGAGTTGGCAGCAGCACTAGGAGATCATATATTGCCTGAAAGACACACTCTGGAGTTGGCAGCAGCAGCATTAGGAGCCCATATATTGCCTGAAAGACACACTCTGGACTTGGCAGCAGCATTAGGAGCCAATATATTGCCTGAAAGACACACCCAGTAGTTGGCAGCAGCATAGGGAGCCCATCTATTACCTGAAATGCACATTGGAGTTGGCAGAAGCATAGGGAGCTCATATATTGCCTTAAAGACACACCCAAATTTGGCAGCAACATTAAGAGCCCATATATTGCCTGAAAGACACACCCAGGATTTGGCAGCAGCATAGGGAGCTCATATATTGCCTGAAAAACACATTGCAGTTGGCAGCAGCATAGGGAGCTCATATTTTGCCTGAAAGACACACCCAGGAGTTGGCAGCAGCATAGGGAGCCCATATATTGCCTGAATAACACATTGGAGTTGGCAGCAGCATTGGGAGCCCATATATTGCCTGAAAGACACACCCAGGAGGTGGCAGCAGCATAGGGAGCTCATAAATTGCCTGAAAGACACACCCAGGAGTCGGCAGCAGCAGCATTTGGAGCACATATATTGCCTGAGAAACACGTTGGAGTTGGCAGCAGCATAGGGAGCTCATATATTGCCTGAAAGACACACCCAGGAGTTGGCAGCAGCATTAGAAGCCCATATATTGCCTGAAAGACACACCCAGGATTTGGCAGCAGCATAGGGAGCTCATATATTGCCTGAAAAACAAATTGGAGTTGGCAGCAGCATTAGGAGCCCATATATTGCTTGAAAAACACATTGGAGTTGGCAGCAGCATTGGGAGCCCATATATTGCCTAAAAACACACCCAGGAGTTGGCAGCAGCACTAGAAGCTCATATATTGCCTGAAAGACACACTCTGGAGTTGGCAGCAGCAGCATTAGGAGCCCATATATTGCCTGAAAGACACATTCTGGACTTGGCAGCAGCATTAGGAGCCCATATATTGCCTGAAAGACACACTCTGGACTTGGCAGCAGCATTAGGAGCCAATATATTGCCTGAAAGACACACCCAGTAGTTAGATGGGCTCCCTATGCTGCTGCCAACTCCAATGTGCATTTCAGGTAATAGATGGGCTCCCTATGCTGCTGCCATTACCTGAAATGCACATTGGAGTTGGCAGCAGCATAGGGAGCTCATATATTGCCTTAAAGACACACCCAGGTTTGGCAGCAGCATTAAGAGCCCATATATTGCCTGAAAGACACACCCAGGATTTTGCAGCAGCATAGGGGGCTCATATATTGCCTGAAAAACACATTGGAGTTGGCAGCAGCATAGGGAGCCCATATATTGCCTGAAAGACACACCCAGGAGTTGGCAGCAGCAGCATTAGGAGCCCATATATTGTCTGAAAGACACACCCAGGAGTTGGCAGCAGCAGCATTAGGAGCCCATATATTGCCTGAAAGACACACTCTGGACTTCGCAGCAGCATAGGGAGCCCATATATTGCCTGAAAAACACATTGGAGTTGTCAGCAGAATTTGGAGCCCATATATTGCCTGAAAGACACACCCAGGAGTTGGCAGCAGCACAGGGATCTCATATATTGTCTGAAAAACACATTGAAGTTGGCAGCAGCATTAGCAGCCCATATATTGCCTGAAAGACACACCCAGGATTTGGCAGCAGCATAGGGAGCTCATATATTGTCTGAAAAACACATTGGAGTTGGCAGCAGCATTAGGAGCCCATATATTGCTTGAAAAACACATTGGAGTTGGCGGCAGCATTGGGAGCCCATATATTGCCTGAAAGACAGACCCAGGAGTTGGCAGCAGCACTAGGAGCTCATATATTGCCTGAAAGACACACTCTGGAGTTGGCAGCAGCAGCATTGGGAGCCCATGTATTGCCTGAAAGACACACTCTGGACTTGGCAGCAGCATTAGGAGCCCATATATTGCCTGAAAGACACACCCAGTAGTTGGCAGCAGCATAGGGAGCCCATATATTGCCTGAAATGCACATTGGAGTTGGCAGCAGCATAGGGAGCTCATATATTGCCTTAAAGACACACCCAGGTTTGGCGGCAGCATAGGGAGCACATTGGAGTTGGCAGCAGCATTAGCAGCCAATATATTGCCTGAAAACCACATTGGAGTTAGCAGCAGCATTGGGAGCCCATATATTGCCTGAAAGACACACCCAGGAGTTGGCAGCAGCAGCATTAGGATCCCATATATTGCCTGAAAGACACACACAGGAGTTGGCAGCAGCATAGGGAGCTCATATATTACCCGGAAAACACATTGGAGTTGGCAGCAGCATTGGGGGCCCATATATTGCCTGAAAGACACACCCAGGAGTTGCCAGCAGCATTAGGAGACCATATGTTGCCTGAAAGACACACACAGGATTTTGCAGCAGCATAGGCGGCTCATATATTGCCTGAAAAACACATTGGAGTTGTCAGCAGAATTTGGAGCCAATATATTGCCTGAAAGACACACCCAGGAGTTGGCAGCAGCACAGGGAGCTCATATATTGCCTGAAAAACACATTGGAGTTGGCAGCAGCATTAGCAGCCCATATATTGCCTGAAAAACACATTGGAGTTGGCAGCAGCATTGGGAGCCCATATATTGCCTGAAAGACAAACCCAGGAGTTGGCAGCAGCTTTAGGAGCCCATATATTGCCTGAAAGACACACCCAGAAGTTGGCAGCAGCATAGGGAGCTCATATATTAGCTGAAAAATACATTGGAGTTGTCAGCAGCATTGGGAGCCCATATATTGCCTGAAAACACATTGAAGTTGGCAGCAGCATTAGGAGCCCATATATTGCCTAAAAAACACATTGGAGTTGGCAGCAGCATAGGGAGCTCATATATTGCCTGAAAAACACATTGCAGTTGGCAGCAGCATAGGGAGCTCATATTTTGCCTGAAAGACACACCCAGGAGTTGGCAGCAGCATAGGGAGCCCATATATTGCCTGAAAAACACATTGGAGTTGGCAGCAGCATTAGGAGCCCATATATTGCCTGAAAGACACACCCAGGAGGTGGCAGCAGCATAGGGAGCCCATATATTGCCTGAAATGCACATTGGAGTTGGCAGCAGCATTGGGAGCTCACATATTGCCTTAAAGACACACCCAGGTTTGGCAGCAGCATTAAGAGCCCATATATTGCCTGAAAGACACACCCAGGATTTGGCAGCAGCATAGGGAGCTCAAATATTGCCTGAAAGACACACCCAGGAGTTGGCAGCAGCATTAGGAGCCCATATATTGCCTGAAAGACACACCCAGGAGTTGGCAGCAGCATAGGGAGCTCATATATTAGCTGAAAAACACATTGGAGTTGTCAGCAGCATTGGGAGCCCATATATTGCCTGAAAGACACACCCAGGAGTTAGCAGCAGCATAGGGAGCTCATATATTGTCTGAAAAACACATTGGAGTTGGCAGCAGCATTAGGAGCCCATATATTGCCTGAAAAACACATTGGAGTTGGCAGCAGCATTGGGAGCCCATATATTGCCTGAAAGACACACCCAGGAGGTGGCAGCAGCATAGGAAGCTCATATATTGCCTGAAAGACACACCCAGGAGGTGGCAGCAGCATAGGGAGCTCATATATTGCCTGAAAGACACACCCAGGAGGTGGCCGCAGCATAGGGAGCTCATATATTGCCTGAAAGACACACACAGGAGTTGGCAGCACCAGCAGCAGCATTTGGAGCACATATATTGTCTGAAAAACACGTTGGAGTTGGCAGCAGCATAGGGAGCTCATATATTGCCTGAAAAACACACCCAGGAGTTGGCAGCAGCAGCAGCATTAGGAGCTCATATATTGCCTGAAAGACACACCCAGGAGTTGGCGGCAGCAGCAGCATTCGGAGCCCATATATTGCCTGAAAGACACACTCTGGACTTGGAAGCAGAATAGGGAGCACATATATTGCCTGAAAAATACACCCAGGAGTTGGCAGCCGCATAGGCAGCTCACATATTGCCTGAAAGATACACCCAGGAGTTCGCAGCAGCATTTAGAGCCCATATATTGCCTGAAAGACACACCCAGGCGTTGGCAGCAGCATAGGGAGCTCATGCATTGCCTGAAAAACACATTGGAGTTGGCAGCAGCATTAGGAGCTCATATATTGCCTGAAAAACACATTGGAGTTGGCAGCAGCAATTAGAGCCCATATATTGCCTGAAAGACACACCCAGGAGTTGGCAGCAGCACAGGGAGCTCATATATTGCCTGAAAAACACATTGAAGTTGGCAGCAGCATTGGCAGCCCATATATTGCCTAAAAAACACATTGGAGTTAGCAGCAGCATTGGGAGCCCATATATTGCCTGAAAGACATACCCAGGAGTTGGCAGCAGCATTAGGAGCCCATATGTTGCCTGAAAGACACACCCAGGAGTTGGCAGCAGCATAGGGAGCTCATATATTGCCTGAAAAACACAATGGAGTTGTCAGCAGCATTGGGAGCCCATATATTGCCTGAAAAATACATTGGAGTTGGCAGCAGCATAGGGGGCCCATATATTGCCTGAAAGAGACACTGGAGTTGGCAGCAACATTAGGAGCTCATATATTTTCTGAAAGACACACCCATGTGTTGGCAGCAGCATTAGGAGCCCATATATTGCCTGAAAGACACCCCCAGGAGTTGGAAGCAGCATAGGGAGCTCATATATTGCCTGAAAAACACATTGGAGTTGGCAGCAGCATAGGGAGCTCATATATTGTCTGAAAAATACACCCAGGAGTTGGCAGCAGCACTAGGAGCTCATATATTGCCTGAAAGACACACTCTGGAGTTGGCAGCAGCAGCATTAGGAGCCCATATATTGCCTGAAAGACACACTCTGGACTTGGCAGCATCTTTAGGAGCCAATATATTGCCTGAAAGACACACCCAGTAGTTGGCAGCAGCATAGGGATCCCATATATTGCCTGAAATGCACATTGGAGTTGGCAGCAGCATAGGGAGCTCACATATTGCCTTAAAGACACACCCAGGTTTGGCAGCAGCGTTAAGAGCCCATATATTGCCTGAAAGACACACCCAGGATTTGGCAGCAGCATAGGGAGCTCAAATATTGCCTGAAAGACACACCCAGGAGTTGGCAGCAGCATTAGGAGCCCATATATTGCCTGAAAGACACACCCAGGAGTTGGCAGCAGCATAGGGAGCTCCTATATTAGCTGAAAAACACATTGGAGTTGTCAGCAGCATTGGGAGCCCATATATTGCCTGAAAAATACATTGGAGTTGGCAGCAGCATAGGGAGCTCATATATTGCTTTAAATACACACCCAGGAGTTGGCAGCAGCATTAGGAGCTCATATATTGCCTGAAAGACACACCCAGGAGTTGGCAGCAGCATTAGGAGCCCATATATTGCCTTAAAGACACACCCAGGAGTTGGCAGCGGCATTAGGAGCCCATATATTGCCTGATAGACACACCCAGTTGTTGGCAGCAGCAAAGGTAGCTCATATATTGCCTGAAAACACATAGGAGTTGGCAGCAGCATTAGGAGCCCATATATTGCCTGAAAAACACATTGGAGTTGGCATCAGCATAGGGAGCTCATATATTGGCTGAAAAAACACATTGGGGTTGGCAGCAGCATAGGGAGCTCATATATTGCCTGAAAAACACACTGGAGTTGGCAGCAGAATTGGGAGCCCGTATATTGCCTGAAAGACACACCCAGGAGATAGCAGTAGCATAGGGAGCTCATATATTGCATGAAAGACACAACCAGGAGTTGGCAGCACCAGCAGCAGCATTTGGAGCATATATATTGCCTTAAAAACACATTAGAGTTGGCAGCAGCATAGGGAGCTCATATATTGCCTGAAATACACACCCAGGAGTTGGCAGCAGCAGTAGCATTAGGAGCTCATATATTGCCTGGAAGACACACCGAGGAGTTGGCAGCAGCAGCATTAGGAGCCCATATATTGCCTGAAAGACACACTCTGGACTTGGCAGCAGCATAGGGAGCTCATATGTTGCCTGAAAGACACACCCATGAGTTGGCAGCAGCATTAAGAGCCCATATATTGCCTGAAAGACACACCCAGGAGTTAGCAGCAGCATAGGGAGCTCATATATTGCCTGAAAAACACATTGGAGTTGGCAGCAGCATTAGGAGCCCATATATTGCCTGAAAAACACACCCAGGAGTTGGCAGCAGCATAGGGAGCTCATATATTGCCTGAAAGACACACCGAGGAGTTGGCAGCAGCAGCATTAGGAGCCCATATATTGCCTGAAAGACACACTCTGGACTTGGCAGCAGCATAGGGAGCTCATATGTTGCCTGAAAGACACACCCATGCGTTGGCAGCAGCATTAAGAGCCCATATATTGCCTGAAAGACACACCCAGGAGTTAGCAGCAGCATAGGGAGCTCATATATTGCCTGAAAAACACATTGAAGTTGGCAGCAGCATAGGGAGCTCATATATTGCCTGAAAGACACACACAGGAGTTGGTAGCAGCATAGGGAGCCCATGTATTTCCTGAAAAGCCCATTGGAGTTGGCAGCAGCATAGGGAGCTCATATATTGCCCTAAAAACACACCCAGGAGTTGGCAGCAGCATTTAGAGCCCATACATTGCCTGAAAGACACACCCAGGGGTTGCCAGCAGCATAGGGAGCTCATATATTGCCTGAAATACACATTGGATTTAGCAGCAGCATTGGGAGCCCATTTATTGCCTGAAAGAGACACTGGAGTTGGCAGCAGCATTAGGAGCTCATATATTGCCTGAAAGACACACCCAGGAGTTGGCAGCAGCATTAGGAGGCCATATATTGCCTGAAAGACACACCCAGGAGTTGGCAGCAGCATAGGGAGCTCATATATTGCCTGAAAACACATTGAAATTGGCAGCAGCATTAGGAGCCCATATATTGCCTAAAAAACACATTGGAGTTGGCAGCAGCATAGGGAGCTCATATATTGCCTGAAAAACACATTGCAGTTGGCAGCAGCATAGGGAGCTCATATTTTGCCTGAAAGACACACCCAGGATTGGGCAGCAGCATAGGGAGCCCATATATTGCCTGAAAAACACATTGGAGTTTGCAGCAGCATTGGCAGCCCACATATTGCCTAAAAGACACACCCAGGAGGTGGCAGCAGCATAGGGAGCTCATATATTGCCTGAAAGACACACCCAGGAGGTGGCAGCAGCATAGGGAGCTCATATATTGCCTGAAAAACACACCCAGGAGTTGGCAGCAGCAGCAGCATTAGGAGCTCATATATTGCCTGAAAGACACACCCAGGAGTTGGCAGCAGCAGCATTCGGAGCCCATATATTGCCTGAAAGACACACTCTGGACTTGGAAGCAGAATAGGGAGCACATATATTGCCTAAAAAACACATTGGAGTTGGCAGCAGCATAGGCAGCTCATATATTGCCTGAAAGACACACTCAGGAGTTGGCAGCAGCATTAAGTGCCCATATATTGCCTGAAAGATACACCCAGGAGTTGGCAGCAGCATAGGGAGCTCATACATTGCCTGAAAAACACATTGGAGTTGGCAGCAGCATTAGGAGCTCATATATTGCCTGAAAAACACATTAGAGTTGGCAGCAGCATAGGGAGCTCATATATTGCCTAAAAAACACACCCAGGAGGTGGCAGCCGCATAGGCAGCTCACATATTGCCTGAAAGATACACCCAGGAGTTCGCAGCAGCATTTAGAGCCCATATATTGCCTGAAAGACACACCCAGGAGTTGGCAGCAGCAGCATTAGGAGCCCATATATTGCCTGAAAGACACACTCTGGACTTGGCAGCAGCATAGGGAGCTCATATGTTGCCTGAAAGACACACCCATGAGTTGGCAGCAGCATTAAGAGCCCATATATTGCCTGAAAGACACACCCAGGAGTTGGCAGCAGCATAGGGAGCTCATATATTGCCTGAAAAACACATTGAAGTTGGCAGCAGCATAGGGAGCTCATATATTGCCTGAAAGACACACACAGGAGTTGGTAGCAGCATAGGGAGCCCATGTATTTCCTGAAAAGCACATTGGAGTTGGCAGCAGCAGAGGGAGCTCATATATTGCCCTAAAGACACACCCAGGAGTTGGCAGCAGCATTAAGAGCCCATACATTGCCTGAAAGACACACCCAGGGGTTGCCAGCAGCATAGGGAGCTCATATATTGCCTGAAATACACATTGGATTTAGCAGCAGCATTGGGAGCCCATTTATTGCCTGAAAGAGACACTGGAGTTGGCAGCAGCATTAGGAGCTCATATATTGCCTGAAAGACACACCCAGGAGTTGGCAGCAGCATTAGAAGCTCATGTATTGCCTGAAAGACACACCCAGGAGTTGGCAGCAGCATTAGGAGGCCATATATTGCCTGAAAGACACACCCAGGAGTTGGCAGCAGCATTAGGAGCTCATATATTGCCTGAAAAACACATTTGAGTTGGCAGCAGCACAGGGAGCTCATATATTGCCTGAAAAACACACCCAGGAGGTGGCAGCCACATAGGCAGCTCACATATTGCCTGAAAGATACACCCAGGAGTTCGCAGCAACATTTAGAGCCCATATATTGCCTGAAAGACACACCCAGGAGTTGGCAGCAGCATAGGGAGCTCATGCATTGCCTGAAAAACACATTGGAGTTGGCAGCAGCATTAGGAGCTCATATATTGCCTGAAAAACACATTGGAGTTGGCAGCAGCAATTAGAGCCCATATATTGCCTGAAAGACACACCCAGGAGTTGGCAGCAGCATTGGGAGCTCATACATTGCCTGAAAAACACATTGGAGTTGGCAGCAGCATTAGGAGCTCATATATTGCCTGAAAAACACATTGCAGTTGGCAGCAAGATAGGGAGCTCGTATATTGCCTGAAAGACATACCCAGGAGTTGGCAGCAGCAGCATTAGGAGCCCATATATTGCCTGAAAGATACACCCAGGAGTTGGCAGCAGCATAGGGAGCTCATACGTTGCCTGAAAAACACATTGGAGTTGGCAGCAGCATTAGGAGCTCATATATTGCCTGAAAAACACATTAGAGTTGGCAGCAGCATAGGGAGCTCATATATTGCCTGAAAAACACACCCAGGAGGTGGCAGCCGCATAGGCAGCTGACATATTGCCTGAAAGATACACCCAGGAGTTCGCAGCAGCATTTAGAGCCCATATATTGCCTGAAAGACACACCCAGGAGTTGGCAGCAGCAGCATTAGGAGCCCATATATTGCCTGAAAGACACACTCTGGACTTGGCAGCAGCATAGGGAGCTCATATGTTGCCTGAAAGACACACCCATGAGTTGGCAGCAGCATTAAGAGCCCATATATTGCCTGAAAGACACACCCAGGAGTTGGCAGCAGCATAGGGAGCTCATATATTGCCTGAAAAACACATTGAAGTTGGCAGCAGCATAGGGAGCTCATATATTGCCTGAAAGACACTCACAGGAGTTGGTAGCAGCATAGGGAGCCCATGTATTTCCTGAAAAGCACATTGGAGTTGGCAGCAGCAGAGGGAGCTCATATATTGCCCTAAAGACACACCCAGGAGTTGGCAGCAGCATTAAGAGCCCATACATTGCCTGAAAGACACACCCAGGGGTTGCCAGCAGCATAGGGAGCTCATATATTGCCTGAAATACACATTGGATTTAGCAGCAGCATTGGGAGCCCATTTATTGCCTGAAAGAGACACTGGAGTTGGCAGCAGCATTAGGAGCTCATATATTGCCTGAAAGACACACCCAGGAGTTGGCAGCAGCATTAGAAGCTCATGTATTGCCTGAAAGACACACCCAGGAGTTGGCAGCAGCATTAGGAGGCCATATATTGCCTGAAAGACACACCCAGGAGTTGGCAGCAGCATTAGGAGCTCATATATTGCCTGAAAAACACATTTGAGTTGGCAGCAGCACAGGGAGCTCATATATTGCCTGAAAAACACACCCAGGAGGTGGCAGCCGCATAGGCAGCTCACATATTGCCTGAAAGATACACCCAGGAGTTCGCAGCAGCATTTAGAGCCCATATATTGCCTGAAAGACACACCCAGGAGTTGGCAGCAGCATAGGGAGCTCATGCATTGCCTGAAAAACACATTGGAGTTGGCAGCAGCATTAGGAGCTCATATATTGCCTGAAAAACACATTGGAGTTGGCGGCAGCAATTAGAGCCCATATATTGCCTGAAAGACACACCCAGGAGTTGGCAGCAGCATTGGGAGCTCATACATTGCCTGAAAAACACATTGGAGTTGGCAGCAGCATTAGGAGCTCATATATTGCCTGAAAAACACATTGCAGTTGGCAGCAAGATAGGGAGCTCGTATATTGCCTGAAAGACATACCCAGGAGTTGGCAGCAGCAGCATTAGGAGCCCATATATTGCCTGAAAAACACATTGCAGTTGGCAGCAAGATAGGGAGCTCGTATATTGCCTAAAAGACACACCCTGGAGTTGGCAGCAGCATTGGGAGCTCATATATTGCCTGAAAGACATACCCAGGAGTTGGCAGCAGCATAGGGAGCCCATATATTGCCTGAAAGACACACTCTGGACTTCGCAGCAGCATAGGGAGCCCATATATTGCCTGAAAAACACATTGGAGTTGTCTTCAGAATTTGGAGCCCATATATTGCCTGAAAGACACACCCAGGAGTTGGCAGCAGCACAGGGAGCTCATATATTGCCTGAAAAACACATTGAAGTTGGCAGCAGCATTAGCAGCCCATATATTGCCTGAAAAACACATTGGAGTTGGCAGCAGCATTGGGAGCCCATATATTGCCTGAAAAACACATTGGAGTTGGCAGCAGCATTGGGAGCCCATATATTGCCTGAAAAACACACCCAGGAATTGGCAGCAGCATTAGGAGCCCATATATTGCCTGAAAGACACACCCAGGAGTTGGCAGCAGCATAGGGAGCTCATATATTGCCTGAAAAACACAATGGAGTTGCCAGCAGCATTGGGAGCCCATATATTGCCTGAAAAATACATTGGAGTTGGCAGCAGCATAGGGAGCCCATATATTGCCTGAAAGAGACACTGGAGTTGGCAGCAGCATTAGGAGCTCATATATTGCCTGAAAAACACAATGGAGTTGTCAGCAGCATTGGGAGCTCATATATTGCCTGAAAAACACATTGGAGTTGGCAGCAGCATAGGGAGCTCATATATTGTCTGAAAAATACACCCAGGAGTTGGCAGCAGCACTATGAGCTCATATATTGCCTGAAAGACACACTCTGGAGTTGGCAGCAGCATTAGAAGCCCATATATTGCCTGAAAGACACACTCTGGACTTGGCAGCAGCATTAGGAGCCAATATATTGCCTTAAAGATACACCCAGTAGTTGGCAGCAGCATAGGGAGCCCATATATTACCTGAAATGCACATTGGTGTTGGCAGCAGCATAGGGAGCTCATATATTGCCTTAAAGACACACCCAGGTTTGGCAGCAGCATTAAGAGCCCATATATTGCCTGAAAGACACACCCAGGATTTGGCAGCAGCATAGAGAGCTCATATATTGCCTGAAAAACACATTGGAGTTGGCAGCAGCATTAGGAGCCCATATATTGCTTGAAAAACACATTGGAGTTGGCAGCAGCATTGGGAGCCCATATATTGCCTGAAAGACACACCCAGGAGTTGGCAGCAGCACTAGGAGCTCATATATTGCCTTAAAGACACACTCTGGAGTTGGCAGCAGCAGCATTAGGAGCCCATATATTGCCTTAAAGACACACTCTGGACTTGGCAGCAGCATTCGGAGCCCATACATTGCCTGAAAGACACACTCTGGACTTGGCAGCAGCATTAGGAGCCAATATATTGCCTGAAAGACACACCCAGTAGTTGGCAGCAGCATAGGGAGCCCATATATTACCTGAAATGCACATTGGAGTTGGCAGCAGCATACGGAGCTCATATATTGCCTTAAAGACACACCTAGGTTTGGCAGCAGCATTAAGAGCCCATATATTGCCTGAAAAACACATTGGAGTTGGCAGCAGCATTAGGATCCCATATATTGCCTGAAAGACACACCCAGGAGTTGGCGTCAGCATTAAGAGCCCATATATTGCCTGAAAGACACACCCAGGAGTTGGCAGCAGCATAGGGAGCTCATATATTGGCTGAAAAACACATTGGAGTTGGCAGCAGCATTGGGAGCCCATGTATTGCCTGAAAAACACATTGGAGTTAGCGGCAGCAGTGGGAGCCCATATATTGCCTGAAAGACACACCCAGGAGTTGGCAGCAGCAGCATTAGGATCCCATATATTGCCTGAAAGACACACACGGGAGTTGGCAGCAGCATAGGGAGCTCATATATTACCTGAAAAACACATTGGAGTTGGCAGCAGCATTGGGGGCCCATATATTGCCTTAAAGACACACCCAGGAGTTGGCAGCAGCATTAGGAGACCATATGTTGCCTGAAAGACACACACAGGATTTTGCAGCAGTATAGGCGGCTCATATATTGCCTGAAAAACACATTGGAGTTGGCAGCAGCATAGGGAGCCCATATATTGCCTGAAAGACACACCCAGGAGTTGTCAGCAGCATAGGGAGCCCATATATTTCCTGAAAAACACATTGGAGTTGTCAGCAGAATTTGGAGCCCATATATTGCCTGAAAAACACATTGGAGTTGGCAGCAGCATTAGCAGCCCATATATTGCCTGAAAAACACATTGGAGTTGTCAGCAGCATTGGGAGCCCATATATTGCCTGAAAAATACATTGGAGTTGGCAGCAGCATAGGGAGCTCATATATTGCCTTAAATACACACCCAGGAGTTGGCAGCAGCATTAGGAGCTCATATATTGCCGGAGAGACACACCCAGGAGTTGGCAGCAGCATTAGGAGCCCATACATTGCCTGAAAGACACACCCAGGAGTTGGCAGCAGCATTAGGAGCTCATATATTGCCTGATAGACACACCCAGTTGTTGGCAGCAGCAAAGGGAGCTCATATATTGCCTGAAAACACATTGGAGTTGGCAGCAGCATTTGGAGCCCATATATTGCCTGAAAAACACATTGGAGTTGGCATCAGCATAGGGAGCTCATATATTGCCTGAAAAAACACATTGGGGTTGGCAGCAGCATAGGGAGCTCATATATTGCCTGAAAAACACACTGGAGTTGGCAGCAGCATTGGGAGCCCACATATTGCCTGAAAGACACACCCAGGAGATAGCAGTAGCATAGGGAGCTCATATATTGCATGAAAGACAGAACCAGGAGTTGGCAGCACCAGCAGCAGCATTTGGAGCATATATATTGCCTGAAAAACACATTGGAGTTGGCAGCAGCATAGGGAGCTCATATATTGCTTGAAATACACACCCAGGAGTTGGTAGCAGCAGCAGCATTAGGAGCTCATATATTGCCTGAAAGACACACCGAGGAGTTGGCAGCAGCAGCATTAGGAGCCCATATATTGCCTGAAAGACACACTCTGGACTTGGCAGCAGCATAGGAAGCTGATATATTGCCTGAAAGACACACTGAGGAGTTGGCAGCAGCAGCATTAAGAGCCCATATATTGCCTGAAAGACACACCCAGGAGTTAGCAGCAGCATAGGGAGCTCATATATTGCCTGAAAAACACATTGGAGTTGGCAGCAGCATTAGGAGCCCATATATTGCCTGAAAACACACCCTGGAGTTGGCAGCAGCATAGGGAGCTCATATATTGCCTGAAAGACACACCCAGGAGTTGGCAGCAGCAGCATTAGGAGCCCATATATTGCCTGAAAGACACACTCTGGACTTGGCAGCAGCATAGGGAGCTCATATGTTGCCTAAAAGACACACCCATGAGTTGGCAGAAGCATTAAGAGCCCATATATTGCCTGAAAGACACACCCAGGAGTTGGCAGCAGCATAGGGAGCTCATATATTGGCTGAAAACACATTGAAGTTGGCAGCAGCATTAGGAGCCCATATATTGCCTAAAAAACACATTGGAGATGTCAGCAGCATAGGGAGCCCATATATTGCCTGAAAAAAAACATTGCAGTTGGCAGCAGCATAGGGAGCTCATATTTTGCCTTAAAGACACACCCATGAGTTGGCAGCAGCATAGGGAGCCCATATATTGCCTGAAAAACACATTGGAAATGGCAGCAGCATTGGGAGCCCATATATTGCCTGAAAGACACACCCAGGAGGTGGCAGCAGCATAGGAAGCTCATATATTGCCTGAAAGACACACCCAGGAGGTGGCAGCAGCATAGGGAGCTCATATATTGCCTGAAAGACACACCCAGGAGGTGGCCGCAGCATAGGGAGCTCATATATTGCCTGAAAGACACACCCAGGAGTTGCCAGCAGCAGCATTTGGAGCACATATATTGCCTTAAAAACACGTTGGAGTTGGCAGCAGCATAGGGAGCTCATAAATTGCCTGAAAAACACACCCAGGAGTTGGCAGCAGCAGCATTAGGAGCTCATATATTGCCTGAAAAACACACCCAGGAGTTGGCAGCAGCAGCATTCGGAGCCCATATATTGCCTGAAAGACACACTCTGGACTTGGAAGCAGAATAGGGAGCACATATATTGCCTAAAAAACACATTGGAGTTGGCAGCAGCATAGGCAGCTCATATATTGCCTGAAAGACACACCCAGGAGTTGGCAGCAGCATTAAGTGCCCATATATTGCCTGAAAGACACACCCAGGAGTTGGCAGCAGCATAGGGAGCTCATACATTGCCTGAAAAACGCATTGGAGTTGGCAGCAGCATTAGGAGCTCATATATTGCCTGAAAAACACATTGGAGTTGGCAGCAGCATAGGGAGCTCATATATTGCCTGAAAAACATACCCAGGAGGTGGCAGCCGCATAGGCAGCTCACATATTGCCTGAAAGATACACCCAGGAGTTCGCAGCAGCATTTAGAGCCCATATATTGCCTGAAAGACAAACCCAGGAGTTGGCAGCAGCATAGGGAGCTCATGCATTGCCTGAAAAACACATTGGAGTTGGCAGCAGCATTAGGAGCTCATATATTGCCTGAAAAACACATTGGAGTTGGCAGCAGCAATTAGAGCCCATATATTGCCTGAACGACACACCCAGGAGTTGGCAGCAGCATAGGGAGCTCATACATTGCCTGAAAAACACATTGGAGTTGGCAGCAGCATTAGGAGCTCATATATTGCCTGAAAAACACATTGGAGTTGGCAGCAAGATAGGGAGCTCGTATATTGCCTGAAAGACACACCCAGGAGTTGGCAGCAGCATAGGGAGCCCATATATTGCCTGAAAAACACATTGGAGTTGGCAGCAGCATAGGGAGCCCATATATTGCCTGAAAGACACACCCAGGAGTTGGCAGCAGCATAGGGAGCTCATATATTACCTGAAAAGCACATTGGAGTTGTCAGCAGCATTGGGAGCAGATATATTGCCTGAAAGACACACCCAGGAGTTGGCAGCAGCATTAGGAGACCATATATTGCCTGAAAGACACACACAGGAGTTTGCAGCAGCATAGGGAGCTCATATATTGCCTGAAAAACACATTGGAGTTGGCAGCAGCATTAGGAGCTAATATATTGCCTGAAAAACACATTGGAGTTAGCAGCAGCATAGGGAGCCCATATATTGCCTGAAAAATCACATTGGAGTTGGCAGCAGCATAGGGAGCTCATATATTGCCTGAAAAACACATTGCAGTTGGCAGCAGCATAGGGAGCTCATATTTTGCCTGAAAGACACACCCAGGAGGGGGCAGCAGCATAGGGAGCTCATATATTGCTTGAAAAACACACCCAGGAGTTGGCAGCAGCAGCAGCATTAGGAGCTCATATATTGCCTGAAAGACACACCCAGGAGTTGGCAGCAGCAGCTTTCGGAGCACATATATTGCCTGAAAGACACACTCTGGACTTGGAAGCAGAATAGGGAGCACATATATTGCCTAAAAAACACATTGGAGTTGGCAGCAGCATAGGCAGCTCATATATTGCCTGAAAGACACACCCAGGAGTTGGCAGCAGCATTAAGTGCCCATATATTGCCTGAAAGACACACCCAGGAGTTGGCAGCAGCATAGGGAGCTCATACATTGCCTGAAAAACACATTGGAGTTGGCAGCAGCATTAGGAGCTCATATATTGCCTGAAAAACACATTGGAGTTGGCAGCAGCATAGGGAGCTTATATATTGCCTGAAAAACACACCCAGGAGGTTGCAGCCGCATAGGCAGCTCACATATTGCCTGAAAGATACACCCAGGAGTTCGCAGCAGCATTTAGAGCCCATATATTGCCTGAAAGACACACCCAGGAGTTGGCAGCAGCATAGGGAGCTCATGCATTGCCTGAAAAACACATTGGAGTTGGCAGCAGCATTAGGAGCTCATATATTGCCTGAAAAACACATTGGAGTTGGCAGCAGCAATTAGAGCCCATATATTGCCTGAAAGACACACCCAGGAGTTAGCAGCAGCATAGGGAGCTCATACATTGCCTGAAAAACACATTGGAGTTGGCAGCAGCATTAGGAGCTCATATATTGCCTGAAAAACACATTGGAGTTGGCAGCAGCATAGGGAGCTCATATATTGCCTGAAAGACATACCCAGGAGTTGGCAGCAGCAGCATTAGGAGCCCATATATTGCCTGAAAAACACATTGCAGTTGGCAGCAAGATAGGGAGCTCGTATATTGCCTGAAAGACACACCAAGGAGTTGGCAGCAGCATAGGGAGCCCATATATTGCCTGAAAAACACATTGGAGTTAGCAGCAGCATAGGGAGCCCATATATTGCCTGAAAGACACACCCAGGAGTTGGCAGCAGCATAGGGAGCTCATATATTACCTGAAAAACACATTAGAGTTGGCAGCAGCATTGGGAGCCCATATATTGCCTGAAAGACACACCCGGAAGTTGGCAGCAGCATTAGGAGACCATATATTGCCTGAAAGACACACACAGGAGTTTGCAGCAGCATAGGGGGCTCATATATTGCCTGAAAAACACATTGCAGTTGGCAGCAGCATAGGGAGCCCATATATTGCCTGAAAGACACACCCAGGAGTTGGCAGCAGCAGCATTAGGAGCCCATATATTGTCTGAAAGACACACCCAGGAGTTGGCAGCAGCAGCATTAGGAGCCCATATATTGCCTGAAAGAGACACTGGAGTTGGCAGCAGCATTGCGAGCTCATATATTGCCTGAAAAACACAATGGAGTTGTCAGCAGCATTGGGAGCTCATATATTGCCTGAAAAACACAATGGAGTTGTCAGCAGCATAGGGAGCTCATATATTGTCTGAAAGACACACCCAGGAGTTGGCAGCAGCACTAGGAGCTCATATATTGCCTGAAAGACACACTCTGGAGTTGGCAGCAGCATTAGGAGCCCATATATTGCCTGAAAGACAAACTCTGGACTTGGCAGCAGCATTAGGAGCCAATATATTGCCTGAAAGACACACCCAGTAGTTGGCAGCAGCATAGGGAGCCCATATATTACCTAAAATGCACATTGGAGTTGGCAGCAGCATAGGGAGCTCATATATTGCCTTAAAGACACACCCAGGATTTGGCAGCAGCATAGAGAGCTCATATATTGCCTGAAAAACACATTGGAGTTTGCAGCAGCATTAGGAGCCCATATATTGCTTGAAAAACACATTGGAGTTGGCAGCAGCAGTAGGAGCTCATATATTGCCTGAAAGACACACTCTGGAGTTGGCAGCAGCAGCATTAGGAGCCCATATATTGCCTTAAAAACACACTCTGGACTTGGCAGCAGCATTAGGAGCCCATACATTGCCTGAAAGACACACTCTGGACTTGGCAGCAGCATAGGGAGCCCATATATTACCTAAAATGCACATTGGAGTTGGCAGCAGCATAGGGAGCTCATATATTGCCTTAAAGACACACCCAGGATTTGGCAGCAGCATAGAGAGCTCATATATTGCCTGAAAAACACATTGGAGTTTGCAGCAGCATTGGGAGCCCATATATTGCCTGAAAGACACACCCAGGAGTTGGCAGCAGCAGTAGGAGCTCATATATTGCCTGAAAGACACACTCTGGAGTTGGCAGCAGCAGCATTAGGAGCCCATATATTGCCTTAAAAACACACTCTGGACTTGGCAGCAGCATTAGGAGCCCATACATTGCCTGAAAGACACACTCTGGACTTGGCAGCAGCATTAGGAGCCAATATATTGCCTGAAAGACACACCCAGTAGTTGGCAGCAGCATAGGGAGCCCATATATTACCTGAAATGCACATTGGAGTTGGCAGCAGCATATGGAGCTCATATATTGCCTGAAAGACACACCCAGGAGTTGGCAGCAGCATAGGGAGCTCATATATTGCCTGAAAAACACATTGGAGTTGGCAGCAGCATTAGGAGCCCATATATTGCCTGAAAGACACACCCAGGAGTTGGCAGCAGCACTAGGAGCTCATATATTGCCAGAAAGACACATTGGAGTTGGCAGCAGCATAGGGAGCCCATATATTGCCTGAAAGACACACCCAGGAGTTGGCAGCAGCATAGGGAGCTCATATATTACCTGAAAAACACATTAGAGTTGGCAGCAGCATTGGGAGCCCATATATTGCCTGAAAGACACACCCAGAAGTTGGCAGCAGCATTAGGAGACCATATATTGCCTGAAAGACACACACAGGAGTTTGCAGCAGCATAGGGGGCTCATATATTGCCTGAAACACATTGGAGTTGGCAGCAGCATAGGGAGCCCATATATTGCCTGAAAGACACACCCAGGAGTTGGCAGCAGCAGCATTAGGAGCCCATATATTGCCTGAAAGAGACACTGGAGTTGGCAGCAGCATTAGGAGCTCATATATTGCCTGAAAAACACAATGGAGTTGTCAGCAGCATTGGGAGCTCATATATTGCCTGAAAAACACATTGGAGTTGGCAGCAGCATAGGGAGCTCTTATATTGTCTGAAAAATACACCCAGGAGTTGTCAGCAGCAACACTAGGAGCTCATATATTGCCTGAAAGACACACTCTGGAGTTGGCAGCAGCATTAGGAGCCCATATATTGCCTGAAAGACAAACTCTGGACTTGGCAGCAGCATTAGGAGCCAATATATTGCCTGAAAGACACACCCAGTAGTTGGCAGCAGCATAGGGAGCCCATATATTACCTGAAATGCACATTGGAGTTGGCAGCAGCATAGGGAGCTCATATATTGCCTTAAAGACACACCCAGGTTTGGCAGCAGCATTAAGAGCCCATATATTGCCTGAAAGACACACCCAGGATTTGGCAGCAGCATAGAGAGCCCATTTATTGCCTGAAAGACACACCCAGAAGTTGGCAGCAGCATTAGGAGACCATATATTGCCTGAAAGACACACACAGGAGTTTGCAGCAGCATAGGGGGCTCATATATTGCCTGAAACACATTGGAGTTGGCAGCAGCATAGGGAGCCCATATATTGCCTGAAAGACACACCCAGGAGTTGGCAGCAGCAGCATTAGGAGCCCATATATTGCCTGAAAGAGACACTGGAGTTGGCAGCAGCATTAGGAGCTCATATATTGCCTGAAAAACACAATGGAGTTGTCAGCAGCATTGGGAGCTCATATATTGCCTGAAAAACACATTGGAGTTGGCAGCAGCATAGGGAGCTCTTATATTGTCTGAAAAATACACCCAGGAGTTGTCAGCAGCAACACTAGGAGCTCATATATTGCCTGAAAGACACACTCTGGAGTTGGCAGCAGCATTAGGAGCCCATATATTGCCTGTAAGACAAACTCTGGACTTGGCAGCAGCATTAGGAGCCAATATATTGCCTGAAAGACACACCCAGTAGTTGGCAGCAGCATAGGGAGCCCATATATTACCTGAAATGCACATTGGAGTTGGCAGCAGCATAGGGAGCTCATATATTGCCTTAAAGATACACCCAGGTTTGGCAGCAGCATTAGGAGCCCATATATTGCCTGAAAGACACACCCAGGATTTGGCAGCAGCATAGAGAGCTCATATATTGCCTAAAAAAACACATTGGAGTTGGCAGCAGCATTAGGAGCCCATATATTGCTTGAAAAACACATTGGAGTTGGCAGCAGCATTGGGAGCCCATATATTACCTGAAAGACACACCCAGGAGTTGGCAGCAGCACTAGGAGCTCATATATTGCCTGAAAGACACACTCTGGAGTTGGCAGCAGCAGCATTAGGAGCCCATATATTGCCTTAAAGACACACTCTGGACTTGGCAGCAGCATTAGGAGCCCATACATTGCCTGAAAGACACACTCTGGACTTGGCAGCAGCATTAGGAGCCAATATATTGCCTGAAAGACACACCCAGTAGTTGGCAGCAGCATAGGGAGCCCATATATTACATGAAATGCACATTGGAGTTGGCAGCAGCATAGGGAGCTCATATATTGCCTTAAAGACACACCCAGGTTTGGCAGCAGCATTAAGAGCCCATATATTGCCGGAAAGACACACCCAGGATTTGGCAGCAGCATAGGGAGCTCATATATTGCCTGAAAAACACATTGGAGTTGGCAGCAGCATTGGGAGCCCATATATTGCCTGAAAAACACATTGGAGTTAGCGGCAGCAGTGGGAGCCCATATATTGCCTGAAAGACACACCCAGGAGTTGGCAGCAGCAGCATTAGGATCCCATATATTGCCTGAAAGACACACACAGGAGTTGGCAGCAGCATAGGGAGCTCATATATTACCTGAAAAACACATTGGAGTTGGCAGCAGCATTGGGGCCCATATATTGCCTTAAAGACACACCCAGGAGTTGTCAGCAGCATAGGGAGCTCATATATTGCCTGAAAGACACACCGAGGAGTTGGCATCAGCAGCATTAGGAGCCCATATATTGCCTGAAAGACACACTCTGGACTTGGCAGCAGCATAGGGAGCTCATATGTTGCCTGAAAGACACACCCATGCATTGGCAGCAGCATTAAGAGCCCATATATTGCCTGAAAGACACACCCAGGAGTTAGCAGCAGCATAGGGAGCTCATATATTGCCTGAAAAACACATTGAAGTTGGCAGCAGCATAGGGAGCTCATATATTGCCTGAAAGACACACACAGGAGTTGGTAGCAGCATAGGGAGCCCATGTATTGCCTGAAAGACACACTGGAGTTGGCAGCAGCATTAGGAGCTCATATATTGCCCTAAAGACACACCCAGGAGTTGGCAGCAGCATTAGAAGCTCATGTATTGCCTGAAAGACACACCCAGGAGTTGGCAGCAGCATAGGGAGCTCATATATTGCCTGAAAACACATTGAAATTGGCAGCAGCATTAGGAGCCCATATATTGCCTAAAAAACACATTGGAGTTGGCAGCAGCATAGGGAGCCCATATATTGCCTGAAAAATCACATTGGAGTTGGCAGCAGCATAGGGAGCTCATATTTTGCCTGAAAGACACACCCAGGAGTTGGCAGCAGCATAGGGAGCCCATATATTGCCTGAAAAACACATTGGACTTTGCAGCAGCATTGGGAGCCCATATATTGCCTGAAAGACACACCCAGGAGGTGGCAGCAGCATAGGGAGCTCATATATTGCCTGAAAGACACACCCAGGAGGTGGCAGCAGCATAGGGAGCTCATATATTGCCTGAAAAACACACCCAGGAGTTGGCAGCAGCAGCAGCATTAGGAGCTCATATATTGCCTGAAAGACACACCCAGGAGTTGGCAGCAGCAGCATTCGGAGCCCATATATTGCCTGAAAGACACACTCTGGACTTGGAAGCAGAATAGAAAGCACATATATTGCCTAAAAAACACATTGGAGTTGGCAGCAGCATAGGCAGCTCATATATTGCCTGAAAGACACACCCAGGAGTTAGCAGCAGCATTAAGTGCCCATATATTGCCTGAAAGACACACCCAGGAGTTGGCAGCAGCATAGGGAGCTCATACATTGCCTGAAAAACACATTGGAGGTGGCAGCAGCATTAGGAGCTCATATATTGCCTGAAAAACACATTGGAGTTGGCAGCAGCATAGGGAGCTCATATATTGCCTGAAAAACACACCCAGGAGGTGGCAGCCGCATAGGCAGCTCACATATTGCCTGAAAGATACACCCAGGAGTTCGCAGCAGCATTTAGAGCCCATATATTGCCTGAAAGACACACCCAGGAGTTGGCAGCAGCAGCATTAGGAGCCCATATATTGCCTGAAAAACACACTCTGGACTTGGCAGCAGCATAGGGAGCTCATATGTTGCCTGAAAGACACACCCATGAGTTGGCAGCAGCATTAAAAGCCCATATATTGCCTGAAAGACACACCCAGGAGTTGGCAGCAGCATAGGGAGCTCATATATTGCCTGAAAAACACATTGAAGTGGGCAGCAGCATAGGGAGCTCATATATTGCCTGAAAGACACACACAGGAGTTGGTAGCAGCATAGGGAGCCCATGTATTTCCTGAAAAGCACATTGGAGTTGGCAGCAGCATAGGGAGCTCATATATTACCCTAAAGACAAACCCAGGATTTGGCAGCAGCATTAAGTGCCCATACATTGCCTGAAAGACACACCCAGGGGTTGCCAGCAGCATATGGAGGTCATATATTGCCTGAAATACACATTGGTTTTAGCAGCAGCATTGGGAGCCCATTTATTGCCTGAAAGAGACACTGGAGTTGGCAGCAGCATTAGGAGCTCATATATTGCCTGAAAGACACACCCAGGAGTTGGCAGCAGCATTATAAGCTCATGTATTGCCTGAAAGACACACCCAGGAGTTGGCAGCAGCATTAGGAGCCCATATATTGCCTGAAAGACACACCCAGGAGTTGGCAGCAGCATAGGGAGCTCATATATTGCCTGAAAACACATTGAAATTGACAGCAGCATTAGGAGCCCATATATTGCCTAAAAAACACATTGGCGTTGGCAGCAGCATAGGGAGCCCATATATTGCCTGAAAAATCACATTGGAGTTGGCAGCAGCATAGGAAGCTCATATATTGCCTGAGAAACACATTGCAGTTGGCAGCAGCATAGGGAGCTCATATTTTGCCTGAAAGACACACCCAGGAGTTTGCAGCAGCATAGGGAGCCCATATATTGCCTGAAAAACACATTGGAGTTGGCAGCAGCATTGGGATCCCATATATTGCCTGAAAGACACACCCAGGAGGTGGCAGCAGCATAGGGAGCTCATATATTGCCTGAAGGACACACCCAGGAGGGGGCAGCAGCATAGGGAGCTCATATATTGCCTGAAAAACACACCCAGGAGTTGCCAGCAGCAGCAGCATTAGGAGCTCATATATTGCCTGAAAGACACACCCATGAGTTGGCAGCAGCAGCATTCGGAGCACATATATTGCCTGAAAGGCACACTCTGGACTTGGAAGCAGAATAGGGAGCACATATATTGCCTAAAAAACACATTGGAGTTGGCAGCAGCATAGGCAGCTCATATATTGCCTGAAAGACGCACCCAGGAGTTGGCAGCAGCATTAAGTGCCCATATATTGCCTGAAAGACACACCCAGGAGTTGGCAGCAGCATAGGGAGCTCATACATTGCCTGAAAAACACATTGGAGTTGGCAGCAGCATTAGGAGCTCATATATTGCCTGAAAAACACATTGGAGTTGGCAGCAGCACAGGGAGCTCATATATTGCCTGAAAAACACACCCTGGAGGTGGCAGCCGCATAGGCAGCTCACATATTGCCTGAAAGATACACCCAGGAGTTCGCAGCAGCATTTAGAGCCCATATATTGCCTGAAAGACACACCCAGGAGTTGGCAGCAGCATAGGGAGCTCATGCATTGCCTGAAAAACACATTGAGTTGGCAGCAGCATTAGGAGCTCATATATTGCCTGAAAAACACATTGGAGTTGGCAGCAGCAATTAGAGCCCCATATATTGCCTGAAAGACACACCCAGGAGTTGGCAGCAGCATAGGGAGCTCATACATTGCCTGAAAAACACATTGGAGTTGGCAGCAGCATTAGGAGCTCATATATTGCCTGAAAAACACATTGCAGTTGGCAGCAAGATAGGGAGCTCGTATATTGCCTGAAAGACACACCCTGGAGTTGGCAGCAGCATAGGGAGCTCATATATTGCCTGAAAGACATACCCAGGAGTTGGCAGCAGCATAGGGAGCCCATATATTGCCTGAAAGACACACTCTGGACTTCGCAGCAGCATAGGGAGCCCATATATTGCCTGAAAAACACATTGGAGTTGTCAGCAGAATTTGGAGCCCATATATTGCCTGAAAGACACACCCAGGAGTTGGCAGCAGCACAGGGAGTTCATATATTGCCTGAAAAACACATTGAAGTTGGCAGCAGCATTAGCAGCCCATATATTGCCTGAAAAACACATTGGAGTTGGCAGCAGCATTGGGAGCCCATATATTGCCTGAAAAACACATTGGAGTTGGCAGCAGCATTGGGAGCCCATATATTGCCTGAAAAACACACCCAGGAGTTGGCAGCAGCATTAGGAGCCCATATATTGCCTGAAAGACACACCCAGGAGTTGGCAGCAGCATAGGGAGCTCATATATTGCCTGAAAAACACAATGGAGTTGTCAGCAGCATTGGGAGCCCATATATTGCCTGAAAAATACATTGGAGTTGGCAGCAGCATAGGGAGCCCATATATTGCCTGAAAGAGACACTGGAGTTGGCTGCAGCATTAGGAGCTCATATATTGCCTGAAAAACACAATGGAGTTGTCAGCAGCATTGGGAGCTCATATATTGCCTGAAAAACACATTGGAGTTGGCAGCAGCATAGGGAGCTCATATATTGTCTGAAAAATACACCCAGGAGTTGGCAGCAGCACTAGGAGCTCATATATTGCCTAAAAGACACACTCTGGAGTTGGCAGCAGCATTAGGAGCCCATATATTGCCTGAAAGACACACTCTGGAGTTGGCAGCAGCATTAGGAGCCAATATATTGCCTGAAAGACACACCCAGTAGTTGGCAGCAGCATAGGGAGCCCATATATTACCTGAAATGCACATTGGTGTTGGCAGCAGCATAGGGAGCTCATATATTGCCTTAAAGACACACCCAGGTTTGGCAGCAGCATTAAGAGCCCATATATTGCCTGAAAGACACACCCAGGATTTGGCAGCAGCATAGAGAGCTCATATATTGCCTGAAAAACACATTGGAGTTGGCAGCAGCATTAGGAGCCCATATATTGCTTGAAAAACACATTGGAGTTGGCAGCAGCATTGGAGCCCATATATTGCCTGAAAGACACACCCAGGAGTTGGCAGCAGCACTAGGAGCTCATATATTGCCTTAAAGACACACTCTGGAGTTGGCAGCAGCAGCATTAGGAGCCCATATATTGCCTTAAAGACACACTCTGGACTTGGCAGCAGCATTAGGAGCCCATACATTGCCTGAAAGACACACTCTGGACTTGGCAGCAGCATTTGGAGCCAATATATTGCCTGAAAGACACACCCAGTAGTTGGCAGCAGCATAGGGAGCCCATATATTACCTGAAATGCACATTGGAGTTGGCAGCAGCATAGGGAGCTCATATATTGCCTTAAAGAAACACCCAGGTTTGGCAGCAGCATTAAGAGCCCATATATTGCCTGAAAGACACACCCAGGATTTGGCAGCAACATAGGGAGCTCATATATTGCCTGAAAAACACATTGGAGTTGGCAGCAGCATTAGGAGCCCATATATTGCCTGAAAGACACACCCAGGAGTTGGCAGCAGCACTAGGAGCTCATATATTGCCTGAAAGACACACTCTGGAGTTGGCAGCAGAAGCATTAGGAGCCCATATATTGCCTGAAAGAAACACTCTGGACTTGGCAGCAGCATTAGGAGCCCATATATTGCCTGAAAGACACACCCAGGAGTTGGCGTCAGCATTAAGAGCCCATATATTGCCTGAAAGACACACCCAGGATTTGGCAGCAGCATAGGGAGCTCATATATTGGCTGAAAAACACATTGGAGTTGGCAGCAGCATTGGGAGCCCGTATATTGCCTGAAAAACACATTGGAGTTAGCAGGAGCAGTGGGAGCCCATATATTGCCTTAAAGACACACCCAGGAGTTGGCAGCAGCAGCATTAGGATCCCATATATTGCCTGAAAGACACAAACGGGAGTTGGCAGCAGCATAGGGAGCTCATATATTACCTGAAAAACACATTGGAGTTGGCAGCAGCATTGGGGGCCCATATATTGCCTTAAAGACACACCCAGGATTTTGCAGCAGCATAGGCGGCTCATATATTGCCTGAAAAACACATTGGAGTTGGCAGCAGCATAGGGAGCCCATATATTGCCTGAAAGACACACCCAGGAGTTGTCAGCAGCATAGGGAGCCCATATATTGCCTGAAAAACACATTGGAGTTGTCAGCAGAATTTGGAGCCCATATATTGCCTGAAAAACACATTGGAGATGGCAGCAGCATTAGCAGCCCATATATTGCCTGAAAAACACATTGGAGTTGTCAGCAGCATTGGGAGCCCATATATTGCCTGAAAAATACATTGGAGTTGGCAGCAGCATAGGGAGCTCATATATTGCCTTAAATACACACCCAGGAGTTGGCAGCAGCATTAGGAGCTCATATATTGCCTGAGAGACACACCCAGGAGTTGGCAGCAGCATTAGGAGCCCATACATTGCCTGAAAGACACACCCAGGAGTTGGCAGCAGCATTAGGAGCCCATATATTGCCTGATAGACACACCCAGTTGTTGGCAGCAGCAAAGGGAGCTCATATATTGCCTGAAAACACATTGGAGTTGGCAGCAGCATTTGGAGCCCATATATTGCCTGAAAAACACAGTGGAGTTGGCATCAGCTTAGGGAGCTCATATATTGCCTGAAAAAACACATTGGGGTTGGCAGCAGCATAGGGAGCTCATATATTGCCTGAAAAACACACTGGAGTTGGCAGCAGCATTGGGAGCCCATATATTTCCTGAAAGACACACCCAGGAGATAGCAGTAGCATAGGGAGCTCATATATTGCATGAAAGACACAACCAGGAGTTGGCAGCACCAGCAGCAGCATTTGGAGCATATATATTGCCTGAAAAACACATTGGAGTTGGCAGCAGCATAGGGAGTTCATATATTGCTTGAAATGCACACCCAGGAGTTGGTAGCAGCAGCAGCATTAGGAGCTCATATATTGCCTGAAAGACACACCGAGGAGTTGGCAGCAGCAGCATTAGGAGCCCATATATTGCCTGAAAGTCACACTCTGGACTTGGCAGCAGCATAAGGAGCTCATATGTTGCCTGAAAGACACACCCATGAGTTGGCAGCAGCATTAAGAGCCCATATATTGCCTGAAAGACACACCCAGGAGTTAGCAGCAGCATAGGGAGCTCATATATTGCCTGAAAAACACATTGGAGTTGGCAGCAGCATTAGGAGCCCATATATTGCCTGAAAAACACACCCTGGAGTTGGCAGCAGCATAGGGAGCTCATATATTGCCTGAAAGACACACCGAGGAGTTGGCATCAGCAGCATTAGGAGCCCATATATTGCCTGAAAGACACACTCTGGACTTGGCAGCAGCATAGGGAGCTCATATGTTGCCTGAAAGACACACCCATGAGTTGGCAGAAGCATCAAGAGCCCATATATTGCCTGAAAGACACACCCAGGAGCTGGCAGCAGCATAGGGAGCTCATATATTGCCTGAAAAACACAATGGAGTTGTCAGCAGCATTGGGAGCCCATATATTGCCTGAAAAATACATTGGAGTTGGCAGCAGCATAGGGAGCCCATATATTGCCTGAAAGAGACACTGGAGTTGGCAGCAGCATTAGGAGCTCATATATTGCCTGAAAAACACAATGGAGTTGTCAGCAGCATTGGGAGCTCATATATTGCCTGAAAAACACATTGGAGTTGGCAGCAGCATAGGGAGCTCATATATTGCCTGAAAGACACACCCAGGAGTTGGCAGCAGCATAGGGAGCTCATATATTGCCTGAAAGACACACCGAGGAGTTGGCAGCAGCAGCATTAGGAGCCCATATATTGCCTTAAAGACACACTCTGGACTTGGCAGCAGCATTAGGAGCCCATACATTGCTTGAAAGACACACTCTGGACTTGGCAGCAGCATTAGGAGCCAATATATTGCCTGAAAGACACACACAGTAGTTGGCAGCAGCATAGGGAGCCCATATATTACCTGAAATGCACATTGGAGTTGGCAGCAGCATAGGGAGCTCATATATTGCCTTAAAGACACACCCAGGTTTGGCAGCAGCATTAAGAGCCCATATATTGCCTGAAAGACACACCCAGGATTTGGCAGCAACATAGGGAGCTCATATATTGCCTGAAAAACACATTGGAGTTGGCAGCAGCATTAGGAGCCCATATATTGCCTGAAAGACACACCCAGGAGTTGGCAGCAGCACTAGGAGCTCATATATTGCCTGAAAGACACACTCTGGAGTTGGCAGCAGAAGCATTAGGAGCCCATATATTGCCTGAAAGACACACTCTGGACTTGGCAGCAGCATTAGGAGCCCATATATTGCCTGAAAGACACACCCAGGAGTTGGCGTCAGCATTAAGAGCCCATATATTGCCTGAAAGACACACCCAGGATTTGGCAGCAGCATAGGGAGCTCATATATTGGCTGAAAAACACATTGGAGTTGGCAGCAGCATTGGGAGCCCATATATTGCCTGAAAAACACATTGGAGTTAGCGGCAGCAGTGGGAGCCCATATATTGCCTGAAAGACACACCCAGGAGTTGGCAGCAGCAGCATTAGGATCCCATATATTGCCTGAAAGACACATACGGGAGTTGGCAGCAGCATAGGGAGCTCATATATTACCTGAAAAACACATTGGCGTTGGCAGCAGCATTGGGGGCCCATATATTGCCTTAAAGACACCCCCAGGAGTTGGCAGCAGCATTAGGAGACCATATGTTGCCTGAAAGACACACACAGGATTTTGCAGCAGCATAGGCGGCTCATATATTGCCTGAAAAACACATTGGAGTTGGCAGCAGCATTGGGAGCCCATATATTGCCTGAAAGACACACCCAGGAGTTGGCAGCAGCATTAGGAGCCCATATATTGCCTGAAAGACACACCCAGGAGTTGGCAGCAGCATAGGGAGCCCATATATTGCCTGAAAAACACATTGGAGTTGTCAGCAGAATTTGGAGCCCATATATTGCCTGAAAAACACATTGGAGTTGGCAGCAGCATTAGCAGCCCATATATTGCCTGAAAAACACATTGGAGTTGTCAGCAGCATTGGGAGCCCATATATTGCCTGAAAAATACATTGGAGTTGGCAGCAGCATAGGGAGCTCATATATTGCCTTAAATACACACCCAGGAGTTGGCAGCAGCATTAGGAGCTCATATATTGCCTGAGAGACACACCCAGGAGTTGGCAGCAGCATTAGGAGCCCATACATTGCCTGAAAGACACACCCAGGAGTTGGCAGCAGCATTAGGAGCCCATATATTGCCTGATAGACACACCCAGTTGTTGGCAGCAGCAAAGGGAGCTCATATATTGCCTGAAAACACATTGGAGTTGGCAGCAGCATTTGGAGCCCATATATTGCCTGAAAAACACATTGGAGTTGGCATCAGCATAGGGAGCTCATATATTGCCTGAAAAAACACATTGGGGTTGGCAGCAGCATAGGGAGCTCATATATTGCCTGAAAAACACACTGGAGTTGGCAGCAGCATTGGGAGCCCATATATTGCCTGAAAGACACACCCAGGAGATAGCAGTAGCATAGGGAGTTCATATATTGCATGAAAGACACAACCAGGAGTTGGCAGCACCAGCAGCAGCATTTGAAGCATATATATTGCCTGAAAAACACATTGGAGTTGGCAGCAGCATAGGGAGCTCATATATTGCTTGAAATACACACCCAGGAGTTGGTAGCAGCAGCAGCATTAGGAGCTCATATATTGCCTGAAAGACACACCGAGGAGTTGGCAGCAGCAGCATTAGGAGCCCATATATTGCCTGAAAGACACACTCTGGACTTGGCAGCAGCATAAGGAGCTCATATGTTGCCTGAAAGACACACCCATGAGTTGGCAGCAGCATTAAGAGCCCATATATTGCCTGAAAGACACACCCAGGAGTTAGCAGCAGCATAGGGAGCTCATATATTGCCTGAAAAACACATTGGAGTTGGCAGCAGCATAGGGAGCTCATATATTGCCTGAAAGACACACCCAGGAGTTGGCAGCAACATTTAGAGCCCATATATTGCCTGAAAGTCACACGCATGAGTTGGCATCAGCATAGGGAGCTCATATATTGCCTGAAAAACACATTGGAGTTGGCAGCAGCATTAGGAGCCCATATATTGCCTGAAAAACACATTGGAGTTGGCAGCAGCATTGGGAGTCCATATATTGCCTGAAAGACACACCCAGGAGTTGGCAGCAGCATAGGGAGCTCATATATTGCTTGAAAAACACATTGGAGTTGGCAGCAGCATTGGGAGCCCATATATTGCCTGAATGACACACCCAGGAGTTGGCAGCAGCAGCATTAGGAGCCCATATATTGCCAGAAAGACACACCCAGGAGTTGGCAGCAGCATTATGAGCCCATATATTGCCTGAAAGACACACTCTGGACTTGGCAGCAGCATTATGACCCATATATTGCCTGAAAGACACACTCTGGACTTGGCAGCAGCATAGGGAGCCCATATATTGCTTGAAAGACACACCCAGGAGTTGGTAGCAGCAGTATTATGAGCCCATATTTTGCCTGAAAGACACACCCAGGAGTTGGCAGCAGCATTATGAGCACATATATTGCCTGAAAAACACACTCTGAAATTGGCAGCAGCATACGGAGCCCATATATTGCCTGAAAAACACATTGGAATTGGCAGCAGCATTAGGAGCCCATATATTGCCTGAAAAACACATTGGAGTTGGCAGCAGCATTGGGAGCCCATATATTGCCAGAAAGACACACCCAGGAGTTGGCAGGAGCATTAGGAGCCCATATATTGCCTGAAAGGCACACCCAAGAGTTAACAGCAGCATAGGGAGCTCATATATTGCCTGAAAAACACACTGGGGTTGGCAGCAGCATAGGGAGCTCATATATTGCCTAAAAGAGACACTGGATTTGGCAGCAGCATTAGGAGCCCATATATTGCCTGAAAGGCACACCCAGGATTTGGCAACAGCAGAGGGAGCCCATATATTGCCTGAAAAAAACACATTGGAGTTGGCAACAGCATAGGGATCTCATATATTGCCTGAAAGACATACCCAGGAGTCGGCAGCAGCAGCGTTAGGAGCCCATATATTGCCTGAAAAACACCTTGCAGCTGGCAGCAACATAGGGAGCTCATATATTGCCTGAAAGATATACCCAGGAGTTGGCAGCAGCATTAGGAGCCCATATATTGCCTGAAAGACACGCCCAGGAGATGGCAGCAGCATAGGAAGCCCATATATTGCCTGAAAAACACAATGGAGTTGGCAGCAGCATAGGGAGCTCATATATTGCCTGAAAGACACACCCAGGAGTTGGCAGCAGCATAGGGAGCTCATATATTGCCTGAAAGATACACCCAGGAGTTGGCAGCAGCATTAGGAGGCCATATATTGCCTGAAAAACACATTGGAGTTGGCAGCAGCATAGGGAGCTCATATATTGTCTGAACGACACACTCTGGACTTGGCAGCAGCATAGGGAGCCCATATATTGCCTGAAAGACACATCCATGACTTGCAGCAGCAGCAGCATTAGGAGCCCATATATTGCCTAAAAGACACACTCTGGACTTGGCAGCAGCATGGAGAGCCCATATATTGCCTGCAAAACACATTGGAGTTGGCAGCAGCATATGGAGCTCATATATTGCCTGAAAGACACACCCAGGAGTTGGCAGCAACATAGGGTGCTCATATATTGCCTGAAGGACACACCCAGGA
This sequence comes from Gastrophryne carolinensis, assembly GCA_027917425.1. NCBI lineage: Eukaryota > Metazoa > Chordata > Amphibia > Anura > Microhylidae > Gastrophryne > Gastrophryne carolinensis. Next base: position 122,251,264 of record CM051243.1, on the reverse strand, counting down.
TCTGGCAGCAGCATAGGGAGCTCATATATTGCCCGAAAGACACACCCAGGAGTTGGCAGGAGCATTAGGAGCCCATATATTGCCTGAAAAACACATTGGCGTTGGCAGCAGCATAGGGAGCTCATATATTGCCTGAAAGACACACTCTGGACTTGGCAGCAGCATTAGGAGCCATACATTGCCTTAAAGACACACCCAGGAGTTGGCAGCAGCAGCATTAGGAACCCATATATTGTCTGAAAAAACACCCTGGAGTTGGCAGCAGCATAGGGAGCTCATATATTGCCTATAAGAGACACTGGAGTTGGCAGCAGCATTAGGAGCCCATATATTGCCTGAAAGGCACACCCAGGAGTTGGCAACAGCAGAGGGAGCCCATATATTGCCTGAAAAAAACACATTGGAGTTGGCAGCAGCATAGGGATCTCATATATTGCCTGAAAGACATATCCAGGAGTCGGCAGCAGCAGCGTTAGGAGCCCATATATTGCCTGAAAAGCACCTTGCAGCTGGCAGCAACATAGGGAGCTCATATATTGCCTGAAAGATATACCCAGGAGTTGGCAGCAGCATTAGGAGCCCATATATTGCCTGAAAGACACACCCAGGAGATGGCAGCAGCATAGGAAGCCCATATATTGCCTGAAAAACACATTGGAGTTGGCAGCAGCATAGGGAGCTCATATATTGCCTGAAAGACACACCCAGGAGTTGGCAGCAGCATAGGGAGCTCATATATTGCCTGAAAGATACACCCAGGAGTTGGCAGCAGCATTAGGAGGCCATATATTGCCTGAAAAACACATTGGAGTTGGCAGCAGCATAGGGAGCTCATATATTGTCTGAACGACACACTCTGGACTTGGCAGCAGCATAGGGAGCCCATATATTGCCTGAAAGACACATCCATGACTTGCAGCAGCAGCAGCATTAGGAGCCCATATATTGCCTAAAAGACACACTCTGGACTTGGCAGCAGCATGGAGAGCCCATATATTGCCTGCAAAACACATTGGAGTTGCCAGCAGCATATGGAGCTCATATATTGCCTGAAAGACACACCCAGGAGTTGGCAGCAACATAGGGTGCTCATATATTGCCTGAAGGACACACCCAGGATCTGGCAGCAGCATAGGGAGCTCATATATTGCCCGAAAGACACACCCAGGAGTTGGAAGGAGCATTAGGAGCCCATATATTGCCTGAAAAACACATTGGCGTTGGCAGCAGCATAGGGAGCTCATATATTGCCTGAAAGACACACTCTGGACTTGGCAGCAGCATTAGGAGCCATACATTGCCTTAAAGACACACCCAGGAGTTGGCAGCAGCAGCAGCAGCATTAGGAACCCATATATTGTCTGAAAAAACACCCTGGAGTTGGCAGCAGCATAGGGAGCCATATATTGCCAGAAAAACACATTGGCAGCAGCATTAGGAGCGCATATATTGCCTGAAAAACACACCCAGGAGTTGGCAGCAGCATAGGGAGCCCATATATTGTTTGAAAGACACACCCAAGAGTTGGCAGCAGCATTAGGAGCCCATATATTGCCTAAAAGACACACCCAGGAGTTCGTCAGGCCATTGCTGGGGCCTACTCTGCTAAGGGGAGGACTCCCCCTTTTAGTGTCACTGCGCACTCTACTCGTGCTGTTGGTGCATCCTGGGCTTTTCAGCACCAGGCTTCTGTTGAGCAAGTTTCTAAGGCTGCTACTCGGTCTTCCGTTCATACTTTTTCCAAGTTTTACAAGGTTGATGCGCGGGCTTCAGCGGATGCTGTTTTTGGCCGCAAGGTTCTGCAAGCTGCAGTGGTTTGAGTTGGTACATTCTTCACTGTTTTCTGGTTCCCACCCATGGCAGACACTGCTATTGGATGTCCCACATGTCATGAAGATCGAAGTGGAGTGTATGGCACACTTAGAATAATACCATTTTGTGAGTACTCACCTTTAAAACGAGTATTATGAGTGTGCCATACACTCCACTTCGCCCACCCCTTTTTTCAGGTATTCTGGGGCTTTTATATGGTGAACCATTGGTTTTGATTGTTAAGGTAATAATTGGTTCTTCCTGGTTCCCTTACTGCTTTTTTACACTGGGAAATTGGTGGGAGGTCCCAGGTATATGTGGACTGGGAGGGTCTTTCTTTTTTGCATATTCATCTCTGCAGAAGTTTGCCCTCTACTGGAGATTACCCCACATGTCATGAAGATCGAAGATCATAATACCCGTTTTAACCCTTTAAATGCCAGCCACGTAAAATGTACGTGGTTGCCTCTCCGTCACTTAAGTGCCAGCCACGTAAGATTTATGTGCCTGGCATTTACCTCTGCTAGCGGGCAAAAAAAAAAAAAAAATACTCACCTGACCCCTCGTTGGAATCCGGCCTAAGTCTCCCCTTTAATTTGGTGCCATCCGATCCCCCGTGGGGGCTCGGATGGCTCCAGGAGAGCCCCCGGAATAGGCCGCCCCCCCGCTAGAAGCAGCTGCTAACTGTTAAAAAAATAAATAAATAAAAATGACATTCACTTACTTGCGTGTGAGCTGGCTCCCGCTGTCCCTGCTCTTCACCTGGGGGCCCTCCGACCCCCCCCCCCCCAGGACTTACGGATCTTCAGGAGAGAGCCCGGGAGGCTCTCTCCTCTTTCCTCCTCGATGGTGGCCGCCATCTTGCCGCTAAGCCGCGCCCCCTTGTGGGGGGTGTATACCAATACATATGTGGTACTGCTGTAACCGGGAGAAATTGGGATTTCACACACAATAAGATTTTATTGACAAATTTACATTTTTTATTACAAAAAAACAAATTGTAAAAAATAGATTTTTTTTTATTGTTTTGCACATATTGCATGCCAAAAAATATTGAGAATACACCTAAAAATGACAAACAAGACATTTCATGTTAAAGCTCAGACTCTGCTGAAATAAAACAATATATAATTTTCCTGGGAAATCCCTGGAAATCCCTTCAAAAATCACATTTGAACATGGGGAGTGCAAAATAGTGCAAAATGGTCTGGCAACAGAGTGTGACAAAAACTCCAGGTAGGCTGGCACTTAAAGGGTTAAAGGTGAGTACTCACAAAACTGTATTTTTCTTGATTTGTCTGACTATACCCCGCTTGAGGAGGGGGAATTATTCTCTGACTCTGATTTCTCTGATGATCAGCAGTACCTTGGCACAGATGCTGGTACAGAGCGTGGGGACGCGGACGACACCCATAGGCTGCTTACCCAAATATTTGAGGTACTTGCCATTGTTTGGTACCGTTAAGCCACGGTTGGAATTCCCAGATCAGACGCATTTTAACAAGCTGATTCTTAAGGAAAGGGAAAAGCCTAGCAGGCTTCCCGGTATCCCTAAGGGGTGGGATAGGAGGTATCCCTTTCCCGCTGACACGGTCAAACGTTGGTCAACTCCCCCCGAGGTGGATGCCCCTGTCCTGGGGTTGTCCAATACATCCGTCGTGTATTCTCCTGATTCCACTATGTCAGGACACCGGGTGTGAACCCTGATTGCGGAGACTGGAACTCTGCTCTCCTCTCGACCGGGAAGCCTGGAGTCTAAAGACCAACCTGGTGTTCACTAGAGCCTCTGATGGTGAGGATAGACTGGGCTGCAGGAAGGCCCCAGGTCAGGCAACCTAGGAGCGGGTTTAGCTGAATTCCGAATAGGAGACAGACCAGAGCTGATCTGGGAGTGTGAGGCAGGCTGAAGTCGTGGGCTGGCAGATCTGGATCAAAGTCGATAAACAAGCTGAGGTCGTGGGCAGGCAGAACAGGATCGTAGTCATAAAACAAGCCGAAGTCGTCAGGAAGCAGGATCGTAGTCAGAAGCAAGCCGGGTCGGTACACAGGATGGAATCACAGAATCACAGGAGCATGCAGCAAAAAGACCAACTGGTACTTCAGCACAGGCCTTGTCTGTTTTTATAGGCCCCTGCACATGCTCAGTAGAGAGAGAGCTCACGGGCCGGCCTCTGCTGGTCACAGGAGGAAAAGTCCTGGTCTTTCGACCTAAGCGAACAGGCGCCCTCTGCTGGACTACAGGTGGAACAGTCCGGGTTCTATGACACCTGGTTCTCTGACATTGCCCCCCCCCTTAGGGGAGGCCTCTGGCCGACTCTAGGACCAGGTTTCTCGGGATGAGACCTATGAAAAATCCTAATCAGATGAGGAGCATCGTTTGGACCTTTTTGCTAAGGGAGGTAAGTTGCCCCAACGCAAAACGCAGCTGCGACCCTTCCGGGGTTCAGGCTTTTTCGCTCCCTCCTTTCATGGGCCTAGGACAGGCAAGGGGGTATCCTTGGCTGGACAAAGCGGAGATTTCTGGGGCAAGGGCAGAGCCGTGCCCGACCCGGATCCTCCTGGGGTGCCAAACCCAAATCCACTGCCAAGCCTGCTCAGCAATGAGGGGGCGCCCTCACCCTTGCGGGTGGGGGGACGACTGCGGCTCTTCGACCAGGTCTGGACGAAACAGGTTTCAGACAAATGGATCCTGGAGGTTGTCTCCTCCGGGTACAAGCTGGAGTTCGCGGACTGGCCTCCTCACAGATTCCTCAGATCTCGGGTTCCTACGGACCCTCGGGCAGCGCAGAGACTGTTGTTGGCGGTGCAAAACCTTCGGGCCATGGGGGTCGTTCGTCAGGTTCCCCCCAGAGAGAGAGGTCAGTGTTACTATTCCAATCTCTTTACAGTGGCCAAAAAGGATGGTTCCATCAGACCCATTCTGGACTTGAAGAGTTGGACACCCGGACGGTGGTGGCGACACTGGAGAGGTTCGGGTGGGTAATCAATTACCCCAAGTCCTCACTCTCTCCGTCACAGGTGACTTCTTTCTTGGGCATGACGCTGGATACCATTCAGGCCAGGATTTTCTTACCTCAGCAGAAGGTGGACGCTCTTCGAGCGCTGATTCATCTCTTACTGTCCAATCCTCATCCATCCATCCGGCAAGGGATGAGACTGGTGGGACAGATGGTGGCCTGCATCGAGGCAGTGCCCTTTGCTCAATTTCACATGAGGCCTCTTCAGCTCCATCTCCTGTCGGCCTGGGACAAGTGTCCTCTGTCTCTGGATCAGGCCTTTGATCTGTCTCCTCTGGACCCGAAGAATCTTTTGGGGGGCAGATCATTTCTGATGCCCCGCTGGGAGATGGCCACGACGGATGCCAGCCTGTCAGGCTGGGGGGGGCTACTGGAGAGCCCATCAATTTCAGGGGCTGTGGGGCCCTCAGGAGGCACACGCCCCCATCAATGTTCTGGACCTGAGGGTGGTTCGGTTGGTGGTGGCGCAGCTGACGCCTCACCTTCAGGGCCTGCCGGTTCAGGTTCGCTCCGACAACAGGACTGCGGTCACTTACATCAATCATCAAGGAGGGACTCGGAGCAAGAGTGCCTTCCGGGAGGTGTCTTTGCTTCTGTCTCGGCGGTTTACATTCCGGGGGTGGAGAACCTGGAAGCGGACTCCCTGAGCAGGGGGGCCTCTTGCCGGGGGGAATGGTCCCTCAGCAACGAGGTCTTCCTATCCATCTGTCGCAGGTTGGGGCTGCCGGATGTGGATCTGTTTGCCTCTCACCACAATCACAAGCTCCCAGCATTTGTATCACTGTCCCAGGATCCTCTGGCTCTGGCAGTGGATGCCATGTCTCTGTCCATTGAATTTGGTGTTGTCGGCCCTTCAGGGTCCTCCGTTTGAGCCTGTGCATGAGGCTGCACTGTCTATTCTCACCTGGAAAATTGCCTTTCTGGTGGCTATCACTTCTGTCCAGCGTGTTTCTGAGTTGGTGGCTCTGTCCATTCAGGCCCCCTACTTTGAGAGACACCAGGACAAGGTGGTTTTTCGCTTTAAGCCAGACTTCTTGCCTAAGGTTCTCTCTGCCTTTCATCTCAATCAGGACATTGTGCTTCCTTCCTTATGTCCTAATCTTAGTAATGACAAGGAGAGGGCCCTGCACTCTCTGGATGTCGGCAGAAACTTGAAATACTACCTGGTGGCTACTGCGCCTTTCAGGAAGATGGACGCCTTGTTTGTTGTGCCCTTTGGTCCTAAGAAGGGTTTGGCGCCCATCAAGTCTACCATTAGCAAATTAATTCACCAGGGCATTGTTAGTGCCTATTCTGTCAAGGGGAAGGATCCCCCTTTCCGGATCACTGCTCATTCTACTCGTGCTGTTGGGGCCTCTTGGGCTTTTCAGCACCAGGCCTCTGTTGAACAAGTTTGTAAGGCTGCTACTTGGTCTTCTGTTCATACTTTTAAAAAGTTTTACAAGGTTGATGTTCGGGCCTCAGCGGATGCTGTTTTTGGCCGCAAAGTTCTGCAAGCTGCAGTGGTTTGAACTGCGCATTTTTGCCTTTTTTTTGGGGGGGATCCCCACCCGTTGTTGGACACTGCTACTGGATGTCCCAGACGTAATGAATCATTCTGGAGCAGGGTGTGATGCATACTTGGAATAATACTATTCTGTAAATACTCACCTGTAGAATGGATAGTATAAGTATGCATCACACCCTGCTCCATCCCGCCTTGAGTTTTATTCATGGATCCTCTATATGGTTAATTTTTCCTTGTTAATGTTGTTATTTTGGTTTTGGCTTCTCCTGGTTACTTACTGCTTACTTATACTGGGAAATTAGTGGGAGGTCCCGGCTTATGTGGACCGGGAGGGGCCTCTTTTTTGCCATCTCTGCAGTAAAGCACCCTCTTGTGGACTATAACCCAGATGTAATGAATCATTCTGGAGCAGGGTGTGATGCATACCATCACCATCCATTCTATAGGTGAGTATTCACAGAATGGTATTTTTGAGATGCTTTGTAGTTGCTCGTTTTGCAGTTAGCACAAGAGGTAATGTGGGAAATAGTTATTGCACGTATGGACAAGGACTTTAAGAGGACCATCTGAGGTAGATCTGTTTGCATCCCGATTAACTTAACTTCTCTGTAACTCTTGTTAGATTAGTTTTGGGGGTGGATACTTATGGGTCGCAGTCAAAACTAGCCTATGCTTTCCCACAATTTGGCGAATTCTAGTGGTCCTGAAAAAAAGTTTAATGGAATATGCAACGGTCCTAATTAAGTCACCTTACTGGCCATGGAGATGCAGTTCATTACTCTGACACAGTTGTCAGAGAGCCCTGGTTATCTGGGATCTTCTGTCCCAGGGCCCAGTTCTCAGTCAGGAGAAGTACAGAAGTGGAAACTAACTCCCAAGGTGGTGAAGACTTTAATTTCGTGTGGGTAAAATATGGCCAGGAATAATTTTTTCAAATTTCAATTTCTAAAAACTTGGGATTAACAAGCCTTGTTCAGGCCTTGAGAAAATGTTAGACTTTCTTCAAAAATTAGTTGCCACAGGGCTAAGTATTAATAATTTAAATGTGCAGTTGGCTGGATGGAATACTTTCTTTTCTTTCCAAGATCAGATACTTCCTTTTTGTATAATCAAGTTTTATTGATTTTGGAAAAAAAAACAACAACAAAAAAGGGGGGGATGGGGGGGGGTAAGTAGAGGGTACAGAAAACCAAATAGGGGGGGGTAAGGGAGGGGGAAGGGGTACAGCAATAGCAAATCACAAGTATATATGCAGCATCGGTTATATATCTTGTCATCTACATCATTGAGTACATAAATTTGCTTCCGTACACACATAAGTGCATTTACATATACAAGGAGCAGAATCAATTGTGTTGTGATACTAATTACTTTTTGTTGGTGGTTGAGTGGTGGCTAGATAAATCCCGGTCCGCGGAGGACTCCAGGTGAGGGTGTAGTGTATAACAGTGGGTGGGCGCACATGTATGGAGGGGACGGGCGAGGAAGGGACCGGGAGGATAAGAAAGGTAGGGGAGGCGGGGAGGGGAAGGGAGGGCGGAACACCGAGGGCCATCCCCCCCTCCCCCCCCCCCCCCCGGCAGCCACCCCCCGGGCCCACGGCTAGTTCCTCATCTCTGATCAAGATCCGCCCCCAAGAAGACCTTCGCCGAGTCTGAACTCCTGAACATAATCCAACCCGTCCAGGTCTCCAAGTGCGCCTCAATGGTTCCCCTGTCCTCCGCCAGCAATTCCTCCATTCTAAAGATGTGGTCCATTTCAGCGAACCATTCCGCCACCGTTGGTGCTTGCGCGGACTTCCACCGCCTAGGGATGATTGACCTTACGGCCGTCAGAAAGAACCTAAGAATCCCCTTCTTAGCTCTGGTTATGGAGCCCGGGATCAGGGTAAGTAAGGCAGCCCCCGGGCTGTTAGGCACGGCGGAGCCCTCCACCTCCGTATGTATCTTGACGATAGTGTCCCAAAGTTTCTTGACCGGAGGGCACTCCCACCAAATGTGGAGAATTCCTCCTTGGGCCGCCCCGCATCTCCAGCATCCACTCAAGCCCTCCGAGGAGTATGAGGCCATGTCTGACGGACACCTATACCATCTCGTGAGGACTTTGTAGTTTTTTTCCTGTGCCTCACTAGCACCGACGAGTCTGTGTGTTAGTGTGAATATCTTTTTGGCATCTTCATCTGTGATCGAGATCCCCAAGTCTCTCTCCCATTTGGTCATGAACTCTAGCTCAGAAGTATGTCTGGTGGCCACCAGCAAGCTGTAGAAATTGGATACCACGTGATCCAACGGCTGAGTTTGTGTGAGATATTCTTCCAACGGTGTTAGCGGGAGAGCTGCGCCCCTGAGGCGTCCCCCTGTAGTGAGGAACGCCTCCAGTTGCCGGTGGTGCAGCCAGGACAAGTGCTCCCCCCCGCCTCGCGCCCTCAGCTCCACCAGGGAAGGCAGCCCCCCCCCAGCAGCACATCACGTAATCTGATGTCTTCCTCCTCCCTCCAAATCAGGAACCGAGAAGTGTTCTGCGTTGGTATGCACTCTGGGTTATTGAATAATGGGGTCAGGGGTCCCGGTTTATTCACCAGTTCCCCCTGCCGTTGCAATCCGTCCCAGGTGGCCAGAAAGTGTCGGGCCAGAAAGGGGAATCCTCTCCTATTTGCCTCCCCTGCGGTGTGCATCCATGGGAGAGTGCGCGGGCTGAACCCCAGCAGGTCTCTTTCCAGCTGGACCCAAAGCTTGTCCCCTGCTCTGTATCTCCAATCTGCCATCCTCGTCAGGATAGCGGCATCGTGATATAGTTTTAGGTCCGGTGCACCGGCGCCGCCCGCGTTTTTGGGTCTGGCCAGTATGTTGAACCTGACACGCGGTTTCCGTGACCCCCATATGAATTTCAAGAATGTTGTCTGCATCGTCTTGAAAAAATGCCTAGGCAGCTTGATCGGTATCGTTTGGAAGAGGTACAGGAACCGGGGGAGTATATCCATCTTTAAAATATTTATTCTACCAAACCATGAGTAACGTCCCTTGTCGTATTTTGAAAGGTCCTGGGTGACTTTGGTCTGAAGTGGCTGGAAATTCAACTCATACAGGCAGTCCAAATCAGATGGTATGTGGGTCCCCAAGTATTTTATCGCCTTGGGCTGCCACTTGAAGGAGAAGCTGCTCCGAAGTCTGTCCACCAGGGGCTGTGGGAGGGTGAGGTTTAATGCTTCGGACTTTGCATAGTTGACCCGGAAGTTGGATAGTTGGCCAAAGCGTTCGAATTCTTTGAGAACCGCCGGAAAGGATATGGCCGGGGACGTAAGGTGTAGGAGCAGGTCATCTGCAAAGATCGACATTTTATATTGGTGTCCCCCGTACTCAATCCCCTTGATATCTGGGTTATTTCGTAGAGCCACCGCTAGATGTTCCATTGTGAGGATATACAAAAGGGGCGAGAGGGGGCAGCCCTGCCGAGTCCCGTTCTTGATTGTGAAAGGTTCCGACAGGACCCCGTTTGCCCTGACACGGGCCGTCGGTTCTTGGTACAGCGCCAGAATCTTGGAAGTTATGTTCGGGCCTAAGCCAATTTGAGTTAGGGTAGCTCTGAGAAAGCGCCAGTTCACCCTGTCGAACGCTTTCTCAGCGTCGCAGGAGAGGATGCATGCTGGAGCGCCAGTTTTGTGGACGTGTGCAATAAGATCCAGTAGTTTGTTTGTATTGTCTCTGGCCTCGCGTCCAGGGACAAACCCCACCTGGTCCAGATGAATCAGTTGGGGGATCAGAGGTTTGAGCCTAGTGGCAATTATTTTTGCGTACAGTTTTAGATCGACATTTAGTAGGGATATGGGTCTGTAGCTGCCGCAGGCCGCAGGATCCTTGCCCGGTTTCGGAATCACTGTGATTATGGCATCCGCTGCTTGCTTTGGAAAGGGGTTATCCGATCCTATGTAGTTAAAGGTTTTAACCAGCCAAGGAGCAAGTTGTGGCGCTAGTTCTTTAAAGAATCTGGGAGTGAATCCGTCCGGGCCGGGGCTCTTTCCCACCGGGGCATCTTTAATGGCTTTCATGACCTCTAGCTCTGTGAAGGGGGTTTCTAGTTCAGCCGAGGATTCCTCGGGTATCGTAGGAAGCCGCGTTTCGGATACGTAGTTCTGTATTTTGGTCTCCAATGTCTCTTGTGTAAGGCTAGGTTGGAGGTTGTACAGGCCAGCGTAGAAACCCCTAAACACCTCTGGGATTTTAGATGGGTCCACAACGTTCTCCCCCTTCTCCGTCTTGATATTTGGAATAAATGTTGTAGGTATTTTGTGGTGGAGAGATTTGGCTAAGAGCTTGCCACATTTGTTCACGTGTTCGTACATTGAGGCGTGTCTTTTGTCTCTGTATCTGAGATGGGCCTGGTCATAAAGCTTCAGTAGTTTGTTTCTGTGGAGTGAGAGCTCAGAAAGCAGTTCTGGAGTGGGGTCTTGCTTATGTTTAGTCTCGAGGTCGCAGATGGTTTGTAACGTCTGGGAAATCACTGCTGATTTCTCTCGTTTCAGTCTCGATCCCTCCTGTATGAAGACTCCTCTCAGGACACATTTGAGCGCCTCCCACTGGACCGCCGGCGAGCATTCATCCCGTTCGTGGTCAGCTGTGAAATTGATGATGGTCTCTTTGATCCTGCTCATGCATACCGGGTCTCTCAGGAGATTGTCGTTCAAACGCCAACTCCAGTGTTTCTGTGCCGCCCTGGGCAGCTCAAACGACAGGAAGACCGGCGCATGGTCCGACCACAGAAAGGGGCCAATCCGGGACATAGGCTGCCACTTCAGGGCATGATGACTTAGTAGGATGTAGTCGATGCGGCTGTAAGAGCCGTGTACTGGCGAAAAGTATGTGTAGTCCTTTGCTTGCCCGTGCTCCAGCCTCCACACGTCCATTAGCTGCAGATTATAGAGAGCCTTGCGTAGTGACTGCAACTTTCCCAGCGACACCGAAGACCTCCCAGAAGAGGAATCCAGTGATGGGTTCAGCGTGAGGTTGAGGTCTCCTCCGAGTATCAGGATGCCTTCAGCAAAATCCTCTAACCTCCTGAGATACCTCTGGAGCGCTCCGGCTTGATCCTGGTTCGGTAGATAGAGATTTGCTATTGTATAGGTTGTCTGGTGAATCGACACCTTAAGGAAGACAAACCTACCCTCAGGGTCAGTTTTTCGGTCTAGAGCCGTAAAGGGCAGAGACTTGTGAATTGCTATAGACGTCCCTCGTGACTTGCTCTGTGGGTTGGTGCTATGGTACCAGGAGGTGAAGTATCTATGACCCAAGCGCGGTATGTTGCCTTCCTGGAAGTGATTCTCCTGGAGAAGGAGGATGCCCACTCTTTGTTTGTGTAGATCATAGAGGACCTTAGAGCGCTTTTCGGGGACATTGAAGCCCTTGATGTTCAGAGAGCAGACCGTTAACTTGGCCATGTCAGGCGAGCGGCGTCCACCAGTAGAAGGGCCCACAGCGTAGTCGGGCCCGGAGGCGGCAACCGGGGCGGGGGGGAGGGAGGGGGGCAAACGAGGGAAGGCCGAGGGAATGGGTAAAGGTGGGGGAAGGGAAAGCACGAAAAAGAGTTAGAAGAGAGGGAGAAAGAGAGAGAAAGAAGGGGGGGGGAGGAGAGAAGTAAGAGGAAGGGGGGTCCGAACAGGGGCGAGGTTTCCTACTGAGGAGGTGTTAGGGATACGGGATCAATCAACTTTCAATTGGTTGGGTGTGCTATCTAGGTATGGGGCACAAGGGGGGGGGGCAGGAGGGGGGCACACCCGGGAGGTGCAGGGGGAACCGGCGGAAGAAGCTGTAAGGAGGGTTACTAAGGTTAGTGGGAGCGGCTATTAGTTCTGCTTAGATCGGGACCAGTAGGGGGTCCTATCTGGGTCACCTGGCTCTCTGACCGATGAATTCCGGTCTGGGGAAATCAGAAAGTAGTAGGGGACGGGGGGGATAAATTGGGGCAGCGAGACACCGGGATCAGGTGCTCCTGCAATAAACTCTAATGCGAGGGATCCCTCGGTATGAGTCCACCGAGGGTACCCTCGTTCCCCTTTCAGGGGCAGCACCAACTATAGATGGTGCAATACCCCACCAGGGTCGCCTAAGTTGGGGGTGTGTAAGTCGAAGACACTATCGGAGCAGGAGATGCACACCTTGTAACGAAAACATTGTAACATACTAAACAGACTAGTAAATCTATACGAGGCGAGATAACATTGCAACTTCAAAATTACCCATGTGCGTGAACGTGGAGCCCCGGGTAGGCACCCGCGGGCGGAGCATGCCCAATCCGGGACGGTAGTACCCCCCGCCCCCCCGGAAAGTCCGGGGGAGGCAGTCAAGGCAGGGGACCAGCTCACTGGGTCCGGCGGCCCCGCTCTCCGGGCGGGGAGACGCCCACCACCCCGATGCCATCCCCAGGGCCCCAGGCACAGGACATACAAACAATGAACAGTCTTGGCACGACTCATGTAGGCTAGCGGGCCTGCATGGTATATAACAAACATTGGAATTTAAGAACTTAATATTGATGGTCAGACATAAATGCAATACTGAGGGGTGACCTCCAGGGCGGCACCAGCCGGACATCCCACCGCCCGGCCCCCCACACCCCCAACGGAGATGCGAGGGGGCGGGGCGGGGCAGCCCCGACACGGGCCCCATCCACAGGCGCCGGCGCTTAGCCCCAGGCACGAGAAACGCCCGTCTCGCTTGGCGAGCCCCCGGAGGCCACCCGCGTGCTCACGGGGAAAAGAGCAAGCACCCCAGGAACCCCAAAACATATCTATAGGAGTGGCAGTCACCGTAAACCAGCCCCCCCGCGGCAGGCGTCCCCAGAGCCCCCCACTCCAACTCCCCCAAGTCCCCATGTACCTTAGCCCAGTCCGACGGGACAGGATGAGATGAGACGTGGGCCCCCCCGTGCAGAGGGGTCCGAGGGTCATTAGTGTCCGCTGTCCTGTTCTAGGGCAGAGGCGATGTCCATCCGTCTTTAGGCCAGTCTGCCATCTCCCCCAAATGTTAGGGGGTCAGCCATGGGTCAACTCCTAGGGGCCCCGCCGGAGGCAGGCCACGGCCCACCATCACACCGATCCTCAGGCTCTGTTTTCTGGTCGAGGCACCCGTCTTCTCGGGCCCCCCATTAACCTACCAGGTGGTCCCCGTAGCCCCCCCCGTAGCGGCCCCCCGGGCGGAGGCCCCAGGGTAGGCGAAAGCCAGTCCGGTACCCGGATCGGGTCCGTTTCCAAGAAAGCAAAAAGCTGCGGGAGCTGGTCGACAGTTCTCAGGGCGAAGGATCTCCTGTTCTTGCGTACAATTAGATGAAAGGGGAAGCCCCAGCGGTAGGAGGCTCCCTGGCGCTGGACCACCTCAAGGAGGGGCTTCAGCATACGTCTCATTTGGAGGGTCCTGGAGGAAAGGTCGGGGAGGACCGCGACGGACGAACCTTCAAATTTGGTTGGACCCTTCTCCCAAGCTTTTCTCAGGATGTCTTCTTTAACTCTGTAGTAGTGGAGTCTGCAGACCACATCTCTGGGTCGCTGTGGGTCTGCAGGCTTGGGGCCCAAGGCCCTGTGTATCCTGTCGATGTTGATCTCGGCCGCGGGGGGGTCCCCCAGTATCGCGTTGAAGATAGCCTTTGCCGTACGTTCCAGATCCGGTTGATTGACTGTCTCCGGGAGCCCCCTCAGTCTGATGTTGTTGCGTCTACCCCGATTCTCGAGGTCGTCCAGGCCAAGGTAGAGGGCGGAGGTATGTGCCCTCTCTTCCCGCTGAAGCCGTTCCAACGCCACCACCCTCTGAGTCAGCGCAGACTGGTCCTGTTCGATTGAGTCGACTCTGTGGGATACTTCTGAAATAGAGTTTTGAAGCGTGCTGAGCTCTCTGCGGAGAGTGCCCTCCATCTGTGATATGTATCCATCAAAGTCCGAACGGGAGGGAAGCGCTCTCAGAGCATCCGCTACATTAGATCTGACCACGTCTGCCAAGGCCAAGATGAGGGACTGGGGTAGTTGTTGCACAGCCGAGGACATCTCATAGGGAGAGGCCGCAAGACCACCATCCCCTCGCTTATTCAGCTCGTCTAGCTGCAGTGTGTCTGTATTCAGCCCCGGGGGCTCCGTCAGACCGCCGCCATCCTTCTCAACTGTGTGAAATTCTGGTGGCCAGTCCTCCTCTTCTCCGGCGGCAATGGCGCCCCAGGGCCCCCCAGGGGACAGGCAGGTTTCGTGAGGGGGATATCTCCCGTGTGCGGGAGGGGCATCCCACGCCCGTGTTGGAGGGGCGGTCTCCGCTGGGGTACCGGGACGCCGGTCGCGCGCACCGGGTTCTGCCGCTGTGATTTTTGGGGTGCGTGGGGTGCCGCTCCGGGACGCCGCCTGTGATCACATTTCTCCTCTCCCAGTTAGTGATGGGGTTTCCATGTCCGTGCTGGGGGTCCGTTTGGGCATCTCTATTGGGCCTAGGGCTCCCATCCCCACTCGGGACTGTTCACAGGCTGGGTTGGGGGGGTCTGTTGTCTGTTTCCTGGCCTCTGATGGGGCATGATCTGCCCAGACCTCCCGGTCCTCATCACCACTCACCCCCTTTTCTAGAGTATCATACGTTGTGGTGCGATGGTTTGATTTTATTTGATCTCTAAAATACATAAAATTGGTTACAATCAAAATTGAATCATCTAAGGCCTACAAAGCTATGTATTTATTTAGAGCAAAAGTTACTTTTCCATTTCCGTAGTTTCTTTCTGTATTGAAATATGGTGGCTGTAGCTTAATTAGCATTTCAACAGCAGTGGAGACCTGGTTGATGGAACAAAGTTTGCATAGCTGGTGCTTGTGTGTTTCTACCTTGGGGGTGGGGTCTCCTTTCAAGCTACTTGGTAATTAACTTAGATTTTTGCTTTCAGGTCTTCGGATAACAATCTATCAAAAGCTCTGGATGCCTTCAGTAAGTGCCAACGAGATTTTGCTAGTGGCATAATTTCCAAACATACCACCACAATTAACCTACATCTTTTGCTGTTTCAGTAACGTCTTTGAAGTTGTCAGTCACCAAGGAAATGCTTCTGCTAAGTATATCTATGGCTTACACAGGTAAAGTGCATTGCCAGTTGAGCTTAGCTCTTAGTACTACAGCACATCAGAAAGCAATAAGAGAGTTCAAGTCCATTTTATTGAATGTTCCCATCTTTGTTCTTTTGATATGGTGCATTCCAAGCTTTAGATTCTACTTTATGTGATCCAATGGCATAGCATTGAGGGTGCATATCTGTGCTTTGTCAACATGGTTATATCATTACACATCATTACACATAACTGTTTACAATACTGTTTACAATACACATGCAATATCAACCTGAAGCAACAACAATAACATAACTCCATCATAAAATCCATGGAGGAAAAAGGGTTCATATCAGTTCATCAATTTAAATGACGTCATAACATTGTTATAACTGAACAGTTATTTCCGATATTTCCACTGGGTCTGTAAACTAGGGGATTTTGTGGATCTTTTTTTCTCCAGCCTATTGTTGCCAACCTGCCTGCTAACCAAAAAGACACAAGCGAGATGTTACAGACCATAGATCGTACAGATTTAAATATAGAAGAAGGAACCATCATGGCAATGGTGGATGTTACATCCTTTTTACACTAAAATTCCAGATTAATCAGAAATGGCAGCGTTTAAAGACAATTTACAGTCAAAAAACATGCTTCACTTAACTTGTGTCCCATGCAATAACTTCCAGTCTGGGGCTGCAGATCTTATCTAATTGTTCCATCCATGTCTTTCGCCAATTGCATGCCTCTTCCTGTTTCTCCAATACGGAGACGCCCCCCCCGCCATCAGTCACTATGAACTAGCACGCCTCCCTCCATTCACTTAGGTCTTAGGTCTTCACATGCCCCTTTCCATTGCAGTGGAAATCTGCAGTCCCGGACTATGAGCAATGGAGACATAGGAACCCAAAAGTCCACTACAGGACAGAGTGCAGGGCTTAGTTAAAAATAGCAGTGTTGCTGAGTTCTCCGGGTTACCGGTGTGGATTATTGCTTTTCCTTGTGTGTGTGACAGCATAGCACTAGCTCTGCCTGCCCACAGGCTGTGATCTGTCTGCTTTTTACTTGCTATCCAGTGGCAGCAGCTGTGTCTGTTCTGGTCTGGCTTCTGCTGCGGGGAGTACTTTTCCTCACTTCCCCTGCAGCTCCCTGCCTCTGTTGGGAATGGGAACCAGTGGAACAGTAATAGCAACATATCTCTGCTGGACTGGGCAGCAGTTGCAGCGCTGTCGCAGATTCACACCTCGTTTCTACTTATTAAGGAAGGTAGCTGGTTAAAACAGGTGATATTAAAAGGCATATATTTTATTAAAAGTGCTTAAATACTAAAATAGTCCAATCACAAGGACCTAACAACACACAATCCATACAACCCCTTTTTAAAATAATAGGATAGCTCTAATCCATAATGGTTACCTCAGACTCACTCTCCTCCCCAGTTACCCCCACTTCTTTACCAAAGATGACAGGTCAGCAGTTCTAAAATTAATGGGGGTACAAAAGTCCACCAAAAGTGTGGCCTCCATGAAGGTGCTGGAAAATGACCATTAAACTGCCACACTGAGTCACCGTCATTCCTCTTTTTATAAACAGCCTTACAAATGATTAATATGTCACTAAAGTGAAGCAATCAGACACAACTGCTAGCATACCCTAGTGAATAATCCCTTCCCTCAAATATATTGAATGATAAATTGACCTGGGCCAAAGATGAGGAGCTGGCAACATCCAAAGTATACCAATACCTGCATGTAAGGGAATACAACATCCCAACACCAGTACAACACTGTACACCATTTCAAAAGTACATAAAAAATGATATAAACCACCAGTCACCTGATTGCTTTGGGATTGGGGGACTGCTTGAAGGAGATGAGTATCCAAAACCATTGGTTGTTTCGTTATTGTCACAGTGAATTTTGTAAGGATTTTACCAGATGGCAGGATTGAAGATCATTGGCTGTTAGTTGGAATAGATGTATGTCAAAAGCCTGTGCACTTCAATTCTATTTTACCGGGGGGGGGGATGTGGAAAATTAATTCATCATAGAATTACTAGAAGTACATTTAAAATGTAACTGCTTCCAATTTGATGGGAAGTAATACCAGCAAAAAGGAAGGTAGGATGTGCTCATCCAGTCAATATTTAGCAGTCAAGAGGTGCTAGAGGGGTGTGACCACACATACTAAGCAAAAAAGAAAGTTAACCCTCTGCACACTCATACTATTGAAAAAGCTAGCTGACACTTGTTAAGAACATGGACTGTTAGTTAACATAGATTGCAATGAATGTAAAAGCGAGGTAGCCACGTCAAGGCCGTCCAATTAGTACCCCGTCCCTAACATTACTAAGTTTAAAAGTTTGTGCAGACATTGCTACTTCTTTACTTGTGTGTGCACAAGCAATGCAATACATGAATCAGCCTGTCTAAAGACAATAACTTAACTTGCTTGCACACACACAATGAAAAATGCTTTACTTGCCTGCACAGTGTTACAGTTCAAAAAGAGGGTTTAGGTAGAGGCCAATTGGACTCCCTGTTACATTGGGAGAGCTACAATCCAGCAGATCTGGCCACTGACCTGCAAATGCAACAGCAAAAAGGAAGGTAGGATGTGCTCATCCACTTGTTAAGAATATGGACTGTTAGTTAACATAGATTGCAATGAATGTAAAAGCGAGGTAGCCACGTAGTAGCTACCAATGTCTGCACAAACTTTTAAACTTAGTAATGTTAGGGACTGGGTACTAATTTGACGGCCTTGACGTGGCTACCTCGCTTTTACATTCATTGCAATCTATGTTAACTAACAGTCCATGTTCTTAACACGTTTTAGCTAGGTTTTTCAATAGTATGAGTGTGCAGAGGGTTAACTTTCTTTTTTGTGAAGTAATACCACAAAACAAGGGGGATAGCAATGGAGCAATACACCAACTCATATGTGTGCTTCCATTTGGCATTGTGGGAAGAAATAGAAGTACAAAATCACCCTCAATATATCAACAAAACTGCTCTCTAGAAAGCTACAAATCTCATCCTAATTTGGAAGGGCACAGCGAAGGAGCTGGAGATCTTTGTGCAGGATCTGAATCTGAATGCGCACAATATCCACTGAAATGTATCGAGTGAATTTACAGTGCTTAAAGTTTCTGGATTTGAAGATCACAGTGTAATGGTTGTCTTAATACAGGAACATTTGGGAAACCTATAGCTGGCAATATGTTATTACACTGTGAAAGCCACCACCTGGCTCTATTCCGACGAGGCATTTCTTATGGACAGTACCACTGTTTGTGAAAGAGGATATTCTCATTGTCTGCTTTGCTCCTGCAGAAATCGGGTACTGATGAAAGATTGGGACGAATTGTTAAAATATGTTCCCCAAAAAAGGTCTTGTATGATTTATCACAGAATATGGGAGACAGTGGGGTGTATTTCAAAAGGTATTGAGAAGGCATTGGCATGTACTCCAACTGGACCCACCAGTGGCAAAATATGTGCAACCTCACCCCTTAGTAGTGGCCTGAACAGCCATAAATTTAGGAGATCATTTAGTTCAGTGTGGATTCAAATAACAAATGAACCTAACTTGGTTAAATTGGACTCATGGTCCACTTGATTCCCCCTCTCGGGACATCCAGAATCGGGATGCCCGCTGTGTAAAAGCCCCGAGGTTGCCTGGAAACTCAGCTTCTCCCCCTGTCTAATGGCGCATGTGCAAGCAGCGGCTGCATCCCCACTATCCCTTCAGCAGGGCGCGTACCTGCAACAGGCATTTATAACCGGCGTGGGCACGCTCCATGTTAGAGGAAGCAGGGGATGCAGCCGTCAGCACACTAGGGTCTTCTTCCTTAAACAATAGCTTAAACTAAATGGGCGGGAGTGGATCAGAGCGCACTGATTAGAAGAGAGGTTGCGCAAGCACCAAGCAAGACCAGGGAAGGGTAAGTCAGATTGGGCGACCTGGGGGTTTTCACACAGCTAGGCACCCCTGCAGTAAACATTCTGGATTTTGGTCTACTCTAAATCAAAAACTCATCAACAGCATTTATAAATATGGGCATTGTAGCATAATAGAATCTCTTTAATGGGCAGACATCTAGGAAAGGAGGAGATTAGATTATTTATCAACTTTGGCTTACCTAGAATTGTATATATGTCCATGCCAAAAACGTTATATTGGGATAAAAAAATGGGAACTAAGGGTACTCTTAAACAAAAGACCCCTATATCCCACTGATCTGATGGACCCATTATGTCTCGTCAGCTATACTGTCTATATGGATCATGGTCTTGGGGTGCTACAGGGTGTCACTTGTTTTTGTTTAACGTTGTCACTCCTGGGCTGGAGTTTTCGCCTCAAGGAACAGCCAGCCACAGGTTTTTGTCTGGTGAGCCTGCAGGGGGAACCTGGGGGATATATATATATTTATTTCCCTTTTTTCCTTCCTTCCCACAATATCGTTTTATTGTATAGCTTATTATGTGTGTTCTCTTAAGTCGATTGAATTTTTAGTATAATCAGTTTTTATTGGTTTCAACGGATACAATACAACAGTGGGGAAATACAGATGGTCGATACAGGGGAATACAGGGGGAAGCTAGGGGGTTAAATTTCCATCAAGCAGATACTGAACAGATTAAAGTAGCAATATTCTTGTCATTCACAATTGAACTATCTATAGAGACAAAAATAACTTGGTGAGCTCACCTCCACACAGGGCTACCACCCTATGCCACCCCCAAATGAGGCGGCCAGGGTGGACTAACCCAATGTTCCAGGAGGTGGGCCCAGCCGCAAAACTACAGATTACGACATAACTGTTGGTTTGGGGATGGTAAGGATAAAACCAAGGGTAGGGGCAGTGGGGTAGGGGGCGAGGAAAACAGGGGAGGTAAGGACACAGTTGAGGCACGGGAGGGCGGGGTAAGGGAGGCCAGTGACTGTATTAGTGAGGGATCCAAGGAGCCGCCCCGGATGGGCGTGTGCGCATTCACCCCGCGCCAGTAAGGCTACCAGGCGTCGGGGGCCCAGGCAGCCCACCCCCCCGGACACCAGAGTGGAGCCGGGCCGGGAGATGGGTGTCCTGGTACACCAGCCAGCACGTCCAGGTCAATAAAAACTGCTCTGTGGATTCTCCGTGGTCCGCGATAATCTCTTCCGTGCCACGGATCACCTCCAGTTCTTGGACCCAGTCCATAAGTGTAGGAGGGACCTGCGATTTCCATTTCCTAGGGATAATGGCTCTCATGGCTGACATGAAGTGTCTTAGGATGCCCTTTTTTATCCCAGATACCGGTCCGGGAATAAGGGAGAGGAGCGCCACCTGAGGTGTGTTTTCTATCTTGGTTCCAGTAACTTCCTCATAAATCGAGAAAATCTGGTCCCAAAGCGCATTAATAGGTGGGCAGCTCCACCAGATGTGAGTCATGTTACCAACATCCCTCTGACATCTCCAGCATTCATCCGAATGCTCTGTAGCAAACCGATGAATGTCAGCCGGGCACCTATACCATCTGGCGAGTACCTTGTAGCTCCTCTCCTGGGCGGAACCCGCCAGCGATATACCCTTAGTGCATAAGAACATTTTTGTGAGATCATTAGCCGAAAATTGGGTTCCCAGCTCTTTTTCCCATCTGTCTATGAATTTTGGGGGGGATGATTGGGTTTTCTTGTTTAGAAGTGAGTAAAGGAATGATATCACTCGGGTTGGTGGTTCTGTTCCGCTGACTAGGGACTCTAACTCTGTGGGGGGGTCCCGGGACACCTCCAGTAAATTGTTGGCCTTTATGAATGTAAGTAGCTGCCTGTGGAGGAGCCACGACAAATACCTGCCCCCTGCATCTCCCCTCAAATCCGCCAACGAGGGAACTCCACCGGTTTTTACTACTTGGCCTAATGATGTATTGTCAGGGGCGTTCCAGATGAGGAAGCTCTTGGCCTGCATTCCCGGTTCAAATGCCGGGTTGTCGAACAAAGGGGTGAGAGGGCCGGGTCTGTGCACCAATCTAAACTTACTTTGCAATGGGTCCCAGGTCTCCAAAAAGTGCTTTGCCAGGAAGGGCGTGAGCTCCCTCTGATTCCCGGTGAGGGGGGCCGCCCATGCTAGCGCGGTAAGGTTGAATGGGGATAAAGATAGCTCGAGCTGTACCCACAACTTGTCCCCTCCCCTGCGCCTCCAGTCCACCATCCGCTGTAACAATGCGGCCGTGTGGTAGAGTTTCAAGTCTGGGAGACTCGCACCACCCTCCCCCCTGCCCCTAGAAAGAGTGGAGAGTCTTATTCTCGGCTTGGTGACTCCCCAAACGAATTTGGAGAATGCCGACTTCAGTTAACAAAAGAACCTAGGGGGTATTCTTATTGGGACCGCCTGGAAAATATATAGGAGTTTTGGTAGGACATCCATCTTTAAACTGTTAATTCTCCCAAACCACGAGATCGGCCTCCTAGAGTAAGAGTCCAGGTCTGCCAATATTCTGGTGAGGAGCGGGACATAGTTGAGCTCGTATAATTTAGAGAGGTCAGCCGGAATTTGCACACCCAGGTATGTGATAGCATTAGATCTCCACTTAAAGGGGAAACTACTCGCCAGATGCTTAACCTCCCGGTCTGGGAGAGAAATGTTGACGGCCTCTGATTTAGAGTAGTTAACTTTAAAGTTGCTCACCCGACCAAAGCGCTGGAATTCACTCAGCACCGAGGGGAAGGAGATGTGCGCAGATGTTAAATGTAGTAGCAGATCATCTGCGAACAAGGAGGCTTTATATTGACGGCCAGCTACCTGGATCCCTTTAATGTCGGGGTTATCCCGGATGGCTATGGCTAAGTGCTCCATGGTAAGAACGTAAAGCAGGGGAGACAGCGGGCATCCCTGACGTGTGCCGTTACTGATGGTGAAGGGCGTTGAGAGAAGTCCGTTGGCCCTAACTCTGGCCGAGGGGGAGGCGTATAGTGCGAGGATTTTGGAGAGGAGGACAGGACCAACACCAATCTGAGGGTAGCCCTCATAAACTCCCAGTCCACTCTGTCAAATGCCTTCTCCGCATCACATGAGAGAAGGCACGCGGGTTCGCTGGCAGTGCTAGCGTGCGAAATTAGGTCGAGGAGCTTGTTGGTGTTGTCCCTGGCCTCCCGCCCCGGGACAAACCCCACCTGATCTAAGTGGATCAGCTCCGGGAGGAGAGGCTGTAACCTCATTGCGATAATCTTAGCGTAAAGTTTGAGATCAATGTTGATCAAGGAAATCGGCCTGTAGTTCCCACACAAAGTAGCATCCTTACCCGGCTTGGGGATGACTGCAATCGTCGCCTCAAGTGTCTGTTTAGGGAAGAGGCAATGATCCCCTATGGCGTTAAAGGTTTTTGTTAATAAGGGAGTTAAACGTAATCCGAAGTGCTTGTAAAATTTAGGCGAGTAGCCGTCTGGTCCCGGACTTTTGCCCGCCGGGGACTCCTTAATAGCTCTGGCTACCTCCTGTTCCGAGAAGGGTCTTTCTAGAGCCTCCACGTCCCCCTCAGAAATAGTGGGCAACGGGGTGCTCTCTATGTAAGCCGCTATCTCCTCCGGGGACGCTCGCGTCCCAGGCGCAGGGTTGGGGGAGCCGTGGATATTATACAAGGAGGCGTAGAAGCTCCTGAAGGTGTCGGCTATGGCCGAGGGAGTTTGAGCTAGGGTCCCATCACTTCTTTGAAGGGCAGGGATGTAGGTCGCTGTTGATCTGGGATGCAATGCTCTGGCGAGCAGCCGACCACACTTGTTGGCCGATTCATAGAACAGGGCTTTCCCCTTATCCCTGAACCGTAGGTACGACTGGTTGTATAGCTTTTGGAGCTTTTCCCTAGCGTTTTGGAGTTCTAATAATTTGGTATTGGTGGGGTTATTCTTATGCTCCTTTTCAAGTGTGAGGATTAAATCTCGTGTATGAGTTATGAGCGAGGCCCTCTCCCGTTTGAGCCTAGCACCATGTCTAATAAATTCCCCTCTGAGGACGCACTTCAGGGCTTCCCACTGGTAGGGTGGCGGGGTAGGGTCATCTTTATGATCCTCGAGGAAGTGTCCGATCGCTTCCTCTATTGCAGAGGAGCAGGTCGGGTCCTTGAGCAGGTTGTCATTCAACCGCCATGTCCAACCCGGGGGGGTAGGGCCCGGGAGGCGCAACGAGAGAAAAATCGGGGCATGGTCGGACCACAGAATCGGGCCTATCCACGCTCTGGGGTCCCAGTCCATGGCATAGTGACTGAGCATCAAGTAGTCAATTCTACTATATGAATTGGCTGCATGAGAGTAGAATGAGTAGTCTCTTTTAACGCCGTTCAGGGCCCTCCAGGTGTCGATTAGTTGGAGGTCTGTCAGAGACCTCCGAAGCTTATTAATTTTGTTCAGTGACACCGTTGACCTCCCGGAAGAGGTATCCATGGATGGATTGAGGGGAATATTGAAATCACCTCCCAAGACGATTATTCCCTCGGCAAAGTCCTCGAGGAGCCTAAGCGTCCTGGTACAGAATTCACTTTGGTCCAGATTTGGGGCATAGACGTTTGCAATGGTGTATATTTTATTAAGGAGCTTCATCTTTATGAAGAGAAACCGACCCGAGGGGTCCACCTTAGTTCCTAATATTTCGTGTGGGAGTGACTTATGCAATGCCACCGATACCCCTTTGGTCTTAGATTTGGGATTAGGGCAGTGGATCCAGGATGGGTAGAATTTATTGCTGATTTTGGGGACGTGGTCCACCCTGAATGCGTCTCCTGAAATAGTGCTATCTTTACTTTTTGTTTATGAAGGTCATAAAGGACCTTAGTTCTTTTTTCTGGGACATTGAACCCCTTAACATTGAAGGAGCAGATAATCACTTCCGTCATCGTGCACAGTGTAGTACCGGCCTCACCAAGGTTCCAGTAGGAGGGTGAGGGGTAAGGACGGGGTAAATGGAAGGGGGTGGGGAGTAACTAGGTAGGTGGGTAGGTTAGGGTGTTAGGATTACTAAGAAAAATTACGGGGTTTTAACTAAATGTAACCAATTACGTTCTTTGCCCTCCTCACTAAGAGAGAGAAAAGACTGGCCTATACCGGGGGTTGGAAAGCTACGACCATGGAGGGGGAGGTGCGCTTTCTTTTCATAATAAAACTGAACCCATTAACAATAACAGTGAACATTAACAGTGAACCATGAACCCATGTCTTGGTTCGCTTGGGCGGAACTAGCGAGCGTCGGGGCCAGGGGCCCAACCCGGCCCCCGACTCAGCACCCCGCCGTCCCCGGCCCCGGGAACACAAGAGGCAACAAGAGGACCAGCCGTGGCAGGCGCCCTGGTCGCCATCCGCGCCAACGGGACCTCCGATCCATCAACCATTACTATCCACCTGGCACGAGTGGCGAAACAGGGCAACAGATCCCCAACACAGTGCAATCTAAAAGCGAACATGACCGGGATATGACCATGGACCCGGATAAGAGTTCCTACGTGGTCCTTCCTTGTTACATTTTGTCACAACAGTCCTGAGTCCAGGTCGGTCAGAGACACCGGGGGCCGGGACTGCAGGAATCCAAGACGTTGGTGAGCCCCGGTGCCCCCAGGAACCGCCAGTTTAACCTGTCACGTAGTATGTGGCTCCCACGGCATGGTGCCTGGTCCAGGACAGGAAGGTAAAGATCAAATGTCCAATGACAAATAAAGGTGTATGACGCCATCAGGGCCACAGGGTCAAGGCTTCTAATTCTGCTGAACGTGCTGGGGCCGTCGTCTGCCCCTCCGGTTATCTGGTCTGCGCGGACTGCGCGGTCTATCATCCTCGCGTCTCGGGCGCACGGGCCCGAATTCTCCAGCGCCTAAGCCAGGCGACAGCCAGTTCTCGATGGGAAAAGCCGGGAGATCAAGGAACCCGAAAAGTTCAGGAAGCTGGGAGGGGGAGCGCAGCAAGAAGACCCTGCCCCGTCTCGTAACCACCAGATGGAACGGGTGTCCCCACCTGTATGTGGCCCCCGACTCTTTGATCTTATCCAGTAGGGGTCTGAGGATCCTCTGCATCTGGAGGGTCCGCCTGGCCAGATCAGGCAGTAGAGAAACTGTAGCGCCCTGGTAGCTTAGGGGCCCCTTTTCCCAGGCCTTCCTCATGATTTCTTCTTTGATTCTGTAGTAGTGAATACGGCAGACTATATCTCTCGGCCGAGATGGGTCTAGCGGGCTTTGGCCGGGCGCTCTGTGTATTCTGTCTATTTCAATATGCTCGTCTCGCCTCTGCCCCAAAAGCTCGTTGAAGAGATGTTTGGCGATGTCCTCTAGGCGGTTGTTCTCCGGTGTCTCCGGGAGTCCTCTAATTCGGATATTGTTCCTCCTTCCCCGGTTCTCCATATCGTCCAGGTGGATCATCATTCTGGTGGTGTGTTGAGTAAGGTCGGTTTGTGTTTGTTGCAGAGTTGCGTTCGCTCTTTCAAGGGCTTCTATGCACTGGTCTGTTGTTGTTTGTGCCTGCTCCAGAGTCTGAACTCTATCGGTAACTTCCGAGACGGACCTTGTTACTTCCTCGAGCTCCCGTCTAAATAGGGACTCCATTCTATTAGTGTAGTTTTCAAAGTCCTTTCTCGAAGGCAGGAACTTCAGAAGGACCTCCAGGTTGTATTGCGCCGAGGGAACCCGGTCAGGAGTAGCGACGACCGGAGATGTGGACGTATGCGATCGGGGCGAGGGCCCCGGCGAAAATGACTCTGCGGCTTGATGATTCTGGCTTGGCGATAGCCCGGATCCCGGGCGCAATGGTGCGGCCGCCCCCTGCACCACCCCGCCGGAGGGGGGCGCCCCAGAGGCCGTGGTGCCGCATCTTGGGGGGGGTCGCGCAATTTGGGTGACAATGCCTGCCCCATGCGCCTGCCACAAGGAGCTGGTCCCCGGCAATTCACCCCGGTCAGCCGAAGTCAGTTGGGGGTGGAGCTGTGTTGGTGATTTGAAAGGGGGACCCCCGGAGCCCGCCGGTTGGGGCCAATCGCCGGATGATGCCCATGACTCCCTATCGCTCTGTGGGCTTGGCACGGTGCTCATCTGGGGGCCGGGAGACCTCTTGTTTAGATCTGATTTTGACCAGCTGGGGGACCTGGGATGGGGAGGTGATGTGTTCATGTAAGGTGACTGCCACTGTGTGGGGCCCTCATCGCCCCTCTGCCCAGGTTGCAGTGGCTGGGGCAGCTCATATGCCCAGGCATCATCTCCCGGGAGGGCCACAGGGGGGGTGCCCGCGCCTGATTGAATTTTTAATTAAAAATTTTGCGCCCTTTTTCTTTAAGGGGCGGAAACACATGGCGAGGGGGTGCAGCCAGGCGGCCGGAAGTAAGAGACGCTTCCTCCATGAATACAAAGTAGAGGCGCTGCCTAGTCTGCCACCTCAGCTTGTACCTTGGCCTCTCTACTGAAGGCAGCTGCCTGTTCTTCACCGGGCGGAGTAGCCCCTGCTCGCCGGCCTGTGCTTTGTACTACGGCTCCGGGATTTCTGCCTGTGGAACGACGCTGCTCCGAGCTCAGTTTGCGGTAAGCGGGGATCATTACAGCCCGTGTCCTGCAGCCTTCGCCGCCTTACTGTCTCCGGATTCTGTCTGGGGGATTGCTGCCGTTTGCACTGCACCCATTTGTAAGGCACCACTCCAACTCTTCAGTCTGGGAGCGTTTTTATTAATAATATTAATATTTTTAATCTGATTTTTCTGATGTCTTTTTTTATTGTTATTCTTAAAGATTGGGGGAAGAAGGATAGTTTTGGTTGTGGTTCACCCCTAGGGTCTCGGAGTAGTCACTTGTGACTATCGAGTACTTGCATATGCTTCAGTCTTATGCCCTCAGGAACATCTGGGGCAAGCGGATCTGGTACCTTAGCAGACAGGATTACCCCATGTCCAGTAGGCCTCTGGGCGAGGACAGTACTGTTTGTCCAGATTGTGCTATGGTAGTACTCTTTCTTCAGACTGCTGATGCTGGGCCCTCAGGACCTAGAGCTCCTTCGGTGGCTCAGCCATGCAGGGATAACCAGGAAATGTCCAGCATTATGTTGCAGAATGTTAGCTCGCATAGAAAGCCAGCTAGCACTGGTGGCCCCCAAAAAGGCATTGGAGAAGAGGAAGCATCCATTTTCTTCTGATTCTGAAGGTAGACATGTATGTGTCCATAGTCTCTGATTAGGATGAGGATTTATCTGAGGGTGAGCTTCCTTCCAGTAGGGCAGAGAGTAATTCAGACTCAGGATCCTGTACACAAGAGGGCTCTGTGTTCAAGGATCAGATGTGAGGCCTTATTAGTTCCATTTTAGAGGTTCTGGATGTTTTGGCTCCCAAAGTTCCCAAGAGGAAAAAGGGAGATGTATTCAAGTCAGATAGACTGGGGCAACAGTTCCTTGAGCAAATTAATTTTTCCAATATTGTCCGGAAGGAATGGGAAAAATATCCTTTTCCATCAGATCTGATTAATTTATGGTCTCTTCCTTCTGTGGTGGATGTTCCAGTTTTGGGTTTCTCTAATACTACTGTTATGCCTTCTAGGATCCAGTGGAGATCAGGTGGCACACCATGCTTTCTCTTTTATAGGATCAACTTTACGGCCAGCCTTTGCCACTTCCATAGCATATTTGGCAAGCAGAAGGTTGTTAAAACAATTGGATTCCAAGACCCGGTCTCGGAGTCGTTCACGAAATTCATGCTCCCACTTAATTTACAACAGTATGGAGATTAATTGGTATGTCATATCTGCTATGGATGATTTGGCAGGTTAAGCACCAGAGGCTTAGCCTTATTAGTGGCTTTAAGGCATTCATTATGGCTAAAGCAATGGTCATCAGATGCAGCCTCCAAGAAGATCCTGAAAGGACTCGCTTTGGGGGGGGGGGGCATTTGTTTGGGAAACGTCTGGATGATATGGTAAAGGAGGCTAAGGGTGGTAAGTCTGCTAAACTTCCACAAAGAAGGAAGTCTACGCCCTTTTTTTGCAGGTCCTCCAATTCCCAGCCTTTTCATGGGGGTAGAGCTTCCGCCTCCTCAGGATACCGAAGGGAATTTTGGAACAGACCAAAGTCCCAAAATAAGGCAGAATTGTTTTGGGTGGAACAAAGCCCCCTTCTAAGCCCTCTCAAGCATGAAGGGACGCCCCCACCCTTTGGGGGTGGGGGGACGGCTTCTGCAGTTTGCTCACCTTTAAAGGCTCCATATATCAGATCTGTGGATACAGGAGGTGTTTTACTCGGGTTACAATATCGAATTTGGAGCCAGACCTCCCTGGAGGTTCCTTTGGTCAGGGGTATCCTGAAATCCGTTGAAAGCAGAATCCTTGAGAACCACTGTAGCGCACATTTTACAGATCAGAGCAGTCCGTTGGGTTCCCTTCTCAGAAAGAGGCCAGGGTTTTTACTCTACAATTTGTTCACAATTCCCAAGAAGAACAGTTCTGTGTGCCCAATATTAAGGGGCCTTAACAGGTTCATGCGTCTGGTGAAATTTTGCATGGAGTCCTTAAGATCCACAGTGATGTTGCTTCAGCTGGGAAAATGTATGTTCACAGTGGATATATACCTACACATCCCAATTTCCAGGTTATCAAAAATATTTGTGCTTTGCAGTAGATGGCCTACACCTTCAGTTTGTGGCTCCACCCTTTGGTCTGTCCTCAGCCTCGAGGGTGTTTACCAAGGTTTTGGCAGGCCGTATGGCTTCCCAAGAAGCCAGGTGATGCACACAATCCCTTACTTAGAAGATCTGCTGAACAGGGCCCAATCTTTTCAGGAGGCCCAAAATGATACACAGATGGTCTTGTCGACACTGGAAAAGTTCGGCTGGGTAGTCGACTATCCAAAGTTGCATATCATCTCTTCAACAGTGAGCATGCAACAAAGAAAATGGTCAGCTCAATGATACACAGATGGTCTTGTCGACACTGGAAAAGTTTGGCTGGGTAGTCGACTATCCAAAGTTGCATATCATCTCTTCAACAGTGAGCATACAACAAAGAAAATGGTCAGCTCTACCTTGCTTTCAGAACCGATGAGGGCTTGTGGAGATTTCCTGGCAGCGGCTGCGTGTGCTCACTCCACATACCTTTACAATCCAATATCCATAGCCAGCCAGTGTAAAAAGTCCAAACTTTATTTTGAAGCTTTAAATAGGTGCCATCCAAAGCATTACAAAGCGGTATTTAAAAAGCAGTAAACGGTAGAATCAAAGCCTACGCGTTTCAGACTGTCCAGTCCTTAGTCATGGCATAGCGATTCCAAATCATTACAAGGTTTAAATGGTCTTACACAGACATGCACGTCCTCCACTCATCAACACTAATTAAAGACATGTATATGCGTGTACCGAGACTAAAGCGCGCCATTAACATGGATCAATAAACATACCTGGTAATATGCACAGGATCCCGCCCACTGTGGCCAAACTGTCCCCATCATGAAAGTGAGGAGGGACAAGAAACGCCCGAGACCCGTTCATCCGCACCTGGCCGGAAGTGACATCAAACTACTGGCACGGAATTGAAAAAATAAGGAAATAAGGAAATTAATAATCCAAGTTAAAATTAACCTAGCGTCCAATATGTCCTAACAGTTATAAATTACCAAAAACATTTTACTAATAACGGGGGACCTACTCCCAGTTCGATTCAAGTGAATCAGGTCACCATTCTGTTTGATGAGTGGGCAAACTGCAGATTGTTTAAAAGACCAATAGATGCATGACAGTTTTAAAGCTTCAAAATAAAGTTTGGACTTCAACAGTGAGATCTTTCCTGGAAATGTTGTTAGACACAATTCAGGCCAAGGTGTTTCTTCCAGAACAGAAGAGACTCTTGCTTCAGGCCAGAATACAGGCTGTCTTGGCCAGCCCTCAGCTGACTATCCATCAGGGAATGCGCCTGGTGGGCCTGATTGTATCTTGCTTCGAGGCCATGCCCTTTGCACAGCTTCACATAAGGCCACTGCAGATGAGGTTGCTCTCGATCTGGGATCGGACCACAGTCCCTGGATCACCCCAGGCTGTCCCTAACCAGGTGGCTGAATTCTTAACATCTTCTGGTGGGCAGGTCCTTTCTTCCAGTTCTGTTTCAATATTTTTATTTTATTTTAGAAACAGTAGTACAGGCATAATTAACTTTACAGTCGGAGCAGCCATCCCACGCAGGGGAGGCATGGACCAAATGATAGTCTATACTTCACAAACAGAATATGAAGCCAGACTGTCTCCGTTTCCACAGAAATAAAATACAAGAGCAATAAAAGAGCAGTGTATTAATAAGTGCTACTGGTGTCGTGGTCTTTATTTCACCTCCTCTTGTGTGGGGAAACTATTGCTAATGTTAGCCCATGTGGGATGTTCAGCGACCGCACACCTTTTGTTGCGTGGTTTCTGACTACTAGAATAAGGTGCATTTTAGACTGCAAACCGTAGCCAACTACAAAAGTAAGACTTCAAAAATTAAAAAGCAGGAGCAAATTAGTAGGAGAGAAAGGGAGATAGAAAACTTGAGGGAGTATTAGGAAAAGAGAGAGGGGAGAAAGTCAGGAAAGGAAGGAGGAGGAGGACAAAGGGAAGGGGGAGGGGGCCCTCGCGCTCTGCCCCGTATTAACCATTGTCAGTTCAGTGCTCCCAAAGGGGTATTGGGCCAAGTGTACCGCTTCCAGGCTCCCATGTTGAGAGAAATTTTTCATGAGAGTCAGTCAAGATACTCGAAAGTCTCTCATTTATAAAGAACCCATTCATCCTTGCCGACACTTCCGACAATGGGGTAAATTGCTTCTTCCTGGCAATGGTCTGCTTAGCCGCAAGGAGTAGGTAGACAAATAGCTTATTCTGTTTTCTTGTAAGTTCTGGGGTACTGCGGTGAATAAGGGCCACCCATGGATCCTTTGTAATATTTGTTTGGAATATTGCGCTGGCCATCCTATAGACCTGAGTCCAAAAGCGGGCCAGTATAGGGGCATGTCCACCAGGTGTGCATAAAATCGCCTTCCATGTTTCTACCCCTAAAGCATGTGCTGGCCTGCCCTGGGAACATCTTACTAAGGCGACTTGGTACTAAGTACCAGCTAAACAGCACTTTATAAGCTGTTTCGGTTGTTAGTACATTTATAGAGCATTTAGAGGCGGTAGCCCAGATTTCCGCCCATCCCTTCTCCGATTGGCAGGGCCCTAGGTCTTTCTCCCAGCTTCCCACATATCTATGAACGTTTGAACCTGTGTCGTTCAGCGCAGAATACAACAGGGAGATTATTCCCCTGCAAAATGGGTCTCTGCTGCATATCTCCTCGAAGGAGGTCCATTTCTGGAAGGGGGGGCTCAATTTAATTAAAGGTAGTACCCAATGCCTTAATTGAAAGTATCAAAAGTACTCCCCTTGGGGGATATTATGCTTCTCTTTGAAATCGCTAAAAGTCCTTCATTCAAGAGGAGATGCAGCAATTTGGTTATACCATGATCAATCCACCATCTAAAGGCTGGTTTATTCTCCATACCCGGCAGGAAGTTTGGGTTAACCCATAGATTTATCAAGGGAGTGTGGGGAGACATCAAAGAAGCAGAGTCCTTTATAGAGAGCGAATGTTTTATTAAGGGTCTGAGAGTCTTGTGCCTGAGCACTGGGTATGTCCAGAGAAGACTATCAATAGGTGTTGGTGAACAATTTGGGAGCTCAAGGAATGTCCACAGCGGAGGCTTAAGGTGGGAGTGCATAGGTATTAATTGGGCAATTTGAGAGGCTTTGTAGTATTTCACCCCGAGCCCCCCCTGGGATTTGTGAGAAAACATGGTATGCTTAGGTACACATGGGCGACCGCATGACCACACAAAAGCTGATATTCTCCTCTGCATCACGCGGAGCATACACATTGGGATCTTCACTGGTAGGACTCTAAAGTAGTATAAACATTTTGGGAGTATTGACACCTTAATGGCATTGATGTGTCCCAACCAGGAAATTGGGTATGGCTTCCATGTGTCCAGCAATCGCCCCAAGGAACTGAATAGAGGTGGGTAATTGACCCCATAGAGGTCTGCGTAACTCGCAGGAATGCGCACCCCCAGGTATGGGAGCGGCTCCGTGGTCAACCACTCCCATCGGCAAGGATATATTGAGTGCCTGGGATTTTTCGTTGTTTATGGTTAGGCCTAAAATTTGGGCGAAGTGATCCAGAATGGCATACAGATTTGGGAGGGAGGTGACTGGCTGGGAGACAACCAGTAAGGCATCATCAGCAAAGAACAGCGCTTTATGGTGAACCCCTGATATTTGTATTGATATGTACAATTTCTTATTGCTATGCCTAGAGGTTCCATGGCTAATATAAAAAGAATTGGGGATAAGGGGCACCCCTGCCAGGTGTCTCTGAAAATCTAGAGCCGCTCGGAGGTGAGTTCTAGGTACCTCACCCACGCTGTGGGGGTGGCGTAAAGGGCTCTGATCCAATGCAGGAATCGCTGCCCAAAGCCCCACTTCTGCAGCACCCAGAGTAAGTAATCCCAGGATATTGTGTCAAAGGCCTTCTGTATGTCTAGTGGCAATAAGAAGGCTGGGATACTTCTAGAGCGGGCGTGGTGGACCAGATGGGGACTACTAACATTGTCCCCAGCCTGACGAGCTGGCACAAACCTGGTCTCTATGAATAACATCCTCCACAAATGTGTTTAGTCTGGTTGCGAGCACCTTAGCCAACAGTTTCACTTCAATGTTGATCAAGGATATCGGTCTGTAATTGGGGATTAGCAAGCTATTTTTATCAGGCTTGGGAATCATCTTTTCTTTCAGTTCAATGGGAGATAGTCACCACCAGATGCCAGCCTAATGGGTTGGGGGTGTCTGAGGGGGTCGCAGGCTACCCAGGAACCGTGGGGTCCGGGTCCCTATAAATATCCTAGAACTTCTCTT
Organism: Gastrophryne carolinensis; assembly: GCA_027917425.1. NCBI lineage: Eukaryota > Metazoa > Chordata > Amphibia > Anura > Microhylidae > Gastrophryne > Gastrophryne carolinensis. The sequence goes on along the minus strand of CM051243.1, from coordinate 122,217,982 downwards.
AGCCCTCACACATTGGACTTCCAACCTGAGAGGGTTTCCTGTCAGGATTTAGACAGGCAACCTGACAGCGGTGGCATATATCAACCAACAGGGGGGCACAAGGAGCAAAAGAGCTCTCAAGGAGGTGAGCCGGATAGTTCTTTGGGCTGAGAAGCATATCCCATGCATCTTGGTGATTCACATACCTGGAGCGGACAACTTGCAGGCCGATTGTTTGAGCAGAACAATCCTGCATCAGGTAGAGTGGTCCCTCGGGCAGAGGGTTTTTCAGTCCAATTGAATGTGCTGGGGCCATACAGCTGGTTCTCAGACGTAGTAAGGATTTCGGAAGGCGAGCACTTGCGGCTTCCCAACTAACCAGATCTTCTCTGTCAGGAACCGCTTACCTGATCCCCGTTCCAGCGACGTCTCCAGGCGGCCAGCTGCAGCTGTCACTGTGCGGCGGCCGCGCCGAGCGGCGTCGGCTCGAGCAGCGTCGGCTCGAGCGGCGCCCAGCTCAGCCACGCCCCCCGCTTCCTCCTCCAGGAGACGTGCTCGCGCGCGGCCGCGAGCACGTGTCTGTTATGCCCTCCGGCGGCGCTGTGCTGCGCGCACCCGCCGGAGGATCAATTAAAGGGTTAATGAATCCTAGGGGATTGAGGGCTTCGCCCTCTTCTGCTCTGCAGCCAATTACCCTTGGAATCCTATGTGCTCCAATCAGTACACTGCTTCCCTCAGACCTGTCCCTATAAAGGCAATTCCCTCTCAGTTGTGAATTGCCTGTGATAGCGCTCAGAACCCTGTGTTACCTACTCCTGTGAAGTCTAGCCTGTTGCCGATTTGATTGTACGACCACTCTCGATCCTGAATCCTTGTTGCCGACCTCTGCCTGAATTGACGCCTCTCGATCCTGAATCCTTGTTGCCGACCTTTGCCTGAACTGACGCTTCTCGATCCTGATCCCCAGTTGCTAACCTCTGCCTGAACCCCGACTACGTCTTGCCTGACCCCTGGTGCCGCTACTATCTCTGCCTTCCCGTTATCGACCTATTGCCTGTCTCTGGACTTCCGTCACTCACGCTCTTGCTATTGGTTCTCCAGTCCTCCCACATATAAGCTTGCATCCTTTGAGCCATTAAGTCCTGGGGGCAACCGATCCCGGGTAGGCGTATCTTGCGTCCCGGCAAGCGGGGGCTCCTACAGGTGAAGCTGGCTGTGGAGATTGGGGGTTGTGAGCTTATTAAGAGGGCTGGAGTTACCCCGAGCGTGACATTATCACAGGCCCAAAAATGGATGACCTGGTACAGCAGGTGCAAGCTATGGCCACAGCGATCAACCAACTCGCTCAAAGAGTGGCCACTCAGGAATCTTGTCAAGTGCCAACTTCCTCTGTACCACCTCATTTCTCCGAGCCTAAGATTCCACTGCCTGAGAAATTTTTTGGAGAACGAGCAAAATTTTCCAATTTCAAGAATGCCTGCGAACTATATTTTAAGTTAAGACCTACACAGAGGTCCAACGAGTAGGCCTAGTCATTTCCTTGCTTCAAGGAGACCCACAGTCCTGGGCCTTTAGTTTACCGTCCCATGACATTGCTCTACAATCAGTGACTGCCTTCTTCAATGCTATGGGCATTTTATACGCCGATCCAGATATACAGTCTACCGCAGAGAATAGGCTTCGGGCCTTAAAACAAGGGCGGAATTCGGCTGAAGACTACTGTGCTGAATTCCGCCGCTGGGCTATCGAAGCTAGGTGGAACGATCCAGCTTTGTGTAATCAGTTCAGGGTGGGACTGTCGGATAGAATCAAGGATGCCTTAGTCAATTTTCCCCCGCCAGCGGACCTAGATCAATTAATGCAGGTCTCCATTAAAATAGACCGACGTCTTAGAGAAAGGGCCAGGGAGAGAGTCGGGGCTCCCACGTCCTTTAGATCAGTCCAGAGTCATAGATCCCCGGTTCCCCGTGGAGAAAATACCTCATCATCTCCCCAGGAAGAACCTATGCAATTAGGGAGAACCCGCTTATCCCAAGAGGAGAAACAGCGTAGGCGATCCGAGGGGTTATGCCTGTATTGCGGGAATTCCGGTCATTTTGCAGGGTCCTGTCCCAACAAGGGGAAACCGGCGGAAAACTTCCGCACCCAGACCAGGTAGAGAGTACTGATCTGGGTGAGTCAGTTTGTAACTCTCGCCAGAATAAGATGCTTGTACCTATTGATTTGTTTTGGGGGTCCTCTAAGCAGACAGTTTCCGCCTTCATAGACAGTGGTGCGGCTGGAAACTTTTTGGACAGGAGCATGATCTCCACCTTAGGGATCCCTGTAGTTCCTCTTGAAAGATCCCTACAAGTTTTAGCTATCAATGGAAAGGCAATCCAGGGAGGTCCTATAAACACCAAGACCCCACCTCTCAGACTAATTGTCGGCTCTTCTCACTCTGAATTCTTAGAATTCTTTATTTTTGATTGTCCGGAAACTCAGGTGGTTTTGGGATACCCCTGGTTGCAACTCCATAACCCGGTGTTAGATTGGCAGGCTGGGGAGTTAGTCAAGTGGAGTGACCACTGTAAAGGTCACTGTTTTAATACAGGCCTCAGAAGCGTTCAAGTCTTACCACAGGAATTACCTCAGCCATACGCTGATTGGATCGATGTATTCTCTGAACGCTCTGCTGATACTCTTCCTCCACATCGGTCCTATGACTGCCCCATTGACTTGCTGCCTGGCACAATTCCCCCGAGGGGAAAGATCTATAACCTTACCCTGCCCGAGGAGCAAGCAATGAGGGAGTATATTACCGAAAATCTTAGGAAAGGATTTATCCGTCCCTCTACCTCGCCTGCTGGGGCCGGGTTCTTTTTTGTAGAGAAAAAAGATGGTGGCTTGAGACCGTGCATAGATTATCGAGCCTTGAATAAGATCACTGTAAAAAACCGATACCCCTTACCCTTGATTGGGGATCTGTTCAATCAAGTCACAGGAGCTCGAATTTTCTCCAAATTGGATTTGAGAGGGGCTTACAATCTGATTTGCATCCGACAGGGGGACGAGTGGAAAACTGCATTTAATGTGAAGGATGGGCACTATGAGTACCTGGTCATGCCCTTCGGTCTTTGTAATGCGCCAGCCGTTTTCCAAGATTTTGTTAATGATATATTCAGGGAATATCTCGGTAGATTTGTAGTCATCTACTTGGATGATATTCTCATTTTTTCTAATTCTTTACCGGAGCACAGACACCATGTTAAGTTGGTGCTACAAAAATTAAGAGAGAACAACTTATTTGCTAAACTGTCTAAGTGTGTGTTTGAAGTCACTACAGTTCCCTTCCTAGGGTATGTTATTACCAACCAGGGTTTGGAGATGGACGCGGGGAAGGTTTCAGCAGTTCAGGATTGGGTCCAACCCAAAACTTTAAAGGAATTGCAACGTTTTCTAGGTTTTGCAAAGTTTTATCGGCGTTTCATAAAAGGCTTTTCCCATGTTGTTGTACCCCTTACCAACCTTACCCGCAAGGGGGCTTTTACTGCTAACTGGTCCCCCTCTGCCTGTGAGGCCTTTCTAACCTTGAAACGGGCCTTTACTTCGGCACCTGTCTTAGTGCATCCAGATATTCATAAAGCTTTTATTATTGAAGTGGATGCTTCTGAGCTGGGAGTGGGTGCAGTTTTGTCACAATATTCTGGTAACCCTGAGCGTCTCCATCCATGCGCTTATTTTTCGTGTAAATTCAGTACCGCGGAACAAAATTATGATGTTGGCAATAGGGAACTATTAGCTATTAAACTGGCATTTGATGAATGGCGACACTGGTTGGAGGGTTCATTACATCCTATAACTGTGTATACCGATCATAAAAATCTCGAATACATAGGTTCTGCCAAGAGGCTGAACTCTCGTCAGGCACGTTGGGCATTATTCTTCTCGCGCTTCAATTTTATTATTACTTTCAAGCCGGGTGTAAAAAATACTAAAGCTGATGCTCTATCTCGCATGTTCGGTGAATGTAAGGATCGGGGTGATTCTGGTGAACCAATTTTACCCACAGGTTGTGTGGTGGGGGCGTTACTTCCTGATCTCTCCAATACCTTGGCGCCGTTTCAAGATGAATCTCCTAGTGATGTACCCTTGGGGTGCCAGTTTGTTCCGCCGCACCTGCGTTCGGATGTAATTCGCGAATTTCACGATGCCAAAACTGCTGGTCATTTGGGTAACCGTGAGACGTTTATGCTTGCCCGTCGTCATGTATGGTGGCCTACCATGAGACGCGATATCACTGCCTTTATCGACGCTTGTGCTATTTGTGCTCGAAGTAAAGGAGTTCACAAGGCTCCTAGTGGCAGTTTGGTTCCTCTTGAAATTCCTGCTGAGCCATGGACCCATATTTCTATGGATTTTATTGTAGATTTGCCTCTCTCACATGGTAATACTGTCATTTGGGTGGTCGTAGATCGTTTCAGTAAGATGGCACATTTCGTTCCTTTGGCCAAACTTCCTTCTGCACCTGAGCTTTCGCGGCTGTTTACTTCGCATATTTTTCGTATTCATGGTATTCCGTCCAATATAGTCTCTGATCGGGGTGTTCAATTTACTTCCCGTTTTTGGAAACACTTCTGTTCGCGGTTGGGAATACAGATCTCTCTTTCTTCTGCCTACCATCCCCAGACTAATGGGCAGACGGAAAGAACTAATCAAACTTTGGAACAATACTTAAGGTGTTATGTTTCTGATGCCCAAGAACAATGGGCGGAATTTATTGATTTCGCCGAATTTGCTTACAATAACGCGCCTAGTGAGAGTACCAAGGTCCTTTTTATTGTAACTTAGGGAAAAATCCTAGAGCTTCTTCCCTTTCAGGGTCACCTTCCAATCTGCCGGCGTTGGAGGAATGGCTTCAAGAACGGAAGAATATCTGGACACACGTTCAGGAGATTCTTAAGACCACTGGTTTGAGGTATAAGAAATTTGCCGACCGCCGCAGATCACAGGAACCTACTCTTCGAGTAGGCGATCTAGTTTGGGTCTCCACTAAAAATATTGCGCTCCGTCAGCCATCTAGCAAATTAGGTCCAAAATTTATTGGTCCTTTTCCAATCGTCAAGAAGTTGAATAATGTGTCTTTTAAAGTTCAACTCCCGCCGACTATGAAAATACCTAATTCCTTTCACGTTTCACTGTTAAAACCGGCGAAGAATGCTCCTCTTGCTGGTCCTGCACCAATTCTTCTTAATAATGAGCCCGAGTATGAAGTGAATAAGATCTTGGATTCACGTAAAGTGCGTAATTCTTTACAGTATTTGGTGGATTGGGTTGGCTATGGTCCGGAGGAAAGATGCTGGGTGGCAGCGAGGAATGTTCATGCCAAGGCTCTTGTAAGAAGGTTCCATCGTGACAATCCAGGGAAACCGGGTGAGGGTCCGGAGGCCCCTCGTGAAGGGGGGGGGGGTAGTGTCAGGAACCGCTTACCTGATCCCCGTTCCAGCTACGTCTCCAGGCGGCCAGCTGCAGCTGTCACTGTGCGGCGGCCGCGCCGAGCGGCGTCGGCTCGAGCAGCGTCGGCTCGAGCGGCGCCCAGCTCAGCCACGCCCCCTGCTTCCTCCTCCAGGAGACGTGCTCGCGCGCGGCCGCGAGCACGTGTCTGTTATGCCCTCCGGCGGCGCTGTGCTGCGCGCACCCGCCGGAGGATCAATTAAAGGGTTAATGAATCCTAGGGGATTGAGGGCTTCGCCCTCTTCTGCTCTGCAGCCAATTACCCTTGGAATCCTATGTGCTCCAATCAGTACACTGCTTCCCTCAGACCTGTCCCTATAAAGGCAATTCCCTCTCAGTTGTGAATTGCCTGTGATAGCGCTCAGAACCCTGTGTTACCTACTCCTGTGAAGTCTAGCCTGTTGCCGATTTGATTGTACGACCACTCTCGATCCTGAATCCTTGTTGCCGACCTCTGCCTGAATTGACGCCTCTCGATCCTGAATCCTTGTTGCCGACCTTTGCCTGAACTGACGCTTCTAGATCCTGATCCCCAGTTGCTGACCTCTGCCTGAACCCCGACTACGTCTTGCCTGACCCCTGGTGCCGCTACTATCTCTGCCTTCCCGTTATCGACCTATTGCCTGTCTCTGGACTTCCGTCACTCACGCTCTTGCTATTGGTTCTCCAGTCCTCCCACATATAAGCTTGCATCCTTTGAGCCATTAAGTCCTGGGGGCAACCGATCCCGGGTAGGCGTATCTTGCGTCCCGGCAAGCGGGGGCTCCTACAGGTGAAGCTGGCTGTGGAGATTGGGGGTTGTGAGCTTATTAAGAGGGCTGGAGTTACCCCGAGAGTGACATTCTCACGGAAGGGCACTTACGGGAGTTCTGGCTTTGACCGCCTGGCTATTGAAACCTCCATCGTAGCAGAGAGAGGTTTATCTGCCAGGGTTATTCAGACCATGATTCAGGCCCGGAAACAGATTTTATAAAAGGTTTACTACAGGATCTTTTGAGTATTTATTGATTGCTGTGAATCAAAATGTTTTGCTTGCAAGAAGTTTTCTGTCTCCATAATTCTTGAATTATTGCAGAAGGGTCTGAAAGAGGGGCTTCAATTGAGCACTCTAAAAGGGCAGGTATTTGCAGTTATTTGCTTTATCCATTTTTTTTTCAGAAGCCCGTTGCTGAGAATGCTATTTTTGCAGGGGATCACTTATGTGCATTCTCCACATAAACCTATTCTGCCTCTTTGGGACTTGAACTAGATGTTGTCAGCCCTGGATGCCCCGCCCCTTTGAACCTCTGGCAGAAGCATCTCTAAGCTTATTGACGCTTAAGGTAATTTTTCTAGTGGCAATTACTTTGGTTCGACCGGTCTTCTGATTTAGCAGCTTTATTGGTTAAACCTCCCTATTTAGAGGTGCATAAGAAAAGTCTTCCATTTTAAGCAGGATTTTCTGGTTTCCCCTTTGTCCTGCTCCAGTTAGCCAGAGGGCCCTTCGTTCTTTGGATATAGTAAGAGCATTAAAATATTATATTTCTTCTACACAACCTTTTGGTAAGTCTGACTTCTTATTTGTTATAGCTGAGGGGCTTCTGCCAGCTAAATCTACCATCAGCTGATGGATTAGACAGGTTGTAATAAAGGCCTATACCTCAAAGGGGAAGATTCTTCATTTTTGAGTTACAGCTCATTCTACACAAGCTATTGGAGCGTCCTGGGCTTTTCAGCACCAGGCCTCAGTGGAACAGGTATGCAAAGCTGCTACTTGGTCTTCAGTTCATACGTATACCAAGTTCTATAAGGTAGATGTCAGAGCTTCAGCGGATGCCGTATTTGGTAGAAAGGTATTACATACAGTAGTAAGCTAAGATGTTTTTGTTTTTTTTTTACAGAAGCTAACTCTGTTTTCGGAGATTCCTTTAGTTACTGAATGCTGTCGGACAGGAGTGGATTGTGAGAGAATGGATTGTGGAGAGGCAGCCAGAAGTATATAGAGGCTGGGAAGAGCCACACTTTTCTGTCTTGCAGTCCAGGCCCTTTGGTCAAGAGTTAACCCTTCCGTTACTGAAGGCTGACAGCCTGGAGTAGATATGGAAGAGGAAACAATTCTAAAGGTGAGAATCACAGAATTGTACTTTTTCATTCTAACCCTAAGTGTCAGGGTGGGGTGTCAGGGGGGTCACTTTTTGACTAAACTTCCGCTTTGAAGGGCAGTTATCATTAATCCTTTAAGTGCCAGCCTACCTAGAGATTTTTGTCACCCTCTGTTGCCAGACCATTTTTCACTATTTTGCACTATACATGTTTATCTGGGGACCAGGAAATTCTATTTATTTATTTATTTATTTTTTTTAACAGTCTGGGCTTTAACGTTTAAATGTCACAATAGGAGACCTAGTCCTACTCACATGCGCCGGCAGGTACACACATTCGGTCGTGCCCCTAGAGTGTCTTTTGGGCTAGGTGTGTGTCCGGGGGCATGCATGGTCATGTAGGTGACCGATGCGCTTGTCTGCGCATGCCCGGTTGGCCCCTGACCCTAATGCTCGCGCTTCTGCACATGTCCAGCAGGCACCTCCTGGATGCATAAGGCCCTTTAAAAAAGTGAAGCTTGCCTCTGTTCCTGTGTGACTTCTAGGTTTGACATTTAGCTCTGACCTCCTGACATTCGGCTCTGGCTCCTGGATTACGTCCCCGTTCTGACTTGCCTAGCTTTGGACATCGATCTCTCCCTCTCTCTCTGAGAGGCACTGGATTATGGCTTTCCCTGGCTCTGGACCCTCATCAGCTTCCCCCAAAAACCTGGACTGGAGCTTAATATTCCTAGTATGTCACACACCCCACTTCCAAATATTAATGACACTTGGGAACCCGGCCTGTAGAGGGCGATCTTGCAGAGATGACATGGAAAAAGGAGCCCCTCCTGGTCCATAAGTACTGGGTTCCTCCCACTATTACTCAGTCTTTTCATCTCTGCAGTCGGCAAAGCATTCAGAAGATGACTCTCCTTCAAGCTGCAGGTAGCCGGGTCTGATACTCTTTAAACCTGTTTGGTTATATTGTATGCCTCCCAGCCCTGGCTGTATGGTTCAGGCAAAGGTAGATACATACACCTTCTGGTGTATACAGGAGTTTTACTCCTCTGTGAGACCCAAATGTGGGTAGGCGGTTTCCGGGTTGGTGTTCTCGGCATGGGATGCCCCTGTCCCTTTATAATCCCCTTGTGCCTTATGGGTGCATTTCTATCCTCTCCCCTTTAGTTCTCCTTTACCCTGCTGGGGTAAAAAGGAGGGGGGGGGGGGGGCGTTATCTGGGCTTATTTGTCACCATGCACACAAATAATAAAAAAAAAAAAAAGATATATAAAATAAATCTTTATTACATATATATTATTATGTATGTTTACTATACTATTTAATAGGATATGTTTTATTTAGATTTTCCTATTTCTGTCTAGGCAGCATTCTTTTGCTTACCTTTTAAAGCTCTTTGTTTTCTGGCTATGTTCAGATTTGAATTTCCCTCCATTCTTGGTCATGTGATTCTCGGGGTGGGCGGGGCTTAGGCACACAGCAATCATTTCATTCTCAAGAGCACCTGGGTGCTCTCTTTGTCTGCCTGGCTCCTGTTGCTTCCCTATGGTCTTCCCTCATTGTGCTTGCTTTGGCAGCACATATAATAAGATTGGAACAATACAGAGAGGATTAGCATGGCTCCTGCGCAAGGATGACACGCAAATTTATGAAGCGTTCCATATTTAAAGGTGCTGTGAGTACCCCTCGGCTTGCTGAAGGGAGTTTCTGCCATTTTTTTTCATGCTTTGTCATTTATTGTATTGTGTGCATTGGTGACTGTTTGTTTTCCTTGTAGGTGGAAACTCTTTATTTTAAAGGGGTTTCTCCTGGTCTTTAGCCCTTAAAGCCTTATTTGAGGGTCCATTTGTGTTAATATCCTCCCACTTGGGACTATTTAAAGGGGCATCCCGGGTAGCAATTGCGTAAATCCCAAATCCCATATATACTTTAGTATAATACTAAACACCATATGGAGGCATCTCAGGACAACGGGCATGCAGTTCCCTCTGCACAGACTCGGCAATGTTTTGGATGTGGGGCATCCCTTGTTGGGGATAACGCAATTCTTTGCGTCCCTTGTGCTCAATTAACTATTATGCAGCAAACTGGGGCCCAGGCTACGGCGTCTGCGGTTTCTGCCTTATCTCCTACTCCGCCATGTCTTGTCCGTACCCCCAGTGATATTGTCATGTGTGGTGAGTCGCATTCTGATTTATGTGCCAGATTGGCTCACCTTGAAAAATGTATGTCTAGCTCTGTGGCCAAGAAGGCCTCAGCTAAAAGGAAACATTTGACTCATGCCGTTCCGGTAAGTGAGTTGGATAATTGTGAAATGCTTTATTGGTCTGATCCTTCTCAGTTAGAAGAAGGACAATTATATGAGGATTCAGATGTTTCTGATGACCAGCAATTTGTTGGTACTGTGATTGAGCAGGGTGAAGCTAGTGTTGTGGATACCCCTAAGGCTCTTGCTCAGTTATTTGAGGTTTTGGTTATCACTCCTCCTGAAGTAGTCCCTCCTCAAAAAGGGGAATTCTTTAGAGTCTCTAAACCTCGTTTAGAATTTCCAAATCAAAAGCATTTTGATGAAATTATTCTTAAAGAATGGGAGAAGCCTGCGCGGCTTCCTGGCATTCCCTTGGGCTGGGACAAGAAATATTCCTTCCCAGCTGATACTGTTAAGCGTTGGTCATCACCACCTGTGGTGGATGCCCCTGTGCTTTATTTATCCAATTCTTCTGTGTTGCATTCTCCTGACTCCACTACACTTAAAGATGGAGAGGATAAGCGTATTGATCAAATGGCGTGCCACGCTTTTTCCAGTGTGGGCTCGGCCTTGCTGCCTGTTGGTGCTTCTGCACTCATGACAGTGGCTATTAGGTCTGTTGTGAGAGACCTAATGAATTACTCAGGGCTTGATCTGGCCTCTGATGAGTACGCCGCTCTTAAGCGATGTGAGATGTTTGCATCTTTTGTACTTTCTGCCTTAGATGATACTCTGCTCATGTGCAGCAGAACCTCTGCCTTGTTAATCGCCATTCGGCGGTCAGTATGGTTGCGGCAGTGGGCAGCTGATATTGTAGCCAAGAAATCGCTTACAGCGCTCTCTTTTGTGGGATTGAGCCTCTTTGGAGAAAAATTGGATTCTGTCACTAAAGGATTACCTCAGCGTAAGAAACAAAGTTGTTCCTTTTGTGGAGTGGCCTCTTTTAACCCTTCCTTTCGGGGGTCTAGATCCGGTAGAGGATCGGCCTTTTCAGCCCCTAGAGGGAATGCATGGAATAGAGGGAAGGGACGTGGCCGTCCAAGTCAGAATTGGGGGTCCAAAACCAAATCTGCCACTAAGCCTGCTCAACAATGAGGGGACGCCCTCACCCTTACGGGTGGGGGGCCGGCTGCGGTTCTTCTTCCAGGTCTGGGGTCAGGAGGTATCAGACAATTGGGTTCTGGAAGTAGTCTCTTCCGGTTACAAACTGGAATTCGAGTCCGGCCTCCTCCCAGATTTTTCATGTCCCGGATGCCGTCAGATTCGGCAATTGCGCAGGGACTGCGGGCAGCAGTAGCGAATCTGTTAAACATGGCATGTCATGGCTGTCATCTGCCTAGTGCCTCCAGCGGAAAGGGGTTTGGGGTTTTACTCCAACCTATTCACGGTACCCAAAAAGGACTGCTCTGTCGGCCTATCCTAGACGTAAGGAGACTCAATCAATTTATCCGTTTCAGAAAATTCCGCATGGAGTCTCTGCGATCAATGATCGATGCTCTCCAAGGATGCTTATTTGCACATTCCTATTTTTCCGGGTCACCAGAGATTTCTCAGGTTCTCGATAGAAGACCAGCATTATCAATTTGTGGCCCTGCCATTCGGCCATACCTCGGCCCCAAGAGTCTTTACCAAGGTGCTGGCAGGAGTGATGGCTATATTCAGGGTCCAGAGCATCCGCATTGTGCCTTTTCTGGACGATCTTCTTTTCGCGGCCTCCTCCCTCGAACAATCAGAGTTGGACACCAGGACGGTGGTCTCTACGCTAGAGAGGTTCTACTTCGACTGACCCATTTCTTACAGGGTCTGCCAGTTCAGATTCGGTCAGACAACCGAACAGCTGTTGCATACATCAATCACCAGGGAGGGACTCGCAGTTTGGGTGCCCTCCGGGAAGTGTCTCTGATCCTTCAGTGGGCAGAGATCAATGTTCCCTGCATATCAGCAGTTTACATTCCGGGGATAGAGAATGTGGAGGCAGACTCCCTGAGCAGGGGATGTTCTCGCCAGGGAGAATGGTCTCTCAATCCAAGGGTCTTTCAGTTCCTCTGTCACAAGAGGGGGACTCCACAGTTGGACCTGTTTGCTTCTCGCCACAATCACAAGCTCCAGCTTTTGTGTCTCTATCCCAGGATCCTCTGGCAGTGGCAGTGGATGCCATGTCTCTGGCTTGGAAGGATCTGGGGTTCCTATATATGTTTCCCCCATTCTCCATGATCAGCAAGGTGGTGCGCAAGTTAGCACTGGAGGTGGCACCAGCAATTCTGGTGGCGCCAAGGTGGCCAAGACGTCTGTGGTACGCAGACGTCGTAAGGCTGGCAGTGGATCGTTTCCATCTGCCTCTTCTTCCAGATCTCATCACTCAGGGTCAACTTTGTGACCCCAATTTACAAACGCTGGCTTTGACGGCTTGGCTGCTGAAGTCTCTGAAAGAAGAAGGTCTTTCTGATGTGGTTATTCAGACTCTTATTAGAGCTAGGAAGAAGTCTTCCTCTGTCATTTATTACAGGACTTGGAGGTCCTATATTGATTGGTGGGAATCCAGGGCTTTGCCCTGTAGAGTATTTTCTATTCCTAGAATTCTGGAATATCTGCAACGAGGTCTGGATATGAGATTCCAGATTAGTACTTTGAAAGGGCAAGTCTCTGCCTTTGCTATTTTCTTTCAAAGGTCGTTTGCTCTTCATCCTTTGGTTAAGACTTTTTTCCAAGGAGTCGCGCATGTGCGGCCTCCCAGAAAGCCTATACTTCCTGTTTGGGACCTTAACCTAGTGCTTTCAGCTATGCAGTCCGCTCCCTTTGTGCCCTTGCAGGATATTCCTCTTCCTATTCTTACTCAGAAGGTTGCCTTTTTGGTTGCTATTACTTCTGTCCGCCGAGTTTCTGAACTGGCGGCTTTGTCTATTCTAGCCCCTTATTTTGAGAGGCATCAAGATAAGGTTTTTTTCCGTTTTAAAACGGATTTCCTTCCTAAGGTGGTGTCTGCTTTCCACCTAAATCAGGATATACCCCTCGATTCAAAGAGCAAAAGTTAATTGATTTCGGATCTAGAATCCTAAGTTTGGGTGGGTGTTTGTCATTTTTTCCTGTTTTTTTGGCCATTTCCGACTCGCACGAGCCTACGTACGATTTCGTATATGCTCTTACGATCATCGGAAGTTCGTTCCTAAATTGTAGGATCAAAACCTAAAACTTAGGATCAAAACCTAAAACTTAGGATCAAAACCTAAAACTTAGGATCAAAACCTAAAACTTAGGATAATCGGATGTGTTTACGTGTGATTCAGAGAGCAGTTTTCCAACCTCTAAATACGTTTTAAAAGAAAGCCACTTCCGACACCTTTTAGCAGTCGGATTGCTGTTCTTGAACAGGTTTTTTGGCTATGTGGAAGAGTCTGCGCGTCTTGAGCTCCAATGAACTGCATGTATCAGCATGGGCGAGGCCATAAATTGTATGGCAATGCATACCCGATTCAATACATTTTATGTATGCCTTATAAAAGCATTTTAATGTGGACCTTAATTAGTCCTTTGCATGTAAACCTTTATTTTGCAATACATCCATATATTTGCGTTAATTAAAGAAACGTATGTCCTTCGTTATTTATTTTTAAATTGATGTACTAGAATAATATTTTTAATTTGAATTTATTGGTGTAGTTGTTTACCTTTGCTTTGTTTAATTATTTTAGCTCATCTTTGGTCAGATGCATCACACTTACTGAGGAGAGGAGAGAGGGATAAAGTGCAGGATGTGGGTTACTGCTGTATTTTGCACAGACACAGCAGAGCTGGGGGCACGGAAAGGTCAGAAATCAAAGAATGCAGAGCAACACAGTCACAAGGCCCTTTCTGTTTGCAGGCTGCCCGATAATACCTGACCCGCCATCTTGGCTGTTTCTAGGCTCATAACATGCCGAAGTTGCTGGGTGTTTTTTAATTTTTGAGAGCAATCTGTATGTAGAGGGTGTGGGTAACCACACCATAAATTTTAAGTTGTACCATTTGAAGCCAAAATATTAAAATTAAATCCACAAGTAAAAAATGCAAGTTAACTAAAAATTAAACAAAGTAAGATTTACTTATGCAAATGCATTCATTAATGGTTGGTTACTACAAAATGAATGAAATAAAGAAAAATAAATAACCAAATATTTAGAATGCACTTTAATGAGGTAAGTTTGTAGTGCGCAGGCGAAAGATCAGAAGGATTTACGTCCAGACAAAAAAGGAAAAAGGGCAAAACCAATGTTGCAACCTGAGAAATGAAACGGAAAATTCAGGATGGAAACTGACATAGGTCTGATTCGCGAACTGCCATACGAACGGAAATTTTAGGATAGAAACGTATTAGCTTATAGAATCACTCGCAAGTTCATACGAGCGCACGAGCGTTCGGGAAAAATAGGATGATCGGCACCAAAATCAAAGCTGTTACATGTTTCTTTGAATCGACCCCCATAGTTCTTCCTTCCTTGTGTCCTAAACCTAGTAACGACAAGGAAAGGGTCTTACATTCTTTGGATGTAGTTCGTTGTGTTAAGTATATTTTAGTTACTACTTCGGCCTTCCGCAAGACGGATGCCTTTTTTGTTGTGCCTTCTGGGCCCAAGAAGGGTTTTGCTCCTGCCAAATCTTCCCTTAGTAAGTGGATACGTCAGGCCATCATCGGGGCCTATTTGGCTTGGTTTCCCCTTTTCATGTCACCGCTCATTCTACTCGTGCTATTGGAGCTTCCTGGGCTTTTCAGCACCAGGCTTCTGTTGAACAGGTTTGCAAGGCTGCGACTTGGTCTTCTGTGCATACTTTTTCTAAGTTTTACAAGGTTGATGTGCGGGCCTCAGCGGATGCTGCTTTTTGCCGCAAAATTCTGCAAGCTGCAGTAATTTAAGTTATGCATTATTCCTTGGGGATCCCCACCCATTATAGACACTGCTATTGGATGTCCCAACTGTCATGAATATTTGGAAGTGGGGTGTGTGACGTACTAGGAATAATACCATTTTGTGAGTACTCACCTGTAAAATGGTTATTACGAGTATGTCACACACCCCACTTCCCCCGCCCTTTTTTGTTCTAAGGGATCCTTTATATGGTGATTATTATTTTCAAACTATTTTTCAATCATCGAATATAATTTGCTCTTCCTGGTTCTTCACTGCTTTTTAAAAAGACTGAGGAATAGTGGGAGGAACCCAGTACTTATGGACCAGGAGGGGCTCCTTTTTCCACGTCATCTCTGCAAGATCGCCCTCTACAGGCCGGGTTCCCAAGTGTCATTTTGGAAGTGGGGTGTGTGACATACTCGTAATAACCATTTTACAGGTGAGTATTCACAAAATGGTATTTTGGGATCACTGGCAACAGTAGTGGGACCACAAGTTTTCTGAAGCGTAGTCTTCTCGCAGAGGGCTCAGGCGAAAACCGGATCTGTGGGCAGACTTCCCACGCTGAAACCAGAACGTAGTATAGCACTCTACTAGTTACTCCCTGCTCCCCCTAGTTACAGTCAGCTTTAAGTATCTTCCATATCTTCAGCAATTCCTGCCTGGTGTTTCATCGGCCTGGTCTCCAATAAGGTACATGACAGTATCTGCAGGCCAGACAAAATTGACCTGGCCCAGACACAGGTAGCCTTTGAAGCCATCATGCAACGCCTGTGGGGTAATCCATCACAGTCACTCTGGACTCTGAAATATAGACTATCCGCCATCCTCCAGCTAATCCTCATGTCTCCTCTCCTGCTGAAGCTGCGCCGCCTTTTTCCAACCCAAGAAATTACTACCCGAACTCAACCCCTACCCCTACCTGAACACTTTTCAAGGGACCAGAAAAATGTTAGTTCTTTTAAAAACAGACACCAACTGTCCTTTACTTTGCAACCCTGTACCTATGCTTCTGACTTTACCAGGCTATGGTTTGTCATCTCGCTGCTTCATGGAGACCCACAGTCTTAGGCTCATTGCCTCTTGGAACAGGATAATCCTTAAATACCTTGGACAGTTTCTTCAAGGCAGTGGGTGATTTGTATGATGATTGGGTCACATGGCTTCTGTTGAGTTTGCGCTGCACAAACTGATACAAGGAATGAACCCCGTAGAGGAATATGCTGCATAATTTCGGTGTTGGGCAAGCGACACAGCTTGGAATGACAACACTTTAAAATTTCAATTAAATTATTCTCTTTAATTAAAGATAAACTGGCCCAAGTTGAAGCACCTGATACCTTCAAGCAACTGGTGGATTTGTCAATCCAGATTGACAGCTTAGAGAACATCGCTCAGAATACTTCTGGTTTAATCCTGCAAACTTTCAGTCATCCCATGCTCCCTGGAGATCCAGCCCCACTACAGAAACAGTACCTGAACATATGCAGCTGGACATGATGCAGCCCCCCTTGTTTACTGAGGAACGTGCCTGCCATTGCTCTCATAATTTGTGCCTGTACTGTGGGGTTCCAGGACATTTTGTGGCCAATTGCTCTGCTAAACACCCAGGTAGGAGAACTTCTAACCTCTGCCCAGCTTTTGTTTTGCCTTATGTGAGGCCTACTTATCTGTTCAACTTCTGTTTCAGCTACCCAACAGAAAGTTGTGGGCTCAGGGGCATGCAGCTGTTTTTTAGATTCTCTGCTGAATATAAGATCCCCACCCAAGTCCACTCCTCTTGCTGTCACGTGGCAGATGGGTCACCCATGAGCTCGGGCCCCATCTGTTTTGAGATTCCTGCTCGAAGAGAAACTGCAAAAAACCTGGTGCAGGGATCTTTTTCGGCGATAAAAAAGATGGGTCCCTCCTGCACCTGGCGGACACCCCCCTGAAATCCTATAAGAAGTCGCTCTTGAGGCATTTCATAAATGCAGCAGGGGTGTTGATTCCCAGGTTGTGGAGATCCAAGGCGGTTCCCTCGGTGGTGGACTGGGTCGGGGAGATTAACCATATAATGGAAATGGAGGAGCTTACTGCCTCTGTGCATGAGAGCACAGTGCAGTTTTTACAGACTTGGATGCCCTGGTTTCTCTTTAGAGAAAATGACAGATTTAAGCTACTTATGTCCCCCGGGCCTCCCCCTCCCCCCCCTGAGACCCTTGTGTGCAGTTAGCTCTTGTGCTTACGTAGGTCTGGTGACAGTGTTAAAGGATACTGATGAAGATAGCTAAAAATGTGCTCATGAAGTACGGAGAAGCGTACTGATGGGCTGCTTCCCCCCTGGTTCAACCCTCCCTCTCTCTTACCTCTCCTTCCCCGTTCTTCCTCCCCCTATCTTCCTTTCCTTTACTTCTTCCTTTTTTCTTTCTCTCTTTTTATTCTTCTTTTATATATAAGGCTCTCATAGACTAAGCCACTCTTATTTTGAAGCAAGGAATTCTAAGTGGAGCAGGGTGGACCAGGTTGGGGACCCCTTCCAGAGTGGGGGCCCCTGCTCAGCCTGGCTGACGGATTGATGATAGTTTTCTGTTGTGTAAGGATTTGCATGTATATGCCCTGTTCACCTGTTTATACGAGATGGCTTTGTAAACTTGCAAATGTACTTCCCAATTGTTTCTTTATTACAATGAAAATAAAGAATTAAAAAAAAAAAAATGGGTCCATTTGGCGCTGTATTGATTACAGGAAGCTTAACAAAATTACTATTAAAAACAGGTACCCTTGCTTGTTAATTCCAGAACTCTGTCAAGGTCTCCATGCTGCTACAATCTTCACCAAACTGGATTTAAGAGGAGCTTTTAACCTGGTGCGTTTTAAAGAAGGGGGCGAATGGAAAATGGCCTTTTGCACTCGGTGATGCCCTTTGGGCTAGGCAGTGCCCCGCTACATTCCAGCATTAATGGTCTCCTGCAGGAGTTTCTAGTTGTTTTTGTTATATCTGCACGACATTCTCTGCCAAAAAAAGTTTTACAGTGTCTGCAAAATCACCACCACTTTATATTAAATTGGAAAAATGTCAGATGTTTTTTGTTGCAGTATATCTGGATGACATCTATGACATCTATGCTATCTCAGTAAGGTCTCAGCTATCCTAGAATGGCCAGTTTCCAGTCTAACATTGCCATGGATGTTATTGTCGAATTGCCAATGTCTGAGGGGAACAACACAATCCTGGTAGTGGTGGATCAATTTTCGAAGATGGCACACTTTATTCTCCTCCCTGGTCTTCCGTATGCAGCTGCTCTAGCAGAAACTTTCATTGAACAATTTTTTCGTCTTCATGGTCTCCCTGATGATATTAAAGTGGACCAACACCCAGGATTTTCACTATCCTGGGTGTTGGTCCACTTCCGCGGGGCACCCCAATCGGGGGTGCCCCGCTGTGTGAAACCCCCCTGAAAGCCCCAAAAACTCACCTGACCCCGCTCCCACGTGACTCGCTCCACCAATCACTGCCGACGGACAAGCGAGGTCCGTCGACGGACAAGGTGAGAACGCCCGCCGCCGCCTCTCACGCGTCCCTCTTACAGGGAGCGCGCCCGCGCCGGCCATTCACAAACTGCTAGAGGGATGCGCGAGAGGTGGCCCGCTCATGTGCTGTTGGAACGAGGAACAGGTAGGATTTGCGGGCGTCCTGGGGGGTTTCACACAGCGGGGCACCCCCGATCGGGGTGCCCCGCAGGCAGGGAGCTGATCGGCCCGGGAATCTTATAGATTCCCGGCCGATCAGCGGTGGGTGTTGGTCCACTTTAAGGGCGATTCACAGCCACTTTTATGTGCATTTACATATGAAGAAGCATGTGTATGTGTAATGTTTCCGTATTTCTTGGAGCATTTTTGAGTTTCTCATCTTCTTTTTTCTTTGTATTTGCATTTTTATGGGTGCGTTTAAGCCTTTTCGTTTCTAATCTTATCTAATATGTAATTGCTTCGTATTGTTTTTGCATAGATGCGTATACCCCGTGATTAGTGAGTGCTTGCGCATGATTTAGAGCCCTGATTATGGGGCCAATAAAACGTAATATTTCCTGCTCCACTTATGCCCACTATTTCCTGGTGAGTTTGTGCTTTCGTGGTGTGTGGGAAAACGGAATGGAATCCTCTGTCCATCATTTTGGTGAGCACCAACACAAGTGAAAACACTCACACACAGTCTAGCTTCATCATATGTAATGTGTTTTTTCAACTTGAAATGTATTGGCTCCCCTAAAATGGACCTCAATCTAACCTTTCAACTAGTAGTCCCATAGGCAATAATGTTTTTGTTCCCTTCCTTTTCCTTTTTATCACACAAGTTATGGCTCCCCACCTTACTAATTTTGTTTTTAATGCTAGACAAAGAATACAGTCTAACTAGTGGTTGTACCTTCTTGTTTAGCATCTGCTCTGTCAGTGTAGGCGTGCTTAAATGTAGCTTTGCTTTTGACCGGTGTGCTAAGATATTCAGGTCTGTATGGCCAGTTTGAGTCTGGCAAGTTGCCTAGAGGGTGGCTGCTTGGTAAATCGTAACATTATTAGTCCTTTCTTCTTGTTTTTGCCTTATGTCTAACTAGTGGATATGTGGATGCATCCCCTGTCTCCTCCCCCCCCCCCTTTATTTCCTTTTTCAGTTGATGTTTGTATGATTTATGTGGCTCATAATTGTTTTATTTTTTGTAGTCGATTATGGCTACCCCCTACTTCCATGGCTCATCCAATTTTTACTGTGTACGTTTTTTATATCTTGCCCTTTCACGGTCCAGCAACAACCTTGAACCAGACACTTGAAAAGAGTAATAAACCTTTTGAGACTAAGCAACCCAAAATATTGAACTACTTACCTACTACAGCAGCAGCAGCAGCACGCATGTCTGAGTCGATGGTCCCTGACAAGCCCTAAAGTGTAGCTGGGTTCAAGAGCCCATACACTATTTCTTGGGCTGCATTGAATTGACTTTTTTTGTGGTATTCCACCTCCAGTTTGCAACCTTAAACAAATACACCAAGGATATTGTCGTGCAAAGGTCACACACAACATCAAGATCCACAACAGCACAAAACATTAGGTTTGATGCAGAGCCTTCTATATTCCTTCCCGTTTTTATCTCTGTGTGAACATTACACATGGCATTCGTTCAGTGTTGGAGCATTCACATGATTCAGAGCCTCCATTGGGAGCGTCTCGTATTGTTCCCGATGATGTGAGAGCCATTGAGAACGCTGTGAGAATCTCTCTCAAAGCCAATTTCACAGATGAGGCTCTTGTGTATGTTGATCTGTAATTCTCACTCGTAGCTTTTTAAGATCGTTTGTCAACGTATTTTGTGTGAAAGTCAGGTGAGATGTGTGAGTGTCAGGTGAGATTCTTCTAGTTTCCATCGGAAAATTCACATTTTTACCTTCATTTAGCCCCTAAATCCTGTGAACTTTTCGTTTTTGTCAGATTTATACACATACACTGGCTTTTTTGGTGGTTCCTACACATATGCAAGACTATTTTTCCCCCATACTCTGGCCCTGCTATCCCATTATTTACATATTGCTGTGCCAACGCTCTACTGTTCCAAAGTACTTAGTATGCCATGCTTACTTTAATATCTTTTTATTAGGTTTACATCATATAAGGAACAATACAGGGAAATGATACAGAAGAACAAGAATCAAGAACATGTCACTTTCAACGTCCATGGCCACACATATATTAATGATATACCAAAATCAGTAGACACGCTCCCCCTGTCTCCCGCCCCCAACCCACACCGATCTCCACCCCCACAGGTACGACCCTGAACTGCACCCCAGTCAACACTTTATACCATGTTTCAATTGTGGGATTGACGTCTCTGATCCTTCAGTCTCCTCCATACCAGACCCCCCAACCAGGTGTATCTTCTAACTGAGGCCCATGGTCTAGGACCAGGGGAGAATGAAGCAGCCAGCCCGTGACAGAGCCCGCAAGAGTTTTCTTCTTAGGGGAGGTGGGTGGCCACAGGGGGCCAAGGGAAGAAGCCAGGGGGGGCCCTGAAGATGAAGAACAACAAGAACATGTGAGGGAGAAGAAAAAAAAAAGGAAAAGGGAAAAAAGGGGGGGGGGTAGGGGGAGAAGGCCGAAAAATAGAATTACAGGAGCAGCGGGAGGGTTAAGGGTGGGTTCCAGGATAAGGGTATGAGCAAGGATGTGTACAAAAACACATATAGGAACAGGAGCACAAACATGGGCAGGGGCGTGCCAGTGCAGGGCCCCTTACTGTAGCTCCAGTGCCAGGCGAGTGTCCCTGTGGTCCATCCAACTTGCCCATGTCATCATGTATCTCTCCTGCATGCCCTCGGAATCTGAAATCAGTTCATCCATGTGGCGGATGGCTTCTACCTCCTGTACCCATTCAACCAGAGAAGGTAGAGTTGTGGATTTCCATTGCCTTGGGATAACTGCAGATTTCCATTGCCTTGGGAAAATGCTGCAGGACCCCCTTTTTGCCTTGGGAGAGAGGGCCGGGAAGCAAGGACAGCAGGGCCACCTGCGGGGAGTTCTGCACCGACTCCCCTGTGATGTTGCTTTGTATAGATAGGACCTTCTCCCAGAGGGCCCTGATTGATGAGCAGCCCCACCAAATATGGACCATGTTACCTTGCCCCTCTAGGCATCTCCAGCATCTATCAGGACATGAAGGGTCAAACTTGCTCAAATCAGCTGGGCACCTGTACCATCAGGAAAGAACCTTAAAGTTCCTTTCCTGGGCTATGCTTGGGACTGCTAGTTTGTGGGTAAACAAATATATTTTAGTGAGATCTTCCTCGGAGACAGATATCCCCAACTCTTCCTCCCATTTCCATATGAATCCTGGTGGGGAATCATGTAATGCTCCCAATAGAGTTCGATATAAAACAGCGATTGCATGATCTCCAGGAAGTGCTTGTGTGAGGACATGTTCGAATTGCGTCAGTGGCAGTGTACCCCGTTCCACCAAATTCTGGGTCATCACAAAAGCAGTCAATTGTCTATAGAGAAACCATGATATGTACTGTCCCGAGGGCCTCTTCTCTTATCTCGTCCAGTGTGGGAAGTCCGTTTTGTGTCAAAATGTTGCCCATAGTAACATTGGTTGAGGCCTCCCACACCAAGAAGCCCCTACCTCGTACTGCTGGCCCCGGTCTATTGATTACGGTGCTCTGTCTGGTCATCCTATCCCAAACCAGCAGGAACTGCCCTGCCTGAAATGAAATAGATTCCCTTGCCTGGGAAGCGAACCCCCCCAAGGCAACAAGGTCAGATTTACAGTGGAAATTGCCCTTTCCACTTTGACCCATTGCTTCCCTTCCCCCCTCTGGGCCCAATCCAGTATGCGGGGCGCTATGACTGCTCTGAGATAGGTCTTTAGATCAAGGAAGGCCAGCCCCACCATCTGACTTAAACCTTGTCAAGGTGCTGAATCTTATGCGGGGCTTCCCTGTGCCCCACACAAATCTCAAGGAAGCGGTCTTCAGCCTCCTAAAGAAACTGCTATGTAAGTGAATGGGTACCATTTGGAAGGTATACAAAAATTTAGGAAGGATGTCTATCTTTAGCACATTGATCTTTCCGAACCAAGAGAAATACCGCTTATCATATGTGGTCAGTTCATTTATTGTCCTTAAAACTAAGGGGGAAAAGTTTAACTCCTTTAAGCGCGATAGGTCCGAGGGGATCTGTACCCCGAGGTATTTTATTGAGTGAGGTTGCCAAGGCAAAATTCACTTTGAGCTGCTCTACAATCTGTCTGGGGAGAGATATGTTAAGGGCCTCTGACTTGGCATAATTGATCTTGAAGTTGCTTACACTGCCAAATGTCTCGAACTCCTTAAGAGCCGCTGGGAACGAGGTAAACGGAGAGGTTAAGTGTAGGAGTAAGTCGCATAAAGTGAAGCTTTATACTCCCGTTCCCCTATTGTTATCCCTCTAATATCCGGGCTCTATCTTATGGCCACAGCAAGGTGCTCCATTGTAATTACGTACAATAACGGGGATAATGGGCAACCCTGTCGGGTGCCATTGCTAATCCTGAGGGAAGAGTATAGAAGGCCGTTCACCCTTACCTTTGCTGTGGGTTCAGAGTACAATGCCAAGATCCAGGACAGGAGTCTCGTGCCATCTTGCTTTAGCAAGTGCTATTAAGTCGAAAAGCTTATTGATGTTGCCCCGAGTCTCCCGCCCAGGCACAAATCCAGCCTGGTCCAAGTCTATCAGACCTGGGAGAAGTGGTCTGAGCCTGGAAGACAAATCTTGGCATATAACTTAATATCAACGCTTATCAAGGATCGGCCTGTAACTGCTACACAATGATGGATCCTTTCCGGGCTTAGGGAGGACCAAGATTATTGCCTCTAAAGACTGTCTAGGGAACCCGCACTCTGGCCCAATAGAGTTAAAGACTTTAGTTAGGAAAGTGCTTGTAAAATTTGGGGGTGAAGCCATCGGCTCCAGGGCTTTTACCCTGCGGTGTCTCCTTAATTGCCTTGGCCACCTCCTGTTTAGCGAAAGGATCCTCCAGGGCCTCTGCCTCCTCCCCTGGTATCGAGGGAAGGGCTGTGCTGTGCACATAAGTCACAACTGCTTCCGGCAGCTCTGCGTCAATCAAGGAGTTGCTATTCCACCCCAAATTGTACAGTTAGTGGTAATAATCCCTGAAGCTATCCACAATTTGGGAGGGTGTTACAGCAGTTTCACCCTGTGGCCCTCTAATATTGGGAATATAAGTGGCCGCAGGCCTCGGATGTAATGCTCTGGTGAGCAGCCTCCCACATTTGTCTGAAAACTGATAATACAGTTACCCTCTGTGTCTCTCTCTTAACCTCATATACGCCTGATTGTATAAGCTCTGTAGTATGGTGTATGGTGCTAGATGGGCTCCTTTTATGTTCCAGTTCCAGGGCCTGGATTCGCTGCAAGGTCTGAGATATCAGAGAGGCTCGTTCCCTCTTTAGTCTGGACCCATGTTTGATAAATTTGCCTCTGACCACACATTTCAGGGCCTCCCACTGGAATGGAAGAGGTGTAGGGTCCTGCTCATGGTTCCTGAGAAACGCAGCATCCCGAGGAAAAATTTGTTGAGTCTCCAGTTCCAGCTTTTAGGATAAAGTCCGGGCAAAGCCACTGACAGAAAAACTGGGGCGTGGTCCGACCATAATATCTGACCAATCCACGCACGTGGAGCCCATTCCATGGCATGGTGATGGAGAAAAGGGTAGTCAATTCTGCTGTATGAATTCCTGGCGGCTGAGTAGAACGAGAAGTCCTTGTCTCGCCCGTGTAGTACCTGCCAGGAATCCACCAGCTGCAGATCAGAGAGCATTTTTTTCAGCCTATTCCTTTTGCTCAGGGACACCGCCGACCCACCAGAGGAGGTGTCCAACTCTGGTTGCATGGGAATGTTAAAGTCACCCCCCACCACAAGTGTACCCTCCATGAATTCCGCTAGTGTCCTAAGTGCCCTTGCACAAAAACTAACCTGGTCTGTATTGGGGGCATAAATGTTAGTTACAGTATATATCCTGGAAAACAGTTCAATCTTAAGAAATATGAACCGCTCATTCAGGTCAACCTTGAGATCTATCACTTTATGGGGAAGAGATTTGTGGATGGCTATCGAGACCCCGGTTGTCTTAATGTTAGGGTTGGGGGCATGATGCCAGGAGGGGTAGTACCGTTTCATGATGACTGGTAAATGTCCTGCTTTAAAGTGAGTCTCCAGGAGAAGTAAAATAGCTACCTTTTGCTTATGCATGTCATATAACACCTGTGTTCGTTTCTCCGGGATATTCAACCTCTTTACATTAAAAGAGCCTATCATTAATTCTGCCATTACCTTAAAGCCCCTGCCCACAACACAGTATAAGATGGATGAGAGTATTAAATGGACAAGGGTGGAATTGGACGGGGAGGGCTGACAGATGAGGTATAAGAGGACTGGAGATAGAAGAGGGGAGAAGTGAGAGAGGAAAGGGGTATCGGCAAAAGGTTTTGCTAAGAAAAACAAGAGAGTGCTAGTGCTAATGTTCACTATTTCTCCAAGAGTAAGCGAACTGGCTTACTGGGGGGAAGGTGGAAGGCTACGGTCGTAGGCCAGAAGGTGCACTCTTTTGCATAGAACTTATTTATTTATATCCACATCTCTTGATTATAACTATCAGAGAACTATCAGCAAACATGTCCCAAACCATATCATTAAAGTGCATCTAAAACAACAACAATCCTGGTTATGCCCGGCACCCCCCGACGCCCCCACCAAGCGGCAAGGTGGCGGGGGGCACCCACGGCCCCATCCTCCCCAATGTTACACAACACCCAGTGGCCCGAGCTCCCAAGGTCCGCCGGAACCACCCACCACAAGGGGGGGCAGGGCAGACCACACCATGACCAGGCCAGTGAACCACATCCACGCCGGCCCGTCCACGATGCGCCCCCCAGCAATCCCACCCCAGGCGCCGACATAGGTATCCGACCAGATGGGCGGACCAGGCCGGCCCAGCAGGAGCACCCCTACCCCACCAATGGCTAGGCCCGGAAGGGGTGCGTCCCTGCGGGGTGGCACGCCCCGTGTCCTGGGTCACTGTCACTGCTCCAGCTGGGTCAGGGGTTCCCCCCAACATCTCAGATAGCTTCCGCTCCCCAAGGCAACCGGCCCCGCGGGGGCGACCACCGCCTGAAGTTGGCCAACCATCGATACAGGCCAGCCCACCTCACCAGCACCCACCCAACAGCAGCCCGGGCCTCCCAGATCGCCCCCGCCGCCAGCTCACCATTCCATCTCCGAGGTGTGACCAAGCAGTAGCCAAGTGTCTAGGCAGCCCATGAAGAGGTGACTTAATTATTCCACAGGGTCCAGGCCCAGCTGCAGATAGGGGGCCCGGCTACCATAAATGTATCGAGGCCGAGCAGGCAGCCAACAGGAAAAAAACAACAAGGGGTGAGGGCACCAGGGCAGGGCAACCAAGCATCGGGCCAACCCGAGGGGAAGAAAAGAAGATGCAAAAAGAAGATGATCCCAAACTGACTCTTCAATTCCTCACAGTCCACGTCAGGTCGTATAGGAGGCCATTACGGTAAATCCAGACAGTAGGACCGTGAATTCCTCAATTCTGCCGAGAACAAGGGCCGTTCGGAGAGGCAGCCGGGATGCCGGTTACCAAATAAAATAAGTGAAAGTAAAAGAAGGAAGGGGAAGAAGAAGAAACGGCGCCGGGCTAAACAGCTTGACGCCGCCCTTCGCCTCTGATCCTAACTCGCTGTGGTTGCGGCTCTCTGGGGCCCATCTCTCTAAAATCCCCCAGTGTGGGAGACATCCAATTCTCTAGCTGCACATCTGGGACTTCCAGCAAGTGGAAGAGTTCCGGGAGCTGAGCATGTGTGTCAGCAACCGCTTACCTGGGCCCCGTTCCAGTGCTGTCTCTGGGCACCTGCCCGCTGTCGCAGCTCCCGCTCGGCGGCCGCGCCGGGCGGCAGCGGCTGGTGCGTCCTCAGGCACGGCCGTCCTCCCTCCTCGCGCCCGCTCTTCCTCCTCTCTCGCGCGCGAGCACGTTCCTCCTATGCCCTCCGACGGCGCTGCTGTCAGCGCGTCCGCCGGAGGAAGTTCACATAGAGCCTGCTGGCTCAGTCAGGAGGGGAACCCCTCCCTCTCCTCTCTCATTGGGCCTTGAGCCCTGGGGATCACACTTTGGGCCTAAGAGCCCAGATAGGGACATCCTAGTTTAGCCCAGGTAGGGATAGGTGCACTCCCCTAAACTCCTCTGGCCAATCCTAACAGGTATCCCGTGTTGCACCAATCACGTTCTGGTCCCTCTTTCTCCAATCATGTCTGTCCCTATAAAAGGATAGTCCAGCATTCACTCAGGGCCTGTTATAGCGCCTAGTACCTAGTCTATCTAGCTTGTCTCTTGTGATTGATCTGAACTCCCGTTGCCAACCACCGCCTGTATTTGACCATCCTTGATCTGAACTCCCGTTGCCGACCACCGCCTGTATTTGACCATCCTTGATCTGAACTCCCGTTGCCGACCACCGCCTGTATTTGACCATCCTTGATCTGAACTCCCGTTGCCGACCACCGCCTGTATT
Organism: Gastrophryne carolinensis; assembly: GCA_027917425.1. NCBI lineage: Eukaryota > Metazoa > Chordata > Amphibia > Anura > Microhylidae > Gastrophryne > Gastrophryne carolinensis. The sequence goes on along the minus strand of CM051243.1, from coordinate 122,191,186 downwards.
TGACCATCCTTGATCTGAACTTCTGCTGCCGACCTCAGCTCTGATCCTCGACCACGATTTGTCTACTCCTATTGTACCACTGCCATCTCAGAACTCCCGTTGCCGACCCTTAGCCTGTTTGGACTTCCGTTATACGCTCCAGCTATTGGGCTCGCTCAATACCGCTCCCAGCCACGGGTTCTCCAGACCTCCGAACAGTAAGCCTACATCCTTTGAGCCATTGAAGTCCTGGGGGCAACCGATCCCGGGCAGGCATATTCTGCGTCCCGGCAAGCGGGGGCTCCTACAGGTGAAGCTGGCTGCGGAGATTGGGGGTTGAGGGCTTACCTGGAGGGCTGGAGTTACCTGAGCGGATCATTAAAGTACCCAGAGCGTGACAATGTGATTGCAAAACAAACGGGCGACCTCTCTTCATGACCACCAGGTGAAATGGATGCCCCCATCTATACGTCATGCCACTTGACTTAATGGCTTCCAACAGAGGTTTCATAACATGGCGCATTTGGAGAGTGCATTTAGCCAGGTCGGGAAGCAAGGTTATCCGTGATCCATTATGAGGGATGGGTCCCCTTGTCCCAGGCTCTTCTCATAATTTTCTCCTTGACTCTCTGTGCACTCTGTCGATCTCGACATGCTCATCTAGAGGTTTGCCCAGGACGTTGTTAAATATCCTGGGGACGGTGGCGCTGAGGTTGCTGTTTACAGGCACCCCCGGGAGGCCACGAATCCGGATGTTCCCACTCGGGCTTCGGTTCTCCAGGTCATCCAGATGCATCAAAGTTCTGACGGTTTGTTGGTTGGAGTCCGATAGAGCCTGCTGCAGTGATGATTGCGCCCTCTCTAGTGCGTCCAGTCGCTGTTCGGTAGTAACCTGTTGCTGCTCCATGGAGCCCACTCTATTAGATACCTCAGAAACCGATCTCGTAACCTCTTCGAGTTCTCTTCCCAACAGGGATTCCATTCTGTTAATATAATTCTCAAAAAACTTCAGTAGTGTGTCGATATTGTACTGCTCCCTGGGTAATGCTCCGCGTTCTGGAGGCCCAGGAGAATCCACTGCGGCCTGAGACCAAGTGGGGTATCGCAGGGATGGCAGGGAGGCCTGGCTGAGAACGTTGGACTCATCGCAGCGGCCGACCGATTCTCTTCATTGTCCGATGTGTGGGACACAGGTCTTCCATGTTCGGGCGGGCATGGACTCACACTACACGGTGCCCCTTGGGTTACCCCAAAAGCCCGATGGCCCTTGCCCCTATGCGGGGTGATCCGCTCCACGGCGTCGGGGGGCATCTTTGCTCAAGTTAGCCAGATTGCTACTGGGGGGTGGGGGGTGCAGCTCCGCTATTACTACTATTGTCAGTCTCCTGCACTGGGCAGCTGCAGCCAGTCCGAGTCCCCCCACCTGCTGGCACGCCTGCTTCTGTGGGCCTAGATCTAGCCCCTCATTGCTCTTGCTCAGAGAGCCAGTTGAATGTGGCGTGTTTCTGTCCCTACCGAGGGATCGAGCCTCTACTCTCCGCTGGAGGCCCTTTGGCCCCTTCTCCCCCTGATGCACTCTGAGCCCAGTGTCTGTTGTTTTCTTGTTTTCTTGCTCCACAGGTATGTGCCTCTCCCCTTCCCCTTCGGCTGCCAGGTCGCCTCCTTCCCCTCCTGCACTGCCGATGACGGGCCCTGTGCTGAGCCGGCGAGGCTCCACTCTGTTCCTCCCCGCCCTCATCTCTGCATACCTGACGGCCACCGCTGGAGGCGGCGGCCGCTCCGCAGCTCTCCTCTGCTGTGACGCATCTTCAGGGGACATCTGCACCGCCCCTTTCGCTTCCAAGGATGGGGCAACCAGCGACCGCCGGTCCACAGATGAGGGTGCGGGGCCGCCCAGGCTCCTCGGGTGACAGTCCGGGCCCCGATCTTCACTGGTCTGCTGACTCCGCGCCTCCTTCTTGGCGCCCTCCTCGCTGGCACCTATACTCGCCACGGCCCTCCTCCGCCGCGCCGCAGCCTCCTCAGGGGGAACTTACTCCACCTCCTCTGCTCCTAAACAGGGGGCTCCCGATGACTGCTGGCCTCAGGATGAGGGTGCATCGCCATCCGGTCTCCCTGGTTCGCAGTCCGGGCTCCGGTCTTCCCCAGTTTGCTGCCTTTTTCTCCTCCTCCGCCATCTTGGTGTCCTCCTCGGCGGCACCTATCTTCTGGGTTGCAGCAAGGAATTTGCTGATCTTGCCCAGTCGGCTGCTCCCCGATGTCGGGCGGTTCTTCCTGGGCATGGACATGTTTTCGGAAGCCTGTCCTAGGATGCGGAATATCCTTTTTTACTAAAAGTAGGTGCAGAGCTCCCACACACGTGTGCTCACTCCGCCATAGCCAAGCCACGCCCCTAATTTAATGTATTTTTTATTCTTAAAGCATACCTTAACCACTTTAATGCATTTTTATTATTCTTAAAGCATACCTTAACCACTTTAATGCATTTTTTTTTATTTTTAAAGCATACCTTAACCACTTTAATGCATTTTTTTTATTTTTAAAGCATACCTTAACCACTTTAATGCATTTTTTTATTTTTAAAGCATACCTTAACCACTTTAATGCATTTTTATCCTGAAAGCATACCTTTACCTTTTTAAAGCCTTTTTTATCATTTTTAACCCTTTAAGTGTCAGTCTACCTGGAGCATTCTTCATTCTCTTTTGCCAGACCCTTTTGCACTATTTTGCGCTCCACATGTTCAACTGTGATTTTTGAAAGGATTTCCAGGGATTTCCCAGGAAAGTTATATATTGTTTTTTTCAGCAGAGTCTGGGCTTTAAGATGAAATGTCTTGTTTTTCATTTTTTAGGTGTATTCTCAATATTTTGGGGTGAAGTATGTGTAAAAAAATAAAAAAAAAATCTATTTTTTTACAATTAGTAGTGTTTTTTTGTAATAAAAAAATAAGTAAGTATGTCAATAAAATCTTATTGCTTGTGAAATCCTAATTTCTCCCGGTTACAGCGGTATCACATATGTATTGGTAGACACTCTTTCCTGCCCAGGAGACTCCCCCAAATTGAAACAGCGCTTTAGGTGATTTTCAGATAAAATACAACTATGCTATGTGCTATGCGCACCTTGCATATTTTCAAGAAAAACAACCCTTTACATCTGACAAACTATATATTCTCTGGAAGTACACACCTCAAGTTTTCTAGGTGTACCAGGCTTGTTAACATGGGTGCAGTTTTCTGGAAGTAATTCCTCAATGAATTCTTTGGTTGCACAGAGTTTCACTAAAAAAGAATAAAAAAGCAGAATCAAACTCATATTTTCCTGAAAAAAAATATGCAAACAAGAGAAAATAAGCCCTATCTGAAAAAGCAAGGTCCCCTGAACAGAACAATACCCAACATGCATAGCTACTTTCAAGGGAAGAGTCGTCAAACACCCCAAAGTAAAGCATGTGTGTAAGGGTAAATTTACTTGAAAATTTCGGCTTTGCAGACAATGTGCGCACCTTGTACTTTTTCTACCAAAACAACCCTTTACATTTGGAATATCCCCCACAATCCATATTCCCTGAAAGAGCACATGTTAAGCTTTCTAAGCGTACCCAGCTTGTTGTAGCGGGCTTATCATTTTAGAAGTAATCTCTTGAAGAATTCTTAGGTTGCACAGGGTTTCCCTCAAAAAAATTATAAAAAAGCAGAATAAAAAACACATTTTCTTAAAAAATCAATATGCAAACAAGAAAAAACAAGCTAAATCTAAAAGCGCAAGGTCCCCGAGCAGAACAATACCCCACAATGCATAGGTACTATTAACCCTTTTAATTGCCCGCCTACTTGAAGTTTTTTCACCCTCCGTTGACAGGTAATTTTTCACCATTTTGCACCATGTTTAACCATGATTTTTGGAGGAATTTCCAAGAAAATTATAGAAATATTTTTGCAGCAGAGTTTAGGCTTTAACATGAAATGTCTTGTTTGCAATTTTTCTAGTGTTTTTTTAAATATGTTTGCGTAAAAAAACAAACAAAAAAAAATTATTTTTTAGAAAATTGTCTCCTTTATTTTAAATAAAACTTACTTTATTAGAGAAAACCATATTGCATGTGAAAGCCCAATTTCTTCCGATTATAACGGTACCACATATGTATCGGTAACCCCCCCCTGTTCTTGCCCAGGAGACCCCCCCCCAAACTGAAAAGAGCACATTATAGCATTTACAATTAAAATACAACTACTATCCACACTATAAACATAAGAGGTTAATAAAAAATGACATATGGTCCCCCCTCCCGGGGGGGGGGGGGGGCATTTTTTGGGGGAATTTTAAGGGTTAAAAACCCTTAAAAATCCTCCCACAAAAAATGACATGGGGTCCCCCCTACCCATCGTAACCAGCCCGGGACCAGCTATGGGGGTTTGTAGAACAGGGCGCCAAACCCACATACCGTCTGTGGGCCCGGGCTCTTCTGCCCCCCGGGCTTTGGGGAGGCAGGTAATTGGGGGTGCCGGGGGGTTAATGGCAAGTCACCCACTAGCCGCAGGTCACTTGCCAGCCCCCAGCCTTATGAACTGGTACAGGGGTCTCATGGACCCCTTACCAGTTCACAAGGGGTTAACAGTAAAAATAAACACACAGAGACACAATAAATAAAAATGAAGTTTTCTTTACTCATCTCCGATCCTCCTCTACCCCCCGGCAATCCACGATGACAGCTGCCAGGTGCTTGGTGGAGAGAGGCTGGGGGGGGCGAGGGATCACAGCCCTCAGCCCACCTCCAACCTCTCTCCTCCAGCACCCAGCAATACTGATCGTCTTGGGTGAGAGAAGCCGGCTTCAGGGTGACGTCATAGTGATGATTTCTCGCCCTCTCCTCACCACGGAAGAGCCTAGGGGGGAGATTGGAGGCCCCCCCAGTGAAGAGGAGATGAGTGAGTAAATTTCTTTTTTTTTTTTTTACAGTTAGCAGCAGCCACTGCTGAATTGGCGGGGGGGGGGTCGCTATTCCGGGAGTTCTCCTGGAGCCATCCGAGCCCCCAGGGGGGTTCGGGTGGCACCAAATTAAAGAGGAGACCCGGCCGGATCGATAGAGGGGTCAGGTGAGTATTATGTTTAATTTTTTTTTTTAACTAGCAGGGGGGAAAGTCAAGCACGTAACACCTACGTGCTTGGCACTTAAGGCCCGGACAAGCAAGCCCGTAGGTGTTACGTGCTTGGCACTTAAAGGGTTAAAGCATACCTTAACCACTTTAATGCATTTGTATTATTCTTAAAGCATACCTTAACCACTCTAATGCTTGCCATGCATTCTTCTCTACTCCTTCCTAGTTGAATATTTGGGATGCCCACATGGATATAATGGAGGTTATTTAAGAAGGGATAGCGCCAGGTAGTACTTCGTAACATTAGGTAGCATCATGTGAATGCCGGGCACTGTATAAGAAACCACATTTTAGAAAGCAAATCTGGTGAGCGCCTCTAACAGCACCATGTAGCTGATGTCCGATGTATTATTACAGGCGGCTCAACGTATAGCTCCGGTGCTCTAGCTTCCAGAAGGCCAGGCATTACCTGTCGCTCTCCCATACATTTCAACGGGGTTTTATTTTTTTTTTCTCTCAAATAATTGTGTCACCTCTCCTGGCTTAGAAAAAGTAATTTTTGAAAACTTTTTTGATTCTTTATTTCTCATTTATATGCAAAATTGTTTTCACAGGTCTGGCATTAAAGTGTTAATGTCACAATGTTACAACAATGTCATTCCATGTGTTTTCGCTTTGTTACTCGTGGTCTGTGTAGTCTGTGTTCAAAAACAGACTTTAATCACATCGTCTGGCGCTCTATGGTATAGCGACCAGATTTAGAGCGCTGACGCTGTTTTTTTGTTGAAGATGGTGTGAGTCGCTGAGAGTCGGCCGCACTGAGCTGGCGCTACCTTTTGCTCCCTGCAGCGCTGTACTGGTGTTAGAGTGTCCAATATACATCTCATTCATCAATGCCGGCCAGGTTACTAGAGCGACTGAGGCGCTCTGTTATGGCGCCTGATACACACACATGACTGTCTAAGCGCCGCTATACAAACGCTCATCTGCCGATACCTGGCATTAGTAGTGAATCAGCCTCCACATATTATAAACAATCAGAGTAATGTTTACATGTATTCATGTGGCCATCCCAAATATTAAACTAGGAAGAAGTAGAGAAGAATGCATGGGAAGCATTACAGTGGTTAAGGTATGCTTTAGGATTACTAAAAAATGCATTAAAGTGGTTCAGGTATGCTTTAGGAAAAATAATGCATTAAAGTGGTTCAGGTATGCCTTAGGAAAAATAATGCATTAAAGTGGTTCACATTTGCTTTGGAATTACTAAAAAATGCATTAAAGTGGTTCAGGTATGATTTAGGAAAAATAATGCATTAAAGTGGCTCAGGTGTACTTTAAGAAAAATAATGCATTAAAGTGGTTCAGGTATGCTTTAGGATTACTAAAATGCATTAAAGTGGTTCAGGTATACTTTAGGAAAAATAATGCATTAAAGTGGTTCAGGTATGCTTTAGGAAAAATAATGCATTAAAGGGGTTCAGGTATGCTTTAGGAAAAATGCATCAAAGTGGTTCAGGTATGCTTTAGGATAACTAAAAAAATGCATCAAAGTGGTTCAGGTATGCTTTAGGAAAAATAATGCATTAAAGTGGTTAAGGCTGCTACATAGACGCTCAAATGGCAAAACGTGACACTAGTCTAAAATTAGTCTCTTAACTTTTTACCGTGTTATTTTTAATTTATATTGCATTAATAAAATATTCTTCATAATATATTTTTATGTTTAATCTCGTTTTTATTGAGTTTTTTAAGCATATCACAGTTTAACAATTATACATGACACAAAACACAGTACAATACACATTTCAGTACAATACAATACCGACCCCCCACCCACTAACCCCCTTTCCCCTCATAACCTGCCGCTGTCCTCCTACCCGGTCCATGGGTCTGCTAATACCAGCCGCCCGGCCAAACATTCCCCCCACCCCTTTCCCACGCACGGAGCATGGGGTGTCTGCCCACCCATACTATGACTAAAATGACGGGAGCCAGGCCCGTGTGCCAACGAGACGTCCCTGGGCAATCCCCCCTATGCCCTCCGGCCCGAGCCTGCCGTCATCCGGGGCTTAGTGCCCCTCGGCCCTTGTTCCATTTCAAGCAAGATAAAGGTGAAAGACTCGCACGTGAAGCACCTACAAACATCTCGACAGGAACACACAGACACGGGGATCCTACCCAGGAAGGGGGGGGCGAATCCCTCATCCACCTTTACTACCTGTCTGAGCCCGCCACGGCCCTCTCATCCTACTATTGTAATTCTAATACTCTCTTTTGACCGGCATCCGAACCCTTGAACATTATCCAAGCTCCCCATGTCTGCATGTACGCCTCCCCCTCCCCCTGTAGATCCGCCGTTAGTTCCTCCATCCTCATAATACTATTGAGTTCTTCATACCACTCAAGCAATGGGGGGGCCTTCGTGCTTTTCCAATATCTCGGGATCACCATCCTCCCTGCTGTCAGAAAGTGTCTCAGGGCCCCTCTCCTCCCAGCTTCCTTACCACCGGGGGAGCATGGACAGCAACGTAATTTCTGGCGTATTTGGGATCCGTGTTCCGTACACCTCCTCATACAGGAGCAGAACCCTAGTCCACAAGCTGTGCACACTCGGGCATTCCCACCACACATGTAGCAGTGTACCCCGAGCTGTGTTGCATCTTCAGCACGTGTCCGGCACCGTGGGGAAAATCTGGTGTACCCGGGCTGGGCTCCTGTACCACCGAGAAATCAGCTTATAGTTTTTTTCCTGACATTTGCAGGGTTTTGCCATTTTATGTGTCAGGTAAAATGCCTTTTCCCATTCCTTATCCTCAAAAGTCTTCCCGATCTCCCTCTCCCACTCCGCTACAAAGTCTAACCTCCCTGAACCCTCCTCTCCCAGAATAGTGTATAGGGTCGAGATTACTCTCCTAGGTCGTTCCGTTGCCTCCAGCATAACCTCCAGTTGGGTCTTGTCTCTTGTTATGTCTCCCAGATCCCCTAAAGAGTCCAGGTAATTACGTAATTGGTTCACAGCCAACCATGACACTCCTCCCCTCCCCCTACCCCTCAGCTCTCCCTCCGTGGGCGGTCTACCGTCCACAAGCGTGTGTCTCAATTTAGTCCCGGAGGACGCTTCCCATCCCAGGAACCTTGGGACCCCCAAACCGGGCAGGAACTCTGGGTTACCGAACAACGGCAACAACGGGCCCGGCCGTGTTGCTATTTTGAGGTTCCTGAGACAGTCCTCCCACGTCGAGAGGAGCTGGCCTGTTAAGAACGGCAACTTATCTTTTTGCAAAGTTTTCGGGTCTACCCAAGGAAGAGACGTCACGTCCCAAGCCAGCGAGTTCTGCTCAATCGTCACCCATTGTTTGGACCCCTCTCCATGATACCAGTCTACCATCCTAATCAGCAACGCTGCCCTCTGATAGTTCTCCATGTCCGGGAGCCCAGCCCCCCCCTCCCCCTGGGCCTGGCCAATTTACGTAGACTCAGTCTTGGGTGCCCCCCTCCCCACACAGACCGCACAATTAGGGACCTCAGCTGCCTGAAGAAACGTTTGTTGCCACACACAGGTACTGCCTGGAATACATATAGCAGTTTGGGCAGTATGTCCATCTTCAACACGTTTATTCTTCCCATCCATGAGATGTTCTTTCTCCCATACTCCTCTAAGTCGGTTCTCATCCTAGCCAGTAAAGGGTCGTAGTTTAGACTAAATAGCAAAGCCGGATCGGCTGGTATATGGACTCCCAGATAGTTTAAGGCCTCCCCGCACCACCTAAACGGAAAGTTCCCCTTCAGCCTCTGGACCAAGCCCCGGTCTACCAGGCTTACATTCAACATCTCCGATTTGGACATGTTAATTTTGAAATTACTGACTCTGCTGAATTTCTGGAATTCCTGTATAATCGACGGCAAGGAAGTATGGGGTGATGTGATATACAGGAGTAGGTCATCCGCATACAAAGCTAATTTGTGAGTTCTGCCCCCTACCTCTATCCCCTTAACATCGGGGTTCCCTCTCAGAGCAACCGCTAGATGCTCCATCACCAGAACAAACAGCAGGGGCGACAGAGGGCAACCCTGTCTCGTCCCATTTCCTACCGGGAAAGCCGATGACAAAAGCCCATTAGTTCTTACCCTAGCTGTGGGACATCTATAGAGTGCTTGTATTTTCCCTCTCAGACCCGGCCCTACTCCCGCCTGTCTAAGTGTGTGCTCCAAAAATCTCCAGCTAACCCTATCGAACGCCTTCTCGGCATCCACCGACAAAAGACACATAGGGATTTTATTGGCTCTTGCGTAAGAATTTAGAAGTATAGTCTTGATTGTGTTGTCCCGGGCTTCTCTTCCCAACACAAACCCTACCTGGTCTGTATGGACCCAGGAGGGCAGCAACCTCTTCAGTCTGTTTGCAATCATTTTGGAGTACAGTTTCACGTCCACATTAATTAGAGAAATCGGCCTGTAACTGCTGCAGGCTGTTGGCTCTTTCCCCGGTTTGGGCAAGACCGTGATGTGGGCTTCAAGGGTCTGCTTCGGGAAACCGCACTCCTCTGACACTGCGTTAAAGGTCTTGGTCATGAATGGGGCCAACTGAGCTTTAAATTGTTTGTAAAATTTTACCGTGAAGCCGTCAGGTCCTGGGCTTTTCCCGGAAGGGGTCCCGACCAGTGCTTCCATTAATTCCGATTGCTCGAACGGCTCTTCCAGGGCATCCCTATCTAGAGGGTCAAGGACCGGCAACCCCGTGTCTTTCACGTAGTTCAATACCTCCCTCTCCGAGGCCTCCCCCACCCCTGGCCCCCCTCAATGTTATATAGCTGTGAATAAAACTGCCTGAAAACTTCCACAATTCTTTTGGGGTCATGTACTAGCCCACCTCCCGTGTCTTTTATGTTTGGTATGTACGTTTGGCGCTGTCTGGGGTGCAGAAGTCTGGCGAGGGGACGTCCACATTTATTATTGTGTTCGTAGTAAAATCGATTTGCCAACTCCCTCTGTCTGCTGGTCATTTTATTTAGTAAACTCAACAACTTGTTTCTGGTTTCCATCAGCTCCATCATTATAGCCGGACTCGGGCTTCGCTTGTGAGAAGTTTCCAGCTTGGCAATACCGTCTAGCAGCCCTTTCACCTGTGCACCCCTCTCCCTCTTCAACCTTGACGCGTGCTGAATGAGAACCCCCCGCAGAGTACACTTCAGGGCCTCCCACTGTATGGGGAGCCCAGTCGAGTCATTCTCATGGTTTCTCAGGAAATCGGCGATTCCTCCTGCGATCGCCTTAGAGCACGACTCATCCCGCAGGAGGCCCTCATTCAGCCTCCACTGCCATGGCTGCTCCGCCAGTCCAGGCAACTCCAACGACAGATGTAAAGGAGCATGGTCTGACCACACTCTGGTGTCGATGGTCGCCACAGGGGACCACTGGAGCGCATGGTGGCTTATGAAAAAATAATCTATCCTACTGTAAGAAGCATGAATGTTCGAATAAAAGGTAAAGTCTTTGACCCCGGGATTGCAAGTCCTCCAAATGTCAACTAGTTGGCTTTCGTGGAGCAGTTTTTTAAAGGCTCTCAGTTTCGTGTAGGACAGAGATGACCGCCCCGTTGAGGTGTCCATCATCGGCTCTATTGCCATGTTAAAATCCCCTCCCAGTATCACCACCCCCTCTGCAAAATCCTCCAGGGCCCGGAGGATCTTCTGAGCTGCCCTTACCTGATCAGTGTTTGGCAAATAAACATTAGCCAGTGTAACCATCCTCCCCCCTATCTGAGCCTTAACAAATACGTATCTGCCCTCTGGGTCAACTGCTTCATCCCGGGATACAAACGGTGCGTTCCTGTGGATTGCTATTGATACCCCCTTAGTTTTGGCTTCAGGGTTCGGAGCGTGAAACCAAGTGGGAAAGTTTTTGTCTTTGCAATTAGGTATCTTATCCGCCCTAAAGTGAGTCTCTTGCAAGAATAGAATTTGACATCTCTTTTTGTGTAAAGAGTACAGGATCTGTGCCCTCTTAGTAGAGTCATTTAAGCCTTTCACGTTAAATGTACATAGTGTGATGCTGGGACCCCGCCCCCCCTCCTGTCCCCCATCCCCCCCTCCTATCCCCCATCCCCCCCCTAAAACCCCAGGCCCTAAAGCCTAAAGGGAAAGGAAAACACACGTTATGGGACAACAGACAAACACAAAACAAAGATATATACACAACAAACAAACCTAGCACCGGCACCTGTCCGGTACTATATAACACTATGGAAGGCTGTCCCTCCAACCTAATCTAACCGCCCCGGGAATAACTCCCAACCAGCTGTCCACCCCTGTCAAAGTAAGACTTCCCAGGGGTGGTCAGTCGCCTACTTGGGGAACTAGGTCAAATACAGTCGCAAAGAGGTCCGTATAGCCCCTTTTAACAGCCAACTTTTAGTGCGTAAACACAATACAGGTTCATAATGTCGCATCAACAAACAGCTCTTTATGGGCACGCTTGACGCCCCTTCTTAAAGTGCAACCTACCAACCCTCGAGGCCCCCATCCAGAACCTCCCAGAACCCAGACCCGTCGGTGTGGAAGGTGGGGGGGCGACGGAACGGTCCACCCCAACACCCTCCACCCCAGAGGCGCCCGGGCAGGCCCCCCCAGTGCCAGCGGACCCCGGTTCTTAAACATCTGTTAAACATTGCATGCATAGGAATGAACTCAAATCAGCAATGGCAACACCTAGAACCACAACCAGAGGAGGAGCGCGGCCCAGCGCCGCCCGGGAAATCTCCCACCAATCATAGGACGAGCCCTTAGGATCCTCCGGATCCATGGAAGAGAAAGGCGCGGTTTTAGCCCGGCAGACTTCCTCCTCCTCCAACCCGTCTCACCGGCGCCGCGCCCCCCCCCCACAACGTGGCTGCCTAAATCCCTCACCCCCCCAAACCCCCTTCCGGAAATCTCCTCTTCCTCCGCCGCTTAGCCAGACCGAGGCTATGGTATCTCCCTCGCCCGTCTGGGGCCGGCATTCCGCTTCCCGGCGGGAGACCAACCCGTCGAGGGCCGAACGCCGGCGGCAGAAACCAGAGGGGGGAATGGACACCCCCCAGCGCCCCCCCCACCCACAATAACCAGACATCGTTCTCATGCATCTATCGTAAACAAGTAAGGACGGTCACAGAAGTGCAATGGTATAAAATGCTACACATTAGGCCCCCGGACCATGACTGAAGAGGGGGCACGGCAGCCAAATTTAACCGAGGGCATCCGCCGGGAATGAAGAGGGCCCCCGAAGCCCCCCCCCGTGGGGGTAGTGGAAGCAAGTTTTCTTCCTTTACGCTGTCCCCCCCCTCCCCCCTCAGGCGCCGTGTCCCCTCCTCTCATCCCAATCATGCTGGGTCCGCCCGCCTGAGATCTCTCGCGACAATTCGTCCCGGCTCCTTTCCACGACCCCCACTCTTGTGTCTAGCGTCGCCGTCTGTTGTTGTAAGTCCTCAATATCTTTCCTCACCGCCTTCTCTATGCGGAGCGCCATTGACTCTAGATCCGCCTTAGAGGGGAGGGCTTGCAGGTCCTCCTTAGTAGCCAAGGATTGCAAGAGACTTCTCAAAGCCATCCCCCCAAACTCCTCGTCTGCCTGTGGGGAGCGATCCCGCTGAGGGGCAGCCGCCTGGGAGGCGAACCTCTCCGTCCACGCCATCCGGGCCCCCGCTGCCGATCCTGGTCTCTCCACCTCTGAAAAGGACATAACAGAACTCTCCTGGCTGAGGCTGGCCATGTCTGTCCTATATATTCCTTGTATGGATTCCAAGGGATCGAGCCTCAACCCTGCTGTGCCACTATCACTGCTGCTACTGCTGCTGCTGGATGCAAAATGTAGATCTGGGCTCATTATAGGGGAGCAGATCCTCTTCTTGGGGTCTGCAGAGGGGATCTTCCCTGGACCCTCCAGCCATCCCTCCCCCTCTCCTCTGGGAGTGTCCCTTGAAGGCTCGTTGGTGGGGCTCTGGGGCATTCTCTCCACATCAGCCCCCTGTTTCTCCCCCCCCACAGTCCCAGATGCCGCCCGCTCTATCTGGCTGAGGTCGCCGGCGCTTCTTCCCAGCTCTGTCAGGACGTGTGGAGTCATATGCCCCCCTCCTCTCTCCTCACCTGGGGCCGTCATGCCGTCTGCTGCACGTGGTTGCGGGTCCTCTATCCTCTCCACGCCGGGCCCGCCGCCTTTCTCCCTCGCTATGTGACAGGCGGGGGATCGGGCTCCTCTCTCCTCCGCAGCCTCTGCTGCACAGTCCCGGCGCGGCGCCGCGGCCGGCGCCATCTTGCCTGCCCCTCCGTCTTCTTCTTTGCGGCCGGGGGAGCCATATACTTGGCAATCCCGGTCCGCGCCGCCACCGCCGACCTCCGCCCGCATTTCTTTTTGTTCTGGGACCCCATTGCCGTGGGTCCCGGACAGCCAGCCTCGTCGCACGTCCCCTGTTCTTCTCGGGCCACACGGAGCTCAGTAAGGAAGCTCCTCACTCCGCCATATTCGGACCACGCCCCCCATAATATATTTTTAAACATTGTATTAATATTTTTTGGGGGGTGGTTAATGTTTTGAAAAATGCAATTTTAGAAATTATAAAGGTAAAAATAAATAAAACCTTATCATAAAACAGGTCACATTTTATTCAAAAATATTTAAAAATGTTTATTTTGGGGAGGTGTTTAAAAAGAAGGTGACAGCCTCCCAAGTGCCTTAAAGTGGACCAACACCCAGGGGGGGATCGGCCCGGGAATCTATAAGATTCCCGGACCGATCAGATCCCTCCCCGCGGGGCATCCGAAATCGGGATGTCCCGCGGGGAGGAACCCCCCAGGAGGCCCACAATCCTTACCTTACCGGCGATCCAACAGCGCATGCGCGAGACGCGGCCGCGTCTCTCGCTTCCCTCTAGCAGGGCGCGCTCCCGCGCCGGCCGTTTTGTGAATGGCCGGCGCAGGCGCGCTCCCTGTTAGAGGGAAGCGAGAGACGCAGCCAATGACAGTGCTCTGGTATGCGCGTCCAATCGGCTTTGGACGCGCATACCAGAGCGGCTCTGAGCGCTGTCATTGGCCGGACGAGGTCACGTGGGAGCGGGGAGAGGTGAGTTTTTGCGGCAATCGGGGGGGTTTCACACAGCGGGGCACCCCCGATCGGGGTGCCCCACCTAAGTGGACCAACACCCAGGATAGTCAAAATCCTGGGTGTTGGTCCACTTTAAAGCGGTCCTTCACTCTGAATAAGAGTCTATCTTATATGTTTCCCACACCCTGTACATACATATTGCTCACATTACCTGCATCTGCTGCATGTTATGAGCCTTTAAACATCCAAGATGGCGGCTTATGGAAGCCGCCATCTTATCAGGCAGCCTGCAAACAGGAAGTGCCTCCTGACTGTGCTGCTCTGAATTCTGGGACTGCTGACCGTTACCTGACCCCAGCTCTGCTGTCTGAGCAAAGCACAGCTATAATCCGCCCCCCTGTACCTTATCCCACTCTCCTCTCCTCAGTAAGTGTGATGCTTCTGAGTCAAGATGGCCGCGCCCGTATCCTAAATTCCTGAACAGAGTTGCAGCCCAGTGGGGGAAAAAATAATAAGTTAGTGACTAAAAACGTAAAATATATTAATTTTAGATGCTGGGGAACCGTTTTTTTAATAGTTTGGACTTTTCATTAAATCACGCTGAAGGTCCGGTTTAAGAGAACTCCATTCTGTTTTCTCTCACACCACGAAAGCACAATCTCACCAACAAATAGGCCTTGATTCACAGCCTCTTTTACCTGAAATTTCACATGAAAAAGCATGTGTATGTGTATTTTTGCCATTGGGTTTGGGCCATTTGTGAGTTTCTCATTAGCTTTTTCCATCTTATTGGTGTTTCCGTTGAGTGTGAAAGTCTTTTCGGTTGTGTGTAATTGAGTTGTATTTTATTCACATTCATGTGTAAAACTCATGATGAGTGAGACTTCCACATGATTCAGAGCCCAGATTTAGCATGTGAGAGAGGGCTTTACAACAGGAAATTTTCGACTGCACTTTCGGCTCTATTTCTTGTGAGATTGTGCTTTCGTGATGGGTGAGAAAACAGAATGGAGTTCTAAAGGCACTGGGAGGCTGTCACCTTCTTTTAAACACCAACCAGAATAAACATTTTTAAATATTTTTGAACAACATTTTTTGATAAGGCATATTTTTTTTTACTTTTATATTTTCTAAAATTACATTTTCAAAAACATTAACCATCTCCCACAAAATATTAGAAATGTTAAAAATAAAAATACATTAAGAATAGTAATTTAATAGTTTATATATTCCTAGTATGTCACACACCCCACTTCCAAATATTCATGACACTTGGGAACCCGGCCTGTAGAGGGCGATCTTGCAGAGATGACATGGAAAAAGGAGCCCCTCCTGGTCCATAAGTTCTGGGTTCCTCCTACTATTCCTCAGTCTTTTCGTCTCTGCAGTCGGCGAAGCATTCAGAAGATGACTCTCCTTCAAGCTACAGGTAGCCGGGTTTGCTCCCGGCCCCTTTTTTTCTCTATTTCTGTCTGATACTCTTTAAAACTGTTTGGTTATATTGTATGCCTCCCAGCCTTGGCTGTATGGTTCAGGCAAAGGTAGATACATACACCTTCTGGTGTATACAGGAGTTTTACTCCTCCGTGAGACCCAAATGTGGGTAGGCGGTTTCCGGGTTGGTGTTCTCGGCATGGGATGCCCCTGTCCCTTTATAATCCCCTTGTGCCTTATGGGTGCATTTCTATCCTCTCCCCTTTAGTTCTCCTTTACCCTGCTGGGGTAAAAAGGAGGTGGGGGGGGGGCGTTATCTGGGCTTATTTGTCACCATGCACACAAATAATTAAAAAAAAAATAAAATATATATATATATATAAAATAAATCTTTATTACATATATATTATTATGTATGTTTACTATACTATTTAATAGAATATGTTTTATTTAGATTTTCCTATTTCTGTCTAGGCAGCATTCTTTTGCTTGCCTTTTAAAGCTCTTTGTTTTCCGGATATGTTCAGATTTGAATTTCCCTCCATTCTTGGTCATGTGATTCTGGGGGTGGGCGGGGCTTAGGCACACGGCAATCATTTCATTCTCAAGAGCACCTGGGTGCTCTCTTTGTCTGCCTGGCTCCTGTTGCTTCCCTATGGTCCTCCTTCATTGTGCTTGCTTTGGCAGCACATATACTAAGATTGGAACAATACAGAGAGGATTAGCATGGCCCCTGCACAAGGATGACACGCACATTCGTGAAGCGTTCCATATTTAAAGGTGCTGTGAGTACCTGTCAGGGATTTCCCAGCGGAGAAATCCCAATTGTAAAAAGTGACCAGAAATGGATATATGGCAAACCGTGTTTAATAGTGAAAAAAACAGTGGTAACTACACATCAAACACACTACAATCAAAATGCTGTACAAATTACAAAGGGGAACATATATGTGTAAGGGAACTATACATATATACAAGTGAGATTAACACACTCTGGCTGAACTATACACATACAGGTGAAACCAACACGCTCTGGCTGTACATACACAAGATGGAGTCCGGCAACAAGCATGCATAAGGATCAAAGGAATGTCCAAATTCCAAGGCGGAAACACGGCTGGGATAGGGGGAGCAAACACAAGAGCTGAGGCAGGAGTCCTGGGTGAAGAGTTCAGATTTCAGAGTACCTGGGATCTAGGTACAGCATTCTGGGATCAAGATGACATAACACAATGCTAATCCGTTGCCTGAATGGGCTGATCAGCTTATATAGACTTGAGGAGTCACAGGTGCTGGCTGATTGCCAGCACCTCTGCAGGACAGAGCCATCTCCTGGTGGATCATCATATTGCAGGGGATGTTCCAGAAAAAGAGCCAGCCAGAAGCAGTATTAACAAGCGGCACACTCTGAAGCTTAAGAAGGAACTCCAACCCTGACATTACCCCCCTCAAAAAAAGCGGGCACCGAACGCTTTAAATAACAACTCCACTGGAGATTCTTCAATCAGCATACAAGAAAAAATCCTGAAAGATAGCATGGGACCAAACATATGATCTGGATGGGTAAAATTGGCAGACATCCCATGAGAGGCAGGCCGGACAGGAACCAAGCAGGCAGAAATCCAGACAGGGGCGATGCAGGCAGAAATCCAGACAGGGGCGATGCAGGCAGAAATCCAGACAGGGGCGATGCAGGCAGAAATCCAGACAGGGGCGATGCAGGCAGAAATCCAGACAGGGGCGATGCAGGCAGAAATCCAGACAGGGGCGATGCAGGCAGAAATCCAGACAGGGGCGATGCAGGCAGAAATCCAGACAGGGGTGATGCAGGCAGAAATCCAGACAGGGGTGATGCAGGCAGAAATCCAGACAGGGGTGATGCAGGCAGAAATCCACACAGGGGCGATGCAGGCGACTCACACCCGGGGAGCTGGTAGGTGGGAAGCTCAACCCGGGGAGCTGGCAGGCGGGAAGCTCACACCCGGGGAGCTGGCAGGTGGGAAGCTCACACCCGGGGAACTGGCAGGCGGGAAGCTCACACCCGGGGAGCTGGCAGGCGGGAAGCTCACACCCGGGGAGCTGGCAGGCGGGAAGCTCACACCCGGGGAGCTGGCAGGCGGGAAGCTCACACCCGGGGTGCTGGCAGGCGGGAAGCTCACACCCGGGGAGCTGGCAGGCGGGAAGCTCACACCCAGGGAGCTGGCAGGCGGGAAGCGGCCCCGAAGCAGGCGAAGACCCAGCAGGTGCGGCCCGCAGCAGGCGAAGACCCAGCAGATGCAGGCCCCGAAGCAGGCGAAGACCCAGCAGGTGCGGGCCCCGAAGCAGGCGAAGACCCAGCAGGTGCGGCCCGCAGCAGGCGAAGACCCAGCAGGTGCGGGCCCCGAAGCAGGCGAAGACCCAGCAGGTGCGGGCCCCGAAGCAGGCGAAGACCCAGCAGGTGCGGGCCCCGAAGCAGGCGAAGACCCAGCAGGTGCGGGCCCCGAAGCAGGCGAAGACCCAGCAGGTGCGGGCCCCGAAACAGGCGAAGACTCAGCAGGTGCGGGCCCCGAAGCAGGCGAAGACTCAGCAGGTGCGGGCCCCGAAGCAGGCGAAGACTCAGCAGGTGCGGGTCCCGAAGCAGGCGAAGACTCAACAGGTGCGGGAGTCCCTCCAGGGTCAAAATCTAGAAAGCAATGGCCAGGGGGACCGGGACCTTCACGGCAGCGCCCAAGGGGACCGGGACCTTCACGGCAGCGCCCAAGGGGACCGGGACCTTCACGGCAGCGCCCAAGGGGACCGGGACCTTCACGGCAGCGCCCAGGGGGACCGGGACCTTCACGGCAGCGCCCAGGGGGACCGGGACCTTCAAGATCTAGGTTCTTGAGACAGTAACCTGTGCCCTTGAAACCTTTAAAATCAGCGCCTGGGTAACCAAATTCAGACCTTCCCATGACTCTAGGAAACCCTTCCAGATCTCCTTGAGCCAGCAGGACATTGAAAAAATCCCCATTTGCAACCCGAGGTGTTTCAAAACCACGAGCACGTGGGAAATCTTCATGGCCTTCTCTAAGATTACCCGAAAGAGGGTGATCAGGTTCAGGCTTAGGGCAGATCTTACTGGAGCCCTCAGGAGGGCATGCAAGGGCAGAAGCAATTGGGTGCGCCGGTACGGAGGCAACAACTGGGCACGCCGGTACGGAGGCAACAACTGGGCACGCCGGTACGGAGGCAACAACTGGGCACGCCGGTACGGAGGCAACAACTGGGCACGCCGGTACGGAGGCAACAACTGGGCACGCCGGTACGGAGGCAACAACTGGGCACGCCGGTACGGAGGCAACAACTGGGCACGCCGGTACGGAGGCAACAACTGGGCACGCCGGTACGGAGGCAACAACTGGGCAAGCCGGTACGGAGGCAACTGGACCAGGCAAGGCAGGCATTGGCATCAACGGCTCGGGCAAGGCAGGCACTGGTATCAGAGGCTCGGGCAAGGCAGGTGAACCAACCTCAGGCGCTCCCACCTCAGGTGAAGGAGGAGAGAACTCGACAGGAGGAGAGAACTCGACAGGAGGAGAGAACTCGACAGGAGGAGAGAACTCGACAGGGCAGTCAGATAGGTCAGACTGCACCGACAGCTCAGATAGGTCAGACTGCACCGACAGCTCAGACTGCACCGACAGGTCAGACTGCACCAACAGGTCAGATTCAGCTGGAATTTTTGATTTCTGGGCTGCAAAAACTGTAATCAGGTCATGGCCAGCAAACCGGTCTCAGGAATATTTAAGTAGGAAGTAGCTATGAATAGCAGGAATTCCACCACATTTTCACTGAGATGTTTGCTATGATTTAACCAGGCTTCAGCCCAGAAAAACAGGTCATCCTCAAACAGGAAGTAAGCCACCTGACGACTTAAGGTTGTCATCGGAGACTGCCGAATATAAGGCTCCAGCAGTAACTTTGCGACAGCCTGGAGGAACTGGGGGTAAGTGGTCAGGGTGAGCTCTTTAAAGCGAGGAGGAGGCACAAATATATGTCCGTCTGTGGGAACCGTGGGACAGTCAGAGTCCATAGCAACAAATGCACTTTTGGACATCTTGGGGGTTAAAGCTGACTACACACACAAACATACAAACAGACAACCCGCCTGCGCCACCAGGGAGGCAAACTGCCGATTACCCAGAAGCGTAGGGGACCTTGAACTCGAGGAGCCCGTAATCCACCTACTTCTTCGGCAGAGCTTCTGAAGGTGAAGATGCACAGGCCCTGGGTAATCCCGTGGTGGTCACAGACTTGGGAAAGGGAAACACAGGAGAGACAAATACAAGACAGACAAAGAACTGGGCCCCAGTACAGACCAAGACAGGGCTGGGCCCCAATACAGACCAAGACAGGGCTGGGCCCCAATACAGACCAAGACAGGGCTGGGCCCCAATACAGACCAAGACAGGGCTGGGCCCCAATACAGACCAAGACAGGGCTGGACCCCAATACAGACCAAGACAGGGCTGGGCCCCAATACAGACCAAGACAGGGCTGGGCCCCAATACAGACCAAGACAGGGCTGGGCCCCAATACAGACCAAGACAGGGCTGGGCCCCAATACAGACCAAGACAGGGCTGGGCCCCAATACAGACCAAGACAGGGCTGGACCCCAATACAGACCAAGACGGGGCTGGGCCCCAATACAGACCAAGACGGGGCTGGGCCCCAATACAGACCAAGACGGGGCTGGGCCCCAATACAGACCAAGATGGGGCTGGGCCCCAATACAGACCAAGACAGGGCTGGGCCCCAATACAGACCAAGACGGGGCTGGGCCCCAATACAGACCAAGACGGGAAGGCTGAAGGCCCAACTATGACTAGAAGGCACTACAAGACCCAGGACCCTGCACAACAAAGCCAGATCAGTCTCTACAGTCTCCTGGTCTAGGGGATTAGCATTCTGTCAGGGATTTCCCAGCGGAGAAATCCCAATGTAAAAAGTGACCAGAAATTGAGACTGAGAGGCAGAAATGGATATGGGGGAAACCGTGTTTAATAGTGAAAAAAACAGTGGTAACTACACATCTACACACACTCACTACAATCAAAATGCTGTACAAATTACAAAGGGGAACATATATGTGTATGAGAACTATACATATATACAAGTGAGATTAACACGCTCTGGCTGAACTATACACATACAGGTGAAACCAACACGCTCTGGCTGTACATACACAAGATGGAGTCCGGCAACAAGCATGCATAAGGATCAAAGGAATGTCCAAATTCCAAGGCGGAAACACGGCTGGGATAGGGGGAGCAAACACAAGACCTGAGGCAGGAGTCCTGGGTGAAGAGTTCAGACTTCAGAGTACCTGGGATCTAGGTACAGCATTCTGGGATCAAGATGACATAACACAATGCTAATCCGCTGTCTGAATGGGCTGATCAGCTTATATAGGCTTGAGGAGTCACAGGTGCTGGCTGATTGCCAGCACCTCTGCAGGACAGAGCCATCTCCTGGTGGATCATCATATTGCAGGGGATGTTCCAGAGAAAGAGCCAGCCAGAAGCAGTATTAACAAGCGGCACACTCTGAAGCTTAAGAAGGAACTCCAACCCTGACAGTACCCCTCAGCTTGCTGAAGGGAGTTTCTGCCATTTTTTTCATGCTTTGTCATTTATTGTATTGTGTGCATTGGTGACTGTTTGTTTTCCTTGTAGATGGAAACTCTTTATTTTAAAGGGGTTTCTCCTGGTCTTTAGCCCTTAAAGCCTTATTTGGGGGTCCATTTGTGTTAATATCCTCCCACTTGGGACTATTTAAAGGGGCATCCCGGGTAGCAATTGCGTAAATCCCATATATACTTGGCGACTATAATCAATTATAGTATAATACTAAACACCATATGGAGGCATCTCAGGACAACGGGCATGCAGTTCCCTCTGCACAGACTCGGCAATGTTTTGGATGTGGGGCATCCCTTGTTGGGGATAACGCAATTCTTTGCATCCCTTGTGCCCAATTAACTATTATGCAGCAAACTGGGGCCCAGGCTTCGGTGTCTGCGGCTTCTGCCTTATCTCCTACTCCGCCATGTCTTGTCCGTACCCCCAGTGATATTGTCATGGGTGGTGAGTCGCATTCTGATTTATGTGCCAGATTGGCTCATCTTGAAAAATGAGTATCTAGCTCTGTGGCCAAGAAGGCCTCAGCTAAAAGGAAACATTTGACTCAGGCCGTTCCGGTAAGTGAGTTGGATAATTGTGAAATGCTTTATTGGTCTGATCCTTCTCAGTTAGAAGAAGGAGAATTATATGAGGATTCAGATGTTTCTGATGAACAACAATTTGTTGGTACTGTGATTGAGCAGGGTGAAGCTAGTGAAGAACAGCAAGAAACAGCGGAAGAATTAGCACAGAGCCGCAGCGCCTCAAGTATACAATAAAAATGGCTAGATCAATCATCTATATGTCAAAACTATTGAAAGCTTTACAGTGATAATAAAACAAATAACTACCAATCAATGTCTTCAACATATAAACGTTACACCGATATGACAATAATGATTACAGTAGCTATATCTGGCCATCCTGATCACTTCCTCAGTCTCCCTTTTTATTAAGATGGGGGACCCGGGGGGAACCCCCAGCGCCTTCATCACGAAATGCACACCGGATATCAAGGAGGCTCAGACCCGGGGTCCACCAACCACCCCTCCGACCATGACCCCACTAGCCTATCTGCTGCCGGCTCTGTCCACCCCCGGGATAAACCCAGGGGAGGCAGAGAAGAAGAGAAAAAAAGGGAAAAAAAGGGGGGGAAATATAGTGATAAATAAAAGAGAGAACACAGAAGATACGAGTATGGAAAGGAAGAGAAAAAGGAAGGAAGAGAAAGAAAGAAGAAAGTAAGAAAGAAAAAGGCAGAGAGCACATCCGCATCAACCACTCCTCTCCAGCAGATCCTGGATTTCTGGGGAATTCTTAGAGACTTCCCATATTGTCCAATTCCTGAAGTGCTTCTCTGCCCCACCCTCGACCCCATCAAGAGCCAGTTCCTCCATCCTTTTAATATTTTCTAACTCCCCATACCATTCCATCAAGGATGGCGCAGTACTAGAGCGCCAATATCGAGGTATTACTGACCTGGCAGCCGTAAGCATATGCCTCAGCGGCCGCCTCCTCCGTTCCCTGCCGCATCCCCGGCGTCTCTCCTCCTCCACAGGCACTTGATCTGCAGCGCTCAGTGGCTGTCTTTCCCCAGACCTCTCCCGCTCTCCCGAAGTCCGCCCGCACCCGCCGCCATCTTGGATTCCGGGATCCGGCTTTTTTTCTCCCTCCCAGCCGCGAAGATAGCGGGGATGGTAAGTCCTTTTCCCCTCCGCACCGCTCCTCGATTCTTCCTACGTTTGGGCATCCACCTCCTGGCTCGTCTTGCCGTCTGGGTGATTTGCTATTTAATGGACGGTGTAAGATTTAGAGATTTAGAACTGGAATAAAACACAATGCAACAAATATATACTTCTTTTGAACACCAGGTGGCAGCAATAGACAGCCTTCAGGCTCATGGTCTGGGGTGATTCCGCTTTCAGCTGTAATATACAGTTTAAAATGTACTGTAGAACCTGCAATAAAAGATAGTTATCTTGCTAGAGTACAATTAACCTGTGAAACATAAAAGTAGGTCAACTGTAAAATGCATGCCAATGATCTTATGGCTTTGTGGACTTCAAGTGATTAAGAGGTATGGATGATTGGAACAGTTCTGCAGACAGTAACTGTAGGGGATGGTTGAGTGGTACTGATTTATGGATAGTGGGTAGGGGTGGAAGTCTCCCCTCTGGTTGTGGTCTGCCCATGGGTGAAAGGTGTTTGTCCCCTTGGAGTAGGGATGCACTCTGGAGCCTGTGAGAGCAAACACCAAGGCTCATGTTCACAAAGTTGTAGTGTCCCAGTTGGTTAAGTTGACCGTGGATCACTTTGCTCCCTCACAATATCTGCTGATTACCCAAAGTGGCTGTATTTGGGCCTGCTCCCTTCTGGTTGTTAAAAATCCCCGGCTTTCATGCTGGCTGTGTCAAAAGGGCATGAAGGATGCAGTACAAGGAGGGGGACAGCATTTTTGGGTCGTGGCAGTGCCCAGGCAAGTGAGAGAGGAATCAATGAGGTAGTGCAGCCCACTACCTCTCTCAGGCACCTGTCCCAGCTATGTTAGAAAGGCAGAGAAGCACTGGGATGAGCCAGCTAGTCAGCAGGGTGCCTACCAGCCAGGTGTCCCCAGAGCACAAGCACTTTACCTCCCGGCGGTCCAGTCCCAGCACCGAGGTAAGAGGAGCTGCCTCAAGGCAGCAATGTTTCCAGTGGTTGGGGAGGATGTGTGCTACATATCTTGGTGTCATCTGCAGAAATAGAGACAGTGCCGTTAATTCCATTTTTCTTTGTCATTTATAAACAAGTTGAATAAAAGTGGGCCCAGCACTGAATCCTGGGGTACACTGCTTACAATCGGGGACCATTCACAGTAGGTATCATTAACCACAGGTCTCTGCATGTGGTCCGTAAGCCAGCTTTCAGTCCTGTTACAAACTTTATTTTCTAACTACGAAGACCTGAGTTTTTCCAATAAGCATCTATGAGGGGCAGGGAAAAAACTGTATCTACAGCTGATCCACTGTCAAGGCGTCTACTCACTGTTTTATAGAAGCCAATCAGGTTAGTCTGGCAGCTTCTGTCTTTGGTGAAATAGTCTTGGTGGTCAGTTTCCCACAATGGATGTTAATCTTACATGTCTGTAATTACCCGGAGAAGACCTAGACTGACACTTTAACAGTTGTTAGTGACTCTTGAAAGATCAAGAACAGAGGTGATGAGATAACAGTGCAAAGTTCTTAAAGAATTTTTGGGTGATGTTCATCTAGTCCTGGAGTCTTATTTAGCCTTTCTTGGATGATATCAGTGCTTAGTTTGTTGAGAATTATGTTTGGGGTTTTGCTAGCAGGGGCATGCCTGTATTGGCTCCTTGTTCCCCTTTGTGTACACAGAACTAAAAATCCCATCTTCTTTTGATCCCCAATGACGAATTCCCTTTTACTATTTGTTAGGGTACCTACCTGTTCCGATTAGTTTTCTCTGAATTTTAAAAAATTCTCTGAAATTTTCTCTGAAATTTGAAGAATCATTTCAAGTTGGTTTTGCTTTCTTTGGTGACATCTTTTACATTTTGTGCTTTTGTCAACTTTTTCTTTCTTACATGTTTTATTAACTGCTTTACAATTTTCAAAGGTTACTGCAAAGAGCTCAGCCTTGTAATCTTTAAATGATTTCTTGTTCTTTATTGCTCATTTAGCCATATGTGTCACGCAGGAGGGATTTCAGTTTTTGTCGCTTATATTTGTTACCTATAGGAATACATTCTGCAATGTTGGTAAATAACAGCTGATTTAAAACACTCTCATTTGGCATCTGTATACCTATTCATGAAATGCTCCCAGTCTGTTCTGGAGTGCCGCCTTGAACCTGGGGAAACTGACATTTCTAAAATGTGTTTTTGCTTATGTTGAAAAAACTATATTGCGGTCACTGTCACCAAGGTTTCCATGGACTGTTACAGTTATTAGTAGAGTAAGGTCAAAGCACACCCTAATCACGATCAATACAAGATGTATGCAAAAAAACATTGTGATGTTTAATATAAGATAATGCACATTACAAATCAAAAGGCAATGCATTAGTATAAATGAAAATCAAGATTAACAAAACTGATACTAAAAACCAGGGAGTCCCTAATATTATGCTTCCAGTGCACTGCCCTTTTTTTTCTTTTTTTTTTATGACTCAAATGTAGTCACTGGGCGCTCACAAACCACCAATTACATCCAACACACACATACATACAAACGGTTCCTGTGTAGCCAGCTCTATGAAAATGCCTAGAGGCACCTACTGCCAAAAACAGTGAATTTTATTGTAATAACATCACAAAATAGGCACATTGTTAACACCCTCCTCCCCATACTGCACTAATAAAAAGCTACAGTAGCTAAACACTAAAATACACGGGGCCCCCCACACACGCTAAGCATGCCATGCACCCAAAGTTCCACACTGCCATCCACACACACTCCATGACAGATTGCTGGCCAGCAACGGAAAGAAAGAATAGGAAGCAAGGGTCCCCTTTGGCATGAATATAAAGTATAAATGCTGAAAGTGCTGGTGGCCAAAAGGGAACAAAATTGATTTATAGAGCAGCGTCCTCAAATGGAATTGTTTTTTTTTTGAGTGCTTCCCAGTATACTATCAAAGTGTTGGAGTGCTTGAGCAGCCAATTCAAATATGACAATTGCAGGGCAGGAGCTCCCAGGCTCCTAAGTGCACAGAGCCTCTAGTTCGGCAGCGCAGCTCCACCGCCTCATATACCTCCTTCAAAGCGGCGCTGGTGAATGCAGTCAGCTCATCCAGCTATTCTTCACATGCGGCCAGCTCGTGTGGAGGGTAGAACCGGGGGCGTGGTAGGGCCATCCGTCCGCCCACGTATGTTTTGCCCTGTCTACCGGGGCTTCGGCAGGGTGACGGGAGGCCAGTCACCTCCTGCTTTTAGTCCTCTCACCATGCCTCCACCATACTCAGCCAATCACTCATCACTCGGGTGTGCTTTTGGCCACTATTCAATCCAAATACACGTCCATTGGTGAGCTGCAAGTAACTCTTATCTCCCGAGGATACTGTGCAGGAACGCGATGTGTTATATATTAAGGCCACCCTGTGTCTAGCATAAACAAACACCACGGGATATATGTACAAGTGTCTTTTAATGGTCAACTTAGATAGAATGTGCACTCCAGCACTTTTGATAGTATACTGTGAAGCACTCTGGGACATTGGCCTACAATTCCTTTTCAGGACGGCTGCTCTATATATCATTTTTGTTCCCTTTTGGCCACCAGCGCTTTCAGCATTTGCACTTTATAATCATGCCAAGTTCAGCGGAATAACCATTTGTTTACATCCCCAATGGGGACGCTTGCTTCCTGTTCTTTCTTTCCCTTGCTGGCCAGCAATCGATCATTGTGTGTGTGGATGGCAATGTGGAATGTGAAAATCAAGATTAACAGTGAGAGAAAACAGCCCAATAGGTGACACTGTAATGTTGATCAGGTAGGAGTATAACTGCGAACCTTATGCTACAGCAGAGACAAATAGGTATGAATAAAGCAATCATATGTTCACAAACAGCATACAGCCATATAGAACAAGGTAACCCATATACCCCAACAACATGTAGGCATAAATCATAAGTGATATTATAATAAAGTGAAAAAGTTATCCGAAAGAAATCAGGCTTTCAGGCACTTGTGGCAGGGTGGACAGCTTAGTAACCCTCGACATTTCGGTTTGTGACCTTTTCTCAAGAGGGAAGCTGTATTCAAGCTCACTATAATCAAGTTTATAAAGGGGATAGGGGCTGGTGTTGTCGGATGATGTCATCAGCAGTTGTTGTCTACCCGTCCCGACGCTGGAGAACGCTAAGGTATCTAGCCAACAAAATGGCGGATTACATAGAAAGTGAAATAGAGTTTGTATATAACCAAAAACATGGTGGCCGATGCTAAACTCCAAGTATCTAAAGCGGATGTGATAGTAATAGCATCCTCGGATGTAAATAAACCAGGAAGTAACAGCATCCTCAGATACATCAATGTCCAGAATAGAGTGGATAACCAACAAAATGGCAGTTTCCTTACTGACGACATGTGGAGCTGTTATTGCAGTGGTAAAGCAGGTGCATATTCTTTATGTGGTTCCAAGCAAATTAAGGGAGGCCTCCTACAGGTGCAGGCTAAGCAGTTTCTGGAGGCCTTATTTAAAGGAACATAAACCACAAATAGGATACTACACCGGAGCCAAACAGATAACCATGGAGCTGACCCGTGGAAACACAAACACACTGGAGCCCACATTCGGGAATACATAGCGTTCTGCAAAAAATTAAATATTGAATGATTAAAAAAGTGACAAAATAAGTGATTGTTAAACACATATTGAATACAGGGCACTGATAATCCCCAAGTTGGAGGGAGATAATATCAATGCCTAACATATCAAAGCACAGTACCCCTATATGGGCTAGGATTTCCAAAGAGGAACAAATTCAGCTTATATTAGACATCACAACTTTTTTTGCATACACCAGATTGTTTATTGGAGTTCTTTCTTACAATGACAGTTCATAGACTGTAACAGTACCAGAATCAATAGAGCATCACCCCAGTAGGTGCCTCCACAAACTGATTCATATAGTTATCTTGTAGCAAGCTAGGGAATGTTCTCCCCCTTGTAGTTGAAGCAGAACCATGGCTTCAGTCAATACCCGGGCAGTTGCAATCCCCCATTATCATCATTGTACCCACCTGTGCCGATGCTAATTCTAATCTGAGTAGAAGCATGCAACTGGCATACTGGAGCATTGAAAGATAATTGGGTATGAAACATTGGATCTTATTGGATTTTATGAGATTTGAAAGCAATATATGATAATTGGAAATAAATGATAAGTTTCCTTAATTAACAGAATATACAAAAGGTGGAGGGATCACGCCATTGAAATTGACTCACGTGGTGCCATATAGCCGATGCTCTTCAATTCATTGGCCAAATCTGTTTGGACTATTTTTTATATAATTTGTTGCTATTGGCAACATGCACCAAATCTTCACTTGGTGTACATTGCCAATAGCAACAGATTGCAGGTAGTGAAAACTTCCATAAAACACACATTTGCTAACATTCGGAAAAATTAAATGCTAGATCAGCACCTTTAAGACATCATTTTGCCACACAAAAATATACACTTTCAAAAATTCAATTGAAAGTGGACTTTAAGCTATGTGCTAAACTATCTAAGCTCCCACTGACATTCCTGTACAGAGCATGGCACAGGCAGAAATCCAGAGAATACAAACTTGGAATCTCCCATTAATTCTCTTGTTGGTTCCCTTATGGAGCACAATTGGCTCATCCCCTGCTACTCGGATTAATTTTTCCACCACATGCTGAACACTGGCACCAGGAAGACAGCAAACAATTTATTTGAGGTGGCCTTGATGACAGCTTATTTAGTCTGCCTGGTTATAGAATTCCCTATGACCACTAACTGTCTAGTGTTACTTTCTGCCCCATCTCCCGACTACCAGTGGGCTGTTCCCCAGCTGTTACGGAGAGTAGCATCCATTAAGGTTGCAATTTCAGAGACAGACACCCTTTGCATCATTACCCAACTTGGCAATTTTGCTATGATGCACAGACACAGGTATGGCAGGCATTAACCCAGCTACCAATCTGTTCCTCCTGACCCTTTGTTTCTACCCCACTTAATACTTGGTTAGTGAGGGTCATGCTCCTTTCAAGATTGTCAGTCCTCCTCAGTGTTACATTTTGCTCCTTTTGATCTAGATCTTTATTGCAATCTTCCAAGCGTGCAACATGCCTACATTTATCACTAGGGCCGGCGCTAGCACTCGGTCGGTCACGGGACCCCTGGCCACTGGGGGGCCTGCTAGCAGGCAGCACAGCCAATGAACCAATGATTGATTCAGGCTCTCTGCACAGCGCATCGCGCATTGGGCGCTGGATGGTTGTATTCGCAAGGGGGTAGGGGCGGGACTCTCTCCCTCCTGCCCGACTGCATGCTGTCACTAGTAAGAGTGGAGAGCTGACCTGAGCTAGAGGTGCACTGCTTGGAGCTCCTGAACCAATTCTTAACTGAAAATTACACAACTTTCTTGTGTGTCATTCACCACATGGTGACTGTACAAAGGCAGTGGAAACGCTTTGGGCTGACTACAATGCCTATCCAGGGAGGGTGCAGCAACGGGAGCCAGAGTAGCATTCCTGGAAGTGCTGTGGACAGACTACAAAGCCTGTGGGGCTGCCAAGGTGAAATAACAGGTGACCTGCAGTATGACTCCATTGAGCACACAGAGACACTGCTAGTGTTAGCAGCAGCGCTGGAATCTGGCATTAATCATCCTTTAGCCAGTTGCCCTGTGTTTTGCTCTGGAGTTGTGGCAAGTTTATTAATGCATCTCCCTATGTCTGATGATGCATTTGATATTACATCTTGCTTCCTCTCTATATTCTTGTGGAGGCAAATTCAATTGTAATTCCCTATCTGCATTGTATTCTCTTTCTCTCTCGCTCTTTCTTTTCTATTGACCTTCTTTTATTTCTCCTTTCCTTCTTTCTTCCTCCCCCTCTCTCTTCCCATTCCCGCCACGTTTCTATTTCTTTCTTTCTTTCTTTTTTTTCTTTCTTTCTTTCTTTCTTTTTCTTTTTCTTTCTTTCTTTCTTTCTCCCTCCCTGCTCTTTCTCAACTTTCCTTCTCTCTTCCCAAGGGGCTCAGGGTGCAGATGGTTAAAAGTACATTGGATACCTGGTTCAAGACCTCCATCAGGAATTTCACCAGTTCTGTCTATTAACACACAGTCAAGCATTGAGGAATGTGGGAAGTAGTGCAGAACATCAGAATTTGCTTGATCAAAGAAGCAGAGCGTGGTACACTTTGTCCTGCAGAGTCACATTGCACTCCAACAGTGATTCAGAGGCAACTGGAGGTCTTAGTAACCACAAACTAATACATTTATTTTCCCTAGGCATCCTCCAGGACACCTTAGCCACCACTTCTACCTCTCCTGGACAGAAAACACAAAATTGAGAGAGTATTAAAGTCCTGACCCTTGGCCTCGGCCCTCTATGATTTTATGTTTCCTCTCCAGGAAACATGTGCCAGGTTTTTTTTTTTGAGGGTTGATGGCAGGCCGGATTCCTCAAGGTGTCTTTCTCCATTGTACCCTCCTGCATCCTCCGCTAACGAGCACCAATCACTGAGAAGATAGCACCTCCAACCAGGTTGGGTACCTGGTTTCCAGCAGCATCATGGTAAGTGTGCTTGAGGACCTGAATACAGACGTGCCAGGGAGGCCTGGATCCTGCTGAAAGCATGCTTTCCAGGCTGTGCTGCGGGCAGGGAGCGTGTTCCACTTCTAGGTCGTGTCGACGTCCGTGTGCCAGATGCGCGTGACATAATTTCTGGGAGCTAGAAGGTCCAAGGAGATGCGTTGAGGCCCTGCAGGCCGGTCCGTAGGAGCCAGTTTGTTTCTCTGCAGAGCAGCATAGAAACAGTGTGATGCGGCAGCTGCGGCCAGAGACAGCTTCAGCTGCGGTGGCAATAGGTGGTTGAGATTCACAGGATTCTGTAAGTGACACTTCCCTGCCAGGACTGGGGATGGGGGACAGGGGAGGCGCAGTCTCTTGTCAGGGCAATGTCTGATGGTGACCTTATTGACCTTATTTTTTTCAGGATGAGGGGAAAGAAAGAGAAAAGCATATTAAGCCCAAGGATCTTAACCCTTTAACTGACTGCCTACCTGGAGACCTTTGTCTGTTGCCAGACCATTTTTCAACATTTCGCACTGTACATGTTCAACTGTGATGAGTCTGGGCTTTAACATGAAATCTTTTAGTGTTTTAGTTTTGTTTTAGTGTATTCTCAATATTTTTGGGTGAAATATGTGCAAAAAACTTTTTAAAAACTCTTATTTTTTACAATTTGTAGTGTTAATAATTAAAATCATATTGCGTGTAAAATCCCCAGTTTTTCCCATTACAACTGTCCCACATATGTATTGGTAAACCCCCTTTTCTGCCCAGGAGACTCCCCCAAACTGAAACAGCGCTTTAGGAGTTTTTCAGATAAAATACAAATGCTAGGTGCACCTTGCAGCTTTTCAAGAAAAACAACTCTTTACATTTGAAATACCCCCCACAAACTATACATTCTCTGAAAGTACACCTTAAGCTTTCTAGGCGTACCCAGCTTCGTGTTGTGGGCTCCTCTTTCTGGAAGTAGTCCCTTGAAGAATCCTTGCATAGGGTTTCCCTAAAAAAAATGTATGAAGAAGCAGAAAAAAAACATTGTTTTCCTAAAATATCAATATGCAAAAAAAAAAAAACAAGCTAAATCTGAAAGCACAAGGTCCCCCGAGCGGAACAATACCCAACATGCATAGATACTTTTAACCCTTTTAACCGCCAGCCTACTTGAGATTTTGTCACCCTCTTTTGACAGGTCATTTTTCACCATTTTGCGCTATGTATAACTGTGATTGTTGCAGGAATTTCTGTGAAAATTACATTTTTTTGCGGCAGAATTTAGGCTTTAACATGAAATATCTTGTTTTCATTTTTCCACTGTTTTTAAATAATGTTGAGTAAAAAAACTGAAAAAAATATATATTTTTTAAAAATTGTCTCATTTATTTTAAATAAAATATTAATTTTATTAAAGAAAACCATATTGCACGAGAAAGCCCTATTTCTCCCGATTTCAATGGTACCACATATGTATCAGTAGCCCCTTGTTCCTGTTCAGGAGACCCACCCCCAAACTGAAAAGAGCACTTTATAACATTTACAAATAAAATACTGGCAACAAGAAAGGAATTGTTAATGCTTCACCACATTTTTTGGATTTAAAAATAAAAAAAAATTGCATGGGGTCCCCCTACCCAGCATAACTAGACCAGGGACCATTTATGTTGGGCTTGTAGAACAGGACACTAGGGCCAGCTACAAGCCCACACAGCCTAAATGGCCTTGAGATCTTCTGCCCCTGCATGGGCTTTGGGGAGGCAGGTAATGGGGGGGCTCAGGGTTAATGACAAGTCACCTGCTAGCTGCAAGACCCCACGCCTTGTGAACTGTTATAAAGGTCTGATGGATCCTTTACCAGTTTACAAAGCCTTAACAGTAAAAAAAGACACCACACAATTTTTTTTCTTTACTCCGATCATCCGCTCCTGTGTCCTTTGCCGATCTCGATGACAGATGCGGTGATCACTGGAGGGGGGAGGCATGGAATCAGAGAAATTGTCAGGCCAGGAGCAGGGATGACTTCAGCAGGCAGATGTTGTCTGCCCTTCCCCAAAGGGGTGGGGTTAGTGGTAAAGATGGCAGCAGCCGTGGGAGGAGGGGGCCTGTCGGGCTCTCTCATATAGACTGAGGAGCCCAGGGGGAGGATTGGCGCCTCCCCTGGTGAAAAGGAGAACTGACAGGAGAGAGAAAGGAGAGCGCATGGGTGAGTAAATGTAATATTCTTAGTATATAGTACGTCCTGCTCCAGATAGAATACTTACGCTTGGGTATTAATCCGCCAGATGGCGCTGGACTGCAGAGACATCGAAAAACAGGCTCCTCCCGGCCCCTCAAATACCCAGGGACCTCCCACAAATCCCCAGATTTTCTCTGCAGTCTGGACTGCTAAGGACGAGAAATGGCTCTCTCTACTCGCAGGTGAGCGGGGCTATTAGCCTGCGGCCCTGTAGGACTATTTCCACCCGTTCCATTAGTTATATGCCTCCAAGCCTTGGCTGCGCTGGTCGGGTGATGGTAGGCAGCACCGCTGTTAGGTGCTTAGGAGCGCTGCTCCACCGCAATCCCCCACCAAAGGGTAGGATGTTCAGGCTTATGGTGAGCCTCTATGGGATGCCCCTTCCGCACTATTGCCCCTTGCCCCTGCCTATCGGTGGTCCCTATTTAAGTGGCCGCCGTCCTCCCTCATTCCCCTGGTAGTCCAGGGGAAAAAAGGGGGAGGGGGTTGTATGTATGCTATGCATTTACGTGTTTTAGACTTTATTCAATTGCCTTGTGCCAGCCACCGCGCTGTCTTGCCTTAGTTTGACTGTATTGAAAGTACCGCCGCGCGCCTTTTTATCTGTCACTATGTTCCGTGCTTGGCGGCGGCGTTAACTCAGACGCCGGCGCGCCGTCATTGGCTGCTTGTCATGTGCTGGCTTCGCGATCTTTGGGGGGGCGGGGCCCGCCTATGGCGCGTTCCGCGTCATTGCTGATACCGGCCCGCCCCTCGAGGTTTGCCGACGCCATCTTTGTCTGCTTGGTTGGCTTATACGCAACGGACCCCTACCTACCGCGGTCCGTAAGTGCCCTCGCAGGCGGCTTTATTATCTCATTTTTATTACTGTCTGCTTATGGCCCCCTTTTTATTATGTCTTTCAGGCGGGCGAATCCATTGGCTTCTCCTGGCCCTCTTTTAGTTTGCTAACTTGTATAGGCCTTGTGAAAATTACTCCCACTCCCTAGCGGGCTATTGGGGCATCCAGGGTTGCTTTATAGCGTTAATCCCTATCGGCCTATAGCGCCGCTATAATCACCATATGGAGGCATCTCAGGATAATGTGAAAGGGGTTCCTTCGGGACAAGCCCGGCTGTGTGTAGCGTGTGGGCAGCCTCATGCTGACGCTGACAAGGCACGGGTCTGTGTACCCTGTGCTGAGCAGGTGCTTGCACTGCAACCTGGCCTTCCAGTGGCTGGGCCAGCACCTCGTATCACTTCACCTACCCCCCCAAGCTTAAATCTCACTCCTACTGAGTTGCATACAAGTGGGGATTCTCAGCCTGATGTGTCTTCTAGACTGGCTACTGTTGAGCAGTTGATTGCTAAGACCTTGGCGCGTAAGGCCCCTGCTAAAAAGCGGCACTTAATGCCTAATGTCACTCTTTTTCCTATGGATACTGAGGAGTTTTGGGATCTTTGTGGCTATACCCCTTCGGATGAAGGGGAGCTTTTCTCTGACACAGGGTCATCTGATGAGAGGCCAAGGGGTCATGACGATTTTGGCTCTGACCCCTGGTCCCCGGATGACGCTGACAGATTGCTGACCCAGATTTTTGAGGTTCTGTCCATTTCTCCCCCTGTTGCGGCTCCCAGGCAAAGGGGGGAGCTCTTCCATACAGCTAAATCACGTTTGGAATTTCCAGAGCAAGCACATTTCAATAACCTTGTGCTCAAGGACTGGGAGCGCCCCAGTAGACTTCCCGGGGTACCTAAAAGTTGGGATAGGAAGTATCCCTTTCCTGCTGATGTGGTAAAGTGTTGGTCATCCCCTGCCGAGGTGGATGCCCCGGTCCTAGGGTTATCTAACACCTCTGTCATGCATTTCCCTGACTCTACTACCCTGCGGTATGCTGAGGACCGGCGCATTGACCAGCTGGCATCCCATGCCTTTGCATGTGCGGGGACAGTGCTGCGCCCGGTCTGTGCTTCTGCCATTACTGCTGTGGCCACTAGAACCCTTATCAGAAATATTCTTGATGGTGCCCCTGATGACTTGCCTTGTGAGGTGTTCAATGCACTCTCCAGTTGTAATGTTTTTGTAAATATTGTCCTCTCTGCCTTGGATGACACCATTAGAATGTGTGCCAGGACATCTGCCCTTGTGGTGGCTATACGCCGCTCGGTTTGGCTACGCCAGTGGGCTGCTGACAACGCTGCCAAGAAGGCCCTCACTGGTTTTCCCTTCAAAGGACTACGCCTGTTTAGGGACCGCCTGGACATTTTTGCTAAGGGAGGCAGGTTACCCCAGCGCAGGCGGCAATCTCAGCCCTTTCGGGGTCAGGGTTCCTTCTCCTCCCCCTACTGTGGTACTAGACAAGGGAGGGGGGTTTCCTTCACTGGGGCCCGGGGAGATTTCTGGGGTAGGGGCAGAGGACGTGGGCGTCCTGGCTCCTCCTGGGGCCCCAAGGCAAAATCATCTCCCCCTCAGGCATGATGGGGCGCCCTCACCCATCCGGGTGGGGGGACAGCTTCAGCACTTCGCTCACGTCTGGAGGCTTCATGTCTCAGACCGGTGGATTCAGGAGGTAGTGTCCTCCGGTTACAAGATAGAGTTTGCTGCCTGGCCGCCCCCAAGATTCATCCCCCCTGGATTCCCCAGGACCTTGTGTCAGCTCAGGAGCTAGTGCAGGCAGTGCAAGGCCTCCTGGAGCTGGGGGTCATCTGCAAGGTCCCTTTAAGAGAAAAGGGCAAGGGCTTCTATTCCAATCTATTCACAGTTCCCAAAAAAGGTGGTTCAGTCAGGCCCATCCTGGACTTAAAGATCCTCAACAAATTTGTCAGGAGCAGGCGCTTTCGCATGGAAACTCTGCGCTCTGCCATCCGTTCCCTGCGCCCAGAGGATTTCATGACTTCTGTGGACATCAAGGATGCTTACCTTCATATTCCTGTATTTCCAGGTCATCAAAGGTTCCTCAGGTTTGCTCTGGAGGATCAACACTACCAATTTGTGGCTTTGCCCTTTGTTCTCACCTCAGCCCCCAGGGTGTTCACCAAGGTGCTGGCTAGTGTGATGTCTCTGCTCAGGTATTAGGGCATCCGCGTGCTGCCTTATCTGGATGACATTCTCATCTCCTCCCAATCTCTACATCAGGCAAAAGTGGATACTCAGCTGGTGGTGTCCACCCTGGAGTCATTTGGATGGGTGATCAACCACTCCAAGTCTTCACTGTCCCCCTCCTTGGTGACTCCATTCCTAGGAATGACTCTGGATACAGTTCAGGCAAGGATTTTCCTTCCTCAACAGAAGGTGGACGGTCTGATTGCACAGGTCCAGTTCCTGCTATCTTGTCATCATCCCTCCATCAGGCAGGGAATGCAGCTGGTGGGCCTGATGGTGGCGTGCTTCAAGGCGGTCCCTTATGCTCAGTTCCACATGAGACCTCTGCCACTCCACCTCTTGTCAGTATGGGACAAGGACCCCGCGTCCCTGGACCAGGTCCTTGTGCTTTCCCCCCTAGTCAGGCAGTCCCTCTCGTGGTGGCTGGACTCCAGGAACCTGTTGGTGGGCAGATCCTTTCTGGCCCCCTGCTGGGAGACGGTCACCATGTATGCCAGTCTGACGGGTTGGGGGAGGGGGTTTCTGGAAGTCCCTGCAGTTCCAAGGGAGGTGGGGCCCTCAGGAGGCCCACACACCTATCAACATTCTGGAACTGCGGGCGATCAAGTTAGTTCTGGCTCAGTTGACTCCTCACCTTCGGGGCCTGCCTGTTCAGGTGCGCTCGGGCGGAGACCAATGTTCCCTGCATATCAGCTGTGTACATCCCGGGGGTGGAAAATCTCCTGGCAGACTCTCTGAGCAGGGGGACCTCTCGCCAGGGAGAATGGTCCCTATGCAGCAGGGTGTTCCAATCTCTGTGTCACCGTTGGGGACAACCAGATGTGGATCTGTTTGCCTCCCGTCACAATCACAAGCTACCGGCCTTTGTCTCTCTATCTCAGGATCCTCTGGCCTTGACCACGGATGCTCTAGCAATGTCATGGCAGGACTTTCAGCTTCTGTATGTCTTCCATCCGTCCCCCCTGCTGGGCAGGGTTCTGCGCAAGATTGCTCTGTAAGGGGTGCCAGCAATTCTGGTGGCCCCCAGGTGACCAAGAAGAGTGTGGTTCGCAGACGTGGTGCAGCTGGCAGTAGGTCAGTACACTCTGCCCGTGGTGCCAGACCTGCTCACTCAGGGCTCACTGCGCCATCCCAATTTACAAACTCTGGCTTTGACGGCCTGGCTGCTGAAACCTCCATCTTGATGGAGAAGGGGCTGTCTTCCTCGGTTGTGGATACCTTGATTAAGGCTAGTAAGAAGTATTCTTCTTCTATTTATTACAGGGTTTGGCATGCTTACATTGACTGGTGTGAGTCTAAGTCTCTTCCCTGTCGTGTCTTCTCTATTCCCAGGATTCTGGAGTTTCTACAGCATGGGTTGGAGATGGGGCTTCAACTTAATACTCTAAAAGGTCAGGTTTCTGCCCTGTCTGTTTTCTTCCAGAAGTCCTTTGCTCAGCATTCTCTGATTAGGACTTTTTTCCAGGGGGTGACTCAGGTGCGTCCCCCACTTAAGACTATGGTGCCTGTTTGGGATTTGAACCTGGTTTTTTCAGCCTTGCAGGGTGCTCCTTTTGAACCTGTGCAGGATGCTTCCCTGGCCATCCTTACTCTCAAGGTTGTTTTTCTGGTGGCTATCACTTCTGTTAGGCGTGTGTCTGAGTTGGCGGCTCTCTCCATTCAGCCCCCCTACTATGAGAGACACCAGGACAAGGTGGTGTTTCGCTTCAAGCCAGATTTTCTGCCTAAGGTAGTGTCTGCCTTTCATTTGAATCAGGGCTTTGTTCTCCCTTCACTGTGCCCTAATCCTAGTAATGCCTAGTAAGGAGAGGGTTCTGCATTCTTTGGATGTGGTTAGGTGTCTGAAGTACTATCTGGTGGCTACTGCACCTTTCAGAAAGACTGATGCTCTTTTTGTGGTCCCTTCTGGTCCTAGGAGGGGTTTGGCTCCTGCCAAGTCTACTATCAGCAAATGGATTCATCAGGCTGTGATTCAGGCCTATTCTGCTAAGGCGAAGAATCCTCCCTTCCGCCTTACTGCTCATTCTACTCGTGCTATTGGTGCTTCTTGGGCTTTTCAGCACCAGGCTTCTGTTGAACAAGTTTGCAAGGCCGCTACTTGGTCTTCTGTTCATACTTTTTCAAAGTTTTACAAGGTTGATGTTAAGGCCTCAGCTGATGCTGTTTTTTGCCTAAAGGTTTTGCAGGCGGCAGTGGTCTAAACTGTCTGCTGTTAGCTTTGGGGATCCCACCCTACTTTATGGACACTGCTATTGGATGTCCCGAGTGTAAGTATTCTATCTGGAGCAGGACATACTGTATACTAAGAATAATACAATTCTGTGATTACTCACCTGTAGAATTGATGTTATGAGTATACAGTACGTCCTGCTCCACCCCACCCTTGGTTTTGCATTATCTTGGATCCCCTGTATGGCGATTGTTATCATTGTTATAGTTACTAGTTTGGGTTGTTTCATTCTCCCGGCTTCTCGTTAACTGCTTTTCATGCTGGGGATTTGTGGGAAGTCCCTGGGTATTTGAGGGGCCGGGAGGAGCCTGTTTTTCGATGTCTCTGCAGTCCAGCGCCATCTGGCGGAGAAATACCCGAGTGTAAGTATTCTTTCTGGAGCAGGACGTACTGTATACTCATAATATCAATTCTACAGGTGAGTAATCACAGAATTGTATTTTGTTATATAATTTTTTTTTTTACAGGAGATGCCGGTAGCGGCTGAAATGGGACTATTCCGGGGCCACTCCTGAAGCTGGAGGAGCCCATGCAGGGGATCAGAGGCCCCCCGGATGAAGAGGATGTGTCTGGCATTTAACCTAGAGGCAGCCATATAAATTTTACGGGGCTGGCAGTTAAAGGGATCAAAGAAGTTAAAGAGCCGAAACCCCCTAAAGAATCTAAGGATATATTGCTTCCCAGAGGCTTCCCAAATTGCCAGATTCCCTTTCCTGACAATTGGAACAATCAGATGTGTGCTCCTTGTCTCCAAAATGTAGTCAGTCCAAATTGTAATCCCCTGATTTGTTTTTTTTTTGGAATGCTTGAATGGGGAAATGAATAGTAACTTTGCTTCTTATAAGTCAAAGTTGGATTTATTTTTACCATCCCTGTTTGTTCCTAATCCAGCTACCTTACCCTTTGCAGAGGACTCAGGGCTTGCCCAAAGTAGGGACCCAGGTGTCAGTGGTCCGTCCAGAGAAGCTCTTGTTTTATGTCCTAGGAAAAAATCATCTAATTAGGAGGAAGAAGATATAGCCTTTTCTGCTGAGTCCGTTCACTCTGGGACCATGGAAAAGCCAGGGAGGTTAGCATCTGTGGCAGGCTCCAGATTTAGGTTCTAGGTCGAAGACACACCGGACCTAATTCAGGCCATTTTCACTACTTTTAAAATCGAGACCCCTGCCCAACCTATGTCCCTAAATGATTCCTTATACCATGGATTTCAGGATCCTAAAACACCTTGCTTTTTTGTGCATGACTCCATGCAAGATCTTTATTGCAAGAGAATGTAAGAATCCAGAAGCCATACTCTTCTTTCCAAAGTGGTTAAAGTAGAGATTTCTATTTGAAGAAGCATACATAGCTCCGTGGGCTCAGGCACCCAGGGTGGATACATCTTTGGCTCAGGTTTCTAAAAAATCAGATCTGTCTTTTGAGGATATGGGGGGTCTGAGGGGACCCTATGGATAAGCGAGCAGATATCTTCCTTAAGAGATTTTGGAACACAGTCTTTTGAAGCCCCGATTGCCACAGACCGTTGCGTTAAAAGAAAAGCAATTGTGACCCCACAGAGCACGGATAGTAAAGGACCTAGGTTCCTCCAATGAGAGTTTAGAAAGCTTGTCGCCTTGGCAGACCTTGAAGGGGAAGGGTAATGCCTCATTTAACCTTCCCCAGGCTTCCAAGCCTCAATCCTGACATTCCAGTGGGGGGGGGGAGACTCCTTCATTTCCTGCCCCCTTCATGGTTCAAATTATTCAGGAAGAGTCCAGAGTGGAACTCGCCCAGTGGCCACTGGATTGTTTTCCGTTGACTCAGCACCCAGGGACAGCATAAAATATGAAAAATTCATGATGGAATCAATTTATTAGAGATATCTTACAGAAGGATGAACTGATGGTCTCAATTAACCTTCAGGATGCCTTTCTCCACTTTCCTATCCACTCTTCACGCAGGAGGTTCCTGAGGCTGTGATTCTGTTAGAGAAAGAAATAATGCACTGGGAGTTTCTGTCAGAGGCTATGGCTCATTCAAAACTTTATGAGATGAACATTATAGACTATCTCGATTATCTGCTCCTTTTTGCAGCAGACAGAATTTCCCTTCTAGCAACACTGAAAAGAACCTTACAGAAGTTAGAGTAGCTGCTGAATTTGGAAAAGTCCAATCTCATCCCCAGCAGCAGGTGCACATACCTGGGGTACAAAGGGGTTGTAGTCCAGGGGCTTGTGGAGCTATGACCACGACCAACAAAAATTTCAAAGGAATGTGCTGAAAGCTACAAGTCTGCCCACCCTGAGGTAGAACGCTGAGCAATTACTTGCCTTCTGTGGCTAAGCCATGCTGGAGAATGCCTGGGGAAAACCCCAGTTAGTCTTACTGGTAACGATATTTCCAAATGGTCCTCCAGAATGGTGTGCTACATCCCGCCCTTAATCTCATTACTGTTGGTGCATGGTAGCATGGGTGCACACTTCTCTTCTTTCCCTTCGGTTCCCTTCGGTTCTCTTGGTTATTTATGTATGCTTGCTTAAAACACTGAGGGCAGAGGGGAGGGGGGCGAGATTCTCTCAGTTTTGTGTTTCCTGTTCAGGAGAGGAAGTGGTGGCTAAGCCATCCTTGAGGACTATTGAAAATACTATTGCCGGTAAGACTAACTGTTTTTTTTCAACTCCTGATCAGCTATAGATATCCGAATTCTGCAGGACTGGCTGGTGCACATAGCACAACAAGGAGCACACAGTGCATGGTAATGTAGCATCAAGTCTTCAGTCGGAGGATTATCCCCCTTTACGAGTCCCATTTGTTGACACACAGTCCGAAGGGAGGCAGTACACACTTTCAGGGTATCGTTAATGTAAGCAGAGCTTGATGCATGTTTTCCTTGCAGGGCCTAAGCCTCACTCCAACAAGGATTCAGAGGAAGCAAGAGGCTTCAGGAACCGGAACTCCTCACCGCAGCTGCAGAGCTGATTGGGTGAAACTAAGCCAATCAGGAAGCTGAACGGCATATTTACGTAATTGGCGTCTGTTACCCCCTCCACTATTCCTAGGAGGAGAATACACCATCGCCGTAGAATCAATGCAACATATTGTGCGCACTTAGCATATATCTCCCTCTACGCTATTCTAGGGAGGAAAGTACGTTGCCGCTGTATCATTAATGCGGCAGCATATTGTGCACGCTTAGTGTATGTCTCCCCTACGCTATTCTGGGGAGGAAAAATGCTACCACCGTACCATTAATGGCGTACACTGTGCCGTACCTGCTAAGAGCGTATGCTACAACCTAAAGAAACAAAGGGGCAGGGGGGAAATTACTAAAATATTGTCACAGACATACCACAAGAGAAAAGAGTTTTTAAACCCTATATAAAATGAGACCATAGCCAGACCTATTTATAGGCATGAAAAAGATAAAAAGATATTATTAGAACAAATATATACCTAAGTTTTGTAAATGTACATAGACAAACTGTGATATAGATAAAAATGGGTACTAATTACATGCCTAAGCGGAACACAGAAAATTATTGGTCTGGAAGGAATCTAAAGTTAAGGTAAATGACAGTTTAATATATATTCTCAGTAGTACTGTTAACTGAAGAAAAGCCTGTATTCATTTTCTCTTCGGGTACGGGGTAACTTAATAACCCCCGCTCACCTGGTATAGACTGCACAGATTAAACTTCCACCCGCCTAAACCACTAAATTTTATCAATCGAGCGGGTCTGATCAAAAGGGGACTATTTGATTTTTACCTATACTCTAAAGCAGAGGTAAAGTATATGAATGGCCTGTGTTGCATTAAGGACCATTTGAATGAACCACACTGATATAAAAGCGCCAAAAACATTAAAAAAGTTAGATAATAGTGCAATATTAAAATCAATGGTTATTGTCCTCTTGATTATCCGCATGGTCAAGAAAAATTGATAACTTCTTTAGTCTCTTGATTTCTGTTACGGAGATCTGTAAATAACATCTTCAATCCCTTGATTTAGTATAAACTCTCTTTCAAAGATCTGTGAACAACGAAAGATCTAACCTGTCGTTCAATCCATCTGGAATACGGGTCACCAATTTTAATATCCATTTTACTTCTGTTTTTAAAAGGATCACCTCCTCTGATGTTCGGAGTAATTCTTTCAATAGCTGTAACTTTTAGACCTGCTGAGTCTCCAAAATGCACTTTTTGGCAGTGTTTCGTCACATTGGACTTCAGCTGAGAGGATTTGCACTGATATACATGTTCAATGAAACAATGTTTAAGTTTTCGAATTGTACAGCCTACATATTGTAGGTTGCAGGTTGTACAAATTATTACATACACTATCATACGTGAATTACAATTTAGAGTGTCCGTAATACTGTATCTTTTCTTCATCACACTTGATTCCATGTATGATTCCACACTTGATTCTGTATGAATTTGCAACATGTGCATCTATTTTGGCCACATGCAAAACAACCTTTGCAGGTAAGCCAGGTCTTGGATTTGGTTTCTATAGGTCGAAGTAGAGAAGGTGACAATTTACTGGCCAACGTAGGCGCACGTTTCGCCACAACACGTACTCCTTTTTCCAATGTAGATTGTAAATCTGGATCTAGCTGTAATATTGGAAGATTAGAATTGATAATATTCCGAATTGTCGCGAACTGTTTACTATATGCTGTAACCATTGGCAAAGGGTTGTTCTTTGTTTTGTTTTTATGTTTATTTTTCTTTTGCATATTGGCCTCTTTGAACAGAATGGTATCTCTGTCCATCATTTTAACTTTTGTTTCAGCCCTCTTGATCACTATCGGGTTGTATCCCCTCTGTTGTAACCTCGTATTGATAGTCATAAACTCTTGCTTTCTTGATGGTTCTGTACTGCAATTCCTAGCCGCTCTGAGAAACTCTCCATAGGGTATTGCCTTTTTTGTGTGATGGGGATGGCAGCTGGTTGCAAATAAGGTAGAGTTCCCTGCAGTGGTTTTGTGGAAGGTTCGGGTCTCAATTTGTTCTCCCGCACTTGGAGCAGTTAAAACGAGGTCTAAATATTCGATTTCTTTCAGTTGTATATTTCCTGTGAAATTCAAGTTTAGGGCATTAAAATTGAGATACCTCATGAATTCGTCAGCAATCTCTACGGGGCCCCTCCAAATACAATTAGGTCATCGTTGTAATGTGAATACCAGAATAAATACTTTTGGAAGGGATTCTTCTCTGTAAAGATGACCTGAAGTTCCCACCACCCCATGTATAAGTTCGTCAAAGATGGTGAGAATGGTGCTCCCATAGATGCGCCACACTTTTGGAGGAAATATTCACCCTCAAAATAGAAGTAGTTATGGCTTAGAAGGTAGTCAGTGACAAGGCACAGAAAGAGAATTTCATCTTCCTTAAAGTTGGTATATTTTCGTAGCATATATGTTATTGCTAAAAT
Organism: Gastrophryne carolinensis; assembly: GCA_027917425.1. Classification (NCBI taxonomy): domain Eukaryota; kingdom Metazoa; phylum Chordata; class Amphibia; order Anura; family Microhylidae; genus Gastrophryne; species Gastrophryne carolinensis. Next base: position 122,147,724 of record CM051243.1, on the reverse strand, counting down.
TGCTTTGTCATGAGCAATACACGAGTATAAGGATGATACATCCATCGTGATCCATTTACCTGCTGTCGGCCATTTCAAATGATGTATTGCTTTTAAAACTTCGGTAGTATCTTTAATATTACCAGGGAGACATCTGACCAACGGTTGCAATATAGAATCTAACCATTGACCCATTCTTTCGTTTAGACCATCTATGCCTGCTACAATCGGTCGTCCCCTAGGGGGTCTCTCAGGCTTATGTATCTTTGGCAAGTGATGAAAGATAGGGGTGATGGGATGATCTGTTTGTAATTTTTCGACAAGCTCAAGAGAGAACAATCCCATGGCTAGACCTTCCTCGAATACAATCTGCAGATCCTTTTTGAAGGTTTCTATTGGATTTCCCGTGAGCTGAATATAGGTGTTAGAATCACCCAATTGTCGCTCTGCTTCCTCGATGTACATCATTCTATCCATTATTACAGATTGCACCGGATAGAAATTGGGATTGGAAAAATCCCTAATGGAGAAATCAGTGATTTTTTTATCTCCATTTTCTAATTCCAATTCTTGAAAATTGACAAGGGCGCACACTTCTTCATATGTGTAATGTAACCAATTTGGATCCTGTATGTGATCCCTGTGAGAATCGGTTTGGGTATTGATCGTCGGATTTTCAGCTTGATCACATTGACTCCCAACAGGGACAGATTCCATTTGTTTACTAAAATGTTTTCTTAGTGTGAGAAGTCGTACAAATCGATTCAAATCGGTGATAGTATCCAGTAAATTAATTTGATGTGTGGGTGAAAAGGAAAGTCCTTTTCTTAAAAGGTTCAAATGTTGCTCCGTCAATGGAATAGAAGATAAATTTATCACGGTATTCATTTATTTTTGTAATTCCTTTCCCTCAGGCAATAAGTATTGTTTTTTCTTATGCTTGCGTCCGGCTCTATGTTTGATCGATGATGTTGTCGTCTGGCTCCTGGCGGGGGAACCTCTAAAAAATGTGGATTTTCTCTAGAATTAGGAAGGATATCAATTGGAGTGGACATATCGGTACTAGAATCCGACTGACTTTGTAGATCTGAATCCCAAAAGAAGACTGATTTTTGCCTCTTCCTGTTTTTTGATGAACCCCTTAGGATTGATCTAGGTCTGCTTTGTTTTTTATGAGCAGTCCAATCGTAGACATGGTCAGATTGATAGTCTTTAAGATCTCTTTGGAATTTAATTTTCTTTGTTTCTATAATATCCCTTTGCAGTTTTTGTATTCTAACATCCATGTCCTGTTTCAAGCTACAGTACTCTTGTTGTGTTTTATAAGTGTCCAAATACATTTTAATCTCCATATGACATCTTTTTACATCTTGCAACGTTTTTGCTTCTTGGTCAATTAATAATTGAATCAATTTATTAGAGGCATCTGTAAGTATATTATACCAGGCTTTGATGAAATGCTGAGGTGGGCCGTTTTTTTAACCTCAATCCTCTAGGTATCATCTGATTATCTATATATTTTTGCAAAGAGGACATATCCCACCATAACTTAAATTCTTTTGTTTTCAATTTTTCATGTTCCTGAAATTTTTGTTACAATTCAGAAGGTGGGGATGTAGGATTATTTACAGAAAAAATCTCATCCAGAGTGAAAATCCACTCATGCTCCATGTTGGAGGGTGGCTCTGTTATACGCATTGCAAACAGCTATTTAGCTTTACTCACTATTCCATTAGCTGTATTTATTCCTCATAGGAAATTATTAATGGATATCGGGGAGAGCACAGCACGCCAGGGGTTAATGCAGTAAACGAAACAAAGAAAGAAAGCCAGCCCACCGACCATCCAAATTCGGCACGGGCTTGAAGATCCCAGGCAATTCTCCAAAAGATGATAAATGGAATTCAATGTGATGTCCAGCCATTCAATAGTAAAAAATAACTTTTAATGTATCCAATTAAAATTATTCAATCCTTAGTGAAAGCATATGTGGTGCACATGTCACAGAGTGACCCGGAGATAACAAAAACCAACTAGCACGTGTGACGCGTTTCGAGCCTGACCAGCTCTTAGTCATACACATGTAATGTATCATTCAGAAGATCCTTATATACCCCTATAAAATATTGAGCAGCTTACCTGATCAGGTGTGAGGCAAAGGGGGGCAGCATGTCGTCCGAGACCCGGAAGTATGTGAGGTGACGTCATTCCAAACGGGAAGGTAATTGGCTGTACAATAATCCTAAAATAGGTTCTCCCCCTATTATAATAAGTATATAACGGCATTATGTGTGCTCATGTTGGGGGATAACTATAAAGTCCCACCAATATTGTAGCCAGTATGGAACTACAGTAAATACTGAAGTAAAACGAAGTACGGTGCCGCAGCCTGGAACTCCTCGCCGCGGCTGCAGAGCTGATTGGGTGACACTTAGCCAATTTGAAACCTGAACGGCATATTTAGGTAATTGCCGTCTGTTACCCCCTCCGCTATTCCTAGGAGGAGAATACGCCATCACCGGTCAGGCTCGAAACGCGTCACACGTGCCAGTTGGTTTTTGTTTTCTCCGGGTCGCTCTGTGACATGTGCACCACATATGCTTTCACTAAGGATTGAATAATTTTAATTGGATACATTAAAAGTTATTTTTTAGTATTGAACGGCTGGACATCACATTGAATTCCATTTATTGACACACAGTCCGAAGGGAGGCAGAACAGTTCGGAATTCCACCGATGAATTCCGCGATCAATTTTCATTGGAACAATCCTGCCCTCTGCAGTCAATTCAGAATCGGGCTCTCAGAAAGAATCAAGGATGCCCTAGTGAATTTTCCTCAAACCAAAAACCTGGACGATTTTGTGCAGATAGCTAGAGATGAGTGAATTTATGAAAAATTCGATTCGGCCGATTCGCTGAATTTTCCGGAAAAAAACGGCTCGGTCTGAATTTATTTGCGGCAAATCGCTAACATGCAGCAACGTGCTGCTTACTTTTTACACCTGGTCCAGGCCACAATAAAATGCATTTTATGCACTATGCAATCCACTAAGCGAAAATAATGCAACAAAAACAAAACCTTCACACCTTGCTTGGATTCATTTGTATTTCATTTAAATGTAGAGAATCTACAAAAAGTCATAAAATGTATTATTTATGAGCCATTTCACAACTCTCAGTTTTGATACTGTGTACTTAAAGCAAAATGCAAATCTGAAGTTCAATTAGACTGAAACACATATTTGTGAACATAGGCCTAAGGACAAGGCCTAGATATTTGGGTTGTATAGGCCCCAGAAATTCTAGGTGGCAACCCTGTGTAAATGTTGGTTGTTTCCAATAATATCTATTTTTTTTCCCTTATTTTCCAGGATTTGAACTCACATTTTATTCTGGTGTGTTTGGTACATGTATCGGAGCTATCAACTGGTTTGGAGCTGATTCTAAGAGCCTTATTGGTCTGTCTGGAATATGTGTTGGACTTGGAGAAGTGTTAGGTAAGTGTTCAATGTCATATTGTGACAAAGATAAATCAGTAAAACTATCTATTGATCTAGCAGTTGCTAAATATGTGCAAATAGACAGTGGTATGTTATGGTTTTTGCATTAATCAACATAATTTATGTTCCCAGTTGTTAATGAAAGTCAGTGGCCGCCGCACTCCTAATGTAAATATACAATGACCAGGTGGGTGCACGGTCAGTGGAGACGCCGCAGATCCAAAACGAAAAAATGACCAGCACTCCAAACCGATCAAAGCAGATCAAGTGATTATATTAGGTTCACGCATAATTAAACATCATGGCAACGTTTCGGGGGTGTAGCATAGCCCCCTTTATCAGGACAACAAGTAACAGCAAGAAGAACATGCAAAGGACGCTTATAAATAAAAGATGGGCCAATGAGAACACTGCTAAAGCCCGCCTGACGTCGTCAATGACGCCAGCGGCGTGTCCCAAAAGCCCTGCACAAAGAGGCATCAAAGAAAGATCAGATGGTAATAAACAAAAGTACAATATCACACAATAGATAGGTCATACATATAACCAAGTAGCCACCCCCGTGGCTGTGCCGGCCTGGCAAAACCCACCTGTCCGTTGGTGGCAGCGGGGAGCGTTGCATCCCGAGTGAGGCTGGTTGCATAGCAACCGACTTCTTCACTCTCTCCGTGTGAGGAGAAGGACAGGAAATGACATGACATGACGGCTGGACAGATCTGCCCGGCAATAGGTGATCCACACGTCCTGCAGCCAGTGATTGGCACAGGAACGATGCGAAGCTAGCACTCAAGGCAGAGCTGTCATTGCTCCGTCCAGAGTGTTAGTATCTCCTGTCCCTGGAGCGACATGCTTCAAACAGCGGGGCGGGGGCGGGGCATAAAGAACAACACCATTAAATTAAAGAAAATAAAAGAAAGCAAGTATACAGAAAATAAAAGTGATAAGCACAAGGCAATTCTTAGTACATAAGAGGAAAAGGAGAGAGGAAAAGTGTGGATATATAGGAGAGCAGCGAAGAAAACAGAAATATCAGAGGGTGAGGGAGAAGGAAATGAGCACAGATGTAGGGAAAAAGGAGAGGCAAGGGAAACAGGAACAGAACCCCAGAGAGGAAAGGGAGGGAGGGAGGAAGAGACAGGCAAGAGATCAAGGAAAAGAGAAGGGGGGTGGAACGGGAAAGAGGGAAAGCAAGGAAAGGGAACAAAGGTGGAGGAAGAGAGGAACTGGGGGGGAAAGGGGGAACAAGAGAGGGAAAAAGGAGGAGGAGAAAGAGAGAGTGACGGGAAAGGGGGAAGAGATGGAAGGAAGGGGAAGAGGAGGGGGAAGAGAAGGTGGAAGACACCGGGAAGACATGAGCTCGCAAGTGAAATACATAAGCAACAAATAAATTCAACTGCGGTCAAGGAAACATTGAAACCCAAACGACATATTAAGACCCCGGGGGTTCACAGTGTCCAACTTGTGGATCCAAAAAGTTTCTCTCTGAAGCAGAGTGCGTTCTCTGTCCCCTCCCCGATGGGGTTTGGGAACATGATCGATTACCATGCCGCGTAGTTCATGTATCTGGTGTTTGCAGTGTAAGAAGTGTATAGCAACTGGTTTATCTGAGTCTGTCGGGTCGCCACTAGGGATGAGCGAATCGATCCGGACGAACCCGGATTCGATCCGAATTTCATGGAAAATTCGATTCGGATCGAATCCGAATTTCCCCGTGCTTCGATGGCTCGAAGTTTTTCTTTAACATCCATTCATTTACATTACAGGCATTCTAAGATGGCGGACGGGACATGTCCAGACATCTACCCCGCTCCAGTGCATGCTGGGGCAGTCACATGCAGCCTATCAGCAGCCAGCAAGCCCGGTACGTCACAGCGCTATATAAGGCGGCGGCCATCTTGCTTTTGTTCATTTCTCTATTGCATTCGTGAGAGACAGGACACTGCTGTATTCAGGGAGAGACAGTTAGAGAGCCAGGGACAGCCAGGGACACCCAGTAGACAGGCAGGAGACAGGCAGGAAGTCAGCGAGAAGCAGGGAAAGGTAGGAAAAATCGGAGGCAGTGACAGGGAGATTTTTTTTTTTTTCATCCAGCGTGTTACTGGCTGGCTGACTGGCTTTGTTAGCTGTTTCAGGCTGCTTATACACTTTTGATGTGCATATATACTGAACTGGTCTCAAGTCTGCTTTGGGAACATTACCATTTTGTAAGATCTCATTAGCCTCTGTATTTCCTCTAAGCTGCACACTTATTTAAAGTAATTTGGCCTGTTGCAGCCTGCTTAGACACTTTTGCTGTGCATATATACTGATCTCAAGTCTGCTGTGGGGGCATCCCATTCTGTAACATCCCATTAGCCTCTGTATTTCCTCTAAGCTGCACACTTATTTAAAGTAATTTGACCTGTTGCAGCCTGCTTAGACACTTTTACTGTGCATATATACTGATCTCAGGTCTGCTGTGGGGGCATCCCATTTTGTAACATCCCATTAGCCTCTGTATTTCCTGTAAGCTGCACACTAATTTAAAGTAATTTGGCCTGTTGCAGCCTGCTTAGACACTTTTTCTGTGCATATATGCTGATCTCAAGTCTGCTGTGGGGGCATCCCATTTTGTAACATCCCATTAGCCTCTGTATTTCCTCTAAGCTGCACACTTATTTAAAGTAATTTGGCATGTTGCAGCCTGCTTAGACACTTTTTCTGTGCATATATACTGTTCTAAAGCCTGCTTGGGGGTATCCCATTCTGTAACATCCCATTAGCCTCTGTATTTCCTCTAAGCTGCACACTTATTTAAAGTAATTTGGCCTGTTGCAGCCTGCTTAGACACTTTTTCTGTGCATATATACTGATCTCAGGTCTGCTGTGGGGGCATCCCATTCTGTAACATCCCATTAGCCTCTGTATTTCCTCTAAGCTGCACACTTATTTAAAGTAATTTGGCCTGTTGCAGCCTGCTTAGACACTTTTTCTGTGCATATATACTGTTCTAAAGCCTGCTTGGGGGTATCCCATTCTGTAACATCCCATTAGCCTCTGTATTTCCTCTAAGCTGCACACTAATTTAAAGTAATTTGGCCTGTTGCAGCCTGCTTAGACACTTTTACTGTGCATATATACTGATCTCAAGTCTGCTGTGGGGGCATCCCATTCTGTAACATCCCATTAGCCTCTGTATTTCCTCTAAGCTGCACACTAATTTAAAGTAATTTGGCCTGTTGCAGCCTGCTTAGACACCTTTTCTGTGCATATATACTGATCTCAATCTGCTGTGGGGGTATTCCATTCTGTAACATCCCATTAGCCTCTGTATTTCCTCTAAGCTGCACACTTATTTAAAGTAATTTGGCCTGTTGCAGCCTGCTTAGACACTTTTTCTGTGCATATATACTGTTCTAAAGCCTGCTTGGGGGTATCCCATTCTGTAACATCCCATTAGCCTCTGTATTTCCTCTAAGCTGCACACTTATTTAAAGTAATTTGGCCTGTTGCAGCCTGCTTAGACACTTTTTCTGTGCATATATACTGTTCTAAATCCAGCTTGGGGGTATCCCATTCTGTAACATCCCATTAGCCTCTGTATTTCCTCTAAGCTGCACACTAATTTAAACTAATTTGGCCTGTTGCAGCCTGCTTAGACACTTTTATTGTGCATGATCGATTACCATGCCGCGTAGTTCATGTATCTGGTGTTTGCAGTGTAAGAAGTGTATAGCAACTGGTTTATCTGAGTCTGTCGGGTCGCCACTAGGGATGAGCGAATCGATCCGGACGAACCCGGATTCGATCCGAATTTCATGGAAAATTCGATTCGGATCGAATCCGAATTTCCCCGTGCTTCGATGGCTCGAAGTTTTTCTTTAACATCCATTCATTTACATTACAGGCATTCTAAGATGGCGGACGGGACATGTCCAGACATCTACCCCGCTCCAGTGCATGCTGGGGCAGTCACATGCAGCCTATCAGCAGCCAGCAAGCCCGGTACGTCACAGCGCTATATAAGGCGGAGGCCATCTTGCTTTTGTTCATTTCTCTATTGCATTCGTGAGAGACAGGACACTGCTGTATTCAGGGAGAGACAGTTAGAGAGCCAGGGACAGCCAGGGACACCCAGTAGACAGGCAGGAGACAGGCAGGAAGTCAGCGAGAAGCAGGGAAAGGTCGGAAAAATCGGAGGCAGTGACAGGGAGATTTTTTTTTTTTTCATCCAGCGTGTTACTGGCTGGCTGGCTGGCTTTGTTAGCTGTTTCAGGCTGCTTATACACTTTTGATGTGCATATATACTGAACTGGTCTCAAGTCTGCTTTGGGAACATTACCATTTTGTAAGATCTCATTAGCCTCTGTATTTCCTCTAAGCTGCACACTTATTTAAAGTAATTTGGCCTGTTGCAGCCTGCTTAGACACTTTTGCTGTGCATATATACTGATCTCAAGTCTGCTGTGGGGGCATCCCATTTTGTAACATCCCATTAGCCTCTGTATTTCCTCTAAGCTGCACACTTATTTAAAGTAATTTGGCCTGTTGCAGCCTGCTTAGACACTTTTTCTGTGCATATATACTGATCTCAGGTCTGCTGTGGGGGCATCCCATTCTGTAACATCCCATTAGCCTCTGTATTTCCTCTAAGCTGCACACTTATTTAAAGTAATTTGACCTGTTGCAGCCTGCTTAGACACTTTTACTGTGCATATATACTGATCTCAGGTCTGCTGTGGGGGCATCCCATTTTGTAACATCCCATTAGCCTCTGTATTTCCTGTAAGCTGCACACTAATTTAAAGTAATTTGGCCTGTTGCAGCCTGCTTAGACACTTTTTCTGTGCATATATGCTGATCTCAAGTCTGCTGTGGGGGCATCCCATTTTGTAACATCCCATTAGCCTCTGTATTTCCTCTAAGCTGCACACTTATTTAAAGTAATTTGGCATGTTGCAGCCTGCTTAGACACTTTTTCTGTGCATATATACTGTTCTAAAGCCTGCTTGGGGGTATCCCATTCTGTAACATCCCATTAGCCTCTGTATTTCCTCTAAGCTGCACACTTATTTAAAGTAATTTGGCCTGTTGCAGCCTGCTTAGACACTTTTTCTGTGCATATATACTGATCTCAGGTCTGCTGTGGGGGCATCCCATTCTGTAACATCCCATTAGCCTCTGTATTTCCTCTAAGCTGCACACTTATTTAAAGTAATTTGGCCTGTTGCAGCCTGCTTAGACACTTTTTCTGTGCATATATACTGTTCTAAAGCCTGCTTGGGGGTATCCCATTCTGTAACATCCCATTAGCCTCTGTATTTCCTCTAAGCTGCACACTAATTTAAAGTAATTTGGCCTGTTGCAGCCTGCTTAGACACTTTTACTGTGCATATATACTGATCTCAAGTCTGCTGTGGGGGCATCCCATTCTGTAACATCCCATTAGCCTCTGTATTTCCTCTAAGCTGCACACTAATTTAAAGTAATTTGGCCTGTTGCAGCCTGCTTAGACACCTTTTCTGTGCATATATACTGATCTCAATCTGCTGTGGGGGTATTCCATTCTGTAACATCCCATTAGCCTCTGTATTTCCTCTAAGCTGCACACTTATTTAAAGTAATTTGGCCTGTTGCAGCCTGCTTAGACACTTTTTCTGTGCATATATACTGTTCTAAAGCCTGCTTGGGGGTATCCCATTCTGTAACATCCCATTAGCCTCTGTATTTCCTCTAAGCTGCACACTTATTTAAAGTAATTTGGCCTGTTGCAGCCTGCTTAGACACTTTTTCTGTGCATATATACTGTTCTAAAGCCTGCTTGGGGGTATCCCATTCTGTAACATCCCATTAGCCTCTGTATTTCCTCTAAGCTGCACACTAATTTAAACTAATTTGGCCTGTTGCAGCCTGCTTAGACACTTTTATTGTGCATATATACTGATCTCAAGTCTGCTGTGGGGGCATCCCATTCTGTAACATCCCATTAGCCTCTGTATTTCCTCTAAGCTGCACACTAATTTAAAGTAATTTGGCCTGTTGCAGCCTGCTTAGACACTTTTTCTGTGCATATATACTGATCTCAAGTCTGCTGTGGGGGTATCCCATTCTGTAACATCCCATTAGCCTCTGTATTTCCTCTAAGCTGCACACTTATTTAAAGTAATTTGGCCTGTTGCAGCCTGCTTAGACACTTTTTCTGTGCATATATACTGATCTCAAGTCTGCTGTGGGGGCATCCCATTCTGTAACATCCCATTAGCCTCTGTATTTCCTCTAAGCTGCACACTTATTTAAAGAAATTTGGTCTGTTGCAGGCTGCTTATCCACTGTTGCTGTGCATATATACTGTTCTAAAGCCCGCTTGGGGGTATCCCACTCTATAACATACCATACCCCTCTTGATCTTCACTAAGCTGCACACTTATTTAAAGTAATTTGGCCTGTTGGAGCCTGCTTTTCCACTGTTGCTGTGCATATATACTGTTCTAAAGCCTGCTTGGGGGTATCCCATTCTGTAACATAACATAACCTACCTCTCTTATTTACACTAAGCAGCTCTCTTATTTAAACTAAGCAGGCCTCTTATTTACACTAAGCAGCTCTCTTATTTAAGCTAAGCAGCTCTCTTATTTAAACTAAGCAGGCCTCTTGGAGGCTGATTGTCCACTTTTGGGTGTGCATTATATTCGGTTTCATATACAGTGGGGTATCCCAATTTGTAAGATAACCTACCCCAACCATGTAAACTAAAGAGGCCTGTTGCAGCCTGAGTTTCTCTGCTTGCGTATGGTCGCAAGCAGAGGTTGCAATCTGTCTCTTTCAATGACACTGCTGCCTGGGGTATCCCAATTTGTAATATAACCTACCACAACCATGTAAACTAAAGGTTACGTCCTTCCAGAAGGAAAACTTATGCCGAACACTATTTTTGTTGGGGGCATTGACCTTTGGATTGATCGGCATGAAATTAAGGATTTTATTTCAAAGTATGGCGCTGTAAAGAAGGTCAAAATTATTTCTCATACTTGGATTAGTGTTAAAAGTTTCTGCTCAGCTTAAAATACATTACGCCACACTGGCATCCCAAGGCACATGCTATTTAACCCTATCTGTTAAACAAAAGCATTTCTCATACTTGGATTATTGTTAATACATTTTGTTCAGCTTAAAATACATTACGCCACACTGGCATCCCAAGGCACATGCTATTTAACCCTATTTGTTAAGCACAAGCATATCTCATACTTGGATTATTGTTACTTTTTGTTCAGCTTAAAATATATACCAGGCCACACGGGCATCCCAAGGCACATGCTAATTAACCCTATATGTTAAGCTAAAGCATTTCTCATACTTGGATTATTGTTACTTTTTGTTCCGCTTGAAATATACCAGGCCACACGGGCATCCCAAGGCACATGCTATTTTAACCCTATCTGTTAAGCACAAGCATTTCTCATACTTGGATTATTGTTACTTTTTGTTCAGCTTAAAATATACCAGGCCACACGGGCATCCCAAGGCACATGCTATTTAACCCTATTTGTTAAGCACAAGCATTTCTCATACTTGGATTATTGTTACTTTTTGTTCAGCTTAAAATATACCAGGCCACACGGGCATCCCAAGGCACATGCTATTTAACCCTATTTGTTAAGCACAAGCATTTCTCATACTTGGATTATTGTTACTTTTTGTTCAGCTTAAAATATACCAGGCCACACGGGCATCCCAAGGCACATGCTATTTTAAGATTGATAGCTTTATCAATTGCAACTCATGCAATGTTATCTATCTGATAACGTGTGAGCTATGCAGTATCCAGTACGTAGGATGTACCACCAGAGCAATGAAAAAAAGAGTATCAGAACATATTACCGCATCTTCTATAGAGCGCCCTAATGCCTCCTCTAATGTAGGACGGCATTTTAGGAACCATCATGCGGGTGACCTTACAAGCTTTAGATGTATGGCGATAGAAAGGGTGCGCCTTGGCCCCAGGGGAGGGGACCTTACTGAAAAGTTACTTCAACGTGAAGTTTTTTGGATTTTTAAATTGGGAACCCGTACCCCTATGGGACTTAATTATAGATGGGATGTTGACCTATTTTTAAGGTAACACTTTTCTTTTCTCATGTTTATGGATATTTAGAACACGTTGTGCTTTATTGTAGAACTTAAATGAAATCAAATTCTCTATAGGGATTTTTCCTGTCAATTATATTTAATTCATTTTCTTATTATTTCTTTGTTCTGTCTTTTTTCTTTTCCTGTTATTAATTCTTATATATCATTATTATTTTTCCTCATGTCCCCCCTTTTTTTCCTTAGAAATCATATGATTTGTGTATTGCGCTTCTAAGATTTTAGATTATGCAATTTTTCTAATGATCTATTATGACCTGTTCCGCTATTATACAGCATATATACTGAATAGGGTAGGGACTTTCTGTCATCTGTGGATGGGAGTTTAAGCGTATAATATATCTACTATGTATATCTATATATATCTAATTTAGGCGAATGGTTTCTCCTTTGTGTATACCTGATTATTATGCGCTATGAGATCGTCTGCTTTAACATAAATAATTGACTGTAAGATCGCTAGCTTAAATTATAAAAGACTGGCTTTTTAAATCTTTAATATCTTCATAAACAATCATGTAATATATAATGTTCTTTTTTTCTTCTGTCAATATCTGGATGTTAGGCGATAAGTATTTGTCTGCTATATGTTATAAGATCATTTACAGAAATAGAAATATCTGGCCTTTCATCTCTTAATATGTATATATTATATAGTTTTCTCTTTTAATGTTTTGACGAGAGGTAAAAGTGTTACTCTCAAGGCTACTGCCAGTGTTTTCATCATTTAGTTTAGTGATACAATGTACTGGTCTGTTGAATTTACAGCCGCTACATATAACTGTCACAATCTGCCAGTAATGGATTCTCCCATGGTGATAGCTACTGCCAGTAGTATGACATTGTACATTCTCGATCTATCAGTATCGTCCACGTCATCTCCCCTCCTCTCTATTGGCGGTTTCATTGTCTAGCATCAGGTGCTCGCCGGGATCATTTTACTCGGCGTGCGCCTGCCGTCTACATAATGAAGTGGAAGGAGACGTCCTAATTAAGGTTAGTTCTTATGCCTCTCCCATTCACAGATGTATCAAATTATACTATTGTCTGATATTGTATTTAAATGTATGTCCTGCAACCCGTCCTTTGTCATGATTAAGGGTGAAAACCTGAAACGCGTAGACGTGTGAGGACACCTTGTTTATGCTGCTCTTATTTGTACCGCTGTGATGGACTTTTTAACCAGGTTAAAATAAATGGATTTTTTAATATTTGCTCTACTACTATGTGGCTGGCTCTTCTATGGCTTTTGGACACTACCAAGTTTTGAGGTGAGCACTCTACCTGAGTCTTTGCCTGAGTGGGGGGCTGTATTTCCTGTCAACGAGCTGGCATTCCTGTCGTTTACATGCTATTTTAACCCTATCTGTTATGCAAAAGCATTTCTCATACTTGGATTAGTGTCAAAAGTTTCTGTTCAGCTTAAAATATACCAGGCCACACGGGCATCCCAAGGCACATGCTATTTAACCCTATTTGTTAAGCACAAGCATTTCTCATACTTGGATTATTGTTACTTTTTGTTCAGCTTAAAATATACCAGGCCACACGAGCATCCCAAGGCACATGCTATTTAACCCTATTTGTTAAGCACAAGCATTTCTCATACTTGGATTATTGTTACTTTTTGTTCAGCTTGAAATATACCAGGCCACACGGGCATCCCAAGGCACATGCTATTTAACCCTATTTGTTAAGCACAAGCATTTCTCATACTTGGATTATTGTTACTTTTTGTTCAGCTTAAAATATACCAGGCCACACGGGCATCCCAAGGCACATGCTATTTTAACCCTATCTGTTATGCAAAAGCATTTCTCATACTTGGATTAGTGTCAAAAGTTTCTGTTCAGCTTAAAATATACCAGGCCACACGGGCATCCCAAGTCACATGCTATTTAACCCTATCTGTTAAGCACAAGCATTTCTCATACTTGGATTATTGTTACTTTTTGTTCAGCTTGAAATATACCAGGCCACACGGGCATCCCAAGGCACATGCTATTTTAACCCTATCTGTTATACAACATAAGCGTTGATCAGCATCAGCTGCTTTATTAAGCTACTCCAGTTTGCACTTGTTTTTGACTGCTTTTAATAAACTAGGCCGCAGGGCACCCCAAAGCTGCACCTTGAACCCTATCTGTTATACAACATAAGCGTAGATCAGCATCACCTGCTTTATTAAGCTACTTAAGTTTGCACTTGTTTTTGACTGCTTTTAATAAACCAGGCCGCAGGGCACCCCAAAGCTGCACCTTGAACCCTATCTGTTATACAGCATAAGCGTTGATCAGCATCAGCTGCTTTATTAAGCTACTTCAGTTTGCACTTGTTTTTGACTGCTTTTAATAAACCAGGCCGCAGGGCACCCCAAAGCTGCACCTTGAACCCTATCTGTTATACAACATAAGCGTTGATCAGCATCAGCTGCTTTATTAAGCTACTTCAGTTTGCACTTGTTTTTGACTTCTTTCAATAAACCAGGCCGCAGGGCACCCCAAAGCTGCACCTTGCACCCTATCTGTTATACAACATAAGTGTTGATCAGCATCAGCTGCTTTATTAAGCTACTTCAGTTTGCACTTGTTTTTGACTGCTTTTAATAAACCAGGCCGCAGGGCACCCCAAAGCTGCACCTTGCACCCTATCTGTTATATAACATAAGCGTTGATCAACATCAGCTGCTTTATTAAGCTACTTCAGTTTGCACTTGTTTTTGACTGCTTTTAATAAACCAGGCCGCAGGACACCCCAAAGCTGCACCTTGAACCCTATCTGTTATACAACATAAGCGTTGATCAGCATCAGCTGCTTTATTAAGCTACTTCAGTTTGCACTTGTTTTTGACTGCTTTTAATAAACCAGGCCGCAGGGCACCCCAAAGCTGCACCTATAACCCTATCTGTTATACAACATAAGCGTTGATCAGCATCAGCTGCTTTATTAAGTTATTTCAGTTTGCACTTGTTTTTGACTGCTTTTAATAAACCAGGCCGCAGGGCACCCCAAAGCTGCACCTTGCACCCTATCTGTTATACAACATAAGCGTTGATCAGCATCAGCTGCTTTATTAAGCTACTTCAGTTTGCACTTGTTTTTGAGTGCTTTTAATAAACCAGGCCGCAGGGCACCCCAAAGCTGCACCTTGCACCCTATCTGGTATACAACATAAGCGTTGATCAGCATCAGCTGCTTTATTAAGCTACTTCAGTTTGCACTTCCTTTTTGACTTCTTTCAATTAACCAGGCCGCAGGGCACCCCAAAGCTGCACCTTGAACCCTATCTGTTATACAACATAAGCGTTGATCAGCATCAGCTGCTTTATTAAGCTACTTCAGTTTGCACTTGTTTTTGACTGCTTTTAATAAACCAGGCCACAGGGCACCCCAAAGCTGCACCTTGCACCCTATCTGTTATACAACATAAGCGTTGATCAGCATCACCTGCTTTATTAAGCTACTTCAGTTTGCACTTGTTTTTGACTGCTTTTAATAAACCAGGCTGCAGGGCACCCCAAAGCTGCACCTTGAACCCTATCTGTTATACAACATAAGCGTTGATCAGCATCAGCTGCTTTATTAAGCTACTTCAGTTTGCACTTGTTTTTGACTTCTTTCAATAAACCAGGCCGCAGGGCACCCCAAAGCTGCACCTTGCACCTTATCTGTTATACAACATAAGTGTTGATCAGCATCAACTGCTTTATTAAGCTACTTCAGTTTGCACTTGTTTTTGACTTCTTTCAATAAACCAGGCCGCAGGGCACCCCAAAGCTGCACCTTGAACCCTATCTGGTATACAACATAAGCGTTGATCAGCATCAGCTGCTTTATTAAGCTACTTCAGTTTGCACTTCCTTTTTGACTGCTTTCAATTAACCAGGCCGCAGGGCACCCCAAAGCTGCACCTTGCACCCTATCTGTTTATACTAAATAAGCAAATACATAAAAATGTCAGGCAGACAAGTGCCAGGATGTTCAAAGAGGAGTGGCAGAGGCCAAGATTCAGCAGGCAGAGGTCGCAGCAGACTAGGGGCGAGTGGCAGCAGGAGTCACGGTGAGAGACCTGATCTGCCAGTATCTGCTAGCGGTCGTGTCTCCACCAGTAACGCATCTGCCGTGGTAGATTGGTTAACGCGCTCATCAACATCATCACAAGTTATGTCTGAGACCCCCAGTCTAGGGTCGGTAGGTTCCTCTGACACAACCCTGAGTTGGCATGCCCCGAGAGCAGTCCCTGTCCTCCCATTGCCTCTGTCCTACGCCGTTCCCTCCCCCAGCGACGTATCCTATGCTTTGGGTTCAGCTCCACTCTTTAGTGAGGAGGACGATCAGATAGAGGACAGTCAGCAGCTACTGCCCAGCCATGAAATGGAGGTGGCTTCTTTAGCTCGGCAGACAAATAGTGATGTGGACAGTGTCATGGGTGTTGCGAGATTTCCAGCTTCTGCGCCAGACACTGTTGAGGAAACCGAGAACATCAGTGACGTACAGCCACAACTCGGTGATGATGATGATGAAGCCGATCGCACTTGGGAGCCGGGTGATGAAGGGGCTTCATCGTCATCATCAGGAGAAGAGGGGCGCAGGTTGCCCCGGAGTCAGCAGCTCAGGCAGCAAGGTGTTAGCAGCATGGTTGGCAGTCAGCATGGGGGCACAATTGTAAAACCTGGAGCCAAACGGGGCCGGGGCCGGGGTAGAGCACCTGCTGCGCGGCAGGCTACCTTATCGGGAGGTAGTGGGGCAGGGGTTCCTGGAGTTGGCGACAATAGCAGCGAATCAGTGAGGCCTGTTGGTGGGAAAAGTAGCTACTCGGCAGTGTGGCAGTTTTTCCTGAAGCATCCGCAGGAGGGTAACATGGCCACATGCAAGATATGTAGGCAGAAGGTGAAGCGTGGCCAGGGCCCAAATGTTGGCACCACGGCCCTGCGTCAACATATGATGTGTCACCATAAAGCAACCTGGGAGAACCGAGGCTCCCAAGGGGTGGTCCAGTCTGCTTCCTCACCAAGTGGCACGCCGCTCCCAATTTCTGCCAGCCAAGGCTCCAGCACCTCAGCCGAAGGCAGCTGTGCGTCATACCCATCCTCTGTCGCTCCTGCTCCTCCTCCTCCAAGTCATGCATCCCGCCAGCAATCCATCAGCGAAGCCATGTCCAACAGACAGCAGTATGCGCCCACTCATCCTACGGCGCAGAAGCTGAATGTGCTCCTGTCCAAGTTGCTGGTGCTGCAGTCGCTCCCTTTTCAGGTGGTGGACTCTGCACCTTTCAGAGAACTGATGGCTTGTGCCGAGCCGAGGTGGAGAGTCCCAAGCCGTCATTTCTTTGCCAAGAAGGCAGTACCAGCGCTGCACACTTTTGTTGAACAGAAGGTGGGCCAGTCCTTGGGTGTGTAGCAAAGTGCATGGCAGCACCGACGTTTGGAGCTGTAACTACGGTCAGGGACAGTACATGTCGTTTACGGCCCACTGGGTGAATGTGGTCCCTTTGCAGCAGCAACTTGGACAGGTCACGCCGCTTCGGCCTCCGCATTCCCTGCCCGTTGGGCCTGTGACACCGTGTGACTCGGCCTCCTCATCCTCCGCCATCTCCTCACCCTCCACTGTAGGCTCAAGTCTTAGTGCCCCTCCAGTCTACCATGTGTGCAGGGCACGGAGGTGTCACGCAGTGCTTCACATGGTTTGTCTTGGCAAATGGAGTCACACAGGGGAGGAACTGCTTAAATTTATTCATCAGGAAATCCAAACATGGCTTACTCCAAGAAAACTTAAAATGGGAATCTTGGTTACCGACAATGGGAAGAACATTTTGTCTGCGCTGCGCCAAGGAAGGCTGACCCATGCCCCCTGCATGGCTCATGTCTTCAATCTGGTTGTCAAGCGGTTTCTGAAGTCTTCCCCCCATCTGCAAGACATCCTAACAACTTCAAGGAAACTTTGCATGCACTTCAGCCACTCATACACCGCCAAACACACCCTTCTTGAGCTACAGCGTCAGAACGGTATCCCCCAACATAGTCTGATTTGCAATGTTTCCACCCGTTGGAATTCTACCCTTCACATGTTGGACCGATTATATGAACAGAGAAAAGCCATCACGGATTTCCTGATGATCCAAGCGGATAGGGGGACTCCCCTGTGTAACTTCAATGTCAACCAGTGGCAGCTCATACGTGACACCTGCCGTTTGCTCAGGCCCTTTGAGGAAGCCACTTTATTTGTCAGTCGGCAGGATTACGGGATGAACGACGTGATTCCACTGCTTCATGTACGACAGAACATGTTGGAAACCATGGCTGGTCAGGGCACTGGAGACATGGCGTCTACATCTTACGGCCACATGAACCCCGTTGGAGCTGAACTGGAGGAGGAGGAGGAGGAGGGGCACAGTGAAGCACAGTTTAGGCTTGGCGAAATGGCTGGTTTATCTAGTCAGCGGACAGGAGAGGAGGAGCAGGAGCAGCCAGAGGAGCTAGAGGGTTTTGAGGAAGGCGAGACAGAGGACCCGGACACACCGTGGCAGTATGCAGTGGAGATGGAGACAGGTAGTCCATCCGAGTCACTTGCGCAAATGGCAGGAAGCATGCTCACGTGCTTGCGTAGTGACCCCAGAATTGTTTCTATTTGTCGGCGGGATGCCTTCTGGCTGTCCACCTTATTGGACCCTCGCTTCCGGCAGAAAATGGGGGCATTTTTTAAACCCGCCGAAAGGGAGGACAAACTGAACTACTACAAAGACATTCTACGTAGGCAGTTAGCCGATGCCTATCTGCGCCATGGCCCATACTCTCGCAGGTCTGACTCGAGGGGACCTCTGCTCACCTTCCACTGCCATGGCTGCTGGGGGGGTTGGCAGGAGCAGCAGCAGCAGCTCCATCAGCAGCAGCCTCAGTCTTCAGTCGCTAATGAGTAGCTTTCTACACCCGCATAGTGAGGCTACTCATGAGCAGCAGGAAGACCTGGAGCAGGACCTCAACCAGCAGGTCATGTCATACCTTGACATGACCATGCCAACACACTTTGAGGATCCGCTGGACTTCTGGGCAGCCAAACTTGATTTGTGGCCGCAACTAGCAGAGTTTGCTCTGGAAAAGCTGTCCTGCCCGGCAAGTAGCGTGCCATCTGAGCGGGTGTTTAGTGCGGCGGGGGCCATAGTTACGGCGAGGAGAACTCGTCTGTCAACTAAAAATGTGGAGAGACTCACCTTTGTCAAAATGAATCAGGGATGGATCAGCCAGGATTTCCACCCACCAATGCATGATGCATGCGACTAGATTCCGCATGGTGCCACGTTTTACACTTTCCAAATGGTGCAAAACATATTTATGTCTTTAGGCCAATTTTTGGGCTCCTGCTGATGCCAACTTCAGGGTGTGCCTTCCAACCAATTTTTGGCCTCCTGCTAATGCCAACTTCAGGGTGTGCCTTTCAGCCAATGTTGGGCTGCTGCTGCTGCTGCTTGCAACTCCAGGGTGTGATTCATCCAATTTTTGGGCTCCTGCTGCCAACTCCAGTGTCTCTTTCAGCCAATGTTTGGGCTCCTGCTGCTGCTTGCAACTCCAGGGTGTCTTTCAAGCAATGTTTGGGCTCCTGCTTATGCTGCTGCCAACTCCAGGGTGTGCCTTCCAGCTAATGTATGTGCTCCTGCTGCTGCCAACTTCAGGGTGCCTTCCAGCCAATTTCTAGGTTCCTGCTGCTGCTGCCGCCAACTCCAGGGTGTGTCAGTCAATTATTGGGCTCCTGCTGCCAACTCCAGTGTCTCTTTCAGCCAATGTTTGGGCTCCTGCTGCTGCTTGCAACTCCAGGGTGTGATTCATCCAATTTTTGGGCTCCTGCTGCCAACTCCAGTGTCTCTCTCAGCCAATTTTCGGCCTCCTGCTGCTGCTGCTGCCAACTCCAGGGTGTCTTTCAAGCAATGTTTGGGCTCCTGCTTATGCTGCTGCCAACTCCAGGGTGTGCCTTCCAGCTAATGTATGTGCTCCTGCTGCTGCCAACTTCAGGGTGCCTTCCAGCCAATTTCTAGGTTCCTCCTGCTGCTGCCAACTCCAGTGTCTCTTTAAAGCAATGTTTGGGCTCCTGCTGCTGCTGCTTGCAACTCCAGGGTGTGATTCAGCCAATTTTTGGCTCCTGCTGCCAACTCCAGTGTCTCTTTCAGCCAATGTTGGGCTCCTGCTGCTGCTTGCAACTCCAGGGTGTGATTCATCCAATTCTTGTGCAAATAGGTTATATAACACCGCGCTGATGAATTAAAAAACAATTAGATAAACAAAAAATATGAAGAACAAGCTCAACGTGTAAGAAAACTCCCAAAATTTTCCCAATGAATGTAGATAAATATACACAGAGCTATCTACTAGTTAGATTGCAAATAAATATGTTGGGTAAATATGTCCAAACAATATAATAAAATAGTGCAAAAGAGTTCAGAACATCCAGTTAGTCCTGTTTCTTCAACCGCATCCCAAAGTGCATGTGCTCACAAAAAACTCTTCTCTGTGCTCTTATCACCCCTATGTGCAGATCCTTACCAGAAGGATGGCTTGAATATAGCCCAATACAACATAGATAGATAATTCCCAATGGGTCAGCTTTAGATCAGGATCTCCCAATCCGAGTATGGAATTTTTCGCAGGGCACAGAAGATCGATACTCAAAAAAGTTGTATAATGCAGTACATGATGATCATAGATGAGGGGAAGAGAAAATGGCAACACTAGTGCAATACCGTTTAAAATTCCAATTTAATCTTAATTTAAAAAGCAGGAATCGCACTCACAATAAAGTTAAAGTAAAACAGCATGTCAGCTCTTGACAAGAGCAGTAAACTGAGCAAAGTCTCACCGCCAGTCCTCAACGCTCTTAGTGGTTCCTCCAGAACTTAGTGGCCGCTCCTATAAGTGTGTCGCCCTGCAGGTCCGCAGGCAAAAGTCCAGATAACTGCCAAAACTCCCAACGCGTTTCGTCGCGGATGCGACTTTAACCAGGTGTAAGGCAGTTGTAAAAAGCAAATGTGTTTATAGCGGGCCTGGGGAGGTAGCCCCGCCCATTTCCTCTTCCTTATTATGCCAATAGTTACCCATTTAGCCAGTAGACGGACGCGCTGAACCGAGCAGCGTCCGCCCCCCTCCCAGCACATCCCGTCACATGACCGGAACGGGGCCAAGTCACGCTGCGTTCCAACACCGCGTCTCTCAACGCTGCGCCTCGGCCCACTGCGCTCCAACGCTGCGTCTCTCAACGCTGCGCCTCAACCTGAAGCGCCAAGTCACGCTGCGTTCCAAAGCCACGTCTCTCAACGCTACGCCTCGGCCCGCTGCGCTCCAGCGCTGCGTCTCTCAACGCTGCGCCTCAACCTGAAGCGCACACCGCAGCTTCAATGCGTGCTCAAACAGGGAGAAATCCAATCCGTCTACGTTAGGCTCCATTCTGGAGCGCAGACAACGGCTCCTCCCCCTTACAATCCACCTCGACTCAGAGCGAACCCACGTTCCATGAGTCACAATTGGTTGCCTAGACAACCCTGACTGCGGACCTCCACACACAATCAAGCCCACTCAGCGTGCGCTCCTAAATAAAAGTGCCTCTGGTCCTGAATGCATTGTCAGTGGATTGGGGGCTATTAACCCTACAATGCTCACAATTACAAAAGGGCAAAAGTGAAAGAAAAAATATAAAAGAGGGGGGAACCTTGCCCCAATTAACTGTACAGAGCCTTGTGGAATGGCTATGAGGCCCTCCTCCAGTGCAAACAGACAATATAAAGCATATATATATAGTATAAAAATCTACAATTAGATTTTGTCCAGTGTATTGGCACTGATCATAACAACTCTATCACAAAAATAGGACAAGAGAAACTTTAAAAAATTTTTAAAAAATTAATAAATTATTAATAAGACCTAAAAAACATGCAGCATAGGATATGATATAGAAATTAAAAAACCTAAACTACATAGCTAAGAGTTTTCGATAAAACAATTCAAATCGAACTCTATATTCAGTCCGTTAGGGCTGAGAGTATTAAAATCAAATATCCACTTTCCTTCTCGCTGCGAGAGATCTCTGATGACATTGGAACCTCTCCAGTGGCGTGTCACACGATCCACCCCCATAAAAAACAATGATTTGGGGTTACTGGCATGCACCATTTTGTAATGGGCAGATACGCTGTGGGCTTCGTAGCCTCGTTTAATATTATAAATGTGTTCGCGAACCCTTATACATAGCTGCCTAGTGGTCCGTCCCACATAAAACAAGTTACAGGGGCATCTTAACAGGTATACCACATTGTTGGTTTTGCATGTTATCAATTGGGAGATCTTTACCTCCTGACCTGTATGTGGATTGGTAACAGTTTTAAATGACTTGGCTGTTGTAGTTGTACTCTTGCAACCACAGCATGCCCCACATCTGTAGAAACCCTCCAATTTATTAGAAACTATAGGGATTGATCTTGGTGGGTCCACGAAACTTCTTATCAGTTTCTGTCTCAGATTTGGTGCTTTCCTATACATACAGACTGGCTTGTCCGGAATAACGGCCCCCAACACTGGGTCCTCTTTAAGCAAGTGCCAATGGGCTTCCAATACTTTTTTTATTTGCCGATGTTGTGTGTTAAACCCGGTGATGAAAGCATACTGGCTTTTATCTCCGGTTCCCGATTCCTTATTTGCTCTATTTTTATTTTTATATAGAATGTCTTCTCGTTTCATAGATCTAACATATAGGTATTGTGTTTCAATTTCATCTTTTTTATAACCCTTTTCTATAAATCTATTTGTTAGAGAGGTTGCCTGTCTGTCATAGTCACATATACTGCTACAATTTCTTCTTAGCCGCATGAACTGCCCATGCGGGATCGCTCTTAGCCAGTTCGGATGGTGACAGCTGTTTGATGGTACATAACCATTGCGGTCCGTGGTTTTGAAAAAAGTCTTAGTGGTCAGTTTCTGGTCCTCTTTTTTAATTGTAAGATCTAGAAAATTCACTGACATTGAGTCTATCTCGGCCGTAAATTCCAAATTTTTTCGATTTTCATTTACTTGCTGAAAGAATTGATGCAGGGAGGCTTCAGAGCCTTCCCATATTACCAACACGTCGTCTATGTAGCGCCTCCAAATTTTTAAGCTGGGTATGTCCTGTCCGAAAATAAAGGAGGACTCCCAGAGGCCTACATAAAGGTTAGCCATACTGGGAGCAAATTTAGCTCCCATGGCTACCCCCTTTATTTGGAGGAAAAATTTACCATTATACCAGAAATAGTTGTGATTTAGTGCGAAGGCTAAACATTCAAGTATAAAGTTAATTTGTGATAATGGAAGGCCTGAGCTTAGCTTTAAAAAGTATTCTACTGCTTCTATGCCCTCTCGGTGGGGGATCACAGTGTAAAGAGAAGTGACATCTGCTGTTGCAAGAATAGAATCCATACTTATTGTTAAAGAGTCACATAGTTGCAAAACTTGTCCAGAGTCCCTAAGGTAGGCCGGTAAGGCACAGACCAGGGGCTGCAGAAATGAGTCCACATACTCCCCAAGTCTGCATGTTATAGAATCTATGCCGCTAACTATCGGACGGCCAGGGGGATTATCCAGTCTTTTGTGGATCTTGGGCAATTGGTAAATTGTAGGTATTCTAGGTACTCTAATATTTAGGTATCCAAATTCTTTATTGCTAAGAATCCCCATTTCCTTCCCTTTAGTAAGTAATACAAGTAGGTCCTCTTGATATACTGCCGTTGGATCTCTGGCAAGTGGGGCATAGGTATCTGTATCCATTAGCAGTCTATTCATTTCTTCTAGGTAATCCTCTTTATTCAAAACCACTAGGCCCCCCCCCTTATCGGCCGGTTTGATGACCAAATTGTGTTTCCCTTCTAGTGATTTAATACTCCTAGACAGGTCAGATGGACATTTAGTCCCCTTTAGTGGTATATTATTGAGGTCCCTAATAACCACCTTACGGAATACCTCTAAGTGTGAATTTGAGGGAATGACTGGGTTGAATACAGATCTGTTCTTCAATTCTGTATGTCTAAATTGTTCAGGCTGATCCCCTGTTACAGCCTGATTTGAAGATGAAGGCGCAGACATGGAGATTATAGATTGGCTCATAAACCATTTTTTCATATTTAATTTTCTAATGTATTTTTGAACATCAATGTAGGTGGCAAATTTGTCCATATTTTTAGGGGGGGCATATTTCAACCCCTTATCTAATAGTCTCAATTCACTTTCAGTAAGGGTAACCGAGCTGAGATTAAATATGCCATCCCCTATAGCCTTCTTTTTGTGCTTGGCTCCCCCTCGTTTTCCACGTTGTCCCAGCCTTTTCTCTTCATTAGACCTACCCTTCCCCTGTCTCTTATTGGTGAGTGTTCCTTGGGGGTGGGTGGTCTTTTTGGGGCCACGTGAAAAGGGGAGTCTGAGAGTAGTTCTTGCTCTCTCTCCCTTTCAGAAACCCCCTTATTTGCTTCCATCCCTCTTTTATAGAAGTTGTTAATTGCCCCCCTTCCTTCAGATCTATTATGATCTCTCCATGACGGTGATCTCCTCCTCCAACTAATGCCCGGTCTCCTCTGGGGTCCTCTATCAGGTCTTTCATTTGAGGTATTATATCTATTAAGCGACTGTCCATTTTGTACAATTGGGTACTGGCCCCCCCTTCTAAATGAAGGAGGTCCAGGACGTTCATACCCCATTTCCTGACGTCTAGGTTTTGAATCAGGGGTCCTTATATATCTCCTCTCATCCTCCCTCCATCTGGGTGGTCGAGGTTTAGGAGTATCTAGCTTTGGGCCTGATATTGTTTCCTTATCAAAGCCATCCTGGAATTGCCACTTGAAGACTTTACCATTGGCATATTCCTTAGTATCCCTTTGTAGCTTCTTCAGCTTTTTATTTTTAATGACTATATCTTCCTTCTCTAACTTAATCTTAAAGTCGCTTGTTCGTTTCACAAATTGCTCAGAGGTACCCAGAGGGCTAAGCTTTTGCTTTAGCTCCTCTTTAATCAAATCAATCCCTCTTAGCTGAATTTTTTTCTTAGTAATCAATTTTTCGACCAATAGCAACCCACATGAGTTAAAGAAGTCAAACCACTCCCTTTTTGATTCCACACTATCATCCCCATCGAATATACGCAAGGACCATCGTAATTGTTGAGGGACCATTTTCAATTTTACATATCTTTCTAAAGCCGCTATATCCCACTTTAGACGTAATTCTTTGTTTAATAGGCGGAAGAGGTTTTTACACTCTTCCTCCAGGTCTAAATCAGGAGTGGTATCTGCTTCCCTATTCATTAATTCATTAAAGTCTGCCCCTTTAAAGGTACTAAACGTGAAAATATCCATAATGACTAGCTGCAGGTGATAAAAATTAGGAAAACGAAAATAGTGCAAATAGGTTATATAACACCGCGCTGATGAATTAAAAAACAATTAGATAAACAAAAAATATGAAGAACAAGCTCAACGTGTAAGAAAACTCCCAAAATTTTCCCAATGAATGTAGATAAATATACACAGAGCTATCTACTAGTTAGATTGCAAATAAATATGTTGGGTAAATATGTCCAAACAATATAATAAAATAGTGCAAAAGAGTTCAGAACATCCAGTTAGTCCTGTTTCTTCAACCGCATCCCAAAGTGCATGTGCTCACAAAAAACTCTTCTCTGTGCTCTTATCACCCCTATGTGCAGATCCTTACCAGAAGGATGGCTTGAATATAGCCCAATACAACATAGATAGATAATTCCCAATGGGTCAGCTTTAGATCAGGATCTCCCAATCCGAGTATGGAATTTTTCGCAGGGCACAGAAGATCGATACTCAAAAAAGTTGTATAATGCAGTACATGATGATCATAGATGAGGGGAAGAGAAAATGGCAACACTAGTGCAATACCGTTTAAAATTCCAATTTAATCTTAATTTAAAAAGCAGGAATCGCACTCACAATAAAGTTAAAGTAAAACAGCATGTCAGCTCTTGACAAGAGCAGTAAACTGAGCAAAGTCTCACCGCCAGTCCTCAACGCTCTTAGTGGTTCCTCCAGAACTTAGTGGCCGCTCCTATAAGTGTGTCGCCCTGCAGGTCCGCAGGCAAAAGTCCAGATAACTGCCAAAACTCCCAACGCGTTTCGTCGCGGATGCGACTTTAACCAGGTGTAAGGCAGTTGTAAAAAGCAAATGTGTTTATAGCGGGCCTGGGGAGGTAGCCCCGCCCATTTCCTCTTCCTTATTATGCCAATAGTTACCCATTTAGCCAGTAGACGGACGCGCTGAACCGAGCAGCGTCCGCCCCCCTCCCAGCACATCCCGTCACATGACCGGAACGGGGCCAAGTCACGCTGCGTTCCAACACCGCGTCTCTCAACGCTGCGCCTCGGCCCACTGCGCTCCAACGCTGCGTCTCTCAACGCTGCGCCTCAACCTGAAGCGCCAAGTCACGCTGCGTTCCAAAGCCACGTCTCTCAACGCTACGCCTCGGCCCGCTGCGCTCCAGCGCTGCGTCTCTCAACGCTGCGCCTCAACCTGAAGCGCACACCGCAGCTTCAATGCGTGCTCAAACAGGGAGAAATCCAATCCGTCTACGTTAGGCTCCATTCTGGAGCGCAGACAACGGCTCCTCCCCCTTACAATCCACCTCGACTCAGAGCGAACCCACGTTCCATGAGTCACAATTGGTTGCCTAGACAACCCTGACTGCGGACCTCCACACACAATCAAGCCCACTCAGCGTGCGCTCCTAAATAAAAGTGCCTCTGGTCCTGAATGCATTGTCAGTGGATTGGGGGCTATTAACCCTACAATGCTCACAATTACAAAAGGGCAAAAGTGAAAGAAAAAATATAAAAGAGGGGGGAACCTTGCCCCAATTAACTGTACAGAGCCTTGTGGAATGGCTATGAGGCCCTCCTCCAGTGCAAACAGACAATATAAAGCATATATATATAGTATAAAAATCTACAATTAGATTTTGTCCAGTGTATTGGCACTGATCATAACAACTCTATCACAAAAATAGGACAAGAGAAACTTTAAAAAATTTTTAAAAAATTAATAAATTATTAATAAGACCTAAAAAACATGCAGCATAGGATATGATATAGAAATTAAAAAACCTAAACTACATAGCTAAGAGTTTTCGATAAAACAATTCAAATCGAACTCTATATTCAGTCCGTTAGGGCTGAGAGTATTAAAATCAAATATCCACTTTCCTTCTCGCTGCGAGAGATCTCTGATGACATTGGAACCTCTCCAGTGGCGTGTCACACGATCCACCCCCATAAAAAACAATGATTTGGGGTTACTGGCATGCACCATTTTGTAATGGGCAGATACGCTGTGGGCTTCGTAGCCTCGTTTAATATTATAAATGTGTTCGCGAACCCTTATACATAGCTGCCTAGTGGTCCGTCCCACATAAAACAAGTTACAGGGGCATCTTAACAGGTATACCACATTGTTGGTTTTGCATGTTATCAATTGGGAGATCTTTACCTCCTGACCTGTATGTGGATTGGTAACAGTTTTAAATGACTTGGCTGTTGTAGTTGTACTCTTGCAACCACAGCATGCCCCACATCTGTAGAAACCCTCCAATTTATTAGAAACTATAGGGATTGATCTTGGTGGGTCCACGAAACTTCTTATCAGTTTCTGTCTCAGATTTGGTGCTTTCCTATACATACAGACTGGCTTGTCCGGAATAACGGCCCCCAACACTGGGTCCTCTTTAAGCAAGTGCTTTTATATTTTTTCTTTCACTTTTGCCCTTTTGTAATTGTGAGCATTGTAGGGTTAATAGCCCCCAATCCACTGACAATGCATTCAGGACCAGAGGCACTTTTATTTAGGAGCGCACGCTGAGTGGGCTTGATTGTGTGTGGAGGTCCGCAGTCAGGGTTGTCTAGGCAACCAATTGTGACTCATGGAACGTGGGTTCGCTCTGAGTCGAGGTGGATTGTAAGGGGGAGGAGCCGTTGTCTGCGCTCCAGAATGGAGCCTAACGTAGACGGATTGGATTTCTCCCTGTTTGAGCACGCATTGAAGCTGCGGTGTGCGCTTCAGGTTGAGGCGCAGCGTTGAGAGACGCAGCGCTGGAGCGCAGCGGGCCGAGGCGTAGCGTTGAGAGACGTGGCTTTGGAACGCAGCGTGACTTGGCGCTTCAGGTTGAGGCGCAGCGTTGAGAGACGCAGCGTTGGAGCGCAGTGGGCCGAGGCGCAGCGTTGAGAGACGCGGTGTTGGAACGCAGCGTGACTTGGCCCCGTTCCGGTCATGTGACGGGATGTGCTGGGAGGGGGGCGGACGCTGCTCGGTTCAGCGCGTCCGTCTACTGGCTAAATGGGTAACTATTGGCATAATAAGGAAGAGGAAATGGGCGGGGCTACCTCCCCAGGCCCGCTATAAACACATTTGCTTTTTACAACTGCCTTACACCTGGTTAAAGTCGCATCCGCGACGAAACGCGTTGGGAGTTTTGGCAGTTATCTGGACTTTTGCCTGCGGACCTGCAGGGCGACACACTTATAGGAGCGGCCACTAAGTTCTGGAGGAACCACTAAGAGCGTTGAGGACTGGCGGTGAGACTTTGCTCAGTTTACTGCTCTTGTCAAGAGCTGACATGCTGTTTTACTTTAACTTTATTGTGAGTGCGATTCCTGCTTTTTAAATTAAGATTAAATTGGAATTTTAAACGGTATTGCACTAGTGTTGCCATTTTCTCTTCCCCTCATCTATGATCATCATGTACTGCATTATACAACTTTTTTGAGTATCGATCTTCTGTGCCCTGCGAAAAATTCCATACTCGGATTGGGAGATCCTGATCTAAAGCTGACCCATTGGGAATTATCTATCTATGTTGTATTGGGCTATATTCAAGCCATCCTTCTGGTAAGGATCTGCACATAGGGGTGATAAGAGCACAGAGAAGAGTTTTTTGTGAGCACATGCACTTTGGGATGCGGTTGAAGAAACAGGACTAACTGGATGTTCTGAACTCTTTTGCACTATTTTATTATATTGTTTGGACATATTTACCCAACATATTTATTTGCAATCTAACTAGTAGATAGCTCTGTGTATATTTATCTACATCCAATTCTTGGGCTCCTGCTGCCAACTCCAGTGTCTCTTTAAAGCAATGTTTGGGCTGCTGCTGCTGCTTGCAACTCCAGGGTGTGATTCATCCAATTTTTGGGCTCCTGCTGCCAATTCCAGTGTCTCTTTCAGCCAATGTTTGGGCTCCTTCTGCTGCTGCTTGCAACTCCAGGGTGTGATTCATCCAATTTTTGGGCTCCTGCTGCCAACTCCAGTGTGTCTTTCAAGCTATGTTTGGGCTGCTGCTGCAGCTGCTTGCAGCTCCAGGGAGTGATTCATCCAATTTTTGGGCTCCTGAAGCCAACTCCAGTGTGTCTTTCAAGCTATGTTTGGGCTCCTGCTGCTTGCAACTCCAGGGTGTGATTCATCCAATTTTTGGGCTCCTGAAGCCAACCCCAGTGTGTCTTTCAAGCTATGTCTGGGCTGCTGCTGCTTGCAACTCCAGGGTGTGATTCATCCGATTTTTGGGCTCCTGCTGCCAACTCCAGTGTCTCTTTCAGCCAATGTTTGGGCTCCTGCTGCTGCTTGCAACTCCAGAGTGTGATTCATCCAATTTTTGGCCTCCTGAAGCCAACTCCAGTGTCTCTTTCAAGCTATGTTTGGGCTGCTGCTGCTGCTGCTTGCAACTCCAGGGTGTGATTCATCCAATTTTTGGTCTCCTGAAGCCAACTCCAGTGTCTCTTTGAGCCAATGTTGGGCTCCTGCTGCTGCTGCTTGCAACTCCAGGGTGTGATTCATCCAATTTTTGGGCTCCTGCTGCCAACTCCAGTGTCTCTTTCAAGCTATGTTTGGGCTGCTGCTGCTGCTTGCAACTCCAGGGTGTGATTCATCCAATTTTTGGGCTCCTGCTGCCAACTCCAGTGTCTCTTTCAGCCAATGTTGGGCTGCTGCTGCTGCTGCTTGCAACTCCAGGGTGTGATTCATCCAATTTTTGGGCTCCTGCTGCCAACTCCAGTGTCTCTTTCAAGCTATGTTTGGGCTCGCTGCTGCTGCTTGCAACTCCAGGGTGTCATTCAGCCAATTGTTGGGCTCCTGCTGCTCCTGCTGCCAACTCCAATGTCTCTTTGAGCCAAATCCAATGTTTGGGCTCCTGCCGCTGCCAGCTCCAGGGTGTGTTTTTCAGGCAATATAGGGGCCCCTCATAGTGATGCCACCTCAACTCTCTGTAATTGTGCCGCTCTGCGATTCTAATAGCAATGCCTCTGATCTGCATGTCCTAATTATTTACAGTATTATTTCAGTAACCCAGCACACATCCTATGCGTGTTACAGCAAGGCAGAATGGTTTACAACCCTATTGAGGCTCTAGGAAGCTCAGAAATAGCCATTTTTAATAGCGATTCGTCGCAAATAAATTCGGGTCGAAACGATTTTTGTCGGAAAATTCTGCGAATCAGTCGAATCGAATTTTTAAAAAGTTCGCTCATCTCTAGTTGCCACATTCCGCTTTCGCCTGTAATGCACGGATATCGCTCCTGTGCTTTTGGAATCGATGTTTAATCGGGCCCACAGTTTTTCCCAGGTATACTAAACTACAGGGGCATTTCAAAAGATAAATGCAGAAGTCCGTAGTGCACGAATAATATTCCCTTATCCTGAATGGCCGACCAGTGTGTGGGTGTAGAAACTCCTCTCCCGTGATCAGGGAGTTGCACACATTGCAGTTCAGACACCGATAGCATCCCATTTTGGAAGAGAAGGCATGGGGGGACTTCCTGTACTTCTGTACAGGGTCGGCTTTAACCAGAAGGTCTCTCAAGTTACGGTTCCTCTGGTAAACTTTCAACGGGGGCTGTTTGATGATAGGAGCCAAATCACGATCAGACGTGAGGATGGCATGGTGCTTGAGTGTTAAACGTTCGATTTGCGTTGACACCTGACAGAAAGTCTGTATGAATGGTATCCGAGCGCCCTTATCAGGCCTTTGTGTGGATCTTTCAAACATCTCACGGACTTTGTCCATTGCTTTGTCAAGGACTGGTCCTGGATAACCCCGCGTGAGGAATTTATCATACATAAGTTTCAGTTGGTGCTCCCGGTTGGGGGCTTCCGAATTAATCCTGAGCACCCTGAGGAATTGGGAGATAGGCAAGTTATCCAAAAGGTGCTTAGGGTGTGAGCTCTCATTTTTGAGTAGGGTGTTCCTATCAGTGGGTTTACTATATAGGCCTGTAGAGATACGGTCCTCCCTGTCCCTAGTCAGAGCCACATCCAGGAACGTAACATAGCTTGAGGAGACCTCTGGGTTAAAAATGATAGATGGAAAACATTAATGAACTCAATAAAGGTGTGTCATAAGGTTAGATCCGCTTTCCAAAACATCATGATATCGTCTATGTAGGGCCCCCATGAGATCACATGCTGTTGAAATAGAGCGGAGGGGTATATAAAACTTTCCTCAAGGTACCCCATAAATAAATTGGCAAAGGATGGTGCTACTGCACTGCCCATCGCCACACCCATGATTTGTTGGTAAAATATTGATTCAAATTTGAAAAAGTTGCCAGTGAGCACCAGTTCCAACCATCAAGAATATATTCTGTCGGAATCACAGCTGGTTGCTGTTGCAGGAAATGTCTGGTTGCCTTAATCCCATCTGTGTTAGGGATGTTTGTGTAAAGCGACGAGATATCCATAGTCACTATGTGGGATACCTCAGTTGTGGTGATATCTAAGTTTCGTCAGGAAGTCTCCTGTGTCCTTCAAATATGAAGGGAGTTATCTGACCAGGGGTTGCAACAAAGAGTCCAGCCATTGTGCCACAGGTTGTGTGGCAGAGTTCGTGCCTGCCACTATCGGTCTGAACTTCAGGGGGTCAAGCCCCTTGTGGATCTTTGGAAGACCATAAATCACTGGAATGGTCGGGTGTACCATAACCAGAAATTCGGCAGTCTTTGGGGTGATCCATCTATTATTCAGCCCTGTATTAACAAAGGTTTGTATCTTGTTCTGTATAGAAGTGTAGGATTACCACTTAATCTCTGGTAGCTGTTGGCGTCCAACAGCATCTCCTGTATCCCTAGGCTATATTCACTGTAGTCCATGACCACAATGGCCCGCCTTTATCGGCTGGTTTGATAATAATGCTTGAATCCATCATCAGGTATCTTAGCGCAGCTAGCTCACCCTGGGACAGGTTGCTATATGTCCATCTCTTGGAGGCCATGTGCACCGTATCGGCCCGGATGGTCCGAATATAGCTTTCAATAAAGCCAAATTCCCCTTGCGGTAGGAATTGGCTTTTCGGTCTAAATGACGTGGTGGGCTTACCCATTTGTTGTTCGTCCTTAAAGAATTGTTTTAATTTGAGACAGAGCTCAAACTTGAACAGTTCCACATCAAATTTAAAAGGGTCAAACCTAGATGACGGACAAAATGACAAGCCCCGAGACAAAAGCCTTACCTCATCGGTGGTGAGGGATCTCGAGAATAAGTTCATGACGGGATTTTCTTGTTCAGACGTCGGGTCTGCTGTTGCGCGGGAATGCCTCCGACCGCCCCTCCTGGGTCGTTTTGCTCCTGGCCCGACCGAAAATAGGGGTGAGGGTTGGGGTGTTGTTGAATCCTTGCTCTTACCTCGAGGTTCCGTATCCGAGGACAAATCCTCTGTAGGGGGGTCACTTTCAGAAGACTCCTGGACCCGTGGTAATTGGAACGGGCGCCGAGTAGTGACCCGTTTAGGTCTCACCTGGTCCGATTGCCGACCTTCTCTGCCTGTTAGCCACAGGTAGACACGACCATCCTTGTAGTCTTGTCAGACCTGTCTAAACTTATCTCGCTTGTATTTCCTCAAGCGGTCCGCATATATATTAATATCTTTTTCAAGTTTGGCCAAATCCTCACCAACTCTAGGGGTAGTGGATGTTGTATCCTTAAAACGTAGCTCCAAGCTGTTGATCTCCCTGTTAAGTTGGCAGAGCTGTGTACGTACTTCTTCGATTACCAGAAGCATGTAATTGAAAGAGTTCTGATTCGATATTTCACACCAGCGGGCACAAAATTCTGGTTTGTTGCAGCCGATCGTGGGCTGGTTACGAATACGGAATCCACAAGGGATTTTCCGTGCTCTCTTAAGTTCTTTGATCAGGTCACCCGGCGTGTCATGTCCAAAGGCTGGTGGGTTTTGCCAGGCGGGCACAGCCACGGGGGTGGCTACTTGGTTATATCTATTGTGTGATATTGTATTTTTGTTTATTACCATCTGATCTTTCTTTGATGCCTTTGTGCAGGGCTTTTGGGACACGCCACTGACATCATTGATGACGTCAGGCGAGCTTTAGCAGTGTTCTCATTGGCCCATCTTTTATTTATAAGCGTCCTTTGCATGTTCTTCTTGCTGTTACTTGTTGTCCTGATGAAGGGGGCTATGCTACACCCCCGAAACGTTGACAAGATGTTTTATTATGCTTGAACCTAATATAATCACTTGATCTGCTTTGATCGTTTTGGAGTGCTGGTCATTTTTTCGTTCCCAATTGTTAATGAACACCTGTCTATATATAAGTATAATATGTTTCAATGATTTGAACATTTTACAGTTTATTTCAATTTTTTTACTGTATCCCACCCCAGACATTCCATTTTTTTGGGGAGGGGGCAGAACAGCCCATTGTGTGGTTTTGGTTCAATTTCAGACTCATAACAGGGCAGTTTAACC
Organism: Gastrophryne carolinensis; assembly: GCA_027917425.1. Taxonomy (NCBI): domain Eukaryota; kingdom Metazoa; phylum Chordata; class Amphibia; order Anura; family Microhylidae; genus Gastrophryne; species Gastrophryne carolinensis. Next base: position 122,114,349 of record CM051243.1, on the reverse strand, counting down.
AAAAAGGTGCATATATTAAAATGAATTTCAGATCCTTGTGTAAAACGTCTAAACGTTTCATCTAGTTTTTCAATGAAATAAATGTACTAATGAACCAATCACCCATTTGGGGAAAAAGTTTATACTACACGAGTTAAGCAAGGGTAAATCTTTTAAGCTGACTGCAAGTTTATAATCTTTCTGAAGCTGATTTGGTACAAGTGCCGTAATTAGAAATGACTACTCACACCTACATGCTCCTGTGGCCCATGTAATGGACTGCAGCCAGTGGGATTTGGGGTATGCACACCACGCATGGCTACCTGACTCACCATATTGTTTGCTGGCAGACACGTTGGGCACTAGATGTGGCTGCCAAGCTTCCAGAAACGTGATGTGTGAGGATTTCCTGGTACCTAACAGCAGATAGGCATACCAAATCATGATGCTTGGGGAGTGGAAGACAGGTCAGTCCAGTCAGCCATTTTGTATTTTGTTCTTCACCTTGGTTACGTAAGAACTGACCAGTTACATGCCTTTTCCTTGCAGGGTCAGTCAAGGTATAGACAAGAATATTGTCATTATTATCGTATTATCCCTTCAAAGGAAGATGAAGTTGCACCATGTCATAAGGAGTTTGGGAGGTTATAAGGTTTAATTCAATAAGAGGAAACTGTATTCTAATTTCAGTGGAAGGGCCATGGACCAGAGTTCCCTTTAAGGTGCGCGCGTGGCCGCGCACCCACGTGTGCCCCTCTGCTCAGCTCCGCCTGGCACCCGCGCATGGCCGCCGCCCACAGAGCCGCTGCTGTTGCTCTTCAGAGTCGGTGCTGCTTCCTCTGCCAGACGCCCCCTGGCTACTGTGGATGCCTGTCCCCCATAGAGACATGTACTTATCGCTACCCGGGCTGCCACCAGTCCACAGGGGAAAAGGAAAATGCCTAGTTGAGTCATCCTTTGGGCTGTGCAGTAAGGCAGGGTGCCCTCCCAATCTTCCTGTAAGGGAGTGCCCCTGGCGAAACTGAGAGAAAACTCTCAGCTGGCTCAGCAGATCACTACTTGCAGATTTCATTTTTCACCTGTTCCCTCTCTTCCTGCACATTTCCTCCATTATTCTCTAGGTCTGAATCTCTGTGTTTCCATCTTTCTCCCTGTTAGTTTATGCACTTGCCTTCTACTATCTTTCTTCCTCTTATTTTAAATTGATTTCTCCAAGGGTGGTGTAAATAATGCAGCCGCACCCCCAGCATCTACCGCCCGGCCGCTGTTATCCTGCCAGCTGCCGATCTCCTGCCCTGACACTAAATTGGGATGCCCCCTGGGGTTATAAATCAGCTGGCTGGCTTTAAGGGCACGTTCCTCTTTAAAGTGGACCAATCACTGCCGCAGCCAACTAGGGATGCCCCACTGTGTGAGCCCTCAAGATCACCTGAAACTCCTTTAGCAGGGTGCGTGCCCATGGTAGACATTTCTAAATGGCCAGCGCAAGCGTGCTCCCTGTTAGAGGGTAGTGGGGGATGCGGCCATCAGCACGCTCAGGCATTGCCCAGCTCCCTTGCTACTCCACACAGCAGCTGCTCCGGCTTAGAGGGAACATTGCATGGACTATTGCCAAACAAAGCTTTGTGTTCAGGCTGCACATTCAGACTTTTACTCCCTCCTCACTTGGGTCAGCATTGCTGAATTGAATGGACTTATGCTGTGATAAAGGGCAGCTCTTATACTTCTGGTTAGTGGGGAAAAAGAGCCCACCCATTTTAACAGGTGGAAAGCTTCATGGTTAAATTGGACATAAGGTATAGAATGAATTTAGATCATTTTACCCCCCCCCCAAGGCATGCCCCTCTATTTGAAAATGATCACACTCTTTACACTTATATTTGCAAGTTACTTCACTGTGACTGTGGTCTGCATGTCTCCTTATCTGCCAGCAACCAATTGGGTTCACCATGCAGACATGCATGCTCCATGCATTTTGTACTTCTAAAGACCCCCCCCCCCCCCCCCCCCCATTGATCATGGACGTTACTGGTGAGAACAGTAGTTGATAGTGGGAACAGCACAGAAGAACAGAGTGAAAGTAATCTAGGCCTTTTTTTCTTTAGACCCAGATTAACATTTACACTTGCAACGTCTCCTTAAATAGTGTTTTAGGAGATAACCTTCTTTTTTGCCTCTAGAACGACAGAACCAAACCAGGAATCAAGTTCACCTGAAGGGGAGCATTAGGAGGATTACTAATCTATTTCTTGGGCACTTGGATCAGAGAGACGGTTACCACCAGTCACAGCTGCCCAACTCTTTTAAGTTCAGTTGTTGGAAGATGCACTTGCAGCATGAAGACATGCAAAGAACTTTGACCAATGTCCCTTACCTTAATTATTTGGTTAAGTTAAGGCTTTGCTACAATCATTGTTAGGAATGGACAGGTGATGCAAATGTCAAAGCTTGATAAATATCCTTGGATCTGTTTCGGTACATCATCCTTGGCCTTAGGTGACATGGTCAGGGAGCCGGCCTTTTGATTACCTTATGGTGCACGGTAGGGCTGAAGTACTGGTCAGTGGATGCAGCTTTCAAGAAGATGTTGGTGGGTCTACCACTTGCAGTCTGTCGTTTGTTCGGGAAACTGATGAATAATGTAGTCAGAAAGGCCAAAGGAGAAAAGTCCACTAGATCTCTGAGAAGCCGAGGCCCATTTTTCGTATGTCACCCAATTTTCATCCCTTCAGGATATTCAGGGATCTGCAGCGGCTAGGCAGCACAAGGACATCTTCACTAAGCGAAGACCTCAAGGTAAGCCCAAATATCTGTGTCAAAACAGGCCCAGGCCTTCTTCTGATCCTTCACATGCATGAACAGATGCTCCTCACCCTGTCAGGTGGGAAGATGGCTTTTTTCTACACTTCTGTTTGGAGGTACCAGTTCTTCACCACGTAGATTCAGGAGGTGGTCTCTTCTAGGTTACATAACCAAATTCTGGACCAGGCGACCACATTCACGTCACCAGGGAGGGCAACTGCCCTCAAGATGGTCATAAATCACCTAGTGCACACTTGCATGTACTGATTTTTCATATTCACAGTGGACACACAGCACTTGTGGCACTACCCTTTGGGCTTGTTGGTGGGGATAATGGGTCCCTTGCGGGACCAGGGGATAAAAATATGCACCTTAGCGTTTGATGGTTTAGAGAAAGACTATAGAATTGGTTGTGAGCTAACAGGGTTGAGTGCTGTGGCTTCTAATATTTGTGTATTCTAATTGCACTGCCAATGTGCACCTCCCAGGGTAGTTAAAAATATATCCGAGCATCTGCCACCCTTCGTTTGTATAAACATATGTCTCGTCATCTAGGACACATTAATGCAGGAAGCATCCAGGGATGTACAGGTGGTTCTGGACACCCGAGTGGAACAATCCACGTGGATCTCAGAGTGGCCTTTTTCTGGGAATGACTCTGAACAATACGAAGCAAAAGCTTCAATGAAGCACTGTATGTCAGCAAGCATATTTTGTCCTCAGATCAAAACCAGAAGCAGGTTGGCCCTCCAGGAGGTAAATTGGATAATGTGGTTGGCAGAACTTCACGTTCTGTGCATCTCGGCAGCTCACATTTTGGAGGTAGGTGAACTTCCTCAGGAGGGAGATTGTGGATAAAGGAGAGTTGTCCCTCCATCAGGAGGTGTTCCTAACTTTGTGAGATCATTAGGGAACACCGGAGGTGGACCTGATTGCATCCTGACACAACTGAAATTTGCAGACGATTTTGGCCAGGATGAGAGCCTTTGGCAGTAGTGGTTCCCAAGACAGGGTTCATACTTCCCACCTATTCTTCTGCTGGACCGGTTACAAAAAAATGTAAGACTGTAATATAGGGGTCACATGACCGCAACTGAGCAGGATGGTCGCATTCTAGCTTGGCTCCGCTATTCCTGACTGTGCGACATAGAGGCCAATAGCAGCCGAGTGCCTGCCAGGACTCAGACAGCTCCTCTGACAGCCGGGGCTTTGTGGCATATAGCGATATGTGCTCCACCGTCAAGAAGTGCAAGACAGAGTGCTTTCTAGGAACTGCTGCAATCTGATCTGATCCAAGTTAGAGAAAGGCCCAACATCAGTATCAAGTCTTACCTTCTGGCTGCCATGGGGTCGAAGAGGAAGAGAAGAGGCAGGAAGATGGAGCCCAGGCTGGTGATGTTCTGGTCTCTGTGGGCCTCCACCCAGCTCCAATTTTTCTCCTTTTGCACTATGAGGGTGGGCCTGCAGCATACCTTCTGGGCGATTCTGCCTGAACGCTGCTACATATAGCCCTACAAAGGTGCCTATACTGTTGTTATAAATAGTAAGGGATATAGGGCTTTCGGTGAAGTTGCTCCGAGGGTTGGTCTCTGTTTTGTGTGTTTTCATTACGGTTTTAAAACCACCCAGGTGGTGTCAAGCCCCCTGGCTACAACCATGGAGAGGTAGACTTTAGATAGGTCTGAGCGGAGCTCCAGGTGTGAGGGGGCAGCAAGGAAAATATGTCCAAATGAACAAATCAGAATTCAGGGGCTGGCGGCAGACAGGCAAAGTCCAAAGAATAAATCTGAGTTCATGGGCTAGCAGCAAACAGGCAAAGCATGTAATTCGTCCCAGTGTTAATCCAAGAGCAGGCCAGGTCAATCCAGGAAATCAGTCAGGAAACAGGAAAACAGAATCCAGGAAGCTGACAACACAGCAATGAAAACCGACCAGCTGTCCATTTAAAATAGTGCTGTCAATAAAGCTGGGAGGGATGTCTCAGAGTATGAGTGATGTCACTTCCTGTCCACTAAGACCAAGGGAAACCCAGAAGTAAAAAGCAAGCCCAAGAGCTTATGCTCTAGGCTTCGTGCACTTGCAGTGTGCCGAACACAAAGTGCCGCTGTTGAGCAGTGCAATGGATGAACACCAGATCGTGTACAAACACCCAAGCGTGCACGTCTGCGACTGCACACAGACAGTGATGGAGATCTGACAGCACAACCGCGTCTGATAGAGGAGCGAGAAAGGCGAGGAGACCAACAGCTGGTACTTAATAACAATAACATAATTTTAAAGAATGAAAAGCGGTACTTGATGAAAACAGGTTGGGAACCCCTGGGAAGAGTATTCTTCAAGGGGGTGCTTGGGGGTTGGCCTCCGTTGCCCTGCCTCAGAGGGACTTCAGGCTTAAGCCTCAGTCTTGGCTCCTATGCTATGTAAATTCAACTGGTCTTCATTTTAGCGATTCTCTGGTCCCTGCAGCCGCACACCTGGCTCAGCCCCACATTTTCTTTTCTTTTTTATTCATGCTCTTCCCACAAAGCATCTCAGTAGTGAGTCTTCCTTGACCCACCGCTGTGAGACCTCCGGTTCAATTTCAGATTTAGCTACCATTCATTATGAATGTTAAACTGGCCTTCAGTCTGGTGATGTTTGGGTAATTCTGCTGTTGCAAGCAGCACACTTTAAGACAGCAGCCATTCCCACTTTGTAAAACTGATATTATACCAAATGGTTCCACAGTGCTAACTCAGTGAACAAATCAAAAGATACACAGATACACAGTTTGTTTCCAGTAGAAGTGTTGGATATCCAAATGGCTAGTTAATTTTTTTTAAATTCTCCCTGTTTAGAAGAGTTTACACTATGGCAAACGTGTATCTCCCCAATCAAAATCGAACAGAGCTAGGTAGAAAATTCCTCATCCTGCCATCCACATTTGCTGAGGGTATATTGATCCTGGGGAATGACCTTAACCTTACAATGTATCCCATATGGATTGCTTACAGGGCAGATCTGCTATTTCACATGCCAGACCTTCTATGTTCTGACAGGCCCTTTACAAGCTGAAAAAAGGAGGGGGGAGGGGTTTTTTGTTTAATTTCCCTGGGGAAAAATAAATGAAAAACCCCTTCTAACAACCTCTAGATAATACTCTGAGAGAATGTTTTAACAGTATACAAATGTTGTTTTTAATAGTATTCATACAAGAAATTACTACTCAATTAGCAGTCTTTAGTGATAACTGGATGTCCAGTTACTGCAATGGTGTCTTAGGCATTAATAGTCCTTGATTTGATGAAAATAAAGGAGGAGGGGCTGAATTTACTTGCCCGTCCTCAAGAGTTCTGTTGTGTTTGCCTCACGTTTGTAGCAAAATTAGGGTCTTGATCCCTCAGTTTGTAGCCAACTTTAAAACTCCTCCGAGTTTGTAGCAAGTGAACTGTGGACTCCTTACACAGACGCGTTTCGCCCGTGGCTTCTTCAGTGTGGGAGCCTTTGTATTTGTTAGACTGTAGTTCCTGATAACAAACATTTGCATACACATATATAAACATTTATGTACATATATGGACATTGATTGAGTACATGCTTGGCTGGCGTCCCATATGAGGGGTTTAATGATTTTGCTACTCACCGGCTGATGAGGATGCCCCGTTGCTCGGATTGTTGGCACTGGAGTAGTTAATCGTGGTGGTAATGTATGTATTCCTATGAAAATGCAGGTTAGAATAAGCTGTATTCTATATGATTGATAATCTCTGGTGCATATATGAAATAACCTTATGGTGAATCTCACCTTAGTATATAATGTCCCAGATGTGAAGGTCCTTGTTAAATGTTGTCCCAAGTGTGGGTATCCGGGTCCTCCATGACCCCAAACCGGGGTATATAGGTGGAGGGTAGCGTTGCTGCACGGGTTGCGCAAGCCTTGCTGCTGCGTAATGTGTGCGGTATAGTATAGGTGTCCAATGTGTTGGTGTCCGTGCTCGCGCTCGCAAAGACCGCCAGTGCAGGGTGGGAGGGATTTATTTCCCTGCCTATACCACTGCTGCGCCCCCGATTGGTGGAGATAGCCGGGGCGGAAGTACGCTTATGACGTACTTCCTTTTTGGCGGTCCCACCCGGTTCCCATGTAATGAGTGTCGCCTTCCCTGGGTGCGGCCATGTTTCTGGTTCCCTGCTGCGCCCCCGATTGGTGGAGATATCCGGGGCGGAAGTACGCTGATGACGTACTTCCTTGTTGGCGGTCCCACCCGGTTCCCATGTAATGAGTGTCGCCTTCCCTGGGTGCGGCCATGTTTCTGGTTAGTTTGCGCGTGCGCATCTAGTGTCATTGTGTTTTGATTTGCGCGTGCGTACTGGTTTGTCAGGGACTGGCCTCCTGTCACAGTGTCGGCCTTCATGTTATGTTGACAGGTTGGTTCATGCTCATAACCCAAGCGCTGTCTATGCGCATGCGTCCTTTGAAAACCGGCCTCTGCTGTCGGCGGCGGCCCGTGTGCTGGAAGTGGAATGTGGTTGCGCTCCTGGGTGGTTTCAGTGCTGGCTGCTTAATGGGGATTACGGGAACTTGATAGAGTTGCGGGAATATGAATGTGGGATTGCCAAGAATCCGGGCAGCGGGAGTCATTTCCTCATCACCGTGGATGGTGCCCGATGTGCCAATTACATTGTTTACCCTATAACATTAAAGTTTTTACAGGCAATATGAAAATAAAATAAATGTATTTTGGTACAGTAGTTTGTTGAATCTGTCAGTATCCTTAAACATAGAATGTTCCTCGGTCACAGCATGTTTTCTACATAGCTGTGTCCTATCGTGTCAGCATTATGTCTACATTGTTTACTTCATCAGTAAACATATATGGATTTCAAGCCTTTACAAGCTGCAACTAGGGAATCCTGCACAAAGGCCAAAGGACTATACCTTTTATTAACGCATACACAACTCTTATAGCAAGCTTGATTACTTGCCTGTTGTCTCTCTCTATTCCGGGGGGGATGAGTGGAAGCTTAATGACAACTTCCTCGATGATGATACTTGCAGTGCTGATATTATTATTATTATTATTAATAATAATAATAAATATATTATTATTATTATTAATTAAACATGGGGCTAGGCTGAAGTGAGAAAGATCCCTGGTCCCATTCATGTTAAAGGTTTTCAATAGCATCCCCAAAGATTGCCCATTTGTGCAGCAATACTTTGAGGCCTTCATAGCAGTCCTTCCCAAACCATGGAAGGATAAAACGAATACAGGTAGTTACAGACCCATATTCTTGATTAATGTGGATGTTAAGCTATACGCAAAAGTTATAGCAAACTTGATTCAACCCCTGTTAACTGACATTACAAACAGAGATCAGGTGGGTTTGTTTCAGGTAGAGAGGCTAGAGACAACACCATAAAAATGATCACCCTCATGGCTTATGCTCAATCTCAACGCGTCCCGGCATGTTTGTTGTTGGTTGACGCGGAGAAGGCTTTTCACAGGGTGAGCTGGTCCTTCCTCGAACAGAGTCTACGCCAGACTGTCTTCTGCAGATAATGCTATCCTTATATTGGGGCCCTACAGCCTGAATAAGAGCAAAGGACATTTTATCTCAATCTTTTCTAGTAACTGTCAATGGTGCTCACTTTCCCCACTCCTTTGTTATTGTGATGGAGCACCTAATGCTCTTAGAGCCAACCCCATTATTAGAAGTATAATCTGTGCAAATGGGAAGCATAAATTATCCCTATATTCAGATCATCTGCTACTCTATATCACTTCTACCAGTACCTCACTCCCATCAGTCGCCCACAAATTTAGTAAGTTTAGTCAACTCAGCAATTTCAAAGTAAATCACGCCAAATCTGATTGAACATTTAATTTTCTTCAAAAGTGCCGGACCACCTGAGAGATCATTTTCCTTTTAAATGGCAGGAAAGCAATATAACATACCTAGGGATTCAGATTCCCACATCCCTTGCCGGTCTGTACAGATCGAACTATGTTCCACTACTTAAAAGAACCTTAGCAGAATTGGAGCTTTAAATTAAAAAATGCACCCCTGGTTTGGGCAAATTAACAAAGTTAAGATGGATATACTCCTGAGATTCCGCTACCTGTTCCAGACATTTGCCCAAAATTCTTCATCTGATTTCTTTAAAAATCTTAAATCTAAATTCTCCAACTTTATTTGGGGAGAGCAAGTGTGGGGGTGGGACTCACCAGGCCACCAGGCCAAGTTGATGGGGGGCCTGGCCACAGGGGGACCAAGGTCTTGACAAATTTTGGGTGGAACTGGAACGCTCCATACCTCCTTTGAGACGTCCCCCAGTGCATCCCAAATCCGTAAGCCTACCTTTTTGGGATAATCTCTTTCTCCAGGTCTGAGATGCACTTATAAAACGTCTGCCGCTATACAGCAGACAAGGCCCTTTGACCCCTCTTTTTGACAATCCAGCGTTCCAGTGACAAGACTGGGAGGCCGATTCATTAATAGCACCAGGTAGCGACAGATGAGCGCCAGTAGCGTGATTTTCACAGCGCCAGCTAGTATTCGCTGTGCTTGGCCGGGGTTTGCTTGTTGACAGCGACTCAGTCGGTGTGCGGTAATGTTGAATACGGGGTTAGGGGTCGCTGTTTCACAGGTTCCGCGTTGTATGGGTGCGCCTGACAGCGAATGGCCAGAGCGAACGGCTTGCTGCAGATTCATTAACAAATCACGCTCAAAAATTTCTCGCGCTGTGAATTCCTTGTTTAAACCCCAGAGCGCTGGCAGCGGTGTGTGTAAAGTAGTTTTTAACCCCCAAACAACCTTTTTTTTTATATGTAAAAATTATACAAGTTTTTCTAAACATTTTGTAATATGAATACATGAATATCAGACCTGTAATATCAATTCTGCACAATTTTTTTTTATTTTTTTTTTTTACTAAAAAAAAAATCCTAACATTGCAGAAGTGGTCACAGAATTTTTGACATTAAAAAAAAAAAAAAAAAAACATTAATAGCAATTAATTATGATTATTTAAAGATTGCTCCATTGAAATGCATTGGACCACGCCAGGGAGCGCCAGGTCATACCTGTCGCTGTGATGGGATTAGCAGCGGCGCTGTTTGTTGCAGTCGGCTACATGATGAATCCCGCGCTAGCTGACGCTCTCGCCGGCGCTAGCCTCATTTAGCGTGATAAATGCGTCATTGTGACCGCCGCCGGGCGTACTTGATTCGGTAGCCGCCGTTAGCTGGCGGTACCTGGCGCTGGTCAGACACTACCTGGCGCTAGCCCTTGATAAATAAGGCCGTTAGTCGAATTCTGGTTAACAGCAAATTGCCCACTTTTCAGGATTTGCTGGGTAGACAAGTGAAAGTGGTGGCTTTTGGGTTTACAACTTAACATTTCTGGGCTCCTATTCACAGTTCCCCTCACTATTGACCCCACATGTCTTTTGAGGAACTCTTTCTATCAGATACCTGACCTGAGCACATGTTTCAAGTTTGACCGCTGCTGGAGATGTGGGTCGGCACGGGGAACCTTGTTGAATATCTGGTGGGAATCTCTGACTATTAGGGCCTTCTGGGACAAAGTCTTTCTTGTTTACCAAAAAATTAATAGCAAGAAGATAGCCAACTCCCCACAGGTGATGCTCTTATATATGATTCCTGGATCTTTGGCCTCCGTTAAAAAGGAAGAGCTTAGGCACGTTATAACAACTGGAAGGTTGGTTATTCCGTGGTACTGGAAGTTGCAGTCCACTCCCACATTGACTAATTGGTTTGAGGAAATAGAAAGTATTAGCAGTAGATGACAATCGCACAATATATCCCTACCTGCACAGTGTGCCTGATGTTTAACCCTTTATCTACCAACCTACTTAGAGATTGTGTCACCCTCTGTTGCCAGACCATTAATCACTATTTTGCACTATACATATTCAACATTTTGAAGGGATTTCCCAGGAAAATTATATATTGTATTTTTCAGCAGAGTCTGAGCTTTAACTCTCAATATTTGTGGGTGAAAGATGTGCAAAAAATGAAAAAAAATATTTCTTTGCAATTTGTAGTGTTTTATTTTGCAATAAAAAATAAGTAATGGGGGCGTGGCTTCGGCATGAGGGAGTGAGGAAGCTTGTGGAGGAGCTCCCGTCTGACCTGACTTTTCCAGTTGACTTTGGCACCCTGACCCTCACCCAAATTGCCCAGATGAGGGGCAGCAAGAAGCGGAGGACCAGGGGCAGCGTCGGGGGCCCCCCCCAAGACTGCCGTGGGGGACTTCTTTTCGCCCAGGCCCCGGCCGGGGGGCGAGGTCCCGGCATCCAAGATGGTGTCCGCCGGGCGGGGGGGGGGGGCGGGAGGAGAGAGGAGAGCATGTTGGGGCCGGCGCGCTTCCCTGCGGGCCCCCATGGGAGGCGGCACAAGAGACGGAGAAGGAGCTCGCCTCTGACACCGGCGAGATCCGTGCGGAGGGGACGACGGGCGAGGCTGCGGGGGCTCGGCGGCCGGCCGGGAGCCCAGTGTGCTGCGTGAGTGCAGAGGAGGAGACGTGGAGCGGCGGCGAGGGGAGGAGGCCGCGATCTCTGCGGGATGGTTGTGAGGAGGAGGCTGACGCGGCTGACGATGACGGCGCCGAACCGGAGGTGAGCAGCTGGGGAGGTGAAGTCCGGAGGAGCAGCAGGGCAGGGTCGGAGGCAGCTGTGCGGCCCGGACACAGGGGGAACAGCACCATGTCCACAAGCCAGGGGACATGGGAGGGAGAGAGCCAAAGAAGTGGCGGACTGGCACCAGGGGAAGCGAAGGCGGCAGAACACCGGGTGGGCCTCTGAGTTAGAGGGTGGAAGCTGGGCTGAAGCCCAGAAGGCGCAGAGCAGCAAGCATGGTCCCTCAAGTGTTGAAGGGGGTTCCCCCTCACCCAACCATGATAACGAAGCACTGATGAGATTAAACAGGGTGGTGCGAGTGGAGGTACATCCTGCTCCGGTGGATGCCCGCACATGCGCCGACCAGATGAAGCTTCCCTCAAGTCTGGCCCAAAGCCCTGTTAAGGTGAGCGACTTGGAATGGTCCTCGGGGTCCAGCATTGGGTCCCCCGGTAACGTTTCCCCCAGACGAGGACTTGTAGGTGCTTCGGGACCCACACACCCTGATTCCCACCAATATGCTGCAGTAGCTCTGGCCGGTTCTCTCCCGGAGTCCCCAGCGGGATACCCCCCAAGCGGCCGACCCTCCCCGACCCCAGCTTTAGACCCAAGTCTGCAAGCAATATTGCAATACCTACCGACGAAAGCTGAGCTTAAGACTGACCTGGAGGCGGTGGCGATCAGAATCGAAAGGGCCCTGCGAAGGGAGATTGCAGATATCCAACAGAAATCCTCAGGCCTGGAGACTAAAGTTGCCACTCTTGAAGATTCCTGGGCAGACCACGAGACGCGGTTAACAAATCTGGAGAGAATGCAGGAATCGTATCAGCAGCAGATGACCGATCTCAGGCTTCAAGTTGATGATCAAGAAAACAGAAATAGGCGTAATAACCTGAAGATTCGTGGCGTCCCTGAATCGGTCCAAACAGATAATCTGCGCACTTCTGTAACTGAATTATTCAACTCCCTACTAGGGAGACCTCTGGTCGCGGAGCTGTTAATTGATCGGATCCACAGAGTGGTGAGCCGTCCGGCTGGGGACCCTCAAGCCCCCAGAGACGTACTGTGCAGGATGCATTTTTTCACCGTTAAGGAGGATGTCCTGCGGCGGGCCTGGGAGCGAGGTAGAATTGAATGGAGGGGCTCGCAGATCTCGATACTACCTGATGTATCTCGCCACACCCTGATGATGAGAAGAATGCTCCGACCTTTGCTCGACAGGCTCCGAGAAATGGGGGCCTCCTATAAGTGGGGGCACCCGTTCCATCTCATAATTCGCAAGGACAACGCTGCTTTTGCTCTGCGCAGTAAGGCGGACTTGCCGGATATGTTTGCTTTCTTGGGCCTGGATCCCTTCCCGGTCCCAGATTGGCTGGACTTTGGCCCGTCCCCCCCCGCTCCCGCAAAGGGCCCCTAGGCGCCCTAGATGGGTCCGCGAGCGAGGGGGGGGGAGACCCGGAAGGAGCCCAGAGCAGTAAGATTGCCTTGAGATTCCTATATTGCTCCGTGGTTATTCGGTAAATGTTTTTGTGTTCTCTCTGTTTTACCTATGCTATTGCCTATGCTGGTGGGTGAGTTGTATCGATTTCTAGGTTGAGGGGGGTACGTGACTTGGCCGGAACCGATTTGGTGGGACACCTCCCGCCCCCTCCCTGGTCTACTGCCGATTTCGCTGGGGATGCGGGGCTGGGTTGCCCCCCCCTGGGTTTCGTGTTTCCCCCCCCCTGGATCTCGTGTTTCCCCCCTGTGGATGCCTGGCGGCCGGCGACTGGGTCAGGCGGTCTTGTATGGTTGGGGCCGGCTGCGGCCTGCGGTGGCCGGGTTGCGGGGCTTGTTCCCTCCCCTGGCGTGGCGATTCTTTTCTCCCACCCGGGCGGGGGGGCGGCCCTAGCGGCCCGATCGCGCAGTTCCTGATGGTCCATGGGTTGCTCCCCAGGGCTCAACCTTGTAGAAATTTTTGAAATTTTGAAAAAAAGGAGTGGTGGGGCAGTGACCAAGCGATATGTAGAAGGAGGGTAGGTTGGGTGCCTGGGTTCGTGACGCTGAGGGAGTCGGCGGGGCCATGCTCCTGAGTGGCGAGGTCACTTCTCCAACTAGGTTTCTGCGCCATCCCATTGGCTGTGTGCCAGAGGGATTTGCGTGGTGTTGAGGGCCACGGCCCTCTTAGTTCTCTATTGCCCCCTCTTTAAGGAGGGCTAATTAGTTTTGTTACTCTAGTAAGTTTTCTCTCTCTTTTTCTGTCCCGTATTTCCATTTCTCTCTTGCTCTTTGCGTTTCTCCCCTCCCTTGGTTGTCCGCACGCCTTGGTCTTGCTTCCCGGGGTATTGATAGCACAGTGTAACCAAGACACTCTGACACTATCTGGCCAGGTAGGCGTCCTCTCCCTGTAGCCTAACCTCATAGATGAGTCTTAAACTCTGTACGTTCAACGCGAAGGGGCTGAATATCCCTGAGAAAAGGGCAAAAAATTTATATGGGCTTCACAAGGAGAGAGTGGACATAGCCCTTCTACAAGAGACACATTTCTGTCATGGGAAAATCCCCGAAATTAAAAATAGATACTACGACAAATGATTCCACAGTCCTAACCCTGAGAGTAAATCCAAAGGAGTATCCATTGCCATACACAAAAATGTTCCTATTGAAAACACACAGGTCAAGGTGGATCCCGGGGGCAGGTACCTGTTCCTCAAATTTACTTTGGGTGGGGCGAGATATACCCTGGCTAATTTGTACCTGCCCAACCAGGGACAGGTGGAGGCAGGATTGGGGATCCTACGCTTGCTGGAGGACTTCGGGGAAGGAACGCTAATCATAGGTGGGGATTTAAACTTAGTCTTGGACCCAAGGATTGACTCCTCTCAGGGGAAGTCTGCAATCTCTCATTCTAAACTCAGCAGATTCCGTAGGTCCCTCCAGTCCTTGCAGGTGGTAGATGTTTGGAGGATCCTCCATGGAGGGGAGAGGGACTATACGTACTTCTCTCATACTCATAATACATATAGTAGGTTAGACTATTTCTTCCTGAGCCACCATGCCCTTGCAATTGACCCTAAATCCTCAATTGGCCAGATGCTTTGGTCTGATCATGCCTCGGTTTTCTTGAGCCTCCCGGTGCTGGACGCGACCCCCAGGCAGTTCACTTGGCGTCTGAATGATAACCTTCTGAAGGACACTTTGTATGACAGAGATCAGAGCCGTGGTAGATAATTTCCACCTTGACCACAGCAATGACAGTACTTCACTGCCGTTGCAGTGGGAGACGCTCAAGTGTGTGCTTCGGGGGGTCTTTATTAAACATGGCGTGAGGCTTAAGAGAGAGAGAGCTGGACAGATTGTGGAGACTCTGGGACGCATTCAGGAACTGGAGAGAATGCAAAAAGACATCCTCATCCCCTGGGGATCTACGAAAACTGATTGAGGCCAGGCAGAGGTTAAAGGGGCTCTATGACCAATGTTATCTTAGGTACAGAGATAGGTGCAGGGCACGCCTATATGAATACTCGGATAAATGCGGCAGATTGTTGGCTCGGTCGCTCCACCCAAGGCAGGGCTGTACATTTGTCCCCAGTCTGAAAACAGCCGATGGTGGGGGGAGGTACACAAGACACCCCAAATTGCGGACGAGTTCCAGTCCTACTACTCGGGCCTGTATAACATTGGCAATGCCTCACAGGGGAGATTAGCGGGTGACTTGGATAGTTATATAGTAGAGACCGCTCTACCAGTCATCCCCCCGGAAGAAAGCGAGGCTTTAGAAGATCTGGTGAGACAGGAAGAGGTGGTGAAGGCCATAGGGGAGACCCCCGCGGGGAAAAGTCCGGGGCCGGATGGGTTTACCCCCAGGTTTTATAAGACTTTGGGACCCCTGATTGCTCCTTTCTTGACGAGGGATTTTCACTCTGTGTCCGGGCCTGCCCCTTTCCGAGACAGACCCTTGAGGCCCACATTACGGTCATCCCGAAGCCTGGCAAGGATAATGCTTATCCGGGTAACTACAGGCCGATCTCATTGATCAATGTAGATATCAAACTATTCGCCAAAATTATGGCAAACAGGATCCAACCCCTGTTGCCCTCGCTAATACATAATGATCAAGTTGGGTTTGTCTCGGGAAGAGAGGCCAGGGACAATGTGATCAAAACGGTTTCGTTGATTCATCTCGCTCAATCAAGGGGAGTCCCATCATGCCTTCTGGCAGTTGATGCAGAGAAGGCATTCGACAGGGTGCATTGGGGGTTTCTGAGGGCCGCACTTTCCCAGGTGGGGGTGGGGCCAGTTATGATGGATAGAATCATGGCTCTTTACCATGATCCCACTGCTAGGGTAAAAATTAATGGCACCCTCTCTGAATCTTTCAGCATCAGGAATGGTACACGGCAGGGATGTCCTCTGTCCCCCCTGCTCTATGTTTTGGTAATGGAACATTTGGCGAACGCCTTGAGAGCCAACCCCTCCATCAGAGGGGTACCATGTGGGGGGAAGGAATATAAGCTCTCCCTCTTTGCCGACGACCTCCTCCTATACATAACTTCTCCACATACCTCCCTGCCTTCTATCATTGAGGAGTTTGAAAGATTCAGTAAGCTAAGCAACTTTAAAGTCAGCATGGCTAAAACAGAGATCTTGAACATTTCCTTAGGGGAACAGGCCCGGGAATTAATCCAGGCAAATTTCCCGTTTAAGTGGCAGAGGGAGTCAATAAAATACCTCGGGGTGCAGGTGTCCACGGACCTGGGGAAACTTTTTAAATTGAACTATGTGCCACTCCTCAACAGCACATTAGAAAGCCTGAAAACATATGCTAAAAAACAATACTCTTGGTTGGGTAGAACTAATATCCTAAAAATGGATGTGCTACCCCGGTTCCTATATGTTTTTCAGACTTTGCCGCTGTTGCCGGAGCGGGGGTTCTTTAAACAGCTACAGGCTGCCTTCTTCAGCTTCATATGGGACGGGAAGAAGCCCAGGGTGAGTAGGAAGACGCTATGTAGGCCTAAATGCGCAGGAGGGCTGGGGGTCCCTGACATGAGGGCATACCACGCGGCTGCGGTACTGGTGAGGCTTGTTGACTGGTTCCACCATAGGGGGAGTAAGCAATGGGTGGATCTGGAAAACGACACTTCTCCACTCAGTCTGACTGCCTTGCCTTGGGTGGATCCCGAGCTCCGCCCAAAGAGGCGGGAACTTCCCTATCTTGTAAACCCTCTGTTGACCCTCTGGGATAGGTCCCTGAAGCAAAGGGGCTTATCGCATAGACCTGGCCCTCTCACACCGCTCTTTGATAACCCAGCATTCACTCCGGGACTGGGCGCCAAGACATTTCTCATATGGGATGCGACCCAGGACACAAGGCTGGGTGAGATTACCTCTGGGTCTGGCCTGCCATCACTATCTGATCTTGGAGAGCGGGGGAGGGGGAGGAAACTGTCTTGGTTTTTATATGCCCAGTTGAGTGCCTTTCTTGGTTCTTTCGCCCCCCGGGACTACCCTATCTCGGCCCTTAACTGCACTGGAGGCAATCCTCAAGGCTCAGTCCCCCCCTTCACGAGCAATATCGACTCTATATAGGATCTACCAGGATGGGGGTATGGAGGAAGGGCTCCCACTATTTTGTAGGAGATGGGAGGAAGAACTGGGTCAGATGATTGAGAAGGAGGACTGGGAGAAAGCCTTTGCCTTAACGCACAAACTCTTGATGGCTTGTAGGGCCCAGGAAAGAAATTATAAAATCCTGACCAGATGGTATAGGAGCCCTGCGGACTTGGTGAGATACGGAGGCTCGGAAACAGATGTTGGAGGTGTAACAGAGCGTGCGGGACCCTAACTCATATCTGGTGGGAATGCCCCGCGATTAACACTTTCTGGGAGGGGGTGTTGAGGGTATATGAGCTTACGACGCTTGACAGTGTTCCTAACTCCCCTCAGGTGACCCTTCTGTCAATGACAGGCTCAGTGGCGGCGGGGGGGAGGGGCCTGCTGAGGCACATGCTTACGGCAGCTAGATCAGTGATACCCCGATACTGGCGTTCCAATACTGTACCCTCCTTGATTGAATGGTACGGGGAGTTGGAGAATATCAAAAGGATGGAGGAACTTGCACTCGACGGTGTCGAAGGTGGGGCTGAGAAGCACCGTAAGACCTGGTCAATATGACCATGGGAGGTGTCTAGGAGTTCCCCGGAGATCCGAGATCTAATGGAGAGAGTAGGCTGATGCGGACACTCTCCTTTTTTCCCCTCCTTTTCTTATCTTGTTTTCCTCTTTTTTCCTCTTCTTTCTTCAATTATTTCTCTTTTGCTTTTCTCCTTGCCTAGCGCTTTCTTTTATGGGCATTACTGTTGTTAATATTTTATCGATGCATAGTGAGAATGAGAAGCTTTTGAGCGGACTAACTACTGTTTATACCATCAATGTAAGCTTTTACCAGTTCTGCTATTACTATGCTTATGCTGTGTATTTTCATGGTATATCCGAGGCGCTATGGCCTTGCGCTTTTCTTGCACTGTTTCTTGTTGTCTCTATATATGTAAAATTCTTATAAAACTCAATAAAGATATATTGCACAAAAATAAGTCATGGATGCCCTCCCCAATCCCGACAGCGCTACATGTTTCGGGAAAATAAACCTTTATCAAGCTGCTGCTGACCCAACCTGAAAGAGGAGAACCTGAAAGAGGAGAACTTAAATAATAAGGCATTCAAACTGCTTGGCCGGGTGTGTCATTCAAACTGGAAGTGACACGGGCGGATGGATAGCTAATTGAATAAGGCATTTGGTGGGAGTTAAAAGGACACAGCCAATAGGTGTCATGGGTCCAGATTGCCATTGCTCTCTACCAATGACATTACTCCAGTGTATTTTCAGTGCTAAGCAAAATAAAATAACCACCAACCGAAGAAAGATGGCTAAAATACTCGATTACTATTAAATACAGTTAGATGAAATTGCTGGATTAAAATTAAATGGTAAGGCAGTTTCTAGGAAAGGGACATGAAGAAATATTAAAAGTAAGTGTTAGGGCGAGAGCTGCACGCCCGTCTCACAGCAAGTCACTTACCTCCATGGCTGCATGCAGCCGTCATCCATCTTGCAGCACTTCCCTCATGGCTGCATCCAGCTGCCGCCCTTCCCCCCATGTTTCTTCCTCACATGCTCAGGTGCGCGCACGTCTCCGTCCACTAGAGGGCGAGCGCACTGGATTCCTGAGATTTAAAGGGCCTGTACAGCACTGATTGGTGTTTGGTCATCCAATCCTGCATCCTCTTCCCCTATTTAAAGAGGCACTTCCTTCCTTCAGTGCCGGATCTTGGTCTCTCCATGCTTGTTGAAAGTCAGACATTCTTGGATTGCTCACCCGTGTACCGACCTCTGCCTGTCCCCGATTCTGAACCTTTGCTGCCTGCCCCGACCTCGTCTACTCACCTTTACTGCGAACCTGTGCTGCCTTCCCTGATCTCTGCCTGTACTTACTACGCCTTTTGCCTGCCACTTGTGTACCTCGCTGAACCTCAGCTGACTGTGGGACTGGGCTGCTGTTTGGGGGTAGCGACCTGGGGGTCACTCGCCGCACAAGACCAACCTGCCTTGCGGTGGGCTCTGGTGAATACCGGTGGCCCCTTAGACTCCACTCCCCTGACACGGTACCCGCCATCGGTCCCACGGTTAAAGCGGATCCACACCTGAGTCCGCTTCACCCGGTCCGTGACAGTAAGAAAAAAAATAATAAAACTAAGGCCCTTATTTATGAAGGAATAGCGACAGGTAGCGACTGGTGAGCGACCGGTAATGACGGGCACCGCCACGAGAACGCCGGCTCCCCACCACAATCACACATTTATCAAGCCGATCCTGCTTAGCGACTGAGATAACGCGATATAGCCACTCATTCATCATTATTCCAGCCTCAGCCCACAGTGCCAGCGTCCGACCTTGAACAGCGACAGGTATGACCTCTCGCTACCTGGAGCTCTCCAATGCATTTCAATGGAACAATCTTTAAATATTCATAATTCATTGTTATTAATTTTTATTTTTTTTTTTTTAATGTGACATATTCTGTGACCACTTCTGCCATGTTAGATAATTTTTTTAAGGGAAAAAAAAAATTGTGCAGAATTGATATTACAGGTCTCATATTATTGTATTCATATTACTAAATTATTTAAAAATATTTTTTATTTTGGTTCCCAAAAATATGGTGGTTTGGGGGTTAAAAAACTACTTTTAACACATCGCCGCCAGCGCTCTGGGGTTTAAACATGCATTTCACAGCGCTTGAATTTTTTGAGCGTGAAATTTTGATGAATATGGTGGGAGCCGGTCGCTCTGACCAGTCGCTATCATGCGCACCCATACATCGCGGAACCTGTCAAATAGCGACTCCTAACCTTGTATTCAACATTACTGCACACCGACTGAGTCGCTGTCAACAACCGAACAACGTCCAAGCACAGCGACTACTAGCGGGCGTTGTGAAAAAAACGCTACAGTCGCTCAACTGTCGCTACCTGCCGCTATTAATGAATTGGCCTCCAAGTAAACTCGAGGAGGACAGCATTAGGCTATAATACAGTAAGGTGGAAGTGATATTTTCACATATATGATAAATAAGTATTTTCCTATATATATGTATAAATATGTGCTTTCTCCAATACCACATGTAGTATATAGTCAAGGTATCTTGATGAGACCTATATTCTCGTTCGATCACACCATAAATAGTATATAGTCAGGATATGTCGATCAGTCCCATATTCTCGTTAGATTGCATCATAAGTGATATATATACTCAAGGTATGTTGATCAGACCTATATTCTCGTTAGATCATAGCATATAGTCAGGGTGTGTTGATCAGACCTATATTCTTGTTAGATCACACCATAAATAGTATATAGTCAGGATATGTCGATCAGTCCCATATTCTCGTTAGATTGCATCATAAGTGATATATATACTAAAGGTATGTTAAACAGACCTATATTCTCGTTAGATCGCACATACTGCAAATCAACATGATCAAATAAAGTTTGTTGTCAATTAATGGACAGTCTGCAAAATCAAATCCAATCGATTGTTCATGCCATCTGGCATCTGTATCTGAAAATTAAAAATGTATCTTGCTTCTCTTGAAAGCAATTTTTGTCTTAAGCCCCCCCCCCCCCCCCCCCATGGACCCAAAACCACTCTCTCTAGGATGCTGACTATTAAGATGGAAGTGTTATTATTATGGCACGTTTGGCAGGGCTTTGCCACATTTGAGCGAGGGAAATCATTTTGAATTTCATGAATGTGTTCCCACATTTGGCGCTTAGGTTTTCTGCTAGTGCAGCCTATATATTAGATTTTACATATCAGGCAAGTAACTACATAGATTACCCCAGACGTATTACAGTTGTACAGATCCTTAATCTTATGCACTTATTTTTTATTCTTATTTACACATGACTGCACTTTTGATCCTACTCAAACAAATCGACAACATGAGCATCGATTTTCACATCAAAACATGCCTTTATGTAAGAGGGTGGAAGAAGTATTTCATAAAAACTGCCGTTCTGTTGTTTGGCCACAAGGGGCCGCTGGTTCCCCTGTTCATGCAGCTAATGCACTGGAGAGACTTCTCTGTAGAGAGACAGGAAGTGGAGAGATCACCATCTTGGAGAAAGACAGAGAAAGGCCATGTGAGCAAGTTTGGTGTGTGGCCTGGCGTGCAGCAGAGAAAGAGAGGGACTGACAACTTTCCCGATCTGAATCAGAGGCTGTGGACTTTTGCCTGAAGGACGCCTGAGAGCTGTGTGGTGCATCTGGTCGTTTGTGAAGGAGACCTGCTTAGTCCAGCTGGAGTTCACCGAAGGCCCGGGTCAGTAATTTCAATAATACATGCACGTGCTATAGACTGCCTGTTAGTTAGTTAGTCAGATAGAAAGACTTTATACAGGCCAAGACTTTTCTTCTTTTGCTTTGCTGTTTGGATTCTGGATTCTGGATTGCAGAGGAATATTTCTACAGAAGACACTGACTGTTGTGCAGTTTTGTTCTGCATTTCTACTCAGTGCATCCCTTTGGAACAGCGCCTGCTACAGCAGTTTGGGTCAGCTTTGGGGCAGGGTAATTGTTGTTAATGTTTTACTGTTTGCTGCATTTATTTGAAGTGTGTTCAGAAGCCTATTTGAGTAAACGTGTTTTGCATAAGCTGGTGTCAGTGTCGCTTTCTTGTCTGGGGCTTTGCTATACCTTGAAAGACCTACCGGTGCACGACTTACATTTTGGCGTAGCTGGCAGGGTGCAGCATTCGTTATGGACGGGAACGCGGCGGGAGATCTTCCCCCGGCGCCAGTGGCACCGGAGCAGGACCCAGCTCAGGGTATACCTGCCCAAGGTCAGCCTGGCTGCAGCGCCATGTCCCCCCAGTAGGATACATCCCGTTGGGGGCACTGTTGCGCTATCTGCCGAAATTTTATGGGAAAAGCATGACTTTGCAAGATTGGACTGAGAGGGTGCGGAGTGCTGCCAGAATGTGTAACCTGACCCCCGAACTGCAGGCAGAGGTTGCACTGGGAGCACTAGAGGGTGATTTCAGGCGGACAGTGATGGTAAGGCCCCAATCTGAGAGAGACACCCTAGAGAAAATATTGTCCCTGCTGGAGATAGCTCATGGGGGCCATGCTAAAGTTATACAGCTAAGGAGCCACTTCTTTAACCGCCCACAGCAGGAAGATGAGACTCTTATGCAGTATTCCAATGCCCTCCAAGAGATGCTCAATGAGATACAGCGACGAGACCCAGGTGGCATGGGAGCCTTCCGGGAAGTGGACCGATTGCTGAGAGATCAGTTCATAGTGGGGCTCTCCAACAAGTTCCTGCAGGATAAGCTGCGAGAGATGACCCGGGTGGCACCCGACATGTCATTTTATAGTATCTACCAAGCTGCCATGGAAAGGGAGGAGGAGCATGTCCCTGTGGAGGTGAGAGTTGTGAGCAGCTCTCATGCTATAAAGAAACAGCCGGGATCTGAGGAATCCGAGTCCCTAAAGACAGTGGTCCAGGCTCTGCGAACTGAATTAAGGGAACTGCGGTTGGAGGTGTCCCAGATGAAGACAGAATCTTCCCAACCCCCAGAAGTGACTCCAGCACGCCGCACCACCCCACGCATGGGAAGTCAGGTGCGGGGACCTGGCAGAAGAAACCCCCTCTGTTGGGGTTGTCGGCAGTACGGTCGAGAATGCCCTGAATGGATGGAATCCGAGCAGCTGTTAAACTTCCAAACGCCGCAGTAACTGGGCGCCCTGCGGCGGTATGTCAACAGCTAAGCCCCGTACGGAAGGATCATGACCTGTATGCCAGCAGCCCCGTCATGGAAGCCGAGTTGGAAGGTCAGCAGGTACGCTGCCTAGTTGATACAGGATCAGAGTGCACCCTTATGCCTCTACAGTTCTTTGAAAGACACTTTGGACATATGATGGAGCCGGAAGATGGAAGTGTCATCAGGCTGACGGCTGCCGACAATAAGGAGATGGATGTCCGAGGGATAGTCTGGATGCGGGTCCGAGTGCTTGGGCAAGACGTGGGCAAGAAGGGGGTCGTGCTGGTGGACCATTCTTCTCGGAGCGGGATGGACGTGACGCTGGGTATGAATGTGCTGAGAGACCTAGACCATCAGCTCTATGCCAGAGAAGGGCCAAAGTATTGGCAACGGGCCACCACCCACCGGCCGACTCAGAAGGTTCTTCAACAGATGGTGAGAAGCTGTAGTCTGCAAAAGAGTAACCTCTCCGGTCGACCCGTCGGAAGAGCGAAGGTGCCAGGGGGGACCCCGGTGAAGATCCCACGGCGACAAGAACGAGTATTGATGCTGCTGGTGGGGGCTTGGCGACGACTGAATGGATTGGAGGTCCTGATTGAGCCAGCCCAGCAAGAGGAACCCCAGGCTCGCCCATTGATAGCTCGGGCCCTTGCCATTGTGACAAATGGGTGTGTACCGGTACGCTGCTTGAATGTTGAACCGTCCCTGGCAATGCTGTCCTGGCAGACATTTATGTGTCCGATGGGGGTATATCTCGAAAGAGCCGCTTCACGTTACAGCCTGCTAGAAGGTCGGCCTGGACTTATGCTGTGGAGGTCCAGCAGAAGGAGATCCCGACAGAGAACTGGAATGGGAGAGTGATCATGGCCCAGTTGGGAGTGGACTGTAAGGCTCTGACTCCAGGACAACAGAAGTTGCTGGAAGATACTCTCTGGGAATTTCAGGAGGCGTTCTCAAGACATGACAAGGACTTTGGGTGTGCTTCTGCTATTGAACACGAAATCCCCACGGGCGATGCTGCGCCGATTAGAGAACGTTACCGACAAATCCCTCCCAAAATGTACCAAGAGGTGAAGGACATGGTAGCCAGCATGCTGGAAAATCGGGTGATTCAAGAGAGTCAAAGTCCGTGGGCTGCCCCAGTAGTCTTGGTGCGGAAGAAGGATGGGAGTCTCCGGTTCTGCGTGGACTATCGGTAGTTGAATGCCCAGACCGTCCGGGATGCATATCCTCTCCCGCGGATTCATTGTCAGCCCTGGGCCAGGCGAAATTCTTCTCGACCCTCGACCTGGCCAGTGGGTATTGGCAGGTACCGGTAGCCCAGAAAGACAAAGCGAAGACGGCTTTCATTTTACCCATGGGACTTTACGAATTTAACCGAATGCCATTCGGCCTCACCAATGCCCCAGGGACATTTCAGCGGTTAATGGAGAACTGTCTGGGGGACCTCAACTTTGAGTCAGTTTTGATAT
The DNA here is from genome assembly GCA_027917425.1 of Gastrophryne carolinensis. Classification (NCBI taxonomy): domain Eukaryota; kingdom Metazoa; phylum Chordata; class Amphibia; order Anura; family Microhylidae; genus Gastrophryne; species Gastrophryne carolinensis. Next base: position 122,090,169 of record CM051243.1, on the reverse strand, counting down.
ACTTGGACGACATAGTGGTGTTTGGGGCTTCCTTCGAGGACCATCTTCAGAAGCTGCGACAGGTCTTTGGGCGACTGCGAGATCATGGGCTCAAGATTAAGCCCAAGAAGTGTCAACTGTTTAGACAGCAGATAGAGTACTTGGGACATGTGGTCACCTCCGAGGGGGTAAAACCAGCCCACAGCAAGGTGGAAGCCGTCCAGCAGTGGCCCCGGCCGGTGACATTACGAGAAGTACAGGCATTCGTGGGGCTGGCCAGTTACTACAGGAGATTTATACCCAAGTTTGCTCAGTTGGTGGGCCCGTTGAATGAGTTACTGAGAGGCACCGCAGGAGGTCCGAAAAATCGCCCCATTGGTTGGGGGCCCCGGCAGCAAGAGGCCTTTGAGGCAGTGAAGGAGTCGCTAACCAGTGCCCCGATCCTGGCTTACGCGCAGTTTGACACACCATTCCTGCTGTACACTGATGGAAGTCTGCATGGGTTGGGAGCCGTGCTATCCCAAGTCCAGGATGGGCGCGAGAGAGTCATTGCCTATGGGAGCCGGTCTCTGAAGGAATCGGAGCGCAACCCAGACAACTATAGCTCCTTCAAGCTGGAACTGTTGGCTCTGGTGTGGGCCATGACTGAAAAGTTTGCAGAATACCTGACGGGCGCGGAAGTGACCGTGATGACAGACAACAACCCCCTAGCCCATCTGGAGAATGCCAAGCTCGGTGCCCTGGAGCAGAGGTGGTTGGCTCGCCTTTCTAAATTTCAGTATCGCATCAAGAGAACAGCAATGCCGATGCACTTTCTCGAGTCCCCGTGGGGGCACCGCCGCAGAGGGGTGATGAGGAGTTAGAGGACATTGAAACTCCTGACCTTGGTCGATTACCCGTGTTCCAGGATGTGGGACATGCAAGTGGGGTGGCGTCCGGAATGCCCATGGTTTTGGGGAAGACGTTGGCCGACTGGGAGAGTGTCCAGAACAGCTGTCCTGATCTGTGGAAAGTGAGAGAGTGGGTCAGGACCAAGACCTGGCCTCGGCCGGAAGAAAGGGCCCGTTTGACTCCAGAGGGCCAAAAGTTGCTGAGATAGTGGGATAAGCTGACTGTTACCCAGGGCCTTCTGTGTCGGACCATATACCTACAGACCGAGCTGCAGCATCGGCAACAGATTGTAATCCCTATGTCATTGGGCCCAGAGGCTGCGCGGGAAGCCCATGAGAGGGGTGCTCATTTTGGGAGTGAGAAAACGTTTAAGTGGCTCCAACGATTCGTGTATTGTCCAGATCTGGCCGACATGGTGGCCGAGGCCTGTCTTAAGTGTCGATCTTGTGGACTGAGTAAAAGCACCGAACAGCGGGCCCCCGTCCAGACAATCAAGACTTCAGCCCCGTTGGAACTGCTTATGATTGACTATGTGCAGATTGGGTACTCTGCCTCAGGACACTCGTATTGTCTGGTGATGACCGACCGTTTCACCAAGTATGCAGTGGCTGTACCCACCAGAGACCAGACGGCTGAGTCAGCTGCAGAGGCTGTCTGCAAACACTTTATCCAAGTCTTTGGGTGTCCCCGGAGAATACACTCAGATCAAGGAGCATGCTTTCAAGGAAATCTGATGAATGAACTGTATCAGTTGTATGGGATTGAACGATCCCGCACCACTCCGTACCATCCCCAAGGAAATGGGGCCTGTGAGCGCTTTAATAGGACTTTGATTCAGATGTTACGGACATTGGAGGACAGACAAAAGGCTAGGTGGCCCGAATATCTACCTGAACTGATATGGGCCTATAACAACAGGGTACACAATACCACCGGTTACTCCCCCCGTATGCTCATGTTTGGAAGAGCCGGACGAGAGGTGGAAGATCTTCACATGCCTGACCCAAAGGAACCACAACCGAGAAGTGCTACGGCATGGATACAAGAGCACCGCCGCCGTCTGAGAGCGATCCACAAAGTTGTAGGGTAACGCCTGGAACAAGTGGTGCACCCTGTCCCAGGACCCGTGCAGAGAGATGGTTATTCCCCGGGTGATAGAGTGATGGTCAGAGCTAAGCGACCGTCTGGGAAGTTGGATGGGCGGTGGGAGGCGGTTCCATATATGGTGAAAAGGAGAGTGGACCCTGACATTCCGGTCTACAAGGTAGAACCAGTGGGGACTGGGGGACCCTCACGAAACTTGCACCGTAACATGCTAAGACAGTGTAACTTTGATGAGCCGGTGCGTGAGGAAAAGATGCCTCTTCACGTTCCCAGTACAAAGGAGAGCCTCTCAGCCGATGAGGAAGATTGGTGGGTCGCCCCTGCCCAGGTACCCGCTGTTGCCCCAGGGGGATCGGGTCTGCAACCCCGCGAGAATGCTGACAGAGTGGTGGCCCCTCCCTTGGCAGAGATGCCCGATGCACCCGATACCCCTGAAACCATTGTGCTGAGAAGGTCAGCAAGGTCCAATGCTGGTGTGCCCCCGCAAAGCTATGCTCAGGAGGAGTTTGTGTGGGGAGGGTTGCCGAGGACGACAACCTCTAGTGGGGTGGCATGTAAGAGGGTGGAAGAAGTATTTCATAAAAACTGCCGTTCTGTTGTTTGGCCACAAGGGGCCGCTGGTTCCCCTGTTCATGCAGCTAATGCACTGGAGAGACTTCTCTGTAGAGAGACAGGAAGTGGAGAGATCACCATCTTGGAGAAAGACAGAGAAAGGCCATGTGAGCAAGTTTGGTGTGTGGCCTGGCGTGCAGCAGAGAAAGAGAGGGACTGACAACTTTCCCGATTGTTGGATCTGAATCAGAGGCTGTGGACTTTTGCCTGAAGGACGCCTGAGAGCTGTGTGGTGCATCTGGTCGTTTGTGAAGGAGACCTGCTTAGTCCAGCTGGAGTTCACCGAAGGCCCGGGTCAGTAATTTCAATAATACATGCACGTGCTATAGACTGCCTGTTAGTTAGTTAGTCAGATAGAAAGACTTTATACAGGCCAAGACTTTTCTTCTTTTGCTTTGCTGTTTGGATTCTGGATTCTGGATTGCAGAGGAATATTTCTACAGAAGACACTGACTGTTGTGCACTGAGCTTTCTGCATTTCTACTCAGTGCATCCCTTTGGAACAGCGCCTGCTACAGCAGTTTGGGTCAGCTTTGGGGCAGGGTAATTGTTGTTAATGTTTTTTTTTTTTTTTTTTTTTTAATTCTTTATTTAAGTTTTTCAAGAAAGGCATTACAAGAGAAAAATCAGAAATAAAGCAGTACAGAAGGGAAAATAGGTCCAGCACGCAGGCCGGGTCGCATTCCAGGCCCGAAGGCCTCCATCATTTCCTATAATACACTTCTACTGTGAATTCAAGCAAACACGAATCTATAACATCATCAGCACTTAACAATTAGGCCCAAGCTGGGGCCCTAGGGTGAGACCAGCCCACCCAGTCCGGACCCCCTCCATACGGGCTTTGGTTTCTATTCGCCCTTTCAATGTCTGTGGCACCTTCCTCAGAGCCCGGTATGGGCATCCACGGCGCCCTACATGTACTCTCTTCCTGTTGACTAGTAGAAGTTCAGGGTCAGATTTGAGTATCTTAATGAGGTAGGTGCCCATCTAGAGCGACCTCCTACCTGGGCCGGACCTTCAGGTATTGTAGAAACGAAAAGGAGAAGTGAAAAGAAGAAAGGGAGTATTCGGAATTAGAGTGCATAGAAGGGAGGGAGAAGCAGATCGACAAGGAGAAATACCAGAAGAGAATGGGGGGAGGTAAAGAGCAGGGGAGATGGGAGGATGGGAGAAGGGTAACGGGGCGGGGCGGGGGGAGAGGCGCCAGCGACCCACGACCAGCCGACCGGGGGGGGGCAGGCGAGGCGGGCAGCCCCCCAGGCCAGTACCCCAAACGGTTCCCCTCACTCCCCCCAGGCCCGTCTAGGGGCCAAACCAGAAGAGGGAGGGAAGGGACCAGCCCCTACATCACTGAGGTTTGGAACATGTACCAAGATGTCCACAAAATCCTGGTCTCCTCCTCTCTGTCGTGGACCACGGCTGTCAGCTCCTCCATCTCCATTATTCTATTCACTTCCCTGATCCAGTCATGCTCCGTCGGGACGATCTTGGACTTCCATAATCTGGGAAGCAGAGCTCTGGCGGCATTAATCAGGTGTCTCAGAACCGATTTTTTATAGCTATGGACACTACATCCAGAGTGGTGCAAAAGCATCAGGGCCGGGCAGCACGGGACTTGTGAGCCTGTTACCGTAGACATAATTCCCGCGATTTTGGTCCAGAATGTCGTGAGTTTGGGGCAAGACCACAAAATGTGATACAATGACCCTTCTTCTGTTTCACATCTCCAGCAGACGGGCGAGGAACCCGGGAAGATCGATGCCAACCGCTTCGGGGTATAATACCATCTGGATAAATATTTGTAATTGGTTTCTTGCGTTTGTGCAGACATCGACGACCCAAAGGTCAGGGAGAAAATCTTCTTCCAGTCCTCTTCCGTGAACTTCTTACCTAAATCTCTTTCCCACTCCGCGCAGAAAGCAGGAGCCACATCCCGGTCCTCTACTAAAAATTGATATATCTGGGAGATTACCCCTCTCGGGGGGTCTCCACCCGTGGCCAGTGTCTCAAAGAGTGTAAGCTTCCGCCCTAGTAAGTATTTGGGCGCCACTTTCTGAAGAAAATGCTGAGAGAGGAGTAAGTACCAAGGGTCCAAATGAGGACTGTTCCATCTCTTTCTTAAATCCTCGATGTCGCACCAATCTCGGCCCTTCAGGAGATCCATCGCCCTGATCGTGCCCAGCTCTCCCCAACGCCCCAACACTTGAGACCTCCGGCCGGGAGGAAAATCAGGGTTGCCCACCACCGGGAGCAAGGGAGACGGCCACGGCGAGATATCCTTTCTCTCTCGAACTCTATCCCACACGTCGAGGGTGGCTTTAATCATCGGGTTAGGGCCAGCCCATTTGCTAGAAGTCGATGATGACCACGGAATCTCTTTCAACGTGGTTCCCGTGGATCCGGCCTCCACATCAATCCATTTCTTGGTGTCTCCATTCCTCATCCAGTCGACCACCGCAGGTGGGCCGCTTGCCAATATTTCCTTAAATTTGGTACTGCTAACCCCCCTCTAGTTTTGGGCCGCTGCAGTAATGAGAAGCTAATTCTCGGTTTCCTAGTCGCCCAGATAAAGTGTATGAAAATTGTGTTCAGGTTCCTGAAGTAGCTTGCAGGTATGTGGCATGGTAGGGTTTGGAATAGGTATAGAATTCTAGGCAGGATGGTCATTTTTATAGCACTCATTCTTCCTAGCCATGTGAGTGTGAGGGCGCCCCAGCCCAAAAGGTCAGACTTGATTTTATTGAGCAATGGGACAAAGTTACATCGAAAGATGTCACCAACGGCACTCGGAATTTTTGTGCCTAGATAGGACAATCCGGATGGGGACCACCTGAAGGGGAAGGAGGATCTAAGTGGCGACAGCACAGCTTCTGACAATCCCACATTGAGGGCCTCAGATTTGTCGAAATTGATTTTAAAGTTGGAAAGACTTCCAAAGATTGCAAATTCCTTCATAAGCACCGGGAGCCCGATCGTCGGGTTGGTAATAAAAAACAGATCATCATCCGCGTAGGCAGAAATCTTATGCTCAATTCCGTTCACCTGGATTCCCTGAAGGTCCACGCTTTTTCTAACATGTCTCAAGAAGGGTTCCAGGACCAGGGCGAAAATAAGAGGTGACAAGGGACACCCCTGTCTGGTTCCGTTGGCTATCCGGAAGGGCGAAGAGAGATGGCCGTTAACCTTTACCTTAGCTTGGGGGGTAGAATATATACTCAGGATATAACTAAGCGCTCTACCCTGAAGGCCAATATGTTTCAGTACCTCAAATGCAAAATTCCAATCCACCCGATTGAACGCTTTTTCAGCGTCTGTGGATAATAGCATCATCGGGGCATTATCCAGTCGGGACCTGTGGATCAGGTTCAGTGTCCTAATAGTATTATCCCTAGCTTCTCTACCCGGGATGAATCCACACTGATCTCCATCAATCAAGTTAGGTAGGTGTGGCGCTAGACGGTTCGCTAGAATTTTGGTGAACAATTTAAGGTCTACATTCAGGAGCGAAATTAGGCGGTAGCTCTTGCAACTCAGGGGATCTTTTCCGGCCTTGTGTATTACAGTGACGTGAGCCTCCAGAGCTGCCACAGGGAGCACCCCCGGCTCCCCAACCCCCGCGGTCGCATTAAAAGCTTCGAGAAAATGTTTATTCAAAGTGTTCTCAAATTTCTTATAGTAGGCGATGGTGAAGCCGTCTGGACCGGGCGATCGGCCATTCGGGGATGCCTTTAGGACTTGATGTAATTCAGCCCCCGATATTGGTTCCTCTAGCAAACTAATGGTTTCCTCCTCCAGTTTTGGCATACCGGACGCTGCTATATTTTGTCGCATTCGAGACAGGTCCCTTGGGGAGCTCCCCTCCCCCTGCGGTTTCAAGTTATACAATGCGTGATAATATTCTTGGAACACCTTAGCGATTTCCTCTGTTTTGTGATGTTTCTGTTGCTTGTCATCCATTATTGCTTCAATGAAGTTGAGCGACTGCTGCTTCCTCAGGGCTCTGGCAAGAAGTGAGCCACTCTTATTCCCCCATTCATAATAGAATCTTTTACATTTCTTGATGACAAAAGCCGCCTTTTTCAGTAGCAGGGAATTCAGTTGTTCCCTGCAGGAGGTCAACTCCCGAAGTGCGGCCCGCGCCTGAGATTCCTTATGCTTCCTCTCCAGGGTTTGAATTTGCGAGAGAAGGCGGTCCCTACTCAGAGTATGTGCTTTCTTCAATCTAGAGGCGTGCTGGATGAAAACACCTCTTATCACCGCCTTGTGAGCCTGCCACACGGTCATTGGTGATACTTCCTCTGAGCAGTTCAGCCTAAAATAATCAGAGAGGGCAGTCTGGACAGCCTGTTCCGTGATCGGGTCTTTCAAGAGACTTTCATTTAAACGCCAGGACCACTCTCTATTGCTTTTGTCCAGCGAGGTCAGAAGTAACCATACAGGGCTATGGTCCGATAAAGAAGCCGGACCTATGGCGGGATCCGTCACCCTGGGTAGGAGGCTATGAGATACTAATATGTAGTCAAGCCTTGTGTAAGTCGCGTGGACTGTCGAGAAATGCGAGTAGTCCCTACCTTTAGGGTTGAAAATTCTCCAGGGATCACATAATTGTAGTTTATGCAGCAACTGTTTCACCTTACGTAATCCTCCATACGGTACAGATGATTTGCCGGTCGATGAATCGAGACATGGTTCTAAAGCAATGTTTAGGTCTCCTCCCAGGATAACCCTTCCCTCCTGGAAGTCTGACAGTTCCGATAGGAACTTCAAAAGGAAATCAACCTGGCCATTGTTGGGAACGTAAACGGAGGCCATGGTGTACAGCTCTCCAGATATTGTTCCCTTAATCATTATGTATCTGCCCTCACTATCAGCAGAGGTGTCTGATTTCTGGAAGGGGACATCCCTGGCTAATAATATAGCAACCCCTTTGGATTTAGAGCTCGGAGAGGAGCTGGTATAGAAATGGGGAAAGAACCTAGGAGACATCCTGGGGCAAGCGTCCCCCCGGAAGTGCGTCTCCTGCAGGAACACAATCTTGGCCCTCATCCTTCTAAGTTCTGAGATCATTGCTGACCTCTTCTCGGGGATATTGAGGCCCCTGCAGTTCAAGGACACGGCCTTCAAGAGTGCCTCCCGCTGACCGGGGAGGCCCCCCCCCCACCCCCCACCCCAGCCACCGACATCACCGGGAACCCGACGCCTCAGGCAAAGCAGGCCGCGGTTTAGCGCAGCAATAGAGGGGGAAGATGTAGGGAAAAGGAAGAAAGGAATGAGAGATAGTAAAGAAAAAAGAAAGATGAAACTTTTCTAAGTCCGGAGAGAGCCCAGGAAATCCTTAGGCTGGTAAGAACGTTAGTAGTGACTTCCCTAATATAGGGAAGTCTGGCCACGCAGGTCCCAGGGAAGTCTCTGGAAGCTTCCCTCGGGAGAACACACGGGCCCGTGGGGGAAATGGCTACCAGGCGAAGAGGAACCAGAACCCGGCGGATTGTTATAACCGACGAACTCTACTCTTCCATCTCGGCTCCCCCCCCCCCCCTCATAACACATTAACAGATAGACAGCAACCAAACATTGTATAAAACAGCAATAACAACAGTGCATAGGTTCAATGAATAAGACAATCCTATTGCTAAGTTAAACTGGTGGTTCCCTCCCACATGTATGCCATAGTGACCATCGATTCAGTGCGGGTGCCCCTCCCCCGCCCCGAGGCCCATCACAGAGCCAAAGCAGATTGATCATAATTTACCCTCAAACGGGGGGGGGGGGCAACCCCGGGAGACGAACGCCTGCAAAAATATCCCCGGTGGCGAGGCCCCCCCCCCCCCCAGGCCACCCCAACCCCCCCGGAAGAGCATCCCGGTCCGGACCCCACAGCACCTCGGAGCGGACAGAACGACCCGGGCCAGTCACGCTGCCATCACTCCCCAGGACAGAACGGCCCTCGCCCAAGGGCGGGACCCCATCAGTTACACCGGCCTGACAACCCCCAGGCCCCCACCGCGCCCCTCCACGGACCAAATCGGTCCGCGAACCGGCCCACGGTGTCAACCCGGGGGGACGCCCAACGCCCCGCGCAATTTACGGTAAGGGCCAGGTGGAGGGAAGGGCCAAGGGGAGAGGGAGCCACCCCACAGGGAGAGAGGGCCACACCACGCCACCATGCTCAAAGACCATTATACCAGGCTCGGCCGACCGGGCCAACGAGGAACCCCCGGGACACCTCTCGGGAAGGGGATCCCCCCCGGGCCAGGCCCTAGGCCGCAGCCGACTGGCCGACGCCCGGCGACGCCAGCCAGCGGGGAGATTCCCTGCCGCGGGCACCACCGGGAGCGGCCCACTGACAATCCGACGGGAGCAGCAGATTCCCAGCATCCCCTCCCCCACCCGCAAGAAGAAGACATCAGACACCAGGCATATCAGAAACCCACCTCAACACATGTATGAACCATAAACAACAGGCAAAAAATATGAACCTAGGAACCAAACTAGTGTAAACGGTAACTTAAGCAGAGCTACAAAGTCAGCAGGCAATTAAATCTCGTTACCTCCTATCTACCGTACAAATCTGTGTGTAACTAAGTTTCGTTACCTCCTATCAAGCGTCCATGTGGTCGGGGCCCCCCCCCGCTCCGGGCCGGGCCGACGAGCCGGGCCTCTTCCGTCCCGTCTCCGTCTCCTAGGGCGCTGCGGGAGCGGACCCGCTCTCTGGTCAAAGTCCGGCGCCAGCCAGTCCGGGACGGCTATGGGTGCGGATCCCAGAAATTCAAAAAGACCCACCAGCTGCTCCGGTGATCTCAGGGTGTATGCTCTTCGGTCTTTCCGCACCAGCAGCTGGAAGGGGTGTCCCCACCGGTACGGCGCTCCCTGGCGCTGCAGGAGATCTAAAAGGGGCCTCATCAGGCGTCGCATTTGCAGGGTCCTACGGGATAGGTCCTGCAATAAAATGACACGTGCACCGCTCAGATCGATAGGACCCTTGTTCCAAGCTGCTCGCATAATTGCTTCCTTCACTTGAAAAAAGTGCACTCTGCAGATAACGTCTTTTGGTCCGCTGGGGCCGCCTCCCACAGGGCCCAGAGCCCGATGGATTCGGTCGATCTCAATGGCCTTCCCCGAGGGGCGACCCAGAAGGGTGTTGAACAGGTTGCACACTGTTGCGTTAAGCTCCGCTGGGCTTATTGATTCCGGGATGCCCCGCAGCCGGATATTGTTGCGGCGGTTTCTATTTTCCAGGTCATCCTGTTGGACCTGTAGGGTGGCAAGCATCCTGCGCGTGGTATCCCTCTCCTGTTCCAGAGCGGTAACCCTGGTCTGGATATCCGACTGTGTGACTGTGTTGGTTTCCACTTTGTCAGACAGATCCGCTATGGTGTTTTGCATGGACGTTATTTCTCGGCAAAAAGTCCCCTCCATCCTTGAGATGTAAGACTCAAAATCTGCTCTTGAGGGCAAGGATTTAATGGCATCCGCAACATTCCGTCTCACAGATTCCATAATAACTGAGATCAGGGCGCCGGGTGAGAGCGCCCCTTGTAAAGCTGTACCTTCACAAATCGCCGGATGATCATCAGGTGTGGGGGATCGGGAGTCCCATGAGCGGTTCATAGGGGCCGGGCTGCAGGGCCCCGGGGAGAACACAGGCCCCCACGCAGACACTGAAGTGGATGGGCAGCACTCCTCATGGAGGTCCGGGGCAGGCGCGACCAGTTCACCCCCTGGAGGATGAATGGGTGAATGGGGCCCGTTAGGTGGCAGGGTGGTCTTGGCAGCTGTCCCTTTAAGAGCAGCCTCTGTTGCCATTATGCAGCTGTGTGATTCATTTAGCTGTCTCAGGTTTTTGGTCACTGAGGTAGATGGGCAGCACACTTCATGGAGGTCAGGGGCAGGAGTGGTCAATTCACCCCTTGGTGATTTGGTGGGTGACAGGGGCTGGCCAGGTGGCAGGATGGGCATGGTAACTGTCTCTGCAAGAGCAGCTTCTGTAGCTATTGTGCTGCTATGCAACTCCCCTGGCTGCCTCCCGTTCATAGTATAGTGAACTTGTGTCACTGTAGCTGACACGTGCTGGCCCCTGCTGCTGCTCCCCCCCTCCTCACCTCCACTCTTCACAGCCGACAGATCGGGGGCAGGCGACCCATGGCTCAGCCCTCCAGCTGATCTTCTCCCGCGCTCATCTTCTCCTGCGCTCGTCAAGACAGGCTGGGAAATCTGAAGCTCACGGCTCTCCTTTCTGGGTCCCCGGCTGTCACAGTCCGGAGCGGTGCCCGCTCCCGCCGGTCGCAGGGAAGCCGGCGCCATCTTGTCCTGCGCCCTCACGCTTCCCGCAGGCATCCACGACGGGGTCCCCCCTCTCTCTGCCGCCCAGGGGGGTCCCGGGTCTGGCTCCTCTCCACCCGGCTCCAGCCACACAGGTATGTTGGGCGGCGCCGCCGCCGGGGGACAAGGGGGTTCTCCCACTCCACCTGGGGTCATGGCGGTCGCCACCATTGCTGGCAGCGGCGATCCCGGACTCTCCACGGGGACCGCCCCAAAATAGGAAGATATGGGGGTCTTCTGAGCGGCTCGCGCTGCTCCCCTGGTCTTCCGCCGCTTGGACATGCTATTTTTATAAAGGTTGCTGTCTGGCAAAACGGTAATTGCTACAGGGTTAATAGGGAGCCTCCTGGGATAGTTCCTCACGGCGCCATTAGCAGGCCACGCCCCTCTGTTGTTAATGTTTTACTGTTTGCTGCATTAATTTGAAGTGTGTTCAGAAGCCTATTTGAGTAAACGTGTTTTGCATAAGCTGGTGTCAGTGTCGCTTTCTTGTCTGTGGCTTTGCTGTACCTTGAAAGACCTACCGGTGCACGACTTACATTTACAGCTTAACCATGTTTCAGATCATGCAGTCATTGTGGGTAGGGAAGAAGGGGACACTACGCGTATGCCCTCCTTTAATAACTCTGCCAACACTGGATTGTTTCTTAAAACAGTTAAGTTGTTGTTGATAATTGTTTTTATCTGATTAAATTATCTGGAGTAAGTGAGGACCACAGCTGGTGGGGATTTTGCTTTTGATTCGATTGATTTATATTCCAAGTATGTCTCACACCCTGCTTCGGAAGATTAATTACACGTGGGTTATAGTCCACTAGATGGTGTTTTTCTGCAGAGATGGCAAAAAAGGAAGCCCCTCCCGGTCCATAAATACCTGGGACCTCCCACACATTCCCCAGTATAGTCTCTGCAGAAGGCGACGACAGTCAAGATGATGGCTATCTCTCCCCTTTTCAGGTAAGCCAGGTTACACCCGGCCCCCAATTGGCCTATTTCCACCCGGACCCCTTTTTTATAAAGTATTTAAGCCTCCCAGCTATGGCTGCAGGGTCCGGGTGAGGGTAGGTAACACCTTAGGGGTGTTTGACTAGGAGCCATGCTCCACGGCAAATCCCCCACCAAGGGGTAGGCGGTCGTCGGGTTCTGGTGATCCTGACTTGGGATGCCATGTCCGTTCTAGCCCTCGCTACATAACCAAATGTAGCCATCGGCTTATCCTTATCCCTAACCTCTCTTTTTTCCCGGTTAGAGGGGGGGGGGGGTTGTTCTCCCTTCTTTGGTTTAATTGTTCCCTTCTTTATAGTATGTATGCGTGTATGTTTGTGCATGTTTTTATGCCTTTAACATGTAGAGCTGGCTCCTGCCAGCGCTTGCCTGTTTTAAACTTTTTATTTTTTGGTCATTACTATCTGCGGCCCGCCGCTCTTTCTCTGACGGTGGCGGGCCGGTGTCTTCATGGCCGGCTCCACAGCTCTACTGGCTGGGGAGCATGGCCTGTGGTTGGTCACTGGCGTGGAGGGGGGCGGGGCCTGGCACTCTTCGCGCTCTCTATGGCCCGCCCTTTCTTCTACACTCGGCCGGCTCCTGGCCCTATTGGCTGGGGAGCGCGGCCTGCTATGCTTCCCGCGTTTTGGGAGGGGGCGGGCCAAGCGCTGGGCGCGCTCTGCTGTGGCCCGCCTCCGTTCTCCTTCTCCTGCACTACGTGTCGCCGCCATCTTCCCCGGGTCGTGTGAGTGCCCCGCGGGGCTTCTATTGATATATATATATTTTTATATACCTGTATGTCACTCTTGTGGGAAGGCTATAGCTGCTGGGCGCTGTAGAGCCCTGGGGCAGCATTGGGGCTAATATATTGTTAAGCCATGCATATATATATATATATATATATATATATTTATTTAATTGCATGTTTGCCTTCTTGTCTTTTGGTGTGCATGTTTTCTAAATGGGGCCCCCTCTTGTGTCTTTCAGACGGGACATCCCAAAATTAGGGGTTTCTCCCGGTCCTCTGGCCCTTGCTCAAATTTAGGGGTTCCTTGGTTTTCTTGGCCTTAGTTAAATTCCTCCCACTAATGGACTTTAAGGGGCATCCCGGGTGGCTCTTTAGCGTAATTCCCATTGGTCATTGCGACTGCCTTAAAATCACCATATGGAGGCTTCCCAGGATACTGTGCTCGGGGTCCCTTCGTGGCAATCCCAGCTGTGTTTGATATGTGGGGCATCCCTTGTGGGTGACCTTGTGCAGATTTGCGTACCATGTGCACAGCAGACGATTGTGCGGCAATCTGGGCCCCTTGCAGCCGGATCAGCCCCGCTGGCCTCATCCCCTATACCTCCACGCCTGGTCATGACCCATAGTGACATTAACACTAGTGAGGAGTCGCAATCCGATGTGTGCGCTAGACTGGCCAACATTGAGAAAATTATTGCTAGCTCTGCGGCCAGGAAGACCCCAGCTAAGAGACGGCACTTGGCGCCCGCTGCGCCGGCCTGTGATTATGCTGATTTGGAACCATTTGACTGGTCTGATTGTTCCCCGCTCGAGGAAGGGGAACTTTTCCCAGACTCTGACTCTGAGGATCGACAGTACCCCGGCGCTGATGCCGGTCCAGAGCACTGGGATACTGTCGACACCCATAGGCTCCTTACTCAAATTTTTGAGGTACTTGCCATTTTTGCAGAGGCCCCTCCGCAACGGGAGGACTTTTTTGTGACCGCCAAACCCCGTTTGGAGTTCCCAGATCAGAAGCACTTTAACAATCTGATCCTTAAGGAATGGGAAAAGCCTAGCCGGCTCCCTGGTATCCCTCACGGGTGGGATAGGAAGTATCCCTTTCCTGTTGATGTAGTTAAACGCTGGTCGACACCCCCAGAGGTTGACGCGCCCGTCCTGGGATTGTCTAATACTTCAGGCGTGCATACCCCGGATTCCACTACCTTGAAGGATAGTGAGGACCGACGTCTCGATTAATTGGCTTCACATGCTTTTGCTTGTGTGGGTTCGGCCTTGTGTCCGGTTTGTGCTTCTGAGCTCACGGCCGTGGCTACTAGAGCTCTAATTTGGGGCCTTTTGGATGGTTCCCAATTGGATCCTTGCAGTGAGGAGTTTACAGCCTTGACTCATTGTGAGATGTTCATTGCTTTTGTCTAATCAGCCTTGGATGATACTATCCGTATGTGTAGCAGGACCTCAGCATTGCAGGTTGCTATACGCCGGTCGGTCTGGTTGCGCCAGTGGGCGGCCGATAATGCTGCTAAGAAGGCGCTCACAGGACTTCCCTTCGTGGGTCTGCACCTGTTTGGTGATCGTTTAGACTCTTTTGCCAAAGGGGGTAAGTTACCTCAATGCAAGAAGCAGCGCCGACCCTTTCGTGGTTCGGGTTCATTCAACCCCTCCTTTCGTGGCTCTCGGTCAGGCAGGGGAACGTATTTCACTGCATTCCGAGGAGATTCCTGGGGCAGGGGCAGAGGACGTGCCCGACCAGGGACTTCCTGTGGTAATAAACTCAAATCCGTTGCCAAGCCCACTCAGCAATGAAGGGGCGCCCTCGCCCTTGTGGGTGGGGGGACGGCTGCGGCTCTTTGCTCAGGTCTGGATCCTAGAGGTCACAGACGTCTGGATCCGGGAGGTAATCTCCTCCGGGTACAAGCTGGAGTTTGCATGCCGGGCCTCCTCCCAGATTCCTCAGGTCCCGGGTTCCGTCGGACCCACGGGCGGCACAGGGCCTTTTTCTGGCGGTGCAAAACCTTTGGGATATGGGGGTAGTTTGTCCAGTTCCCCCCACAGAGAGAGGTCTGGGTTACTATTCCAACCTATTTACGGTGCCCAAAAAGATGGTTCCATAAGACCCATTTTGGACTTGAAAACTCTCAACCGGTTCATCAGATCCAAAATATTTCGCATGGAGACTCTGCGCTCTGCTGTCGACTCACTGCGTCCGGGGGACTTTATGACCTCAATAGATATCAAGGATGCTTACCTTCATGTGCACCACCAAAGGTTCCTCAGGTTCGTGGTAGACAACCAGCACTTCCAGTCTGTGGCTCTTCCCTTCGGGCTGATTTCGGCGCCCAGGGTGTTCACCAAGGTTTTGGCGGGGGTGATGGCCGTTCTCAGAGTCCGGGGCATTCGTATCTTGCCTTACCTGGACGACCTTCTCATTACGTCATCCTCTCTCCAAGGCGGAGCTGGACACCAGAACGGTAGTGACGACGCTGGAGAGGTTCGGGTGGGTTATCAATTACCCCAAGACCTCTCTATCCCCGTCAAGGGTGGTTTTATTCCTGGGCATGACTCTGGATACCATTCAGACCAGGGTGTTCCTACCCCAGCCGAAGGTGGATGTTCTTCAGGCTCTTATTCGTTTTCTTCTGTCCAGCCCTCGGCCGTCCTTCAGGCAATGCATGAGGCTGGTAGGTTTGATGGTGGCTTACTTCGCGACAGTGCCATTTGCTCAGTTTCACATGAGACCCCTTCAGCTCCATCTTCTGTCGGTTTGGGACAAATGTCCTCTGTCTCTGGATCAGACTTGTGTTCTGTCCCCTCTTGTCCGACGGTCCTTCCAGTGGTGGATGGACCAGAGGAATCTCTTGGGGGGCAGGTCCTTTCTTGCGCCCTGTTGGGAGACGGTCACCACGGATGCCAGTCTGTCAGGCTGGGGAGGCTTCTGGAGGGAACAACAGTTCCAGGGGCTGTGGGGTCCTCATGAAGCCCATATCCCCATCAACATTCTGGAGCTGAGGGCAGTTCGGTTGGTGCTGTCGCACCTGACACATCACCTTCCAGGCTTACCAGTTCAGGTTCGCTCCGACAATCAGACAGCGGTCGCTTACATCAATCACCAAGGAGGGACTCACAGCAGGAGTGCCCTCCGGGAAGTGTCTCTGATTCTTGCTTGGGCCGAGAGCAATGTTCCACGCATCTCGGCAGTCTACATTCCAGGGGTGGAGAACCTGGAAGCGGACTTCCTGAGCAGGGGGACCTCTTGCCGGGGGGAATGGTCCCTCAGCAACAAGGTATTTCTATCCCTCTGTCGCAGGTGGGTGGAGGCCAGAGTTGGATCTGTTTGCCTCTCGTCACTATCACAAGCTTCCCGCATTTGTGTCTTTGATCCAGGACCCTCTGGCTCTGGCAGTGGATGCCATGTCTCTGTCCTGGCGGGAGCTCGGTCTCCTGCAAGCTGGCTCAAGAGGGTGCGCCAGCAATCTTGGTGGCCCCACGGTGGCCAAGGGAGACGGTCACCACGGATGCCAGTCTGTCAGGCTGGGGAGGCTTCTGGAGGGAACAACAGTTCCAGGGGCTGTGGGGTCCTCATGAAGCCAATATCCCCATCAACATTCTGGAGCTGAGGGCAGTTCGGTTGGTGCTGTCGCACCTGACACATCACCTTCCAGGCTTACCAGTTCAGGTTCGCTCCGACAATCGGACAGCGGTCGCTTACATCAATCACCAAGGAGGGACTCGCAGCAGGAGTGCCCTCCGGGAAGTGTCTCTGATTCTTGCTTGGGCCGAGAGCAATGTTCCGCGCATCTCGGCAGTCTACATTCCAGGGGTGGAGAACCTGGAAGCGGACTTCCTGAGCAGGGGGACCTCTTGCCGGGGGGAATGGTCCCTCAGCAACAAGGTATTTCTATCCCTCTGTCGCAGGTGGGGGGAGGCCAGAGTTGGATCTGTTTGCCTCTCGTCACTATCACAAGCTTCCCGCATTTGTGTCTTTGATCCAGGACCCTCTGGCTCTGGCAGTGGATGCCATGTCTCTGTCCTGGCGGGAGCTCGGTCTCCTGCAAGCTGGCTCAAGAGGGTGCGCCAGCAATCTTGGTGGCCCCACGGTGGCCAAGGGAGACGGTCACCACGGATGCCAGTCTGTCAGGCTGGGGAGGCTTCTGGAGGGAACAACAGTTCCAGGGGCTGTGGGGTCCTCATGAAGCCCATATCCCCATCAACATTCTGGAGCTGAGGGCAGTTCGGTTGGTGCTGTCGCACCTGACACATCACCTTCCAGGCTTACCAGTTCAGGTTCGCTCCGACAATCGGACAGCGGTCGCTTACATCAATCACCAAGGAGGGACTCGCAGCAGGAGTGCCCTCCGGGAAGTGTCTCTGATTCTTGCTTGGGCCGAGAGCAATGTTCCTCGCATCTCGGCAGTCTACATTCCAGGGGTGGAGAACCTGGAAGCGGACTTCCTGAGCAGGGGGACCTCTTGCCGGGGGGAATGGTCCCTCAGCAACAAGGTATTTCTATCCCTCTGTCGCAGGTGGGGTGAGGCCAGAGTTGGATCTGTTTGCCTCTCGTCACTATCACAAGCTTCCTGCATTTGTGTCTTTGATCCAGGACCCTCTGGCTCTGGCAGTGGATGCCATGTCTCTGTCCTGGCGGGAGCTCGGTCTCCTGCAAGCTGGCTCAAGAGGGTGCGCCAGCAATCTTGGTGGCCCCACGGTGGCCAAGACAGGTGTGGTTCGCAGACGTCGTGCGGCTGGTGGTCGATCAATTCAGGCTGCCTCTGGTTCCGGATCTGATCACACAAGGTCAGCTTTGTTACCCCAATTTACAAAGGCTGGCTTTGACGGCGTGGCTGCTGAAACCTTCATCTTAAAGGAAAAGGTTTTGTCTGAAGCCGTTGTCCAGACTCTCGTCAGGGCTAGGAAGAAATCTTCCTCTAATATTTATTACAGGACCTGGCGGGCCTACATTGATTGGTGTGAGGCTAGAGCCTTTTCTTGTCGGGTGTTTTCTTTCCTCAGATTTTGACGTTTCTTCAGCATGATCTGGACATTCAACATTTTCAACTTAGCACCCTTAAGGGGCATGTGTCCGCTCTGGTGGTTTTCTTTCAGAGATCTTTCGATCTTCATCCTTTGGTTAGGACCTTTTTTCAGGGGGTCACTCATGTGCGCCCTCCTCGCAAACCCATGTTGCCTGTTTGGGATTTAAATTTGGTGTTGTCTGCCCTTCAGGGTCCTCCTTTTGAACCAGTGCAGGATGCTGCACTATCCATTCTCACCTTAAAAGTTGCCTTTTTGGTGGCTATCACCTCTGTTCGACGTGTTTCTGAGTTAGCGGCTCTGTCTATTCAGGCCCCCTACTTTGAGAGACATCAGGACAAGGTGGTTTTCCGCTTTAAACCAGACTTCCTGCCAAAGGTTGTCTCTGCTTTTCACCTCAATCAGGACATTGTGCTTCCTTCATTGTGTCCTAAACCTAGCAATGACAAGGAGAGGGCTTTGCACTCTGGATGTCGTTAGATGTGTAAAGTACTATCTGGTGGCTACTTCACCATTCCGGAAGACGGACGCCTTTTTGGTGGTGCCCTCCTTCCCAAGAAGGGTTTGGCGTCCGTCAAGTCTACCATTAGTAAATGGATTCGTCAGGCCGTTATTAGGGCCTACTCTGCCAAGGGGAGGGATCCCCCTTTCCGGATCACTGCTCATTCTACTCGTGCTGTTGGGGCTTCTTGGGCGTTTCAGCACCAGGCCTCTGTTGAACAAGTTTGTAAGGCTGCTACTTGGTCTTCTGTTCATACTTTTTCCAAGTTTTATAAGGTTGATGTGCGGGCCTCAGCGGATGCTGTTTTTGGCCGCAAAGTTCTGCAAGCTGCACTGGTTTAATTTGTGCACTGTTGCCTGTTGGGATCCCCACCCTTTTTTGGACACTGCTATCGGATGTCCCACGTGTAATTGATCTTCCGAAGCAGGGTGTGAGACATACTTGGAATAATACCATTTTGTGATTACTCACTTGTAAAATGGGTATTATAAGTATGTCTCACACCCTGCTTGTCCCACCCTGAGTTGTATCTTGGATCCTCTATATGGTGAAACTTTTGTCTCTTGGATTTTATTGGCTCTTCCTGGTCCCCTTACTGCTTTCATATACTGGGGAATGTGTGGGAGGTCCCAGGTATTTATGGACCGGGAGGGGCTTCTTTTTTTGCCATCTCTGCAGAAAAGCGCCATCTAGTGGACTATAACCCATGTGTAATTAATCTTCCGAAGCAGGGTGTGAGACATACTTATAATACCCATTTTACAGGTGAGTAATCACAAAATGGTATTTTTTATGTTGCAGCATGGATATCTGGTTTTTGATCGTGCTATCTGTTCTGCATGATCTAGTAGATAGGGCTGATATTCCTGAGCCAAAAATCGGGCTCGGAGCAATGCACATTCAGAGTCAAAAGCATCATCAGTAGAACAGTTTCGGCGAGCCCGTAAAAACTCACCAACCCGGGACCCCCTTAATAGTGTGGGAGGGATGTAAAGAAGAAGCATGCTGTTGCCAGCACTAGGTTTGCTAAACTTTTTGATGTAATCAGACCGGAGTCAGAGAAAGCCAACTCCAAATCGAGGTATCCAATACTTTCAGATTTCCAAGTACCAGTAGACCTAAGATTCATATCATTATTGTTCAGGTATGATAGAAACTCAGGCAGTAGATTGGATGGCCCTTTCCAAATGCAAATGAGGTCATCAATAAAGCGCCCATACCAGAACAGATATTCCAAGTATGGATTGTTTTAATTATATATTGCAAAAGATTCCCACCATGCCATATAAATGACTGCTAAGGGTGGAGAAAAATGAACGGCTGCTTATTGTCTTTCAATTTGTTTAAAGCATTGATTTCTTTGTTAGTTAGATTAGATGCCCCTTTATAGGGTTTCTTTCTTGACAGTTTTATTATCTGTGCCTCGACTGCTTCCTGAAAAACATCCAGGGCAGTGGATCTTGAGGCAAGAGGATAAAAATCCATAATTTTAATGGGTGTAACCATCAATTTGCGCTAAATCAGACATATGCAGCATGTTCATACAATCTTCCACAGTATGTGAAAGCAAATCCGAGGTAATTGGATTGGATTGCACAGACATAAAGGTTGATGCAGAGCCTCCCCTATATTTGTTAGTTTTTGTCTCTCAGTGTGAGGTTTACACATGGCGTTCGCATGATGCAGAGCCTCCATCAGGAGCACGTTGTAACATTCCTGTAGGTGCGTAAGCATACGAGAATGCTGTGAAGAAGCCACTTGCGGCCATTTCAGAGACAAGGCTCTCGTATTCGTTGAAGTGAAGCTCTCGTCTCGTTGCATTTTTCAGGCGTTTTTCTGCGTACCTAGCCACGAAATGTGTGAGTCTCCGAGATCCTTCTGATTCAAATCGAGGAAGTGGTCATATTAGCTGAATCTTACGGCCAAATCTCACAAATGTATTGTTGCTTGTGTAAAATACGCAGTGGCTTGTATGTTTGTCGGCTTGTACGCATCCGCGTTTTTTCATTTTTTTTGTTGTTTTAAGAAAGTGTTACATCCCCTATTCCTGCTCATATTCCATAACTGATTGCTGTGCCAACTCTATTCTCACTTATCAAGGCATGTTTGCCATGCATTCTTCAATTACCTTAATGCTTACCTTAACCCCATGAAACCTCTTCTTCTCTTCTTTAATGATGTTAATGCTTACCTTAACCCCATGAAACCTCTTCCTCTCTTCTTTAATGATGTTAATGCTTACCTTAACCCCATGAAACCTCTTCCTTAATGATTTTAATGCTTACCTTACCCCCATGAAACCTCTTCTTTAATGATGTTAATGCTTACCTTAACTCCATGAAACCTCTTCTTCTCTTTAAGGATGTTAATGCTTATCTTAGCCCAAGAAACTTCTTCTTTAATGATGTTAATGCTTACCTTAACCCCATGAAACCTCTTATTTAATTATGTTAATACATACCTTAACCCATGAAACCTCTTCTTCTCTTCTTTAATAATGTTAATGCTTACCTTACCCCCATGAAACCTCTTCTTTAATGATGTTAATGCTTACCTTAACCCCATGAAACCTCTTCTTCTCTTCTTTAATGATGTTAATGCTTACCTTAACCCTATGAAACCTCTTCTTTTCTTCTTTAATGATATTAATGCTTACCTTAACCCCATGAAACATCTTCTTTCATGATAATGCTTAACTTGACCCCATGAAACCTCTTCTTCTCTTCTTCAATTACCTTAATGCCTACCTTAATCCCATGAAACCTCTTCTTCAATTACCTTAATACTTACCTTAACCCAGTGAAACCTCTTCTTCAATGACCTTAATGCTTACCTGAACCCCATGAAACCTCTTCTTTAATGATGTTAATGCTTACCTGAACCCCATGAAACCTCTTCTTTAATGATGTTAATGCTTACCTTAACCCCATGAAACCTCTTCTTTAATTATGTTAATGCTTACCTTATCCCCATGAAACCTCTTCTGCTCTTAGCTCAATCTCCAAATTACACTGATAATTGTTGTAATGAAATTAAAGACACAACAACCTTTATTTATGATATAAAATATGTTTTTGGTTTATTATAAAATAATAAATTAAAAAATGTAATTAGAAAAATATAAAATATTTATATTAATATAAAATGTTGTATAAAATGTTAAAACTATATACAAAAGATGGTGGCAGGTCCTCCGAATTATTGCTGTTGGCTCCCCATAGCTGACACAATTTCTGCTATATCCCACACCAGCCCATGCACAGCATCTTCCAGTTCCTCGAGATGCTGTTGTGTCAGTTGTGTGTGCACTGTAAAAGTAAAAATATTTACATCTAGATAGTATACACTCTGCTTCCTGACAACCTGTTGAACAAGCCATGTTAGTAAATAGTCAGTTATGTTGACACTTACTGGGCTGTTGGGGGTGGCGGGGCGTGGGAGCCACTCTTCTTCTGGGGACCTGCCACACATCTGCCAGAGTCTGTATAACAACAAAAAATACTTTTTTAAAATAAGCCTAGCAGGTTATACCACAAAAGCCCTTTTGTTCCGCATTAAACTACTTCTACAGCCTTGTTTATCTGATGTTATTTTGTGGACTGCTTACCACCTGGGATGTCCACAGGTATGTTGATTATACACCCAGCTATACCCCAATACTTAGAACATAACGTTTACTGCATGGCTGCATGGTGTCTATGTGCACAGTAGCTTTCAAACAAAAAATGGCACATACGATTGCACACGGCCCCCCTAGAAACTTGGGCCCCAAAATAAATATGCGCGATCCGCCTATCAGACCGAGCATTAACCACCCTAAACACCGATTTAGATTGCTAGGCATTGGCTACTTATGTGCATGATCGTATCTTGCTGCTTACGGGTGAAGACCGAGGGTGCCATCTTTGTCCGAAGCTGCCATGCGCTCAGGCCTCGGCGCGTGGGCAGACACGGTGACGTAGGGGGGTGGTATAAAAGTGATTTAATTGGAGCCGGTTCCGCCACCATACATTTTTGTTAAAAAACAGAAATCAAGCATGACTGGCAAGAAATGCAATCATAAGAACCGAAAGCATTCTGATGCACCGCAAGCTGGAAGCTCTCGCCATGGATGCCATAATCGTGTGCCTATGCCCAAACCCACATCCAGAAGATGCAGCAAGGCACGCCATAGCAGCCCTACACTCAGTGATCGCCCATCCCAGCCAAGCACCGAGAGTGGAAATCCTAAACAGAGCAGTGCTAGGCCATCCAGTAGGACCAGAACTGCTAGCCCCAGGTGTAGTCAACATCATGCAAATAGCTCATCCACCCAAAGTGTTAATGTAAAGGACAGGAGAGAGCACACAAATACTCGCCCAAGAAGCACTAGCCCTAGACCCAGTGCTGCCCATAGCCAAAAAAAAAGAGTCAGTGGAATTTCAAAGGGAAGGGTAAGGGACAAAATATGAGACCCCCATCCACCCTCTCTCTTACAGGACCACAGCACGCCATCTCAATCCTGGAGAGCCCCCAATCACCCACACCAACCACTCCTGCATCTTCATGGGCCACCCAGAACAACACCCCCTAGTCCACAACCAAGCCCTGTGGAACCTTTGTCCACACAAATATCCACACACTTTGATTCATCCACAACACCCCAGGGCCACATGTCCCCCATTGCACCAAGCACCCAGGGAGATGACAGCCAAAGTTTAGTGGGAAGAAACCTGTGGCGGGGAACTCTCAGTGGTAGGTTTAGTGATGCACAATGCCTGGCTTTGGCCACTGCTGTATCAAACCATTTCCATCAACTTTATGGGAAAACTTCTCGCGGAACATCTAATTCTATGCGAACCCATATCTGGGAGTCCATCACACGCCAAGTAAATAGTGCGGGCTGCGGACAGGAGTGGTCAAAGACGGAGCCGGATCAAAACACACTAAACGCAATTCCAACAGCACACCCAAGCTAATAATGGCTATAACGGGCACTGGTGGTCAGGGCAAGGACATATTTAAAGGGGAACTGGCCAATGGGAAGGGGGGAATGACTGATTGGTGCAACTTGATTTGTGATTGGTGCAACTTAGGAACTTGCTGCTAATAGGAGTCCCCCAGGGACTGGACCGCCCTGACAGCCAGGCTGTCCAGTCCCTGGGTTCATTATCCCAGAGGACCCCCCCACCGGACCTGGATAGGTCCCTTTAAACTTGCCCCCGGCGAATGCGCTGGGAGCAGCGCCACCGGGGGGCATAACAGGGACGCGCGCGAGCACCAGTCAGCCTGCTGGACGCGCCCCCCTAGGACGAGGGGGAGGACGCGCCGGCCGACGCGGCAGAGCTGCCGCCGCCGGTGACCCCAGCCGCCGCCGGACAGGGAGCAGAAGCCGGAGCCCCAGCGAAGGAATGCGCCGGCGAGGCGGCCGCCCTTCGTGGCTGCTAGAGGACAGAGCCCGCCCGTGACCGGGCACCAGGTAAGTTCCTAACAAAGAGGACCGCTTCCTAGCCCTAATCAGGGTCTGGACGACCTCCTCAGAAAAACCTTCCTCTTTCAAGATGAAGGTTTCAGCAGCCAGGCCGTCAAAGCCAGCGTTTGTAAATTGGGGTAAAGTAGATGACCCTGGGATAGCAGGTCCGGTATCAAGGGAAGCCGGCACTGGTCTACGGCCATCCTTACAACGTCTGCGTACCAAACCCTTCTTGGCCACCTTGGAGCCACCAGAATCACTGGTGCCCCTTCTAGAACCAGTTTGCGAACTACCCTGCCCAGCATGGAGACAGGTGGAAACAGGTACAGAAAACCCAGGTCCTTCCACGCCAGAGACAAGGCATCCACTGCCAAGGCCAGGGGATCCAGAGAAAGAGACACAAATGCCGGAAGCTTGTGATTGTGCCTCGAGGCAAAGAGATCCACCTCCGGATTCCCCCACTTGCGGCAAAGATCCAGAAAGACCTCGGGTTTGAGAGACCACTCTCCGTGGCGAGAGGACCCCCTGCTCAGGGAATCCGCCTCCGTATTCTCCACCCCCCGAATGTAGACTGCCGAAAGGGCTCTCCGCCCATCGCAGGATCAGAGAGACTTCCCTGAGGGCACTCCTGCTGCGAGTCCCTCCCTGGTGATTTATGTAAGCCACTGCCGTTCGGTTGTCCGAACGCACCTGAACCGGAAGACCCCGTAACTGTGGGGTTAACCGAGCCAGAACCAGACGAATGGCACGGAGCTCCAATACATTGATGGGGGTGTGAGCCTCCTGGGGACCCCACACCCCGCTGAACTGATGACTCTTCCAATAACCTCCCCAGCCCGACAGGCTGGCATCCGTGGTAACCGTCTCCCAACAAGGGACCAGAAAGGATCTGCCCTTCACCAGATTGCTCGAGTTCAGCCACCACCGAAATGACTGCCGAACCCTGGGAGACATCCTGAAAGGTTGATCCAAAGACTGTGGGCTCCTGTCCCAATACGTCAATAGGAGAAGTTGAAGAGATCTCATGTGAAATTGTGCAAACGGCACCGCCTCGAAGGAGGACACCATCAGGCCCACCAGTTTCATCCCCTGTCGGATAGAGGGACAAGGGCTGGCCAGAAGAAGATGGATCAGGTCCTGAATCCCCTGCACCTTGGTCTGGGGCAGAAACACTCTGGCCCGACTGGTATCCAGATTCATGCCCAGAAATGAAATCACTCGAGACGGGGAGAGAGAAGACTTGGTGCGGTTGATCAACCACCCGAATCTCTCCAGGGTCGACACCACCTGGAGGGTGTCCAGTTCTGCCTGCTGAAGGGAAGAAGCAGAAATCAACAGATCGTCCAGATAAGGCACAATGCGAATGCCCTAAGATCTGAGCAGAGCCATTACGCCCGCCAAAACCTTGGTGAAGACCCTCGGTGCCGAGGTCAGACCGAAGGGAAGTGCTACGAATTGATAATGTTGATCCCCCACCGCAAACCGGAGGAATCTCTGATGTGCCTGAAAAATTGGAACATGCAGATACGCATCCTTGATGTCTATGGATGTCATAAAATCCCCTTGGCGAAGGGAATTGATTGCCGAGCGCAGAGTCTCCATGCGGAACTTTTTGGCTCTGATAAATCTGTTGAGAACCTTGAGGTCTAGAATGGGTCTCACCGAACCCTCCTTTTTGGGAACCGTGAAAAGGTTGGAGTAGTAACCCTTGCCTCTTTCCAACGGAGGCACCGGGCATATAACCCCCATTTCCCAGGAGCCCCTGCGCAGCCTGAGGGTCCGAGGGCACCCGAGACCTTAAGAATCTTGGGGGCGGCCAGTACTCGAACTCCATCTTGTACCCGGAGGAAACCACTTCCAAGATCCAATTGTCTGTGACCTCCCGGGCCCAGACCCGGAAGAAGAGTCGCAGCCGTCCCCCCACCCTTACGGGTGAGGGCGCCCCTTCATTGCTGAGCCGGTTTAACGGCAGGCTTGGGCTTGGAACCCCAGGCAGCCGCGGGACGTGCCCGACCTCTGCCTCTGTTCCAGGATGAGCCCCTGACCCCCGAGAAGGCCAGACCCCTAGACGCACTGGCCCCTCAAAAGGAAGGAGTGAACGAGCCCGCCCCCCAAAAGGGACGTCGCTGCTTCCTCCGCTGAGGTAACTTACCCCCTTTAGCAACCACATCCAATTTATCTCCAAACATCCGCGCCCCCAAGAAGGGTAGAGCTGTGAGTGACTTCTTGGCTCCAACGTCCGCTGTCCACTGACGGAGCCAGACCAGTCTGCGCATGGCCACCAGCAAGGCTACTACACATGACAATGGAGTCTTCCATCGCAGCCATGACAAAATCCATGAACAATTCGCACTTCTTTAGTACAGCGAACTCAGCGCTAGCTGGATCCAGCTGAGCGTTATTCAGCCAGTTCCTGATAAGAGACCTGGTAGCAAGCGTCACCATGGCAGATGCACTAACCGGTCGCAGGGCCGAGCCCACGTTGGCAAATGTGTGGCACGACATCTGATCAAGGCGCTTGTCCTCGCCATCCTTAAGGGAAGAGGCATCAGGGGTGTTCAGTACAGAAGAGTTGGCCAACCCTAACACAGGCGCGTCGACCTCGGGAGGAGAAGACCAGCGCTTGACCGCCTCCACCGGAAAGGGATACTTCTAATCCCATCCCTGAGGCACACCAGGGAGCCGACAGGGCCTCTCCCATTCCCTAGGTATTAGCGCATCAAAGTGACCCTGGGTAGGGAATTACAGACGGGGCTTGTAGGCCCCCAAAAATTCCCCCTTCTTAAGAGGGGGCGCCTCAGGTGGATCAATATCCAACACCTCCAATAAATGTGACAAAACAGTGGCCGTATCAATGGCATCCCCCAGCGCCTGCCCGGCATTGGAATTCCCAGGCTGACCATAGTCAGCCTCTGAATCCTGATACAATTCCCCCTCCTCAAGCAGGGAATAATCGGACAATTCAGCGGATTAATCGTCAGTGTCCCACAAGGGCTGGGCCGACGACAACTGTCTCTTTTTAGCCTGGGGCTTCTTGCCCACCGTGCTAGCAATCATTTTCTCTATGCTGGCCAACTTAGCCCAAACATGAGAAAGCAACTCCCCACTAGTACCAATGTCACTTGGGGTACGGATTAGGGGGGAGGGGAAGGCGATGAGGCGGGAGGAGCCGACCCAGAAGGCTGGGTACCAGACTGCCGCGTTATGGCCTTTTGTGCGCATGGTATATCAGCACATTCTCCCCCGTAAGGGATACCCCACACCCCACACATGGCCCGGATTGTCCTGAATGGATCCCAGGCCTGGTATCCTGCAGAGCCTCCATATGGTTAATTTTTGCGGTCAGTCGCAAGACCGTAGGGAATTACGCATAAGCAACCCGGGATGCCCCTTAAAAGTCCAGGTGGGAGGATTTTAGGGGTGGACAATATTTATAGCTAGGGACCCCAGGACCAGGAGAGACCCCTTAAAATGCACTTATACGGGGACACCTGTAACACACAAAAAAGATCACATAAGAGCAGAGCATAGTAAGGGATGCCCTAGCATAGATATTACAGTCACACAGCCAAAATATTCATATACAGGTATATGACTGCGTATATATATATATATATATAATTTTCACGTCTATATCGCCAAGCAGCCATACAGACCAATTAAAAGGGCATATAGGCACACACACAAATATATATATATATATATATATATATATATATATATATATATATATATATATATTAACAACAAGACAACTCCCGCACTGCAAAAGTAATTCTTATGACAGTATGTATGAAAATCTGGATGCTAGCTGGGGGGGATTAACCCTTCAGGGTCAAATTGCATCTAGGAAGAACAAATGGTGAACAACCAACCCAGCTCACCGAAGCCCCCCCGCCTGTATCTATACAGATGAGCAGCTCAACAGAATAAGATTGTTACAAAAATCATATTTTATTAATTAAGCCTATAAGGACAAACATTTAAAACACATAATTAAAACCCCAACCGTGGGGTGTGGCAAGTAAGATATAATTGGACTACCTCAAAACCTGTAATCGTTGAGTAAAGTATGTACATATATATAACAAAGTGTTTACAAAATTATTAATACTTGAACAGTGACACAAATGATGTGTATATAAAAAACTATGATGAATTTAATAATGGATGCCACAGGACCTAGCTCTCAGAGTGTGCTAAAGTGCTAAATAAATCAGTGCAAAAACAGTGCAAAAACCTACAGAGTGTGCAAAATAAAATAGAAGTGATTGAAACAACAGAGGTCAGCTAAAAAGAAACTGCAAAGAGGGACAAAGTTGTCCCATTAAGACTGCACAGACACCAGTGAGTGCTTGAGTGCTCAGTGCTAATGTGGATGTAAGATAGAGAAGTAGAGTCCTGGGCAACCGTTAAGGAAATTATAAATTAATAATAAACAATGTACATACTTGAATCAACTGCATATATACAAATTCCAAAATGACTCAATGTATAAAACATTAAACAGTGTACATTACCGTATTATAGGTCCAAAATGCCCACCCTCACGGCGCCAACACTGACGCGTTGCGTGGCCTAAGCATAAGCCACTTCATCAGAGTGTGGCATTGAACTGCCTGCCCATGGTTTTATAGTCCCATTAAAACCGCCAAAAAACGCCAAAAAACCGCCAAATACTGGCCAAAACACCCCCTCCTAGTATGGGCGGAAGTGACTGACGCTAGCTATGTGTTAGTATGAACATCCCACACTTCCGCCAGGAGATGGAATAAAAGATATGTGTATTAATATATACATTGTAATCAAGCTGTATCGTGCCTGTATATGAGGCTTTATTACAAATCATATATCCCCGCATAAATCATTTAGCACAACTCTGAATCCTCTATGACCAGAGTGTGCTAGCTGTCACAGATCGTTCCAGGCGTCAAGCGGAAATGAACTGCGCACGCGCTTCCAGATCGGGCATCACCTCAAATGAGGCGGCGCGTGCTCGTTGCCAGGGCAGCAGCACGCGTCAGCCCGAGGCTGGACGCGCATGCGCACCGCAGTGACAGGCCGGCGGCCCGGGTGCGCGGGCCGCACGCACACAAAAAGAGTAAGTGTGCGCGTGCACCGCACACCAAGGGCCGCCGAACCCGTACGCCCGTGTGGGATGCGGCCAGGCGCGCCATGTTTCTATGTATGTGGGGGGGGGGAGGAGAAGTGGAGGGAGGCGGTGGAGGCGGGAGGGAAAGCAGGCAAAAATGAACCTGTGGGCGGGCAGTGGGCTAAAGACAGAGCATATAGCACCAATTAAATACATGAAGAAGTACTTAAGGCTATTTACATTATTATTGCTTCCATTCTATAAAGATCTTTGTACTCATTATACTCAACATAATCCTGTACTCATGCTTGTAGCTATATTGTTGCTATAAGCGCATTGGGCTACAACAGAGATTGGGCTCTCTTAACACACAGTTTATGTATCTAAAGGTCAGTATGAGGGCAATTAAGATATGTTCCTATTCTATTTACATTTAAGTGACGATTTGTAGAGACCTGCTACATATACCGATTCCACTCTGGCGTGTGTGTAACCAGAGTGTCAAATGGGCAATGTGCTTGTATCTAAAGATCATCATATATGGCTAGTGTTACAGTTTTCTTTGCTACAGAGTCATGCACAATCACAGGCTGGAAATATTCTGACCACATCGAGCCTAGTATTATTCTATGTTATTTGCATGTTCAAATTGGCTTACTGTTAAGGTATATGATGGGACCAAGCAATCTCTTGTATGGGCAAATTATACAAGGACCCATACTTCTGATAGGTTTACAAGTATACAAATATATATACCGAACTATGAATATCTCCATAAATACACATATGCCCCCGATGGATGTAGCCCACAGGCACAATAATGCCCGGGGACTGTCTGCAAAGAGAGCATAATCATAGGTTACCAGCTAAGGAGCCCGTATGGGGAACTCACGCAGAAGATGGCGTCCAGACGAGGAGAGGGAGAAGGGGGCGGGCCAGCACGGAGTGCGCCCGCACATGGCCCCCCCTCCGACGCGGGATTCCCCCCCCAAGCCGCGCTTCCAGCCAATAGGGCTGGAGCCGGCCGACGACGCCAAGGGGGGCGGGCCAACGCAGACGCGCTCAGCTGACGCGGGAGATTGCCAGGCCCCGCCCCCCTCAATGTGGATGGCAGAAGGTCGCGCTCCCCTGCCAATATGGCCACGGAGCCGACCATGAGAGAACCGGCCCGCCGCCGCGTGCGTGCGTGCGGGCCAAACGTAAACACACACACACACGTGAATAAACAGTAGACAACACACACACACACTGCAAATAAGGGACAGGGAGTCAGCCCCCCCCCCGGAGGAGAGTAAGGGACCCGGAAGAGGGAGTGGGAACCCTGCCATTATAAGGCCATAGGCATGTAGGGACGGGGCATCCCACACCAGGATCACGGTGGAGCAGCGCTCCTACAGCACCCAAAGGGTGCTCCTACCTTTACCAAGGGCCCTCAGCCGAAGCTGGGAGGCTCAATACAGGGACAATTTAGGAGGGTCCTGGCAGCAATAGGGACAAAAAAGGGGGCCGGGCGCGAGCCCGGCTTACCTGCAAGTAAGAGAAGCTTCATCTTCTGCCTTGCTCGCTCCCTGCAGAGAAGATAACTGGGGAGTTGGTGGGAGGTCCCGGGTAGTTATGGACCGGGAAGGGCTTCTTTTTTTGCATTCATCTCTGCAGAAGTTCGCCCTCTACTGGGGAATAACCCAACTGTCAAGACTTATTGAATTGGCTACTCAAGGAGTGCATCAAATGAAGATTTGGATATGGTAAGTGTAATTATACAGATGCCACAGCCAGATTAAAATGAAAGATTGATTGAGTGTATCTCTGAACAAACAGCTAATGGTCTTGTGTGCCCCCCCCCAGACACCACCACTCCTGGCTGAGATTCAAGATCTTGAGGAGGATGTGCCGCTCCATCAGCATAATCAAAATAAAAAAAGCACAAGCGTCTATGCCGCAACAGTTGCTGCTGCAGATGCCGCATTAGCAACAACAGATGCCAAGGCAACACCAACAACATATGCCAGTGCAGCATCACCTACATATGGGGCATACTCACATACAAATGCCACTGCTGCAGCGGCTAAATATGCCACTTCAGCAGCAGCATCATCCACCAATCGCTGAGGAACAGCAGCTGGAGCCCCAGCTACAACCTGAACAGCAGCTGGAGCCCCAGCTATAACCTGAACAGCGGATGGAGCTTGAGGAGCAGATGCTACCCTCACCTCCATGCCCTAGCTCTGTTGCTAAGGATTTGCCATCACCCTCTACAACCAGTACCAATGTTGAAATGGAAACACACACTCCCTTAGCAAGTGGCCCTACACGGGGAAGAGGACGACGGCCTCAGCCATGTCGACATCTTACCCTGATGAGCCGGGTTCAGATAATGGAAGCTGATAGTCGAGCATACAGGCAATCCAATGTCTGTTTCAGACAAAGGCTAGAACACTATTTCAACATAATACATGAAGATATGCAGTTGTTAGTGGAGGCTACCAATAATAATAATAATAATGCGAGAAACACTGTTAGGGCAGATGCACTTGCTCAATCATAACCTCTCCCAGCTGGTGGCAATACAAGCCAGGCAACATACATACTTTGGGAGCCAGGCACAATACCAATCATTTTAAATATGTTTATCTGTAAGAGTGTATTTTCACACCACAGGGCTAGGTTGTGGTGTTGGGGTGTTGTACTGGGTGGGCCATGATGTAGCACGAGTGGATGGTGAGGGTGATATGGGGTTCTCTGGGAGAGGGGTTTGTTGTGGGCCTAATGAGTATTCCCGTAATCTTCCCTTTGTTTTTCTTCAGACTCTTGGTAGATGTTTGGCTACGGGCAGCACCTATGTCTGGAGCTAGCAGTGTTGGGCCAGACACTGCTGTGCTTTGATTTACCACTCTTGGTGTTATTTGGCTGGAATGGACGACCAGTGAGTGTTGGGCAGTTGCATATGCACTATCCACACAACCAGGATCCTTGCATGGCCAACCACAACAACAAAAGTTTAAACAAACTTTGTTTTTTTGTTAAGTGCAAAAAATGCTAATAACAATTATTTGGTTAACCTATCATGTTTATGGCACTATGTGCAATACATACTATGGTGTAATAGTTGCTGCATCACAATAAAAACAAATGGAAATGTATCACTTACTCTTTCTGTTTAATTTGACATTATCAATGTCAATAGGCATCAAATTACATTCATTAAATACACAGGAACATAGAGACACCACAAAAAATAACACAGGGGGATAACTGAAAAAAACTAAATGGAGCTAAAATGAGACGAGACAAGGTGATTCCTGACCGCCAGGCCAGAGGCACTCTGGGTGCCCCCATAAACAGGTTGGGGAATGTCCAGTGTAGGTGGAGACGGTGATAGATCCATATATCAGGGGACCTTCTGCAGGATAGCAAAATTATGCTGTAGCATGCATGCCACTATTATCTTTAAAACTTTCTCTGGACTGGGGCCCCCCCTTTGTGATCCAAGCATCAGAAGCATGACTTCAGCAGGCCAAAGGCACGCCCCACTATAGCCCTCGTCTTCATGTGTGCCCGGTTGTAGACAGGGTGTGCCTGGCTTTGTGGCCGCAGAATAGGTATTGTAGCCAGAATCGCCTACAATAACCTAAAACAAACAATTAGGAGCCACATACATCAGACTCACATTGATACCAGATAAATAAACATAACCTCCACAAATGCATTGGGGATAAAGGATCCATTGTCAAATTCTATAGTTTAACATGAGGCCTAATTTTAAAAATACTGGCTCTCTAAGGTTTACACTTACCAAGTAGCCACCCTCCAGAAAACTCGCCAGACTCAAAACGCCCATACAAACTCGAACTCCTCATAGTAAATGCATCATGGGTGGAGCCAGGAAATCCAGAGAATACACTCAGAAACCTAAGATCGGGAGCCGCTACGCATTGAACATTGATGGAATGTCCTAGCTTATGGTCCCCACACAAAAGACACAAAGCACATTGTAAATCATAAACAAAAAAAAATTTAATTAGTAACATGACATTATTGTTTTAATGATATTACAGTGTGGGAGTGTAAGGTGGGGGACATTCACTTGTGTGTCCAAAATAACAAGGTAGCACCTAAATACATTAATGGGTTTTGGAGAGTAGTGTATGAAAAGGAAGATTGAGGTCCACATTAAGGAAGTTAATACATTGCAATTTGATAGGGAACATTACAGTTGCTGAAGCTAGACTAATGTATTAAATACATTAATGGGTTTTAGACACTAATTAAAACATTACATACAGTGCATGACATGAAAGAGGCTCAGGGCTTACTAATACACACCTGTATAGATATTCATCGGCAACTGGAGGCACCAGCGCCACGTGTGTGCAATCAATCGCACCCATGACATAGGGCATATTGGCAAGCTCATAAAAGCCAAACTTGAGCGCATTCCAACCCACCATGGTGTCAGGGAAGCAAATGTACTTGTCTACTAAGGTAGCCATTCCATCTAGAAACTTAATGAGGGTGCGACTCAGTGTAGACTGGGACATCCCCACAGACAGGGACCCAGCCTCTGGAATGAGCCGTTCGCCAGGAATTGCAGACAGCAATTTGGTCATGCCTGCAATTGCATGCCCCTTCCTTGTGGCGGGGGCCAACCATGGCCCCAACTCACAATAGAGCTTCTCTAGGGAAGCGTGGTCAAGTCGGGTAAGCTCAAATTCCTCAATGTCATGCATGCGTGCAACTACAAGCCACGGCCGGTGCACTTCAAAGTCCATGCGACACGTATAGAGTATGGCGCGATGGTGCAAGCGCTCCATCTCAGCAAACGACTCATCCGAGCTGTCCATTCCGTTATAACGAGCACAACGAAAGGCCAAACTCATGAGCTAATAGCAGCTGAAAGTGCAGCTGTGAGGTTCTCGTTTTGTAGGCCTCCTAATCAAGGCTTTGAATCATGCACAAGCCCTCGCTAATGACGGCTCATTCGCATGTACGCGGAAAAAATACAAAACAATTACACAAACGAAAAGTTGTACACGCAACAACGAAAACGCATATACGATGGAAATAGCTGACGAGAAACTCAAAAATGGACAAAACACAATGGAAAAGATACACATTCACAGGCTTTTTCATGTGAAAGTTCAGGTAAAACAGGCTCTGCATCAACCTTATAGTGTTGGTTAACTCTTTCAGATCATCAGCTGTATGATCAACCTTAAAAAAATGTTTCCTTAAAAAATGCCATTATGTTTTTTGCCCCCTCGCTTATATTTTGTTTTTTCACTTTTTCTTTTTCTCTTCTCTTTTGGTCTTAGCAAAAAAAAACAATCAAGATATATCCACATTAGGAGTATGGGGCATGCTCCAACTGAACCCATCTTTTAGTGTCCTGACATGTCGCCCACTCGCAGATTCTCTGAAGATGTGAGGCCGCCCAATAGAGCCTAATGTCAGGCAAAGACATGCCCCCTTGATTTTTGGGTCTATAGAGTGTGCGTTTCCCGATCCTCGCCCGCCTCTTATTCCAAACGAACCTCAGAAGGGACCTGCTAAGGTCAGTGAAGAAACTCGCAGGGATCCGGACCGGCAGGGCCTGGAACAGGTACAACAATCAGGGCAGAATCGTCATCTTTATTATGTTTACCCTTCCCATCCAGGAGAAAGTGGGAAGGTCCCACCTCTCCAAATCGCTACTAATTCTCCTAGCCATTGAGAGGAAATTCAGGGTCACGATGTTGTGCAGGGAACATGGTACCTGGGTTCCCAGGTATGTTAGAGAGGCCCTAGCCCACTTAAAGGGGAATGACTGCCGTAGGGTCCTGACTAGGTCCCCCCTAAGGGAGACATTCATGGCCTCAGATTTATCAAAATTGATGATATGAGAGCCTCCCGTACGTCTCGAATTCCTTCATCAGGACTGGGATAGTCACAGAGGGGTTCGTAATAAAGAAAAGTAGATCATCCGTGTAAGCAGCGACCTTATGGGCGCTCTCGCGGGTAACCAGTCCCTGAATGTCATTGTTGTCTCTGATTCTACACAGGAAGGGCTCAAGCGATAGGGCAAAAAGGAGGGGAGAGAGGGGACAACCCTGGCGGGTGCCGTTTCTAATCCACACCGGGTCCGAGAGGTGGCCATCAATCCTCACTCTCGCCGAGGGAGTGGTGTACAGTGCTTCTATGAGCAATCTCATGTTGTTACCTAATCCGATGTACCGGAGAGACTCCTTGAGAAATGGCCAACTGACCCTGTCAAAGGCCTTTTCGGCATCGGTGGAGAGAAGCATCAGAGGGGTCCCAGATGTCTTGGCCGCATGTATAACATTAATGGCCCGGATGACGTTGTCCCTGGCCTCTCGATGCAGCACAAACCCGGTCTGGTCCAGGTGCACTAGATGGGGGACTAGTGGCGACAGTCTATTAGCTAGGACTGGCCCCAACAAGGCCTCAAAGGTTTTGTAGTACCTAGCCGCGAAACCATCAGGTCCCGGCGCCTTACCCATTGGTGTGGATTTAATAGCCTCTGCCAATTCACCCATACTAATTGGGGCTTCAACTAGGGTTGCGGCCTCTTCCGAGACCTTCGGCATATTAGAGCTCGCCAGGTATTGCCTGATTCTCTCCACTTGCATCAGCCCCGACGTGTTGCAGGGTAGGCCATAAAATCCCGAATAGTAATTCCTGAAAGTGCCCGCTATGGACTCTGAAGTATGCTGCTTCCGTTGGATGTCATCAAGGATTTCAGGTATAAAAGTCTGAGCCTGCTGCTGTTTGAGGGCTCTTGCTAGGAGGGCGCTATTTTTGTTGCCAAATTCATAGTACCGTCTTTTACATTTTCTAATTTTGTGCTTGGCCTTTTGCCTTAATAGGGCGTTAAGAGCCACCCTAGCTTGCGTAAGCTCGCCTAGGACACTCGCTGCCTCTGATTTTTTGTGGGACAGTTCCAGAGCATTGACCCTCTCCGTCAGTCTCGCCAGCATAGCTGTGTTCTCCTTCTTTAACCTCGAAGCATGGTTAATCAGGATGCCCCGAATAACGCTTTTGTGAGCTTCCCATAAAGTCATGGGAGAAACCTCTCCGTTGTCATTTTCATTAAAGTACGAGGTGATACCATCTCTGACAGCTTGTAACACCACTGAATTATGTAGCAGAGATTCGTTCAACCGCCATGTAAAGGGGGAGAGAGGTCTATTCACCAGATCCAAGTCTAGGTAAACAGGGGCGTGATCCGAGAATGAGGTGGGGTAAATACCGTCACCCGAAACTCACTCCAGCAAGCTATGCGAGACCCACAGATAATCAATCCGGGAATACTGTACGTCCCATGTACCTTCGAATAAAATGAGTAATCCCTAGCCGTGGGGTTTCTAATTCGCCACGCGTCCACCAGCTGTAGGCTCTGCAACCTTTAGGGATCTTAGGGCAGGTTGAGTAACTACTGATTTACCCGCGGAGGTGTCGATGAGTGGGTCAATTGGCAGGTTAAAATCGCCCCCCAAGATCAGTTCGCCCTCAGCAAATCTTTCAGCCTTGTCCAGTGTCTGCTTGAGGAACTGAACCTGACCCTGGTTGGGAGCGTATACCGAGATCAAGGTGTAGCGTTTCTGATTGATTAGGCATTTAACCATGACCACTCTTCCCGCATCATCAGCCCAGGCGTCTAACAAGGAGAAAGGAGTGTCTCTCGCTATTAAGATTGCCACACCTTTTTTTTTTGCCTCAGCGGTACAGCTGGTGAAGGCATGTGGGAAAAATCTACTATTCAGCCTGGGAGAGGCACCTCTTTTGAAGTGTGTCTCCTGCACAAAGACTATTTTCACCTTATGGCGCCTCAGCTCATGCCACAGTATCGTCCTTTTCTCTGGAGTGTTAAGGCCTTTCACATTCAGGGATATAACCTTCAGCGATCCCATACTGTGCGTATGCCCAAGGGCGGTGCCTGGATAAATTGGTTAAAATAAGGTCACTGCTAGAGCCCCTGGGGGTGTGGGGTATCGGGGTGGAGGGGGGTTGGTGTATGGGGTAACAGGTGAGAGTAGGGGGGTACACGGGGAAGGGCGAGTAAACAAGCGTGAAACAAAGAACTAGACTAACTAGTAGTCAACCGGCAGATCACGAAACACGTGTTCCGGGAGTGATGCTTTTTAGCGGAGGGCGATGGAATTCCGCTCTATCCCCCCAATTATGGGGTGGACAGCCAGTCCGCTTCTTTCTTCCCCTCTGCGAGGACCTAGGTCATCGCTAGAGGGGTGCACCTGGTATATAGGGGGAGTAGAGGACTGGGGCCGTGATCTGCGGGGTGTGAGCTGCACTATAATTTATATTCTTAGTATGATACACTCTAAGGCATGCGAGTTATGAAGGGGAGTTCGGATGGTTGGGGGCCATGGTATGGTGCAACAAGGCCGCTAGGGTATAACTATGCGGTCATATGTGTGGCCCAGTCGGACAGCCGTTGAGCCCCTGTGTCAGTGGCCAACGCCTAAGAGGATGGCGGTGGAGCCCATGGGCGTAGTACCACAAACGGGCCCCCTGTCAGGGGGAAGGCGGTCCACCAGGCGACCACTGTGGAGGCCCATCGGGATCAAGGCCTACCAACCACCCACACACAGGCATTCAATCAGTTAGCTAAAACAAACGTATCTAAACAACATGTCATTGTGCCAATAGGAGGGCCGGGGGCGCATGCCCCACGCAATCGGTATCACCGCCACTCCCACCAAATACCATAAAGCTTACAATAACCACATGGGGTTAGATAATATAAGGCATAGCAGCGTGGGGAATCCAGCTGGCGACCCGCAAATGGCAGGTCCCCAGTCGGGATGCCCGGTCAGGCAAAATCTATTCTTTAATGAAACAAGGCACACCTCGCCCACCTCTGTCGCTCACCCCCCAGTTCTACGTCACAGGGTGGTGGGGCTTACCGGCACGGGGAGGAACCGGGCGTCAGTGCAATAGGATCAGAGGCCCCGTCTGTTTCTTCTTCCAGCTCCACGGGGGGCTCCAGCCGCTCCCCGCAGCCGTCGCTCACCGTAGACCGGCAGATCTGGAGCAGTCCAGTCAGGCACCTCCACCGGGGCCGCCTCCAAGAAGTGAAACAAGTCCGGAAGTTGGCTCGGAGATTTCAGCACGAAGAGGCCACCATTTTTCCGAACTAGTAGTTGAAAAGGGTGTCCCCAACGGTAGGTAGCTCTCTGGTTCTGGATAGATTCCAACAGTGGCTTTAGAAGCTTCCTCATTAACAAAGTCCTGCGAGACAGGTCTTGGAGAATAATCACTTGGGCTCCCTGGAACGCGATGTGTCCCTTCTCCCAGGCTCGGCGGGTGATTTCTTCTTTAATTTTAAAGAAGTGGACCCTGCATATGATATCTCTGGGTCTGTCTCTCCCTGGCTGGCGGGGGCCTAACGCGCGGTGCACTCGGTCAAGTTCAATGCGGTTGGTGTTAGGGAGCTCCAGGAGCTCGTTGAACATTGTTATTACTGTAGCTTCCAGGTCTCGGGGCTCCACCGATTCGGGCACTCCCCTCAAACGGAGGTTGTTCCTCCGGTTCCGGTTCTCGATGTCGTCATGTGAAAAGAGGAGGTCGGACATGTGCCGTCTGCTCTCTGTTTGCTGTTTTTCCAAAGTCGCCACCCGTGCTTCTAGCGTCTCATGCGCATTCTCCACACCGTCTACTCTAAGCGTGATGTCTGTCACTTCTCCCTGAAGAGTCGCCAGCTCCCTTTTGATAGCACCCTCCATCTTGGAGACATATCCTTCGAAGTCGCCTTTGGTAGGGAGCCCTCGTAGGGCCTCATTGATGTTGATTCTGACTGCCTCTGCAACCACGTGTGATATTAGGTCGAGCGGGATTGATGGGCAGGAGCTGCGGCCAGGTGTTGTAGGTGTGGGGCTGCGCGTAGTCCCTCTTCCAGTGTGGGAGTGCAGCTTGGTAGCAGGCTCATCTTGCTCACCGTGATGGACCGCAGTATGAAGGGGGTCATCCAAACTCCCCCTGGCTGAGGGGTCAGCTGTTCCTTGCCCCATAGTGCCTGATCGCTTGGCCCGGTGTATGCAGCAGTCCCAGTGTGCACCTGCCAGGATGGAGTGGGGCTCTCTGGGGTTGTCGGAGTGGCCATCACATCATGCGGCTCAGGGGAGAAGGCTAATGAGCCCGGCGAGAGCCGGGATATATCCCCATATGTCGGGGGCAGTTGCATCAGTCCCATGATCCGGGGTGGTGAGTCTGGGGTTCTTACAGCCAATCCTGGGGATCCGGCGCCAATTGCATTCCTCTGTGTGGTGGGGTCACCATTCTGCTGCTGCAGCCCTTTCTCCATTATGTGGAGGGCACCCTGCCACTGCGGTCCCTGGTATAATGTGGTCAGGTTGGGAACCAGGGGCATGGGCGCTGCCTCCTTCCTCCGGCATCAGCGGGGAACCTCCCTGGCTCGCAGCCAGCCCGCAGCTACCGCCCCTGTCTTCCGACGGTGGTGGGGGACTCCCCCCGCTCACATCCATCTTGCGC
This sequence comes from Gastrophryne carolinensis, assembly GCA_027917425.1. Classification (NCBI taxonomy): domain Eukaryota; kingdom Metazoa; phylum Chordata; class Amphibia; order Anura; family Microhylidae; genus Gastrophryne; species Gastrophryne carolinensis. The sequence goes on along the minus strand of CM051243.1, from coordinate 122,050,946 downwards.
CCGCTGCCGCCATCCTCCAGCGGTGACGCACCAATCCCTCCTCCATTGTGCTGAGGGTCTGCACTGCGTTGTGGATGGTTGGGGCCAGTCCGGTCAGGGTAAGTGGGGCAGATTGCGCCTCCCCGCGTTTTCGCGCCCTCGGCCGCCATTTTGCTGCCCGCCGCCCGAGATGACCCGACGTCCCGGGTGTGGAAAAAGGAGGGGATGGAGCGGTCCCGCGGGTGCTTGGTTGCTCCCCTACCTCTCCCCTTCTTGGGCATCTGTTTTGTGGGTCTTCTGGTATGCCTGAGTGCCTGCTATAACGCTGCCAGTGCGGAGCTCCCCCTCGCCCACGTCTCTACGGCGCCATATCAAGCCACGCCCCCCCTTCTTCCATTTTGGACCCCTAAAACTTACCCAAACCACTTCGCGGTTAGGTTCTTCTTCCATTTTTCAGCCCTAAAACTTACCCAAACCACTTCGCGGTTAGGTTCTTCTTCCATTCTGGACCCCTAAAACCCAAACCACTTCGCGCTAATGTCAATCTTCATCTAGAAATATTTATTTGCCCATTCGTTTTGTGTTAATGGGCAATTTGACGAACTTTTTAATAAAATTTTAAAATGTGAAATATTACATTTTTAAAAATCTATAAAACATGTATTTTTAATAAATAAACCAACTTTTTACAAAGCAAGGGCAGGACCCAGAACATTATTCTTCTGTGGTCCCCAACGAGTCACGCAGCTCCTGCATGTCGGCCACCAACTGAAGGACCCTTTCATTCATTGCTTCTACTCTTGCACGTGTGGTCCCTGTATAATAAAGAAACAAACATTATTTTGAGACAAATACATGTTTCTCACCTGTGGATGGAATGTTTTTTAGTTGGCAACATAACTCATGACGACATATGTCATTATGCTAAGTAATTAATCTAAGGAACTGGGCATATGTCATTATGCTAATGCCATTGACTATGGCTTTAGGTATCTTGGTGTTCATGTAAATTACCACATACTCAAAAGAATGACATTACAATTTACTTAGTTGGTGGCCGACGTGTGCCTCGGGGACCACCCTCCGTTCTGGGCCCTGCCACTGCTGTGAAGTTGAGGCTGTAGAGACATGGCAAATAGGGTCACTTATAATGTCTTAGTCAACAGTAAATAAATGACAAGTTCAATGTGTGTGCGACATCACCCACCTTCTCCATGTGCCTCCTGAGCCTGATTTGCTGCAGACCCTTCCACAGATCCCTCACCCGCTACATCCAAATCTAGAAAAAGAGATTAAGGGAATCAGCTTTGTTTGAAATAGCATGTATGTGTATGCGGTTACATGAAGAGTCACATACCAGAGGCTAACGGCTCCGTCGCTTGGTACGACTCCCTGCCCACGCCGTGACACTCCTCCGCTGTAGAAAGGTCCAGGGGCTGGTCGGAGGCCCCTACAGAGGAGGGGTAGGACCGTCGCCCTGGAGATCCACCACCTTCATTTCCAGCTGCAGATTCATGCAGCACTGGTCGGCCTGTGCGCCTCCGGGTGCGTCGGATTCGGTACTCCATTTCCAGCACTAGAAAAGAAAAAGCATTTATAAATAACGGCTTACCTTCTGTATTAGTTACATCTAGCATGCAATCGCTATGTATTTACTTGGGAAATGGAGTCCGAAAAATCGCCGCACCCGGGGCATGTGCAGCCGTTTCAGGTGCGACCAATGCTGCATGATCTGCGTGTGGGTGAAGGTGGTGTCAGTCTCGTGTTGAATCCTGGAAACGATCCCCAGGGCGACGGTCCTCTTCTCAAATGAGTTGGGCAGGTAGTCGTACCTGCGCTCAAGCATCGTCTAGAAAACATAAAATAAACATAGGATTTAGATCAAACTGCATACAAATATCTGTCACAAATCTATCAGTTCACTAAATGACATTACCAGACACATTTCTAGCCTAAAACTATCCTTCTAGATGTAAGTGACTTGGTTCGCACATGTGGGCCCTAACTTCGGTTTGGCACGGAGTTTTAGACACTTTTCAACCAAACCGTTTCTTCCTGCGCTTCCTTAAGTGCTAGGCATGCATTTAGATGGCAAATCAAAGGCATTAAAATACACTTATGAGCATAATAGCTCTTCTTGTTGACGGGTGAAGATCGTGGGCGCCATCTTTCTTCTTGTCAGCAGATAAGTAATGCCCCAGCGGTTTCCGGGTTCCGCACGGCCAGACGAACGGCCGGACGCACGCGAACATGTAAGCGTTATACACAGGCATTAGTATTTGAAGGGTCCTGGACCCACAGCTCATTCTCTTTCAGAGTCTCATCATTATGGCACCCAAAAAAGCCGTTGCAAAGCCAAAAGCAGCCAAAGAGGGCAGCAGCAAAAAGCAAGAGAAGTGTGAGGAGTCTTCTTCAGGCCCCACCACGCGCTCAAAAATACCAAAGGCGAAGGTGCGGGAAACCCGCAGTGGGCAGGCCAAGGCGACAATAACCACAAAGTCTGCAAAGGCACCAAGAACCACCAAACAAAAGGAGGCAGCGGCAAAGAAGAAGTCCCAGGCCAGCAAGCAGACAGGTACGGCCGCTAAAAAGCACACGAAGAGGGTGAGAAGCCCCAGCCCCCAAAGTTCAGCATCACTCCAGCCACGCGGGAAAAGCGGGCATGGGAAGAGCAGAACCCACCAGGCCAGAAGTCCCAGCCCCCATAGCTCAGCATCACCACACCCACGTGGAAAAAGCGGGCATGGCAAGAGGAAAACCCACCGGGCCAGAAGCCCCAGCCCCCAAAGCTCAGCATCACCACACCCACGTCCAACTACCTCCCAGGGGCATGCAAGCACGTCTGAAGGGCCCACAGAGGCACAGGGCAAGAAGCCCAACAACATCCAGCACACCCTCTCATCCTCGGCCACATTTGCCACCGGCATAGGTGGCAAGGCACTCTCCATATGCCACATCGATGCCTGCTAGTTCAGTGGCCACCCAGGCAAGGACCCCAAGTCCATTTCCAAGTCCAGTGCAATCTGAAGTCAGCCACCTGCCCTACATTTCTCCCCAACACAGCCAGCCCAGAATGTCCCCCAAATTGCCTGCAACCACTGATGAGCCTGAACATCAAGCAATAGGGCGGACATTGCGCAGAGGCCAGTTGAGTGGAAGGTTTGGGGAGGCCCAAACTCTGGTATTGGCTAGTGGGCTGACCTTACATTATGATGAACTATATGGGCGCAAATTCAAAGCAACCAGCAAAATGCGCAATGCAGCGGGGGATGAACTCAAAGATGTCGAGCAGATTCAACGCAAAATATCGGACCTGAAGTATGCAGCACGGAAGAAAGAAAATAAACGGCGAAATTACAGGTAAATATCTGCGTTGTGGATTTGTCTGCTTCTTGTATTGTCAACATTTTCCTACATTTGCCAAACTATCTTTTTCAGCTTACAAACTGGCAGAGGCTTCCCCACTAAATTACAATTTACCAGAGCTGAGGAGATGGAGCTGGGCCTGATACATCCCGTGGCCTTAGAGGGACACTCGGGGGGACGGGACGCGGACATCCCTACTATTCCTGCAGGTTAGTAATGTTAGTGTGTATGTGAAATGTTTTAAACGTGTAAAATGAGGCTCACAGGCATATATGAACACATGCCCCTAGGGAGTGCCTTGTAGTGGAGGTTACAGTTTTAGCAGGGTGTGTAATGTCTGTTGAATGTTAATTTTCTAGTTTGCTTGGACATACATGACTTTGGAGAGTATTTATGGTCACTATTAAAGTCTTTATATTAGCAAAGGACTGCCTGTTATGTGATTCTACTCAATCAGATCCAACACTTCCTTCTTTGTCGTTAGGCCACTTGGGTTTGAGCTGTGCTTTGGTCTCAAATACTTGATCTGGGGTCAGGGAAAGGTCTACCTAGAAAGAATGCCCACCAGCATATTCTTAAGCCAAATTCTCTTTGCAAGCTGAGTGTGGGCCCCTAATGGCCCTTTACGGATGTGTAAAGCCTCATAACAGGCAGTACATGCATGTTTGTTTTATTTAGGGTGACCAATGTGTATGTACAAGGTGATTCATACATCTAACAGATAATGACATTCATAGTGAAAGACAACTTGGCCCGTTGGGGGAGTTACCATTCCTGCTTGGCCACGTGTTTTAGTGAAGCATATGTAGTAATACAGATCATCGATGCATATTTGGGTGTTTACGTTTCTTTTTTTGAACAATACAGGCCAGCATCATCCCTCAGCTAGTGTGGAAGCCTCAGCCAGTTTGACCACGCCGTCAACTTCCGTGCTGCCTAGGAGCCAGGATCCAATATATACGGTAAGTGCATTTTGCTGAATCTGCTGATGCATGTGAATTTACATGATTAATTTGCAGTACAAAAATATTAAGGGCCCAAACTGAACCTTTTTTTCCCATGTCCCAACAGACCCACACACTGATGGAGGAAATCCAGGAGCTGGAGGAGGATGGCACCTTGATCGGACCTTCACAACAGACCCCCCTGGAACATAATCTGCAACTGTCCCAACGTGTTTCTACAACAAATCCTCTGCAGCAGAGTGAGGCTGGCCGCATGCTGCCAGCCCATCGTGGGCAGCATGCAGAGACTGAGCCAACAGTCCCCAGTGGTAGGTCTGCTGCAGAGGATTTGGCAAGCACATCTGTGGCTGTTGGTCGAACTAGACGACTATCATCTGCAGGCACTCCAACCCGGGGAATTGGGAGGCGTAGTCAGCAACTTCGCCCAGTTTCCCAGGGGAGGTGTGTGCCGATCATGGAGTGAGCATGGCACCGTGAGAGGCGTTTATTTCGCCAACTAACTCAAAGAATCAACGAGCAGCATCATGCCCAATTAGAGACCTTAAATAATACATTAACCCCCTTGGCGGCGATCCCGAGCGTGACTCGGGGTCAATTTGCGCTGTAAGTGGCGGTGACCCCAAGTCACGCTCGGGATCGATTTGGGAGCAAGAGCGGGCGGCGCAGCCTCCTTACCTTCTCCCTGCGATCCAGCGATGTCTCCGCCGCGATCGCAGGTGAGAGCCGGGGCTGCGGCGTCCCTCTCCGCTTCCGGGTTCCGTCTCTGTGAGCCGCAGAGGCTCATGGGGGCGGAGCCGTGCGTGAGAGACAAATGCAATGGCAACGCTTTCGTTGCCATTGCATTTGACTATATCGCAACGCCAGGAAGGTTAAACACCATGCTGACCGAATTTAGGTCGACCAACAGCCACATGGCCACCTTATCTAATAATTGCACAGCCATGCGTGAGGAAGTTCGAACCAAGCAACACCCACATGGCCACCTTAAGTAGTAATTTCAGTGCCATGCTGGATGAAGTTCGAACAACCAATAGAAACATGTTGGAACAGTTGCAGATTATGAATGCCACACATGCCCAGGTGATGGGCCACTTCCAAGGCCCACCACCAGGGTTTTATGGGCATCAACCATTTTAACAACTATTTTCCCTGTATCTGCTCCACATCTTTCCTCTACATCCCCACTGTATTGACCTGTCTGGTGAGCGCTACCAATATAGCCTTTTGGTATGGCTTTGCTTGTATGCTTTGGATTTTCGCCCATATCGCTCATTAGAGTGCTGAGATAGCCCACTAGCCAATGCCTGAGCTCAAGCCTCTCTGAACCTGCCACTCAAGCTGTTGCGCTGCAGGCTTTGGCCTAATTAAATTGCTTCTGGCTCAACCTGTTTGTAGGCATGATTGGGGGACATTCTGGGCTGGCAAACTAATACCTTGAACCCTGGCAGAGATTGTGCTGGACTTGGATTTGGACTGGGGCTTCTTGTTTGGGTGGGCCACTGACTTACAGGCGTGGATGTGGCATAGGTATGGCTGCTTTACACCTGTGCCTGTGGCAAATGTGACCAAGCAGGAGAGGGTGTGTATGTGGCCCTATTTGTTTGAGGCCAAATATTGACATGCAAATGCTGGCTCCCTATGTCTGTGTATTTTCTTTTGGATGTAAACTTCAGGCTGGAGTGCATTACTTTCAAACTCCTGCCTGTGGCCAATTGCTAGGTGCCATGACTTGGCACAAATGTATTTTGATGTTGTACCAACAACACATCTACATGAAGTATGCGAGTGACCATCAACTCCAATTTTTCAATTAACAATAAAAAATATTGAATGTGACTTGACCTGTTGTTGAATAAGTTGATGCATTCATGTTTTTGTGATTTTTAGATTACTTAAGGTTTTCACAAACAGGGCCCAAAAATATGCATGAGTCTCAGATCATGTGTGAATATTTTAGAAATTAACTCATTACTAGTTGTTCCAGTCCAAAAAAAAAAATTCACAAAGCAAAATTAGAGTAAAAAATAATAAATACAGGCACAAAACAAACACAGGCAAATTAGGCAAAATGAGCCTCAATCAAATTGGCCCGAACTGCTTAGCCAGAGGCACTAGGTGTGCCACGGTAGTGGTCTTCAGGGTCCTGGCTGGGTGGAGAGGGGGGCAGATCCAAATACCGGGGGACATGCTGCATAATGGCAAAGTTATGTAACACACAACAGGCCAAAATTATATCTATGACCTTCTTGGGGTCATACTGGAGTGCCCCCCCGGTATGGTCCAAACAACGGAAGCAGGTTTTTAAGAGCCCAAACGTCCTCTCCACAACGGCCCTGGTCTTCCTGTGGGCCCGATTGTAGGCGTCCTGTGGCGCATTCTGTGGCCGAAGGACGGGAGTCAGCAGCCAGGAAAGCAGTGGATAGCCAGAATCCCCTGAAAAAATAAGACAAAAATAACATAAATGACACATTACTCCAAACATTTAAACCAAAAAACGGTCCTTCAACATGAGTAAGAGGCTATGTTATATACAAGTATGCAGCACGCCCTGCTCCAGTAATGATTCATTACTTCTGGGATATAGTCCACAAGAGGGCGCTTTACTGCAGAGATGGCAAAAAAGAGGCCCCTCCCGGTCCTTATATACCCGGGACCTCCCACTAAATTCCCCAGTTTAGTCTCTGCAGTCGGGCTGCGAAGGTCAAGATGATGGCTTCTCTCCTCGCAGGTAAGCCGGGCTGCACAGCCCCTGGCCCTGTGTCCTATTCCCACCCGTTCCACTATTTACTTGCCTCCCAGCTTTGGCTGCATGGTCAGGTGACAGTAGGCAGCACCTATTAGAGGTGCTTTTTTAACAGAGTATTGCTCCACCGCAAATCCCCCACCAAAGGGTAGGCGGCACAGGTTGGTGAGCCTGATATGGGATGCCCCGTCCGCTTATAGCCCTCATTACATGTCTCCCAAATGTACCTATGGGCTTATTCTCCCCCTTCTCCCGTTTCCCCGGTTAGTCGGGGAGGGGGGGTCAGTGTTACTGTTTGCATGTTTGAATGTTATTCTTAGTATACAGTACCTCCCGCTCCAGATATAGTACTTACTATCGTGTATTACTCCGCCAGATGGCGCTGGACTGCAGAGACATCGAAAATAGGCTCCTCCCGGCCCCTCAAAAACCCAGGGTCCTCCCACAAATCCCCAGATTTTCTCTGCAGTCTGGACTGCTAAGGACGAGAAATGGCTCTCTCTACTCGCAGGTGAGCGGGGCTATTAGCCTGCGGCCCTGTAGGACTATTCCCACCCGTTCCATTAGTTATATGCCTCCCAGCCTTGGCTGCGCTGGTCGGGTGATGGTAGGCAGCACCGCTGTTAGGTGCTTAGGAGCGCTGCTCCACCGCAATCCCCCACCAAAGGGTAAGTGGTCCAGGCTTATGGTGAGCCTCTATGGGATGCCCCTCCCGCACTATTGCCTCTGCCTATCGGTGGGCCCTATTTAAGTGGCCGCTGTCCTCCCTCATTCTCCTGGTAGCCTTCGGGGGAAAAAAGGGGGGGTTTGTCGGTATGTATGCTATGCATTTACGTGTTTTAGACTTATACTTTATTTCTATTGCCTTGTGTCAGCCGCCGCGCTGTCTTGCTTTTGTATGACTGTATTTGAAAGTACCGCCGCTGCCTCGTGGCTTTTTTTCTGTCACTATGTTCCGCGCTTGGCGGTGGCGTTACCTTAGGCGCCGGCACGCCGTCATTGGCTGCTTGTCATGTGCTGCCTTTGCGCTCTTCGGGGGGGGGGCGGGGTCCGCCTATGGCGCATTCCGCGTCATTGCTGATACCTGCCCGCCCCTCGAGGTTTGCCGACGCCATCTTTGTCTGCTTGGTTGGCTTATGCCCAACGGACCCCTACCTACCGCGGTCCGTAAGTGCCCTCGCGGGCGGATTTATTATCTCATTTTTATTACTGTCTGCTTAAGGCCCCCTTTTTATTATGTCTTTCAGGCGAGCGAATCCATTGGCTTCTCCCGGATCTATTTTAGTTGCTAACTTGTATAGGCCTAGTGTAATTACTCCCACTTTCTAGCGGGTTATTGGGGCATCCAGGGTTGCTTTATAGCGTTAATCCCTATCGGCCTATAGCGCCGCTATAATCACCATATGGAGGCAGCTCAGGATAATGTGACCGGGGTTCCTTCGGGACAAGCCAGGCAGTATGTAGCGTGTGGGCAGCCTCATGCTGGCGCTGACAAGGCGCGGGTCTGTGTACCCTGTGCTGAGCAGGTGCTTGCACTGCAATCTGGCCTTCCAGTGGCTGGGCCTGCACCTCGTATCACTTCACCTACTCCCCCAAGCTTAAATCTCACTCCTACTGAGTTGCATACAAGTGGGGATTCTCAGCCTGATGTGTCTTCTAGACTGGCTACTGTTGAGCAGTTGATTGCTAAGACCTTGGTGCGTAAGGCCCCTGCTAAAAAACGGCACTTAACGCCTAATGTCACTCTTTTTCCTATGGAAACTGAGGAGTTTTGGGATCTCTGTGGCTATACCCCTTCTGATGAAGGGGAGCTTTTCTCTGACACAGGGTCATCTGATGAGAGGCCAAGGGGTCATGATGATTCTGGCTCTGACCCCTGGACCCCGGATGACACTGACAGATTGCTGACCCAGATTTTTGAGGTTCTGTCCATTTCTCCCCCTGTTTGGAATTTCTCGAGCAAGCACATTTCAATAACCTTGTGCTCAAGGAATGGGAGCGCTCCAGTAGACTTCCCAGGGTACCTAAAAGTTGGGATAGGAAGTATCCCTTTCCTGCTGAGGTGGCTGCCCCGGTCCTAGGGTTATCTAACACCTCCGTCATGCATTCCCCTGACTCTACTACCCTGCGGGATGCTGAGGACCGGCGCATTGACCAGCTGGCGTCCCATCCCTATGCATGTGCGGGGACAGCGCTGCGCCTGGTCTGTGATTCTGCCATTACCCCTGTGGCCACTAGAACCCTTATCAGAAATATTCTTGATAGGGCCCCTGATGACTTGCCTTGTGAGGTGTTCAATGCACTCTCCAGTTGTGATGTTTTTGTAAATTTTGTCCTCTCTGCCTTGGATGACACCATTAGAATGTGTGCCAGGACATCTGCCCTTGTGGTGGCTTTACGCCACTCGGTTTGGCTATGCCAGTGGGCTGCTGACAACGCTGCCAAGAAGGCCCTCACTGGGTTCCCCTTCAAAGGACTACACCTGTTTGGGGACCGCCTGGACCTTTTTGCTAAGGGAGGCAGGTTACCCCAGCGCAGGCGGCAATCTCGGCCCTTTCGGGGTCAGGGCTCCTTCTCCTCCCCCTACCGTGGTGCTAGGCAAGGAGGGGGGTTTCCTTTACTGGGGCCCGGGGAGATTTCTGGCGTAGGGGCAGAGGACGTGGGCGTCCTGGCTCCTCCTGGGGCCCCAAGGCAAAATCATCTCCCAAGCCCTCTCAGGCATGATGGGGCGCCCTCACCCATCTGGGTGGGGGGATGGCTTTAGGTCTGGAGGCTTCATGTCTCAGACCGGTGGATTCAGGAGGTAGTGTCCTCTGGTTACAAGATAGAGTTTGCTGCCTGTCTGCCCCCAAGGTTCGTCAGATCCCGGATTCCTCAGGACCCTGTGTTAGCCCAGGAGCTGGTGCAGGCCGTGTAAGGCCTCCTGGAGCTGGGGGTCATCTGCAAGGTCCCTTTAAGAGAAATGGGCAAGGGTTTCTATTCCAACCTATTCACAGTTCCCAAAAAGGATGGTTCAGTCAGGCCCATCCTGACGTAAAGATCCTCAACAAATTTGTCAGGAGCAGGTGCTTTCGCATGGAAACTCTGCGCTCTGCCATCAGCTCCCTGCGCCAAGGGGATTTCATGACTTCTGTGGACATCAAGGATGCTTACCTTCATATTCCTGTCTTTCCAGGTCATCAAAGGTTCCTCAGGTTCGCTCTGGAGGATCAACACTACCAGTTTGTGGCATTGCCTTTTGGTCTCACCTCAGCTCCCAGGGTGTTCACCAAGGTGCTGGCGGGCGTGATGTCTCTGCTCAGGTATCAGGGCGTCCGCGTGCTACCTTATCTGGACAACATTCTCATCACCTCCCAATCTCTACATCAGGCAGAATTGGATACTCAGCTGGTGGTGTGCACCCTGGAGTCATTTGGATGGGTGATCAACCACCCTAAGTCCTCACTGTCCCCCTCCTTGGTGACTCCATTCCTAGGAATAAATCTGGATACAATTCAGGCAAGGATTTTCCTTCCTCAGCAGAAGGTGGACAGTCTGATTGCACAGGTCCAGTTCTTGTCATCATCCCTCCATCAGGCAGGGAATGCAGCTGGTGGGCCTGATGGTGGCGTGCTTCGAGGTGGTCAGTATGAGACAAGGACCCAGCGTCCCTGGACAGGGTCTGTGTGCTATTCCCCCTGGTCAGGAAGTCCCTCTCGTGGTGGATGGACTCAAGGAACCTTTTGGGGGGCAGATCCTTTCTTACCCCTTCCTGTGAGACGGTCACCACTGATGCCAGTCTGTCAGGTTGGGGGGGTTTCTGGAAGTCCCTGCGGTTCCAGGGGAGGTGGGGCCCTCAGGAGGCCCACACACCTATTAATGTCTTGGAACTGCGGGCGATCAGGTTAGTTCTGGCTCAGTTGACTACTCACCTTCGGGGCCTGCCTGTTTAGGCGCGCTCGGACAACCAGACGGCAGTGGCCTACATCAATCATCAGGGAGGGACCCGGAGCAAGGGGGCTCTCCAGGAAGTGTCTCTGATCCTGGCCTGGGCGGAGGCCAATGTTCCCTGCATATCAGCTGTGTACATCCCGGGGGTGGAAAATCTCCTGGCAGACTCTCTGAGCAGGGGGACCTCTCGCCAGGGAGAAAGGTCCCTATGCAGCAGGGTGTTCCAGTCTCTGTGTCACCATTGGGGACAACCAGATGTGGATCTGTTTGCGTCCCGTCACCATCACAAGCTACCGGCCTTTGTTTCCCTAACCCAGGATCCTCTGGCCTTGACCACGGATGCTCTAGCAATGTCATGGCAGGACTTTCAGCTTCTGTATGTCTTCCCTCCATTCCCCCTGCTGGGCAGGGTTCTGCGCAAGATTGTTCTGGAAGGGGTGCCAGCAATTCTGGTGGCCCCCAGGTGGCCAAGAAGAGTGTGGTTTGCAGACGTGGTGCAGCTGGCAGTAGATCAGTACACTCTGCCCGTGGTGCCAGACCTTCTCACTCAGGGCTCTCTACGCCATCCCAATTTACAAACTCTGGCTTTGACGGCCTGGCTGCTGGAACCTCCATCTTGATGGAGAAGGGGCTGTCTTCCTCGGTTGTGGATACCTTGATTAAGACTAGGAAGAAGTCTTCTTCTATTTATTACAGGGTTTGGCGTGCTTACATTGACTGGTGTGAGTCTAAGTCTCTTCCCTGTCGTGTCTTCTCTATTCCCAGGATTCTGGAGTTCCTACAGCATGGGTTGGTGATGGGGCTCCAACTTAGTACTCTAAAAGGTCAGGTTTCTGCCCTGGCTGTTTTCTTCCAGAAGTCCTTTGCTCAGCATTCTCTGATTAGAACTTTTTTCCAGGGGGTGACTCATGTGCGTCCCCCACGTAAGACTATGGTGCCTGTTTGGGATTCGAACTTGGTTTTGTCAGCCTTGCAGGGTGCTCCTTTTGAACCTGTGCAGGATGCTTCCCTGGCCATCCTTACTCTCAAGGATGCTCTTCTGGTGGCTATCACCTCTGTTAGGCGTGTTTCTGAGTTGGCGCCGCTTTCCATTCAGCCCCCCTACTATGAGAGACACCAGGACAAGGTGGTGTTTCGCTTCAAGCCAGATTTTCTGCCTAAGGTAGTGTCTGCCTTTCATTTGAATCAGGACATTGTTCTCCCTTCATTGTGCCCTAATCCTAGTAATGCTAAGGAGAGGGTCTTGCATTCTTTGGATGTGGTTAGGTGTCTGAAGTACTATCTGGTGGCTACTGCGCCTTTCAGAAAGACTGATGCTCTTTTTGTAGTCCCTTCTGGGCCTAGGAAGGGTTTGGCTCCTGCCAAGTCTACTATCAGCAAATGGATCCGTCAGGCTGTGATTCAGGCCTATTCTGCTAAGGGGAATCCTCCCTTCCGCCTTACTGCTCATTCTACTCGTGCTATTGGTGCTTCTTGGGCTTTTCAGCACCAGGCTTCTGTTGAATAAGTTTGCAAGGCCACTACTTGGTCTTCTGTTCATACCTTTTCAAAGTTTTACAAGGTTGATGTTAGGTCCTCAGCTGATGCTGCTTTTGGCCGAGAAGTTTTGCAGGCGGCAGTGGTCTGAACTGTCTGCTGTTAGCTTTGGGGATCCCACCCTACTTTATGGACACTGCTATTGGATGTCCCGATAGTAAGTACTGGAGCAGGACGTACTGTATACTAAGAATAATACAATTCTGTGATTACTCACCTGTAGAATTGATATTATGAGTATACAGTATGTCCTGCTCCACCCCACCCTTGGTTTTGCATTTTCATGGATCCCCTGTATGGTGATTGTTATCATTGTTATAGTTACTAGTTTGGGTTGTTTTAATTCTCCCGGCTTCTCCTTAACTGCTTTTCAATGCTGGGGATTTGCGGGAACTCCCTGGGTATTTGAGGGGCTGGGAGGAGCCTATTTCCGATGTCTCTGCAGTCCAGCACCATCTGGCGGAGTAATACCTGATAGTAAGTACTATATCTGGAGCAGGACGTACTGTATACTCAATATCAATTCTACAGGTGAGTAATCACAGAATTGTATTTTTGCTACCTGTATTTTACTTTTACACTGTACTTCCAGCGCTGGCACATTGGCTCAGCGCTTCTTTCCTCCTCTACTCATTCATTCTACTGTCTGCAATTTGAATGGCCCGCGCGCACGCTCGGCGGCGGTGGCGGGCCGGTGACGTCAGCTGGAGCCGGCTTGTTTTCTATTGGCTGTAGCACGGCCGGTCTGCAGCCTGTCCCCGCGTTCTTGGAGGGGGCGGGGCCTAGCCATTGGCGCGTTCCGCAGGCGGCCCACCCCTCCTGTGTCTCTCAGCGCCATCTTGGTCTGATGCGTGTGGAGTGCTAGCTCTTAGGGCATGCGTGAGTGCCCTTGCGAGCTTGGGTTATTATTATTATTTTCCTTGTATATAATGCTTGGTTAAGTGTATATAAATACTGATTGTGGGTATTATTTTATGTCTTTCAGACGGGACAACCTGAATTAAAGGTTTCTCCCGGTCCTGTGCCCTACATCACCCATATTAAACATTGGGGGCTTAAATATTTAATACCAAATTCTCCCACTAGTGGACATTTAAGGGGCATCCCGGGTAGCTGCACAGCGTAATTCCCATTGGTCAGTGCAACTTCAAATTCACCATATGGAGGCTTCTCAGGATATTGTGCTTGGGGTCCCCTCGGGGCAAGCCCGGCTGTATGTGGTGTACGGGGCATCCCATGTGGGCGATGATGTGCGGGTTTGTGTACCCTGCGCCCAGCAAGCGCTTACGCGGCAATCTGGGCCTCCTGTGCCTGGGTCGGCACCTACTGTCTCGTCCCCCACACCCCCTCGCTTGATTATGACCCCTAGTGAGATTAACACTAGCGGGGAGTCTCAATCTGATGTTTCCGCCAGACTGGCCAACATTGAGACTGATTGCTAGCTCTGCAGCCCGTAAGGCTCCAGCTAAAAGACGGCATATGGCGCCAGCTGCGCCGACCTTTACTATGGAACAAGATGATTTCCTTGATTTGTCTGACTACACCCCTCTTGAGGAAGGGATTATTCTCAGATTCAGATCTTTCTGACGATCAGCATTGCCTCGGCGCTGATGCCGGCTCAGAGTAGTGGGATGCTGATGACACCCATAGGCTTTTGACTCAAATTTTTGAAGTACTTTCCATTTCCCCTCCTGCAGCGGCACCTAAGCAGCAGGGGGAATTGTTTGGTACCGCAAAACCACGTTTGGAATTCCCAGAAAAGACGCATTTTAATAATCTCGTTCTCAAGGAATGGGAACGGCCTAGCCGGCTACCCGGTATCCCTAAGGGGTGGGATCGGAGGTATCCCTTCCCCTCGGATGTGGTCAAATGTTGGATGCCCCTGTCTTGGGGTTGTCTAATACTTCTGTTGTGCATTCCCCTGATTCCACTACCTTGAAGGATAGTGAGGACCGGCGTATTGACCAACTGGCTTCCCACGCCTTTGCCTGTGTGGGTTCCGCCTTGCGCCCAGTTTGTGCTTCCGCTATTATGGCCGTAGCTATTAGGACCTTGCTCAGGGGCCTTCTGGACGGCTCCCATGAGGATCCTTCTAGTGCTGAATTTAGAGCCTTGTCACAATGTGAGATGTTCATCACCTATGTTCTCTCTGCCTTAGATGACACCATTCGGATGTGTATCAGGAACTCGGCCTTGGTTGTCTTTATCCGCCGCTCGGTCTGGTTGCGCCAGTGGGCAGCCGACAATGCTGCTAAGAAGGCTCTCACGGGGCTTCCCTTTAAAGGGTTGCGCCTGTTTGGTGATCGTTTGGACCTTTTTGCTAAGGGAGGTAAGTCACCCCAATGCAAAAAGCAGCCTCAACCCTTTCATGGGCCTAGGTCAGGCAGGGGGGTATCCTTTGCGGGACAAAGGGGAGATTTCTGGGGCAAGGGCAGAGGCCGTGCCCGACCCGGATCCTCCTGGGGTGCCAAACCCAAATCCACTGCCAAGCCCACTCAGCAATGAGGGGGCGCCCTCACCCTTGCGGGTGGAGGGACGGATGCGGCTCTTCGCTCAGGTCTGGGTTCAGCAAGTCTCAGACAATTGGATTCTGGAGGTTGTCTCCTCCGGAATCAACCTGGTGTTCGTGGACTGGCCTCCTCCCAGATTCCTCAAGTCACGGGTTCCTACGGACCCTCGAGCAGCTCAGGGTCTGTTTCTGGCGGTACAAAACCTTCTGGCCATGGGGGTCGTTTGTCAGGTCCCCCACCGGGAGAGAGAGGTCAGTGTTACTATTCCAATCTCTTTACAGTACTCAAAAAGGATGGTTCCATCAGACCCATCCTGGACCTAAAACTTCTCAACAAGTTCATCAGGACCAGACGTTTTCGCATGGAAACTCTGCGCTCTGCTATCAGCTCCCTGCGCCCGGGGGACTTTATGACTTCAATAGACACCAAGGATGCTTACCTTCATGTGCCGGTCTTCCCAGGGCACCAGCGGTTCCTCAGGTTTGCAGTAGAGGAACAACACTACCAATTTGTGGCACTTCACTTCGTTCTCACCTCTGCCCCCAGAGTGTTCACCAAGGTGTTGGCGGGCGTGATGGCCCTTCTCAGAGCCCGGGGTATTCGCATTCTTCCTTATCTGGACGACCTTCTCGTTACGTCCCATTCGCTTCAACAGGCAGAATTGGACATCCGGACTGTGGTGGCGACCCTGGAAATGTTCGTATGGGTGATAAATTATCCCAAATCCTCACTCTACCCGTCCCGGATGACCCCCTTCCTGGGTATGACTCTGGATACCATTCAGGCCAGGATTTTCCTCCCTCAGCAGAAGGTGGACTCTCTTCAAGCTCTGATTCATTTCTTGCTATTTCTTGCTATCCAGCACTCATCCATCCATCTGGCAAGGGATGCAGCTGGTGGGACAGATGGTGGCCTGCTTCGAGGCAGTTCCTTATGCTCAATTTCACATGAAACTCCTTCAGCTCCATCTTCTGTCGGTCTGGGACAAGAGTCCCCTGTCTCTGGATCAGGCCTTTGTTCTATCTCCTCTGGTCCGGCGGTCCCTCCTGTGGTGGCTGGACTCGAGGAATCTTCTGGGGAGCAGATCATTTCTGACACCGTGTTGGGAGACGTTCACCATGGATGCCAGCCTGTCAGGTTGGGGGGCAACTGGAGAGCCCTCCAATTCCTGTGGGGCCCTCAGGAGGCCCACGCCCCCATCAATTTTCTGGAGCTGAGGGCGGTTCGGTTGGTGCTGGCGCAGCTGACGTCTCACCTCCAGGGCCTGCCGGCTCAGGTTCGCTCCGACAACCGGACTGCGGTCACTTACATCAATCATCAGGGAGGGACTCAGAGCAAGTATGCCCTCCGGGAGGTGTCTTTGATCCTGTCTTGGGCCGAGGACAATGTCCCGTGCGGTTTACATTCCGGGAGCGGAGAATCTGGAAGCGGACTCTCTGAGCAGGGGGGCCTCTCGCCGGGGAGAATGATCCCTCAAGAGGGAGGTCTTCCTATTCCTTTGTCGCAGGTGGGGGATGCCGGACGTGGATCTGTTTGCTTCTCGCCACAATCACAAGCTTCCGGCATTTGTCTCACTGTCCCAGGATCCTCTGGCTCTGGCGGTGGATGCCATGTCTCTGCCCTGGCAGGGGTTCGGTCTCCTGTACCTCTTCCAGCCGTTTCCCCTTCTGGGCAAGGTTCTGCGCAAGCTGATTCAGGAAAGAGTGCCAGCTGTTCTGGTGGCCCCCAGGTGGCCAAGACAGGTGTGGTTCGCAGACGTCGTGCAGCTGGCGGTCAATCAGTATCCTCTGCCCCCGGTTCCAGATCTTCTCACTCAAGGACGGCTCTGTTACTCCAATTTACAAACGCTGGCTTTGACGGCCTGGCTGCTGAAACCTCCATCCTAAGGGAAAGAGGTCTGTCTGATTCGGTTGTTCAGACTCTGGTCAGGGCTAGAAAGAAATCCTCTTCTACCATCTATTACAGGACCTGGCGGACCTACATTGACTGGTGTGAGGCTAGGGCTTTTCCCTGTCGGGTGTTCTCCATCCCTCGGATACTGGAGTTCCTTCAACGTGGCTTGATTTTGGGTTTTCAGCTTAGCACTCTGAAGGGGCATGTTTCCGCTTTGGCTGTTTTCCTCCAGAGGTCTTTTGCTCTTCATTCTTTGGTCAAGACTTCCAGGGGGTCACTCATGTGCGCCCTCCCCGCAAACCCATGTTACCGGTTTGGGATTTGAATTTGGTATTGTCTGCCCTTCAGGGTCCTCCATTTGAGCCTGTGCATGAGGCTGCACTGTCTATTCTCACCTTGAAAGTTGCCTTCTTGGTGGCTATCACTTCTGTCCGGCGTGTTTCTGAGTTGGTGGCTCTGTCTATTTAGGCCCCCTACTTTGAGAGACACAAGACAAGGTGGTTTTCCGCTTTAAACCAGACTTCTTGCCTAAGGTTGTCTCAGCCTTTCACCTCAATCAGGACATTGTGCTTCCTTCCTTGTGCCCTAATCCTGGTAATGACATGGAGAGGGCCTTGCATTCTCTGGACGTTGTCAGGAATTTGAAATACTACCTGGTGGCTACAGCGCCTTTCAGGAAGACGGACGCCTTGTTTGTGTTACCCTCGGGTCCCAAGAAGGGTTTGGCGCCTGTCAAGTCTACTATTAGTAAATGGATTCGTCCGGCCATTATTAGGGCCTATTCTGCTAAAGGGAGGGATCCTCCTTTTCGAGTCACTGCTCATTCTACCCGTGCTGTTGGGGCTTCCTGGGCCTTTCAGCACCAGGCTTCTGTTGAACACGTTTGTAAGGCTGCTACTTGGTCTTCTGTTCATACCTTTTCCAAGTTTTACAAGGTTGATGTTCGGGCCTCAGCGGATGCTGTTTTTGGCCGCAAGGTTCTGCAGGCGGCAGTGGTCTGAGCTGCGCATTGTTGCCTTTTTGGGATCCCCACCCGTTTATGGACACTCCTATTGTATGTCCCAGACGTAATGAATCATTACTGGAGCAGGGTGTGCTGCATACTTGGAATAATACCATTCTGTGAATACTCACCTTGTAGAATGGGTATTATAAGTATGCAGCACGCCCTGCTCCATCCCACCCTGAGTTTTTGTTCTTGGATCCTCTATATGGTGAATGTTTCCTGGTTAATATTGTTAATCTTGTTATTGGCTTCTCCTGGTTCCCTTACTGTTTTTTTATACTGGGGAATTTAGTGGGAGGTCCCGGGTATATAAGGACCGGGAGGGGCCTCTTTTTTGCCATCTCTGCAGTAAAGCGCCCTCTTGTGGACTATATCCCAGACGTAATGAATCATTACTGGAGCAGGGCGTGCTGCATACTTATAATACCCATTCTACAAGGTGAGTATTCACAGAATGGTATTATTTGAGCCACACCCTGAACATACAGATTGCTCTGCTAAAAAAAACAGCCTAACACCATCTAATGCATGTTCGGACCATTTAAACATCAAAGATGTGACGACCAGCTTAGAACGGCTACAAACTGCCTGGAGAGCGAATCCCACGAGGGATCTTAAGAAGAAAGTGGACGAAATTAGCGTGCAACTTAATGTAGCGTTAGATGAGGTAGCAGAAAAGAAGCTCAGATGGGGTAGGCAGAGGATGTACGCAAGGGCCAACAAATCTGATACCCCTTTAGCAAACAAACTCCGTTATTCAGGACCGAGGCAGACCCCAATTATGTTGAGGACTACGGAAGGGACCGATGCTGCTAATCCTATCAAAGTTGTTGATGTTTTCAAGAAAATGCTGAGTAAACTCTAGGCTGCACCCCACGCGTTCCCTAGAGAAAGAGTTAAAACATTTCTTGAATCGATCTCGCTCCCTGAGGTATCAGAATTTCATAGAGCCAACCTTGAGGCGGAGATTTCGGTTCTGGAGGTTTTGAGAGCAATTAAAATCTTTGGAGCTTCCAAGGCACCAGGACCCGATGGCTTCTCAAATTTATATTACAAGAAATACGCCACAGAACTAGCCCCCCACCTAGCAAGCATGTTTAATTCCCTTAAAGACAGAAGTACATTAAATCAAACCTCTCTGGAGGCATTCATAAGCATGATCCCAAAACCACACACACAAGGACCACCTAAACCCACAAAACTATAGGCCCATATCTCTCCTCAATGTCGATCTTAAGATTCTGGGGAAGATTTTGGTCTGTAGGATCAATGATTTTTTAGGTACCCTGATAGGGAAGGATCAGGTGGGGTTTGTTCCCAACAGGCAAGCATCAGACAATATCCGAAGAGTGGCTCATTTGATCAGATTAACTCAGCAGAGAGACATCCATAGTCTTCTCTTGTCACCGGACATGCAGAAGGCATTTGACTCCCTATCATGGGAATATATGACTCTGGCCCTTCAGAAATGGGGTTTTGGGAAGAATTTTTTAGCATGGATACGGTCTATTGGCCTGATGCAGAGCCTCCCCAGAACTGACCTTATTTTGTTCCGTTTTTTCCTATGGCCCGTTTTCATTCCGTTTGTCTCGGGGTTCAAATGTGATTCAGAGCCGCCGTCGGGAGAGCTCCGTTACTGATCCGTTTATGTGTCTTCATTCGGGAAGTGTTTTTTCCCCTCTTGGGTGCTTTCCGTGTGGTCGTGGGTTCCATTGCCGTTCACACGGACGATCCGTTTTTTGGATCCTTTTTAATGCGTTTCCAAACGTACCTTCTTGCCATCTGTTTCCGTTTTCACCCCGATTCCGATTGTTTTTCCATGTATACTTACATTTCCATGGATTTCCTGTGGACAATCTGTGTCCACGCAAGCGCACATCCCTAGTCCTCCCTCAAGCTTCCCTGATACATCAAACTGACACTTTTACCAACACCAAAACTTACCTTAAACTACTATCCTTCTTCTTCTTCTTCCTCCTCCCTGTGTTTAATGGTTACCTTATTCTGTTCTCCTTCTTTTTTTTTCTTCTTCTTCCCTGTGTTTAATGCTTACCTTAATGTCTTCTCCTTCTTCTTCTTTTTCTTCTTCCCTGTGTTTAATGCTTACCTTAATGTCTTCTCCTTCTTCTTCTTCCCTGTGTTTAATGCTTACCTTAATCTCTTCTCCTTCTTCTTTTTCTTCTTCCCTGTGTTTAATGCTTACCTTAATCTCTTCTCCTTCTTCTTCTTTTTCTTCTTCCCTGTGTTTAATGCTTACCTTAATCTCTTCTCCTTCTTCTTTTTCTTCTTCTTCTTCCCTGTGTTTAATGCTTACCTGAATCTCTTCTCCTTCTTCTTTTTCTTCTTCCTATTCCTTGTCCCATATACTTACCTTTTGGGACATGTAACTGTATGATTATGTTGTGAGAACGTACAGTGCCTGGAAAGAGACCACACCACACATTTTTTTTTGTTGTTGTTTTTTTACTAGAAGTTTTTTGTCTAAAATTTTAATTTTTTTTTCTTAAAAAACAAATTGCAGTCATCCACCCAGGAGGCTCTCCTTTTTATTGATTTGGGCCCTTGTCTTTGATCTGTGAATGAAAAACATCATCAGTTTTGCCTTGTAAGTATTTTGCTTATCTAGGGGTTTTGGTTTGGTCCATTTTTAGGGTTAATTTTTCCCTAAGTTATTACATTAATGTGTCTTGGACCATGTTTTTGTTGTTTTGGGCCGGAGTTTAAACTACATGTATGATGTATTTTTAAAACTTACAAGGCTTGGGGCCAACAGGGCGTCTGGGGCGCAGCCTCCTCCCTGGTTCCACCATCTCGTCCTGCTGTGAAGCTATTTGGATCCAAAACACAAGGATATTATTGACTGTTTGTGCCTCCTGAATGTCAGATTAGGTTAGGCTTCTATGCATCAAATCACTCACCTTCCCCAGGCACCTCTTGAGGTTGGGCTGCTTCCTCAACTATCCTTTGGGATGGTCCTGTGACGTCATCATCTAAAAATAACAATAGTGCACATTAGTATATGTCTTTATTGCATGTATCCGGACATATGTAGGTTTGAGAGTCTTACCGGAGTCAGGTTGGAGCTGTGGCTGGTTTGACTCCCTGCTGTGCGACTCCCCCCCCTGTATACTGAGGTCCATTGGCTCCTCATACTCACTGGCAGAGGAGGGGGTGGGCGTTGGCACTGGTGTGGCACCACCTATACTTTCCCCAGTACCTCCCAACACTGGGCTTCGGGTTCTGCTGCGCCGTGGCTCACTTACAGCCCGTTTTTGTGATGTCCAAAGCATGGCTATAGCCACTGCTGTTTGTGAGCACTATGATACCCCATTTGGGCGTTATTCTAAATCCACCACAAAGCAGGCCAAGCAGGAGATTTGGGATAAGATTTGCCGGCAAGTTAATAGTGTTGGTTCTGTGAGGAGAGATGTTGAGCAAATTAAGCGAAAATTTTGGGACCTGAAATATTATGGTAAAAAAAAATGGACATGCGCCGCCAGAAGAGGTAAAGTCCATTTAGAGTGTAAATGCATGTATAGGCTGCTTTCTAACAGGATGTAACACTTATTAGGTGTGCTTTAATCTTCCCCAGCCTGCAGACAGGAGGTGGGATCCCTAATAAAATCATCCTAACACCAGCAGAAGAACATGTGTTTACATATATTCACCCGGCAACCCTTCAGGGCCTGCCAGGGGGCCAAGACACAGACAGGAATGTCAGGTCCGGAGGTGAGTATGTTTTTACATTGAGCCTTTTAGTATAATCTATATAATTTTATTGGTTTTTTAAACATTATACAAAAAAAAGGAAGGGAGAGGAGGAGAATACAGGGGAGGTAAAGGATAACGTGGGGGTACAAAAGGGAAGGGGGGAGGGAGGGGGCAAGGTCCACAGCACGGGAAGGGTTACAGCATGTGGGAACACAGGTTTCTCATAGCAATGAAAAGTTCAAAACATTATTTCTGTGATACCAAACACATTCTCCGGACAGTGCTCTGTCTTATATGAAAGTGGGTCAACCAGGTGAAGGCGAAGCCCCAGAAGTGTCTGAGAGAAGATCGTGGGGAATCCCCTGAACCAGTTGGGGCCTTAAATGGCCCGTCTCGCCCGTGACAGCACCGGCTAGTTGGGAGAGATCAGGAGGTGTAGCCTTAGGCTTCTGGGACCCATTGCATCAGAAGCGAAAAGAGTCCCCGAACATGTCGGGGCGAGGGGGTGAGTAGGCCTATGAGTGGGTCGGGGGAGTGGAATGTGCTAGGGGAGTCGAAGCACAGCAAAGGCAAAGGATAATGCGAAAACTAGAGTCAGGCAACCACTAGTGTTACACCTCGACTCATGAGGCCTGTAACAAGTATATGATTTCCCTAAGGTATCAGGGCCGAGAGGTTCGAGTCACGGTACGTTATCCACCCCGTCCAGGTCAGCAGGAAACGGCCTATGTGGTCTCTGTCTTTTGCAATTAGATCCTCCATGTATCGGATCCTCTCTAGTTCCTGGACCCACTCCACCAATGTAGGGGCCTCCTGCGATTTCCAATGTCTTGGGATGATGGCTCTCATAGCTGAAATGAAGTGTCGCAAGACACTTTTTTTGATGTCAGAAGTGGGCCCAGGAACAAGAGACAGCAGCGCTAGTTGGGGAGTGTTAGCTACCCTAGAGCCCGAGATCTGTTCATAAATAGAGAAGACCTGGTCCCACAGGGCCTTGATGGCTGGGCATTCCCACCAAATATGTGTCATGTTGCCCGTATCTTTCTGGCATCTCCAGCACTTCTCCGAGTAGGAGGCA
Source organism: Gastrophryne carolinensis (assembly GCA_027917425.1). Classification (NCBI taxonomy): domain Eukaryota; kingdom Metazoa; phylum Chordata; class Amphibia; order Anura; family Microhylidae; genus Gastrophryne; species Gastrophryne carolinensis. Next base: position 122,028,229 of record CM051243.1, on the reverse strand, counting down.
GCGAATCGGTGTATGTCCGCTGGGCACCTATACCATCTCGCAAGAACTTTATAATTTCTTTCTTGAGTGGCACAGGAGACCGACGCCCCCAGGGTACCCAGGTAAATCTTGGCGATATCGTCCCCTGACAACTGTAGCCCTAGCTCCTTCTCCCATCTCTCAATGAACTTAGGGTGTGTGTGTTGGCTAGATCTGCGCAGAATAGAATATAGGTTCGATATTACGTGAGAGGGGGGACTATCCTGAGTGATCAGTGATTCAAGGTCTGTAGGCGAGCTTCTCGATATCTCCACCAGGTTGTTAGTGTTTAAGAAGGTATGCAGCTGCCTGTGTAGCAACCAAGACACATGTCTGCCCCCTGCTTCCCGTCTCAAGTCCTCCAGTGTAGGCACCCTTCCCAGTTTTAATATTTGGCCTACTGTGATGTTGGTATGGGCCTCCCAGTTTAGGAAGCGCCGAGAGAGTAGCCCCGGTTCAAAGGCAGGGTTGCCAAATATTGGTGTGAGGGGGCCCGGTCTATGGACCAGTTGGCGTTTACCCTGTAGGGGGTCCCAGACATCCAGAAAGTGCTTCATGAGAATGGGCAGGGAGCCTTTTTGCGTCCTGGAGAGGGGGCTAGCCACGCGACTGAGGTGGGGTTAAACGGGGAGAGCGCCCCCTCCAGCTGGACCCATAATTTGTCTTTTCCCCTACGCGTCCAATCTATTATTCTTTGCAGGATCGCCGCCGCGTGATATTCCTTGAGGTCTGGGAGGCCCACACCGCCCTCAGCTTTACTCCTTGATAGTGTGGACAATTTAATTCCGTTAATTTACGGAAGAAGCTGTTTGGGAGATTTATCGGGATTGCTTGAAAGACATAAAGGAGCTTTGGGAGTATGTTCATTTTTAAACTATGGATCCGTCCAAACCAGGAAACCGGCTTCTTTACGTAAGAGCTCAGGTCCGCCAATGTTTTGGAGAGGATGGGAGCATAGTTTAGCTCGTACAGTCGGGTGAGGTCTGTTGGGATCTGTACGCCCAAGTATTTAATAGCATCGGCCCTCCACTTAAATGGGAAGCTACCCCTCAGTCGGTCGACCTCCTGCTGCGTAAGCGAAAGGTTGAGGGCCTCTGATTTCGAGTAATTTATTTTGAAGTTACTCACGAGGCTAAAGCGTTTAAATTCCCCTAGAACAGCCGGTAAAGAGGTGTGTGGGGATGTTAAATGCAGCAGGAGGTCGTCCGCATAGAGCGAGGCCTTGTAGTGATGGTCTGCTACCCGTATCCCTTTAATGTCAGGATTGTTGCGGATAGCCACTGCCAAGTGTTCCATCGTGAGGACATATAGGAGGGGTGATAAGGGGCATCCCTGCCGTGTGCCGTTACTTATGGGGAATGTGTCTGACAGGAGTCCATTTGCCCTGACCCTGGCTGCAGTGCAAGAATTTTGGAGAGGAGGCCAGGGCCAACACCAATCTGCCGCAGGGAGGCCTTCATGAATGTCCAATCTACCCTATCGAACGCTTTCTCCGCGTCACACGAAAGGAGACAGGCAGCTGATCCTGTGGACTGAACATGCGATATTAAGTCCAGTATCTTGTTGGTGTTGTCCCTGGCCTCCCTCCCGGGGACGAAACCCACCTGGTCCAGGTGAATCAAATCGGGGAGAAGAGGTTGTAGTCTCAGGGAGATGACCTTAGCGTAGAGTTTGAGGTCGACGTTGATTAACGATATTGGTCTAAAACTACCACAGGTGGTGGGGTCTTTGCCCGGCTTAGGGATTACCGTGACCGTCGCCTCAAGCGCCTGCCTGGGGAAGGGGCATTGCTCGTCTATACTATTGAATGTTCTCGTTAAGAAGGGGATCAGGCGGGTCCCAAATTGTTTGTAAAACCTGGAGGAGAAACCGTCAGGGCCTGGGCTTTTACCTGAAGGAGACTCCTTGATCGCCCGCGCTATTTCTGTCTCAGTAAAAGGTAGTTCTAGGAGTTCGGTCTCCTCAGGACGGATGACCGAGAGTGGGGTGCTTTCTATATAGGCTGTGATTAGCTCTGAGGGCATTGCGGTGTTAGGAGTGGTGTGGGGCGTGCCTCGGATGTTGTATAGCGAGGCGTAAAAATTCTTGAAGGTATCTGCTATACCAGTAGGGGTTTGTGTCATAGTCCCGTCCGGCTTCTTAAGGGTGGGGATGTGGGTCGCCACCGGCCTTGGGTTCAGGGCTCTAGCAAGCATTCACCCACACTTATTTGCCGACTCATATAGTAGGGCCCTCCCTTTGTCCCTGTAGCGTAGAAATGACTGGTTATAGAGGTTCTGGAGCTTCTCCCTAGCCTGCTGGAGCTCAAGCAATTTCGGGTTGTAGGTTTGTCTTTGTGCTCTCGTTCCAGGGAGAATATGCGGTCTAGGGTCTGTGTAATGAGTGAGGCCCTCTCTCTTTTAAGTCTAGCTCCGTGCCTAATTAGTTCCCCCCTAAGGACACACTTCAGGGCCTCCCATTGATACGGTAAGGGGGTGGGGTCGTCCTTATGGTCTTCCAAGAAGTGTTTGATGGTCGTGTCTATGGAGGAGGAACAAGCAATGTCGTCGAGTAGGTTGTCGTTGAGCCTCCAGGTCCAGGCCTGTGGGGCAGGCCCCGGGGCTCGAAACGACAGAAAGATAGGAGCGTGGTCGGACCACAATATAGGCCCGATCCACGCTTTGGGATCCCAATCTAGGGCGTGGTGGCTGAGAAGCAAATATTCAATTCTACTATATGAGTTGGCTGCATGAGAGTAAAATGTGTAGTCCCTTCTTGAACCATTAAGCATCCTCCATACGTCTATCAGTTGGAGGTTTGTCAAAGATTTTTTCAGCCTGTTAATTTTGCTCAACGACACTGCCGTCCTCCCGGCAGAGGTGTCAATGGAGGGGTTGAGCGGGATATTAAAATCACCTCCAAGTACAATTATCCCCTCCGCAAAATCCTCAAGGAGCCCGAGTACCCTCACGCAGAAATTCACCTGGTCAGTGTTTGGGGCGTAGATGGATGCCAAGGTGTATTTTTTATTGTGTAGCTTTACTTTCAGGAAGAGAAATCGACCTTGTGAGTCAACTTTTGTGTCTAATACCTCGTGAGGTGTCGACCTGTGGAAAGCAATGGACACACCTTTTGTTTTAGACTCAGGGTTAGGGCAGTGGAACCAGGATGTAAAGTGTCTGTCATTAAGTTTAGGGATCTGATCTGCCCTGAAGTGGGTCTCCTGGAGCATGGCCACCCCAACTTTCTGTTTGTGTAGGTTATAAAGTATTTTAGACCTTTTTTCTGGGATGTTAAATCCTTTAACGTTGAGGGAGCCTATTATTAACTCCGCCATCTCGGCTAGGGAGGGGGGGGGGTGGGGAGGGGACAACACGAGGTCAGGTAGGAGGGGGGTAGGGATTGATGGATTGGGGGTAGGACAGGGACAGGGGAGTGTGGGCAACCGGAACCAGCAACTGGGGAGGGGGGGCTGGGTTGTGCCGAAGAGGAAAAGAAGTGGGAAAAGAAAAAAAAAATATATTAAATAAGAAAAAGGTGCTAGTTGTAACTAATTACGAGGCGGGCGGGGACAATGAGGGTCACCGACATCACCAGTTAAGCCGGCGGGTCCGTACGCCTGAACCCTGCTAAGACCAATTGTCTTTAAGATTTTGCAAGTGGAGTCTGCTCAGATCTCTTGACCCCGGCGACGGATGCCCCCTCTGCGTATTTCACGTGGTCGTTGAGCTCCCCGTTCCGGGCGTTGAGGCCTAGCCTCTCCCAGGCCAAGGTCCGGGGAAAGCCAATCGTCCACCGGCAAAGCTGGGAGTTCCAAAAAGCTGAACAGGCCAGGGAGCTGAGACGGTGAGCGCAGGACAAAGGAGCACCCTTGCCTGGAAACCACCAGATGAAACGGGTGGCCCCATCTATAGGTGGCTCCCACTGACTTGATCTTCTCCAGAAGTGGTTTAAGTGTCTGTCTCATCTGGAGGGTCCGTCTTGCCAGATCGGGCAGGAGCGTGATAGAAGCCCCATGGTAGGATGAGGGACCCCTGTCCCAGGCCCTTCTCATTATGTCCTCTTTCACCTTGTAGTAGTGGATTCGGCACACTATGTCCCGTGGCCTGGCCGGGTCAGGCGATCGCGGGCCAGGTGCTCTGTGGATTCTATCGATTTCTATGTGTTCATCCTGTCGACGTCCTAGGAGGTCGTTAAAGATAGAGATTGCGATTGCTTCCAGGTTGCCGTGCTCTTCTGCTTCTGGGAGGCCCCTTATTCTGATGTTGTTCCGCCTCCCTCTATTCTCCTGGTCGTCTAGATGGAGCAGTGCTTTAGAGATCTGCTGAGTCGATTTAGCTTGGGCCTGTTGTAACTCAGCCTGCGCCCTCTCTAGTGCTTCTATGCGTTGATCTGTGGACGTTCGTCCCTCCTCCAGCGTCTGGACCCTGTCTGTGACTTCCGTCACCGCCTTCGTCACCTCGTCTAACTCCCTCCGCAACAGGGTCTCCATTCTATTGGTGTGGTTTTCAAAGTCTCTCCTGGAGGGTAGGAATTTCAGCAGGACTTCTAGATTGTACTGAGCGGAGGGGATCTGGTCACCAGCGGGGGCACCAACCGGCTCCGACTGCTCCATTCGATTCATCTGCTGTTCACTGGACTGGGAGTCCCAGTCTGGTTGTGGCCAGGTCTCCCGGACGGGGGGGGCTCCCTGACCGGGGGGCATCCCGTGGTCATTTTCAGGGCGTCCGTAGGAGCTTGCTGGAGATGGGCTCCCTCTCTGGGGCGAACAGGGAGCTTCAGGGATGGCTATGTGGAGCCCGTCCAGCCGAGCCGCCACCCCGGGATTCATAGGTGTCAGTTGCGGGCAGACTTCCTCTGCTGGCCTCTGGGAGCGCTTCTGCGCAGGGTCTGATCGCCCTTGGGTTACGTGAGAAAAGGGGGATGAGGGGACCTGGTGGGTCGATAGGCTCCGCGGTGTGAAAGAGGGGTCGTGGTCCCCAAGCTGCCCCCCGATCAGTGCGACCGACTCCACCCCCCGATTGCCGGAGGAATCCGAGGAGGAAGTTATATGCAGGCAAGGGGTCCCCTCCAACATGTATTGACTTGGCCCCGCAGCTGGGCTATGCTGGGGGGATTATGGGCTCTCCCGCGCTGTGGGGTTAGCTGCTAATGATGGGTTGGGGGAGGGAGATTGAAGGTATTCCTCTGCAGCCCAGGTGGGTGAGAATGAGCCTCTGTGGTGCTGGGCACTTGGAGGTGTTTGTGCCCCCGTTCCTACAGCTAACTGCAAAGGAGGTTGGCCGGGCTCCTGTGCGCTGTCTGGATTCCCTCCCCGAGCGGGTAAAGTTATAGCTGCAGCCGGCGGTGTAGAAGGCAGCTGCCGTTCTCCCCGCTCTCGCTCCTCCCCCTCGGCAGTCCCCGAGGTCTCCTCTCCCGCGTTCCGTGGGGCGTCTGGGGCCGCCCCGGCTGATGGTCCCAGCTCACCTCCGCTCCGGTCAGGTCTGCGAAGCGCTGTCCTCGAGCGGGCCTTCAGCTCGCCACTCCGCTGTCGGCGCTGATCTTCCAACGGGGCGGGAGTGTCTCTCCCCGCTCCGCCAGGCACAGCAGACGGATCCGGCCGCTCTCGGGTCACCGGCGGTGTTGCCTCTTCTGGTGAGTGGTCAGCTCCCCTCTGACTCGTCAGGGCCATGTTACCCACAGCTCGGCCAGCCTCGCGGTCGGGTCCCGCCGCCATCTTGCGTCTCCCGGTCTGCACGGCAGGGCGCTCCCCGACAGGGAAGTATTGAGGGATCCTTGCAGCCCTTGAGCCCCCGGCCACTGCTCTGGTCTTCCTCCTTTTCGACATCAGTCGCAGACTCTATATTCAGGGTGATAAAGGGTCCTGTTAAGCTATCTCCGGGCGCAGAGCTCTCTGTAAAGCGTCCTCACGTGGCCATTGCTTAGCCACGCCCCTCACATTGAGCCTTTTAAATGGGTACCCAAACAGTTTTAGACTCCTTAATACACACTGGCCTTTGCTTAAACACTAAAAGTACATTCTCTCGTCCCAGAACAAACTCAAGACACGCCACAAGGCCAAACTACCCCTGGCTTTTCCCGGAGGACCATGCAACATCTGCCTTCAGTCCACACAAACCAACCTGAGTGTTTGGATGAGGTAAGTCAATGGTCCACTGTGTAGACTTATGAAATTGCACTTGCATCCAGTTAATGTAAAATAGTGGACTCAATACCTGCTACATTTCTTGGCAGAACCTACCCAGTCCACCAATTATAGAAGACATTCGTGATTTGGAGGAGGACGACACAATTCAGATGCAGCCAAGGCCAACCAAACCAGTGGGCGAACATCAGACCCAACAGGCCCAGCAACTTCAGCCCCTGGTGTCCACTAACCCAACCTATGTGGCACCAACCTCTTCTGCCGTCCGCACAACAGACTCTACGCCAAGCCAGCCACCATCAGCCACTCAATCTGGAGCAGAACCACCCACCCGTGCCAGTGGCAGAACACATCCAAGGTGACATATCAGCCAGAGGAGACAGCTGCAGATCATGGAGGAAGCCTGGCACCAGGAGAATGTTGAATTTTCTGCAAACACACAGAGATTTAATGAAACTGTGTGTACCCAAATCACCTCGATGTCTACCCAATTAGAGGTTTTAAACCAAAATGTCTCTGGCCTGCTGCAAGAAACCAGACAACTAACCAGGCATATGGGTGAAATGGTCCACCATTAATCAGAGCCTTGCACATATTGCCGCAAACATTCACCCACACCAGCCATCAACTGCCACCTCATACTCTTCATACCACTAAATGGATGTGTTTATGTATTTGACCCCACGTTAAGCTTTACAGAATACAACAAAAAAGTTTGTAACTTAATTTTTTTTGGGATCACCAAAAATTAAACAAAACCCCCAAAAAAAGGAATGTTATTTAAGAAAAAACATTGTCCACAAGTTGTGAACGGATCGCCTGTGCTGTGCCACTTTGGGATCCGGAGTAGGGAGGTGTGACTTCTTCCGAAATCTGTAAAGTGGCTTCAGGCAGGTCAGTGTATCTTGATACCCGGCTTTGTACGGCCAGGTTGTGCATGACCCCACACGCAATTATTATTTTGATGACCTTGGCGGGCTCATACAGCAGGGCACCCCCAGTCTGGTCCAGACAGCGGAAGCGCATCTTCATCAAGCCAAAGGCCCGTTCCACCACTGAGCGAGTCGTCCTATGTGCAGTGTTATACCGCTCCTGGGCCTGCGAGGATGGGTGGAGGATGGGGGTGAGTAACCAGAGGAGCAATGGATAGCCAGAATCACCTGCCAAAAAAGATACAAAAAATAAGCACACACCATAATACCAAAAAAAAATGACAAATGGGCCCCTTTGCCACATATGTAGTGGCAGGCCCCATAACCAGCCGAGACAGAGAAACCTAAACAACAAACATCTAAAGTGTATCTAAACAAGTACCATCATGCTACTAAGGAAGAGCCACAAGTACCTTACATGCTACTTCCAAATACGGCATGTTAGGTTACTTTAAACTGCTAAGAACAGGGAACAACAGACAGAGGCCTAAGGGGAAGAGGCTCAATAATGTGCTGTTTATCATTCCAGCATTAGTGAACAGGGACAATAGGTCAGCTGTGCAGTGTAAGTGCAAAGCACAGTTCTGATGAGGCAACATGCACAACCACCCAGCACACTCCTGTACAATGACTCTGGGATGCAACATAGCTAAGAGGGCCAGGACAGAAAGGTATAGTGGCGAATCACAAACAAAGCCATAGGAGGAAATACTGGTAAGTAAGTGAGTGTAAACTTCTACTGTTTCATTGGAGTCTATAACAGATTAGTGGGGTACAGGCACAGACCAATCAGAAAAATCATGCTGGACGGCAACAACTATTTTGAAACACATACGTTGGCATGTCGGCTATATTATAAAAGCCCAACTTAACCGCATTCCAGGCTTCCGCTGTGTCAGGGAAATATATATATTTTGGTGCCAGAGTAGCCATGCCATCCAAAAACTTGGTAAGGCTGCAGCTCAGCGTAGACTGGGACATCCCCACGGAAAAGGCACCCAGTCTCTGGAACGAGCCGTTTGCCAAAAACTGCAGGCAACCAACCAATTTGGTCATACCTGCAATTGCATGCCCCTTCCTTGTGGTGCGGGCTAACCATGGCCGCAGCTGCCTATACAAGTCCGGGAGAGAAAAACTGTTAAGGCGGGTGAGCTCAAATAGCTCAAGGTCATGCATGCCATCGATGTCCAGATGTGTGCGGTGCAGCCTGGTTTCTGCCATGCTCAAAAGAACCAGGCCACGTAGCTGACGCCTTTGATGCTCACGCACAGCAGAATGCATTCCAAAGTCACGGAGCACAAATACAGCTGCTAAGACTGCCCGTAAGTGAAGCGTCGACACCCTCGTTAAATTGGGCTGGTTTCAATCGGAAATCAAGGCTCTGAATCAATTAAAAAATGGACAAATCAACGTCCAGTCCGTTTTCACGGAGTTCAGCCTCTTGCGAGCCGTCAATCATAATGGCGCACGCGGAAACACCTGAGCGCATAAAGGCACACAAAAAGCAACGTAGCACCCTTTCATGACCCGATCACAGCCCAAAACCAACGGGAAAACGTACGGGATAGCTGAACGGGGAGGCTCTGCATCAGGCCATATATATTCGTCCCCCTCTGCGAGGATCCAGTATGGGGATTACCTTTCTGATAAATTCCCAATTAGCAGAGGAACGCGACAAGGGTGTCCGCTTTCTCCAGTGCTGTTTGTTCTGGCCCTGGAGCCGTTAGCTGTTGCAATTCGGTCACATCCGGATATAACAGGGGTAGAGTTTGCAGGATACCATCACAAGGCATGCCTCTTCGCGGACGATATACTATTAGTCCTCTCGCAACCCCACATCTCATTACCTAACGTCCTCCACCTCCTGGATGACTTTTCACAAATCTCTGGCCTCAAGGTTAATAAAGAAAAATCCCTGGGGTTAAATTTGAATATCCCTTCCCAGATATTGAGATCGCTTCAATCTCATTTTCCCTTTTGGTGGGCCCCAGGGGGTCGTATCTGGGGGTCAAAGTCACTCCTCACTATCACACTCTGTACCAAGCTAATTATCCCCCCCTTTTGCGATCGCTGAAAACCATGCTTGATTCCTGGCAGGGACAGGGGATCTCATGGATAGGAAGGATAAACGCGGTAAAAATGACTCTGCTGCCCAAGATGCTTTATCACTTTAGGACTCTCCCCGTCCAGGTCCCCTCGCATCAAATTAAAAGCATGCAAAATAGCATAATGAGGTTTGTCTGGGGAAGCACCAGACCGAGGGTGGCTAAAACCACCATGTTTAGGCATAGGAGGGAAGGTGGGTTGGGGGTGCCATGCGTGAACAGGTACTATTTGGCCGCGCAGATTGCGCAACTTCATAATTTGCATCTTGAAGTGGAAATCCCCCTCTGGGTTTCCTTGGAAGCCATGGCATGCGACCCCATCCCCATAGACAGCCTAATCTGGACGCCACCGCAATATAGGCCCCGCATCTCGTGTCCGATTCTAAATCATTCCCTTCGTGTATGGGATGGAGTGAAATACTCGGGGAAGCTGATTTCGCTGCACCTCCCAGCGATGAGACTATTTAGAAACCCCTGGTTCCCTCCAGGGATAGAGAATTCGGAGGCATTTGCATGGTGGAGACGGATTGGCATCAGTAAAGTCCATCATCTAATCGATGGGGAGGAATTAGTGTCTTGGCCCACCTTAGTGTCTAGGGTAAATGTACCACCTGCCGAATGCTTTAGGTACATTCAGATTCGCCACTGGTTAGCCCCCCTACTGAAGAATAAAGCCCCGGGGATTGCCGAAACAACCTTTTAGAAAGCGTGCCTTCGGGGAACACCGGCACCAGGCCTTATTTCAATGATTTATACTCATCTCACGGCTCTACCGGCCAGTCAGAAGCACGGATATATGATCAAGTGGGAAACAGACTTGAACTTAGATCTAGATAGGAAAGACTGGATGGATATCTGGGCACGCTGGAGGCGGCATATAAGATGCTTACGAGATGGTATCTGGTACCGTCACGTATAGCAAGGGCGGTCCCGGGATACCTGGCAACGTGCATCTGAGGTTGTCCTACGGAAGTGTCGGTCCTTCATATTTGGTGGGAGTGCCCTAAGGTCAAGAGGTTTTGGTCTCGAGTTTTTGGCCTACTGTACACTCTTCTGCACAATAACTTGCGATGGGACCCCTGGGTTGACCTGCTGCATGTGAAGCTGGACGGCATTACTAAGCTTCAACATGCCTTACTGACCCAAGTTATGCTAGCGGCAAAATTAGCTATTGCTAGCTCATGGAAGAAAGGAAATGTCCCCTTCCAGATGGTGAAAGAGAGGCTGAATGGTATCTTTATTAACGAAAAACTGACCAGCATCCTGAATGATTCCCATGAGGAATTCATGAAGATCTGGAGCCCTTGGGTGGAGTACTCGTTTCCAGAGCTGAGAGAGGCTTTGTTGCAGTGAAGACTGGCATACATACCTTCTCAATTTTTTTTTTTTTCTTTTTTCTTCTTTTTTTTTTCCCCCAATCCCTCCCTCCCCCTCAATAATCCGCCACCCTCCCTTACCCAGGCCCCCAGTCCCCCTGGAGGGCCCTGGCGCTGGAGGGGTGGCAGTGCAAGGAGCTCGGGGCAGGAGGAGATAATCCTCCTGTCCATCAAATTGAGTAAAGATGCTCATAAGTGAATAAGTGAATAAATGTTAATTTTAAGTGGCTCATTCCCATGCGCAAGTACTTCTTAGAAGCCTCGCTACACCCATATTGTGCCTTAGCGGTTTACTTATGATGTATGTATGTTCAAGTTTATTAAGAATGACAACTTGTATTCCGTGATCTCTTTATTTGTAAAAGAACAATATGTCATGCTGTTCAACTTATATAAAAAAATAACAATAAAAAGATTGAAACAGAAACATCAAAGATGTTGGATGAGGGCAAATCAGGCAGAATGCTAACAGGTATTGGTTTAGGACTGTGCTGCTCAGCATACTTGGATGTCTTACCTTTTCAGGACCCCGGATCTGCTTTGTCTGAGGTAAGCACAGCTCTAACCCGCCCCCTGCACTTTATCCCGCTCTCCTCTACTCAGTAAGTGTCATGCTTCTAAGCAAACCCTATCATAAAGTCAATAACAGAATTGCAGCCGAGTGTGGGGAAGAATAAAAAGAAATTTACTATAAAGTTGACATTTCTTATTTTGAAATGCTGGTCAAACATTTGGAAAGGGTTTGTTGTTTGATAAATCTAATGGTTAAGTTCCGGTTTAACAAGTAATCAAGGGGTCAAAACAGGCATAGTTTCATACATGGGTCATAAACTATATTCATAGGCATACATTGAAAAGTGAATGACGTTATTTGTGTCAACTTACCAAGGAGCCATCCACCTGAGAATTCTCCAGACTCAAACCGACGGTACAATCCAGATCGACGCAAGATGTACGCGTCATGGGATGAGCCTGGAAACCCGGCGAGGACACTAAGGAACCGCATGTCCCGGGCCACCACTGCTTGGACATTCAGTGAGTGGCCCATTTTGCAGTTCCTGGGATAAAAGAAAAACAAAAAAAAAATTAGCTAGGCAAGGTAAACTAATCAAACACTAACTCCTAACACCCTCCCAAAAACCTGTTGGCCAATACAAATAACACTAACTAAGTACATAAGGATTTTTGGGCCAAAAAAAGGATATGTATGTTGGATCAAGTAAAGATTAACTTTAAATTGCCTATTTAAGTTCCACATGAAAATGTTTCCCTTTGGGCGACATGAAAAACATATACAGAGTCAGCTAGTTCACAGGGACTCTTTAGAAGGAGGGATTAAGAGATATGCAGAGTCAGCTATTTCACAGGGACTATTTACAAGGAGGGATTAAAAGATATACAGAGTCAGCTATTTCACAGGGACTATTTACAATGAGGGATTAAGATATATACAGTCAGCTATTTCACGGGGACTATTTACAAGGAGGGATTAAGAGATATACAAAGTCAGCTATTTCACGGGGACTATTTACAAGGAGGGATTAAGAGATATACAGAGTCAGCTATTGCACAGGGACTATTTACAAGGAGGGATTAAGAGATATACAGAGTCAGCTATTTCACAGGGACTATTTACAAGGAGGGATTAAGAAATATACAGAGTCAGCTAGTTCACAGGGACTATTTACAAGGTGGGATTTTACAAGGAGGGATTAAGAGATATACAGAGTCAGCTAGTTCACAGGGACTATCTACAAGGAGGGATTAAGAGATATACATAGTCAGTTAGTTCACAGGGACTATTTACAAGGAGGGATTAAGAGATATACAGAGTCAAGAAACATTCGCATTAAATTTTCCTCCTTTGTTAAAAAGGTTGGAGGAAGACCTCCTGAAATGGAACAGGGGAGTCTTTTCTTGGTTCGGAAGGGTAAGTGTCGTCAAGATGAACATCCTCCCCAGGGTGCTGTACTTATTCCAGGCCCTCCCAATAGACATCCCCACTACCTTCTTCAAGCAGCTTACAGGAATGTGCACTGGGTTTGTCTGGGCTGGTCGCTCTCACCGTATGGCGGCCTCCCTTTTGACTGTCTCTAAACACGGGGGGCTGGGCCTGCCGGACTGGAGGTGCTATCATGCAGCGGCTCACCTGAGCCGGGTTATTGATTGGTGTCGACATTCTGCCCTGAAGCAATGGGTCCAGATGGAGCAGGTTGCTTCTCCCTGCCCTCTCCCGGGTTTACCGTGGGTCCCATTGAATGGTTTTCCACAGCTGAACAAACACCCTACAATTGGCCCGTCCAGGAGAGTGGTGGATAGATTTTTCCCTCGGACGGCTCTCTCCCCTGGGCCGTCCCCCATGGCGCCTGTCCTGGGTCACCCTGACTTTCCGGTGGAGATAACTGGTGGCCCCTTTAAAGCTTGGATCCAACAGAATTGTTTTAGGAGACTTCACATGCAGGTGGGCGGGGAGTGGAGGAGGCCCTGGTTGAAGACCTTGCCCTCAAGCCCATCACACGGTTGCAGACCCTCCAGCTTCTGCACTATCAGCGGTCGGTCGGGTGCAGGGCTGCCACATCTAGGCGGCTGACAAAATTTGAACAAACCTGCCTGGGGTCCGGCCACTTTGGGGGAGCTTTGTCTTATTCATATTCGCTGCTGGTAGAGCCCCCGGAGGACTTCGTTCCCCCATACGTGAGGGGTTGGGAAAGGGAATTGCGCAGAACCTTCACGGACGAACAGAGGCTCGCCATGACTCAGTTGGCGCATAAGAGCTCTATATCCTGCAAGTATCAGGAGACCACGTTTAAAATTCTTTCTCGCTGGTACCGGGTCCCAGCGCTACTGGCTGCCATGTTCCCTTCCTCTTCCCCCCTTTGCTGGAGGTGCCTGCGTGACAGAGGGACTATGACACATGTTTTCTGGGAGTGCGAGAAGTTGACTGGCTTTTGGAGGGGGGTGAGGGAGGTTGTTAGGAAACTAACGGATGTTGACCTTGGCGATGATCCGGCATGTTACCTGCTTAACCTGGCTCCGACGTCTGTGGGGTCCAGGCGCAGGTCCCTCCTCGCCCCGCTTCTGAGCGCTGCTAGAGCATGCATTCCGGCTAAATGGAAGTCCACTGAACCCCCCACAACGGCACAGTGGCTGGCCGCGTTTCAGGATATTTGTAGGATGGAGGAACTTACTGCCTCGCTAAAGGGGACTTTGGAAAAACATAGAAGGACCTGGCAGGAATGGGATCGCTTCACTTCTTCCCCCGACTTTCCCCTATATATGTAATATGGCCGGAGCAGGTTGCTAGTGGGACAGTCCCTTCACCACACTGTTTTCCTTTCCTACCCCATACTATTATATCCCTCCCGCTTCTTCCTTGAACGTGTCTGTCTAGTCTTCCCCTCCCTCCCCTTTCCCCTCCTCCCTTATTTCCGTAGAGTATGGTTATTTTTGTTGTCTTACCCTTTGAAAGAAAAGTTGGGGGCATGGATTGCAGAGGCTAAAGTGATCTACTAAACGGGTTCATAGCCCAGCATACATTGAGCGGGCTTGTGGCCCTGCATTTTATTCACGCATTTCTTGATTTTTGAAATTTGTTGTGTGACTCCGTTCACATGCTGTCTGCTATGTGTGTACTTTCGTGGCACTGCGTTGCCAAGCTCTGTAATTTTTTGCTTCCCTCAATTAAAAACGTTTAATAAAAAAAAAAGAGATATACAGAGTTAGCTATTTCACAGGGACTATTTACAAGGAGGGATTAAGAGATATACAGCATCAGCTAGTTCACAGGGACTATTTACAAGGCGGGATTTTACAAGGAGGGATTAAAAGATATACAGAGTCAGCTAGTTCACAGGGACTATTTACAAGGAGGGATTAAGAGATATACAGAGTCAGGTAGTTCACAGGGACTATTTACAAGGAGGGATTAAGAGATTTACAGAGTCAGCTATTTCACAGGGACTATTTACAAGGAGGGATTAAGAGATATACAGAGTCAGCTATTTCACAGGGACTATTTACAAGGAGGGATTAAGAGATATACAGAGTCAGCTATTTCACGGGGACTATTTACAAGGAGGGATTAAGAGATATACAGAGTCAGCTATTTCACAGGGACTATTTACAAGGAGGGATTAAGAGATATATAGAGTCAGCTATTTCACAGGGACTATTTACAAGGAGGGATTTAGATATATACAGAGTCAGCTAGTTCACAGGGACTATTTACAAGGCGGGATTTTACAAAGAGGGATTAAGAGATATACAGAGTCAGCTATTTCACAGGGACTATTTACAAGGAGGGATTAAGGGATTATTTTACAGAAAGAGTAGTAGATGCTTGGAACAAACTTCCAGCAGAGGTAGTTGAAAAATCAACAGTCACTGAATTTAAACACGCCTGGGATAAGCACACATCTATCCTAAGATAAAGAGTACATACAGTATACATAACGGCAGACTAGATGGACTGTATGGTCTCCTTCTGCCGTCAACCTTCTATGTTTCTATGTTTCTAAGAGATATACAGAGTCAGCTAGTTCACAGGGACTATTTGCAAGGAGGGATTAAGAGATATACAGAGTCAGCTAGTTCACAGGGACTATTTACAAGGAGGGATTAAGAGATATACAGAGTCAGCTAGTTCACAGGGACTATTTACAAGGAGGGGTTTTAAAAGGAGGGATTTTACAAGGAGGGATTAAGATACATTTAAAATACCATTTATGGCAACTATATAAAAAAATAACATATTGAACTTGCCTATAGATGTACTCATCGGCTGCCGGAGGCACCAAGGCAACGTGGGTGCAATCAGTGGCACCCATGACGTTTGGCATGTCGGCGATATTATAAAATGCCAGCTTAAGCACGTTCCAGGCTACCATGTCGTCAGGAAAAAATATATATTTCTGACTAATGGTAGCCATGCCTTCCAAAAACTTGGATAGCGCGCGGCTCAGCGTAGGCTGGGACATCCCCACGGACCCAGCCTCTGGAATGAGCCGTTCAGCAAAAATTGCAGGCAGCCAAGCATCTTGGTCATACCTGAAATTGCTTGCCCCTACCTTGTGGTGCGGGCTAACCATGGCCGCAGCTCACTATACAACTTATGGAGGGAAGCGTGATTAAGTCTGGTGAGCTCGAACAGCTCAACGTCATGCATGACATCGATATGCATGCGTCTCTGGTGCAATCTGGTCTCGGCCCTCCAGACAATTTCTATGCCCATTAGCTGGAGTTCCTCATGCTCCACAAAGGCACTAGACTGGTTCATGGCAAGGCTATTCGAGGTCAAAATGGTCCCGTAAGGGGTTCACAAATGAAACGGTTTTATAGGGTGGTGGTCCCTCGGCAATCAGCTCTCTGAATGAGACGCAAGCCCATCCCAATAACGTAAGTTATCAGAACGAACGCAAAATATCAGATTTTGATGGGAAAATGATCCGAACTAACGCAATTGATCCGATTTGCTTTCATTCATCGAAATCGCATATACGCATTAGTCCGCACGTTCGTGCAAATGAAAAATGAACAAAAAAAACAAAAAAAATGACAAACACACACAAAAACTTTCACAGACAGCTACGAAAGTCCAGACAAATGTGCCTCTGAATCGAGCCTTATGTCCTCATTGAGATGAAAGGCAGACACAACCTTGGGCAAGAATTCCGGCTTAAGACGGAACACCACCTTATCCTGATGCCGCTCAAAATAAGAAGGTTTCATTGAAAGCGCCACCAGCTCAGAGACGCAACACACCGAAGTGATAGCAACCAAAAAGACCACTTTAATAGTCAGAATAGACAGAGCAGCATCGCATAGGGGCTCGAAAGATGGACCCTGTAAAGCAGAACGCACCAAGTTCAAATCCCACACCGGTAGCAGAGGCTTACGCATTGGACGTACATGAGTGACTCCCTGGAAAAAAGTTTTAACAAGCCTGTGATTAGCAAAAGATCTTTGGAAAAATATTGCCAAGGCAGAAACCTGTCTTTTGAGGGTACTCAGTTGTAGACCCGACTCCAGACCATGTTGTAAAAATTCCAGAATCCTAGAAATGGAGAATGTGCGACAAAGAAAAAACTTTAGACTCACACCAGGCAATATAAGCATGCCAAACCCTGTAGTAAATCATAGAAGAGAATTTCTTCCTAGCCTGGATCATGGTGCTGACGACCAAAGTCGGCAAACCCTTATCCGTCAGGATGGAAGTTTCAGCAGCCAAGCCGTCAAAGTTAGCGTTTGTAATCTGGCATGGCAAAGTTGCCCTTGAGGGAGGACCTCTGGAAGGTCGGGCATGATGAACTGATCCACCGCCATCTGAACAACGTCCGCGAACCATATCCTCCTCGGCCAACGGGGGGCCACAAGGATGGTCGGTACCCCATCCTGGGCTCTCTTTCGCAGCACACGACCCAGCAGAGGAAAAGGAGGAAAGGCATAGAGGAGTCGAAACTCCGTCCAAGGAATTGCTAGCGCGTCCGTGGCGAAGGTTAGAGGATCTCTTGACAGGGAGACGAATCTTGGAAGTTTGCGATTGTGACAGGATGCAAACAGATCCACGTCTGGCTGACCCCAATGGCGACACTGGGCATGAAAGATTTCGTTGTCGAGAGACCACTCCCCCAGACGAGCAGACCCCCTGCTCAGAGCATCTGCCTCCTTGTTCTCTACCCCTGGGATGTAGATCGCCGAGATGCAGGGAACATTCTCCTCTGCCCATGACAAAATCAGGGACACCTCCTTGAGGACTCGTTTGTTCCGAGTCCCGCCCTGGTGATTGATGTAGGCGACAGCCGTTTGGTTGTCCGAACCTACCTGAACCGCAAGGCCCTGAAGATGGGGAGTCAACTGAAAAAGTACCAGCCTGATCGCTCTTAGCTCCAGGAGGTTGATGGGTGTGTGAGCCTCCTGAGGACCCCACTGTCCCTGGAACTTCAGCGATTGCCAAACTCCTCCCCAACCGGTCAGACTGGTATCCGTGGTGACAATCTCCCATCACTGCAGCAGAAAGGACCTGCCCACCAGAAGATTTCTCGGGTCCAATCACCACGAGAGAGACTGTCTGGCCAGAGGGGACAGAGTGAACTTCTGCTGCAAGGACTCCTGAATCCGATCCCAGACAGTCAGGAGATTCAACTGAAGAGGTCTCGTGGAACTGAGCGAAGGGCACAGCCTCAAAGCAAGGCACCATGAGACCCACCAACTGCATCCCCAGGCAGATGGAGGGATGAGGGCATGATAACAGGGCCCGCGCCTGCATCTGAAGACCCTCCACCTTCTGCTGAGGAAGAAAAACCTTGACCTGGAAGGTATCCAGCATTCCCAGGAAGGATCTCACCGAAGAGGGAGAGAGTGAAGACTTGGGATAATTGATCACTCAACCGAAAGACTCGAGGGTGGACACTACCACCTGAGTATCCCTCTAGCCCTGATGAAAAGATGGCACAGCAATCAACAGGTTGTCCAAGTAAGGTAGAATGCGAATGCCCTGGCTCCTCAGCAGAGCCATGACACCCGCCAGCACCTTGGTGAACACCCGGGGAGCCGAGGTGATTCCGAACGGCAAGGCCACAAACTGATAGTGTTGATCCCCCAGAGCGAACCTTAGGAAGCTCTGGTGTCTCAGGAAGACAGGAACATGCAGATAGGTGTCCTTGATGTCCACAGTTGTCATGAAGTCGCCTGGCCGAAGAAAATTCACTGCTGACCGTAGGGTCTCCATGCGGAAGTGTTTGAATCTGACAAATCTGTTGAGACCCTTTAGATCCAGTAGGGGTCGCAGGGAGCCGTCCTTCTTGGGCACCGTGAACAGATTGGAGTAAAATCCCCGACCCTGTTCTATTAGCGGTACAGGGCAAACAACTCCTGAAGACAGAAGGTGTTGGACCGCCAACCTCAGACCCTGTACCGTCACAGGATTTTGTGAAATCCGGGACTGAATGAATCGTGGGGGCGGCCAAGCTATCAGCTCTATTTTGTACCCGGAGGATACCACTTCTTGAATCAACCGGTCCGAGACGCAATGTCTCCAGACGTGAGCAAAAAGGCGAAGCCGTCCCCCCACCCGGACGGGTGAGGGCGTCTCCTTATGCCTGAGGGGCCTTGGTGGAGGGCTTAGGCTTGGATCCCCAGGCGAGGCTGGGATGACCTCGGGGTCTACCTCACCCACATGAGTCTCTGCGGCCACCAGGGAAGGAAGAACCTCGTCCTCCACGTGAGGAGCGAAAGGAAGAAGAAGAACCCCGAAAAGGCCGCACTGTCTTTGACTGCTGAGGAAATCTCCCGTCCTTAGCCAGAAGGTCCAATCGTTCCCAAAAAAGTCATAGTCTCAGGAAGGGAATACCTGTGAGAGCTTTTTTGGCGGCAGCATCCACTGCCCATTGACTCAACCAGATGGAACGGCGCAGCGGACCAGTGCAGCCGAAGCTCTACCACCAAAACAGACTGCGTCATCCATAGCCGATATGACAAAAGCAAGGAAGTCCGCACAAGCTAAAAGCTCCCTATACTCCTCCATTCGCTTGTGAGATCTGGCGATGTCAACGAGACGCCTCACCTTCTTTTTAATGGCAATGGGGACAATGGCCGCAGCACAGATAGGGCGCAGACCAGTTCCCACGGAAGTGAAGGCATGACAGGCTAGTTGATCCATGCGTCTGTCAACATGATCACGCAAGGATGAGGCCTCAGGGGACGGCATAACCGAGGTATTCGAAAGTCCCAGGACAGGAGCATCCACTTCTGGGGGATGGGAACAGAGATGAACCAAATCCTCCGAAAAAGGATATCATCTGTCCAGCCCCCTAGGCACCGACGGCAACCTATTAGGTTTCTCCCATTCCTTCAACACCATCTTAGAGAAGTGTCCCCCTGTTTCTTCTTGACCGCCTTAGGAGGAACAATGTGCAGGGTTTCAAGAACCGCCAACAACAGCTGCTCAGTATCATCAGGGGACCACTGATTCTCATCGGATGAGGACCCTGGGCAACTATCAGGGTCTCCCCGACTGTCCTCAGAGAAGTCAGAACCCTGGAGCAACTCACCCTCCTCAGCGGAATATCGGCCACTGAAGGCCTCATAATCATCTGCAAAGATGGCGCGAGCCGGTTCCAAATGCCGCTTCTTACTCTTGGCCTTACCAGCGGCCGAACACGCCAACTGACGCTCAATATCTGCCAGTCTAAGCTCAAGATTACTACGAGAGTCTCTACTGTCCTCCCCCTCGCTAGGGGCCAGAAGCAGACTCGGAGGAGTGGGCGAGGCCGTTGGAACAATGGGACTGGGGTCAGTAACACTCGCCCCGTCCTGGTCTGAGATAACATTCTGGGCGCAGGGTACACAAACTGCGCTGCGACCGCTCAGCGGGCATGTACCACACAAAAGACAAAGCTTAGCAAGTCCCTAAGGTATCCCAAGCCCGCTATTCCCAGAAGCCTCCATTATGGTAAGAAGAGACGGGTCACAAGGCACTAAGGAGGCCCAGAACTGTACAATAAATCCCCAATCTAACCCTCAGCACCTTAACCCACAAGCAGGAAGGGGTGGTGGTAGAGGAGGGGTGTGGGGGGAGTGGAATGGACCGGGAAGAACCACAAGTACAATACAGGACCCTGAAAAACACAAGAGGTGGATAACATGAGTGTCCCACAGTGCATGCACCACCATATAAAAAACACCACACAGTAATAACAGGTTAATAATAGAGGACCGGACTTACAGACCAAGGGTGTAACTAAGAGAGGAGAGCCCGTGCAGCATGGGCAGCAGATCCTCACAGCGCTGTATCAGACATTTAGGAGCACAGGACCACCACCTTTAAAAATGCAGAGAGCGCTATGAAGCGTGAGGCAGCGGGGCACACTTTGTAAAATGGCGCTGGACCAGCCCAGTCAGGACCCCGAGGGGCGGGCCGCGGCGCGATGACGCCCCGCAGCGCTCATACAACTCTGGGCGCCCGAAGGCCAAAATGGCGCCCGGGAATAGAGAGAAACAGCGGGGGGAGTTCTTCCCCTCCCGCATCACGGAGAGCACTCTGGCGGCGCGAAGCCGCCTCAGCAAGTAAACCGCCGCCCGCAAGAACGAGGGCGTGCGTGCCCCCCCCCCCCCGACACCGGGAGGCGAGAGAAGAGGAACGAGGAAGGTAAGCATAATCTGAGGTAAAAATTAATAAAAAAGTGAAAAAACACCAACCAAAAACAACAATAAAGCTTGTGGGAAAACATATGAACACAGGGTCACAGGGTGGTTCCTCTCCTCCCCCCCCTATAGGCTCACCATAGCCTATGGCCGGCTTACCTTGAGGAAAAAGGTCTGCGGCCCAGAGCATAGCTCTGCCGAACGCCTGACCCACGGCGTTCCCCTACCGTCACCTGGTCCGCAGCCATGGCTGGGAGGCAGAAGGGTCCCGGAAGCAGGTGGGAATAGGGCTAGCAGCGGCCGGCGGGCTTGGGATGCCCCGCTTATCTGCGAATACCATGGAGAGAGGGAAAGAGACCATCTTCGCAGCCAGACTGCAGGAGAAGACTGAGGTCTTCTGGGTAATTCCGGCCTTTTTATTGCCGGGAGGGGCCACAAGTCTTCCTGCAGTCGACTGCGCCACCCGGTGGCGGATTACCCACATGTGAAGAATAAGAAATGAAGCAAGACGTGCTGTACACCTGAAAAAATGTCAGACATCAAAATAGGACATCTATTCTTGTGATCTTAAACATCAGAAAGTTTGGGGTTACTTTTAACACATCATTTTCTAGAACATTTATTATTGGCACTCTACATTTGGTACACACTGTTGTTGAAGGTCATGCTAATCTTAAACATCAGAAATGTGAGCTTTTTGGAGTTTTTTATTAAAGCAATTTTTAGAAAATTTGTTCATGGAATACCACAGTTTTGTTGAAGATACTGTACCGAACTAAAATGTTTTTTTTTCTAATTTTATAGGTGGCAGTCTTAGAAGGATCATGCTTATACTGTGCCAGACTTAAAAGTGTTTTCTTTTCATTTACAGGTGGCGCAGTCTTTGGAATACTCAGCAAGAATAGTCGATTTGGCAGAAATCCAGTCTTTCTCTTTGGGCTTGTAGTTCATTTTCTAGCTTTCTACCTGATCTTTCTCAGTATTCCTTCTGATGCCCCAGTTGTCTCGCATGGTGGAACGTACAGCCGGTCATATGTAGATCCTAGGTAAAAATAATTTAAAAATAAAATGCATGATGTATTTTAAGGGGTCTGTCGAGGCAAGTTAATTAAAACTTTAGTAGCAATTTCTCCCCCGTAGCTAATTGGTCCTACTCCGGCAGTGTAAAACTTAATGGAGTTGGAGCGGCCAAGCACGTTTCAGATTGCTGAACTGAGAGCAAAGAGATGTGGGAGAGATTTTTTTTTTTACTTGCTCTAGTTTGGCAAAGGTTTTTTATAATAGAAAATATTATTATCTTCATACTGTATTTCCTGTCCTCAGGAAGTGTATGTACAATCAAAAATGTATTTCTTTGCAGCCTCTCTTTCTGTACCCTGTACATAAAACCTTGTCAAAAAACTTGACACTCTCAGAAAACAGCACTTAAAGGAGCACTATTGATGGGGCTTTATTTATTAAATGCCACTTGTAATGAAGGAAAATGGTGGAGTGAGCAGTAAATGTGTAGTTAAAAAGTAAGTCTTTATTGTGCAGCTGCTGCAAATGCTGGCTAGGTGACGGGGACGTCACCTGGAATCAAACCAAATGAAGTTGCGCGTGGAGATGAGCTTACTGGAGGGAAGAGGAGGGGGATGTGCAGAGTAAGGGGGCAGAGTTTCAGCAACAGAAAGTAGGAACTTTGATAGCGAGGAGACAAAGGCATTCAGGACTTGTGCAATGATAGCGAGGAGAGTGTCAGAGACATGTGTTTTGAAAAAGAGATAGCTAGTTATTACATGTAAGGTGTTAGCAGACTTCAACAGACTATATAGTTCAATTGGTAGTGTGCTGGACTATGACACAGAGAGTCTTGAGTTTAAATCCAACTCCATACTATTTTTTTTTTGGTTTAGTTCATTTCAAAAATGTATATTTTTGTTTTCATCCTGTTTTTTGTTTCTCTACTCTCTACACATTTTATTTTTACAATTTTTTTTTCATGTTACCGCTGTTGGTGTCTTCAGTATCTTTCAGTTTTATTTTCTGTTTCATATACTTACAATGCATTTTTCCATGTATTCTTCCTTTTAGAAGTTTTGTTTCCTGCCCTGGGGGCTTCCTGACTTGGGATTCCCACAATGTGAAACCCCCCCCAGTTTGCCTGTCAAACTACCTTTCCCTGTCCCATGGAGCATGCATGGGCTTTCGTCCAGTCAGCGCTGTTTGCTTGGCTGTCTCTGATTGCACGCAGAGCTTGTCAATGGGGAGCCGAAGCGGCAGCATCCCTGCCGCCCATCCTATCTGAGTGGCTATCTGTTGGAGCGTGCCTCAGCCCAGAGATGCTGAGGCTGTGGATGCAGCTATTTACATCTCCATGGGAGCCAGAAAAAAGGTAGGTTTTGTGGTGACCTCAGTGGTGTTTCACACAGTGGGGGTATCCTGATTTGGGGTGCCCCAGGGGAAGGCCAGTGGCCGGCATTGGAGTCTATGAGACTGCAGGGTCGACCACTCAGGTTTTTGGTCCGCTTTAATACCTTTATATTTAAGTGCACAGTCATTCAAAGTAGATTTTTTTTTTCATTTTTTTTCAATTAAGTTTAATTTTGTAGATATTGTATATATTGATTGAGTCACCTGGTGATCTCATCACAGAAGCAGCACCCCCCCCCCCCCACACACACACACACAGCTGTTACTGCTGTGACTGTGAAAAAAGCTGTTGATAGGAGACCAGTGGGCTAAATTCTGTGGCTGTCCATCACCTACCTGACTAAAACCCAGCAGATCCCCCCTATTCAACAAATGGACTGAGCCATTGTCATTTTATAATGTAAAATAAGGCATCCATTTTTTTTTATTTTTCTATTGCCACATTATTTATACACATGTTAGAAGCTATTGTGCGGCTATTTTATTATTTCTCTTTTTTAATGCAAATTTTTGCTATAGTGCTACTTTAAATAAATCATCAAATTCATACATAATACTTCAGCTTTACCAAGTGTAGTAAATTTCAGTGAATGTCCTGACTTTTTCTGAAAAAAGCTAGACCAGTCCATTGATTTCATTAGAGGCCTACTTGCACTGAAGCCACCTACTGCCTTCCTGAGCCTTCCAGTTGACTGGTAATTCACTTTAAATAGGATTTAACCTGAAAACTCAACATTAAACTAAAAATCTAGTATTAAAATGTGAAAATGCATGACAAATGATAGGATGATCAGTAATGCCACTTCTACAGGAGAGGACTACTTCCTATGTTCTAAACACTGTAATAGATAAGTGGCTTATTGCTTTTGCAGTGTGAAGTTGCTTTAAGGCAGTTAAGTCAAAGTCCCAGAAGGACAAAACGTGTCAGGTAGGATGCATAGAGGAAGTGGTGTCAGCACTATTAGGCTTTAAGTTTGGGCTTTAACATGAAATGTCTTGTCTTTAATATGTTCAGTGCGTTCCCAATATTTTTAGGTGAAATATGCAGGAAAAAATAAAAAAATGCTATTATAATTTTGTAATTATAATATTCTAAGCATACAGCACGTCCTGCTCCAGTAATAGTAATAACATGTGGGTAATCCTCCGCCTCCGGCGCCGTGCACTGCAGACATGTAGAAAACAAGCTCCTCCCGGCCCTACATATACCGAGGGACCTCCCACAAATCCCCCCAGATTTCTCTGCAGTGCTGGAACTGCGAAGACATGAAGTATCACGCTCTCGCAGGCGAGCGGGGCTTGACAGCCCGAGGCCCTGCGGGACTATTTCCACCCATCCTCATTGTGAATTAATGCCTCCCAGCCTGGGCTGCATTGGTCGGGTGAAGGTAGGCAGCACCTAGTGTGCTTACGGATCTAGTCTCCACCGCAATCCCCCTCCATAGGGTAGGCGGTTAAGGCGAATGGTGAGCCTTCAGTTGGATGCCCCTCCCGCACCAGTGCCCCCATGTCCCATCTAACAGTGAACCCTCTATTCGGGTCACCTTCCTCCCCAGATTCCCCCGTTAGTGGGGGGAAAAAGGGGGGGGTTGTGTGTTGATGGCCTATCCTTGCCCTAATTACACTATAGATGGCTTTACCGCTACCGGGTGTCAGAGTGCGCTTCACTTTTTAGTTTTTAACTAACCTCAGCGTTTTTGCTGTTCTTTATGGCGCATACGGCAGCCCTGTTTGGGGAAGCTACGGCGTTTTCTATCTCCTTATTCACTCTGTCAGACTTTTTCTCTCAAGTGATGCTGACGTATCTACTGTTCTCTCCTGATTGGCTGCACGCCTTCGAGCTTCGCGCTCTCCGGAGGGGGGGGGGGCGGGGTTCGGTCTGGCGCGTTCCGCGTCATCGCCCGCTCTGGCCCGCCCTTCGAGGTTCGCTGGGCGCCATTTCCTTCTCGCATGCGCGTGGTGAAGACGGTCCTCCCCTCGCAGACCTGTAAGTGCCCTCATGGGCGATCTTTTCCCTAGCTTGCTTCTTCGCGCTCGGCTCTGACATCCCTGTTCCCCTTGTGTCTTTCAGACAGCGGTCTTCGGTGGCTTCTCCCGGCCTGACGTAGAGCCCAGTCCAGACCTTTTTTTTTTTCAGAAATTACTCCCACTTCCCAGCGGGTTATTGGGGAATCCAGGGTTGCTTAAAGCGTCAATCCCTACTGGCATATTGAATTTAATAATCACCATATGGAGGCATCCCAGGATATTGTGAACGGGGTCCCCTTGGGACAAGCCCGTCTGTGTGTAGCTTGTGGGGTCTTACCTAGCAGCGGTGACAATGCACGGGTCTGCGTCCCTTGTGCCCAGCAGGCGCTAGCCAGTCTCCCCACCTCTTCCGAGGCTGGGCCCGCACCACACCTTACTTCCCCTACTCCCCCCAAGCTTGAGCCTAACCCCCAATACTAGTGGGGATTCTCACGCTGATTTGGCCTCTAGACTGGCTAGTGTGGAAAACTTCATCGCTGGCTCCTTGGCGCGCAAGGCTACTGCCAAGAGGCGTCATTTGAATCCTGAATCTACTATTCTCCCTGTAGAATCTGATGATTTACTGCTTTCCTATGCACATTCCCCATCAGAGGAAGGGGAACTGCTCTCTGACTCAGGGTCCTACGAGGACGAGTCCAGGAGTCAGGAGGATTCTGGTTCTGATCATTGGTCCCAGGACGACATTGATAGACTGCTGTCCCAGATCTTTGATGTGTTATCCCTCTCTCCCCCTCCCGTGGCCCCTCGGCAAAGGGGTGATCTGTTTCATACCGCTAGGGTGCGGTTGGAGTTTCCCAAACAAACTCATTTTAATAGCCTAGTGCTGAAAGAATGGGAACATCCCAGCAAACTCCATTGGATTCCTAAAGCTGTGGATAAGAAGTATCCATTTCCTGCCGATCTGCTTAAGTGTTGGACATCGCCGCCCGAGGTCGATGCCCCGATTCTGAGTCTGTCCAACACCTCTATTATGCATTCCCCTGACACTACTACGCTGCGGGATTTAGAGGATCGGCGAGTTGATCAATTGGCATGTCATGCCTTTGCATTTGGGGGAGCGTCGCTCCGCCCGGTTTGCGCCTTAGCCATCACGGCGGTGGCGCTCAGGACGGTGGTTAAGACTGCCCTGGAAGGGGCGGATGACTTGCCCTCTGAGGCCGCCAATGCTCTGGCCACCTGTGAGACCTTTGTGAATTATATCCTATCTGCATCGGACGATGCTATTAAGCTGAGCGCTAGATCCTCTGCTCTGGTGGTAGCCATACGCCGCGCGATCTGGTTACGCCAGTGGGCTGCTGACAACGGCGCCAAGAAGGCCCTTACGGGGCTTCCAATTAAAGGGCTGCGCCTGTTTGGAGAAAGGTTAGACATCTTTGCCAAGGGTGGCAAGTTGCCCCAGCGCAAGCGTCAGATTCGGCCCTTTCGTGGCCCAAGCTCCCATTCGACCCCCTACCGTGGGGCCAAGCAGGGTAGAGGGGTGTCTTTCGCTGGGTCTCGCGCAGAGTCCTGGAACAAGAACAGAGGACGCCGTCCTGGTTCCTCCTGGGGGCCCAAGCCCAAAGCCCCCCCCCCCAAGACCCCCCAAGCATGAAGGGGCGCCCTCGCCCGTCAGGGTGGGGGGACGTCTACAGCACTTCGAGCATGTCTGGAGACGCCTTGTCCCAGACCGGTGGATTCAGGAGGTAGTGTCCTCCGGTTACAAGATAGAATTTGCTGTACTGACCCCTACCAGGTTCGTTGGGTCTCAGATCCCACAGGATCCTGCCTCAGCTCGAGTCTTGATACTGGCTGTGCAGGACCTTCTGGACCTCGGGGTCATCTGCGAGGTCCCCTTAAGAGACAGGGGCATGGGGTTTTATTCCAACCTGTTCACTGTGCCCAAAAAGGACGGGTCAGTCAGACCCATTCTGGATTTGAAAATCCTAAACAGATTTGTCAGAAACAGGCATTTTTGTATGGAAACTCTGTGCTCGGCCATTGCCTCGCTGCGTCCAGGGGACTTCATGACATCTGTGGACATCAAGGACGCTTACCTGCGCATCCCGGTGTTCCCAGGGCACCAAAGGTTCCTCAGATTTGCGCTGTTGGATCAGTATTATCAGTTTGTGGCCCTGCCATTCGGCCTTACGTCGGCTCCCAGGGTGTTCACCAAGGTGCTGGCAGGGGTGATGTCTCTCTTAAGACTAAAGGGCATACGCGTGTTGCCCTACCTGGACGATATACTCATCACCTCTCGGTCTCTGCGGCAGGCAGAGCTGGACACTCGGTTGGTGGTGTCCACCCTGGAGTCCTTCGGCTGGGTGATCAATTAGTCCTCTCTGTCCCCCTCCTCAGTGACCCCGTTCCTGGGGATGATTCTGGACTCGATTCAGTCAAGGATATTCCTTCCTCCGCAGAAGGTGGAAGCTCTGACAACGCAGGCGAGGTCCCTGCTCGCGAACCCTCATCCCTCCATCCGGCAGGGAATGCAGTTGGTGGGCTCGATGGTGGCAAGCTTCGAGGCGGTGCCCTTTGCCCAGTTTCATTTGAGAACCTTGCAGCTTCACCTTCTGTCTGTATGGAACAAGGACCCAGCGTCCTTGGACGACAGCTGGGTGATTCCCCCCTCGGTCAGACAATCCCTTGCGTGGTGGTTGGACCACAGGAACTTGACAAGGGGCAGATCCTTCCTGGCTCCCTCTTGGGAGACGGTCACAACGGATGCCAGTCTTTCGGGCTGGGGGGGATTCTGGAAGTCCCTGTGCTTCCAGGGGAGGTGGGGCCCTCAGGAGGCCCATCTTCCTATCAATGTCCTGGAACTCAGGGCGGTCAGATTGGTGCTGGAACGATTGACCCAGCACCTGAAGGGTCTGGCGGTTCAGGTACGCTCAGACAACAGGACAGCGGTAGCCTACATCAATCATCAGGGATGTGCTCTCCAGGAGGTGTGTCTGATTCTAACATGGGCAGAGACCAATGTACAATGCATCTCGTCTGTCTACATTCCGGGGGCGGAGAATCTGCTAGCAGATGCTCTGAGCAGGGGGTCGTCCCGTCAGGGGGAATGGTCCCTCTGCGACAGGGTATTTCAGTCCCTGTGTCACCGTTGGGGTGTGCCAGACGTGGATCTCTTTGCGTCACGTCACAATCACAAGCTTCCGAGCTTTGTATCCCTGTCTCAGGATCCTCTGGCTCTGGCTTTGGATGCCCTGTCAATGTCTTGGAGGGAGTTTCGGCTCCTGTATGTGTTTCCACCAATTCCCCTTCTGGGCAGAGTACTGCGCAAGATCGCTCTGGAAGGGGTACCCGCGATTCTGGTGGCCCCAAGGTGGCCAAGAAGAGTGTGGTTCGCAGATGTGGTTCAAATGGCAGTAGATCAGTACGATCTGTCAAGGCTGCCAGATCTTCTAACTCAGGGGTCTCTACGCCATCCCAATTTACTAACTCTGGCTTTGACGGCTTGGCTATTGAAACCTCCATCTTAATGGAAAAGGGTTTGTCTGCATCTGTTGTGGCTACTATGGTGCAAGCCAGGAAGAAGACTTCGGCTGCTATCTATTATAGAGTATGGCGTGCTTACATTGACTGGTGTGAATCCAGGTCTCTTCCCTGCCGGGAATTCTTAGTCTCCAGGATGCTGGAGTTTTTACAACATGGTCTAGACTTAGGTCTTAAGCTTAGTACTTTGAAGGGCCAGGTTTCGGCCCTGTCTATCTTCTTTCAGAAGACCTTTGCCCAGCTCCCTCTTATCAAGACCTTCTTTCAGGGGGTCACTCATGTGTGTCCTCTTCGGAAACCTATGGTTCCTGTTTGGGATCTGAACTTGGTGTTGTCGGCCCTGCAGGGGGTGCCTTTTGAGCCTACTCATGAGGCCGCTCTCGCTGTGCTCACGCTCAAGGTTGTCTTCCTGGTAGCTATCACTTCGGTTAGACGTGTGTCTGAGTTGGCTGCCTTGTCTATTCAGCCTCCCTACTTTAAGAGACACCGGGATAAGGTGGTGTTTTGCTTCAACCCAGACTTCCTGCCTAAGGTTGTGTCTGCATTTCATTTGAATCAAGATATTGTACTTCCTTCCTTGTGCCCTAATCCTAGTAACCCTAAGGAAAGGGTTCTGCATTCCTTGGATGTGGTTAGGTGTGTCAAGTCTTACCTGGTTACCACTCAGGCCTTTAGGAAGACGAATGCCCTCTTCGTTGTGCCTCATGGGCCTAGGAAGGGTTTGGCTCCCGCCAAGTTTACCATCAGTAAATGGATTCGCCAGGCTGTGGTTCAAACCTATACTACTAAGGGGAAGACTCCCCCCTTTCGTCTTACTGCTCATTCTACTAGAGCTTCTTGGGCTTTTCAGCACCAGGCCTCTGTGGAGCAAGTTTGCAAGGCCGCTACTTGGTCTTCCGTTCATACCTTTACAAAGTTTTACAAGGTTGATGTTCGGGCCTCAGCTGACGCTGTGTTTGGCCGCAAGGTTTTGCAGGCGGCAGTAGTTTAGACTGCTTGCTGTTGCCTTTTGTTGGGGATCCCACCCTTCTTTATGGACACTGCTATTGGATGTCCCACATGTTATTACTATTACTGGAGCAGGACGTGCTGTATGCTTAGAATAATACAACTCTGTGAAGTACTCACCTGTAGAGTTGGTATTATATGCATACAGCACGTCCTGCTCCACCCCACCCTGTTTTCACCTTGTTCTGGATCCCCTGTTTGGTGATTGTTATCTTTGCTATTATTGCCAGTTTTTGGGTGGTTGTTTCTCCTGGCCTCTCTTTCTCACTGCTTTTCAATGCTGGGGATTTGTGGGAGGTCCCTCGGTATATGTAGGGCCGGGAGGAGCTTGTTTTCTACATGTCTGCAGTGCACGGCGCCGGAGGCGGAGGATTACCCACATGTTATTACTATTACTGGAGCAGGACGTGCTGTATGCATATAATACCAACTCTACAGGTGAGTACTTCACAGAGTTGTATTTTTGTAGCTTTTTTAAATTAAAAATATGTACCGTATTTTTTGCCCTATAAAATGCACCTAGGATTTGGAGGAGGAGGCGGATTTGCAGGCGAATGGGTAGGGCAACTGATCCCTACCTGATATCCCCGCCTTTCGCACTGCCACGCTGTAGACGCTGTACACGCCTCTCTTTTTGCTGTGTTTTTTTTCTCCCGATAAGATGCACTGACATT
The DNA here is from genome assembly GCA_027917425.1 of Gastrophryne carolinensis. Taxonomy (NCBI): domain Eukaryota; kingdom Metazoa; phylum Chordata; class Amphibia; order Anura; family Microhylidae; genus Gastrophryne; species Gastrophryne carolinensis. The sequence goes on along the minus strand of CM051243.1, from coordinate 121,997,935 downwards.
TCCTCCCTCTTTTAGGGAAAAATAAGTGAATCTTATGTATGTATCAGTAAACACCCTTCCCTGCCCAGGAGACATGCCAAACTGAAATAGTGCTTTGGTAGATTTTCAAAGAAAATACAACTACTATGCGCATCTTGCAGTTTTTCAAGAAAAACAACCCTTTACATTTGAAATATCCCCCACAAACTATATACTATCTCAAAGTCAACAACCCATATTTATGGAAGCAAGCCCTCGACTAATTCACTGGTTGCTCAGGGTTTTCCTAAAAAATATATAAAAAAAGCAGAATCAAAACCACATTTTCCTAAAATATCAATATACAATATTGACAGAACAAGTTAAATCCCCTGAACAGATTGTACAACATGCATAGGTACTTTTAACCCTTTCAGCACCTTGAGCCTACTTGAGATCTTGTCTGTTGCAAGACAATTTTTCACCATTTTGCGCTTTGATATTTTCAAATGAAATACAACTACTATCCACACTATAAAGGGTTACATTAAGGGTCGAACACTTAAAAAAAATGGTGTGGGATCCCACCTTTTCAGTAACACCAACCCATGCACCAGTTATGGGGATTGATGGACCAGGGTGCCAGGAGCCTGTCGGGCTGGCCCTTGTCCCTGAGAGCTGCCTACCTGCATAGCCCCCATGGCCTGCGGGCTCTTCTGCCCTGGGGCTTTGGGGAGGTAGGTAATGAGGCCAGGGCTTAATGGCAAGTAACCCGCTGACTGGTAGGGGACTTGCCAGCCCCCTCCTGCCCTGTGAACTGGACCACTTATCAGTTCATAAAAGATTAAATGTAAAACATACACACTCACACGGCAAAAATCTAATTTATTAAAAGTAAAAAAGTAATTTTTTTCTCTACTTACCTCAAATCCAACAATAGGCCTGATTCAGAGCCTCTTGCACATGCACTTTCGCATGTGTCTGTGTACGTTTTGTGAGTTTTTGCATGTTTTTTCAGAATTTTTGTTACGGTTTTCATGCATATATGCGTTTAACAAAGTGTCATGGCAGGGTTTCCCGGATCCACCCACAACGCGTATATCCTGAGGAATTCCAGCCTCTATGGTCGGTTTGAATCAGGAAACTTGTCTGGTAGTTGGCTTCTGGGTAAGTTTTTACAAATAGTTTCATTGGGGTTTCACTGTATGACTATGAATGTTTTTGGATAACCCTGTCTCAACATATGGATGTTCTTTCCCTCTGATGACATGATATACAATGTAACTAAGAAGTAGACACTAATTTTGTGTTTTTCATTATTTTCAGGGGATTCCACTGCTGCCGTGGCTGATGACACCAATCCTGCGGCCTCAGACTCAGGCACAGGATGTCAGGGATGGAGTTCCTCCATAGCTTCAGAGCATGCCTATGGTTTATACTGCTTCTGGCTGGCTCCTTCTCTGGAACTTTCCCCTGCAATATGCTGCTCCACCAGGAGATGGCTCTGTCCTGCAGAGGTGCTGGTAATCAGCCAGCACCTGTGACTTCTCAGCCTATTTAAGCTGATCAGCTCATCCAGGCAGTGGATTAGCATTGTATTGTCATCTTGATCCCAGAATGCTGTACCTAGATCCCAGGTACCCTGAAATCTGAACCCTGAACCCAGGACTCCTGCCTCAGCTCTTATGTTTTGCTTCCCCTATCTCAGCCGTGTTTCCGCCTTTGGAATTTGGACTTTCCTTTGATCCTTATGCATGCTTGTTTCCGGACTCCATCTTGTGTATGTACAGCCAGAGCGTGTTTTCCAATTTACCTATATTTCTGCATAGCAGCTGTAGCACTCTGTAGTCACCTGTATACTTGTATAGTTTCCTTACTCATATGTTATATGTTCCACTTGTAATCTGCACAGCAGTCTACTTAAAGTGCACTGTTTATCACTATTAAACATGGTTTGCCACATATCCATCTCTGTCTCTCAGTCTCAATTTCTGGTCACTTATTGCAATCGGGATCTCTCCGCTGAGAAATCCCTGACACAGGAGGGCTATAACCGTGCCCATAGGAAGACCCGGGCTGTGGTGGAGAGGGCCTTCGGCCTACTGAAAAGCAGATTCAGATGCTTGGACCATACAGGGGGGCCCTGCAATATGACCCGAGCAAGGTCATAAAGATAATTATTGCCTGCTGCGTCCTGCGCAATTTTGCAATAATGCAGAAGGTCCCCCGATAGGTCCCCCGATATGTCGACGTCCCCCCCTCTCCAGCAGTAATAGACATTCCGGATGAATTATATGTGGTGCTTCTGGGCAGTCAGTCGGGCCCCACCTTATTAACAATTATTTTACCTAAACTTTATTCATTTTGGTTAATTTTTGGTGTCATGATTTATGTTATTTCCTTGTGATTGAACAAATTTCTATTATTTATACATTGATTTGCTTATGGTCACAAACTAATACAAAAATCCCTTGGAACAGATTTGATCGTAATTAATTTTTATTTACAAAGATTTCCTTTAACAACACTCATGTTTTTGTAACCAACAGATCAAAAATGTCTAAAAATAACACAGAACAGAGAAACTTCATTTAAATAATTTTCTATTCCATAGAGAAATTAGGTGGGGAAGGGAACTCGCAGCCTACGAGGACATCCACTAGGCAAAGGAAGGATCCATTGGGCCAGCCAGCCTATGACACCCAGCTCCCAAGCAAGTCCTGCACAATCCTTTCAGAGCAAACGTTGTTGCTATTAGTGAGCCCAGAATGTCACCTACTATGCCAACCACCCAGGATGAGGCAACCAGGATTTCATTAGGCCTAAACCTGCTGCGTGGGAGCTTAAGCGGGCGCTTTACTGAGCCCCAAACTATGGCATTGGCAAGTGGGGTTTCTGACCCCAATCCGAGCTGTATGGGAGAAATTCTAAATCCACCAGCAAAGGCACAAATACACAAATATGGGTGGAGATCACCAGACAGGTGAATAGCGTTGGGATTGAGAGAAATGCTTTGGAGCAAATCTTAAGAAAAAATCTTAATATGGTGGATTCCCATAATAAGGCTGTTGTTGGCCTTGTAGGATGCCCAACACCTGTGCATAGGTGGCATTCAGCATCTGCCGGTTGCTAGTCCGCATTTCATCCAGCAGGGTGTTGCAGTTGGTATTGAAGTTTTGTAATTGTGCAGCCAGCTGTTCATTTAAACCGGACCTTCAGCATGATATAATGAAAAGCCCAAACCCTTAAAAAAGTATTCCCCAGCATCTAAAATAAATATATTTTACGTTTTTAGTTACTTATTATTCTTTCCCCTTTCTGGGCTGCAACTCTGTTCAGGATACGGGCGCCGCCATCTTGACTCAGAAGCATCACATACTGAGGGGAGGAGAGGGGGATAAAGTGCAGGGGGGTTATAGCTGTGCTTTGCACAGACAGAGCAGAGCTGGGGTCAGGGAAAGGACAGCAATCCCAGAGTGACAGTCAGAAGACACTTCCTGTTTGCAGGATGCCTGATGGCCCATGAGCCGCCATCTTGGATGTTTAAAGGTTCAGAAAATGCAGTAGATGCAGGTAGGATGATTTTTAATGTGAGCAATCTATATGTACAGGGTGTGGGAAATATATAAGATAGGCTCTTATTCAGGGTGAAGGTCCGCTTTAATCTTTGGTTTGCTTCCCTGAGATAGCGGCTGTCATTTCTCCATGCTGTCCCTAGGATCTGCACACGCCTCACCTGGGTTACATGGCGATGTGGATAAGGGCGTCCTCCACTTCCCCGGGTTTGGGGCGCATGCAGATGATGGAGGTCTAGGCCTAGCAACAGGAGCAGATGGTGTAGGCAAATCCTCTGCAGCAGAGCTAGCACATGGGACAGTTGGTTTTGTCTCTTGCTGCTGGCCATGCTGGTCTGCCAGCAGAGGGTGTGCTTGACTCTGCTGCAGAGGATTTGTGGGCTGCTGGTGCAGTGGCAGATGATGGAGGTGGGTTGGCATTTGGGGGCATGGAAATGTTCTCCTCCCCCTCCATATGGTGTATAGCTTCTAGTATGGATGGTGTCTGTAGGAACAGGAAAAAACATGTGTGAGATAGTTGGTCAAATATATGTTGTGGCAAGTAGTCATCTTCCTTCACATGCATCACCAGTTATTGCAGAGTACACTTACCAGATTGAGCTGTTCCTGTGTATGTTGTTAAGGGCTGCCGGGACATACTGCCAGTGGGCAAAGAGGTGGAGGGTTGCACAGTAGCTTGAGTAGTTTGAGGTGCTGGAATGTAAAAGTAAAGGCAAGTTAACACATAAACATACCTTGTGTACCCATAGGAGTAGCTAGGCTTTCTGGCACCCGTAGCAAAGATTCAAAATGGACTCCCCCACCTGTTTTCAGGGCCCCCTTTGGCTCCCCCCTGAACTGCTGCACCCGGGGAGCGTTGCCCGCCCTGCTCCCCCCTAGCTACGGCCCTGTGTGCACCTAGGCTTTTAATCTACATTTTTTAAGGGCAAAGCAAAATTCCATTCCTTAAAATAATAACCATGACATTGCTGTCAGTGTCTATGGCCCCGGACAAGCCCTGTAGTGAAGACGGGTGTATTAGGCCCAGAACAAGCTCCTCAGCTGTATTGGAGTTTAAATGGAAATCCACCTCCTGTATGCAACCTATTAAACAAAGAACAAACATTACTTATAAGGTCATGCACAACAACAACCTGCCCAACTCAAACACCCATCTGTACCCGTGCTGCCTGCATTTTTTTCTCTTCTGGCAGACGGCATATTTTAGTTCTGAGAATTTTCGCTGGATCTGCTCCACATCTTTCCTCTCAGTCCCAGCACAATTCACCTGTCTGGTGATGTCCTCCCAGATTTGTGTCTTGTGCAGTTTGCTTGTGACTTTAGAATGTCTCCCATACAGCTCATCATAGTGGTCAGATACCCCACTTGCCAATGCCATAGTTTGGGGCTCAGTAAAGCGCCCGCTCAAGGTCCCACGCCGCAGGTTTCTGGGTAATGTTGTCCTGGCTGCCTCTTCCTGGTTCGGTGGTTTAGTTTGTGACATTCTTGGCTGACTTTCAGCCGTGGAATAGCCAGACCTTATAAATGATTGTGCTGGACTTGCATGGGGGCTGGGTGTCATAGGCTGGCTGGCCAAAGAAGTTGCAGCCGTTGAGCTGCCCGGTAACTCAGGGCTCTCCATGTTGGAATGGTGAAATTGGGCACAAGCAGGAGAGGGTGTGGTTGGGGGGCTAGGGCTTCTAGGCCTAGTCTTACCCTTGCCCTTAGTAGTAGTGCTCCCTTGGGTTTTGGATGTTGTGGGCCGGGGAGCATTCTTCCTGGAGGAAGTCTCCTTCGCCTTCCGGGATGTCCCAGATTTGGAGGGGGCTGTAGTGTGGGCCAATGGATCCTTCATGTGGCGAGTGAATGTCCTTGTCGGATGCGAGTGACCACTGGTTTGGTGGGACCTAGTTGCAGGCCTGGATGAAGCACGACGCTCATGCCGTTCATGGGACTTGGGGGTCTGGCGGCTACCTTTCTTGGCAGGCATAGCGATATCTGTAAAGACACTCAGCTGTGTGTCCAAGTACCCTTTAAATAGTTATGACTGTGTATGACACTTACGCGTACGCTTGCGTACGGCCGTGCGCATCCCGGAAACCGCTAGGGCGCAACACATCTGCAGATACTGTAATCCAAGATGGCACCTACGCTCTTCACCCGCCACCAACAAGAGACTCTTATGCTAGTAAGTGTTTGTGCAGGCCGTTGATTTGCACACAAAATGCATGCATATGCGATTAGGCAGCGCAGCCAAAAACAGTGGGGACGAAATTTGATTTTAAACGCAGCGCCAAGCGAAAGTTAGTGCGCAACCCCAAAATGGCATCTAGAAGGATAGCTAAAGGCTTGAAATGTTATGGGGAATGCTTTATTAACGAAAAACTGACCAGCATACTTAATGATTCCCATGAGAAATTCATGAAGATTTGGGGCCCTTGGGTGGAATACTCGTGTCCAGAGCTGAGAGAGGTTTTGTTGCAGTGAAGAATGGCTTGCAAACCTTCTCCTCCAAAGGTGCAAATGTATATGCATTTTCTTCCTCCCCCTTTTTTTTTCTCTTTCCTACTTCTTCCTTTCTCCCAGTCCCCCCCTCCCCCTTTACTATCCCTTAAACCGGACCTTCAGCGTGATTTAATGAAAAGCCAAAACTCTTAAAAAACGGTTCCCCAGCATCTAAAATTAATATATTTTACGTTTTTAGTCACTAACTTATTATTCTTTCCCCCACTGGGCTGCAACTCTGTTCAGGAATTTAGGATACGGGCGCCACCATCTTGACTCAGAAGCATCACACTTACTGAGGAGAGGAGAGTGGAATAAGGTACAGGGGGCGGGTTATAGCTGTGCTTTGCTCAGACAGAGCAGAGCTGGGGTCAGGTAACAGTCAGCAGTCCCAGAATGCAGAGCAGCACAGTCAGGAGGCACTTCCTGTTTGCAGGCTGCCTGATAAGATGGCGGCTTCCATGAGCCGCCATCTTGGATGTTTAAAGGCTCATAACATGCAGTAGATGCAGGTAGGATGATTTTTAATGTGAACAATCTGTATGTACAGGGTATGGGAATCATATAAGATAGACTCTTATTCAGAGTGAAGGTCCGCTTTAAGTGCCAAGCACGTAGAATCTACGTGCTTGACCATGGGGGGGTCGGATGGCTCCAGGAGAGCCCCCGGAATAGCCCCCCCCCCCCCCCGTTTGGCAGCAGCAGCTGCTAACTGTAAAAAAAAAATAAAATAAAAATGACATTTACTTACCTGCAGTCGCGCTGCCTCCCTCCGGGTCTCCTCTTCACTGGGGGGCCTCCGATCACCCCCCCCAGCCTCTTCAGCTTCAGGGGAGAGCCTGAAAGGGCTCTCCCCCTCCTCTCCCGACAGGCACCGCCATCTTGCTGTTAAGCCCCGCCCCTTATGACGCTTATAACGTCACTCCCGGGCGTCTTGCTGCCTCTCCTCGGCTCAGCTGTCAGATGCCCTGGTGATCGCTGGGCAGAGCAGTGGAGGGGCAGGGGATGCTCTGATCCCCTGCCCCCCCCCTCCTCTGGCCAGCAATCACCAGGGCATCTGACAGCTGATGACCACAGGAGCTGACAATCGGGTGAGGTGAGTAAAGTTTTTTTTTTTTTTTTTTTTTTTAATAAATAAAATTTTTGTGTCTGTCTTTTTTTTTTTTTTTTTACTGTTAACCGTTTGTGAACTGGTAAGGGGTCCATGAGACCCCTTATACCAGTTCACAAGGCTAGGGGCTGGCAAGTCACCTGCAACTAGCGGGTGGCTTGCCATTAACCCCCGCACCCCCAATTACCTGCCTCCCCAAAGCCCAGGGGGGGGCAGAAGAGCCTGGGTCCACACAGGGTATGTGGGCTCGTAGGCTGCAGGGTGGGGGGCCACAAAAGCTGGCCCCTCCACTCTGTTCCTACAAGCCCCCATAGCTGGTCCCGGGCTGGTTATGACGGGTAAGGGGGACCCTACGTCATTTTTTTTTTATTTTAAGGGTTAGGGTTAGGGTTAGCTTAACCCTAACCCTTAAAATTAAAAACAAAATCTACGTCATTTTTTTTATTTTTAAGGGTTAGAGTTAGCCTAACCCTAACTCTTAAAATTAAAAAAAAAAAAAAAGTATTTTTTTTATTTTTACGGGTTAGGGTTAGCCTAACCCTAACCCTTAAAATTCAAAAAATAATGCAAAAAAAATTTTTTTAAGGGTGAGGGTTAGGGTTAGGCTAACCCTAACCCTTAAAAAAAAAAAAAAAAAAAATGACGTACGGTCCCCTCTCCCGGGGCATTTTTTTTTTAATAAACCTAACCTTTTTTTAACCATTTCATGTTAAAGCCTAAACTCAGCTGCAAAAAATGTATATGTAATGTATATAATTTTTCTGGAAATTCCAGCAAAAATCACGGTTAATCATGCCGCAAAATGGGGAAAAATGACCTGTCAACAGAGGGTGACAAAACTTCAAGTAGGCTACAATTAAATTAATTAAATTACAATTAAAAGGGTTAATAGTAACTATGCATGTTGGGTATTGTTCTGCTCGGGGGACCTTGCGCTTTCAGATTTAGCTTGTTTTTTCTTGTTTGCATATATTGATATTTTAGGAAAACATGGTGTTTATTCTGCTTTTTTTATAATTGTTTTTAGGGAAACTCTGTGCAACCTAAGAATTCTTCAGTGGATTACTTCCAGAAAGATGAGCCCACTACAACAAGCTCAGTACTCTTAGAAAGCTTAACATGTGTACTTTCAGGGAATATATGGTTTATGGGGATATTCTAAATTTAAAGGGTTGTTTTGATTGAAAAATCGCAAGGTGCGCACTTTGTCTGCAGAGCTGAAATTTTTAAGTAAAATTACCGTTATGCGCATGCTTTACTTTGGGGTGTTTGGCAACTCTTCCCTTGACAGTAAACAAGATTTTACTTGTTTTTTTCTGTTTGCATATAGTTTTTTTTAGGAAAATGTGGCTTTGATTCTTCTTTTTTAGGGAAACTCTGTGCAACCAAAGAATTGATTGAGGGATTACTTCCAGAAAATTGCGCCCATGTCAACAAACCTAGTATGTCTAGAAAGCCTGAGGTGTATACTTCCAGAGAATATATAGTTTGTGGGGGTATTTCAAATTTAAAGGGTTCTTTTTCTGGAAAGACAGCAAGGTGCGCTTAGCACGGTGCATAGTTGTATTTTATCTGAAAATCTCCTAAAGCGCTGTTTCAGTTTGGGGGAGTCTCCTGGGCAGGAAAGGGTGTCTACCAATACATATGTGGTAACGCTGTGACCGGGATTAATTGGGGTTTCACATGCAATAAGATTTTATTGACAAACGTACATTTTTTATTACAAAAAACACTACAAATTGCAAAAAATAGATTTTTTTGCACATATTTCACCCAAAAGTATTGAGAATACACCTAAAAAATTACAAACAAGACATTTCATGTTAAAGCCCAGAAACAATATATCATTTTCCTGGGAAATCCCTGGAAATCCCTTCAAAAATCACATTTGAACATGGGGAGCGCAAAATAGTGCAAAATGGTTTGGCACCAAGGGTGACAAAAACTCCAGGTAGGCTGGCAGCGAAAGGGTTAAGGCAAGCATTGGAGCAGAAGTGAGTGAGAAGATAGTTGAGACGGGGGACATGAATGAGTTAAATAGCTGCGCGCATGCGCACATGCATGCAAACATAGCCACTTTCCAACAGATTTCCGTCTGGACGTCTGGGGCAGGAAACGGGCCCTCTCTGTCCCGCTGAAAACCTCCAGGGGGATCAGATGCCACCTGACAGAGGTGAGATGCTTTTTATTGCTTGGTCTTTGCTGATTTAGTTTTTTGTTTTCTAGTTGTATCCCATTGTGTAAAAATGATAGGGAAAAAGTTACTTTACGAGCCACGACAATTCATTATTAGGGAAATCAAACAAGCATACATGGTCCTAGCAGTGTGCGCAGCTGGTTGAACAATCCATGTGCTGAGGCCATATGCCGTGTTATCGAGCTGCACAGACGCCAGAACTTTCTCTTCCTCCCAGCAGAGTCTCCACTCCACAGCTGGATGATCAGAATTTACAGATCTCACAGATAGATGCTGCTGACATAAAGATTGAGCATCTAGAGCACTGATCCAGGAGCTGTATATTCAGAATCAGAGGGTTCCCCGAATCAATTGCAGACCTGGCAAAAGTTATAAGGTATTGCTTACCCTGCTCACACCAAATCTTGATATTTATTGTAAGTTTGATCACTGTCACAGAGCTCTAACACCACTCAGATAGTTTGGGCTCCTGAGAGATTTCCTTGTAAAGCCCCTGGTTCTAATGGCTAATGGGTGAGCTGGTGGAGAGTATCCCTTTCTTGAATGATCCCAGCCTTCATGCTATGTTCCAGATACCCATAGCTCAGTTGCTTATTTTAGGGTGAATGCCTATGTTCACTTCTTTGGAGGAGAGGATTGAAATACCTCAATTGCAGATAACTATATATTCACTGTCACAGACTATCCTTCTCCTCTATGGTGGTTAATGTTTTAATTTTATATTTCTTCTGTTGCACGTGGAGAATGAACAATCCAGATATTTTGCTAATTAATCTTCACAGTGGAATGATTGCCTAGTTCATAGTGCCAAAGAATTCCCTCAGTACCTATTCTGTGCCGAACAGTCTGTTATGCTCTCAGTTAGGTTGTCCCAGCATATATGGATTAGGCTAACCCATGCTATTATTGATTATTTCTAACTAATTTCTCTACTAATCAGACCTCTCCCAGAGCATACTTCTAGTCTACTCCCTCCTTTGCTCTTCACCATTATGCAATGCATGTTAAAGTGCACCTAAACTCAGAAAGGAAGTTTATGTGGTCACTGTCCTTCCCCAGTCTTTTTTTTTTTACCTCAGCCTTTGCCCATTATCCACAAATTCAGTTACAACCAAAGTTCCACATAATGGCAGTTAGGTTGAAGTGCTCCCCATTGCTGTGTGTACTGTAACTGATTGCATCATCACTGGGGTGGGGCTGCTCAGCCAGGGAGCAAAATGGCTGACATCCAGTTAGTGTTGGTATGAATATTGGGCTGAAAAACTAAGAAACACAGGCTGTTTTGGAGCATTGGGCTGGGGATAGAAGGTGACTACATATATTTCCCTCTGAGGATAGGTGCCCTTTAAGTCCCCAAAGGGAAAAGATTACTGTGTCAGAGGCATTGTTTGAAAAAAAAAGATTGAGAGCTGTCCCAAGGCTCTGATATTTCTCTATATTCAGCGCTTGGCTGAAAGAAGAGCATTGGCTGAAGAAGCAGCATTTTTTTGTAGGGTGAGCAGCACTTTTGTGGGGTGAGGTGAGCTGGTTTTCTGCCCTTTTATGAGGTATTTGGATTTTCCCGCCTTTTTTCGCCTCACAGGCTTTGGAGGCTGTTCTTGTCTTGTTCCACAGCATAGAAAGTCTGTATTTCTTTGCATGTATGTAATGTAATGGTATGCATGTATGTATAATATAATGTAATGGCATGTATGTAATGTAATGTAATGGTAAAGTTGGGAAAGAAATGGAGGGAATAACTGTATCTTTATTACAGTGCATATTGCGTATATTCTTCTCTTGTGTCTTGCTAAAGACTCCTTTTATATATTCACAGGTATAGCTGCAAGTTTTGTGATTACTGGGCAATTCAACTCCCCCCTTATTCAAAAAAAAAAATATTATAAGGGGGATTGGAGTCTTTTTAGTATACGTTTGCCCAGTATATTGGAGCATGTTTCAGCAAGACAACTCATCTACAGGATCATGTGATCTTGTGACCAAAATTCTTGCTCAGTTGCTGTACAATAGATGTCATCACTACAATCTACTAATACAGCAGAATAACCTGTATTACCTGCCATTGATTTCAGTTGGCTGCAAAGTATTGTTGCATTGGGGGCATTACTTCTCACTGTCACCATCCTATTGAGTCTTAGTATACAATTGCCAGTATTTTGGAGCATGTTTTAGAAAGACATCTGACAATCAGCCCAGTGACCAAAATTCTTGCTGTACAAGAGATGTTTTAATCACCATCATCTAATAGTACAACAGACAAACCTTCAAGGGTTTATAAAATACTTACCTTTGTCTCCTTTAAGCTTCTTGTTTGCTTTTTCCCCCTTCTCTCTGTCTTCATTCCTGAGTGGCTAGGCATCGCCATTCCTCTTCCCTGCTGTATTTTCGCCATCTTGATTTCTGGTCTTCACCACCTGCCAACCTGATGCTTGGTCGCTGTCTCTGCACAATCCTGTGAAGCAGACTTGCTGTTCTTTTGGAGTCTAGAGTATGAGTAGACGCATGTGAGTTTAGAGTGTGACCTCCTGTCAGTCACACTCTGGCTGTCTGCAGCCTCAATTCCTGTCGCCTCCTCCCGTGCTCCCGAATTGTATGTGAGTGATCAGCTGGGTCGCACAGCAGCAGCCACATCTCGCTACTTGTGCCATAACGTACAGACCCATGTATTCTAATGGAGCGGCAGTACTGTGGATTCTTATGAAGCGACAATTGAATTCTATGACGCAGCAATGGATAGTATTCTGGAGAGGCGGACACCCATATGGTAGTTTTTTTTCTTTTAATATGGAGTTTTTTTATGTTGTTGTCACTAATGATTGCAAATTCTATGGCAGATTAAAGCAACCAATGCCAGTCTTTTGGGCTGGGGAGGTATTAGATGTAACCTCTCAGTGTTCTGGAGTTAATGGTGGTTCTTCTCGAGTTCAGTCAGACAATATCACGACTGTCTACATAGAATCTTCAGGGCGGAACTCACAGCAGGATGATGCTGCCACCCTCTGTTTTTCCTGAACTCTTCATTCGATTTTCTAGCAGGCATCATCTGAATCCAGGGGTGTGTGACCTAGACTAAAGAATCTTCAACTCCATCTGTCGCTGTTGGGGGACTCCAGTTATGGACTCATGCACCACATGTTTCAACAGGAAGATTCCCAGGTTTCTGGGACATACAAGGGATCCTCTGATGGGAGCATATGCGCTTGTTCATCCTTCGACAGGGTTCAACGTGGTCTTATGCTTTGGCTGTCCCGCAGACAATGTCTGGAACCCAAGACAACATTTCATAATGGCCGAGAAGAGTGTGGTGTGCTGAGTCAATCATTGTTTGCACTTGGAATTTCTGCAGGCAACCCTTTTAGGCTTCCTCGCTAACCGGACCTGTTGTCACAGGGACTGATTTGCCATTACAACCTACAGACACTTCTTTGACGGCCTGGCTAATAAAAGGTTGGTCTTAGAAGGCCAGGGGTTCTCTTCTGTTGTGATTTGTACCTTAATGGATGAATATAAGGTCTGTCATAGATACTGGAAAATGTCTTTCCTTTGGTGCTAAAGTCACAATTTTCAACTTTGTGGGTTTACCATTCCTTGAATTCTAGAATTCTTTCTGGGTTGGTGAGTACTTTAATGGGTCCAGTATCTGCTTCCAGAGACCTATTGCTGCAAATTTCTTTATTTGGACTTTTATGGCAAGGAGCAATTGGCTTGGAGGAGCGCAGTGACATTGATAGTGCACCCCCCACTCCTGGGTGACACCTTTGGCAGAATAATTTGGTAAAATATTCTGAACCTATTCATTGTGTCTCTCGACCAGTTTCCAAATCATTTAAGTGGATCACGCGTGCCAAAAGGTTGCTCTAGAGTGTCAAACCCAAGGCCGTGGTCCTGAATACGGCCCTTCAAGCCTTTTTATGTGGCCCACTGACAGCTGGCAGATGATGGCAGCTTGGTGATGCCCCTTCTAGGTGGCCAATTCATTCCAAAGACTGTGGCACTACCATGTGATCCCCTGTCTTGCCTCTAATCCTGCTCCCAGACGTGGTACCTTTAAAAGTTTTTGGAGCCTTTTTAATGTTCTAAGAAAGAAGGGAATAATGTCTGCAACTATTCTGTTATTATGTGTAAGGGGGACCCACCTAACCCACCCAACCTTCTGCCACAGCAGAGGGGGCTACAGCGGTGAGTTGGGGGAATTCGCTGTCCTGGGTAAGTTCTGCATCTGCCCTGGGAAAATGAAATATGCATCTGTCCTGGACAAAATAATTTTGTGTCTGCATCTGTCCTGGACTAAATAATGTAGTGGCTATCCTGGGCAAAATAATTCAGTGCCTACATCTATATTGGGCAAAATAATTCTGGGGCTGACCTGGGCAAAATATTTCAGTCCCTGTCTGCATCTGTCCTGGGCAAAAGTATTCTGTGTATATAACCATACACTTGAATGGATGTGTTTGCATTTTGTTTCAAGTTAGAATTAAGTAATATTAAAGTTTAAGGTGACCAAAATGCTGATGTGCCACTCAGTCAAAATTTGACACACTGCTCTAGAGCCTTGGAACCTTAAAGACAATTTTCAGTCAAAAACAAAAAACACTATACTCAACATTTGTCCCACACAGATCGTCACTTATAGTCCAATGCTCCAGATCTTACCTGATCGCGGGATCCATGTGCCACAATGCCTGTCCAATCGCGCTTCTCTTCTGTCTTCTTCGATGGGGCTGGCATGCCCCCTACATTCACTGCAATGGAAAGGGGCATGTTAGGTCTTTACACTCCCTTGTCCATTGTAGTGAATGGAGGGGGGTGTGTCGGCTAACGGTGACTAATGGCCGGGGGAGACGAGCGATCGGACGGGCAGTGCGGGATGGGAATCTAGCTAACAGGTAAGATCTGGAGCATCAGACAATGAGTGACAGTCTGCTTGGGACACGTAGTAAATATAGCATTTTTTTTTGTTCTTCCCTGAAAGTGTTCTTTAATCTCGTTCCTTGACTCTACAACATCCTCCTTTTGACCCTTTAGATTTTGCTTCTTTTTTCTACTAATTCTAAAGGTAGTCTTCTTCATTGCCATTATTTCCTGTTCAGAGTATCAGAGTTGGCAGCTTTATTTATCCTCCTTTACCTTATGCTTCATAAGGATAAGCCTGTCTTCCATTTACCATTTAGTCTGTTTTGCCAAATGTTGTTTCTTCTTTACATAATTGAGAAAATTATTGGCCAAATTCTTTTAATTCTAAAGAAAGTTTTTACATCTGGTATGGCCCTTATGTTCTACCCTCATAGGACAAAGGAAAACTGTTTCTTCTTGTTTTCTTGACCATGATAAAAAGGGTCAAGTGTTCCCACTTAAAACTATCAGCAAATAGATTAGACTGGAGTTTTCCATTGCCTAGTCTTTCTATGGAAACCCACCACCCTTAAAACTGCTCATTCCGCTAGATCATTGGGGTCCTTGTGGGCATTTTTATCTCCAGGCATTGGTGGAACAAGTTTCAAAGCCACTACCTGGTCTTCTGTGCATACTTTCATTAAATTTTACAAATAGATAGTATTCTGGTTTGTCAAGTTATTCACACTGTGATAAATTAAAGCGGACCTTCACTCTGAATAAGAGTCTATCTTATATGTTTCCCACACCCTGTACATACAGATTGTCCACATTAAAAATCATCCTACCTGCATCTGCTGCATGTTATGAGCCTTTAAACATCCAAGATGGCAGCTTATGGAAGCCGCCATCTTATCAGACAGCCTGCAAACAGGAAGTGCCTCCTGACTGTGCTGCTCTGCATTCTGGGACTGCTGACCTTTACCTGACCCCAGCTATGCTCTGTCTGAGCAAAGCACAGCTATAACCCGCCCCCCCTGTACCTTATCCCACTCTCCTCTCCTCAGTAAGTGTGATGCTTCCGAGTCAAGATGGCGGCGCCCATATCCTAAATTCCTGAACAGAGTTGCAGCCCAGTGGGGGAAAGAATAATAAGTTAGTGACTAAAAACTTAAAATATATTAATTTTAGATGCTGGGGAACCGTTTTTTAAGAGTTTGGGCTTTTCATTAAATCATGCTGAAGGTCCGGTTTAATGGGTCCCTTTTCAACTTTTTGCTCTTCCGTGTTCCCCTCCGGACTTCTCACTGCTTGGTTACTTCCTACTGTTTTAGATGAGAGAAGTCCTGACGCTGTGTCATCCATGTTTACCAGAAGAAAAATAAGTAATGTATTAGTTTTGGCTGCTGTTACTCCTTATGGGTATTAGTTGTACTGGTTACTCCTTATGGGTTTTTTTCCCTCATGTACTACTTGTTGCAAACTGTTTCAGGTGGCTGTGGGGGCTTTGGTGACATCAAGCCAAAACAAAAATGTGTATTGCCAGTGTCTCAATTAGTATCTAAGCAGTGTCGAAAGGCCCTGGTGTTGAGTACTAAGGCTTAATTTTTTTTGCATTACAAATTTCTTAAAATAGTAAGGTAAGCCCACCCTGCTAAGTTACTTGTCAGTATGTATGAAATTAAGCTGGTAGCTCATTGGAAGGGGAGAGAGATGAAGCTGTCCCCTGGCAAGTAAGTTTATTCCATTACATCTAAATACGTTTGGAAATGCCATTTCATTCATATATTGGTTGAAAGTGTTGCTTTTATTTTTCCAACACTATAGGGTTTATTCAGTATAAGTTTATTTACTCATGTTTTTCTGAAAGAGTTTTTGCTGAAATTCAGCATCATATTTAGCTGTGCCAATGTTTTAAAAAATTGCACAGGTAAATATGCTGCTGAATTGCACAAAGGAAGAAAAATGAGAAAAATGTATTCAAAAATAAATGTCTGTTACAAAAAAAATACAGCGTTGAATCAGCCCTTATGGGTCCTGATCAATATAGCTCTCTAGTGCCACCTAGTGAAACTTTTGATTTTTTTTTTGTTTTTTTTCCTTCCCCTTATTCCTCTCCCTCTTCCCCTTCTCCTCCTCTTCTCTTACCCCTCTCCACTTTAATTTTTCCATTAAATGAGCTGAGTCTTTCAGGCATTAAGCTTAAAATGCCACTCCAGCAAAAAACATAACCCCCACCCGGCCCCCTCCAAATAGCAATCCTGATAATGTAATAAACTAAAAAAAGACACTAACATTCACCTCAAATCCAGCCCCAGCTGCGACACTGAATGCCCGCCTCCATCTTCTTGAAAGTCTCGACTGGGAGCGGTGCTTTCCGCATCACGCGCACTCCCGTATGCCCATTCACATGAATGTGCGGGCAGGAGCGCATGCGATGTAGAGACTTTGTGGAAGATGAGGCCGAGCATTCACTGACTTCAGGGGCTGGATTGGGGGTGAAGGTGAGTGTCTTTTTTTTCTTTTATAACAGCATATAGCAGGATCGCTATTTGAAGGGGGCAGGGCCGAGGGCTATGTTTTTTTTTCAATAAACTAGAGAAGGTTGAAGCACACCAAAACAGATCATAGAAGAAAGGGCGAAAAGAAACAGTTAGTTGCATTAGGTGTTCTGTCTCTCCTTCCTGTGTTCCACCTCACAGGATACAATACAATAGGAAAAATTGAAAGAAAGGCGAACAACCCAAGTTAGAAATGCAAAATAGTATGGAAAATTTAATAGGGGTGATATACACAAATGATCAATATACATAGGACAGTGCAATTGTACAAGGTGTAGTAAAATAAAATGATCGCTAGGTGGCGCATATTATATTGTCGGCATGTATAGAGTATATTGTGCACATGCACATAAGTTTTAGTTAAACAGAGACAGATCTGAGCAAAAACACAGATTAACCAGTATAACAGTCATAGAAACTGTGCACGTGGCCCTATAGTTTCGCATGAACAGGCTGTTTAAATACCCTATAATGATCTCCAGTGTGTGAGATGACAGGGGCAGGAGCGCACGCTCGGCCGCGCTGATTGCCCGCGTCATCCGTGGCGTCGCAGTCTGTCCCGGCCAGTCACCAAAGGGTGTTGCAAGATGCACCAATCAGGAACTGGCCTGCGGGGCGGGCCACCATGCCACCAGCTTTAGCAGGTTACAACATCCAATAGCATACCAGGGGGCGGTGGTTGGCCAGGTATCAAACCAAAAACATGGCCGCTGGCAAAGCGGCATTACCGGAAATAACATTGCGCTGTCCACAGAATGTGGAGCGGGCCCATAAACGCAGCATATGTTATACAGAGAAACCAAAAAGATGGCCGCTATCATAGCGGCGACAAGCGGCGCAGGTCGCTGTGGTGAGATGCGGTACTGCATCCAGTCCCAGGGGAAGTTCATTCCTGTGATGCGTCATGTATAACACGCCCACGGGGTGGGACCCGATACTTTGCAGCGTAGTGAATGGTGGATGGAAGCCGTTGTCCTAGCGACCATCATCTCTCTTCATGATGGGGATACTCAGCTTCACAGTGGGGACACACCTAATCACGTAGTGAGACCGGGGTCCATTATGTAGCAGCAAACCAGGAAGGGGATGGAGATCAGCACACACTGGAGAGCGTTTGTAGCAAGCTGGAGATCATCTGTTAGGCCAATGGAGCAAATACACCTCTGGAGATTGTTTGTAGCAAGCAGCAATATAGGGAGCAGTCTGTCTAATAAAGATAAAAACAAGTGATAAGTGAATTAAAACTGGTTAAAAAACTGGCTGCTTCCTGCTGGGGAATGTAGTCAGTGACACACATAATAGCTCAATATCATGAGGGGAAAGGATCACTATTAACCAACTGTAGAGAATGCAAGTAGGGATAAGCCATCAGAGCGCATAAAGGCTGGAGAAGAGTATGAGAGAAAAAAGGAAAAGGGGGACTGCATAGTCCCTATGAAACACCATAGGGAATAAGCATTCAATAAAGAGTAAAGTCCCTATTATTAATCATAGGAACTATAACCAATTAATAGAAAGGAGAATAGTCAATCTCTTCGTTCATACCTAAGGGACTTGTTTGTTTGTAGCTGATGGAGTTTCCGGTTTAAGTCGCCACCCCGGACCGCCTTTTTCACGACCTCTATAATCGTGAAACGTAGTTGTGAGATTTGGTGTCCCTCTTCCAAAAAATGTCTTGCTATGGGAGAGTCCAGCTTATTTGGCTCGATTCAGAGGTACATTCGTCTGCACTTCCGTAGCTGTCTGTGAAAGTTTTTGTGGGGGTTTGTCTTTTTTTTTCTTTTTTTCGTCCATTCGTACGAACGTTCGGGCAAATGCATATATGCGCTTTCGATTAACGAATGCAAATCGGAACATTTGCGTTAGTTTGGGTCATTTTCCCAACCAAATCTGATATTTTTCGCTCGTTCAGATAACTTACGTTATCGCTATGGGCTTGCGTCTCATTCAGAGAGCTGATTGCCGACGGACTACCACCCTATAAACCTGTTTCCTTTGCGATCCCCTTTTGACCTCGAGACTAGCAGCTATGGATGACTCTAGTGCATTTGAGGAGCATGAGGATCTGCAGCTCATGGGCATTGAAATTGTCTGGAGGGCTGAGACCAGATTGCACTGGCGACGCATGCACATCGATGGCATTGAGCTGTTCGAGCTCACCAGACTTAATCGCCCTTCCCTCCATAAATTGTATAGTGAGCTGCGGCCATGGTTAGCCCGCACCACAAGGAAGGGGCAAGCAATTTCAGGTATGACCAAGATGCTTGGCTGCCTGCAATTTTTGGCGAACAGCTCGTTCCAGAGGCTGGGTGCCCTCTCCGTGGGGACCTCCCAGCCTACGCTGAGTGGCGCGCTATCCAAGTTTTTGGAAGGCATGGCTACCATTACTCGGAAATATATTTGTTTTCCTGATTACATGGTAGCCAGAAACGCGATTAAGCTGGCATTTTATAACATCGCCGACATGCCCAACATCATGGGTGCCATTGACTGCACCCACGTTGCCCTGGTCCCTCCGGCAGCCAACGAGTATATATACAGGCAAGTACAATCAGTCATATTTTTTTAATGTGTTTTTTTTTTTTTTATGTAAAAAAAATGCCAAAAAGTCCCTTCTTGTAAAATGTCCCTCCTTATAATTATTCCCTCCTTGTAATTAATCCCTCC
The DNA here is from genome assembly GCA_027917425.1 of Gastrophryne carolinensis. NCBI lineage: Eukaryota > Metazoa > Chordata > Amphibia > Anura > Microhylidae > Gastrophryne > Gastrophryne carolinensis. Next base: position 121,978,549 of record CM051243.1, on the reverse strand, counting down.
TTGTAAGTTATCCATCCTTTAAAATAATCCCTCTTTTAAAATAATCCCTCCTTGTAAGTAATTCCTCCTTGTAAATAATCCCTCCTTGTAATTATTCCCTCCTTGTAATTTATACCTCCTTGTAATGGATCCCTTCTTTTAATTATTCCCTCCTTGTAATTATTATCCTCCTTGGAATTATTCCCTCCTTGTAATGTATACCTCCTTGTAATGGATCCCTCCTTTTAATTATTCCCTCCTTGTAAAGAGTTCCTGTGGAACCATGGACCGTATTTAGTTGCATATAAATGTCACATTTGTTCACCAAGGAAACATTTTAATGTGTACCTGAAATAGACACTTCTAAGTTAATCTTTCCTTTTTCAAACATACATATTCTTTTTGCTAAACAAAATACTTATGTACTTGTTTCTTGCTATTTTTATTGGGCCACAAGTTTTGCTTAGGGTGTAATTAGTTAGTGTTCCCCTAGTTTTCCTTGCCTTGCTAATGTTTATTGTTTGTTTTTTTATTCCAGGAACCGCTAAATTGGCCACTCAACGAATGTCCAAGCAGTGGTTGCCCCGGACATGCGGTTCCTTAGTCTGCTCGCCGGGTTCCAAGGCTCATCCCATGATGCCTACATTCTTCGAAGATCTGGATTGTACGGTCGGTTTGAGTCTGGGGAATTTTCCGGTGGATGGCTCCTTGGTAAGTTGACGCCAATAATGTCCTTTTTTTTTCTATGTATGGCTATGAATTTAGTTTGTGTCCCAAGATATGAAACTATGCCTATTTGAACACCTTGTTTAGATGTGAAACACGACCTTAAAGGAGCAGTATCATGAAATTTGCATTAAAAAAGATAAATAATTAAATAGCCACACAATAGCTTATAACATGTGTATAAATAATCTGGCGATAGAAAAAGAAAAAAATATATGCCTCTCTTTTAAATTGTATAATTACAATGGCTCAGTCCATTTGCTGAATAGGGGGATCTGCTGGGTTGTTTTTAGTGAGCTGCTTCATTTAGCCCACTGGTCTCCTAGCAACACTTTACCTCAGAGGCTGACGCTGTAATCAGTGGTAACGGCTGTGTGTGTGAGGTGCTGCTTTTGTTATGAGACCAGGTAACTCAAATGTGTAAAATCTATACAAAATAAACTAAACTGACTGAAAACGACTGAAATTCTTCTTTGAATAACTGTGCAGGAAAATCTAAAGGTATTAAAGTGAAACAAAACCCTGAGTGGCCGACCCTGAAGTCTATAAGACCCGGCCATTGACCTTCCCCCTTGGGCATTCTAAATCAGGATGCCCCACTATGTGAAACGACCCCTGGATAACCACAGATCCCCCCATTTTTCTGGCACGCTCACGCAGATAGTCATTTAGACAGGCCGGGCGGCCAGGAAGGTTACTGCTCAGGCTCCCCATCTGCGTGCAAACAGAGCTGATTGGATGAGAGCCCGCGCATGCGCTGTGGGACAGGGAAAGGTACATTTTCACAGGCGAACTTGGGGATTTCACATATCAGGGCATCCCAAGTCGGGATGCCCCTAGGGGCACAAAACAAAACTCCAGATAGTGAAAATCCTGGGATGGGCTTTGCTCAAAACACACAAAGCTGAAAGAAAGATCATATGGAAAAATTAAAAATAAGAATATGAAAGAGAAAATGGTAAACTGAAAGATTCTGCAGCAGAGCCAACATGAAGGGAAAACTGTCAAAATCAGCTAAATGACTTCTAGAGCTTTTCTCTCTGTTTTTGATATATAAGTTCTGGCCAGGCAATGTTGCAATGTTGTTATCTGATGCTGGACGGCTGCCAGCACTGAACAGCTGAGACTTTGATACATTGTTCTCCCCCTCTCCTCAGCATGGAACTGATACATTGTTTCACCCCTCTCCTCAGCATGGAACAGGCCAGAGTGTCGGGTCTCAGAAGACATAAACATGAGCTATTAGTCTCCAGCTGCTCAACACACACATCATTTTTTTCTACATTTGTAATTCTTACTCCAACACTTACCTACATTCAAAGTACCATTTAAATATAAGTCACCAAGAAAAATTTGCGATACTGCTCCTTTAACCATTAGATTTTTCAAACAACAAAGCCTTGCCAAATGTTAGTTCTGCATTAGCAAAATGTTAAAAATGAATTTAGAGGAAAGTAAGAATTAGTCTTCCCCACACTCACTTAAATTATGTCCTTGAATTTATAATAGATGCATTACACTTACTGAGTAGAGGAGAGCATGATAAAGTGCAGGGGGCAGGTTACAGCTGTTTTGGCCTCATACAAAGCAGATACAGGGTCCAGAAAAGTTAACACATCCAAGAATGCTGAGCAGCACAGTTCGAAACCAATACCTGGCTGAATGGCCCTCATCCGCCATCTTGGATATTTAATTTGTTCCCACATCTATTTGATGTTTTTTGGCTTTTTTTTGGACTGTGCACTATGTATGCTCATGCTGTGTAGGAAATGTGACCTAGCCTCTTAGTCATGTTGATGGCCCCGTTTTGGGGATTCCATTTATGGAGTAATGTGTAATTTATGTTTTTTATAATACATTTTTGCAGGTGATTCCGGCTATCCACTCCTTCCGTGGCTGTTGACGCCCATCCTCCGGCCCCAGAATGCAGCCGAGGAGGCATATAATAGGGCACACAGGAAGACCAGGGCTGTGGTGGAGAGGGCGTTTGGTCTATTGAAGACCCACTTCCGATGCTTGGACCATACCGGGGGAGCACTTCAGTATGACCCCAAAAAGGTCATAGATATTATAATGGCCTGTGCAGTGTTGCATAATTTTGCTATATTGCAGCGTGTCCCCCGGTATGTGGATTTGCCCCCCTCTCCACCCACCGATGACCCAGACGAGGACTATCGTGGCCCACCGAGTGCGTCTGCCCAAGCCGTGCGGACTAATTTAATAGAGACACATTTTGCTTAATTTGGTGTTCCTCTGTTTGTTTTGTCCCTTTATTGTTTGTTAATTGTGTTTTTTGACCTTTGTAATTAATTAGTTACCGTTTGTAAAAGTAAGAAACAAACATACAAACACAAACAACCTCACACCTGATTTTAGACTTATTTTTTTGGTTATTCCAAATTTGTTAGTGCCTACTTTAAGTCATCTTTATTCACCAAAAAACATACAGGCATAAACTTAGTCAACAACAGGTTAATTACAATTTTATGATGTTTATTTCAAAAGCAAACATTGGAGTTGATGGTCACTCCCATAGTTCCATAAAATACATGGTCAAACCACAAATGAAAGTTTGGGCAAATCAGGCCACATAGCAATTGGCCAGAGGCAGGAGTTTTAAAGTAAGGCACGCCTGTCAAATGTTTCAGACAAATGAAAATTCAAAAAACATATGTGACAAGCATTGCCATGTCCACATTTGTCAGCAAACAAATAGGCCCACAAACACACCCTCTCCTGCTTGGCCACATTTGCCACAGGCACAGGTGTAAAGCAGCCAAACCTATGCCACATCTACACCTGTTACTCAGTGGGCCACCCAAACAAGAAGTCCCAATCCAAGTCCAGTTCAATCTCAGCCAAGGGGTCAAGGTAGTAGTTTGCAGGGCCAGAATGTCCCCCAATCATGCCTACAAACAGGAGGAGCCAGAACCAATGTAATTCGCCAAAAGCATGCAGCGCAACAGCTTGAGTGGCAGGTTCATTGAGGCTTCACCTCCGGCATTGGCTAGTGGGCTACCTCAGCACTCTAATGAGCTATATGGGCGCAAATCCAAAGCAAACAAGCAAAGCCATACCAAAAGGGTATATTGGTAGGGCTCACCAGATAGGTCAATACAGTGGGGATGTAGAGCAAAGATGTGGAGCAGATGGGGGATGCCCATAAAACCCAGGTTGGGGCCCTTGGAGGTGGGCCCTCACCTGGGCCTGTGTGGCATTCAGAATCTGCAACTGTTCCAACATGTTTCTATTTGAAGTTCGAAATTCAGCCATCATGGCACTGAGATTGTTAGTTAAGGTGGCCATGTGGCTGTTGCTATTTCGAACTTCCTCAAGCATGGCACTGTAATAATTGGATAAGGTGGCCATGTGGCTGTAGTTGGACCTAAATTCAGTCAGCATGGAGTTTAAGGTGTTGTTTAATTTTTCTAATTGCCCATGAAGATGCTCGTGGTTTCATTGATTTTGGAGGCAAAATAGCCGCCTCTCATGGTGCCATGCTGACTCCATCATCGGCACGCCCCTCCCCTGGGAAACTGGGCGATGTAGTCGACTATGCCTCCCAATTCCCCGGGTTGGGGGGCGTGCAGATGATGTGCCTCTGGGTCTACCAACAGCCACAGGTCTGCTTGGCAAATCCTCAGCAGCAGAGCTAACACTGGGGACTGTCGGCTCAGTCTCTGCATGCTGCCCACGATGGGCTGGCAGCGTGCAGCCAGCTTCACTCTGCTGCTGAGGATTTGGTGTAGAAACATGTTGGGACAGTTGCAGATTCTGTCCCAGGGGGAGCTGTTCAGAAGGTCCAATGAAGGGTCCATCCTCCTCCAGCTCCTGGATTTCCTCCATCAGTGTGTGGGTCTGTTGAGACATGTAAATAAAAAAGGTTCAGTTTGGGGAATACATATGTAATTCAGAAAAAAGAAACATGGTAAGGCACATGCATAAGCAACATCAGAAAAGGACACTCACCGTATATATCGGATCCTGGGTCCGAGGCAGCACGGAAGTAGACGGCATGGTAAAACTGGCTGAGGATTCCCCACTAGCTGAGGGATGATGCTGGGCTGCATTGTTGAAAAGAAGGCATTTTAACACACAACTAGGCATTGGTGATGTGTAATAACACATATGGTTCACTAAAACACGGGCCCATGCATGAATGGCAACTCCCACAATGGACCAAGTTTAACTTGACTATGAATGCCATTATCTGTTAGATGTATTAGTCAACAAGTACATACACATTGGTCTCCTTAACCAAAATAAACATGCATGTACTGGCTGTTCTGAGGCTTCACACATCCCTAAAAGCCCATTATGGGACCACACTCAGCTTGCAAATAGCATTTGCCATTAGATTAGGCTGGTTGCCATTCTTTCTAGGTCAAACTTTCAAGCACCCCAGATCAAGTCTTTCTGTGCAAAGCACAGCTCAAACCCAAATTGGCTACAGATAAAGATGGAAGTGTTGTATGTAATTGACTCTAAATACATAACAGGCAGTCCTTTGCTAATCTCAATAGTGTTCTTCAAGACTCTCCCAAATCATGTATGGGCAAGGAAAAAAGCAAATGATGAGTCGCCACACATAACACACCCTGTTTAAATTGTTACCTCCACTACAAGGCACACCCTAGGGGCATGTGTTAATATATGGCTTTGTGCCTCATTTTACACGTAGATCACATTTCACATACACACTAACATTACTAACCGGCAGGAATAGTCGGAATGTCCGTGTCCTGTCGTGCCGAGTGTCCCTCTAAGGCCACAGGATGTAGCAGGCCCAGCACCATCTCCTCAGCTCGGGTAAATTGCAGTTTTGTGGGGAATCCACCGCCAGTTTGTAAGCTGAAAAAGAGAGTTGGACACATTTAGCGAAATGTTGCCAATACAAGACGAAGACAAATCCACAAAGTATATATGTACCTGTAATGACGCCGTTTATTTTCTTTCTTCCGTGCTGCATACTTTAGGTCCGATATTTTCCTTTGTATCTGCTCCACATCTTTGAGCTTTTCCCCCGCTGCATTGACCTGTCTGGTGAGCTCCTCCAAAATCTCAGCTTTGCGTTGCTTGCTTGTAGCTTTGGATCTGCGCCCATATAGCTCATCATAATACAAGGTGAGGCCACTAGCCAATGCCAGAGTTTGGGCCTCACCAAACCTGACACTCAAGTGGCCTCGGCGCAATGTGCGCCCTGTTGCTAGAAGTTCTGGCTCATCAGTGATTGGCGGCAAATCGGGGGACATTCTGGCCTGGCTGTGTTGGGGAGAAATGTAGGACAGGTGGCTGGCTTCTGATTGAACTGGACTTGGATATGGACTTGGGGTTCTTGGCTGGGTGGCCACTGAACTAGCAGGCGTAGCTGTGGCATATGCAGAGTGCCTTTCCACCTGTGCCGGTGCCAAATGTGGGCGCCGAGGAGAGGGTGTGGTGGATGATGTTGGGCTTCTTGGCCTGTGCCTCTGTGGCCCCTTCACATTTTCATGGCCCTGGGAGGTTGATGCACGTGGGTGGGGTGATGGTGACCTCTGGCTGCTGGAGCTTCAGGCCCTGTGGCTTGGCCTCTTTGCATGTGATCTTTTCCCAGGTGGGTGGGGTGATGTTGAGCTCTGGCTGCTGGAGCTTTGGGCCCGGTGGCTTGGCCTCTTTGCATGTGAGCTTTTCCCACGTGGGTGGGGTGATGCTCACCTTTGGGGGCTGGGGCTTCTCACCCTCTTGGTGTGCTTTTTAGGGGCCGTACCTGTGTGCTTGCTGGGCTGGGCCTTCTTCTTTGGCACTGGCTCCTTGGTTTTTGTGCTTGTAGGTGCCTTTGTGGTTGCCTTCGCCTGCCCACTGCGGGTTTCCCGCTGCTTAGCCTTTGGCATTTTTGAGCGAGTGGTGGGGCCTGCTGAAGCCTCCTCACACTTCTCTGCCTTTTTGCTGCTGGCTTCCTTGGCTGCTTTGGCCTTAGCGGCGGCTTTTTTTGGTGGCATAATGATGAGACTCTGAAAGAGAATGATCTGTGGCTCCAGGACCCTTTAAATACTAATGTTGGGGTCTGACGTTTGCGCGTTTGCGTACTCGTGCGTCCGGCCGTTCGTCCGGCCGTGCGGAACCCGGAAACCGCTGGGGCATTACTTATCTGCTGCAGACAAGAGGCAAGATGGCGCCCAGAATCTTCACCCCCCAACAAGAAGAGATCATCATGCTTGTAAGTGTCTTTTAATGCCTTTGATTTGCCACCTAAATGCATGCCTTGCCCTTAAGGAAGCGCAGGAATAAACGGTTTGTTTTATAAGAGTCTAAAACTCCCTGCCAAACAGAAGTTAGGGCCCACACGTGTGAACAATGACACTTATGAAAACTACAAGGATTGTATTAGGCTAGAAATGTGTCTGTTAATGTAATTTATTCAAATGATCGATTTGTGAGAGATATTTCTATGCAGTTTGATCTAAATCCTATGTTTATTTTTTGTTTTGTAGACGATGCTGGAGTGCAGGTACGACTACCTGCCCAACTCACTTTGAGAAGTGGACCTTCGCCCTGGAGATAGTTTCCAGAATCCAACATGAGACGGACACCACCTTCACCCACACTCAGATTATGCAGCATTGGTCGGACCTGAAACGGCTGCACATGCCCCAGGTGCGACGGTTTTTCGGACTCCATTTACCTAGTAAGTACATAGCGATTGCATGCTAGATGTAAGTAATACAGAAGGTAGACCTTTAGTTATAATAGCTTTTCTTTTCTAGTGTTGGAAATGGAGTACCGAATCCGCCGCACCCAGGGGCGCACAGGCCGACCAGTGCTGCATGAATCTGCAGCTGGAAGTGAAGGTGGTGGATCTCCAGGGTGACGGTCCTACCCCTCCTCTGTTGGGTCCTCCGACCAGCTCCTGGACCTTTCCACAGAGGAGGGGCGGCACGGCGTGGGCAGGGAGTGGGCAGCGACGCAGGCGGGAGCCTCTGGTATGTGACTCTTCATGTAACCGCACACACATATACATGCTATTTACTACCAAGCCCCTTAATCTGTTTTTCTAGATGCTTTTGGAGCGGGTGAAGATGTGGAGGTAGCAGCAGATCTCGCCCAGGAGGCACAGGGAAAAGGTGAGTGATGTGACACACACATTGAAATTGACATTTGATTACTGTTGACAAGACATTATAAGTGACCCTATTTGCCATGTCTCGACAGCCTCTACTTCACAACAGTGGCAAGGCCCAGGACGTAGGGTTGTCCCCAACGAGGCATCCGTCGGCCACCAACCAAGTAAGTTGTAATGTCATTCTTTGCAATATGTTGTAATTGACATGATTACCCAGATACATCAAGCCATAGTCAATGGCTCAACCGGGAAGTGGTTTGGGTAAGTTTTAGGGGCCTAAAATGGAAGAAGACCCTAACCGGGAAGTGGTTTGGGTAAGTTTTAGGGGCCTAAAATGGAAGAAGAACCTAACCGGGAAGTGGTTTGGGTAAGTTTTAGGGGCCTAAAATGGAAGAAGAACCTAACCGGGAAGTGGTTTGGGTAAGTTTTAGGGGCCTAAAATGGAAGAAGAACCTAACCGGGAAGTGGTTTGGGTAAGTTTTAAGGGTCCAAAAGGGAAGATGGAGGATAGTGCTAAGTGGTTGGGGTGATTTTTAAGGGTCCAAAAGGGAAGATGGAGGATAGCGCTAAGTGGTTGGGGTGAGCTTTAAGGGTCCAAAAGGGAAGATGGAGGATAGCGCTAAGTGGTTGGGGTGAGCTTTAACCCTTTCGCTGCCAGCCTACCTGGAGTTTTTGTCACCCTTGGTGCCAGACCATTTTGCACTATTTTGCGCTCCCCATGTTCAAATGTGATTTTTGAAGGGATTTCCAGGGATTTCCCAGGAAAATGATATATTGTTTTTTTCAGAAGAGTCTGGGCTTCAACATGCGATGTCTTGTTTGGCCTTTTTTTGTGTATTCTCAATACTTTTGGGTGAAATATGTGCAAAAAAATAAAAAAAAATCTATTTTTTGCAATTTGTAGTGTTTTTTTGTAATAAAAAATGTAAGTTTGTCAATAAAATCTTATTGCGTGTGAAACCCCAATTTCTCCCGGTTACAGCGGTACCACATATGTATAGGTAGACACCCTTTCCTGCCCAGGAGACTCCCCCAAACTGAAACAGCGCTTTAGGGGATTTTCAGAAAAAAATACAACTGTGATATGCACTATGTGCACCTTGCAGTTTTTCCAGAAAAATAACCCTTTACATTTGAAATACCCCCATCAAACTATATATTCTCTGGAAGTACACACCTCAAGCTTTCTAGGTGTACCAGGCTTGTTGATGTGGCCACAGTTTTCTGGAAGTAATCCCTCAATGTATTCTTTGGTTGCAAAGAGTTTCCCTAAAAAAAGGATAAAAAAGCAGAATCAAAGCAACATTTTCCTAAAAAAACTATATACAAACAAGAAAAAACAAGTATAATCTGAAAAAGCAACATCCCCCGAACAGAACGATACCCAACATGCATAGCTACTGTCAAGGGAAGAGTTGCCAAACACCCCAAAGTAAAGCATGCGCATAACGGTAATTTTTCTTGAAAATTTCAGCTCTGCAGACAAAGTGCACACCTTGCGATTTTTCAACCAAAACAACCCTTTACATTTGGAATATCCCCCATAAACCATATATTCCCTAAAAGTACACATGTTAAGCTTTCTAAGCGTACCCAGCTTGTTGTAGTGGGCTCATCTTTCTGGAATTGATCCCTCAAAGGATTCTTTGGTTGCGCAGGGTTTCCCTAAAAAATTTATAAAAAAGCTGAATAAAAAACACCTTTTCCTAAAATATAAATATGCAAACCAGAAAAAACAAGCTAAGTCTGAAAGCGCAAGGTCCCCCGAACAGAACAATACCCAACATGCTTAGCTACTTTTAATCCTTTTAATTGCCAGCCTACTTGAGATTTTGTCACCCTCTGATGACAGGCCATTTTTCCCCATTTTGCGTCATGTTTTGCGACATCTTTGCTGGAATTTTCAGGAAAATTATATATATATATTTTTTGCAGCAGAGTTTAGGCTTTAACATGAAATGTCTTGTTTGTAAATTTTATTCTGTTTTTTTACAATATTATTAAGTAAAAAAAAAATAAATAAATAAAAATTTTTTTTAGAAAATTGCCTCCTTTATTTAAAAAAAAAAATGTATTTTATTAAAGAAAACCGTATTGCATGTGAAAGCCCCATTTCTACAGATTAGAACGGTACCACATATTTATCGGTAGCCCCCCGTTCATGCCCAGGAGACCCCCCTAACTGAAACAAGTACTTTATAACATTTACAAATAAAATACAACTACCATCCACACTACAAAGGGTTAAATCGCGGAAAAAAATGACATAGGGTCCCCCCTCCCAGGGGGGGGACCCCATTTTTTGGGGGGATTTTTAAGGGTTAAAAACCCTTAAAAATCCAAAAAAAAACGACATGGGGGCCTACCCAAAGTAACCAGCCCGGGACCAGCTATGCAGGGCTTGTAGGAACAGGGCACAGGGGCCAGCTTTTGTGGCCCCTGGCCCTGCAGGCTACAAAGCCCGCATAGCCCGTGGGCCCGGGCTCTTCTGCCCCCCCTGGCCTTTGGGGAGGCAGGTAATGGGGGTGCCAAGGGTTAATGGCAAGTCACTCGCTAGTGCAGGTGACTTGCCATCCCCCAGCCTTGTGAACTGATATAGGGGTCTTGTGGACCCCTTACCAGTTCACAAGGGGTTAAATGTAAAAAAAAAAACACCACACAGACGCAGAAAAAAATATTTTATTATTATTATTTTTTTTTTAATACTTACCTCCCATCCATCTTCCCCTCCCAATCACTGGCTTCTGCTTATCTGCTGGAAGCCTTTTATAGCTGCTGGGTGACAGAACACAAGGGGTTAATTAAAAAAAAAAAGACATAGGGTCCCCTCTCCCAGGTGGGGCGGACCCCATTTTTTTTTTATTTTTAAGGGTTAAAAACCCTTAAAAATAAAAAAAAAAAAAATGATGTGGGGTCCCCCTTACCCAGCATTACCAGCCCGGGACCAGCTATGGGGGCTTGTAGGCACAGAGTGGGGGGGCCAGCTTTTGTGGCCCCCCCACCCTGCAGCCTACGAGCCCACATACCCTATGTGGGCCCGGGCTCTTCTGCCCCCCCCTGGCCTTTGGGGAGGCAGGTAATGGGGGTGCCAAGGGTTAATGGCAAGCCACCCGCTAGCGCAGGTGGCTTGCCATCCCCCCAGCCTTGTGAACTGGTATAGGGGTCATGGACCCCTTACCAGTTCACAAGGGGTTAACAGTAATAAAAAAAAAACACCACACAGATTAAAAAATAACTTTATTAAAAAATAAAAACTTTTTTTTACTTTACTCACCTCTGATCCTCAGCTTCTGTGTCCCTTGCAGCTCTGATGACAGTTATTGTCATCGCTGGCCAGTGGAGGAGGGAGGCAGGTGATCAGATCATCACCTGCCTTCCTCCTCCTGTGGCCAGCGATGACAAGTGTGAGAATCGCAGCCCGGAGCCAGGACGACCCCCGGAGGTGTGACGTCATAAGCCCCGCCCACAAAGGGGCGGGGCTTATCGGCAAAATGGAGGCGCCCGTCGAGCAGGACAGGGAGAGGGCCTTTCAGGCCCTCTCCTGAAGCTGGAGAGCCGGGGGGGGGGGGCGATCAGAGGCCCCCCTGGTGAAGAGGAGACCCGGCAGGAGCAATCGATCACTAAGGTAAGTAAATGTCATTTTTATATATTTTTTTTTTTTAACATGTATTTCGGCGGCTGCTGAAGGGGGGGGTGGCTATTCCGGGCTCTCCCCTGCACCCGGGGGGGCCTGGGTGGGGGATCGAAGCCCCCCCGGATGAAGAGGAGACCCGGCCGGATAGAACAAGGGGTCAGGTGAGTGTTTTTTTTTTTTACTTTTACTGAAGCAGGGGGGAAAGTCAAGCACGTAGATTCTACGTGCTTGGCACTGAAAGGGTTATGGGTCCAAAAGGCAAGATGGAGGATAGTGCTAAGTGGTTGGGGTGAGCTTTAAGGGACCAAAAGGGAAGATGGAGGATAGTGTTAAGTGATTTAGCTAAACATTGTAGTAGAAGTGAGGGTGGCAAATATGTAGGTGAGCACTTTAATGAGTTAAGTTTGTAGTGCGCAGGCGCAAGATCGTAAGGATTTCCATCTGGACGATTATTTATTGAAAAAGGGAAACAGAATCTATCGGGAAACGTAAAGGATTCGTGGGAGGAGATGATGGGAAAAGGGCAAAAACGAAAGCCTACGTTGGAACATGACATCCTCGTACTCTGCCAGTACGAACAGACGGAAACTTTACAGACGGATTGCAATGCATGCATAGAATCGCTCGCACACTCATAGGAGAGCGGGAAAATTTAAAAAAAAAAACAGATCGGCACTAAAATGAAAGTCTTTTTTGGTCTCTCTGAATCGAGCTTATTGTTCCTAATGTCGGAACGGTGTTCACTCACTCTTTGTCGGATTTCGCTTTTTGTTTTACCGACATACCCCTTTCCGCAGGGGCGCTTGAGCAGGTAAATGACGTTGGTACTACCACAATCGGCGAAGAACTTAATGGGATACTTTTTACCGGTCAGAGGGTGAGTGAAACCCGTGCTCTTGGTGGTATAGCTGCATTGGGCACAATGCCCACATGGGAACATGCCCGCAGGGGTCTGGGATCTAGAAAGCCAATTGCCCGTGGTGTTGTGTTGAGTGGTATAGTGGGTCTTGACAAGTGAGTCCCTGATGCTGCCTGCCCTCTTGTAAGCCATCATGGGGGGGGGGGGGGGGGTTTAAAGATTGTGGTGAGTTTTTCATCACTTTGAAGTACATGCAAGTGTTTCTTCACAATCTTTTGAGCCCTCTGAGACAAATGTGAATAAATAAGTACCAGAGGGACCCTTTCACTAGGAGCTTTACCTTTGAATTTTCGGAGTTCTCTTCTGTTGAGGGTCATGGCTCTAGCCTGAGCTGTCTTAAGTTGTGCCATGTCATAACCTCGTACCCTTAAGTTGTTGATTAATTCATCAGACCTTTGTTGGTATAACTCATTCGTGGAGGTGATTCTGCATATTCTAACCAGCTGGCTATACGGCAGTGCCTTGATCAGGGAAGGAGGATGAAAACTGTTAGCATGAAGGATGGTATTATGATCAGTTGGTTTTTTGAACAGGTCAGTGATGAGGAGACCATCAACCACAGAAACAGCAACATCTAGGAAATGAATGGTGTGGGGACTGTATTCAATGGAGAAAGAAATAGTGGGGAGATAGTGATGGAATTGTTTGAGTGTGTCAGTGTTTCCCTGCCAGAGTAAGAACACGTCATCTATATATCTCAAGCAGTCGAGGCCATGTGTGACAAAGGACTCGTGTTGATAGACATAGGTGTTCTCAAACTCCGCCATGAAGAGGTTAGCGTAACTTGGCGCCATGTTGGATCCCATGGCGGTGCTCTGGGCCTGTAAGCAAAATTGTCCGTCGAAACTGAAATAATTTTGTCGTAAAATGAACTCCCACATAGCAAGACATTTTTTGGAAGAGGGACACCAAATCTCACAACTACGTTTCACGGTTATAGAGGTCGTCAAAAAGGCGGTCCGGGGTGGCGACTTAAACCGGAAACTTTTGCAACGCGAATTATATTGGATCCATCAGCTACAAACAAAAAGTCTTAGGTATGAACGAAGAGATTGACTATTCTCCTTTCTATTAATTGGTTATAGTCCCTATGATTAATAATAGGGACTTTACTCTTTATTGAATGCTTATTCCCTATGGTGTTTAATAGGGACTATGCAGTCCCCCTTTTCCCTTTTTCTCTCATACTCTTCTCTAGCCTTTATGCGCTCTGATGGCTTGCATTCTCTACAGTTGGTAAATAGTGATCCTTTCCCCTCATGATATTGCGCTATTATGTGTGTCACTGACTACATTCCCCAGCGGGAAGTAGCCAGTTTTTTAACCAGTTTTAATTCACTTATCACTTGTTTTTATCTTTATTAGACAGACTGCTCCCTATATTGCTGCTTGCTACAAACGATCTCCACGTTGCTCCACTGGCCTAACAGATGATCTCCAGCTTGCTACAAACGCTCTCCAGTGTGTGCTGATCTCCATCCCCTTCCTGGTTTGCTGCTACATAATGGCAATTAGGTGTGTCCCCACTGTGAAGCTGAGTATCCCCATCATGAAGAGTTCATGCGAAACTGGTACCGCTCCCTCTTGACAAAGGCCCAGACAGCCGAAACGTTGAGGGTTTACTTCCTGGCGCTGCTTGTAAGATTCCTCTCTGCTACACACTTGGTACTGTATCTTTGGTTTTGATTTGCTGATGTATTATAGTAATTGGACTATAGGGCCACATGCACAGTTGCTATGCCTGTTATACTGATTAATCTGTGTTCTTGCTCAGATCTGTCTCTGTTTAACTAAAACGTATGTGCATGTGCACAATATACTCTATACATGCCGATAATAAAATATGCGCCACCTAGCGGTCATTTTATTTTACTACACCTTGTACAATTGCACTGTCCTTGTTTCTCTAGAAAAGACTCTATGAAAAAGGGTCTGCATCAACTCTTCTGCATAATAAATTCCCCATCTTTGGGAATAGAAAAAATAGAAAAAATGCAGTTAGTATGTCTAAGGTGATATCGTTCTCTCCCAAGGACATGAGAGGCAGGAATCTTATGGTAAAGGAGAATAGGGGAAGTTGAGGTGTCATTACTTATTTACTATGGATCAAATAAGGGGCAAGGTGAATTCTTTTTTAATTTATTTTGAACACGAGGCCCTAAAAATGAGGGAACCCTTATAAAATCAAAAATTGCTTCAGATTTCAGTGTCCTCAGCACTCGTTAATCTACCTAAGAATTTAACTCACTGCAAACCTGGCACCCTATTAAAAAATAAATGCCCCCTTTTTGTTAAAATGAATAGAAGCTTTGAGATTACCTTAGACTTTTTACTATGCTTTAGTCCTAATTGTGTTGCCCAAATCCCATACTGCAAGTAAATGAGAGTGGGGAGTAAGAATAACAGATTGATCGCCAAGCGATACCCACATGAGTAGGTCAATGAGAAAAGTCAGGCAACCTTATAGATCTAGATTCACCCAGGCCTGCTTGGTTTACCAGGTTGGAAATGCTTTTAGGGGGACATCACTTTTTTAAGAAAAAAAAATGACAAATGTGGGGATGAGGCTAATTTTCAAAAATGTTTCCTTCCCAAAAAATTGAAAACAAAATGTGTAGGGTTCCCCCCCCCCAAAAAAAATGCATTACCAACCTGGCAAGCCAAACATAGGGCTTGTAATTCCAGGGCTCAAGTGCCGACCAGTCAGCCCCTGGCCCTGACCACCACCGACCTGCTCTTATGGCCTATAGCAAAGGTCTGGTGCCCAGCACTGGCCCATTCTATGGTCCGCCGGGCTCATCTGCACCATCATGCTCATTGGTGGTGTGGTTAATGCAATTATGAACTGGTATACCAGTTCAAAGTAAAATAAAACACACACATCAGTTTGAAAAAAAAAATATTGATCTTAGGATGCACTGCTGGCATTTTGTAAAGGAGGAGAGCACAGAGTCGGGGATCCTTTAATGTTTTAGTTTAATCTTTTTTTATTGGATTTTTCAAGATGCATAAGTATACACAATGCAGATATACACAAACAGAAGGTAAGGCCAGGCAGACAATTAACTGATGCAGGCTCCGGTGTGACCATATGAACACGACACAACAATGTTGTTCACTCCCACCTGCGGCGTCCATGCGGCAGGAGGCGATGGGAGGGAATGTTCTTAATAACCGACTGCTAGTGTTTGCATCCCATACCCCCTGTGGCATGCGTTCACATAGCTGAAATATAGGTGAGAGGGACATCCTCCCCGCCTCCAGCGAGTGTGGGTCAGTACACAGAAGAAGACACAACACAAAGAACTGCTCTGCACTGGGCCATTACCCCATGCGCCGTAGTGCACCTGCCAAGGCTGCATGGGTACTCAATACAGCGATTGACTTTTGCGCATAGTTGGTAATGCCCTGGTAAGGACATGGGGGACGGGGGCAGATCTCAAACTCAAATTGGAATGGGAAAAGGGGGGAAACACATGGTCAGAGGGGCGATGAGCGAAGAATGTTGGGAACAGAGGCAATGAGGGGAAGCAGAAAAGGGGAGGTGTGAAAAGGAACAAAGCGAGGCAACGAGGCAAGGAAAAGAAGGGGAAATAGAGGAAGGAGACAGAAGAAAAAGAAAAAAAAAATGGGGGGAAGAGGAAAGAAGGGGAAGGATCCAACTCCAATGACAAATCATGGGGGATTCAGAGGAAATGCTCCACAAGCCTGGTCTTACAGGGAAAACTTCCTCACCCCTAACCAGCACCTACTACCAAAAAGTCTTTAGTTGCAGCTGACTCTCTGTATCTGATCCAGTTCGTCCAGGTCACTAAGTATGCTCCGGTACGTCCTCTGTCTTCTGAGATTAGCTCCTCCATTCTCATGATGTGATGCATTTCTGCAAAACATTCTGCCACACTTGGTGGTTGCGTGGATTTCCAGTGCCTGGGAATAATCATCCTTGCTGCCATTAAGAAGAATTTTCTCCTCACTCTGGCCATAGGGCCTGGGATCAGGGAGAGGAGAGCAACCTCAGGGGTATTCTGCACAGCAAAGCCCTCCACCTCCATATGTATCTTGAAGATAGCTTCTCAGAGTTTAATTACCCCCTGGAAATTCCCACTAAATGTGGAGGATGCCACCTTGGGCCGCACCACATCTCCAACATGCAGCTGATTCCTTTGACGAGAATGATGCTTTATCTGACGGGCACGCATGGGCTCTCCAGAGCTAGCGCTGGAGAGCCCATGCATCAGCATGAATATTTTGAGGGCCTCATCCCTGGTGATTGAAATCCTCAAATCCCTCTCCCAACTGGATAGGAATTCTAAGGTTGAAGTGTGCCTGCAGGCAACCAGCAGATTGTAGAATCTTGAGATCACATGCTTCAGTGGCTGGGACTGTGTTAGACATTCCTCTAGAGGGGTTAGGGGGAGGAATGCTCTCCCAAGGCATCCTCCTGAAGTGAGGAACATCTCGAGCTGCCAATGTAGGAGCCAAGACAGATGATGACCTGTGTTTTGTAATTTTAGCTCAGCCAGGATGGGCGGTTTTCCCCCAATGAGGATATCTTGCAGCCTCTTTCCATATCAAGGACCGGGAGGTATGCTGCCCCGGTACAAAATCAGGTTGAATAATGGGGTAAGAGGACCCGGTCTATTCACCAGCTCCCTTTGTTGCTGGAGCCTAGCCCAGCTAGAGAGAAAATGTTGGGTTAAAAAGGGGAAATCTCTGTTACCAGTATCGCCCGGAACGGACACCCACGGAAGAGAACATGGTTTTGAGCCCACTAGGTCCCACTCCAGCTGAACCCAGAGTTTATTCCCCCCTCTATACATCCAATCTGACAACCTCGTGAGGACTGCTGCCACATGATAGAGCTTCAAATCCCGCGCCTCGGTCCTGCCAGCACTCTTTGGTCTGACCCGTATGTTAATCCTGACACGGGGTTTCCGAGAGCCCAAGATTAATATTAGGAACACTGTCTGAATGGATTTTAAAAAGTGCCTTGGGAGAAGGATGGAAATTGTTTGGAACAGGTACAGGAATTGGGGTAGGATACTAATCATCAAGATATTGATCCTTCTAAACCAGGAGTAACTCCTTCTGTCGTACTTTGCGAGGTCCTGGAAAGTTTTGGATTTAAGCTCCTGTAAGTTAAGCTCTTACAGGCTACTCAGGTTAGATGGTATAAAAGTCCCTATATATTTTATTGAAGTGGGTTGCACTTAAAAGGTAGCTGATCTTAAGGTTGTCCACCAAGTGCTGAGGTAAGGTAAGGTTCAATGTGGAAGTTGGATAACTGACCAAAACAATCAAATTCCTTGAGAGCAGAGCAGCTGGAAAGGATGCAGCCAGGGACATCAGATGAAGAAGCAGATCATCATCTGCTTTGTACTGTCAGCCTCCACATTCAATACCCCAAATATCTGTATTGTTTCTAATGGCTATGTGGGGTTCCACAGTTAGGATGTATAATAGGGGTGAGAGGGGACAACCTTGGCAAATGCCATTTGCAATTGTGAACTTGTGCTGTTGGGTCCTGTAAGACCCCAGGCCAATTAGAGTGGGGGTAGCTCTAAGGATGTGTCTTACCCTGTCGAATGCCTTCTCAGCGTCGCAGGATAGAATGTGTGCCAGTAACCCTTTGTCTCAGATGTATGCAGTGAGGTCCAGCAATTTGTTTGTGTTGTTCCTGGCCTCTTGGTCTGGCATGAATCCCACCTGATCCAGGTGGATCAGATTAGGGATCAGTGGTTACATTCTGGTGGCTATGGTTTTGGCAAACATTTTCAAATCAAAGTTAAGTAAGGAGATAGGCCTATAGCTGCCACAAGCTGATCCTTACCCTTACCCGGCTTAGGGAGCACAAATAGTGTGGCTTCTAGGGCATGCTTTGGGAAGGGGTTGTCAGCCCCTATATGACTAAAGGCCATCACCAGGAAGGGGGCAATATGCATTGCAAGGGTCTTGTAGAACCTAGAGATTCTTTAATGACCTTCAGAACCTCTGGTTCAGTGAAGGGGAATCAGCTTGGCGGAGGCATCCTCAGAAATTGTCGGGAGTGGGGTCTCGGCTACATAGTCCCGTATGTTTGCCTCCGGTGTCTCAGCGAGGCTTGAGACAAGTTAGGTTGAAGATTGTAAATAGAGATGAGCGAACTTTTGAAAAATTCAATTCAACTGATTCGCCGAATTTTCCGACAAAAATCGTTTCGACCCGAATTTATACGCGACGAATCGCTATTAAAAATGGCTATTTCTGCGCTTCCTAGAGCCTCAATAGGGTTGTAAACCATTCTGCCTTGCTGTAACACGCATAGGATGCTTAGGACATGTAGATCAGAGGCATCGCTATTAGAATCGCAGAGCGGCACAATTACAGAGAGTTGAGGTGGCATCACTATGAGGGGCCCCTATATTTCCTGAAAAACACACCCTGGAGCTGGCAGCAGCAGGAGCCCAAATATTGGCTGAAACACATCCTGGAGTTGGCAGCAGGAGCCCAAAAATTGGCTGAATGGCACCCTGGAGTTGCAAGCAGCAGCAGCAGGAGCCCAAACATTACTTTAAAGAGACACTGGAGTTGGCAGCAGGAGCCCAAAAATTGGATGAATCACACCCTGGAGTTGCAAGCAGCAGCAGCCCAAACATAGCTTGAAAGAGACACTGGAGTTGGCAGCAGGAGCCCAAAAATTGGATGAATCACACCCTGGAGTTGCAAGCAGCAGCAGGAGCCCAACATTGGCTGAAAGAGACACTGGAGTTGGCAGCAGGAGCCCAAAAATTGGATGAATCACACCCTGGAGTTGCAAGCAGCAGCAGGAGCCCAACATTGGCTGAAAGAGACACTGGAGTTGGCAGCAGGAACCCAAAAATTGGATGAATCACACCCTGGAGTTGCAAGCAGCAGCAGCAGCAGCAGGAGCCCAAACATTGGCTGAAAGAGACACTGGAGTTGGCTTCAGGAGCCCAAAAATTGGATGAATCACACCCTGGAGTTGCAAGCAGTAGCAGCAGGAGCCCAAACATTACTTTAAAGAGACACTGGAGTTGGCAGCAGGAGCCCAAAAATTGGATGAATCACACCCTGGAGTTGCAAGCAGCAGCAGGAGCCCGAACATTACTTTAAAGAGACACTGGAGTTGGCTTCAGGAGCCCAAAAATTGGATGAATCACACCCTGGAGTTGCAAGCAGCAGCAGAAGCAGCCCAAACATTACTTTAAAGAGACACTGGAGTTGGCAGCAGGGGCCCGAAAATTGGATGAATCACACCCTGGACTTGCAAGCAGCAGCAGGAGCCCAACATTGGCTGAAAGAGACACTGGAGTTGGCAGCAGGAGCCCAAAAATTGGATGAATCACACCCTGGAGTTGCAAGCAGCAGCAGGAGCCCAACATTGGCTGAAAGAGACACTGGAGTTGGCAGCAGAAGCCCAAAAAATTGGATGAATCACACCCTGGAGTTGCAAGCAGCAGCAGCAACAGGAGCCCAACATTGGCTGAAAGAGACACTGGAGTTGGCTTCATGAGCCCAAAAATTGGATGAATCCCACCCTGGAGTTGCAAGCAGCAGCAGCAGGAGCCCAAACATTACTTTAAAGAGACACTGGAGTTGGCAGCAGGAGCCCAAAAATTGGACGAATCACACCCTGGAGTTGCAAGCAGCAGCAGGAGCCTGAACATTACTTGAAAGAGACACTGGAGTTGGCTTCAGGAGCCCAAAAATTGGATGAATCACACCCTGGAGTTGCAAGCAGCAGCAGCCCGAACATTACTTTAAAGAGACACTGGAGTTGGCAGCAGGAGCCCACAAATTGGATGAATCACACCCTGGAGTTGCAAGCAGCAGCAGCAGCAGCCCAAACATAGCTTGAAAGAGACACTGGAGTTGGCAGCAGGAACCCAAAAATTGGCTGAATGACACCCTGGAGTTGCAAGCAGCAGCAGCAGGAGCCCGAACATTACTTTAAAGAGACACTGGAGTTGGCAGCAGGAGGCCAAAAATTGGATGAATCCCACCCTGGAGTTGCAAGCAGCAGCAGCAGCAGCAGCCCAAACATAGCTTGAAAGAGACACTGGAGTTGGCAGCAGGAGCCCAAAAATTGGATGAATCACACCCTGGAGTTGCAAGCAGCAGCAGCCCAAACATAGCTTGAAAGAGACACTGGAGTTGGCAGCAGGAGCCCAAAAATTGGATGAATCACACCCTGGAGTTGCAAGCAGCAGCAGGACCCTAAACATTGGCTGAAAGAGACACTGGAGTTGGCAGCAGGAGCCCAAAGATTGGATGAATCACACCCTGGAGTTGCAAGCAGCAGCAGGAGCCTGAACATTACTTGAAAGAGACACTGGAGTTGGCAGCAGGAGCCCAAAAATTGGATGAATCACACCCTGGAGTTGCAAGCAGCAGCAGCAGGAGCCCAAACATTACTTTAAAGAGACACTGGAGTTGGCAGCAGGAGCCCAAAAATTGGATGAATCACACCCTGGAGTTGCAAGCCGCAGCAGGAGCCCAACATTGGCTGAAAGAGACACTGGAGTTGGCAGCAGGAGCCCAAAAATTGGATGAATCACACCCTGGAGTTGCAAGCAGCAGCAGGAGCCCAACATTGGCTGAAAGAGACACTGGAGTTGGCAGCAGGAGCCCAAAAAATGGATGAATCACACCCTGGAGTTGCAAGCAGCAGCTGCAGGAGCCCAACATTGGCTGAAAGAGACACTGGAGTTGGCTTCAGGAGCCCAAAAATTGGATGAATCACACCCTGGAGTTGCAAGCAGCAGCAGCCCAAACATAGCTTGAAAGAGACACTGGAGTTGGCAGCAGGAGCCCAAAAATTGGATGAATCACACCCTGGAGTTGCAAGCAGCAGCAGCCCAAACATTACTTTAAAGAGACACTGGAGTTGGCAGCAGGAGCCCAAAAATTGGATGAATCCCACCCTGGAGTTGCAAGCAGCAGCAGCAGGAGCCCAAACATTACTTTAAAGAGACACTGGAGTTGGCAGCAGGAGCCCAAAAATTGGATGAATCATACCCTGGAGTTGCAAGCAGCAGCAGCCAAAACATAGCTTGAAAGAGACACTGGAGTTGGCAGCAGGAGCCCAAAAATTGGATGAATCACACCCTGGAGTTGCAAGCAGCAGCAGCAGGAGCTCAAACATTACTTTAAAGAGACACTGGAGTTGGCAGCAGGAGCCCAAAAATTGGATGAATCACACCCTGGAGTTGCAAGCAGCAGCAGCAGGAGCCCAAACATTACTTTAAAGAGACACTGGAGTTGGCAGCAGGAGCCCAAAAATTGAATGAATCACACCCTGGAGTTGCAAGCAGCAGCAGCAGCCCAAACATAGCTTGAAAGAGACACTGGAGTTGGCAGCAGGAGCCCAAAAATTGGATGAATCACACCCTGGAGTTGGCAAGCAGTAGCAGGAGGCCACAAATTGGCTGAGAGAGACACTGGAGTTGGCAGCAGGAGCCCAAAAATTGGATGAATCACACCCTGGAGTTGCAAGCAGCAGGAGCCCAAACATTACTTTAAAGAGACACTGGAGTTGGCAGCAGGAGCCCAAAAATTGGATGAATCACACCCTGGAGTTGCAAGCAGCAACAGCAGCAGCCCAAACATTACTTTAAAGAGACACTGGAGTTGGCAGCAGGAGCCCAAAAATTGGATGAATCACACCCTGGAGTTGCAAGCAGCAGCAGCTGGAGCCCAAACATTACTTTAAAGAGACACTGGAGTTGGCAGCAGGAGCCCAAAAATTGACTGACACACCCTGGAGTTGGCAGCAGCAGCAGCAGGAACCTAGAAATTGGCTGGAAGGCACCCTGAAGTTGGCAGCAGCAGGAGCACATACATTAGCTGGAAGGCACACCCTGGAGTTGGCAGCAGCATAAGCAGGAGCCCAAACATTGCTTGAAAGACACCCTGGAGTTGGCAGCAGCAGCAGCAGGAGGCCAAACATTGGCTGAGAGAGACACTGGAGTTGGCAGCAGGAGCCCAAAAATTGGATGAATCACACCCTGGAGTTGCAAGCAGCAGGAGCCCAAACATTACTTTAAAGAGACACTGGAGTTGGCTTCAGGAGCCCAAAAATTGGATGAATGACACCCTGGAGTTGCAAGCAGCAGCAGCAGGAGCCCAAACATTGGCTGAAAGGCACACCCTGAAGTTGGCATCAGCAGGAGGCCAAAAATTGGTTGGAAGGCACACCCTGAAGTTGGCATCAGCAGGAGCCCAAAAATTGGCCTAAAGACATAAATATGTTTTGCACCATTTGGAAAGTGTAAAACGTGGCACCATGCTGAATCTAGTCGCATGCATCAGGCATTGGTGGGTGGAAATCCTGCCTGATCCATCCCTGATTCATTTTGACAAAGGTGAGTCTCTCCACATTTTTAGTTGACAGACGAGTTCTCCTCGCCGTAACTATGGCCCCCGCCGCACTAAACACCCGCTCAGATGGCACGCTACTTGCCGGGCAGGACAGCTTTTCCAGGGCAAACTCTGATAGTTGCGGCCACAAATCAAGTTTGGCTGCCCAGAAGTCCAGCGGATCCTCAAGGTGTGTTGGCATGGTCATGTCAAGGTATGACATGACCTGCTGGTTGAGGTCCTGCTCCAGATCTTGCTGCTGCTCATGAGTAGCCTTACTATGTGGGTGTAGAAAGCTACTCATTAGCGACTGAAGACTGAGGCTGCTGCTGATGGAGCTGCTGCTGCTCCTGCCAACCCCCCCAGCAGCCATGGCAGTGGAAGGTGAGCGCAGAGGTCCCCTCGAGTCAGGCCTGCGAGAGTATGGACCATGGCGCAGATAGGCATCGGCCAACTGCCTACGTAGAATGTCTTTGTAGTAGTTCAGTTTGTCCTCCCTCTCGGCGGGTTTAAAAAATGCCCCCATTTTGTGCCGGAAGCGAGGGTCCAATAAGGTGGACAGCCAGAAGTCATCCCGCCGACAAATGGAAACAATTCTGGGATCACTACGCAAGCACGTGAGCATGCTTCCTGCCATTTGCGCAAGTGACTCGGATGGACTACCTGTCTCCATCTCCACTGCATACTGCCACGGTGTGTCCGGGTCCTCTGTCTCGCCTTCCTCAAAACCCTCTAGCTCCTCTGGCTGCTCCTGCTCCTCCTCTCCTGTCCGCTGACTAGATAAACCAGCCATTTCGCCAAGCCTAAACTGTGTTTCGCTGGGCAACTCCTCCTCTTCTTCCTCCTCCAGTTCAGCTCCAACGGGGTTCATGTGGCCGTAAGATGTAGACGCCATGTCTCCAGTGCCCTGACCAGCCATGGTTTCCAACATGTGCTGTAGTACATGAACCAGTGGAATCACGTCGTTCATCCCATAATCCTGCCGACTGACAAATAAAGTGGCTTCCTCAAAGGGCCTGAGCAAACGGCAGGTGTCACGTATGACTGCCACTGGTTGACATTGAAGTTACACAGGGGAGTCCCCCTATCCGCTTGGATCATCAGGAAATCCGTGATGGCTTTTCTCTGTTCATATAATCGGTCCAACATGTGAAGGGTGGAATTCCAACGGGTGGAAACATCGCAAATCAGACTATGTTGGGGGATACCGTTCTGACGCTGTAGCTCAAGAAGGGTGTGTTTGGCGGTGTATGAGTGGCTGAAGTGCATGCAAAGTTTCCTTGAAGTTGTTAGGATGTCTTGCATATGGGGGGAACACTTCAGAAACCGCTTGACAACCAGATTGAAGACGTGAGCCACGCAGGGGGCATGGGTCAGCCTTCCTTGGCGCAGCGCAGACAAAATGTTCTTCCCATTGTCAGTAACCATGATTCCCATTTTAAGTTTTCTTGGAGTAAGCCATGTTTGGATTTCCTGATGAATAAATTTAAGCAGTTCCTCCCCTGTGTGACTCCGTTCGCCAAGACAAACCATGTGAAGCACTGCGTGACACCTCCGTGCCCTGCACACATGGTAGACTGGAGGGGCACTGAGACTTGAGCCTACAGTGGAGGGTGAGGAGATGGCGGAGGATGAGGAGGCCGAGTCGCACAGTGTCACAGGCCCAACGGGCAGGGAGCGCGGAGGCCGAAGCGGCGTGACCTGTCCAAGTTGCTGCTGCTGCTGCAAAGGGACCACATTCACCCAGCTGCCATGCACTTTGCTACAAACCGACAGGCTCAAGGACTGGCCCACCTTCTGTTCAACAAAAGTGTGCAGCGCTGGTACTGCCTTCTTGGCAAAGAAATGACGGCTTGGGACTCTCCACCTCGGCTCGGAACAAGCCATCAGTTCTCTGAAAGGTGCAGAGTCCACCACCTGAAACGGGAGCGACTGCAGCACCAGCAACTTGGACAGGAGCACATTCAGCTTCTGCACCGTAGGATAAGTGGGCGCATACTGCTGTCTCTTGGACATGGCTTCGCTGATGGATTGCTGGCGGGATGCATGATTTGGAGGAGGAGGAGCAGGAGCGACAGAGGATGGGTATGACGCACAGCTGCCTTCGGCTGAGGTGCTGGAGCCTTGGCTGGCAGAAATTGGGAGCGGCGTGCCACTTGGTGAGGAAGCAGACTGGACCACCCCTTGGGAGCCTCGGTTCTCCCAGGTCGCTTTATGGTGACGCATCATATGTTGACGCAGGGCCGTGGTGCCAACATTTGGGCCCTGGCCATGCTTCACCTTCTGCCTACATATCTTGCATGTGGCCATGTTACACTCCTGCGGATGCTTCAGGAAAAACTGCCACACTGCCGAGTAGCTACTTTTCCCACCAACAGGCCTCACTGATTCGCTGCTATTGTCGCCAACTCCAGGAACCACTGCTCCACTACCTCCCGATAAGGTAGCCTGCCGCGCAGCAGGTGCTCTACCCCGGCCCCGGCCACCGGCCCCGTTTGGCTCCAGGCTTTTCAATTGTGCCCCCATGCTGACTGCCAACCATGCTGCTAACACCTTGCTGCCTGAGCTGCTGACTCCGGGGCAACCTGCGCCCCTCTTCTCCTGATGACGATGAAGCCCCTTCATCACCTGGCTCCCAAGTGCGATCGGCTTCATCATCATCATCATCACCGAGTTGTGGCTGTACGTCACTGATGTTCGTGGATTCCTCAACAGTGTCTGGTGCAGGAGCTGGAACGCTCGCAACACCCACGACACTGTCCACATCACTATTTGTCTGCCTAGCTAAAGAAGCCACCTCCATTTATTGGCTGGGCAGTAGCTGCTGACTGTCCTCTATCTGATCGTCCTCCTCACTAAAGAGTGGAGCGGAACCCAAAGCATAGGATACGTCGCTGGGGGCGGGAACGGCGTAGGACAGAGGCAATGGGAGGACAGGGACTGCTCTCGGGGCATGCCAACTCAGGGTTGTGTCAGAGGAACCTACCGACCCTAGACTGGGGGTCTCAGACGTAACTTGTGATGATGTTGATGAGCGCGTTAACCAATCTACCACGGCAGATGCTTTACTGGTGGAGACACGACCGCTAGCAGATACTGGCAGATCAGGTCTCTCGCCGTGACTCCTGCTGCCACTCGCCCCTAGTCTGCTGCGACCTCTGCCTGCTGAATCTTGGCCTCTGCCACTCCTCTTTTAACATCCTGGCACTTGTCTGCCTGACATTTTTATGTATTTGCTTATTTAGTATAAACAGATAGGGTGCAAGGTGCAGCTTTGGGGTGCCCTGCTGCCTGGTTTATTGAAAACAGTCAAAAACAAGTGCAAACTGAAGTAGCTTAATAAAGCAGCTGATGCTGATCAACGCTTATGTTGTATACCATATAGGGTGCAAGGTGCAGCTTTGGGGTGCCCTGCAGCCTGGTTTATTGAAAACAGTCAAAAACAAGTGCAAACTGAAGTAGCTTAATGAAGCTGATGCTGAGCAACGCTTATGTTGTATTCCAGATAGGGTGCAAGGTGCAGCTTTGGGGTGCCCTGCGGCCTGGTTTATTAAAAGCAGTCAAAAACAAGCGCAAACTGAAGTAGCTTAATAAAGCAGCTGATGCTGATCAACACTTATGTTGTATAACAGATAGGGTGCAAGGTGCAGCTTTGGGGTGCCCTGCGGCCTGGTTTATTAAAAGCAGTCAAAAACAAGTGCAAACTGAAGTAGCTTAATAAAGCAGCTGATGCTGATCAACGCTTATGTTGTATACCAGATAGGGTGCAAGGTGCAGCTTTGGGGTGCCCTGCGGCCTGGTTTATTAAAAGCAGTCAAAAACAAGTGCAAACTGAAGTAGCTTAATAAAGCAGCTGATGCTTATCAACGCTTATGTTGTATACCAGATAGGGTGCAAGGTGCAGCTTTGGGGTGCCCTGCGGCCTGGTTTATTGAAAACAGTCAAAAACAAGTGCACACTGAAGTAGCTTAATAAAGCAGCTGATGCTGATCAACGCTTATGTTGTATACCAGATAGGGTGCAAGGTGCAGCTTTGGGGTGCCCTGCAGCCTGGTTTATTGAAAACAGTCAAAAACAAGTGCAAACTGAAGTAGCTTGGAGAGAGTGAGGAGGGGGGCCGCCAGCCGATGTGCTCTCCCAGCCCACACAAACCTGGAACAAAGCCCTGTTAGTCGTTTAAAGAAAGTGTGTGGGACCTCAATCGGGAGGGCCTGGAAGAGATACAACACCCTCGGCAGGATGTTCATCTTAATGATATTGGACCTGCCGAACCAAGAGAAGGCATTTTTATTCCATTTCTGCAGGTCCTCCTCCACTCTCCTCAGCAATGGGGGAAAATTCAAGTTATACAGTTTTTGGGGAGTTGCCGAAATCTGAGTCCCCAGATACGTTATCGCTTCCCGTTCCCATTTGAACGGGAAATTTTCGGAGATCAGCTTTTGTCTCCCTGGGGGTAGGCTGATATTCAGGGCGGAAGATTTTTGGTGATTTATCTTATAATTGGATACTGTTTGGAAGGCTTTAAGTTCTGCTATAAGTACGTGTAGGGATGTCTTGGGTCTAGAGATAAAGAATATCAAGTCGTCGGCGTAGGCCGCGACCTTGTTTTCCCCTCGCCCAACCCCGATACCAGCGATGTCCTGGTTTTT
Organism: Gastrophryne carolinensis; assembly: GCA_027917425.1. Taxonomy (NCBI): domain Eukaryota; kingdom Metazoa; phylum Chordata; class Amphibia; order Anura; family Microhylidae; genus Gastrophryne; species Gastrophryne carolinensis. The sequence continues at coordinate 121,951,184 of CM051243.1, read as the reverse complement.
CCTCACACATCTCAGGAAGGGTTCGAGTGTCAAAATAAATATCAGGGGGGAGAGTGGACAACCCTGACGGGTCCCATTTGCCAACGTAAGTGGTTCTGATGCCAAGCCGTTCACCATGACGGACGCCGAGGGGACCGAATAGGAAGCCATAACCCAGCGGGTCATGTTCTCTCCCAAGCCAACTAGACGAAGGGTTGCAGAGATAAAATCCTAGTTCACCCTATCAAAGGCCTTCTCGGCGTCCTTCGAGAGAAGCATCGCAGCCGGGCCCCCCAACCTCACCCGGTGAATCAGGTTGATAACCCTAGTGGTGTTGTCTCTTCCCTCTCTCGAGGGAACGAAGCCCATCTGATCCCAGTGTATGAGGGATGGGATAAGAGGGGCTAGCCTGTCCGCTAATATCTTATTAAACAGCTTGATATCGCAATTCAGCAGGGAGATAAGTCTGTAACTCCCACACTGCAATTACCGTAATGTTTGCTCTCAGGGTATCCCTTGGAGGTGGGTTCCCATCCCTCAAAGAACCAAAGGAGGTGATAAACTTAGGGCCGAGAATCCCAGCAAACTCCCTGTAGTACTCCAAGCTAAATCCGTCAGGGCCCAGAGCTCTGCCCGGCCTGGTATTCTTGATGGCCCTCGTAAATTCCTCAATCTCTATGTCCCCCTCAAGAGCCTCCGCTACCTCGCGCTTAAGTCGGGGGAGTCCTGAATCCCGAATGTATGTCTCAATGTCGCTCATTGAAGGGGTCGAATGACCCCGCGGCAGATTATATCGTTTTTCATAGAACTCTCTGAACGTCCTGGCTATATCCTTAGTCAAGTGGAGCCTTCTGCCCCCCTGATCTTGAACGTGAGCTATGAAATTTCTGGTACGTTGTGCTCTCAGGGCTCTAGCCAGGGCCCTCCCACATTTATTGCTGTATTCATAATAAAATCGCCGGCACCTAGCCGCTAAGCCATTAGCCTCGGTGAGGCAGACGTCCCTTAGGGATTCCCTAAGGCGCGTCAGCTTGGCGCCCAACGCCGCATCATGGGTATTTTTGTGCTTGATCTCCGTCTCAAAGATCTCCCGAGTCAGAAGGTCAATTTGTTTGTTCCTTTCTCTCTTGAGATGGGCCCCATGTTTGATCAGCACACCCCTGACCACGCATTTGTGGGCCTCCCAAAGGGACATCCGCGAAACCTCTCCTGTGTCGTTAGTCGCAAAATAGTCAGTGATAGCCTTGTGGATGTCATCTTTTACCCCCGGGTCTTGTAGGAGGGAGCTATTCAACCTCCATTGGCCTCTTAGGGGGACCGTGTCGGGTATGGAAATGGTTAGGGAGACTGGGGCATGATCTGAGATGGTAATCTGACCGATGTGCATATCGGCCACGAGGTGCAGGAATTTATGGGGGATTAAGAACCAGTCGATGCGAGAGTAGGAATTATGGGGTGCTGAGAAAAATGTTTAATCTCTCCCCTGGGGATTAAGGATCCGCCAGGCGTCCATCAGCTGGCTCTTGAAAAGCAGTGTTCTGAGTTTTTTCAGGGCGGAGAAGGAGGTGTGGGAGGACCCACGGGAAGTGTCCCAAGCTGGGTCGAGGACTGTGTTGAAGTCGCCCCCGAGCAGGAGGACCCCCTCCGCAAACCCATCAAGCTTGTCCAGAGTGGAGCGCATAAATTTGAGTTGATTGGTGTTAGGGCAGTAGCAGGTTGCCAGAGTCACCCTCAAGGAAAAGAGGGTGCCCCGGACAAACAGAAACCTACCCTCCGGGTCCTGCAGCGACGCCGAGTGCGACCACGGCAAGGACCCCGCTAAAATGATAGCCACTCCCCGTGATTTAGAATCTGGTGACAAGGAGTGGTATTGAGTCTTATAGTAGCGGTTAGTGACATTATGTGTCCTCCCCTCTTTGAGGTGGGTCTCCTGCAAGAAGGCAACTTGTGCGTGTAGGCGTCTCAGTTCCCTGAGGACCACGGCTCTCTTCAAAGGGGAGTTAAGTCCCTTCACATTGAGGGTTGTAAATTTTACCTTAGACATATCGGGGTCTAAAGAATGGGTGAGGGGCAAGTGGAGGAGGGGAAGAGGGGGAAGGCGGAAAGGCACACACGAGCGACAGGGGGTAGGACGTGACAGGGGGAGGGGGACAGACACAGAAAGGGGAACAATTAAATTGGGTAAGCTAAAGAAAAAGCAAAGAAATAGAGAACTAACAAACTAGACTAGATTAGAAGCACTTAGGAGTCGCAACAACCCAGTCAGGAAACAAGGTACTGTTTCCCAATAGGGAATCCCTCCCTGCCCCTAGAATATGGACAGGGGGAGACTCCGGCCTACTGTGGGGGCGAAACGGGTCCGAAAGGCATGAAGGGTCCCTCCGGCCAACCCAGTAAAATATACAGGGCCCCCCGAAGGTCCCATAAGGAATCCCCGGGGCTGCCCCCTGTGGTATCTTCCACCCCCCACCCGAACCAACCATAGAATGATCCAGCACGACCCGCCCCGCCCAGCGGCCCCACGCCCACCGCACGACGGCAGGCGCACGGTCCCTGAACTACCATAAAAACAAACAGCAATTTAACCAAGCAACTAGGCGAAAAAATCTGAAGCATATACAATATCAAGTATGGGTGCAAAGGACATCAAGACCAGTCCCGCGGAACAGCCCGGGGCCCTCCTCCCCTCAGGACTCACTTGCCAAAGGCATCGACCCCGTAGGAGGACGTCTGGGACGTGCGGCCCGCGGGACGTCGGCGTTTCTCCCCCGACGTGGCCCCCGCAGCCGCCCGTCTCCACCAGGGACCCCTGAGGGCAACGGGGATGGGTCCAGCCAGTCCCGAACTTCCATAGGGGGGGAGTCCAGTAATGCAAATAGCTCTGGGAGGTCGGCCCCAGATCTCAAGGCGAAGACCCTCTGATTTTTGCGAACGAGCAAGTGGAAGGGGTACCCCTATCGGTAAGAGTCTCCGCATTCTTGAATCCTGGCAAGCAGGGGCTTCAGGCAGCGTCGCATCTGGAGTGTCCTTCTGGATACATCCGGAAACACCTGGATCGTCGCCCCGTCGAAGTTGATTCTCCCCCTGTCCCAGGCTTTCCTAAGAATTTCCTCCTTGACCGAGTAGTAATGTAGGTCACGTGGGTGGCTGGGGTCCGTCGCTCTAGGCCCAAGTGCCCTGTGAAGGCGATCTATCACTATTTCGGTGTCGGGCGGGCGGTTAAGAATTCCATTGAAAATACCCACGACCGTGGGCGCCAATTTTTCTTGACCCGTTGCCTCTGGCAGTCCTCTCACTCTTATATTGTTGCGTCTACTCCTATTTTCAAGATCGTCCAAATGGAGGACGGTGGCTTGAGAGATAACTTGTTGGAGCGACAGACTTTTTTCCAGCGCTTCTACCCTTTGTATAGTTGTGAACTGGGATTGCTCCAGACCAGTGACCCTAGAGTCCAGGCCCTCCACCGAGCTTTGCAGATCAGAAATGCCTTTCTTAAAGGAGCTCTCCACTCTTTGAATGAAGGACTCAAGGTCAGCTTTGGTGGGGAGGGCTCTAAGCTCCGCTTTAATATCTGCTAAGATGGGGTCGAGGGAGGCTGGGGCCTGTTTGTGGGAGGGAGCACCGCCAGGCGTCATCGCGGAGTAGGCAGACCGCCGAGCACTCAAATCTTCAGCAAGTCCCTGGCTATGCATGGGGTCCCCACTCACACCGCGGGAGGTGGAACTGTGGTCTGCGCCGAACATTCCCCAAGAGGATCCTCCGGGACCCTTGTACAGGCCAGAACCCAGGGGGGTAGGGGTCCCCGGCGCGGAGCCGGCCAAGCCGCCACTCCTCTCTTCAACATCTTCGGCCCACGTGATCCCAGCGGAGTCACTCCCCGAGAGCCAGACCGGGGAGGGCCGGGCTCCATCGCGACCCCCGGGGGAGAACCAGTCTCCTGGTGGGCTCCGTGAGGCATCCGCGAGCACCCGCGATCCTGGGCTAGGAGGGGACATCCTGGGGGCACTGGTACCCGGGCTTGGCCCCGACGTGGGGGAGGGCACATCCCCCCAGAGCGTGGCCGGGCTTCTCCCACGTGAGGGAGGGGAATTTGCCCCCTTCTGCAGTGGCTGTCCCCCCTCATATTTAAGCAAGTCCCCTTCTGCTGCCAGTCCCGGATCTAATGGGGGTGTGGGGACGGCTCTGTGGGGCTCATGGGGTGTATCCCCCCTCCTTCCAACACAACTGCCCCCGTGGTGATGGGCGGCTGGGGCGTACCTGCTGTATGCTGGGGCACCTCCACTGGCTGTCAGTCCCGCTCTCCTCCCCCCCGCCCGCACCGCAGCTTCCACCAGCAGATCTCATCTCCACTGCGGCCGGGGGGGTAACACGCTCCGGATGCCGCTCCCTGCTCGAGCAGCACAGCCGGTCCGGGCCACGCTGATCAATGCAGCGCTCGTCCGCAGCCCTGTCAGCAGTCGCTAACTCCACGCCGCCGCCCGTCTCCGAGGACCTCCGCAACGCGCTCACTCCGCCTCTCTCGCTCTCGGCGGTGGCAGGGGAGCTCCTCTCCCCCCGAGCCCGCCGACCGATCTCCAGGAGGGTCACCTCGGGTGCCGCCACGCGCTCCTCCGCCCACTCTCCAGCCGTCCTGGGCTTGCTGCATGTGGCCGCCTCACCGTCACCGGCCGCCGCCATTTTGGACGCCTTCTCCCCTCTACCTCCAGAACGTTCTGCAGCCAGGTAGGAGCTGATTTTTCTGTTCAAAGGGGGCGAGATGGTCTTCGCCCCCTTCCTCTTCTTCGCCATGCTGGGATATTGTGGGTCCAGGCAGGAAAAGTGCTGAAAAGTGGGCTAAAAGGGGTCAGCCAGAGGGAGCTCACAGGGAACACGTCCTCACGCTCTCATCGCCGGCCACGCCCCGGCGTAATGTATTTTAAGCTGAACAAAAAGTAACAATAATCCAAGTATGAGAAATGCTTTTAGCAGATAGGGTTAAATAGCATGTGCCTTGGGATGCCAGTGTGGCGTAATGTATTTTAAGCTGAGTAAAAAGTATTAACTATAATCCAAGTATGATAAATGCTTTTGTTTAACAGATAGGGTTAAATAGCATGTGCCTTGGGATGCCAGTGTGGCCTAATGTATTTTAAGCTGAACAAAAAGTAACAGTAATCCAAGTATGAGAAATGCTTTTGTTTAACAGATAGGGTTAAAATAGCATGTGCCTTGGGATGCCAGTGTGGCGTAATGTATTTTAAGCTGAACAAAAAGTAACAGTAATCCAAGTATGAGAAATGCTTTTGTTTAACAGATAGGGTTAAAATAGCATGTGCCTTGGGATGCCAGTGTGGCGTAATGTATTTTAAGCTGAGCAAAAAGTATTAACTATAATCCAAGTATGAGAAATCCTTTTGTTTAACAGATAGGGTTAAATAGCATGTGCCTTGGGATGCCAGTGTGGCGTAATGTATTTTAAGCTGAGCAAAAAGTATTAACTATAATCCAAGTATGAGAAATCCTTTTGTTTAACAGATAGGGTTAAATAGCATGTGCCTTGGGATGCCAGTGTGGCGTAATGTATTTTAAGCTGAGCAAAAAGTATTAACTATAATCCAAGTATGAGAAATCCTTTTGTTTAACAGATAGGGTTAAATAGCATGTGCCTTGGGATGCCAGTGTGGCGTAATGTATTTTAAGATGAGCAAAAAGTATTAACTATAATCCAAGTATGAGAATCCTTTTGTTTAACAGATAGGGTTAAATAGCATGTGCCTTGGGATGCCAGTGTGGCGTAATGTATTTTAAGCTGAACAAAAAGTAACAATAATCCAAGTATGAGAAATGCTTTTAGCAGATAGGGTTAAATAGCATGTGCCTTGGGATGCCAGTGTGGCGTAATGTATTTTAAGCTGAGCAAAAAGTATTAACTATAATCCAAGTATGAGAAATGCTTTTGTTTAACAGATAGGGTTAAAATAGCATGTGCCTTGGGATGCCAGTGTGGCGTAATGTATTTTAAGCTGAACAAAAAGTAACAATAATCCAAGTATGAGAAATGCTTTTAGCAGATAGGGTTAAAATAGCGTTCAGGCCTAAATAGCAGAAAGGGTTAAATAGCATGTGCATTGCATGCACAGTGTGCAGCTGTATTTAACAGATAGGGTTAAAATAGCGTTCAGGCCTAAATAGCAGAAAGGGTTAAATAGCATGTGCATTGCATGCACAGTGTGCAGCTGTATTTAAACCAAACCAAATATATTAACAGTAACCCAGTAATTATGAATCATAGCCAGCACTAGGCACCCTGTCAATGTGACTTGTATGCTGCTGGATTGTTCCGGTTTTAAACCTCTTTCCCTAGCTCTGTCTACCACTCTAAATCTCCCTACCTATCTGTAAATCTCCCTACCTATCGCTAACTGTCTGTCCCTGTCTGCAGCCAGCCAGCAACCACCCTTGTCTCACGAATGCAAGTCTGAAATGCGCACAAGCAAGGTGGCCGCCGCTTTATATAGCGCTGTGACGTCACCGGGGCTCCTGGCTGCTGATAGGCTGCATGTGACTTTTCCATGATACCTTGCCCCAGGGGATATGTCTGGACATGTGCTTCCACCATTTTAGAATGCCTGTAATTGAAATAAATGGAGTTTAAAGGAAAACTTTGATCAATCGAATCGCGGGGAAATTCGGATTCGTTCAGGTATAACCTTGTTGGGGGTCATACTGCAGTGCCCCCCCCCCCCTGTGTGGTCCAAACACCTAAATCTGGACTTCAAAAGCCAGAGGGCCCTCGCCACGGGCCGGGTTTTGCATAGTGCACGATTAGAGAACCCCTGGCCCGCATTCTGCAGGCAAAGAACGGGCATCAGGAGCAAGGGCGAGTGGCACATCTTGCAGTTCCTGCAACCAAATATAAAATAATTACACAAAGCAAAGGTAACCAACCAAAACAATAACTCCTACAACAAGTTCAACAATCCAAATATAATTCACAAAGGACATAAGTCTAAAAAAATATAACAATTATATGGATGTGTGGGAAAATAAAGGTTTACATGCTAAGGACTAATTAAGGTCAGCATTAAAATGCATCTATAAGGCATACATGAAATGTATTAATTCAGGTATGCATTGCTATACAATTTATGGCCTCGGCCATGCTGATACATGCAATGCCTTAGTGCTAAAGGCGCGCAGACTCCTCCACATAGCCGCAAAACATGTTCAACAATAGCAATCCGAGCCCTCAAAGGTCTCGTAAGTGGATCAGAAATGAAACGGATTTATAGGGTGGTGATCCGTCGGAAATCAGCTCTCTGAATCAGACAGAAACCCATCCCAGCAACGGAAGTTTTCTGAGCGAGCGGAAAATTTCCGTTTTTGTTTGGAAAATGATCCGAACTAACGGAAATGTTCCGATTTGCTTCCGTTCATCGGAAGCACATTCCCGAACGTTCGTGCGAGTAGAAAATGGACGACAAAAAGCAGAAAAATGACAAACACCCACCAAAACTTTCACAGACAGCTACGGAAGTCTGGATGAATGTGTCTGTGAATCGAGGCTAATGTGCTGTGGCTGCAATCCCCATATGTAATCCACATCAAAGAAAAAAGAAAATAGTGGCTCCAGCTGCCGCCAAGGGTCAACCCACTGCACCAAAACACCTCCCAATCAAGTAGAAACTATTTCAAACCAGATAATCAATATTTATTGATAAAAAAATCCCAAGCATAACATCACATTAAAATCATCCATTCACAAACATACATATTTCATAGCAGGAGACCACCCCGGGCAAAGTGAAACCCCCCCCCCCCTTAAACATGATATAAACCAAAGTTAATTAATTATTCTATATACAAAAAATCATAAATTTTATGCATATGTATTATGTGTGTCCAACTACTGATTCCAATACAAAGTGCTACAGTGCTACTAAAGTGCTTATGGTGCAATGTGCAAACTGTGCTATATGTTATGAAAACAATATATATATTCACTCACATTCAGTGCTGCCCTAAGGAATGGTGCCCCGCTGTCCCCCAAAGAGAGGAATAAACAATCCACGTGTTCCGTGGCTACTAGCATTACAATTGCAATCATGAAATTTTAACTGATACATGATACATTTTATTAATCAAATATTACTATACAAATTATGTATTACATTCTAAAATATGACTAATATGACCACACAGACAGAGAATCGAAGAAAGGAATGTGATATCCGCAGCCAATCCTAAAATAAAAGGATTGATACCTCAAAAGATGAAAGACAGATCACCACATCTCAATGCAAGTTTCAATTTCAATTCCGGAGTTTGAAATTGAATAATGAAATGATATCAACACCATAGACGGCAACATCCTTTAAGAGGACCAAAATAGATGTCTAAAGGACAGGGAAGAACAAAAGATTTATAAATGGAGACTCAGGGGGAATAGAAGAGACAAAAATATTATACCGGGTATAGGTCAACCCCAGTTTTGTAAGACCTCCAAATAAGACCACGTCATAAAGCAAAGAAGCGATCTATACCATAAAATCTAAAAGATTGAAGACACTTTATTTGTATTATCAAATATTGTAAAAACAAGGGAAGAGGTGGCTAAACCATTCCTCCCGCCCTTGATAAGGATCAAATATCACAATCTTTGGCAATCAATGCATCAAATATTTGGATTAACATATACAAAAATACAGCAAGCTCTTACAATCAAAGAGCTAACTTAGTGTAATATTACAAGAGGAAAGACTTTTTTTGCTGCCCTAATACAAGGTCATAACAATTCGTATACAAACATTGTGATACATGGGATTAATAGGTGATAGAGGTAGACTAGTTTCGCCCTAGTCGGGGCTTCTTCTGTACCTCTTTACACCCCATAAAAATCTGTCACAGATTGTCTGTAGAATCTATACAATTTTCACCTCTACATTGCATGAAGAGAAAAACAAAAAAGGATGAAAGAAAAAGGAAAACAAGACAAAAAACAAGAAAACATACACATCAGAATTAGTTCAGTAAGATCATCATTATTAGGGTATAGTTGATCATTGGACACTTATATACACATAGGAAATACCTGAAATTCACATGTCATCACTGAGTACTGACTGTATGTCAGACGGCAGGGGAAAATAGGGGATATAGAATCCTAAATTCAAACTCCCATCTACAATATTAAAAAAGATACACAGGGCAACTAATCAATAAAAAATATCCTTACTAACCTTACCACTAATATTTAAGGAAAGATATTTATAATCTATGTTGCACTTACTGGGATTCTGTGGCTGTGATAAACGCGGGGATTCAATGGAAGTCTCCAAGTCGCAGCGTATGGTGTGGCTGGTTGGGAGCTAGGGTGATACCTGTCTGGTCTCACCTCCTTCCTGGTCCCCGCACAGCCCGGATGTGAGAGGCGCACGAGGTGCGCCTTTGTAGTAAGGCGCGCCAAACGTCGCCTTAGAAGTGTCGACTGCTTCCGGGGCAAGCGGGCTGCATGAATAGCGTCACCACCGTCAGCGGAAACTCCGACACTTCGTCCGGGGGTGGCGCATCAAGGGGGGAGAGGAAAGGGGGCGGGGCAGATGGAAGGACGCCCGGACCATCCGCAAAGCGCCGGCGCATTCAACCTGGGGAGATCGTCACGCACAGATGGCAATCTGCGTGCTCACCCAACCAACAAGAGGCTGCGGTCCCGCCCAGTTAAAACGGAGGCGTGCCATTGGCTGCCTCCGAATGCACATGCTCGTCCCGGACCCCACACCAGCGGGGAACACGGGCGAGCAGTGTGCATGGAGCACCGGCGCCGGACGGAGGGCACAGCCGCCCTCCCACCCCCCACACACGCGCATCGATGAACAGAGCGCCCCCCTCCCCCACCCATCGTGAAGAACCACCCCCCGGAGCACATCCGTTCCCTGCAACCAATCAGTGGCATGAAGCTCCCAGTGAAAAAGATGTAATCATCCACACAGTTAATTTCATAGCCATACCACTGCACAGGGAAACTGATCCCATAAGCGCGGCAACACGCAATCCATATACATTTAGTCAAGGACACAGTGGTAAGCCGTCGCTGTGTCTGGAGAGTGACTACTAATTATGAGGACCCAATAGAGGATAGATCGACTTTAAGCACCCATTAATTGGGGCATTATTCCCACTCAGTTACTGAACTGGCTAGAGTACCATCAGCCAGAAAAAAGATGTTTTTATTAGAGCTCCACAGTTCCCTACCAATATTCCCTGAACTACTCCGACATTTGAAACACCAAACAAACGAACAAGACAAGACAAAAAAAAAATAAATAAATAAAGGAAGGAAGGGCCTACTTACAATCACTAGCAGCGTCCTTAGCCCAAAGATGAAGCAAAACTAATTGTCTCATTTAGGCCAGGAAATATATGGGCCTTTGGTTTACTAATCTCAATATTGCCTCCCCTAATGTGTGGGTGGATCCGATCCAATCCCTGGACTACCAGGGAATAGAAGAGAGGCACACTCAGGGGCATGACGCACCTATAGCAGGAGCTCTTCAGTTTCCAGCTATGGTTTGGCGCATTCCTCAGAGAGCCGTAATTTTTTATAATTAAGCCAGGGGAGGGGGGAAACAAGAGGAGGATGTGAAGGGGGGGGAAGAAGTATAGAAGGAAGAACACACAGACAAGGAAACAGTGGTTTAACAACATGGGATCCCTTGAGGATGTTGCCCCAACGTCCCAAGCGGAGGAGGATTTAACAGTGGATCCTCCACCTGAACATTCATCCACTTTACAGGGCATCAATTTAACGGATTATGAATTATCTGAGAGTGAAAGGTCAATTTTGAGCAGAGGATTAAATTTCTCTCCTACTTGTAGCCTGGACAAATTTGAGGCAACTAAAGACCTTATTCTTAGTATACAGTACGTCCTGCTCCAAATCTAATACTTACAGTTGGGATATACTCCGCCAGATGGCGCTGGACTGCAGAGACATCGAAAATAGGCTCCTCCCGGCCCCTCAAATACCCGGGGACCTCCCACAAATCCCCAGAATTTCTCTGCAGTCTGGCTGCAAAGGACGAGAAATGGCTCTCTACTCGCCGGTGAGCGGGGCTATTAGCCTGCGGCTCTGTAGGACTATTCCCACCCGTTCCACTAGTAATATGCCTCCCAGCCTTGGATGCGCTGGTCGGGTGAAGGTAGGCAGCACCGCTGTTAGGCGCTTAGGAGCGCTGCTCCACCGCAATCCCCCACCAAAGGGTAGGCGGTTCAGGCTTATGGTGAGCCTCTATGGATGCCCCTCCCGCACTAGTGCCCCCTTGCCCCTGCCCATTGGTGGGCCCTGTTTAAGTGGCCGCTGTCCCAAAAAGAGGGGGGTGTAAATATGTATGCTATGCATTCTGTGTTTTACACCTTTTTTCCATTCTGTTTAGTCTTGTGTCAGACGCCACGCTGGCTTGTCCTTACTGTCTTTTTTTAAATTGCCGCCGCGCGCTGACTTGGTTCCGCGCTTGGCGGCGGCATTACCTCAGGCGCTGGTGCGCCATCATTGGCTGCTTGCACGTTCTGGCTTCGCGCTCTTCGGGGGGGCGGGGCCCGTCTATGGCGCGCTCCACATCATCGCTGATATTGGCCCGCCCCTCGAGGTATACTGACGCCATCTTTATCCTGCCTTTAGCCTATGCGCGACGGACCCCGACCTACCGCGGTCCGTAAGTGCCCTCGCGGGCGGCTTTATATGTGCTTACAGGTCTTGTCTGCTTATGTCTTTCAGGCGGGGCGAACCCTTTTGGCTTCTCCCGGCCCTGTATTAGTATATAACTTGTTGGCTTTGTAAAAATAATACTCCCACTTCCATAGCGGGTTATTGGGGCATCCGGGGTTGCTATATAGCGTTATTCCCTATTGGCATATAGCGCCGCTATAATCACCATATAGAGGCGCGGGTCTGTGTACCCTGTGCTGAGCAGGTGCTTGCATTGCAATCTGTGGCTGCACCTCATTTCACTTCGCCTACTCCCCCAAGCTTAAATCTCACTCCTGCTGAGTTGCATACTAGTGGGGATTCTCAGCCTGATGTGTCTTCTAGACTGGCTACTGTTGAGCAGTTGATTGCTAAGTCCTTAACGCGTAAGGTCCCTGCTAAGAAACGGCACTTGACGCCTAATGTCACTGTTTTCCCTTTGGGAACTGAGGAGTTTTGGAATCTTTGTGGCTATACCCCGTCTGATGAAGGGGAGCTCTTTTCTGATTCAGGCTCATCTGATGAGAGACCAAGGGGTCATGACGATTCTGGCTCTGACCCCTGGGCCCCGGATGACACTGACAGATTATTGACCCAGATTTTTGAGGTTCCATCTCTCTCCCTGTTGCGGCTCCCAGGCAAAGAGGGGAGCTTTCCCATACAGCAAAGCAGGCACATTTCCATAACCTTGTGTTCAAGGAATGGGAGCGCCCCAGTAAACTTCCCGGGATTCCAAAAAGTTGGGATAGGAAGTATCCCTTTCCGGCTGAGGTGGTTAAATGTTGGTCATCCCCCCCCCCCCCGAGGTGGATGCCCCAATCCTAGGGCTATCTAACACTTCTGTCATGCATCCCCCTGACTCTATTACCCTGCTTAGTCTTGTGTTGTGCTGAGGACCGGCGCATTGACCAGCTGGCATCCCACACCTTTGCTGGTGCAGGGACGGCGCTGCACCCAGCCATTACTGCTGTGTGCCAGAACTTCTGACCTTGTGGTGGCTATACTCCGCTCGGTTTGGCTGCGCCAGTGGGCTGCTGACAACGCTGCCAAGAAGGCCCTCACTGGTTTTCCCTTTAAAGGACTGTGCCTGTTTGGGGTTCACCTGGACCTTTTTGCTAAGGGAGGCAGGTTACCCCAGCGCAGGCTGCAATCTCGGCCCTTTCGGGTCAGGGTTCCTTTTCCTCCCCTTACCGTGGTGCAAGGCATGGAAGGGGGGTTTCCTTTCCTGGAGCCCGGGGAGATTTCTGGGGTTGGGGCAGAGCACGTGGACGTCCTGGCTCCTCCTGGGGTCCCAAAGCAAAATCCTCTCCCAAGCCCCCTCAGGCGTGATGGGGTGCCCTCACCCATCCACGTCTGGAGGCTTCATGTCTCAGACCGGTGGATTCAGGAGGTAGTGTCTTCCGGTTACAAGTTAGAGTTTGCCGCTCAGTCAGCTCAGGAGCTAGTGCAAGCAGTGCAAGGCCTCCTGGAGCTGGGGGTCATCTGCCAGGTCCCCTTAAGAGAAAAAGGCAAGGGCTTTTATTCCAACCTATTCACAGTACCCAAAGAAGATGGTTCAGTCAGGCCCATCCTGGACTTGAAGATCTTCAACAAGTTTGTCAGGGGCAGGCGCTTTCGCATTGAAACTCTGCGCTCTGCCATCAGTTCCCTGCGCCAAGAGGATTTCATTACTTCTGTGGACATCAAAGATGCTTATCTTCATATTCCTGTGTTCCCAGGTCATCAAAGGTTCCTCAGGTTCGCTCTGATGGATCAACACTACCAGTTTGTGGCCTTGCCCTTCGGCCTCACTTCAGCTCCCAGGGTGTTCACCAAGGTGCTGGCTGGCGTGATGTCTCTGCTCAGATGTCAGGGCGTCCGCGTGCTTCCCTATCTGGACGACATTCTCATCACTTCACAGTCTCTACATCAGGCAGAGTTGGATACTCAGCTGGTGGTGTCCACTCTGGAGTCATTTGGATGGGTGATCAACCACCCCAAGTCCTCACTGTCCCCTTCCTTGGTAACTCCATTCCTAGGAATGATTCTGGATACAGTTCAGTTAAGGATCTTCCTTCCTCAACAGAAGGTGGACAATCTGATTGCACAGGCTCAGTCCCTCCTAGCTTGTCCCCATCCCTCCATCAGGCAGGGGATGCAGCTGGTGGGCCTGATGGTGGCATGCTTCGAAGCGGTACCTTATGCTCAGTTCTACTTGAGGCCCCTGCAACTTCACCTATTGTCAGTATGGGACAAGGACCCAGCGTCCCTGGACAGGTTCTGTGTGCTCTCCCCCCTGGTCAGGAAATCCCTCTCGTGGTGGATGGACTCAAGGAACCTGTTGGGGGGCAGATCCTTTCTTGCCCCTTCCTGGGAGACGGTCACCATGGATGCCAGTCTGTCAGGTAGGGGGGGTTTCTGGAAGTCCCTGCGGTTCCAGGGGAGGTGGGGCCCTCAGGAGGCCCACACATATCAATGTCTTGGAACTGCGGGCGATCAGGCTAGTTCTGGCTCATTTGACTACTCCCCTTCGGGGTCTGCCTGTTCAGGTGCACTCGGACAACCAGACGGCAGTTGCCTACATCAATCATCAGGGATCCGGTGCAAGGGGACCCTCCAGGAAGTGTCTCTGATCCTGACTTGGGCGGAGGCCAATGTCCCCTGCATATCTGCTGTGTACATCCCGGGGGTGGAAAATCGCCTGGCGGACTCTCTGAGCAGGGGGACCTCTCGCCAGGGAGAATGGTCCCTATGCAGCAGGGTGTTTCAATCTCTGTGTCACCATTGGGGCCAACCAGATGTGGATCTGTTTACGTCCCGCCACAATCACAAGCTCCCAGCTTTTGTCTCTCTGTCCCAGGATCCTCTGGCCTTGACCTCGGATGCGCTAGCAATGTCATGGCAGGACTTTCAGTTCCTGTATGTCTTCCCTCCAATCCCCCTGCTGGGCAGGGTTCTGCGCAAGATTGCTCTGGAAAGGATGCCAGCAATTCTGGGGGCCCCCAGGTGGCCAAGAAGAGTGTGGTTCGCAGACGTGCTACAGCTGGCAGTAGATCAGTACGATCTGCCCTTGGTGCCAGATCTGCTCACTCAGGGCTCACTACGCTATCCCAATTTACAAACTCTGGCTTTGACGGCTTGGCTGCTGAAACCTCCATCTTGATGGAGAAGGGGCTGTCTTCCTCGGTTGTGGATACTTTGATTAAAGCTAGGAAGAAGTCTTTCTCTTCCATTTATTACAGGGTTTGGCGTGCCTACATTGACTGGTGTGAGTCTAAGGCTCTTCCCTGTCGTGTGTTCTCTATTCCCAGGATTCTGGAGATCCTGCAGAATGGGTTGGAGATGGGGCTCCAACTCAGTACTCTGAAGGGTCAGGTTTCTGCCCTGGCTATTGTCTTCCAGAAGTCCTTTGCTCAGCACTCTCTGATCAGGACTTTTTTCCAGGGGGACACTCATGTGCACCCCCTACATAAGCCTATGGTGCCTGTTTGGGATCTGAACTTGGTTCTGTCAGCCTTGCAGGGTGCTTCCTTTGAACCTGTGCAGGATGCTGCCTTGGCCATTCTTACAATCAAGGTTGTATTTCTGGTGGCTATCACTTCTGTCAGGCGTGTGTTCTGAGTTGGCGGCATTTTCCATTCAGCCCCCTACTATGAGAGACACCAGGCACCATAGGCTTACGTGTGATTCAGGCCTACTCTGCCCAGGGGAAAAATCCTCCCTTCCGCCTTACTGTTCATTCCACTCGTGCTATTGGTGCCTCTTGGGCTTTTCTGCACCAGGCTTCTGTTGAACAAGTTTGCAAGGCCGCTACTTGGTCTTCTGTTCTTACCTTTTCAAGGTTTTACAAGGTTGATGTTAGGGCCTCAGCTGATGCTGATTTTGGCCGCAAGGTTCTGCAGGCGGCAGTGGTTTAAACTGTCTGCTGCTGATTTTTCTTGGGGATCCCACCCTACTTTATGGACACTGCTATTGGATGTCCCAACTGTAAGTATTAGATTTGGAGCAGGACGTATTGTATACTAAGAATAATACAATTCTGTGATTACTCACCTGTAGAATTGGTATTATGAGTATACAGTTTGTCCTGCTCCAACCCCCCCTTGGTTGCATTTTCTTGGATCCCCTGTATGGTGATTGTTACCATTGTTATAGTTGATAGTTTGGATTGTTTAAAGTGGACCAACACCCACGGGTGATCGGCCCGGGAATCTATAAGATTCCCGGGCCGATCACCCCCCACCCCGCGGGACATCCGAGATCGGGATGTCCCGCGGGGTGTAACCCCCCCAAAACCCCCGAAAAACCCTACCTGATCTTCGGCGGCGGCCGGCCGCCGCCGCCTCCCTCGCGCCCCTGCAGGCGTGCGCGCGCCCGCGCCGGCCGTCTGCGAATGGCCGGCGCGGGCGCGCGCGCGTCAAAAGGGACGCGCGGGAGGCGGCGGCGGCGGCAGCCGCTTAGACGTCCTTGTACGTTGGCGCTGGGAGCGCGGAGAGGTGAGTTTTTCGGGGGGTTGGGGGGGGTTTCACACAGCGGGGCACCCCGATCGGGGGTGCCCCATCGAAGTGGACCAAGACCCAGGATAGTCAAAATCCTGGGTGTTGGTCCACTTTAATTCTCCTGGCTTCTCATTAACTGCTTTTCAATGCTAGGGATTTGTGGGAGGTCCCCGGGTATTTGAGGGGCCGGGAGGAGCCTATTTTCGATGTCTCTGCAGTCCAGCGCCATCTGGCGGAGTATATCCCAACTGTAAGTGTTAGATTTGGAGCAGGATGTACTGTATACTCATAATACCAATTCTACAGGTGAGTAATCACAGAATTGTATTTTTTTATTCTGTAGGACTTTACTCCTTAGAAAATATTTTTCAGATGGAAGGGGATCGGACAAACAACAAACAGTATCCCCCATCTTGGAGCAAGATCAGGATCTAGATTCGATCACTGATAAGAGATTCTGTGAGGATCGGATCCATGACACTTGAAAGACTCCAAAACCCCTCTACTTTCACTCCCTCTTTTGGCACATGCCCTGCGATACACACTTTCTACCAAATGGTAAGTGCAGAAATAGAAAGATTACCAAACTCTAGGATACGAAAAAATTTGATGAAAGAAGGGGCGATTAAGTCCCTGCTCTCTAACCCTGGTTTCATCATCTAGAATCAAAAGCTGTTTGACTTCCTTAGGGTGGATTTCCCTAGAATACCCACATTTTATTTACTCCCGAAAATTCATAATAACATGACCTCCCCCCCCTGGACATCCTATAATATCAGGTATAGGGAGCCTAACTGAACAGGCGAGTTGGTTTATAGATGCGCACCTTCAGGGTTTTGTAATTTCTTTGCCCTCCTATACACAGGATTCCTTGGATTTGATGAGGCGACTGGACGGAATATTTTGGGAACAGGGCACCATTATGGTAACTGCGGATGTTGAATCCTTGTATACCAATATCAGCCATCAGAAAGCCCTGGAAGTAATAGAATACATCTTGTCTATGGAGGTGGGTCAACACAGGGCCAGACATAGACTCATCTTACATCTGGCTAAATTTGTCTTAACCCACAATTATTTTGTCTTTGATGACAAATATTACCAACAAGTGAGAGGGGTTGCTATGGAGGCAAAATGTGCACCCTCCATAGCAAACCTATTTCTGGGCTGGTGGGAAAGAGAGATAGTGTTCGGGGAACCCATGTCTTGTTACCAACAATACATCGCAGGTTGGTTTCGGTTTATCGATGATATACTGTTTTTCTGGCAGGGGCCCCAAGACCTGTACTTGAAATTTCTGAATGAATTGAATCAGAATGATTGTAACATCTTTTTTACGCATAAAATATCTTGCACACAGGTTGATTTTTTAGATCTGAACCTATCTCTATCATCAAATGGAATGATTGACACCACCCTATATAGAAAAGACACGGAAGTCAAAAGTTTGCTCCATTATAGGAGTTTTCATCCCAAACATCAAAAAGAGGGTATCCCTCGAGGGCAGTTTGCTCGCTTGCAGAGGAATTGCTAAAAGGAGGAAGAATTTGGCAAATATGCTAAGGAGTTGACACAGAGATTTGAAACATGGGGCTATCCGAAAAGGGTGATCACAAAGCCCTCCAGAGTATGAGGAACTTGGATCTTACAACGTTACTCAACAATCGGACCCGGCAACAATCAGACAAGGTAAGGTTTATCACCAAATTTATCGATCAATGGGGGGCGCTCCGAGGAATTTTGAATAAACATTGGGGCATCCTGCGGTCAGAACTTGCTCTTAGGAACTTTGTTCAGGAAAAGGTCTGTATGACCACTAGACGGGCCCCAAATCAGAGAAATAAGCTTTGTAGAAGCCATTTTGTACGACCATTAAATTGGCTACAAAAACAAAGTGAAAAGGGCAGTTACCCCTGTGGGCACTGTACCATCTGCCTCTATGTAGCCCAGACCAAAAGAGTCCAGAATCTGTCCACTAGAGAAGATTTGAAGAGTCATGATTACATCAAGTGTGGTACAAAAGGGGGTCATATACTGCCTACATTGTGAATGTAATACCGGGTATATAAGAGAGACAAAAAATGCAGTGAGAGTGCTCTTACAGGCCCATCTGTCGAACATAAGGTTGGCAGAAAGGGATAAGGGACAGAATAAAATCATCTCCTCGGTTGCTGATCATTTTTTGAGAACACATGGAGGATGCAGTGATGCTTTGAAAGTTACTTTCTTAGAAAGAATCCATCTGGGTAATAGAGGCGGAAATTTGAAGAAAATCTTATTACGAAGAGAACGTAAATGGATGTATCAGATGAATACCATCATGCCGGAAGGACTTAATGAGGATGCCTCCTATGAATCATTTTTGGGCAGGTAGAAGATGAAACAACATCCCTTTTGAGTCTTCTGTGTGAAACGGGGACAGAATTTGGATGAGTTAAGAGCTTTAATAAGTTCCTAGATCAGGTAGGTGAATTTGTTTAAGTATGGAATTTGGTTTATAAGTTGTTTTTTTTTGCACTTGTTATTTATGCATATGTTTAATCACATGTTTTTGTATGTTTTAGATCACATTGTAGGTGGTATTTTACCACACAAAATATGGTGTGACGAAACCCCCTGATAAGAGAACCTCTCATCCTCTTATTCCATCAAGCTACCCAGACAGGTGAAACTGCCTCCGCTTCACAAAGCCCACAATCCCCTCGATTCAAAGAGCAAAAGTTAATTGATTTCGGATCGAGAATCGTAAGTTTGGGTGGGTGTTAGTCATTTTTTCCTGTTTTTTTGGCCATTTACGACTCGCACGAGCCTACGTTCGAATGCGTATATGCTCTTACGATCATCGCAAGTTCGTTCCTAAATTTTAGGATCAAAACGTAAAACTTAGGATCAAATCCTAAAACTTAGGATCAAAACGTAAAACTTAGGATAATCGAATGGGTTTAGGTGTGATTCAGAGAACAGTTTTCAAACCTCTAAAGACGTTTTAAAAGAAAGCCACTGTCGACACCTTTTAGCAGTCGTATTGCTGTTCTTGAACAGGTTTTTTGGCTATGTGGAGGAGTCTGCGCGTCTTGAGCTCCAATGAACTGCATGTATCAGCATGGCCGAGGCCATAAATTGTATGGCAATGCATACCTGATTCATGTATGCCTTATAAAAGCATTTTAATGTGGACCTTAATTAGTCCTTTGCATGTAAACCTTTATTTTGCAATATATTTGCGTTAATTAAAGAAACTTATGTCCTTTGGTATTTATTTTTAAATTGATGTACTAGAATAATATTTTTAGATTGCATTTATTGGTGTAGTTGTTTACCTTTGCTTTGTTTAATTATTTAAGCACATCTTTGGTCAGATGCATCACACTTACTGAGGAGAGGAGAGCGGGATAAAGTGCAGGATGTGGGTTACTGCTGTATTTTGCACAGACACAGCAGAGCTGGGGGCACGGAAAGGTCAGAAATCAAAGAATCCAGAGCAACACAGTCACAAGGCCCTTTCTGTTTGCAGGCTGCCCGATAATACCTGAGCCGCCATCTTGGCTGTTTCTAGGCTCATAACATGCAGAAGTTGCTGGGTGTTTTTTAATATTTGAGAGCAATCTGTATGTAGAGGGTGTGGGTAACCACACACAAAATTTTAAGTTGTACCATTTGAAGCCTAAATATTAAAATTAAATCCACAAGTAAAAAATGCAAGTTAACTAAAAATTAAACAAAGTAAGATTTACTTATGCAAATGCATTCATTAATGGTTGGTTACTACAAAATGAATGAAATAAAGAAAAACAAAAGACCAAATATTTAGAATGCACTTTAATGAGGTAAGTTTGTAGTGCGCAGCCGCAAGATCAGAAGGATTTACGTCCAGACAAAAAAGGAAAAAGGGCAAAACCAATGTTGCAACCTGAGAAATGAAATGGAAAATTCAGGATGGAAACTGACATAGGTCTGATTCCCGAACTGCCATACGAACGGACGTACATTTTAGGATAGAAACGTATTTGCTTATAGAATCACTCGCAAGTTCATACGAACGCACGAGCGGACGGGAAAAATAGGATGATCGGCACCAAAATCAAAGCTGTTACATGTTTCTTTGAATCGACCCTATAGAGTGTGATCTACATGGACATCCCATCCGACAACCTTTGGATTCTCTTTGTGTATACTTATATTCATATCCATCTCTCTCTCTCTCTCTCTCTCTCTCTCTATATATATATATATATATATATATATATATATATATGTGTAAACAAACAATAGAGCAATCTTCGGATGTTCCCGTTTTCCCATATACCCATATAAAGCATTGTATATACCCTAGTTATGTACTCATATATGCAAATATTTGATTGATTGATAACTCATACTGCATTCTTCTGAGTACACTATTAGACATCTATTTTGGTCCTCTTAAAGGATGGTAACGTCTAAGGTGTTGATGCCATTTCATTATTCTATTTCAAACTCCGGAATTGAAATTGAAACTTGCATTGAGATGAGATGTGGTGATCTGTATTTCATCTTTTGAGGTATCAATGCATTTATTTTAGGATTGGCTGCGGATATCACATTCCTTTCTTCGATTCTCTGTCTGTGTGGTCATATTAGTCATATTTTAGAATGTAATATATCATTTGTATAGTAATATTTGATTAATAAAATGTATCATGTATCAGTTAATGTTTAATGATTGCAATTGTAATGCTAGTTTGTTGTATTTAGGAGGGGAATTAGTGCTGTGCCCTCCAGGTAATCCTCCTGTAATGATTTGCCAGTCAGAGGATTGGAAGCGACTGTGGCTGAGGCCGGCCGCCTGAGGCTGAAGCGACTGAGGCTTCCCCGCTCTCCGCGCGTAACGCTGACACTTGTCAGCTGATTAGGATGATTTGCAGTATGCACCCGGAGAGCGGGCTGGGAGACTGACACAGGGGGGGGGGGGGGGCCGAGTAGACATAAACAAAGAGATAGGAGCTCCCTGATTACGTAAGCCCTGCGTCTGTGTTCGGCTACTCAAAACTGACCTTTCACTCTCAGATAATTCATAATCCGTTAAATTGATAACCTGTAAAGTGGCCGAATGTTCAGGTGGAGGATCCACTGTTAAATCCTCCTCCGCTTGGGACGTTGGGGCACCATCCTCAAGGGATCCCATGTTGTTAAACCACTGTTTCCTTGTCTGTGTGTTCTTCCTTCTATACTTCTTCCCCCCCCCCCTTCTCATCCTCCTCTTGTTTCCCCCCTCTCCTGGCTTAATTCTAAAAAATGAAGGCTCTCTGAGGAATGCGCCAAACCATAGCTGGAAACTGAAGAGATCCTGCTATAGGTGCATCGTGCCCCTAAGTGTCTCCATTTATAAATCTTTTGTTCTTCCCTGTCCTTTAAACACAAAATTTTGGGGGTAGGCTCTGGAAATCTCCCCTCAGGTCCCCAGAAGGTCCGCACTCCACCCAGAAAAATATATCTCTACAAAAAGTCTATGTGAAAATATAGCTAATTTTATTGAATTAAAAAAGACTCATAAGCCAATACACACAAATACACAAAGGATGTGATCTACATTTTAAAATACATATACACAATGACACAAAGAGGGTACCCCATGTAAAAGGCTCCAAGAAGTATTTAAAAATCGAATATAACCTTCCTGAAAAAGTAAATACAGTAATGATTTAATTAATTGATGTAGGTGTAATTAAACACCATACTACTGGCCAGCAAAGATACTGTGCTGGTGGATAATGTTATATAGCCACCAGCAAATAATTTATTATATTTAACAAGTGACACAATGTGGAAAAAGGGGGGGAGAAAGTGCTAAGTGCAGTGTACTACAATGAACAAAGGACCAAAGAGAATATACAACATCCAATTGTATCAAGAAAAGAGATAAACACCATACGTGACTAATGGCTTGATGCAGAGCCTCCCCGTTCAGCTCTCCCGTGCGTTTTCCCGTTGGTTTTGGGCTTTGATCGGGTCAGGAAAGGGTGCTACAATGATTTTAGTGTGCGCTTATGCGCTCAGGTGTGCGCTCAGCCGCCTTTCCGATTGTCGGCTCGCACGAGGCTGTTTCCCGGGAAAACGGACGCCTCGTTCATTGGTCCGTTTTTTTCAGTGATGCAGAGCCTTGATTTCCGATGTGAGTGTGTGCACACAGTCTCATTGAATTGCTGTGTTGTCGCAGAAAAGGCTATATTTTCCTGCCTCCATGTTTCCTCCAAAATTTGAAGTTGCCTTCTTTGGGAAATATGGCGTCTGGACTGGGTTGGAGCAGTGGGACGGGTGGTTGGTTCTGGTTCAGAAGGTGGTTGTGGATGTGGTGGCTGTGCCGGGGTTGACTGCGTTGCTGCCACTGGTTCAGTAGTGGTTAGTGACATATGTGGGGTGTCCTCCTCCAAATCTCGTATATGGTCGATGATGGGTGGGCTTCCTGTGGTCTGTAAAGAAATATAGCTTCCTTTTAGTTTATTTCTGTCCACAAAAGCTCTCAAATATCAATGTTAAAAGTACACACCAAGGACCAATGACTTACCTCATCGCAATCCACAATTTGGGTTTGTGGTGTAGAAGCCTGGTGTGCCCTTGCCCTCGGTGCTAACGCAGGGGTTTGGGGGCCTGGTGTGTCCTGTTGACTTGGTCCTTAGAATGTAGATTGGAAGATTAGCTAAATGGCCAAGTACAGTGTGTTTTGTGTAGCATAACACTGCCTTCTTGAACTTTTTGTAATAGGTCATGGCAAAATCAGACTCACCTTGGGACCTTACATTCCGGTCTGTGTCTTGTGCCTCTGCCAGGCCCTGGATGCTGGCCGGGTGTATGTATGTATATACATGTTCCTCGGCGGGTGTAAGGATTATTTTAGTGGGTAAGCCACCCCTGTCTGTTGGCTGGGGAAGATTAAATTACACCTAATAAGTGTTACATCCTGTTACCAATGCGACTAAAAATGCATTTAATTTGCCCTTTACCTCTGCTGACGGCGCATGTCCATTTTTTTTTTACTGTAGTATTTCAGGTCCCCAAATTTCCTTTTGATTTGTTGAATATCTCGCCTGACAGATCCCACACTATTTACTTGGTGGCAAATATTCGTCCAGATCTCCAGCTTAGCCTGCTTAGTGGTGGATTTGGAGGTCCTGCCAAATAGGGCATCATAATGCTCACAAACTGCATTTGCCACAGCCATGCTTTGAGCATCGCAAAAACGTGCAGTTAGGGAGCCACGGCGTAGTTGTCGGCCACATGGGTGTGTGGTGTCCCCTGCATCTGTGGAAATTGATGGTTGGCTATCTCGTGAGTCGTGTGTGTTTCTGGGGCTTATGGGGGAGGGTGATGTTGTGTGTGTGCTGCTATGACTTAATGTCTGGGTTCCTGTTGAGCTATCAGATGTGGAGCTGCATGTGGAATGTGAGGTACTGGAATTGGGAGAACCAGAGGGTTGAGGTGGAGGGGTGGGTGACCTTGGTGGGGTGGTGGGTTTGGCAATACGCTTTCCCTTGCTGATGTGTTTTGTTTTGTGGGTATGTTTTGTGTGTTGAGGCTGAGGATGCTGCAGGGTCTTACTCGATTTTGCACCCTTGTGTGTTCGTGCTTTTTTGGCAGGTGGTGGTGAATGGGTTAATGTCTCCTTGGTCCTGCGTTTTTTGGAATGTGCCTGTGTGTGTGGAGTATCCTGCGTTTTAGTTGGGGCATGTTCTGCCTGTGTCTGGTGCCTGCTCTTCTGTCTTTTGGAGGATGAGGCATGTGTGCGGCTGCTATGTGCCTCGGGCCTTGGTTGGCTCTTTTTGTTCCCTTTAGGTCTGCCCATAATGATATGGTATCCAACACAGAGCTGAGTGCCTTGTGCTTTAAATATGTTTCCCGTGTGAGCGTGGTCAACAGCGGGTGCGTGCCTGCACACACGCACGCACGTCACCGCGGGGGAACGTCAGAGCTATACCTTGCAAACCAAGAAAAGATGTCGCCCGCCATCTTTACCCCGGAGCAGGACGACATCATCATGGATGTGAGTATGCGAGCGTGCGAGCGTGCGTTTATGTGCGCGCACACATTCCTTATAATAAAAAAAAAACAAAGCGCAAGAATAGTCTGAAACAACTTAGTTTGTGACGTTAAATACAAGCCCACCTTAGTTTAACACATGTACGCAGCTACAAACTAGGCTACATGCAGATAGCAGAACTAGGGCAATGTGAGGCAGCAAGAGGTTAATAAAGTGACTTTAGTTAGGCCAGGAAACTTGTTAATGTATTTTGTGTATTAATGGTGGGTCCTTGTATCTTTTTTTGACAGATGATGCTGAGGAATCGCTACGACTTCCTGCCGTCAGATTATGAGAAGCGGACGTTGGCCCTGGCGGTGGTGGACGTGATAGAACGACGATCCCAAACCACCTATACCTTCACCCAGATCGCCCAACTCGCTGATTTAAAGAGAAGGCATAAGCCCCGGGTGAGGCGGTACTTCGCCAAACATTTCCCATGTAAGTGTTTAAAATGTTAATGCGCCTGGGCGTGGTTTAATGATTGTGTTTGTATTTCAGCCCATGAATGGAATATGCGGTTCCGCCCCACCCGGACCAGGACACGCAGCCCAGTGTTGGGCGAAACAGGTGAAGGTGTAGGGGGTCCACCGCCAGTGTCAACGGCCACCCCCTCCTCTGCAAGTGAGTATGAGGAGCCTCTTGACCTCAGCATGCAGGGGAGGGGGGAATCTGACGGCAGGGAGTCGAGCCTAAATGAGCCTCAACCTGACTCCGGTAAGGGAAATATAGTTAGATATGTGGTAATACATGCATTAAATACAGATACTCATGTGCACTATTGTTAGTTGTAGATTCAGACGTCGCAGGGACATCCCAAGGGATGAGCGAGGTAGGGGGCGACGAGGAAGAGGTGGCTGGGGAAGGTGAGTTGATTGATACCTAGAAGCCTAACTTAATATGATATTCATGAGACAACAACAGTCTCTAATATCAGTGTGTTTGTCATCCAAACAGATTCACAGCAGCAACCCAGGGAGGAAGAAAGGAGATGCCCCCGACGCAGTGTGCGCCCAAAGCATTGTAAGTGTTTTTTTTTTTGATGCAAAGTAAATGAACTAACAATTCCTTTGGCAAAAAAATCCAAAAAAAAAAAAAAACATTTGGAACAAAAGGCCTTAAAGCGGACCTTCACTCTGAATAAGAGACTATCTTATATGTTTCCCACACCCTGTACATACAGATTGCCCACATTAAAATTCATCCTACCTGCACCTAGTGCATGTTATGAGCCTTTAAACATCCAAGATGGCGGATTATGGAAGCTGCCATCTTATCAGGCAGCCTGCAAACAGGAAGTGCCTTCTAACTGTGCTGCTCTGCATTCTGGGATTGCTGACCTTTTCCAGAGCACAGCTCTGCTCTGTCTGAGCAAAGCACAGCTATAACCCACCCCCTGTACCTTATCCCACTCTCCTCTCCTCCGTAAGCGTAATGCTTCTGAGTCAAGATGGTGGCGTCCGTATCCTAAATTCCTGAACAGAGTTGCAGCCCAGTGGGGGAAAGAATACTAAGTTAGTGACTAAAAACTAGAAAAATAATAATTTCAGATGCTGCTGACTCGTTTTTGAAGAGTTTTGGCTTTTCATTAAATCACGCTGAAGGTCCGGTTTAAAAAGGGCCCCAAAAAAACCACACCCAACCAAACCTTCAAAACAATGCTTAACTAATGTTGTTTTGCATTCACAGATA
Source organism: Gastrophryne carolinensis (assembly GCA_027917425.1). Taxonomy (NCBI): domain Eukaryota; kingdom Metazoa; phylum Chordata; class Amphibia; order Anura; family Microhylidae; genus Gastrophryne; species Gastrophryne carolinensis. The sequence continues at coordinate 121,925,260 of CM051243.1, read as the reverse complement.
AAAGAAAACGACATGGTCAAGACCCCGAGGCCTAATTTTATGGATTTCAGAGGAGAATGTTAAAACAAAGTTACACAACGTTTCAATAAAAAAAAAAATAAATAAAAAGATTTGGTATGTTGTCTTTCCTGCAAATGTACAATCACACAACATCATCACACATTTACATGACACAAAAGGTTTAGATAAAGGCCAATAAATCTGAAAAACTATCAAACTATTACGGTAAGCATTAATGGCAAGGAAGAAGGAACACCAAGGAGATTAAGGTATGCATTAATGGCAAGGGACAAGGAACACCAAGGAGATTAAGGTATGCATTAATGGCAAGGGACAAGGAACACCAAGGGGATTAAGGTATGCATTAATGGCAAGGGACAAGGAACACCAAGGAGATTAAGGTATGCATTAATGGCAAGGGACAAGGAACACCAAGGAGATTAAGGTATGCATTAATGGCAACGGACAAGGAACACCAATGAGATTAAGGTATGCATTAATGGCAACGGACAAGGAACACCCAAAAAAGAAATATGACAATATATATATGTGTCAAATTGGCAGTTGGTGCCATATGTATATTCCAATGGAGGTTTAGGGATGTGCGCTTGCGTGTAGCCAGATTGGCAACTGAAGAGCCATGGAGATGTAAGTATACTTGAAAAAAACACCAAAATGGAAGGTCAAATACGACGGAAACCAAGCAGGTACGTTCAAAAAACAAGGAAAAAGCAGGGAAAAACGGGCCGCCCGTGTGAACGGGAACGGAAGCCCCGATCAAATTGAAGGCACCCGAGAGAGCAAAAAAATCTTCCTGAGTGAAGACAAATTGACGGATCAGTTAGGGAGCCATTCCGACGGAGGCTCTGCATCACATTTGAACCACGATTCAAACGGGAGCCCCGGACAATCGGAAGGTTTTAAGCTCAGATCGGGGGAGGCTCTGCATCAGGCCCTAAGTGTCTGATTCCCAGGGCAGATAATGATACACTTGCCAGAAAAATACAATGTAACGTATTAATAGTACTTGAAGGTATTACATCACCGTTTTACGTAGTCATATGTTGCCAGGGGTCCCCCATGTGTTGAGCCCGCCGACGCGTTGCGTGGAAGGACCACTTCACCAGGGCAGATGATCTGTCCTAGTCGGTCCTTCCCGCTTTCCCCTTTATGCGCCCGCTGCTGCGTCAGCGTGCGGCCGCCACCACCCCCGTCCCCACGTGCGCACCCCGCCCGGCAGATCAACGGTCTGACGTAAGGGTAGACGCTAGGGGCGGTGGGAGGCGACCGCAGCACACCGCACAGCTCTGCCATATTGACAAGCGGCGGGCGCGCGCCCCAGCCGGCGCCGAGCCGCACACACTCCCCTGCAGTGGGAGGTGCCGGATCGGCGCCGGCCGGGGCGAGCGCCCGCCACAAGCAACAGGTGCCCCAGCTAGCAGAGGAACCTATCTATGTGTCCTTTATATCCTATGGACTCCCTCCTATCGCTTAATCTATGAGGGAGCCCCCATTTATTTTTTATTTCAGAAAGAAGGGATCAAGGGGCACAGATCCTAATATTTGGTATATTATAAAGTAAATTAAATTATTCAGTAACAAAAATCTTTATATATTTTCGTATGAGTGGGACCTCTTTCTGCCACTTTCATGCAGACCTAAATCAAGGAAGATTAGCAAGATAATGGTTAGTTGGTTTATTTATATTAATTTGTATGCACGGTAAGGGGAATCCGAACTTGATGAATCTACATGGAGAATTTTAAGTACTAATCATATCTATTAAATTCAATTATCTACTGTAGTCAGACAGCTGTTTTAGATACGTCCCTCACAGGGGCACCTTGGCGCTGGTGGTGCAGCTTAAGCATACTTCTGCAGATGTGTGTGACCGAGCCCCCTGTTTTTAACCTAGTTTAGAGACAGATTCTAGGTTGGTCAGCAAGCTAACTGGTTTGAGTGCTGTGACCCCTTTAAGACTTTTGTATTCTAATTGCCCTGCTAATGTGCACCTCCCTGGTTAGTTATAAAATGGTCTGAGCGGCTGCCACCCCTCTTTTGTGATATAAATAGTGGCCCATGAAAAAATCATTAAATAATTAATACATAAATTATTATATTGATGAATAAATAAATTAACACGTTCTTATTTATGATCTATAATATTTGTAATATTTTACTGTTAATTATTGTTTACAAATATATAATAATCTAATGCATAGATGTTAATATTCACAGATAATACCCATATAATCAGTGAATAGGACACATCAGATAATAATAGAAATAACAACAAAATATCATTAAAATTGTGTCATCAATCAAATAAAGAAAGAGAGAAAAAAACAAATGGTGCTAAAAGTTATTCTATACACTGATCATGTGACAAAACCGAATGCTATTAATGCGTTCGTAAAGAATGCGTATGTTGGTGGGGCTGATAATGCAACATCTCCACCACACTCATAACCTGATATGATGTGTGGTGACTGATAAGATATTGTACTATATTGCCACACACCAAGTCGCTTGAATGCAGGACACAAATGGCCAATCGTTGTAAAAATGATTGTATTAATCACATGCCCACTTAGTGTCCGGTAGGGACTAGCTTTAAAATAATAAAGTAGCAGGTCGCCTAGCTAATATTGTAAAGCTGAGTCAGTCGATCTTATATACAATAAGGCAGACTGATGTCAACAGTGCACAAATCGCAGAATTGGTCATTCGTTATTATTTAGATGGCAAAATCATGCTGGTATACAATAATTTTCTGCTCATCGGGAGGATACTCAGGCACGAACTTTTTGCTCGGGACGGTCACGGCACCTTCTGATGTAAAGATTGGATTATATTCAGAGGTTGAATTCTGTTCACAGATGGCACCTTCAACTTTAGGGGCTCCAAGGAGGGTCGCACAGCCCATATTCCAGTGCATATGTACAGTCACGAAACTCTAGCAAAAACACCAAACAAAACAGTGAGAAATGATATATCTAACCAACCCAACGTTCAAAAAAATTATTCTCCAATATTAGTGGCCCACAGGGGCAAAAGAATATAAACATTAATGTGTCATAAAAAATGTATAAAAACAAAATAGAGAGATAGTGTGAAGATACAATATATAGAATCTAAAAGTGTTATAGAGAAAAGTATATAAATAACAATGCCAATGTGTGAACCATGCTGTTATTATTAATCTTGTCTCCCCAGAAAAGGAATGAAGGAAAACTCTTCAATGATACCCCTAGGTGCCCGACTCTGTAAATTAAAAATCCATTGTGCCTCTTTTTGGAGGAGTCGTTTCTTGATGTTACCTCCTCTTATACCCAAGCATACCTGATCCACCAGATAAATTTGTGTGCCCTGTATTTGGCCTTGATGGTGCCTGTGGAAATGTGTCGCAACTGGAGTAAGTGATTGTAACTCAGCCATGTCCCTGTCAGCTAATCTAATATTGGAGAAATGTTTCTGTATTCTCTGCTTGGCTACATTTTTTGTTTCTCCTACATAGTCCATGGGACATGTGCAACGGATTACATATATCACTCCTTTGGACTGACAAGAAAGGGAGTGCCTTATTTTAAATTTTTCTTTAGTTTTCAAATTCACAATATGGTCTGTTTTGACTATGAATTTGCAAACATTACAACGTCCGCAGGCTCTACATCCATCAATCTTGCTCCCACGTTGTAGCCAGGACACTGGTCTCTCCAAATGGCTCCTACATAGCTTGTCCCTCAAGTTTGGTGCCCGCCTGGCGGTCATAAGTGGGCCTTTATGTGTCCACTCACTCAGCCGGGAGTCAGACTGTAGAATTCTCCAGTGTGATATTTTAATATATTGTTATAGTTAGTACTTTGTACACACAGGCTTGTTTGCTTGTTTGCACATATTAAGTCCTTATTTGGAGTAAATTCCTGATCATGTGCTTGATTTACCAACAAATCAACACCATCTTTCTGGATAGTTAGTACTTTGTACACACAGGCTTGTTTGCACATATTAAGTCCTTATTTGGAGTAAATTCCTGATCATGTGCTTGATTTACCAACAAATCAACACCATCTTTCTGGACGTATCTAAAACAGCTGTCTGACTACAGTAGATAATTGAATTTAATAGATATGATTAGTACTTAAAATTCTCCATGTAGATTCATCAAGTTCGGATTCCCCTTACCGTGCATACAAATTAATATAAATAAACCAACTAACCATTATCTTACTAATCTTCCTTGATTTAGGTCTGCATGAAAGTGGCAGAAAGAGGTCCCACTCATACGAAAATATATAAAGATTTTTTTTACTGAATAATTTAATTTACTTTATAATATACCAAATATTAGGATCTGTGCCCCTTGATCCCTTCTTTCTAAAATAAAAAATAAATGGAGGCTCCCTCATAGATTAAGCGATAGGAGGGAGTCCATAGGATACAAAGGACACATAGATAGGTTCCTCTGCTAGCTCTATGTACTTTTTTGTTATTAAGTTCATTATTTATAGGAAGGATTTAATGGTAATAATATGACTAGATAATCCTTTAGACTCAGTGGCAATTCTTTTTCTTTGTTGAAGTATGGTTGTTTATTGATTGTATATACAAGTGGTACTTTTTTTTTGTGTTTTGTGCATTATTGGATCGGCCCTCCCCCCTGAATGACTCCCGCAGACCAGCCTGAGGGCTCCTATGTTTTATCATTGGGGCACCTGTTGCTTGTGGTGGGCGCTCGCCCTGGCCGGCGCCGATCCGGCACCTCCCACTGCAGGGGAGTGTGTGCGGCTCGGCGCCGGCTGGGGCGCGCGCCCGCACGCTTGTCAATATGGCAGAGCTGCGCGGTGTGCTGCGGTCGCCTCCCACCGCCCCTAGCGTCTACCCTTACGTCAGACCGTTGATCTGCCGGGCGGGGTGCGCACGTGGGGCAGCAGCAGGCGCATAAAGGGGGAAGCGGGAAGGACCGACTAGGACAGCCATCTGCCCTGGTGAAGTGGTCCTTCCACGCAACGCGTCGGCGGGCTCAACACATGGGGGACCCCTGGCAACATATGACTACGTAAAACGGTGATGAAATACCTTCTAGTACTATTAATACGTTACATTGTATTTTTCTGGCCAGTGTATCATTATCTGCCCTGGGAATCAGACACTTAGTCACGTATGGTGTTTATCTCTTTTCTTGATACAATTGGATGTTGTATATTCTCTTTGGTCCTTTGTTCATTGTAGTACACTGCACTTAGCACTTTCTCCCCCCCTTTTTCCACATTGTGTCACTTGTTAAATATAATATATTATTTGCTGGTGGCTATAACATTATCCACCAGCACAGTATCTTTGCTGGCCAGTAGTATGGTGTTTAATTACACCTACATCAATTAATTAAATCATTACTGTATTTACTTTTTCAGGAAGGTTATATTCGATTTTTAAATACTTCTTGGAGCCTTTTACATGGGGTACCCTCTTTGTGTCATTGTGTATATGTATTTTAAAATGTAGATCACATCCTTTGTGTATTTGTGTGTATTGGCTTATGAGTCTTTTTTAATTCAATAAAATTAGCTATATTTTCACATAGACTTTTTGTAGAGATATATTTTTCTGGGTGGAGTTCTGGGGACCTGAGGGGAGATTTCCAGAGCCTACCCCAAAAATTGTGTGTGTTTAATGTCTCAAAACAGGCACGGACGGGTCCAGCACCCCCAGTTCTCCTACTGACGGGCTGTGCGTATCTATTTGGTGTCTGTATATATAGTGCTCTGGTGGGAATCGGTTTGCTTCCCTGTCCTTTAGACATCTATTTTGGTCCTCTAAAAGGATGGTGCCGTCTATGGTGTTGATATCATTTCATTATTCTATTTCAAACTCCGGAATTGAAATTGAAACTTGCATTGAGATGAGATGTGGTGATTAGAGATGAGCGAGTAGTGAAATATTCGAAATTTCGAATTTCGATTCGAATAGACCGCGTTACTCGACTACTCGACCGAATATCGAATCCCATTATAGTCTATGGGAAAAAAATGCTCGACACTTGGAAATCTCAATTCGACCACTTGGAGGTCACCAAGTCCACCCTGAAACATCAGAAAATGATGCCAACACTGCTGGAATGCAACTGGGACAGCAGGGGAAGCATGTCTGGGTGCATATAATGCGCCCAAGTCGCACTATTACGCCACTATCACAGCCTCTCAACAATACACTCCAAACACAATATTACTTCTACGTAAAGTGAGACAAGACAAGGAAACCTTCTTTCCTCTACATTGCCATGGACCCCAAGCCAAACTGTACAAAAAAGAAGAACAAAATTCTGCACCCCTTAAAATCACGTTGCCTAATGACAACCACAGATGGCATAGGCAAGGGGGAAAATAAATAGACCCCACCCCTAATTGTCATTGTGTGTGTGTGTGTGTGTGTGTGTGTGTGAGATGTGGTCAGACATGTCCTCTTGTGTCATTGTGTCACCCCAGCAGTAAGGGAAGCTTAAAGGAGGAGGTTTGTTACAGTGTGTTACCCCAGCAGTAGGGGAAGCTTACAGGAGGAGGTTTGTTACAGTGTGTCACCCCAGCAGTCAGGGAAGCTTACAGGAGGAGGTTTGTTACAGTGTGTTACCCCAGCAGTAAGGGAAGCTTACAGGAGGAGGTTTGTTACAGTGTGTCACCCCTGCAGTCAGGGAAGCTTACAGGAGGAGGTTTGTTACAGTGTGTCACCCCAGCAGTAGGGGAAGCTTACAGGAGGAGGTTTGTTACAGTGTGGCACCCCTGCAGTCAGGGAAGCTTACAGGAGGAGGTTTGTTACAGTGTGTCACCCCAGCAGTAAGGGAAGCTTACAGGAGGAGGTTTGTTACAGTGTGGCACCCCTGCAGTCAAGGAAGCTTACAGGAGGAGGTTTGTTACAGTGTGTCACCCCAGCAGTAGGGGAAGCTTACAGGAGGAGGTTTGTTACAGTGTGGCACCCCTGCAGTCAGGGAAGCTTACAGGAGGAGGTTTGTTACAGTGTGTCACCCCAGCAGTAAGGGAAGCTTACAGGAGGAGGTTTGTTACAGTGTGTCACCCCAGCAGTCAGGGAAGCTTACAGGAGGAGGTTTGTTACAGTGTGGCACCCCAGCAGTCAGGGAAGCTTACAGGAGGAGGTTTGTTACAGTGTGTCACCCCTGCAGTCAGGGAAGCTTACAGGAGGAGGTTTGTTACAGTGTGTTACCCCAGCAGTAGGGGAAGCTTACAGGAGGAGGTTTGTTACAGTGTGTCACCCCAGCAGTCAGGGAAGCTTACAGGAGGAGGTTTGTTACAGTGTGTTACCCCAGCAGTAGGGGAAGCTTACAGGAGGAGGTTTGTTACAGTGTGTCACCCCAGCAGTCAGGGAAGCTTACAGGAGGAGGTTTGTTACAGTGTGGCACCCCTGCAGTCAGGGAAGCTTACAGGAGGAGGTTTGTTACAGTGTGTCACCCCAGCAGTAGGGGAAGCTTACAGGAGGAGGTTTGTTACAGTGTGTCACCCCAGCAGTCAGGGAAGCTTACAGGAGGAGGTTTGTTACAGTGTGTCACCCCAGCAGTCAGGGAAGCTTACAGGAGGAGGTTTGTTACAGTGTGTCACCCCAGCAGTAGGGGAAGCTTACTGGAGGAAGTTTGTTACAGTGTGGCACCCCTGCAGTCAGGGAAGCTTACAGGAGGAGGTTTGTTACAGTGTGTCACCCCAGCAGTCAGGGAAGCTTACAGGAGGAGGTTTGTTACAGTGTGTCACCCCAGCAGTCAGGGAAGCTTACAGGAGGAGGTTTGTTACAGTGTGGCACCCCTGCAGTCAGGGAAGCTTACAGGAGGAGGTTTGTTACAGTGTGTCACCCCAGCAGTAGGGGAAGCTTACAGGAGGAGGTTTGTTACAGTGTGTCACCCCAGCAGTCAGGGAAGCTTACAGGAGGAGGTTTGTTACAGTGTGTCACCCCAGCAGTCAGGGAAGCTTACAGGAGGAGGTTTGTTACAGTGTGTCACCCCAGCAGTAGGGGAAGCTTACTGGAGGAAGTTTGTTACAGTGTGGCACCCCTGCAGTCAGGGAAGCTTACAGGAGGAGGTTTGTTACAGTGTGTCACCCCAGCAGTAGGGGAAGCTTACAGGAGGAGGTTTGTTACAGTGTGTCACCCCAGCAGTAGGGGAGGCCCAAGAGCTGAGACCTTTTAAAAATTGTGTGGAGGCCCAAGAGCTGAGACCTTTTAAAAATTGTGTGGAGGCCCAAGAGCTGAGACCTTTTAAAAATTGTGTGGAGGCCCAAGAGCTGAGACCTTTTAAAAATTGTGTGGAGGCCCAAGAGCTGAGACCTTTTAAAAATTGTGTGGAGGCCCAAGAGCTGAGACCTTTTAAAAATTGTGTGGAGGCCCAAGAGCTGAGACCTTTTAAAAATTGTGTGGAGGCCCAAGAGCTGAGACCTTTTAAAAATTGTGTGGAGGCCCAAGAGCTGAGACCTTTTAAAAATTGTGTGGAGGCCCAAGAGCTGAGACCTTTTAAAAATTGTGTGGAGGCCCAAGAGCTGAGACCTTTTAAAAATTGTTTGGAGGCCCAAGAGCTGAGACCTTTTAAAAATTGTGTGGAGGCCCAAGAGCTGAGACCTTTTAAAAATTGTGTGGAGGCCCAAGAGCTGAGACCTTTTAAAAATTGTGTGGAGGCCCAAGAGCTGAGACCTCTCAAACATTGTGTGGAGTCCCAAGAGCTGAGACCTCTTAAAAATTGTGTGGAGTCCCACGAGCTGAGACCTCTTAAAAATTGATTGTATTAAGCCCAAGAGGTGAGCCATAATTTTTTTTTATTAATACAGCAATTCTATGGCGGTTAAGGAGGAGGAGGAGGAGGAGGAGGAGGAGGAAATGGCACTTCATACAGATGGCACTTCACTCTTGGCTGCTTTCCACTGTTGTACAAGCAAAGTCCGGGTCAATCCACTTGCTGTTCATTTTGATTAGCGTCAGCCTGTCGGCACTGTCGGTTGACAGGCGGCTGCGCTTATCGGTTATAATGCCCCCGGCTGCGCTGAACACCCTTTCTGATAGCACGCTGGCGGCAGGGCAGGCAAGCACCTCCAAGGCGTACAGGGACAGTTCCAGCCACGTGTCCAACTTGGAGACCCAGTAAGTGTAGGTCGCCGAGGGATCGGGGAGGACAGGGGTGTGGTCTGCCAGGTAGTCCCGCAACATCCGCCGATACTTGTCCCTCCTGCTGATAGCGGGCCCCGCAGTGATGGAAGTTGCACGAGGGGGTGACATGAACGTGTCCCACACCTTGGAGAGTGTTCCCCTGGTGGCTGTGGGCCTGATCGATGTTGTCAGACTCTGGGAGACACTCTACTCTCTGCCGCCAGCGATGCTGGGTGGGAAAATCTGCATCACGTTCTGCAAGAGTTCCCTCTGGTATTCCAGTAATCGATTCGTCCTCTCCTCTACCGGAATAAAAGAGGAGAAGTTATCTTTATACCGGGGGTCCAGGAGTGCGAAGACCCAGTATAGTTTGTTCTCCAATATCCGGACAACACGTATGTCCCGGGAAAAGCAGCCCAGCATGAAGTCAGCCATGTGTGCCAGACTCTGAGTAGGCATGACCTCACTGCCCCCACCAGAAGGATCATTTTCCATTTCCTCCTCTTCCTCCTCCTCTCCGCCCCATCCGCGCTGAACCAATGGGACGCACACAGCCTGACTGCTACCCTCGCCGCCAGCATCCTCTTCCACAGCCACCTCCACGTTGTCCTCCTCATCCTCCTCCTCCTGCAACTGCCACCGAGCATCAGACAAAAGTGTGGTCTGACTGTCTACCTGCGTTGCGTCTCCTCCTACCCCCGTCTCCTCTGTGTGCAATGCGTTCTCCCTTATTGCGATGAGCGATTCTTTAAGGACGCATAGGAGCGGGATGGTTACGCTCACTATAGCGTCCTCGCTGCTGACCTTCTTAGTGGACTCCTCAAAGATACGCAATACATCGCATATGTCTGCCATCCATGGCCACTCGTGGTTGGCAAACTGAGGGAGCTGAGTTGGAGGCACGCGTGGATGCATCATCTGGTACTCCATCAATGCTTTCTGCTGCTCACACACCCTGGCCAACATGCAATAGGTGGAATTCCAGCGAGTGGGCAGGTCGCACAACAGCCGATGTTGAGGCAAATGGAGGCGTTGCTGGATTTTTTTTAAGCTAGCAGCAGCTACAGTTGACTTCCGAAAGTGAGCGCACAAGCGCCGCACTTTGACCAGTAGCTCTGCCAGGTTGGGGTAAGTCTTTAGAAACTTTTGTACTACCAAATTAAAAACGTGGGCCAGGCATGGTACGTGATTGAGTTCTGCAAGCTCCAGAGCCGCCACCAGGTTACGGCCGTTATCGCACACGACCATGCCTGGTCCTAGCTGCAGCGGCGACAGCCACATCTCTGTCTGCTGCAATATGGCGTGCCTCACCTCTGCGGCGCTGTGCTTCCTGTCGCCCAAGCTGATGAGCTTAAGCACCGCCTGCTGACGTCTCCCCGCGCCAGTGCTGCAACGCTTCCAGCTAGGGGCTGAGGGCGATGTTAAGGCAGAGGAGGAGGAGGAAGAGGAGGGGGGTCTATCAGAACCCGTGCTGGCAATCTTGGGCGGGGGTGGTATGTAGGCCGTCCCTGTTTGCGACCCCGTCCCCGCTTCCACAACATTCACCCAGTGTGCCGTCAAAGAGATGTAGCGTCCTTGGCCGCAAGCGCTTGTCCACGAGTCGGTGGTCAAGTGGACCTTTGCGCTGACTGCGTACCTCAGGGCCCGCCTGATGTTACGCGACACGTGCTGGTGCAGGGCGGGGACGCCACACCGGGAAAAATAGTGGCGGCTAGGGACGGAATAGCGAGGTGCGGCAGCCGCCATCAGGTCGCGGAAGGCCTGCGTCTCCACAAGCCTAAACGGCAACATCTCCAGGGCCAGCAGTTTGGAGATGAGGCAGGTTAAGGCTTGGGCTTGGGGGTGACTGGAGGCGTACTTCCGCCTGCGGTTGAACGCCTGCGAGATGGACAGTTGATGGGACGAAGAGATGGAAGGTGCAGACGAAGATGCGGGGGAAGGTGGGGCTGAAGGAGAAGGCCCCAAAGTAGCCGAGGCAGATGTGGAGGTGTCCTGGCTGGAGGTCTGGACCGCAGTGGCAGCACACAACAAAGGGGAAGAGGCAGTGGCAGCAAGAGGGGGCGCAGGTTGTAGTGCGTTTGCTCTCTCCCACTCAGCCCAGTGCTTGAATTCCAAGTGACGGCGCATGCCTGAGGTGGTCAGATTGCTCTTCTCAGAGCCCCTACTCAGTTTTGAGTGGCAGATTGCGCAAACCGCGCTCAGTTTGTCATCCGCGCAAACGTTAAAAAATCTCCACACCACAGAAGTACGAGGCCTCGATGGGGGAGCTTCGCGCGACTGCCTGCTGCCGGGAAGAGCTTCGGCCCTGCTGGCTGTGGCCTGCCTTCTCTGTCTGGACTGTCCTCTGCCTCTGGACTGTCCTCTGCCTCTTGCTGCCTTATTCGGTGATGCGCAGACCGCATCTCCACTGCTTTCCCCGCTGGACATCACCCCTGTCCAAGTGGGGTCGGTCATTTCGTCGTCCACCACCTCCTCTTCCACTTCCTCTCTCTGCTCCTCCTCCTGCCCACTGGACATTCCAACAGCCTCCCTTGATGGCAACTGCGTCTCATCATCATCGCTCATGATAGCAGATGCTGGTTCCGGGTCCACATCACTAGCAGATGGCGGATACTCAAGTGTTTGGGCATCACTACAAACAAATTCCTCTGCTAGCTCCTGGGATTCTTGCAGCACATCTGGAAAAGGACCCGAAAAGAGGTCCTGGGAGGGGTCAAGGTTGGGCTGACTCTGTTGGCCAGGTTGGGAGGAAGGAGGGTCAGAGTGAGACTGTGTGGATGACTGGGTGGTGGACAAGTGACTGGAAGCGTTATCGGCCATCCATTGCACCACCTGTTCACGCTGCTCAGGCCTTAACAGAGGTGTACCCCGCCCCCCGCATAACAGTCCCATAAAGGCAGGGAAGCTGGATGAGCGTAATGCTGGCTGCCCCTCACCAGCACGCATTGTATCCCCACTGGCTTCAACGCGGTTTGTGCCCCCACCAGCATTTCCGCGCCCCCATCCTCGTCCACGTCCCTTTGCGCTAGCCCTCCGCATTTCAGACGTTTTACTTTTTTGGCCACGCGTTATGCCAAATATAAAAATATTTTTAAGAAGAACACCTGGCTATACAGCCGTATACTGCCAGAAGGTGAAATGGTGCCTATACGCACCGTGTATAAAACAGTGTTTTGTTGGCACAGAGGACACAAAACAGTAGTGCCAAATATAAATATATTTTTAAGAACACCTGGCTATACAGCTGTATACTGCCAGAAGGTGAAATGGTGCCTATACGCACCGTGTATAAAACAGTGTTTTGTTGGCACAGAGGACACAAAACAGTAGTGCCAAATATAAATATATTTTTAAGAACACCTGGCTATACAGCCGTATACTGCCAGAAGGTGAAATGGTGCCTATACGCACCGTGTATAAAACAGTGTTTTGTTGGCACAGAGGACACAAAACAGTAGTGCCAAATATAAATATATTTTTAAGAACACCTGGCTATACAGCCGTATACTGCCAGAAGGTGAAATGGTGCCTATATACGCACCGGGTATATAACAAGGTTTTGTTGGTAAAGAGGACACAAAACAGTAGTGCCAAATATAAAAATATTTTTAAGAAAAACACCTGGCTATACAGCCGTATACTGCCAGAAGGTGAAATGGTGCCTATATACGCACCGGGTATATAACAAGGTTTTGTTGGTAAAGAGGACACAAAACAGTAGTGCCAAATATAAAAATATTTTTAAGAAAAACACCTGGCTATACAGCCGTATACTGCCAGAAGGTGAAATGGTGCCTATACGCACCGGGTATATAACAAGGTTTTGTTGGCACAGAGGACACAAAACAGTAGTGCAAAATATAGTTTTGTATATAGGTGCTAATACACCACTGAAGTCTTTCTGTCCCTATTCCAGCATCAGCAGCTACCCCTCACTAAAGCAGCCGTTTTGAGCAGAGTGTATATAGTTTTGTATATAGGTGCTAATACACCACTGAAGTCTTTCTGTCCCTATTCCAGCAGCAGCAGCTACCCCTCACTAAAGCAGCCGTTGTGTGCAGTGTGTATATAGCTAGAATGAGCTATATACTGTTCAGCATAGTAGCCCTAATAAGGGCTCTTAATGACTCTCTTGTCTTCTGGTAGCTGGTATATATGGTGGTAAAAGGTATATTCTGAGCTTCTGGGGCCCTGCCTGACTACATAGAAAATGAGCTATATACTGTACAACATAGCAGCCCTAATAAGGGCTCTTAAGGACTCTCTTGTCTTCTGGTAGCTGGTATATATGGTGGTAAAAGGTATATTCTGAGCTTCTGGGGCCCTGCCTGACTACATAGAAAATGAGCTATATACTGTTCAGCGTAGCAGCCCTAATAAGGGCTCTTAAGGACTGTCTTGTCTTCTGGTAGCTGGTATATATGGTGGTAAAAGGTATATTCTGAGCTTCTGGGGCCCTGCCTGACTAAATAGAAAATGAGCTATATACTGTTCAGCGTAGCAGCCCTAATAAGGGCTATTAAGGACTGTCTTGTCTTCTGGTAGCTGGTATATATGGTGGTAAAAGGTATATTCTGAGCTTCTGGGGCCCTGCCTGACTACATAGAATATGAGCTATATACTGTTCAACGTAGCAGCCCTAATAAGGGCTCTTAAGGACTCTCTTGTCTTCTGGTAGCTGGTATATATGGTGGTAAAAGGTATATTCTGAGCTTCTGGGGCCCTGCCTGGCTACATAGAAAATGAGCTATATACTGTTCAGCGTAGCAGCCCTAATAAGGGCTATTAAGGACTGTCTTGTCTTCTGGTAGCTGGTATATATGGTGGTAAAAGGTATATTCTGAGCTTCTGGGGCCCTGCCTGACTACATAGAATATGAGCTATATACTGTTCAACGTAGCAGCCCTAATAAGGGCTCTTAAGGACTCTCTTGTCTTCTGGTAGCTGGTATATATGGTGGTAAAAGGTATATTCTGAGCTTCTGGGGCCCTGCCTGACTACATAGAATATGAGCTATATACTGTTCAGCGTAGCAGCCCTAATAAGGGCTATTAAGGACTGTCTTGTCTTCTGGTAGCTGGTATATATGGTGGTAAAAGGTATATTCTGAGCTTCTGGGGCCCTGCCTGACTACATAGAAAATGAGCTATATACTGTTCAGCGTAGCAGCCCTAATAAGGGCTCTTAAGGACTGTCTTGTCTTCTGGTAGCTGGTATATATGGTGGTAAAAGGTATATTCTGAGCTTCTGGGGCCCTGCCTGACTACATAGAATATGAGCTATATACTGTTCAGCGTAGCAGCCCTAATAAGGGCTCTTAAGGACTGTCTTGTCTTCTGGTAGCTGGTATATATGGTGGTAAAAGGTATATTCTGAGCTTCTGGGGCCCTGCCTGACTACATAGAAAATGAGCTATATACTGTTCAGCGTAGCAGCCCTAATAAGGGCTCTTAAGGACTGTCTTGTCTTCTGGTAGCTGGTATATATGGTGGTAAAAGGTATATTCTGAGCTTCTGGGGCCCTGCCTGACTAAATAGAAAATGAGCTATATACTGTTCAGCGTAGCAGCCCTAATAAGGGCTATTAAGGACTGTCTTGTCTTCTGGTAGCTGGTATATATGGTGGTAAAAGGTATATTCTGAGCTTCTGGGGCCCTGCCTGACTACATAGAATATGAGCTATATACTGTTCAACGTAGCAGCCCTAATAAGGGCTCTTAAGGACTCTCTTGTCTTCTGGTAGCTGGTATATATGGTGGTAAAAGGTATATTCTGAGCTTCTGGGGCCCTGCCTGACTACATAGAAAATGAGCTATATACTGTTCAGCGTAGCAGCCCTAATAAGGGCTATTAAGGACTGTCTTGTCTTCTGGTAGCTGGTATATATGGTGGTAAAAGGTATATTCTGAGCTTCTGGGGCCCTGCCTGACTACATAGAATATGAGCTATATACTGTCCAGCGTAGCAGCCCTAATAAGGGCTCTTAAGGACTCTCTTGTCTTCTGGTAGCTGGTATATATGGTGGTAAAAGGTATATTCTGAGCTTCTGGGGCCCTGCCTGACTACATAGAAAATGAGCTATATACTGTTCAGCGTAGCAGCCCTAATAAGGGCTCTTAAGGACTGTCTTGTCTTCTGGTAGCTGGTATATATGGTGGTAAAAGGTATATTCTGAGCTTCTGGGGCCCTGCCTGACTACATAGAATATGAGCTATATACTGTTCAGCGTAGCAGCCCTAATAAGGGCTCTTAAGGACTGTCTTGTCTTCTGGTAGCTGGTATATATGGTGGTAAAAGGTATATTCTGAGCTTCTGGGGCCCTGCCTGACTACATAGAAAATGAGCTATATACTGTTCAGCGTAGCAGCCCTAATAAGGGCTCTTAAGGACTGTCTTGTCTTCTGGTAGCTGGTATATATGGTGGTAAAAGGTATATTCTGAGCTTCTGGGGCCCTGCCTGACTAAATAGAAAATGAGCTATATACTGTTCAGCGTAGCAGCCCTAATAAGGGCTATTAAGGACTGTCTTGTCTTCTGGTAGCTGGTATATATGGTGGTAAAAGGTATATTCTGAGCTTCTGGGGCCCTGCCTGACTAAATAGAAAATGAGCTATATACTGTTCAGCGTAGCAGCCCTAATAAGGGCTCTTAAGGACTGTCTTGTCTTCTGGTAGCTGGTATATATGGTGGTAAAAGGTATATTCTGAGCTTCTGGGGCCCTGCCTGACTACATAGAAAATGAGCTATATACTGTTCAGCGTAGCAGCCCTAATAAGGGCTATTAAGTACTGTCTTGTCTTCTGGTAGCTGGTATATATGGTGGTAAAAGGTATATTCTGAGCTTCTGGGGCCCTGCCTGACTAAATAGAAAATGAGCTATATACTGTTCAGCGTAGCAGCCCTAATAAGGGCTATTAAGGACTGTCTTGTCTTCTGGTAGCTGGTATATATGGTGGTAAAAGGTATATTCTGAGCTTCTGGGGCCCTGCCTGACTAAATAGAAAATGAGCTATATACTGTTCAGCGTAGCAGCCCTAATAAGGGCTATTAAGGACTGTCTTGTCTTCTGGTAGCTGGTATATATGGTGGTAAAAGGTATATTCTGAGCTTCTGGGGCCCTGCCTGACTACATAGAATATGAGCTATATACTGTTCAGCGTAGCAGCCCTAATAAGGGCTCTTAAGGACTGTCTTGTCTTCTGGTAGCTGGTATATATGGTGGTAAAAGGTATATTCTGAGCTTCTGGGGCCCTGCCTGACTAAATAGAAAATGAGCTATATACTGTTCAGCGTAGCAGCCCTAATAAGGGCTCTTAAGGACTGTCTTGTCTTCTGGTAGCTGGTATATATGGTGGTAAAAGGTATATTCTGAGCTTCTGGGGCCCTGCCTGACTAAATAGAAAATGAGCTATATACTGTTCAGCGTAGCAGCCCTAATAAGGGCTATTAAGGACTGTCTTGTCTTCTGGTAGCTGGTATATATGGTGGTAAAAGGTATATTCTGAGCTTCTGGGGCCCTACCTGACTAAATAGAAAATGAGCTATATACTGTTCAGCGTAGCAGCCCTAATAA
The DNA here is from genome assembly GCA_027917425.1 of Gastrophryne carolinensis. Taxonomy (NCBI): domain Eukaryota; kingdom Metazoa; phylum Chordata; class Amphibia; order Anura; family Microhylidae; genus Gastrophryne; species Gastrophryne carolinensis. The sequence continues at coordinate 121,908,556 of CM051243.1, read as the reverse complement.
GGGCTATTAAGGACTGTCTTGTCTTCTGGTAGCTGGTATATATGGTGGTAAAAGGTATATTCTGAGCTTCTGGGGCCCTGCCTGACTACATAGAATATGAGCTATATACTGTTCAGCGTAGCAGCCCTAATAAGGGCTCTTAAGGACTGTCTTGTCTTCTGGTAGCTGGTATATATGGTGGTAAAAGGTATATTCTGAGCTTCTGGGGCCCTGCCTGACTACATAGAAAATGAGCTATATACTGTTCAGCGTAGCAGCCCTAATAAGGGCTCTTAAGGACTGTCTTGTCTTCTGGTAGCTGGTATATATGGTGGTAAAAGGTATATTCTGAGCTTCTGGGGCCCTGCCTGACTAAATAGAAAATGAGCTATATACTGTTCAGCGTAGCAGCCCTAATAAGGGCTATTAAGGACTGTCTTGTCTTCTGGTAGCTGGTATATATGGTGGTAAAAGGTATATTCTGAGCTTCTGGGGCCCTGCCTGACTAAATAGAAAATGAGCTATATACTGTTCAGCGTAGCAGCCCTAATAAGGGCTATTAAGGACTGTCTTGTCTTCTGGTAGCTGGTATATATGGTGGTAAAAGGTATATTCTGAGCTTCTGGGGCCCTGCCTGACTAAATAAAAAATGAGCTATATACTGTTCAGCGTAGCAGCCCTAATAAGGGCTATTAAGGACTGTCTTGTCTTCTGGTAGCTGGTATATATGGTGGTAAAAGGTATATTCTGAGCTTCTGGGGCCCTGCCTGACTACATAGAATATGAGCTATATACTGTTCAGCGTAGCAGCCCTAATAAGGGCTCTTAAGGACTGTCTTGTCTTCTGGTAGCTGGTATATATGGTGGTAAAAGGTATATTCTGAGCTTCTGGGGCCCTGCCTGACTACATAGAAAATGAGCTATATACTGTTCAGCGTAGCAGCCCTAATAAGGGCTCTTAAGGACTGTCTTGTCTTCTGGTAGCTGGTATATATGGTGGTAAAAGGTATATTCTGAGCTTCTGGGGCCCTGCCTGACTAAATAGAAAATGAGCTATATACTGTTCAGCGTAGCAGCCCTAATAAGGGCTCTTAAGGACTGTCTTGTCTTCTGGTAGCTGGTATATATGGTGGTAAAAGGTATATTCTGAGCTTCTGGGGCCCTGCCTGACTACATAGAAAATGAGCTATATACTGTTCAGCGTAGCAGCCCTAATAAGGGCTCTTAAGGACTGTCTTGTCTTCTGGTAGCTGGTATATATGGTGGTAAAAGGTATATTCTGAGCTTCTGGGGCCCTGCCTGACTAAATAGAAAATGAGCTATATACTGTTCAGCGTAGCAGCCCTAATAAGGGCTCTTAAGGACTGTCTTGTCTTCTGGTAGCTGGTATATATGGTGGTAAAAGGTATATTCTGAGCTTCTGGGGCCCTGCCTGACTAAATAGAAAATGAGCTATATACTGTTCAGCGTAGCAGCCCTAATAAGGGCTCTTAAGGACTGTCTTGTCTTCTGGTAGCTGGTATATATGGTGGTAAAAGGTATATTCTGAGCTTCTGGGGCCCTGCCTGACTACATAGAAAATGAGCTATATACTGTTCAGCGTAGCAGCCCTAATAAGGGCTATTAAGGACTGTCTTGTCTTCTGGTAGCTGGTATATATGGTGGTAAAAGGTATATTCTGAGCTTCTGGGGCCCTGCCTGACTAAATAGAAAATGAGCTATATACTGTTCAGCGTAGCAGCCCTAATAAGGGCTATTAAGGACTGTCTTGTCTTCTGGTAGCTGGTATATATGGTGGTAAAAGGTATATTCTGAGCTTCTGGGGCCCTGCCTGACTAAATAGAAAATGAGCTATATACTGTTCAGCGTAGCAGCCCTAATAAGGGCTATTAAGGACTGTCTTGTCTTCTGGTAGCTGGTATATATGGTGGTAAAAGGTATATTCTGAGCTTCTGGGGCCCTGCCTGACTACATAGAATATGAGCTATATACTGTTCAGTGTAGCAGCCCTAATAAGGGCTCTTAAGGACTGTCTTGTCTTCTGGTAGCTGGTATATATGGTGGTAAAAGGTATATTCTGAGCTTCTGGGGCCCTGCCTGACTACATAGAATATGAGCTATATACTGTTCAGCGTAGCAGCCCTAATAAGGGCTCTTAAGGACTGTCTTGTCTTCTGGTAGCTGGTATATATGGTGGTAAAAGGTATATTCTGAGCTTCTGGGGCCCTGCCTGACTACATAGAAAATGAGCTATATACTGTTCAGCGTAGCAGCCCTAATAAGGGCTATTAAGGACTGTCTTGTCTTCTGGTAGCTGGTATATATGGTGGTAAAAGGTATATTCTGAGCTTCTGGGGCCCTGCCTGACTAAATAGAAAATGAGCTATATACTGTTCAGCGTAGCAGCCCTAATAAGGGCTATTAAGAACTGTCTTGTCTTCTGGTAGCTGGTATATATGGTGGTAAAAGGTATATTCTGAGCTTCTGGGGCCCTGCCTGACTAAATAGAAAATGAGCTATATACTGTTCAGCGTAGCAGCCCTAATAAGGGCTATTAAGGACTGTCTTGTCTTCTGGTAGCTGGTATATATGGTGGTAAAAGGTATATTCTGAGCTTCTGGGGCCCTGCCTGACTACATAGAATATGAGCTATATACTGTTCAGCGTAGCAGCCCTAATAAGGGCTCTTAAGGACTGTCTTGTCTTCTGGTAGCTGATATATATGGTGGTAAAAGGTATATTCTGAGCTTCTGGGGCCCTGCCTGACTACATAGAAAATGAGCTATATACTGTTCAGCGTAGCAGCCCTAATAAGGGCTCTTAAGGACTGTCTTGTCTTCTGGTAGCTGGTATATATGGTGGTAAAAGGTATATTCTGAGCTTCTGGGGCCCTGCCTGACTAAATAGAAAATGAGCTATATACTGTTCAGCGTAGCAGCCCTAATAAGGGCTATTAAGGACTGTCTTGTCTTCTGGTAGCTGGTATATATGGTGGTAAAAGGTATATTCTGAGCTTCTGGGGCCCTGCCTGACTAAATAGAAAATGAGCTATATACTGTTCAGCGTAGCAGCCCTAATAAGGGCTATTAAGGACTGTCTTGTCTTCTGGTAGCTGGTATATATGGTGGTAAAAGGTATATTCTGAGCTTCTGGGGCCCTGCCTGACTAAATAGAAAATGAGCTATATACTGTTCAGCGTAGCAGCCCTAATAAGGGCTATTAAGGACTGTCTTGTCTTCTGGTAGCTGGTATATATGGTGGTAAAAGGTATATTCTGAGCTTCTGGGGCCCTGCCTGACTACATAGAATATGAGCTATATACTGTTCAGCGTAGCAGCCCTAATAAGGGCTCTTAAGGACTGTCTTGTCTTCTGGTAGCTGGTATATATGGTGGTAAAAGGTATATTCTGAGCTTCTGGGGCCCTGCCTGACTACATAGAAAATGAGCTATATACTGTTCAGCGTAGCAGCCCTAATAAGGGCTCTTAAGGACTGTCTTGTCTTCTGGTAGCTGGTATATATGGTGGTAAAAGGTATATTCTGAGCTTCTGGGGCCCTGCCTGACTAAATAGAAAATGAGCTATATACTGTTCAGCGTAGCAGCCCTAATAAGGGCTCTTAAGGACTGTCTTGTCTTCTGGTAGCTGGTATATATGGTGGTAAAAGGTATATTCTGAGCTTCTGGGGCCCTGCCTGACTAAATAGAAAATGAGCTATATACTGTTCAGCGTAGCAGCCCTAATAAGGGCTCTTAAGGACTGTCTTGTCTTCTGGTAGCTGGTATATATGGTGGTAAAAGGTATATTCTGAGCTTCTGGGGCCCTGCCTGACTACATAGAAAATGAGCTATATACTGTTCAGCGTAGCAGCCCTAATAAGGGCTATTAAGGACTGTCTTGTCTTCTGGTAGCTGGTATATATGGTGGTAAAAGGTATATTCTGAGCTTCTGGGGCCCTGCCTGACTAAATAGAAAATGAGCTATATACTGTTCAGCGTAGCAGCCCTAATAAGGGCTATTAAGGACTGTCTTGTCTTCTGGTAGCTGGTATATATGGTGGTAAAAGGTATATTCTGAGCTTCTGGGGCCCTGCCTGACTAAATAGAAAATGAGCTATATACTGTTCAGCGTAGCAGCCCTAATAAGGGCTATTAAGGACTGTCTTGTCTTCTGGTAGCTGGTATATATGGTGGTAAAAGGTATATTCTGAGCTTCTGGGGCCCTGCCTGACTACATAGAATATGAGCTATATACTGTTCAGCGTAGCAGCCCTAATAAGGGCTCTTAAGGACTGTCTTGTCTTCTGGTAGCTGGTATATATGGTGGTAAAAGGTATATTCTGAGCTTCTGGGGCCCTGCCTGACTACATAGAATATGAGCTATATACTGTTCAGCGTAGCAGCCCTAATAAGGGCTCTTAAGGACTGTCTTGTCTTCTGGTAGCTGGTATATATGGTGGTAAAAGGTATATTCTGAGCTTCTGGGGCCCTGCCTGACTACATAGAAAATGAGCTATATACTGTTCAGCGTAGCAGCCCTAATAAGGGCTATTAAGGACTGTCTTGTCTTCTGGTAGCTGGTATATATGGTGGTAAAAGGTATATTCTGAGCTTCTGGGGCCCTGCCTGACTAAATAGAAAATGAGCTATATACTGTTCAGCGTAGCAGCCCTAATAAGGGCTATTAAGGACTGTCTTGTCTTCTGGTAGCTGGTATATATGGTGGTAAAAGGTATATTCTGAGCTTCTGGGGCCCTGCCTGACTAAATAGAAAATGAGCTATATACTGTTCAGCGTAGCAGCCCTAATAAGGGCTATTAAGGACTGTCTTGTCTTCTGGTAGCTGGTATATATGGTGGTAAAAGGTATATTCTGAGCTTCTGGGGCCCTGCCTGACTACATAGAATATGAGCTATATACTGTTCAGCGTAGCAGCCCTAATAAGGGCTCTTAAGGACTGTCTTGTCTTCTGGTAGCTGGTATATATGGTGGTAAAAGGTATATTCTGAGCTTCTGGGGCCCTGCCTGACTACATAGAAAATGAGCTATATACTGTTCAGCGTAGCAGCCCTAATAAGGGCTCTTAAGGACTGTCTTGTCTTCTGGTAGCTGGTATATATGGTGGTAAAAGGTATATTCTGAGCTTCTGGGGCCCTGCCTGACTAAATAGAAAATGAGCTATATACTGTTCAGCGTAGCAGCCCTAATAAGGGCTATTAAGGACTGTCTTGTCTTCTGGTAGCTGGTATATATGGTGGTAAAAGGTATATTCTGAGCTTCTGGGGCCCTGCCTGACTAAATAGAAAATGAGCTATATACTGTTCAGCGTAGCAGCCCTAATAAGGGCTATTAAGGACTGTCTTGTCTTCTGGTAGCTGGTATATATGGTGGTAAAAGGTATATTCTGAGCTTCTGGGGCCCTGCCTGACTAAATAGAAAATGAGCTATATACTGTTCAGCGTAGCAGCCCTAATAAGGGCTATTAAGGACTGTCTTGTCTTCTGGTAGCTGGTATATATGGTGGTAAAAGGTATATTCTGAGCTTCTGGGGCCCTGCCTGACTAAATAGAAAATGAGCTATATACTGTTCAGCGTAGCAGCCCTAATAAGGGCTATTAAGGACTGTCTTGTCTTCTGGTAGCTGGTATATATGGTGGTAAAAGGTATATTCTGAGCTTCTGGGGCCCTGCCTGACTAAATAGAAAATGAGCTATATACTGTTCAGCGTAGCAGCCCTAATAAGGGCTATTAAGGACTGTCTTGTCTTCTGGTAGCTGGTATATATGGTGGTAAAAGGTATATTCTGAGCTTCTGGGGCCCTGCCTGACTACATAGAATATGAGCTATATACTGTTCAGCGTAGCAGCCCTAATAAGGGCTCTTAAGGACTGTCTTGTCTTCTGGTAGCTGGTATAGATGGTGGTAAAAGCGATATTCCGAGCTTCTGGGGCCCTGCCAGCGACAGCCTGTCTTTCCCTGCTGTGAGCGTCTGTCCCTCACTAAGTTCAAGCTGCTAATGCTGACGAAGAGGAAGTGCTGAGTTTTGTATATTCGAGGTCACATGGTTTTTCCAGCCAATGCGTGTAGACGCCGTTTTCGCGATGCCAGCGTCCTCCCAGGACCTGTCCCACCCCCCCTGCATGGTGATTGGTGTAAAAAACGCGCCAGGGAAGGTGGGAGGGGAAACGAATTGTGAGTGCGCCATCGCCGCTGTCCTCGATCGAAATCGAGTATGACGAACAGCGTAGTATTCGATCGAATACCGGCTCGGTCGAATACTACTCGCTCATCACTAGTCCTTAATTGAAGACCTTCCTTAAGACCTATATGCAAAAATTCCAGAATTCTGGAGACAGAAACCTACAGGCAAAACCTCTAGATTTACACCAAGCGATAATACTCTGAATCATAGTCTGGATGACTCTGGCAGAGAGACCCCTTTCTGCCAAGATGGAGGTTTCCTAAGCAGGGGCCTCTGAGTGAGAAGAACTGACATGTGACATGTGACACATGTACATTACAATTTACTCACAGAGCTGCAGGTTAATGAAAGCCGCAAGCTGGAGCAAAAACCAGCACAGCAAGGCCCGCTCCCAGGGAAGATGAAAGCTGCAAGCAGGAGAGAGAACCAGTGGTGTGGCTGGAGAAGCGGCCGCAAGCCGGAGATAGAACACGGGACGTCAGCTGTAAAATCGAACTACTACCTAGCTCGACACACAGCCTCTGAGCCAGCGGACCGGCCAGTGATCCCTGCTGCAACCACGGAGGGTAACGTTTGCCCTCCTGCGCCGAGCTCCACCCCATCGCTTGAAAGGGTGCAAAATTCTAATTTTAAAGTGCAGCATGAAAAATAAAAAAATTGTGGGGAAGCTACACAAGAGTAAATTGGAATTGGTAAGCCCACTCAAATGAGTTAATTGTTTGGTCTATGTATAAATGGGTGCATTCATATATCAAAAAAGGGGAAAAGACCCCCGTATCACAATAAGGAACCAAATACAGATGCACACCTGATACTGAAATTTGTAATGCAAAAATACAATTCTGTGAATTACTCACCTTTAGAATTGGTATTATACGCATATAGTACATCCTGCTCCAATATAATACTTTCACGTGGGTAATCCTCCACCAGAGGGCGCTGTTCACTGCAGATATGCAAAAACAGGCTCCTCCCGGCCCTTCATATACCCAGGGACCTCCCACAAATCCCCAGCATTGAAAAGCAGTGAGAAAAGAAGCCGGGAGAAACCAACCACCAAACTGGTAACAATAGTAATGATAACAATCACCAGACAGGGGATCCAGAAAATGTAAAACCAGGGTGGGGTGGAGCAGGACGTACTGTATGCGTATAATACCAATTCCACAGGTGAGTATTTCACAGAATTGTATTATTCTAAGCATACAGTACGTCCTGCACCAATATAATACTTACACGTGGGACATCCAATAGCAGTGTCCATAAAGTAGGGTGGGATCCCCAACAAAAAGGCACAGCAGACAGTAAAGGCGCTGTCACCTGCAAAACTTTGACACCAAGTACGATATGAGCAAAGGCTCTAACGTCAATCCCATTTGAAAAGGTATGAACAGAAACAAGCAGCGATCTAGCAACTTAGTCAACAGAAAACCTGGTGCTGAAGGGCCAAAGGTACCCAAACACCAATAGAACTGAATAACAAGAGAGAGGGAGATTCTTCCCCTTTAAGGGAATAGGCCAGTGTAACGGCCTAACCAGCCCAAAGGCAACAGAAGCCTCGGTAAAACTTAGAACTCTCCCCAACGGCGAAATGACAACTGGTCTCCCGCCAGACAGGCGGGGATACTGACCCCTTCACTAACAAGGATCAGCAAGAAGCCGAAACCTTTACTCAGGACCAGGAAGGCAAACCATCCAAGTAAGATCAGTCCAAAGGGCGCATAGGCCCTGGAAGCAAACGAGATCAGGCGCATACATATGGAGGCGCCCGCAGACCCCAAAGGGCATCAGTCCCCCTAAGGGATAAGAAACAACCAGGAAAACACCTGTTGAGGAAATGTAGACCCCTTACTTCAGCATTACTAAGAATAAGGCCCATAGGCAGACTAACAGGACTGAAATAATGATCATAAAACACCACCTTGGACAAAAGGGTCCGGCGTAAGGCGGAATACCACTAAATCATGGTGTGTGTGTGTATATATATATATATATATATAATGAACGAGGGCTAAGTAATTAGAGCCACCTTCTCAGGCACACGTCTGACTGAAGCAACAGCCCCCGGAAGGGCGACTTGAACTGCAAAACAGCTCAGACAGCATCCAGAATAAGTCCCAAGGGAACAAACCGCAGGGCAAACAGAATGAAAATTGATCCCAACAGGGACCATAGAACTAGTTGGGAGATGCCCCTGAGCAATCCCCAAGAGAACTCCTAACAAGGAAGACTGAACCAGACTACTACAGGAAGGCAGACAGGACAGAACCTGAACCTTCAGAGTATCTAGATGGGGAGCCAACCCCAACCTATGCTGTAACAACTCTAGAACCCTGGGAACCGAGAACATCCAACAGGGGAGAGACCAAGAGTCATGCCAATCAATATGGGTAAACCATAACCAACAACCCCCTGGTGGCAGATCTGTGTCTTATGTGTTAAATGTTTTTTAGAATGTTTAGTCTGTCACAACTTTTTATTATGTAAAATACAATAAAATTTAGATATATTTTTCCTATATACTTTGTGAGTGCATCTATAAAATCCTGGGGATTCCTTTTGGGGTGTGGGCACCCCCACTCTATTAACATAACCAACAATAGACGGAGGAGGAAGAAGCCAAGGAAGCTTGCTCCTAGCCCCCTATAGACCAAGTCACCCAGAAGATAATCCCGTCTCCAAAGGGGTGAATGAATCAGCTGTCAAGCCCTCAGACTAGAGTCTGTAGATTAGGACGACATAAGAAGGAGCCTGACAAGGGCAGAACCGCACTCCTGAGAGAGCGTACAGGTCCGCTGACCTCAGCAGAAACATCTGTGAACCACAGTTCACTAGGCCACCCAGGGGCCATCAATCTCACAAGAATCTTCATCAGCACGACCGTGCGCAGAACCCCACATAGCAGGGTGAATGAAGGGAAGACATATAAAATAGAAAGCCTATACATAAATTTACTAAGCCCCCATGACCAGAGTCAGAAGATTCTGGGGCAGTGAAAACAAGGGCAGAGCCCCTGTGATATTAGCGAGACCCAACAGAGCCACCCTAGTTGGCTCTCAGAGGGACACCAGGATAGCACAACCTGCCACTGAAAAACATCCATTGGAGCGAATACCACTGAGGAGCAGGGGACGTAGACCCCCACCCAGATCAGGATCAGGAGCCTTCCAGGAGAATCATCCTGCTTCAAGCTTCAGACCCATAATTAAACAGGCCATTGTCTTCCAACAGGCCAATAATCCCCAAATAGACAGCTCCTAAGGAGGAGAAGTCCAGCAGTATAGAGTCAACTGAAGGCTCATTGTTTTAACAAAGCCAGTAGGTAAGATGGACCCTATAAGGGACCCTACCTAGGAACCACGGGGGTTTTGGAAGAATTCCCCCCCGCCAACCTGCGAGACTTGGTACCGAAGGTAACCATTCACAGGAAGATGAAAGCAAAGAAGGGGGTGCCCCCTGACAGGGTCCTTGAATATAACCAGCTCAAGGGGAACCACCGTACCAAGGGAGAATGAGCACAGACCTAATTCCAGGGGTGCTGGCACCCCATGTAGGATCAATAACCTACTGTGCCAAAGAGCCCAAGGGCTCAGTATATAAGGGAAATAATCTAATACGCCACCAACGGGCCCACCTGCTGCAATCCTGCCTGGTGAAAGTAAGGTGTCAGCAAAGAGGGACAGAGCCCCTGTGACCAGGAGTCCACTTATTGACAAGGAAGAAGGCTCAAGCCTGAACCGAATCCAAAGAATGGGGATAGCGAATAAAGGGCCCTGAGGGATTGAGGTGACTGAGCACCCACCCAAATAACTCCCAGAGGACACCGCCGGCCGACTAACCCACTTGGTCAGACGCAGAGATTGGGGAGTAAGGAAAGACGACCCGGTAGGTCCTAGTGTGGCGTGTAGCCTGGGAGCGGAAGAGAGGCCAAAAACAAGGCCCCAATCCGCAGGGTTGGTCCTGCAACACTGACTAGTAACGGTCTTGGTGTCCAGAAGACAGAGGGGGAACTAAAAAGGGTCTAGAACTCCACAGGAGGCCAGAAGCCTCCCTTGCTCAGGGCGCCTGTGTCCCAAGACAGAGATATCATACATGCCTGTGAGTGTAGAATTGCCAAGCCTACCATAGGCCAGCATGGCCCAGACTGTCTCATCATTTTGAAGAAAAGAGAAAGGTTAACATAGAGGCCATCGCCCCATTCTGTTAAGGGCAACCTGCAAGTAAGCCCAGACCCTGCAGGCCGAGTACAGCCTGCACCAACTCCTGAGGGGAAAACAGGGGCTAGAAGCACCCTGACAACCTCTGAGAGGGACCGCCCAGCAAATTCTATCCTTTGTCCAGGGGAACTACCTCCTGGAACCACCAGAAGGAGAAGATATGCTCCCAGATAGGAGCCAGGTGCTGTGGCAGTCCCCTCGCCCAGAAGGGCGAGGGCATCCCTTCATGCTTGGGAAGTGTTGGCAGATTTGGACTTAGCACTGCCAGAGGGCCCAGGGCATTGCCTGCCCCACCCCGTGGTGGAAATCCACTCCGAAAAGTTGGAAGCACACCTCAGGTTCGTGTTTGACACTAACGTAGGGAGGGGGAGGGGTGTCCCTGCCCCGAGGAGGCCGAGACGGCCTTCTGCGTAGGGGTTCCTTACCCTTTTTTCCAAAAAGGTCCAAACGGGCCCCAAATAGACGTCGTCCTCTGAAAGGAAGGCCAGTGAGAGCCTTTTTTGTATCATCGTCAGCACCCCACTGTCGCAGCCAGACCAGGCGGCGAATAGCTACCACAAGGGCAGAGGTTTTAGCACACATCTTAATGGTGACATCCAGCGCTGAGAGGATAAACCTCACAAACACATCACAATCTGAGAGCGCATGAAATACCTCCCAGGGGAGGTCCTCAGGTCGGTGATCAAGTAGTTTTCTAATGAGAGTCCTGGCGGCCACCGCAGTGGCCGCGGCACAGACCTGGCGCAGAGCCGTCCCTGCACACGAAAAGGCGTGGGAAGCCAGTCTGTCAATGCGCCGGTCCTCAGCATCCCGAAGGGTACGGTAATAAGGAGCAGTCATGAAGGGGGGGTCAGTAACCCCTATAATCGGTGCATCCACCACAGGAGGTGCTGACCAAAAGTTAACCACATCAGGAGGGAAAGGGTACTTCCCATCCCAGACCTCTTGGACCCCTTTAAGTTTACAAGGTGATTCCCATTCTTGGGATATAAGATTCTGGAAATGCTCCTGTTCCAGGAATTCCAAGCGCGGCGGTGCTGTGTGGAAGCTCTCTTTCTTAGGCTTGGGAGCCTCTCCAGGAGGGGAGATAGACAAAACCTCAAAGATCTTAATAAGTAGTTCATCTGTGTCACACAGGCCCCAAGAACCGGGCCCAGAATCATCACTGCTCCAGGGCATCTCATCCGAGGAGCCCGAATCGGAGAAGAGCTCACCTTCATCAGAAGGATCAAGGTCCTGCATAGCAGCAGATTCATCAGTATCATTAGGAACCGGAGAACCAGGAGGCGTCAGGGACCGCTTCTTTCCAGGGCCCAAGCGCTCCGCCAAACTAGACAGCACCTGCTCAGCCGTAGGCAGCCTGCGCGGCACGACTTGCTGGTCATCCCCGCTCGAGTGAGACTCATCAGGGGTGAGATTTAGGTCTGGGGAGACAGGTGTATTGAAGGGAGGTGCAGCCACTGGCAAACCTGATTGCAGGGTCAGTGCCTGTTCAGCACACGGTCCGCAGACCCGTGCTCTGTCAGCATCGGCATGGGGCTGACCACACACTGTACACAGCCGGTCATGTCCCAGAGGGAACCCGGGTACATAATTCTGAGATGCCTCCATATGGTGATTATCTGAGCAGTATGCCCGCAGGGATTTACGTAATAGGCAACCCTGGATGCCCCAAGACCTGCTAGGAATGTGGGAGAATTTGTTAAGTGGACCCGCTATAATATATGTCAGGCTGGGAGAAGCCACCGAAATCCTGGCGTCTGACAGACATAATGGGATAAGAGGGAGGTGTCAGTGCCATGCGCAGCCAAATAAAAAATCATAGGAACAAAAACCGCCCGGGAGGGCACTTACATGACCAAGGGAGGAGGCGGATCGCAACCACACGTGCGTGCGAAGACCGGCAAAATGGCACCAAGCGAACCTCGAGGGGCGGACCTGATCTGGCTGTGATGCGGGGCGCGTCATGCCGAGTCCCTGCCTCCCCCAAAGAGTGCGAAGCTCTAACCAGCGCAACGTCAATGACAGTAGTGGATAGGACACACATATATAATGTAATTAAGGAGATTGCTCTCACACTAGAGAATGATGCTGCCGCCCGGGCTGCACACTAATGTAATGAAAGGACACACACGCGCGCAACCAGAGGGTTTATGTGGAACAAGGAGCGCGACACTGACACCCAAGTTTAAATAAAGGATCAAAGGCCATAAACGTGTTAACTTTACACTGGGGCTGCCACACATACCCCCCCCCTTTCTTTTCCCCCGAGCTACTGGAGGAAGCGAGGGAGAAGCGGACCTGCACGCAGGGTTTATCGCTATGAGGGGCACGGGCAACAATGCAGGAGGGGCATCTAATGGAGGCTCACCATCGGCCTAAACCGCCTACCCTATGGTGGGGGATTGCGGTGGAGCGTAGCTCCGTGAGCACACGACGTGCTGCCTACCTTCACCCGACCAGCGCAGCCCAGGCTGGGAGGCACATCTTTATCGAAGAGGACGGGTGGAAATAGTCCCGCAGGGCCGCAGGCTGTAATAGCCCCGCTCACCTGCGAGAGAGTTGATACTTCATGTCTTCGCAGTCAGCACTGCAGAGAAATCTGGGGATTTGTGGGAGGTCCCTGGGTATATGAAGGGCCGGGAGGAGCCTGTTTTTGCATGTCTGCAGTGAACAGCGCCCTCTGGCGGAGGATTACCCACGTGTAAGTATTATATTGGAGCAGGACGTACTGTATGCTTAGAATAAGTAACAAATGTTTTGGGGTACAGTGTATAATTCACACAGGAAAGTGTTATTTACACATGTAGGATTATGGTACATGGGGTAAGGGAGACACTTATATTATCCAAGACACTATATACAATATATACAAACTCTTATGTTGCAGGGAGATTCAGAGTACTGTTTGCAATAGTAGCACATATAGTTCTGCAGAGGACACAGTATTATGGTATATTATTGCAAAAAGTCTTTATAAAGTGTAGTAAATTAGTAGAGATGAGCGAATCGAATCTAACGAATCTGAATTTATTATGAATTTCAGGAAAAATTCGATTGTAAACGAATCTGAATATCACCGCGATTCGATCGCTCGAATCGCTTCCTTAAAACTCCATTTACTACTATCCAGGCCATCTAAAATGGTGGATCCACATGTGAGGACATGTCCCATGGGACAAAGGCGTCACATGCTGCCTATCAGCAGCCAGGCTTCCCGATGATGTCACAGCCCTATATAAGCGGTGGCCATTTTGTGGAAGCTCATTGCGACACTCTATTGCGGCGAGAACAGGTCATGCAGAGACAAAGCGAGGGATAGATAGATAGATAGATAGATAGACAGAGAGCTAGACAGATAGACGGATAGATACAGCGAGGGAGAGAGAGATAGAACAAGGGACAGATAGATCGAGGGACAGATAGAGCCAGAGAGAAAAGGAGAGAGGCTGTGACAGTGACAGAGACAGTTTACAGTGTTTGCATTAGCTTTCAAGCCTATTTAGTTTTAATAACACACCTGCCTATTTAGCTTTTCCTTTTCCTTCCTTTTTGCTGGCATTTATATTTCAAGAGTACCTGGCTACTTAACTTTTGCATTTTGTAAAAAAAGTCACATTTTCATGTTTACAGCAGCCATTGCCTTTCACTGGGGGGCATCCCAAATGCTAGCATGTGTCTTTTAAGAGTAACTGGCTACTTACCTTTTGCATTTTGTAAAAAAGTCACGTCTTAAAATTTCCAGCAAAGAAAAGAAGAAAATAGCGGCTCCAGCTGCCGCCAAGGGTCAACCCACTGCACCAAAACACCTCCTAATCAAGTAGAAACTATTTCAAACCAGATAATCAATATTTATTGATAAAAAATTCCAAGCATAACATCACATTAAAATCATCCATTCACAAACATACATATTTCACAGCAAGAGACCACCCCGGGCAAAGTGAAAAAAAAAACCTTAAACATGATATAAACCAAAGTAAATTAATTATTCTATATACAAAAAATCATATTTTATGCATATGTATTATGTGTCCAAATACTGATTCTAATACAAAGTGCTAGTAAAGTGCTTATGGTGCAATGTGCAAACTGTGCTATATGTTATGAATACAATATATATTCACCTAATAAGTGCTGCCCGGCCGGCCTCAGCCACAGTTGCCTCCAATCCTCTGACTGGCAAATCATTGCAGGAGGATTACCTGGAGGGCACAGCACTAATTCCCCTCCTAAATACAACAAACTTAAATCTATCAACTAGCATTACAATTGCAATCATTAAATATTAACTGAACATGATACATTTTATTAATCAAATATTACTATACAAATTATATATTACATTCTAAAATATGACTAATATGACCACACAGAGAATCGAAGAAAGGAATGTGATATCCGCAGCCAATTCTAAAATAAAAGGATTGATACCTCAAAAGATGAAAGACAGATCACCACTAGTGATGAGCGAGTAGTATTCGACCGAGCCGGTATTCGATCGAATACTACGCTGTTCGTCATACTCGATTTCGATCGAGTACAGCGGCGATGGCGCACTCACAATTCGTTTCCCCTCCCACCTTCCGTGGCGCGTTTTTTACACCAATCACCATGCAGGGGGGGTGGGACAGGTCCTGGGAGGACGCTGGCATCGCGAAAACGGCGTCTACACGCATTGGCTGGAAAAACCATGTGACCTCGAATATACAAAACTCAGCACTTCCTCTTCGTCAGCATTAGCAGCTTGAACTTAGTGAGGGACAGACGCTCACAGTAGGGAAAGACAGGCTGTCGCTGGCAGGGCCCCAGAAGCTCGGAATATCGCTTTTACCACCATCTATACCAGCTACCAGAAGACAAGACAGTCCTTAAGAGCCCTTATTAGGGCTGCTACGCTGAACAGTATATAGCTCATATTCTATGTAGTCAGGCAGGGCCCCAGAAGCTCAGAATATACCTTTTACCACCATATATACCAGCTACCAGAAGACAAGACAGTCCTTAATAGCCCTTATTAGGGCTGCTACGCTGAACAGTATATAGCTCATTTTCTATTTAGTCAGGTAGGGCCCCAGAAGCTCAGAATATACCTTTTACCACCATATATACCAGCTACCAGAAGACAAGACAGTCCTTAATAGCCCTTATTAGGGCTGCTACGCTGAACAGTATATAGCTCATTTTCTATTTAGTCAGGCAGGGCCCCAGAAGCTCAGAATATACCTTTTACCACCATATATACCAGCTACCAGAAGACAAGACAGTCCTTAATAGCCCTTATTAGGGCTGCTACGCTGAACAGTATATAGCTCATTTTCTATTTAGTCAGGCAGGGCCCCAGAAGCTCAGAATATACCTTTTACCACCATATATACCAGCTACCAGAAGACAAGACAGTCCTTAATAGCCCTTATTAGGGCTGCTACGCTGAACAGTATATAGCTCATTTTCTATTTAGTCAGGCAGGGCCCCAGAAGCTCAGAATATACCTTTTACCACCATATATACCAGCTACCAGAAGACAAGACAGTCCTTAAGAGCCCTTATTAGGGCTGCTACGCTGAACAGTATATAGCTCATTTTCTATGTAGTCAGGCAGGGCCCCAGAAGCTCAGAATATAACTTTTACCACCATATATACCAGCTACCAGAAGACAAGACAGTCCTTAAGAGCCCTTATTAGGGCTGCTACGCTGAACAGTATATAGCTCATATTCTATGTAGTCAGGCAGGGCCCCAGAAGCTCAGAATATACCTTTTACCACCATATATACCAGCTACCAGAAGACAAGACAGTCCTTAATAGCCCTTATTAGGGCTGCTACGCTGAACAGTATATAGCTCATTTTCTATTTAGTCAGGCAGGGCCCCAGAAGCTCAGAATATACCTTTTACCACCATATATACCAGCTACCAGAAGACAAGACAGTCCTTAATAGCCCTTATTAGGGCTGCTACGCTGAACAGTATATAGCTCATTTTCTATTTAGTCAGGCAGGGCCCCAGAAGCTCAGAATATACCTTTTACCACCATATATACCAGCTACCAGAAGACAAGACAGTCCTTAATAGCCCTTATTAGGGCTGCTACGCTGAACAGTATATAGCTCATTTTCTATGTAGTCAGGCAGGGCCCCAGAAGCTCAGAATATACCTTTTACCACCATATATACCAGCTACCAGAAGACAAGACAGTCCTTAAGAGCCCTTATTAGGGCTGCTACGCTGAACAGTATATAGCTCATTTTCTATTTAGTCAGGCAGGGCCCCAGAAGCTCAGAATATACCTTTTACCACCATATATACCAGCTACCAGAAGACAAGACAGTCCTTAAGAGCCCTTATTAGGGCTGCTACGCTGAACAGTATATAGCTCATTTTCTATTTAGTCAGGCAGGGCCCCAGAAGCTCAGAATATACCTTTTACCACCATATATACCAGCTACCAGAAGACAAGACAGTCCTTAAGAGCCCTTATTAGGGCTGCTACGCTGAACAGTATATAGCTCATTTTCTATGTAGTCAGGCAGGGCCCCAGAAGCTCAGAATATACCTTTTACCACCATATATACCAGCTACCAGAAGACAAGACAGTCCTTAAGAGCCCTTATTAGGGCTGCTACGCTGAACAGTATATAGCTCATATTCTATGTAGTCAGGCAGGGCCCCAGAAGCTCAGAATATACCTTTTACCACCATATATACCAGCTACCAGAAGACAAGACAGTCCTTAATAGCCCTTATTAGGGCTGCTACGCTGAACAGTATATAGCTCATTTTCTATTTAGTCAGGCAGGGCCCCAGAAGCTCAGAATATACCTTTTACCACCATATATACCAGCTACCAGAAGACAAGACAGTCCTTAATAGCCCTTATTAGGGCTGCTACGCTGAACAGTATATAGCTCATTTTCTATTTAGTCAGGCAGGGCCCCAGAAGCTCAGAATATACCTTTTACCACCATATATACCAGCTACCAGAAGACAAGACAGTCCTTAATAGCCCTTATTAGGGCTGCTACGCTGAACAGTATATAGCTCATTTTCTATTTAGTCAGGCAGGGCCCCAGAAGCTCAGAATATACCTTTTACCACCATATATACCAGCTACCAGAAGACAAGACAGTCCTTAAGAGCCCTTATTAGGGCTGCTACGCTGAACAGTATATAGCTCATTTTCTATGTAGTCAGGCAGGGCCCCAGAAGCTCAGAATATACCTTTTACCACCATATATACCAGCTACCAGAAGACAAGACAGTCCTTAAGAGCCCTTATTAGGGCTGCTACGCTGAACAGTATATAGCTCATATTCTATGTAGTCAGGCAGGGCCCCAGAAGCTCAGAATATACCTTTTACCACCATATATACCAGCTACCAGAAGACAAGACAGTCCTTAATAGCCCTTATTAGGGCTGCTACGCTGAACAGTATATAGCTCATTTTCTATTTAGTCAGGTAGGGCCCCAGAAGCTCAGAATATACCTTTTACCACCATATATACCAGCTACCAGAAGACAAGACAGTCCTTAATAGCCCTTATTAGGGCTGCTACGCTGAACAGTATATAGCTCATTTTCTATTTAGTCAGGCAGGGCCCCAGAAGCTCAGAATATACCTTTTACCACCATATATACCAGCTACCAGAAGACAAGACAGTCCTTAAGAGCCCTTATTAGGGCTGCTACGCTGAACAGTATATAGCTCATTTTCTATTTAGTCAGGCAGGGCCCCAGAAGCTCAGAATATACCTTTTACCACCATATATACCAGCTACCAGAAGACAAGACAGTCCTTAAGAGCCCTTATTAGGGCTGCTACGCTGAACAGTATATAGCTCATTTTCTATTTAGTCAGGCAGGGCCCCAGAAGCTCAGAATATACCTTTTACCACCATATATACCAGCTACCAGAAGACAAGACAGTCCTTAATAGCCCTTATTAGGGCTGCTACGCTGAACAGTATATAGCTCATTTTCTATGTAGTCAGGCAGGGCCCCAGAAGCTCAGAATATACCTTTTACCACCATATATACCAGCTACCAGAAGACAAGACAGTCCTTAATAGCCCTTATTAGGGCTGCTACGCTGAACAGTATATAGCTCATATTCTATGTAGTCAGGCAGGGCCCCAGAAGCTCAGAATATACCTTTTACCACCATATATACCAGCTACCAGAAGACAAGACAGTCCTTAAGAGCCCTTATTAGGGCTGCTACGCTGAACAGTATATAGCTCATTTTCTATGTAGTCAGGCAGGGCCCCAGAAGCTCAGAATATACCTTTTACCACCATATATACCAGCTACCAGAAGACAAGACAGTCCTTAATAGCCCTTATTAGGGCTGCTACGCTGAACAGTATATAGCTCATATTCTATGTAGTCAGGCAGGGCCCCAGAAGCTCAGAATATACCTTTTACCACCATATATACCAGCTACCAGAAGACAAGACAGTCCTTAAGAGCCCTTATTAGGGCTGCTACGTTGAACAGTATATAGCTCATATTCTATGTAGTCAGGCAGGGCCCCAGAAGCTCAGAATATACCTTTTACCACCATATATACCAGCTACCAGAAGACAAGACAGTCCTTAATAGCCCTTATTAGGGCTGCTACGCTGAACAGTATATAGCTCATTTTCTATGTAGTCAGGCAGGGCCCCAGAAGCTCAGAATATACCTTTTACCACCATATATACCAGCTACCAGAAGACAAGAGAGTCCTTAAGAGCCCTTATTAGGGCTGCTACGTTGAACAGTATATAGCTCATATTCTATGTAGTCAGGCAGGGCCCCAGAAGCTCAGAATATACCTTTTACCACCATATATACCAGCTACCAGAAGACAAGACAGTCCTTAATAGCCCTTATTAGGGCTGCTACGCTGAACAGTATATAGCTCATTTTCTATTTAGTCAGGCAGGGCCCCAGAAGCTCAGAATATACCTTTTACCACCATATATACCAGCTACCAGAAGACAAGACAGTCCTTAAGAGCCCTTATTAGGGCTGCTACGCTGAACAGTATATAGCTCATATTCTATGTAGTCAGGCAGGGCCCCAGAAGCTCAGAATATACCTTTTACCACCATATATACCAGCTACCAGAAGACAAGACAGTCCTTAAGAGCCCTTATTAGGGCTGCTACGCTGAACAGTATATAGCTCATTTTCTATGTAGTCAGGCAGGGCCCCAGAAGCTCAGAATATACCTTTTACCACCATATATACCAGCTACCAGAAGACAAGACAGTCCTTAATAGCCCTTATTAGGGCTGCTACGCTGAACAGTATATAGCTCATATTCTATGTAGTCAGGCAGGGCCCCAGAAGCTCAGAATATACCTTTTACCACCATATATACCAGCTACCAGAAGACAAGACAGTCCTTAAGAGCCCTTATTAGGGCTGCTACGTTGAACAGTATATAGCTCATATTCTATGTAGTCAGGCAGGGCCCCAGAAGCTCAGAATATACCTTTTACCACCATATATACCAGCTACCAGAAGACAAGACAGTCCTTAATAGCCCTTATTAGGGCTGCTACGCTGAACAGTATATAGCTCATTTTCTATGTAGTCAGGCAGGGCCCCAGAAGCTCAGAATATACCTTTTACCACCATATATACCAGCTACCAGAAGACAAGAGAGTCCTTAAGAGCCCTTATTAGGGCTGCTACGTTGAACAGTATATAGCTCATATTCTATGTAGTCAGGCAGGGCCCCAGAAGCTCAGAATATACCTTTTACCACCATATATACCAGCTACCAGAAGACAAGACAGTCCTTAATAGCCCTTATTAGGGCTGCTACGCTGAACAGTATATAGCTCATTTTCTATTTAGTCAGGCAGGGCCCCAGAAGCTCAGAATATACCTTTTACCACCATATATACCAGCTACCAGAAGACAAGACAGTCCTTAAGAGCCCTTATTAGGGCTGCTACGCTGAACAGTATATAGCTCATTTTCTATGTAGTCAGGCAGGGCCCCAGAAGCTCAGAATATACCTTTTACCACCATATATACCAGCTACCAGAAGACAAGAGAGTCCTTAAGAGCCCTTATTAGGGCTGCTATGTTGTACAGTATATAGCTCATTTTCTATGTAGTCAGGCAGGGCCCCAGAAGCTCAGAATATACCTTTTACCACCATATATACCAGCTACCAGAAGACAAGAGAGTCATTAAGAGCCCTTATTAGGGCTACTATGCTGAACAGTATATAGCTCATTCTAGCTATATACACACTGCACACAACGGCTGCTTTAGTGAGGGGTAGCTGCTGCTGCTGGAATAGGGACAGAAAGACTTCAGTGGTGTATTAGCACCTATATACAAAACTATATACACTCTGCTCAAAACGGCTGCTTTAGTGAGGGGTAGCTGCTGATGCTGGAATAGGGACAGAAAGACTTCAGTGGTGTATTAGCACCTATATACAAAACTATATTTTGCACTACTGTTTTGTGTCCTCTGTGCCAACAAAACCTTGTTATATACCCGGTGCGTATAGGCACCATTTCACCTTCTGGCAGTATACGGCTGTATAGCCAGGTGTTTTTCTTAAAAATATTTTTATATTTGGCACTACTGTTTTGTGTCCTCTTTACCAACAAAACCTTGTTATATACCCGGTGCGTATATAGGCACCATTTCACCTTCTGGCAGTATACGGCTGTATAGCCAGGTGTTTTTCTTAAAAATATTTTTATATTTGGCACTACTGTTTTGTGTCCTCTTTACCAACAAAACCTTGTTATATACCCGGTGCGTATATAGGCACCATTTCACCTTCTGGCAGTATACGGCTGTATAGCCAGGTGTTCTTAAAAATATATTTATATTTGGCACTACTGTTTTGTGTCCTCTGTGCCAACAAAACACTGTTTTATACACGGTGCGTATAGGCACCATTTCACCTTCTGGCAGTATACGGCTGTATAGCCAGGTGTTCTTAAAAATATATTTATATTTGGCACTACTGTTTTGTGTCCTCTGTGCCAACAAAACACTGTTTTATACACGGTGCGTATAGGCACCATTTCACCTTCTGGCAGTATACGGCTGTATAGCCAGGTGTTCTTAAAAATATATTTATATTTGGCACTACTGTTTTGTGTCCTCTGTGCCAACAAAACACTGTTTTATACACGGTGCGTATAGGCACCATTTCACCTTCTGGCAGTATACGGCTGTATAGCCAGGTGTTCTTCTTAAAAATATTTTTATATTTGGCATAACGCGTGGCCAAAAAAGTAAAACGTCTGAAATGCGGAGGGCTAGCGCAAAGGGACGTGGACGAGGACGGGGGCGCGGAAATGCTGGTGGGGGCACAAACCGCGTTGAAGCCAGTGGGGATACAATGCGTGCTGGTGAGGGGCAGCCAGCATTACGCTCATCCAGCTTCCCTGCCTTTATGGGACAGTTATGCGGGGGGCGGGGTACACCTCTGTTAAGGCCTGAGCAGCGTGAACAGGTGGTGCAATGGATGGCCGATAACGCTTCCAGTCACTTGTCCACCACCCAGTCATCCACACAGTCTCACTCTGACCCTCCTTCCTCCCAACCTGGCCAACAGAGTCAGCCCAACCTTGACCCCTCCCAGGACCTCTTTTCGGGTCCTTTTCCAGATGTGCTGCAAGAATCCCAGGAGCTAGCAGAGGAATTTGTTTGTAGTGATGCCCAAACACTTGAGTATCCGCCATCTGCTAGTGATGTGGACCCGGAACCAGCATCTGCTATCATGAGCGATGATGATGAGACGCAGTTGCCATCAAGGGAGGCTGTTGGAATGTCCAGTGGGCAGGAGGAGGAGCAGAGAGAGGAAGTGGAAGAGGAGGTGGTGGACGACGAAATGACCGACCCCACTTGGACAGGGGTGATGTCCAGCGGGGAAAGCAGTGGAGATGCGGTCTGCGCATCACCGAATAAGGCAGCAAGAGGCAGAGGACAGTCCAGAGGCAGAGGACAGTCCAGACAGAGAAGGCAGGCCACAGCCAGCAGGGCCGAAGCTCTTCCCGGCAGCAGGCAGTCGCGCGAAGCTCCCCCATCGAGGCCTCGTACTTCTGTGGTGTGGAGATTTTTTAACGTTTGCGCGGATGACAAACTGAGCGCGGTTTGCGCAATCTGCCACTCAAAACTGAGTAGGGGCTCTGAGAAGAGCAATCTGACCACCTCAGGCATGCGCCGTCACTTGGAATTCAAGCACTGGGCTGAGTGGGAGAGAGCAAACGCAATACAACCTGCGCCCCGTCTTGCTGCCACTGCCTCTTCCCCTTTGTTGTGTGCTGCCACTGCGGTCCAGACCTCCAGCCAGGACACCTCCACATCTGCTTCGGCTACTTTGGGGCCTTCTCCTTCAGCCCCACCTTCCCCCGCATCTTCGTCTGCACCTTCCATCTCTTCGTCCCATCAACTGTCCATCTCGCAGGCGTTCAACCGCAGGCGGAAGTACGCCTCCAGTCACCCCCAAGCCCAAGCCTTAACCTGCCTCATCTCCAAACTGCTGGCCCTGGAGATGTTGCCGTTTAGGCTTGTGGAGACGCAGGCCTTCCGCGACCTGATGGCGGCTGCCGCACCTCGCTATTCCGTCCCTAGCCGCCACTATTTTTCCCGGTGTGGCGTCCCCGCCCTGCACCAGCACGTGTCGCGTAACATCAGGCGGGCCCTGAGGTACGCAGTCAGCGCAAAGGTCCACTTGACCACCGACTCGTGGACAAGCGCTTGCGGCCAAGGACGCTACATCTCTTTGACGGCACACTGGGTGAATGTTGTGGAAGCGGGGACGGGGTCGCAAACAGGGACGGCCTACATACCACCCCCGCCCAAGATTGCCAGCACGGGTTCTGATAGACCCCCCTCCTCTTCCTCCTCCTCCTCCTCCTCTGCCTTAACATCGCCCTCAGCCCCTAGCTGGAAGCGTTGCAGCACTGGCGCGGGGAGACGTCAGCAGGCGGTGCTTAAGCTCATCAGCTTGGGCGACAGGAAGCACAGCGCCGCAGAGGTGAGGCACGCCATATTGCAGCAGACAGAGATGTGGCTGTCGCCGCTGCAGCTAGGACCAGGCATGGTCGTGTGCGATAACGGCCGTAACCTGGTGGCGGCTCTGGAGCTTGCAGAACTCAATCACGTACCATGCCTGGCCCACGTTTTTAATTTGGTAGTACAAAAGTTTCTAAAGACTTACCCCAACCTGGCAGAGCTACTGGTCAAAGTGCGGCGCTTGTGCGCTCACTTTCGGAAGTCAACTGTAGCTGCTGCTAGCTTAAAAAAAATCCAGCAACGCCTCCATTTGCCTCAACATCGGCTGTTGTGCGACCTGCCCACTCGCTGGAATTCCACCTATTGCATGTTGGCCAGGGTGTGTGAGCAGCAGAAAGCATTGATGGAGTACCAGATGATGCATCCACGCGTGCCTCCAACTCAGCTCCCTCAGTTTGCCAACCACGAGTGGCCATGGATGGCAGACATATGCGATGTATTGCGTATCTTTGAGGAGTCCACTAAGAAGGTCAGCAGCGAGGACGCTATAGTGAGTGTAACCATCCCGCTCCTATGCGTCCTTAAAGAATCGCTCATCGCAATAAGGGAGAACGCATTGCACACAGAGGAGACGGGGGTAGGAGGAGACGCAACGCAGGTAGACAGTCAGACCACACTTTTGTCTGCTGCTCGGTGGCAGTTGCAGGAGGAGGAGGATGAGGAGGAGGAGGACAACGTGGAGGTGGCTGTGGAAGAGGATGCTGGCGGCGAGGGTAGCAGTCAGGCTGTGTGCGTCCCATTGGTTCAGCGCGGATGGGGCGGAGAGGAGGAGGAAGAGGAGGAAATGGAAAATGATCCTTCTGGTGGGGGCAGTGAGGTCATGCCTACTCAGAGTCTGGCACACATGGCTGACTTCATGCTGGGCTGCTTTTCCCGGGACATACGTGTTGTCCGGATATTGGAGAACAAACTATACTGGGTCTTCGCACTCCTGGACCCCCGGTATAAAGATAACTTCTCCTCTTTTATTCCGGTAGAGGAGAGGACGAATCGATTACTGGAATACCAGAGGGAACTCTTGCAGAACATGATGCAGATTTTCCCACCCAGCATCGCTGGCGGCAGAGAGGAGAGTGTCTCCCAGAGTCTGACAACATCGATCAGGCCCACAGCCACCAGGGGAACACTCTCCAAGGTGTGGGACACGTTCATGTCACCCCCTCGTGCAACTTCCATCACTGCGGGGCCCGCTATCAGCAGGAGGGACAAGTATCGGCGGATGTTGCGGGACTACCTGGCAGACCACACCCCTGTCCTCCCCGATCCCTCGGCGACCTACACTTACTGGGTCTCCAAGTTGGACACGTGGCTGGAACTGTCCCTGTACGCCTTGGAGGTGCTTGCCTGCCCTGCCGCCAGCGTGCTATCAGAAAGGGTGTTCAGCGCAGCCGGGGGCATTATAACCGATAAGCGCAGCCGCCTGTCAACCGACAGTGCCGACAGGCTGACGCTAATCAAAATGAACAGCAAGTGGATTGACCCGGACTTTGCTTGTACAACAGTGGAAAGCAGCCAAGAGTGAAGTGCCATCTGTATGAAGTGCCATTTCCTCCTCCTCCTCCTCCTCCTCCTCCTCCTCCTTAACCGCCGTAGAATTGCTGTATTAATAAAAAAAAATTATGGCTCACCTCTTGGGCTTAATACAATCAATTTTTAAGAGGTCTCAGCTCGTGGGACTCCACACAATTTTTAAGAGGTCTCAGCTCTTGGGACTCCACACAATGTTTGAGAGGTCTCAGCTCTTGGGCCTCCACACAATTTTTAAAAGGTCTCAGCTCTTGGGCCTCCACACAATTTTTAAAAGGTCTCAGCTCTTGGGCCTCCACACAATTTTTAAAAGGTCTCAGCTCTTGGGCCTCCACACAATTTTTAAAAGGTCTCAGCTCTTGGGCCTCCACACAATTTTTAAAAGGTCTCAGCTCTTGGGCCTCCACACAATTTTTAAAAGGTCTCAGCTCTTGGGCCTCCACACAATTTTTAAAAGGTCTCAGCTCTTGGGCCTCCACACAATTTTTAAAAGGTCTCAGCTCTTGGGCCTCCCCTACTGCTGGGGTGACACACTGTAACAAACCTCCTCCTGTAAGCTTCCCCTACTGCTGGGGTGACACACTGTAACAAACCTCCTCCTGTAAGCTTCCCTGACTGCAGGGGTGCCACACTGTAACAAACCTCCTCCTGTAAGCTTCCCCTACTGCTGGGGTGACACACTGTAACAAACCTCCTCCTGTAAGCTTCCCTGACTGCTGGGGTGACACACTGTAACAAACCTCCTCCTGTAAGCTTCCCTGACTGCTGGGGTGACACACTGTAACAAACCTCCTCCTGTAAGCTTCCCCTACTGCTGGGGTGACACACTGTAACAAACCTCCTCCTGTAAGCTTCCCTGACTGCAGGGGTGCCACACTGTAACAAACCTCCTCCTGTAAGCTTCCCTGACTGCTGGGGTGACACACTGTAACAAACCTCCTCCTGTAAGCTTCCCCTACTGCTGGGGTGACACACTGTAACAAACCTCCTCCTGTAAGCTTCCCTGACTGCTGGGGTGACACACTGTAACAAACCTCCTCCTGTAAGCTTCCCCTACTGCTGGGGTAACACACTGTAACAAACCTCCTCCTGTAAGCTTCCCTGACTGCAGGGGTGACACACTGTAACAAACCTCCTCCTGTAAGCTTCCCTGACTGCTGGGGTGCCACACTGTAACAAACCTCCTCCTGTAAGCTTCCCTGACTGCTGGGGTGACACACTGTAACAAACCTCCTCCTGTAAGCTTCCCTTACTGCTGGGGTGACACACTGTAACAAACCTCCTCCTGTAAGCTTCCCTGACTGCAGGGGTGCCACACTGTAACAAACCTCCTCCTGTAAGCTTCCCTGACTGCAGGGGTGACACACTGTAACAAACCTCCTCCTGTAAGCTTCCCTTACTGCTGGGGTGCCACACTGTAACAAACCTCCTCCTGTAAGCTTCCCTGACTGCTGGGGTGACACACTGTAACAAACCTCCTCCTGTAAGCTTCCCCTACTGCTGGGGTAACACACTGTAACAAACCTCCTCCTGTAAGCTTCCCTGACTGCTGGGGTGACACACTGTAACAAACCTCCTCCTGTAAGCTTCCCTGACTGCAGGGGTGCCACACTGTAACAAACCTCCTCCTGTAAGCTTCCCTTACTGCTGGGGTGACACACAGTAACAAACCTCCTCCTGTAAGCTTCCCTGACTGCAGGGGTGCCACACTGTAACAAACCTCCTCCTGTAAGCTTCCCCTACTGCTGGGGTGACACACTGTAACAAACCTCCTCCTGTAAGCTTCCCTGACTGCAGGGGTGACACACTGTAACAAACCTCCTCCTGTAAGCTTCCCTTACTGCTGGGGTAACACACTGTAACAAACCTCCTCCTGTAAGCTTCCCTGACTGCTGGGGTGACACACTGTAACAAACCTCCTCCTGTAAGCTTCCTCTACTGCTGGGGTAACACACTGTAACAAACCTCCTCCTTTAAGCTTCCCTTACTGCTGGGGTGACACAATGACACAAGAGGACATGTCTGACCACATCTCACACACACACACACACACACACACACACACACACACACACAATGACAATTAGGGGTGGGGTCTATTTATTTTCCCCCTTGCCTATGCCATCTGTGGTTGTCATTAGGCAACGTGATTTTAAGGGGTGCAGAATTTTGTTCTTCTTTTTTGTACAGTTTGGCTTGGGGTCCATGGCAATGTAGAGGAAAGAAGGTTTCCTTGTCTTGTCTCACTTTACGTAGAAGTAATATTGTGTTTGGAGTGTATTGTTGAGAGGCTGTGATAGTGGCGTAATAGTGCGACTTGGGCGCGTTATATGCACCCAGACATGCTTCCCCTGCTGTCCCAGTTGCATTCCAGCAGTGTTGGCATCATTTTCTGATGTTTCAGGGTGGACTTGGTGACCTCCAAGTGGTCGAATTGAGATTTCCAAGTGTCGAGCATTTTTTTCCCATAGACTATAATGGGATTCGATATTCGGTCGAGTAGTCGAGTAACGCGGTCTATTCGAATCGAAATTCGAAATTTCGAATATTTCACTACTCGCTCATCTCTATTAAGGACAGACATCTGCCTTATCTATTTTCTTCAGAAACCCATTGCTGAGAATAGGCTTATTAGGACTTTTCGCAGGGGGTCACCTGGGTGCGTCCTCCCCATAAGCCTCTTCTGCCCGTTTGGCACTTGATTCAGCTTTGTCAGCCCTTCTTGGTCCTCCATTTGAACCACTGGCAGAAGCATCACTAGGGTTAATGACACTTAAGGTCATTTTTCTAGTAGCAATTACCTCAGTATAGCAGCTTTAGTGGTTAAGTCACCTTATTCAGTGTTGCATAAGGACAAGGCAGTCTTCCGTTTTGAGCAGGATTTTGTGGTCTCCCCTTTTCATATTAATGAAGAGGTGGGTTTGCTTCCTTATGTACTACTCTAGTTAGCCAGAAGGAGAGGGTCCTTCATTCTGTGGATGTAGTGAGAGCATTAAGTTATTATATCTCTGCTACACAAGCCTACCATAAGGCGGTCTCCTTATAATAATATTATTATTGCCACATGTTTCTATGGATTTTACGTTTAGTGCTGAAAGCCCAATATCCAAAGTTGCATTGATCTGTTTTACTTATGTTTTAGGAAAGTAACAGGAAATTGTGTTTTTAGCTTGAAATGAATAGTAGGTCATGTAAATACACAGTCATAGCTAAACTTTTTTTTCTTAATTTCTTACAGCAAAATTCTTTCCATGGTCTGCAGTTTTTTACTGGGATTAGGAGATAGTTGCTTCAACACTCAGCTCCTTAGTATTTTGGGGACCCTGTATGCTGATGACAGTGCACCTGCTTTTGCAATCTTCAGATTTGTTCAGGTAAAGAAAACACAGGTTATCTTTTACACCCATAAATTAACATACATAACTAAAATAAAATGCATATAACATACTGTACAATAATTCCACCATTACACGGTTATATCATTACTACATTAAAGAAAACATATTTCCACCAAGTTCAACAAAAAAGGGAAACCTTTTCAATTAAACAGGGTAACAGTTAAAGCATTCCTATACTCAAATAAGTCTAATCTCCTGTCACATTCTTATCCCCCGAATCCCAAAAAGTCAACCTTTTTATTTGTCTGTTATCCCCCAACCGATTGTGGTAATCAGGTCAGATGTTTTATTATTGTATTGCCCAAATTGGGTTCAGCACAGGGGGGAGAACATTATGGCTGCAGGGTTAGAAGAAACTTGCAGTTCCTCTTTAAAAGCATTAGCATGTGATCTAGCACTTTTTTGAACTGTTACTGCTGTTACCAGCTCCTGAGAGACTATTTAACAGATTTACTGTAAAGTTAATATAACGAAGAAGGATAGTTACCTCTGTCTATGGCCGTAAACTTGTCATAAAATCTAATGAAAGTAAGGACTGT
This sequence comes from Gastrophryne carolinensis, assembly GCA_027917425.1. NCBI lineage: Eukaryota > Metazoa > Chordata > Amphibia > Anura > Microhylidae > Gastrophryne > Gastrophryne carolinensis. The sequence continues at coordinate 121,879,648 of CM051243.1, read as the reverse complement.
TTAATACTTGTAAATAATCATTGGTTAAAATTCTACTTTTACTAAAGTAATGTGACAATATATTTCATTTTTTAAAGTGAATCTTAAATGGAAAGTCCACATTTTAAAGTGTGTATTATTGTGTGCCAAAAGGATGTCCTCAGCATAAGCTTAAGTAGCTTACGTTTAATTAGAGCAGTTTTCGATACCTACAGTTTGTTTCTATTAGCAACAAAGTATGCAGATCAAGATTTACTAGAAGAGAAAAGTAAACCCTGTACACATAGAAGACTGCTGCTATGGGCCCTGCTGAGGTGAGCAAGCTCAGGCATGCTTGCACATACCCAGCAGCAACACCCCTGCCTCGACACTCACCCCTCCATAGCAATAGAGTGGGGGCAGACTGCAGATTTCTGTCTTGGTGAAGAGTGAAATATCTGATCAGCGTTGGACGGGGTGGGGGGGGGAGGTGTTCAGAATTTAGTGACTTTTTTTTAACAATAAATCTTTATTGCGGTAGAAAGGGTAGCAAGGCAGTCAAATACAAAAATCGGGTTCATAGAGCAGATAAATCCAGAATGCATATTACACAAAGCCATATCAAAGATCACTACGTCAAAAGCCTACTGGACCTCTGCATACTTCACCCCCCGGCTGCTACCTATATTGAGCCTCGCCATTCCCCTCCACCGGTTTTTGCTTTGTTAAAGGGGAGGGAAAGGGGGGGCTATAGGTCAGGATATAAGGTTAGAGAAGAACAGGGGGAAAAGGGAAAGGGGAAGGAGCAAGGTGAGGACATAGCGCGGAGGAGGGAAGGGGGGAAGCAACCCCCCGGCCCAAGCCCCCCTGAGGCCGCCCCACGCCCCATCCAGACCCGTGCTTCCCCGCCGGACCGGACATCTTGTGACATCGTTCACCCATCAAGCCTAACTCCTTGCGGTCATGCTGAGTTCCACAGTTTCTTGCCTTCAGCGGATTCTATGAACATGTCCCAAGGCAGCCATCGATATCTATGCTTTTCCTCCGAGCCCTTGAGAAGGGCCGTTAAGTCATCCATGCGTCTAGTATCTTCCACCCTGCGGATCCAAGAGCTAATGGGAGGTGCAGCAGCATACACGCCCTAGCTGCATTCACCAGGTGAATAGTCAATGACCTTCTATATTTCCCCAACTCTCCCCTGATGGAGTGAAGCAGGAGGGTCTCTGGGGAAAGTGGGATGTCATTGCACGTTATCTTGCGGATCCACTCCACAACGCTCCTCCAGAAGCCCCTCATTTTCTCACATTCCCAGAATATGTGTAGGATGGAGCCTTGGGCCTTTTCACACCTCCAACAGAGTGGCGAGACTGATGATTAAAACCGATGCAGCGTCTGAGGAGTCCTGTACCAATGGCAGAGGTATCCCGCCTCCTGGTATGAGTTGCTGACCGACACTCAAGGCGTCAGCTCGCGAATTTTCTTTACTTGATTTGGGGAAAAAGTAACTTCGAGGTCTCTCTCCCATGCTCCTACAAATCCTGGCATGAAGGTCTCTCCTGGATCTATCAGGAATTGATATACCATGGATAGCGCCCCTTTAATCGGTTCTGGTGACACGCATAACCGCTCAGATGGCGTTAGCGCCCTCCCAAACTCCTCGGGGGGGGCAAGTTACCCAGAAAGTGAGAGATTTGAAGCGCTCTCCAAAGCAACAAGTCGGGTGGGGGTGGGTCCCCCGGGTGGGTCCCCCCCCACAACACAAGCTCCTTGGGTCTTCCATCTAGAGCCGTTCAGAAAATAACGGGAGATGCCTCTTCCGGGCGCCCTCCACCTCCTGAAACCCACGTCCAACCGGCCCGGGATAAAATCTAGGGCCCCTATGACCGGTCTGAGCGGGGAGGGTGTGGGGGCTATGTTCTCCTTTGAAGCTTGTCTGTTCCATACCTGTAGAGTTGGGCCTATCGTTGGATGAGTCCTGAGTGCACTCGGAATCGCACCAGGGGACCAGGGCAGGCCCGCCCGAGGTACCGGGCACCACGTCTGCTCCAGCTGGACCCAGCGTTTGTGTTTTTCCCCCATCAGCTAGAATATACAATTTGCTGTAAAATTGCCTGAATGCCTCAGCGATGTCGCCTGGGCTGGTGCATACCCGTCCTCCCGCTCCTAAGATCTGCGGAACAAAATTGTTCGCTCTCTGCTCGCGGATCGCCCTTGCCAAGGAGCGTCCGCATTTATTTCCAGATTCATAGAAGGAACACCTTACTCTTAGGAGCGAATCTTTAGCTTTGACCAGCATTATGTCTCTTAGATTTTCCCGTGCTCTTGCCAGTTCCTGTCCGACACTTATTTCTTGCTGTCTTTTATGTTCGGCTTCCAGTCTACCGATCTTCTCCAGCAGGTCACTGATGGCTTTCTCTCTCTCTCTTTTTCTTCTGGACGCTATCTTCAAAAGGATGCCCCTAATATAGCACTTGTGGGTCGCCCACAGATTGAGGGGACTCGTCTCTGGTCTGGTGTTCAGATCAAAATAAAATCCGAGCTCTCTCCTGACCTCCTCCTCTATGATCTGAAGTAAGGACTCATTAAGAATCCACAAATTTGGTTTTGCAGGCCACTCGGGTATTCTCAGCGAAAGAGAGATCAAGGCATGGTCCGAGATTGTAATAGAATCTATCTCGGCCTTCTGTGCCAGCTGGAGGTATCTATGTTCTATAAAGAGATAGTCAATCCTAGAGTAGGAATCATGGGGAGATGCGTAAAAAGTATAATCTCTCTCTCGTGGGTTTTGTATACGCGAAGAATCTACAAGTTGGGACAACTGAAGGGCTGTTAAGGGCCGAAAATGAGAGGTGGGAGGCCTTCCTGGAAACATCGAGCAGTGGATCAAGAGCCACATTGAGGTCACCTCCAAAGATCACCATACCCTCCGCGAAGGTCTGAAGGATCTCCAGAGTTCGCTCTATGAACTGAATCTGGTCTGTATTGGGTGTGTAGATATTTGCAAACGTGCACATTTGGTTTCCCATTCTACCCTTGAGGAAGATGAATCTCCCTTCCTCATCTGATATGCTGTCCACGAAGGTCCAGGGGAGCGAGGAGGCGAGTAAAATGCCCACTCCCCTTGACCTCGCGTCGGGCGAGTACGAATGATAGCCCGATGGGAAACGCATGTCTAAGAATTTTGGTGCCTTTCCTTTCTGAAAGTGTGATTCTTGGATGAACACTACCTCAGCTGTACGTTTCCAGAACAATGTCAGGCACATCCTCCTTTTCTCTGGGATGTTGAGGCCCTTGGCGTTCAGAGAAACGATCTGTAGCTCCATTGTGCCCTCAGCGCTCGTGACGAACCACAACAAAGTGGGGCAAAGGAGGGAGCAAACACCCAACCCGAGGGTGGGTCCCAGAAGGGAGCAGGAAGGAGGGAGCACCAGGGGCGAGCCGGGGGGCGAGGGCCGCGAGGAAAACCAACCCTCACCAGCCCCCGCGAGTCAGAGGGTGGGGGGGACAAAGACAAAAAGAGCAGTAAGGACGAGAAGGAAGAATGTGGAGTGGGGAGAGACGTAAAAGGGGAAGTAGAAAGACGCCTGTCTATACAGGTCACCCAGACCTTGACGGGCTAGCCTATGTGGGGAGTAGAACTGTGGCGCTACACAACAACGGGGGTCTCCCGCCCCCAGCTCAGGGCAGTTCTTCTCACAAGGAACGGTTCAATAACTTAACTTAATTTAACTTACCCTACCCGTCCCCGGTGAAGGCCACCAGGGATATGCGTGTCCCAGTATTAACAACTAAAAGCTTCAACCATGAAAACCACTTGAAAAAACAAAAATTATACAGTCACTATCCCAGTCTTGGACGTCCACCACCCACCGCCCCCCATAAATTACTCATGGTCCCACCAGACCCAGCCGGTCAGCGCCCCGGGTCCCCCCTCCGACCAGGGCCCCAGTATCACAAGATAACTGGAAGAGCACAGAGTGCAGCAGATCATTCCTTCGTCAGGGCCCGATGAAGAGAAGGGACCCCGTTGAGCCCCTCAGCCCCCCCACCCGACCGCCCCCACCGTAGGCCGCGGTCAGCCACCCCACACCAGCCAGCCCCGCATCCGCCCGCCATCATCGCCCCGTGGATCTCTCCGTGGAACCGGTCCCCGGAGCCCCCCCCAAGCAGGGGGAGGGACCCCCCACACAACGCGCCCCCCAGAAGGTAGTGCTCAGCAGGGAAGGGGGAGGTAGGGTTAGCGTGGCGCGCAGGGGGGAGGCCCACCCCCAGCCCAACCGGAGCCTGGCATCACTTATCCGGCTGGACTCCAGCAGGCCCAACAGGCGCGGAGAGCTCTCCCTGAGAATAAGCGGGTAGTTCCCCCCCACGGAAGGAGGCCAAAGGGTTCCTCCCAAACAGGGGAGGAGTCACGCGTCAGGGTCTCTCTCCGAAGAGATCCCCCTAACCAGCACCGTCAGCCGCGCCCCACCGCGGGACCCACCGGCACCCTCCACCCCAGCATGACCTACACAACAGAGCACCCCACCCCCCGCCGGGTCCCCCAGGCCACGGCCCAGGCCCCGCCCTTAAGGGTCAAGGCCGGAGCGCCCCCGAACCAGGGGCGGAACACCGCCATGGGGGATGGGGGAGGGGGACCCCCGACCAACACATATCACATGAGCCGGGGTCCGGGGCAACGCCCTGCAGGAAGTCCGAAGGGGCCGAAGTCAGGCCCAGTGGTCCCTCTGGGTCAGGGCCGAGGCGGCACCGGGGGGGCACCGGGGAAGCCAGGCCCAAAAGGGCCCCGCCGTCACTCCTCGCCACACCCGTCGGGAATCCGGGTAGCGACCAGAAGAAGGTCTGGGGCAACAACAGCGGACAGGCCCAGGGACCATCCAACAGCAGTCCTCGGTGCCACCGCCCCACAGAAAGTGGGGACACAGGCCCGCGATTAGAGATAGATCTCAGGCCCCGGGTTAAAACTGCAGCGGAGGCCAAAGTCCAGACCGACTGTTGCGGAAAATCGTGGGGGGCCAGGGGCAGGGGGCCAGGAGGCAAGGGAGGGAGCACAAGTTCGGGGGGTCTGTCTTCCTTTCACATCACATGAGGCGGGGGGTCCGACCAGGGAATCTGAGGTCGAGGGGCAAAACGACTGCTCAGCCCGCTACTCCGGCGTCACGTGGTTCACAGTAGGCAAGAGTTAGGGCAGGGAACAGCAGCGGATCCGAGGCTGAGGACACAGGGGGTGAACCCCCCCCCCATGCGGTGGGGCTCTTCCCCCGTTCTTGCGGACTATAAGATGGAAGGGGTAGCCCCACCTGTAAGCTGCTCCGCTTTCTTTTATTTTCTGGAGGAGTGGCTTCAGTTGCCTTCTCATCCAAAGTGTGGATCGGGCCATGTCTGGTAGGACGGTCAAAGGGCTGGAGTCGTGGACAATCTGCCCCGCCTCCCAGGCCTTCCTCAAGATTTCTTTCTTAACTCTGAAGTGGTGGACTCTACAGAGGATGTCACGAGAGGCATCTGGGGCACCTGGCGGCCGACCCGCTACCCTATGGATTCTACCCAGCTTGATGACGGCAGTCAGCGGTTTGCCCAGCAGATGGTTAAAGGCAGGAGGTAGCAATCGCTTCTAAGTCCGCATATTGAGGCAGTTCGGGGAGCCCACGTATACGAAGGTTGTTCCGCCTACTCCTGTTCTCAAGGTCATCATTTTGGATCTTTAGGTTGGAAATTTGAGTTGCTTGTAGATCATTGGTCTGTTCCAGACGGGTGAGCCGGTCCTCTGTTGCTACTCTTGCATTCTCCAAGGATGCAACTCGAACTTCCACTGCCGCGACATTGTGTTGGACAACTTCCAGATCTTTCCGAAAGGCTTTTTCGATCCTCAGGATCGTGGTTTCCATATCCGCCTTGGTGGGGATCGATTCCAGGTCGGCCTTCGTGGGGAGGGACAGTAACACGGAGCGCAGATCCAGGTCTAGGTCCCGTTGGGGAAAAATTGCATTCCTTAGAGGGAGCACCTTTCTGTTGTCTCTCCTATTGGGAGTGGCGCTAGCAGGCGGTGGCGGCACCCATGGATCCCACGACCTGGAGGGACATTCCCCCCTCCACGACCAGGAGGAGTGCCAATTCTTGCCACGCTGTTTCGACGCGAGGGGGGCGACGGGGGCATCCCATCTGAGGATACGGACCAAGCCCGTGGGGTGGCACTGTGAGCGGTTGGTGCCTCCCCTGGGACCCCCGTAGTCGCGGGCATCAGCTCCAGTCAGGTGGAACCAAACCATGTGCTCGGGATGCCCCTCCTTGCTTCCTCCCCCATCCACACTTGACACGCCGGCACATCCTCTGGCGTCTGCATCTCGGTCGGCACCTCCGTCTGCTGACAGGCGCCTCGCTCTCTCTCCCTTCCTTGCTGCTCGCATGGCGAGGACATCTGCTGTGTCAGCGCGGGCACAGTCTCCGCCTGTGCCTTTGGGTCCTCGGCGTGCCGGCTCTCCGCTCTGCTGGACGCTGCGCTCCTCTCCTTCTCTCGGTGCGCCCGCCGCCATCTTAGTTTTCTTCAGGGAGGATGATCCCGGGAGATCGACCGGGCGTAGATAACGGGCGATGCCGCCTCCCTCCTCTCTTTTGGGGTCCCGCTGCTGACCTCTTCGCTTCCCCATCTTCTTCGAGGACAAATCAGGGTACACAGTGCACGTTTAAGGGGCGCCTGGGCTGGGGTCACGGAGGTGCCTCACAGAATGCGTCTTCCCGCTGCCATGATGCGGCCACGCCCCAGTTTAGTGACTTTTAAAGCACTGGAGCTGGCCGTAGAAGCTGCAGGGGATAAAAGGTGTTTATGAGATTATTTTAGTTATTTTTCCTTGGACAATGACCAGGGGGACATAATGTGATGTCTCTGCAGTGCTCTGCTCTGTGGGGCTATGCTGTTATTAGCTGCTGTTATTAGCTTCCAGACTGAGTGAATACTCACCCACCCTCTTATGCCCCGGCTGATCCTGTCCCTCTCCTGTGCAGGCCATTTTAAGGTAGACCTCTAGTCACAAACACATGATACCTCTAAACACAGTTGGTGTGGCAACAGCGATGTGATGTATTGTAAGAACACTGTGAGAGAGGAAGGCAAGGTTTTAGAGTTCTTGGTCCACTGAAGGTTGATGGACCGGATCAGTGCAGTGAGGACTGAAAGCTGAATGAGGAAGACAGAGCAGGAAGCACAGCATTATAGCCACTCAATGAAAGATATTCTACTGATCTTTTTTTTTAACATTTGACTTGCCAAACACTTTAATTCATTGTGGTGATTAAGAGTGTGCAACAGTTTCACCCCTTTGTTAATGGCTTACTCCACACCCTGTATATTATATGAAGGCTGTTCATATAGACAATAATTTTCTATTTAATATTGATTTTTTTCTTCAATTAGCAGCTTATTATATATTTCGTAGATGGAATTTTGTGACCACAAGCAGGGGAACAGGAACAGATAATGTGCAACATCCATTAGCAAGAGAGCGGGGCTTCTACAGCTCTGCAGTCTCCTTCTATCATAGAAAGGATAAGTATTTGAGCTCAAAGTTTTGCCATAAAATAAAGATAGAATAACTGGAGCACTATCATTTAGAATACTTTTAGTCCCGCGTGTTAGATAATCCCTTGCTTGGTCCGGGAATAGGAAGAGGTAAAGGTGGCCACCTCCAGAGCAAGCCTGGTATATCCGCTTGTTGGAAAAGAAGAGCTTGTCAGCTGTGCATTAGCCACACCATGGCTCGCTCTTTAACCAGGCTGGTTGCGTAAGTCATTGCCGAGGTGACAGCTCCCAGTTTGTTTCCATAGGGTGTCTGGATGTTATAAGAGATAGAACTGGAACAGAGCACAAAAATATAATCTTACAGGAGCTTTCAATAGGGACCAGAAAGAAGAGGGGAGAACCAATTGCTTCATCTGTTTGATAGCTAGAGATGGATAAGATAGAAAAGAGAAGAAATTATTAATTGCATACAATATAGAACATTATCGCGGAGCACTAAAAAATGTTTAGAGCCTATGCAACCGCTATAACGCTGCAGCATGGCATTTACAATATTAACCGGATATAATTTATTAAATCAGAAAGATCATTTATCCATTAACAAGGTCGATTCACAGCCTTCTATATTAGTTTTCGTTTTTGTGCGTAAACCTTGTTCGCCTCCATCTAAACTGCTTTGTTACTTCTTTGTTCTAGCGTAAGCCAGAGAAAACGTTGCACATTCAGCCTTCGCAGCTTAGGCAATGAACAACCTTTTTGTTTATGTGGAGTGAACGTATTGTCCTCCAGCGGTTTTTGACGCTTTTCAAAGTACCTTGCTGCGAAAAGTTTCACTTTCCAGTGAAGCCCTACAGTTTTTTTTCTCTCAATTTAGCATGTTCATTCATTTTTTGTACGCATTTCCATAATGTGTATGCATACGCTGGCTTGTACCCATATGTGACCCTCTAATTTTTAGCGTTTTTCATTCTTTAGTCCCTGGCCCTTGGCATTGCTTACTTATTGCTGTACCAAGTGTCTTCTGCTCCTAAGTGCCTACCTCTACCCATCTTTCTCTCCAGCGTTGCTCCTTCTCCTTCCTTGGTCTTTGTTTAGGATGTTCTCTGCAGTGCCTTTTCTTCTTCTAAATGCTTACCTGTACCACTTTCTGTATTGCCAACCAGTGCCTTTTCTTCTCCTAAAAGCTTACCTGTACCATTTTCTGTATTGCCATCCCGTGTTCTTTCTTCTTCTAAAGGCTTACCTGTACCACTTTGTGTATTGCCATCCAGTGTAAATTTACTAGTCTAGGGGCAGGAAACCCCATGGCCTCGCTGCTCTGCTCACCCGCTGGGACATCTTGGCCGTCTAGAAGGAAATATCCCAAAAATCCACATTACAACACATATATGTGTTTAGTCTGTGTTTTCCTGTGTGTGTTTGTGTGTGATGCTCATACCTGAATCATCATGAGCACCATTATCAGACTCTGATAATGCAGATAATGCAGGTTGGTGCAGGTGAGTTGGGGCGCACCTGCTGAAAAGGGTGAAAACATTAGCACACATGCGCCTCCACCTACACATCGCCCAGGTCTTGGCAGCATTGGCCGGCCTTATTGCCTCCAGGTGGGCCACACTCTCCGCCTGAACTCTGACACTAGAAGAGAATAGCATTGTTTTACACACAGCCCTGCCTAATGTGATTGTAGGTGTGATTGTTTAGCAAAGACATGTCAGTTACTTGGAAAGTGCAGGGGAAAAACCTCCTCACCCAGGGCTTCTTTCTCCTTTTCAGGTCTGAATGTAGGTGGTGTTGCTCTCCTCCTCCTGCATTGCTACAATATCGAGTGCCAACGTCCATAGATGAAGTCATAACGGTGGATCATCATCATCTAAAATGTTGAAAAAAGGGCATATAAATGTCAAGCTCAGCTGGTTGTTAACAGATGGTTGTTAATAGAGCTGGTTATTAATAGAGATCCTAGCGGCCTGTGTTAGTACCAACTGGGCTGCCCCCTGGTATCTAGGCCCCCAATAGATCCACCTCGTCCCAAACATTCCTGGGGTGCTGCCCATGTGCACACTAACTTTCGCCTGGCAGCTTTTTTTCCACCCTGCCTTCCTATCCACTTGCGTCCCCTGAATTGCTATCAGCGATCGGCCTGACTGGCGACTGGCAATACTCTTGCACCCCAGTAGATCCTGGAAGTTGGCATATGTCTTAACGTTGCGTCGGAGCAAAGGCCTGCTTTCAGGACACACAATTACATAACGGGGAAGCATAAATTCAACAACACACACACTGACATATGGATAAGGCTACACTCCACCACTTCAGTTTCCAGTGCGAGATAGGTTAAGGTGAGAGCACATACACAGGCAGGACAGCTGAACCAAGATATGCCTGCATAATGTTTGCCAAGGACCATGTCGCCACAGCCCTCCTTGAAGCGCACGCCAGCACACAGTCAGCCAAAGTCAGCACCACCTCAGTCACAGTCAGACAAGTGCCAGTGCAAAGTGCTAGGGCAACCCACACTAGTTCCAGCCATAGTGCTAGGGCAAGCCAGAGAAGTGGCAGGCAAAGTGCTTAGGGAAGCCAGAGCAGTAGCAGGCAGTGCTACTGGGAAGGCAGAGCAGCCCCCCACACCCCCTCTCCCAATGGAGCTTGCACCCCTACTTCTTACCGTGTCATATGCAGCAGGGGTGTAAACCATCAGCAGGCCTGCTCTAATCTGGATACCCCCTCTCCCCAACAACCTCCACTGCACGCTCATAATGGCCAACCCCAGGCCACACACCCAGCCCCCCAGGCAGTCCTGTGCAGTCAGCAATATAGCCTCTCAGGATCTGGCTCACCACTGGGATGAGAAGAGAGATGATGGGCTATCCTATGTTGGATGCCACCTATGGAGGGGAACCATGAGCAGCAGGTTTATTGATGCCCAATATATGGCTTTAGTGACTGTAGTGTCAGACCATTATGATCAGCTCTATGGACACAGTTCTAGAGCAACACCCAAAGCTGTCAAGTCCAACCTGTGGGAGGCCATCACCAGGCAGGTTAATAGTGCGGGACCAGATCAAAAGGACACGGATGAAGTGCAAAGAAGTTTGCTGAAGAAATATATGCTGATGAAATATTTTGTGAGGAAAACATCAACAAAAGAAGGCAACAATGGTAAGGGGCTGTGTGCTATTGGTGATGTTGACCCTGACTTTTTCATGCCTACATCCTTTCTGTATGTTTTTCAGATTGCAAACCAGAGGCGGAATACCCCACAATATTCAATTTACTGCAGCAGAAGAAATGGTTTATGGCCTCTTGAACCCAGCAATACTCCACTGCTTACCGGGGAGCATTGACTCAGACATGCCTGCTGCTGGAATAGGTAAGTTGTGGCATAGTTTTGAGTAGTTGTGTTAATTTGGATGTCTGCTTCATTTCAATGGCCAAGTTCATGATGCCAGCAGGGCCAAAATGTTGTTGCTGGACCAAAAAGGCCAATCTTGGAATAGTGCCACATGCAAACGCAAAGCCAATTATTGAACTTTGAATGCCACACATTGCTTAATTTTAAAATATGGAAGCAGATGGGTTAGCCATTGTTTAGCCACACAAGGTATGGGCCTTGACTAAGCTTATACCCTGTTCACATTGCAGGCAAAAAGCAGTAAATACACATGGCAACTCAAGCACACCAGTATTGGGGCTATGCCATCAATTACTGATTCATCAAGGACAGCACCAATGGAAGATTTGGATCTGGTAAGTGTCCTGTGGCCTAAGTGGGGAACCCATGGAGCCCTGTTATTTTTTCCTTCATGTGTATCAGACAGCAGCAAGCTAATTGATTTGTCTGGCCCTACAGACACATCCTCTACTGGATCTACAGGATCTGGAGGAGGAGGATCCACTGCATCTCCCTCTACAATAACAGAAGCATCAAAACACTCTGCTTCACCAGTTGCCTCCCCAACACCCTCAGCCACAACATTTGCCTCAACAGCTGACACTGCAGCAGCAGCTTCCTCCCCCCACTCCCTCTGCAACAGCAGCAGCTTCCTCCCCTACTCCCTCTGCAGCAGATGCCTCCCCACTCCCTCTGCAGCAGATGCCTCCCCCACTCCCACTGCAGCAGGTATCTCCCACACTCCCTCTGCTGCCACAGCTGGATCCACAGCTCCAGCATGACCAATAGCTGGAGCATAAGCAGCTGCAGCCATCACCTCCATGGGCCAGCTCTGCTGGCAAGGAGTTGCCATCACCCATATTAAGCACAACACATGTGGAAAGACCAAGTACAGCTCCAGCTGCAAGTGTCTCTACACAGGGAAGATGACAGCGGCCTCAGGTCCGTCACCATCCTCCCATGGTGACGCATGTGCAGTTGATGGAGGCAGATTGGCGTGCTGATATCAGAGCCTTCAGGCAAAACAGTGCCCGGTTCCGCCAAACCATGAGGAGACACATAGTGGTGCTCCACCATAACCTCCAATCAATGGTGGGGGAGCAACAGAACAACAACTGGCACATGGAGGCACTGATAGCACCATTGCTGCTATTAAATGAAACCTGGCATGCCTGGTGGCACTCCAAGAAGCCAGACAACCACCAGACATTGCAGGCCACCCACACTACCAATAAGGAAAACACTTTTTGTTGAATTTAATTAGTTGTGTTTTTGTTTTGAAAGCTCAGTGACCTAAGAATATTGACCCACTATTTTCAATATATAGTAGTATGTCAGAGTTTTGTGACAACAATAAAGCAAAAGTGATTTAGTTTTTCAGTTTAATCTCACTGAATACGTGAAAAGAGGCGTTGAAACTTACGGAACAAACCTTAAAGAGCGAGGCTTGGCTCAAATACAAATATACATCTAGATGTATATACATGTTCACACATAAAAAAACATTGGGGAAAAAGAAATTAACTAAAATGAGACGAGACAAGGTGGTTCTGCACAGCCTGTCCAAAAGCACTCTGTCTGCCCCGTTAGAGGTCTGCAGGCACATCATAGCTGCAGAGGGGGACACATCAACATAATGCGGAACCTGCTCCAGCATGGCATAGTTATGGAGCACCATACACGCTACAATTATTTTGATGACCTTCTGGGGCTGGAACTGGAGGGCACCCCCAGTATGGTCCAGGCACCTAAACCAGGTCTTAAGCAAACCAAAGGCCCACTCGACCACTGCTTTGGTATTGGCATGAGCCTGGTTATACAAAGCATGTGCTTGACTTTAAGGGCACAAAATGGGGGTCATCAGCCACAGTAGCAGCGGGTAGCCAGAATCATCATTCAGAATTACGCTATGTGTGGCAATTTGATTCTTTTTTACATGGTTAATGAATAAATGAGGAGCACCTCTTTTAAATCACACTGGTCAGCTATTAATTAAAGGAAGCCTTATATAAGAAACGGCAACCCCAGTAAGATCTATGGAAATTGAAAAATAAGGAATTGTGATCCTAATGGGTTATATGAAAATCGAATAATAAGGAATTGGGATTGGAATTTTACAAAGCCTAATTAACACCGGTATCTGGTACGTTTTTATGAACATCAGGTGGTGGATAATACACTGACAGTTTTTAACAGATCCACGTGGTGAAAACTATAATATTATAGTCCTGCGGAGATACATACATTTAGATGTATACAACTTGGTTATACATAGTTAATACTGTTGAAAAAAGACATATGTCCATCAAGTTAGACCAAGCGTGTTGGGGTAGGGGAAGTTATTTTTTATTTTATTTTATAGGGGAAGCTATTTATTTTATTTTATTTTTTTTTAACTGATAACCGCTAATAGTAACTGTTAATGTAATTTTCTTCTAAATAAGCATCTATGGCTTGATGCAGAGCCTCCCCGTTTTCCCGTTGGTTTTGGGCTTTGATCGGGTCAGGAAAGGGTGCTACGTTGATTTTAGTGTGCGCTTATGCGCTCAGGTGTGTGCTCAGCCGCCTTTCCGATTGTCGGCTCGCACGAGGCTGTTTCCCGGGAAAACGGACGCCTCGTTCATTGGTCCGTTTTTTTCAGTGATGCAGAGCCTTGATTTCTGATTGAAATCACCCTAATAAAACGGGGCCTTCACTTACGGCCAGTCAGAGCAGCCGTATTTGCACTCGGGCAATAATATGCAGTCCTCTGTTGGAGCACATCAGCGGCACCAGCTCCGCGGTCTTGTCCTGCTGAGTATGGCAGAAACCAGGCTGCACCGCACGCCTTTGGACATCGATGGCATGAGTATTTGATATATTTTAGGGTTTTTTTTGGGGGGGTCCTTTTTACAGGGTCTCCCTAATTTTTTTTTTTGATTGCCTGTGTGCAGGAATTGGAAGATGGGACATAGCATAAATGTGCAGGCACTGGCTGGCACTGAATTGGTTTTTGGGAGTCGTTTTGCTGGCTTTCCCTGCCTAGGAATTCCTGCCTACATGAGCGATTCCAATCTGGCGATCTTTTTGGTGGCTGGCTACTGGGTATGTGTTTGAAACTTGTATTGGTTACGCACCCTGTCTGACTGTGTTTTTTCCCTTAACACACTATTTGGTAAATATTTTCGTAGTATATTTTGAGCCTAATTATTGAGCTACAAATTAAATGGGTTAAGTGATTGTACCCTATTGCGTCATGTTCTTGCCCTCTTATGTAAGTAGTATTCCCCAGACTTTTTTAATGAGAGTACAGGTTGGATGTGCATGTAGTCTCATTACAAATGTCCTTTCCTCCCACCCTACCCCGCTCACCTATTTGTCCCTCTTTTCTATTGTTGCAATGCACACCTTTTTTTTTTCATTTTTTTTTTTTTTGTTTTAGGGCAGGAGACTCTGCCTATCTTTTGGTCCCCTGGATGAAGACCCCCATCCTGCACCGATCTTCACAGGCAGAGGAGCGCTACAATACTGCCCCCAGGAGGACTCGCTCTGTGTTGGAGCGAGGCTTTGTTCTCTTGAAGATGAGGTTCCGTTGTCTTGATGAGACTGGGGGGGCACTACAATAGACGCCTGCACTGGTCCTAAACCTAATCATGGCTTGTGGGCTACTCCACCACCTTTAGTTTCAGCCGTCCCCACCCCTCCTTTTTCTTGCACCCAAAGTGGCACCGCGCAAACCATACGTGCACAACTAGTGTTTAGTGTTTTTTCAGAGACCACAAATTTTTTTTTTTTTTTTTTATTTTACAAACAAATTTTGTTTTGTCTTGATTTGATTAATCTCACCCATATGGCCCATATGGCTGGTTAGGGCAGAGATATTTCTGTTTAATACCTCTAATTGGGCGTTGAGGTTTGTGAGTTGGGTGCACACAGTCTCATTGAATTGCTGTGTTGTCGCAGAAAAGGCTATATTTTCCTGCCTCCATGTTTCCTCCAAAATTTGAAGTTGCCTTCTTTGGGAAATATGGCGTCTAGACTGGGTTGGAGCAGTGGGACGGGTGGTTGGTTCTGGTTCCGAAGGTGGTTGTGGATTTGGTGGCTGTGCCGGGGTTGACTGCGTTGCTGCCACTGGTTCAGTAGTGGTTAGTGACATATGTGGGGTGTCCTCCTCCAAATCTCGTATATGGTCGATGATGGGTGGGCTTCCTGTGGTCTGTAAAGAAATATAGCTTCCTTTTAGTTTATTTCTGTCCACAAAAGCTCTCAAATATCAATGTTAAAAGTACACACCAAGGACCATTGACTTACCTCATCGCAATCCACAATTTGGGTTTGTGGTGTAGAAGCCTGGTGTGCCCTTGGCCTCGGTGCTAACGCAGGGGTTTGGGGGCCTGGTGTGTCCTGTTGACTTGGTCCTTAGAATGTAGATTGGAAGATTAGCTAAATGGCCAAGTACAGTGTTTTGTGTAGCATAACACTGCCTTCTTGAACTTTTTGTAATAGGTCATGGCAAAATCAGACTCACCTTGGGACCTTACATTCCGGTCTGTGTCTTGTGCCTCTGCCAGGCCCTGGATGCTGGCCGGGTGTATGTATGTATATACATGTTCCTCGGCGGGAGTAAGGATTATTTTAGTGGGTAAGCCACCCCCTGTCTGTTGGCTGGGGAAGATTAAATCACACCTAATAAGTGTTACATCCTTTTAACAATGCGACTAAAAATGCATTTAATTTGCCCTTTACCTCTGCTACACCCCCTGTCTGTTGGCTGGGGAAGATTAAATTACACCTAATAAGTGTTACATCCTGTTACCAATGCGACTAAAAATGCATTTAATTTGCCCTTTACCTCTGCTGACGGCGCATGTCCATTTTTTTTTACTGTAGTATTTCAGGTCCCCAAATTTCCTTTTGATTTGTTGAATATCTCGCCTGACAGATCCCACACTATTTACTTGGCGGCAAATATTCGTCCAGATCTCCAGCTTAGCCTGCTTAGTGGTGGATTTGGAGGTCCTGCCAAATAGGGCATCATAATGATCACAAACTGCATTTGCCACAGCCATGCTTTGAGCATCGCAAAAACGTGCAGTTAGGGAGCCACGGTGTAGTTGTCGGCCACATGGGTGTGTGGTGTCCCCTGCATCTGTGGAAATTGATGGTTGGCTATCTGGTGAGTCGTGTGTGGTTCTGGGGCTTATGGGGGAGGGTGATGTTGTGTGTGTGCTGCTATGGCTTAATGTCTGGGTTCCTGTTGAGCTTTCAGATGTGGAGCTGCATGTGGAATGTGAGGTACTGGAATTGGGAGAACCAGAGGGTTGAGGTGGAGGGGTGGGTGACCTTGGTGGGGTGGTGGGTTTGGCAATACGCTTTCCCTTGCTGATGTGTTTTGTTTTGTGGGTATGTTTTGTGTGTTGAGACTGAGGATGCTGCAGGGTCTTACTCTATTTTGCACCCTTGTGTGTTCGTGCTTTTTTGCAGGTGGTGGTGAATGGGTGAATGTCTCCTTGGTCCTGCGTTTTTTTTGAATGTGCCTGTGTGTGTGGAGTATCCTGCGTTTTAGTTGGGGCATGTTCTGCCTGTGTCTGGTGCCTGCTCTTCTGTCTTTTGGAGGATGAGGCATGTGTGCGGCTGCTATGTGCCTCGGCCCTTGGTTGGCTCTTTTTGCTCCCTTTAGGTCTGCCCATATTGATATGGTATCCAACACAGAGCTGAGTGCCTTGTGCTTTAAATATGTTTCCCGTGTGGGCGTGGTCAACAGCGGGTGCGCGCCTGCGCGCACGCACGTCACCGCGGGGGAACGTCAGAGCTATACCTTGCAAACCAAGAAAAGATGTCGCCCGCCATCTTTACCCGGGAGCAGGACGACATCATCATGGATGTGAGTATGCGAGCGTGCATTTATGTGCGTGCACACATTCCTTATAATAAAAAAAAAACAAAGCGCAAGAATAGTCTGAAACAACTTAGTTTATGACGTTAAATACAAGCCCACCTTAGTTTAACACATGTCCGCAGCTACAAACTAGCCTACATGCAGATAGCAGAACTAGGGCAATGTGAGGCAGCAAGAGGTTAATAAAGTGACTTTAGTTAGGCCAAGAAACTTGTTAATGTATTTTGTGTATTAATGGTGGGTCCTTGTATCTATTTTTGACAGATGATGCTGAGGAATCGCTACGACTTCCTGCCGTCAGATTATGAGAAGTGCACGTTGGCCCTGGCGGTGGTGGATGCGATAGAACGACAATCCCAAACCACCTATACCTTCACCCAGATTGCCCAACACTGGTCTGTTTTGAAGCGAAGGCATAAGCCCCGGGTGAGGCGGTACTTCGACAAACATTTCCCATGTAAGTGTGGAAAATGTAAATGCACCTATAACCCTGGCATCGCGTGGGCGTGGTTTAATGATTGTGTTTGTATTTCAGCACATGAATGGAATATGCGGTTCCGCCCCACCCGGACCAGGACACGCAGCCCAGTGTTGGGCGAAACAGGTGAAGGTGTAGGTGGTCCACCGCCAGTGTCAATGGCCACCCCCTCCTCTGTAAGTGAGTATGAGGAGCCTCTTGACCTCAGCATGCAGGGGAGGGGGGAATCTGACGGCAGGGAGTCGAGCCTAAATGAGCCTCAACCTGACTCCGGTAAGGGAAATATAGTTAGATATGTGGTAATACATGCATTAAATACATATACTCATGTGCACTATTGTTAGTTGTAGATTCAGACGTCGCAGGGACATCCCAAGGGATGAGCGAGGAAGGGGGCGACGAGGAAGAGGTGGCTGGGGAAGGTGAGTAGATTGATACCTAGAAGCCTAAGTTAATATGATATTCATGATACAACAACAGTCTCTAATATCAGTGTGTTTGTCATCCAAACAGATTCACAGCAGCAACCCAGGGAGGAAGAAAGGAGACGCCCCCGACGCAATGTGCGCCCAAAGCATTGTAAGTGTTTTTTTTTTATGCAAAGTAAATGAACTAACAATTCCATTGGCAAAAAAATCCAAAATAAAAACAAAAAATTATTCAAAAAAAATTTGAACAAAAGGCC
This sequence comes from Gastrophryne carolinensis, assembly GCA_027917425.1. Lineage (NCBI taxonomy): Eukaryota > Metazoa > Chordata > Amphibia > Anura > Microhylidae > Gastrophryne > Gastrophryne carolinensis. Next base: position 121,861,742 of record CM051243.1, on the reverse strand, counting down.
TTAAAGCGGACCTTCACTCTGAATAAGAGACTATCTTATATGTTTCCCACACCCTGTACATACAGATTGCACACATTAAAATTCATCCTACCTGCACCTAGTGCATGTTATGAGCCTTTAAACATCCAAGATGGCGGATTATGGAAGCCGCCATCTTATCAGGCAGCCTGCAAACAGGAAGTGCCTTCTAACTGTGCTGCTCTGCATTCTGGGATTGCTGTCCTTTTCCAGAGCACAGCTCTGCTCTGTGTGAGCAAAGCACAGCTATAACCCACCCCCTGTACCTTATCCCACTCTCCTCTCCTTCGTAAGTGTGATGCTTCTGAGTCAAGATGGAGGCGTCCGTTTCCTAAAGTCCTGAACAGAGTTGCAGCCCAGTGGGGGAAAGAATAATAAGTTAGTGACTAAAAACTAGAAAAATAATAATTTCAGATGCTGCGGACTCGTTTTTGAAGAGTTTTGCCTTTTCATTAAATCACGCTGAAGGTCCGGTTTAAAAAGAGCCCCAAAAAAAACACGCCCAACCAAACCTTAAAAACAATGGTTAACTAATGTTGTTTTGCATTCACAGATAAAAGAAAACGACATGATCAAGACCCCGAGGCCTAATTTTATGGATTACAGAGGAGAATGCTCAAATTTTATTTATTTTTATAAAACAAAAATTTTAATCTGACAAACCAACCAAACAAAAAATGTTACACAACGTTTTAATAAAAAAAAAAAAAAAAAAAAAGATTTGGTGTGTTGTCTTTCCTGCAAATGTACAATCACACAACATCATCACACATTTACATGACACAAAAGGTTTAGATAAAGGCCAATAAATCTGAAAAACTATCAAACTATTACGGTAAGCATTAATGGCAAGGAAGAAGGAACACCAAGGAGATTAAGGTATGCATTAATGGCAACGGACAAGGAACACCAAGGAGATTAAGGTATGCATTAATGGCAATGGACAAGGAACACCAAGGAGATTAAGGTATGCATTAATGGCAACGGACAAGGTACACCCAAAAATAAATGTGACAATATATATATGTGTCAAATTGGCAGTTGGTGCCATATGTATATTCCAATGGAGGTTTAGGGATGTGCGCTTGCATGTAGCCAGATTGGCAACTGAAGAGCCATGGAGATGTAAGTATACTTGAAAAAACCACCAAAATTGAAGGTCAAATACGACGTAAACCAAGCAGGTACGTTCAAAAACCAAGGAAAAAGCAGGGAAAAACGGGCCGCCCGTGTGAACGGGAACGGAAGCCCCGATCAAATTGAAAGCACGCGAGAGAGCAAAAAACACTTCCCGAGTGAAGACAAATTGACGGATCAGTTAGGGAGCCATTCCGACGGAGGCTCTGCATCACATTTGTGCCACGATTCAAACGGGAGCCCCGGACAATCGGAAGGTTTTAAGGTCAGACCGGGGGAGGCTCTGCATCAGGCCACTAATCCTTTTTTGAAGCTGTCAGAGGTTGATGCTGCAACAAGCTTCTGTGGGAGGCTATTCCATAGATTTATAGTTCTTATGGTAAAAAACGATTGTTGCCTCTGGAGACTAAATTTCTTTTTTTCCAATCAAAGGCAGTGCCCCCTTGTCTTTAGAGGGGATTTTACCTGAAATAGTGTTCTCCCATATTTTTTGTATGGGCTATTTATATATTTATACAAGTTAATCATGTCCCCCCTCAGCCGTCTCCTCTCAAGACTAAACAGATTTAATTCTCGTAATCTTTCCTCATAACTAAGATCCTTCATTCCCCTTATTAGTTTGGTGGCTCTTCTCTGCACCCTTTCAATAATCAGAGCGTCCTTTCTATGAATGGTTGCCCAGAACTGGACGGCATATTCCAGATGAGGGCGCACCAGTGCCTTGTAAAGAGGCAAAATTACATCCCTATCCCGTAATTCCATGCCTCTTTTAATGCATGATAATATCTTGGTGGCCTTGGAAGCAGCTGCTTGGCATTGTATGCTGTTATTTAGTCTGTGATCTACCAGTACCCGAGGAAATATGTGGCCTTCAGGTTGTTAGACCCCAAGTGCATGACATTTTTCCACATTGAACTTCATTTGCCAAGTGGATGCCCAGACACTCAATGTGTCCAAGTCAGCCTGAAGCTTGTGAACATCTTCAATAGACTGACCTGTGCTACATATCTTTGTGTCATCTGCAAAAATAGACAGTGCTTTTAATTCCATCTTCTATGTCATTTATAAACAAGTTGAATAATAGTGGGCCCAGCACTGAACCCTGGGGTACACCACTTACAACCAGTAACCATTCAGAGTAGGTATAATTAACCACAACTCTCTGCACACGATCCTTCAGCCAGTTTTCAATCCAGTTACAAACTGTGTTTTCTAATCCTGAAGATCTCAATTTCCTCAATAAGCGTCTTTGGGGGACAGTGTCAAATGCTTTTGTAAAATCCAGAAAACTATATCCACAGCCGCCCCTCTGTCCAGGCTTCTACTCACCTCCTCATAGAAGCCAATCAGGTTAGTCTGGCAGCTTCTGTCCTTAGTAAAACCGTGTTGGTTGTCATTTATAATATTATGGGTAGTTACATATTCGTGTATGTAGTCCCTTAAAAGCCCCTCAAGCAATTTCCCCACAATGGATGTTAAGCTAACAGGTCTGTAATTGCCCGGAGAAGACCTAGAGCACTTTTTTAAAATGGGCACCACGTTTGCCTTGCGCCAGTCCCTTGGCACTATACCAGTTGCTAGTGAGTCTTTAAATATCAACAACAGGTGTGATGAGAGCTTTGAGAACTCTTGGGTGAAGTCCATTTGGTCCTGCAGTCTTATTCACATTTAAATTATTTAGTTTTTCTTGGATGGTGTCCACATTTAGCTTGTTAAATATTATACTTGGGCTATTGCTATCAGTGGTAACTCCTGTGTTGGCTCTTTGCTCCTCTCTTGTGCACACAGAGCTAAATAATCCTTTTTTTTTTAATTCTTTATTTATCAAGGAGTAACAGCATTACAATGCAAATCAAGACAATTCGCCCTGCAAATTGGGCATGCAAACTAACATACATACACATATGAGAAAGCTGCTATATGACAAGGCCGTATTCACAGAAGATATAAAAATGCAAATATACAACCTCCCCGTCGTTCATGTCCTCCAGGATGTCTCGGCCACCACCGCCCAGACCCCCTCCCCCCGACAGCTCGGAATGGGGGCCTCTCTCCCCTGAGGGGGGGACCTTCCATACGCCCGGGGCTCCCCCCTGGAGTACCAGCGGGTCGCCACTCCACAGTACGTTCTTGTGCTGCACTCCATTAACATAATAACAGGTGAACTATTTTACAGTGTATACCTTAATCCCTCCTTCTCAAGTGTCCCTGTGACCCATTTTACAGTGTATACCTTAATCCCTCCTTCTCAAGTGTCCCTGTGACCCATTTTACAGTGTATACCTTAATCCCTCCTTCTCAAGTGTCCCTGTGACCCATTTTACAGTGTATACCTTAATCCCTCCTTCTCAAGTGTCCCTGTGACCCATTTTACAGTGTATACCTTAATCCCTCCTTTTCAAGTGTCCCTGTAACCCATTTTATAGTGTATACCTTCATCAATGTTTTTAATGTAGGCCTTAGCAAAACATTTTAATGAGGACCTTAATTAGTCATTAGAATGTTAATCTTTATTTTCTCCCACATACATAAAAATTTTGTTTTTAAAACTACTTATGTACCTAGGCCCTTATTTAACAAGGGATAGCGCCAGGTAGCGAATGGTGAGCGAACGGTAATGACGCTCACCGCCGCGAGAACGCCGGCTCCCCTCCGCAATCACACATTTATGAAGCCGATCCTACTTAGCGACTGACAGAGCGCCAGATAGCGAATCATTCATCATTATTCCAGCCTCACCCCACAGCGCCAGCGAGCGACCTTGAACAGTGACAGGTATGACCTCTCGCTACCTGGCGCTCTCCAATGCATTTCAATGGAGCAATCTTTAAATATTCATAATTAATTGCTATTATTTTCTTTTTTTTTTTTAATGTCAAAAATTCTGTGACCACTTCTGCAATGTTAGATATTTTTTTAAGCTAAAAAAAAAAAAAAAAAATTGTGCAGAATTGATATTACAGGTCTGATATTAATGTATTCATATTACAAAATGTGTTGAAAAACATGTTTTTTTTTTTCTAAAAATATGGTTGTTTGGGGGTTAAAAAACTACTTTTAACCCATCGCCGCCAGCGCTCTGGGGTTTAAACAAGCATTTCACAGCGCGAGAATTTTTGGAGCGGGATTTGTTAATGAATATGCTGGGAGCCGTTCGCTATGGCCGTTCGCTGTCATGCGCTCCCATACAGCGCGGAACCTGTCAAACAGCGACTCATAACCCCGTATTCAACATTACCGCACACCGACTGAGTCGCTGTCAACAGCCGAACAACGGCCAAGCACAGCGAGTACTAGCGGGTGCTGTGGAAATAACGCTACTGTGGCTCATCTGTCGCTACCTGGCGCGATTAATGAATCAGCCTGTTAGTGTTATTTGGATTGTCCAACATGTTTTTTGGAGTGTGTTAGGAGTTAGTGTTTGAGTAGTTTACTTTGGATTGCTAAAAAAAATCTTTCTTCCAGGAACTGCAAAATGGGCCACTAACTGAATGTCCAAGCAGTGGTGGCCCCGGACATGCGGTTCCTTAGTGTCCTCGCCAGGTATCCAGGCTAATCCTATGACGCGTACATCTTGCGGAGCTCAGGAGTATTCCGTCGGTTTGAGTCTGGAGAATTGCGTCATTCCCTTTTCACTGTATGCCTATGAATATAGTTGATGACCCATGTCTTAACCTATGGCTGTTTTGACCCCTTGATGACATGTTAAACCGGACCTTCACCATGATTTTTAGAAAAGCACAAACCCTTAAAAACTGATTCCCCAGCATTTCCACCTAATATATTTCTAGTTTTTAGTAACTTATTATTCTTTCCCCCACTGGGCTGCAACTCTGTTCATGACTTTAGGATAGGGGCACAGCCATCTTTGCTCAGATACATCACACTTACTGAGGAGAGGAGAGTGGGATAAAGTGCAGGGGGGCGGGTTATAGCTGTACTTTGCTCAGACAGAGCAGAGCTGGGGTCCGGAAAAGGTCAGAAATGCCAGAATGCAGAGCAGCACAGTCAGAAGGCACTTTCTGTTTGCAGGCTGCCTGATATTCCCTGAGCCGCCATCTTGGATGTTTAAAGGCTCATAACATGCAGTAGATGCTGGTAGGGTGTTTTTTTAGGTGACCAATCTGTATGTACAGGGTGTGTTTAACATATAAGATAGACTCTTATTCAGGGTGAACGACCGCTTTAAACAATATTGTTGTTTCAAATGTGTAATTTATGTAAGCATTTTATTATTCTTTCAGGGGATTCCGGCTATCCACTTCTTCCCTGGCTCCTGACGCCCGTCCTTTGGCCACAGGAGGCCTACAATTGGTCACACAGAAAGACCCCAACAACGTCATAAACATAATCCTGGCCTGTTGTGTTCTGCATAACTTTGCCATCATGCAGTGTGTCCCCCGGTATGTGGATCTGCCCCCCTCTCCACCCAGCCAGGAGGCAGATGAGCAGTACACCGGCACAACTAGTGCCTCTGGGCAAGCAGTGCGGGCCAATTTAATAACCGGCTATTTTGCCTAATTTTTGTTTGCTTTGTTTGTTTATGTTAATTTGTTATTATCACTATGATTTGCCTTTGTGAAGGCCTTTTTTTTTTTTAATAAGTAATGAATTACTAAAAAATTTACACCTGATCGTAGCCTCATGCAGTTTATTTTCGCATGTTTGTTTTTTAAAACCTTCATTAATCTCAAAATCACCCAAACATTAATGCATCAACTTAGACAAGAACAGGTAAAGTCACATTCAATCTATTTTCTGCAAATATGTCAATTTGTAGTTGAAGGGCACTCACAGACTCCAAATGGACATACATTGTAGAACATAACTATAAATTGTACCAGACTCCTGGCACCTAGCAATTGGCCACATCCAGGAGTTCTAAAGTTACTGACTCCAGGCCGAAGTTTCCCCGCCCACCAATATCCATCCATGAAATTGGTCTTAATATGGATGTTGCGCATAATAAGGTTGTGGTGGGCCTTGGAGGTGTCCCAACACCTGGGCATGTGTGGCATTCATAATCTGCCACTGCACATCTGTCTATTGGTTGTTCTAAAATCATCGAGCATGGCAGTGAAGTTTGTATTTAAGGTGGCCATTTGTCCTGCCATCTGTGTGGTTAAGTTGGCCATATGTTCAGACATCTGGCTGTTGCTCGTCCTAAATTCAGTCAGCATGTTGGTGACTGTATTATTGAAATTCTTTAATTGTGCAGTAATCTGCTCTGTTGTTCGTTGAGTCACATTCCGAAAGTAACGGCTGTCATGGCGCCATGCTGATTCCAGGATCGGCACGCGCCTCCGCTGGGAAACTGGTCGAAGTTGTTGACTGCGTCTTCCACTTCCCCGGGTTTGTGCACCTGCAGATGCTGGAGTTTTAGGGCGAGCAACAGTACCAGATGTGCTTGGCAAAACCTCTGTAGCAGAGCTAGCTCTGGGGCCTGTATGCTCAGTCTCAGCCTGCTGCCCACGGTGGTCTGGCAGCATGCGTACAACTTTACTCTGCTGCAGAGGATTTGGTGCAGTAGGATGCTGGGGCAGTGGCAGATTAGGTTCCAGGGTGGTAATTTCAAAAGGTCCAATCAGGCTGGCATCCTCCTCCATCTCCTGGATTGCATCAATCAGTGTGTGAGTCTGTTGGGACATGTGAAAAAAGTGTTTCATTTTGGGCCCTAAATATATGTTTCTAAAAAAAATTTCTTGTGCATTCACATGCATCAGCAGTTTCATCAAAGGTCACTTACTCTATATATCTGTTCCTGGGTCCTAGGCAGCAGGAAAGTAGACGGCGTGGTCAAACTGGAAGAGGCTTCCACACTTCCAGAGGCTGGATGCTGGCCTGGGTTTAAAAGTAAAAGGCACGTAAACACACAAATATCCATTGGTGAGCTGGATAAGTACATATGCTTTAGAAAATACATGGCCAAGCAGGAATGACAACTCCCCCAACGGTCCAAGTTGACCTTCAAAATTAATGTCTCTATCTCTTATATGTATGCCTCACCCTGTACATACAGACTGGTCACCTTAAATAATACAAACATGCATGTACTGCATGTTAGGAGCCCAAATGGTGCATTAGGGGCCCACAGTCAGCTTGCAAATAGCATTTGGCATCAGAGTATGCTGCTGTGCATTCTTACTATGTAGACCTTTCCCTGCCCCCAGCTCAAGTTTGTCTGACTAAAGCCCAGCTACAACCCCAGTGGTAGAAAGACAAAGAAGTAAGTGTCTATTATTGACTATATTCACATCACTTGCAGTGCTTTGGTAAGATAGAGATTTTAATACTAAGCATACATACTGGCAAAGGTTGTGTATGAGCTGCAAACCATTTTAAGGACCATTAACTACTGCACCCTGGGAGAGTGCCCATCATGAAGGCCATCCCTGAGACATTAAAGACCCACCTAAAACTGTAACCTCCCCTCAAAGCCACTCCCTAGGGGCATGTGTTCATATCTGCCTGTGAGACTCATTTCAGACGTTTACAATAGTTCCCATTCAAATAAACATTACTAACCTGCAGAAATGGTATGGATGTCCGTGTCATGTCTGCCAGAGAGGCCCTCTAATGCGACAGGGTGTATTACTGCCAGGACTATTTCTTCAGCTCTGGTATATTGTAATTTGGTGGGGAAGCCTCTGCCAGTTTGTAAGCTGAAAAATAGAGGTTAGCACATTTTGATCATTGTGGTCAATACAATAAGCAGCAAAATGCACAACTCAAATATGTACCTGTGATTGGGAAGTTTATTCTGTTTCTTCCATGCTGCATACTTCAGGTCAGATATTTTTCTCTGTATCTGCTCCACATCTTTCCTCTCGTCCCCCGCTGCATTGACCTGTCTGGTGAGCTCCTCCAAGATTTGTGTCTTTCTCATTTTGCTGGTTGCTTTGGAATGTCGGCCATATAGTTCATCATAATGAAGTGTGAGGCCACTTGTCAATGCTAGTGTTTGTGCCTCCCGAAACCGGCCACTTAACTGGCCTCGCCGCAATGTTTGGCCTAATGCTTGGTCTTCTGGCTCATCTTTGTTTGGTGGCAATTCAGGGGACATTCTGGCCTGGCTGTGTGGTGATGAATCGGGCGTCCCGTGGCTTGAAAAAAACTGGACTGGTCTCGCAATAGGACTGGGGGTCTTTGGCTGGGTGGCCACCAAACTTCCAGGCGTGGATGTTGCATATGTCTCGCTGGTTTCCACCTGTGCTGGTGCCAAATGTGGCCGAGGAGGAGAGGGTGTGCTTGCGCGGGTAGCAGGAGAGGGTGTGCTTGCGCGGGTAGCAGGAGAGGGTGTGCTTGTTGGGCTGGGGCTTCTCACCCTCTGACTCTTTGTGGCTTTGGAACTGGTGCTCCTTTTCTCATGGGATGTGCTGGCACGGGGAGCAGGAGAGGGGGTTCTTGGTGGCCTGGGGCTTCTCACCCTCTGACTCTTTGTGGCCTTGGAACTGGTGCTCCTTTTCTCATGGGATGTGCTGGCACGGGGAGCAGAAGAGGGGGTTCTTGGTGGCCTGGGGCTTCTCACCGTCTGACTCTTTGTGGCCTTTGACGTAGTCGTATCTGGCTGCTTGGATGTGGGTGCCTTCTTCTTTGAGGATCCTTCCTTGCTTTTGGTTGCTGTTTTGGATGTTCCGGCCTTTGTGGGCAATGTCGCCTTGTGGTGGCCACTTTTGCTCCGCGTTGCAGGCACCTTTGTAGTAGATTTGTGCGACCGAGTGGTCGGTCGGGAGGATGAAGTCTCCTCATGCCGCTGTGGCCTTTTGGTTTTGGCCTCTTTTGCTGCTGTTTGCTTTGCGCTAGCTTTTTTGGGTGTCATGATTACAAGCACTAAGTAAATTAGCTGTGTGCACATTACCCTTTAAATTTAAAGGACTGGGTATGACGCTTACGCGTTCGCGTATGCGTGTGCGTACGGCCATTCGTCCGGCCGCGCGGAACACGGAAACCGCTGGGGCATTACTTATCTGCTGCGGACAAGAAACAAGATGGCGCCCACAATCTTCACCCGCCTACAACAAGAGCTGATTATGCTCGTAAGTGTATTGTAAGGACGTTGATTTGCCAATAAATGCAGGCCTAGGCCTTAAGAAAGCGCAGGAAGAAACAGTTGTTTTCCTAACTTAGTTAAACTCTGTGACAAACAGAAGTTAGTGCGCACATGTGCGAACCAAGTCACTTGCATCTAGAATGATAGGTTGAGGCTAGAAATGTGTTTGGAATGTCATTTAGTCAACTGATCGAATTGTGACAGATATTTGTATGCAGTTGGATCTAACAACTAGTTATTTTTTGTGTTTTTAGACCATGCTTCAGCGCAGGTACGACTACCTGCCCAATGATTTTGAGAAGAGGAACGTCACCCTGGAGATCGTTTCCCAGATCCAACAGGAGACGGACACCACCTTCACCCATACACAGATCATGCAGCACTGGTCGGACCTGAAACGACTCCACATGCCCCGGGTGCAGCAATTTTTGGTCTCCATTTCCCAAGTAAGTACATAGCGATTGCATGCTAGATGTAACTAATACAGAAGGTAGGACTTTATTTATAAATGCTTTTCTTTTCTAGTGTTGGAAATGGAGTACCGAATCCGACGCCGGCCAGTGCTGCATGAATCTTCAGCAGGAAGTGAAGGTGGTGGATCTCCAGGGCCACGTTCCTACCCTGGACCTTTCTACAGAGGAGGGGCGTCACCGCGTGGGCAGGTAGTCGGCCCAAGCTATGGAGCCATTAGCCTCTGGTATGTGACTCTTAATGTAACCCCACACACATACATGCTATTAAAAGCAAAGCTGATTCCCTTAATCTCTTTTTCTAGATGAATATGTAGCAGGTGAAGGATCTGTGGAAGAGACTGCAGCAGATCATGCCCAGGAGGCACATGGAGAAGGTGGGTGATGTCACACACACATTCTAAGTGTCATTTGCTTACTGTTGACTCAGACATTAGAAGTAACCCTATTTTACATGTCTCTGCAGCCTCAACTTCCCAGCAGTGGCAGGTCCCAGAGCGGAGGGTGGTTCCCGAAGCAGAGGTCGCCCATCAACGAAGTAAGTAGTAATGTAAATATTTGGAGTATGTGGGAAATGACATCATCACCAATCTACCGAAATCCATAGTCAATTCCATTAGCATAATGACATATGGCCTCTTCCTTTTATTAATTCCTTAGCATAAAGACATATGGTCTCTTCCTTTTATTAATCCCTTAGCATAATGACATATGGCCTCTTCCTTTTATCAATTCTTTAGCTTAATGACATATGGCCGCTTCCTTTTATTAATTCCTTAGCATAATGACATATGACCTCTTTCTTTTATTAATTCCTTAGAATAATGACATATGGCCTCATGAGTTAGCTTGCAACCTAATAAACATTCCATCCACAGCTGTTAAACATGTATTTGCCGACAAATAATTTAACTTTTTTTTACAGGGGACAACTCGGTGCCATCGTCCTTCAGTTGGTGGGCGAGATGCAGGAGCTGCGCGAATCATTGGGGACCACAGATGAAGAATAATGTTTTGGGGCCTGCCATTGCTGTGTATATATTTTAATAGCTTTTATAATTAAAATTATAATAAAAAAAAATTAAATATCGTTCCTATTTCCAAGTTGTAAATTTTTAAAAACAAATTTCTCAAAAAAAAAAGGCACTAGAAAAATGCCAAGTTATGATAAAAAAAAAACCTTGTTTCTGTGTCATTTCCTTTTCTAAATACATTCATTAAGGGTTGGTTACCACAAAACGAATGCAAAACACAAAATTTTAGATATGAAGATTCACCAGACCGCGAAGTGATTTAGGTAAGTTTTAGGTGCGGGAAATGGAAGAAGAATGAGACCACGATGTGATTTAGGTACGTTTTAGGTGCGGGAAATGGAAGAAGAATGAGACTGCGAAGTGATTTAGGTAAGTTTTAGGTGCGGGAAATGGAAGAAGAATGGGACCACGAAGTGATTTAGGTAAGTTTTAGGTGCGGGAAATGGAAGAAGAATGAGACCGCAATGTGATTTTGGTAAGTTTTAGGTGTGCCAATGGAAGAATATACTGACCGCGATGTGATTTAGGTACGTTTTAGGTGCGCCAATGGAAGAATATACTGAGTGCGATGTGATTTAGCTAAGCATTGTAGCAGAAGTGAGTTAACAAAATATGTAGGCGAGCACATTAATTAGTTAATTTTGTAGTGCGCAGGCGTAAGGTCGTAACGATTTTCTTCTGGACGATTATTTACAGAAAAAGGAATTCAGAATTTAACGGGAAACATAAATGATTCGTTGGAGGCAACGATGGAAAAAGGCCAAAAACGAAAGCCTACGTTGTTTCATGAGTAACATAATCGGAAAACGAAAGCTGAAAAATCTCGTTGGCATACGAACGGACGAAGACTTTACTGAAGGCTTGCAATGCATGCTTAGAATTGCGCATACACTCATACGCGAGCAGGAACATTTAAAAAAAAAAAACATCTACACAAAAACGAATTTTTATGTCTCTCTGAATCAAGTCTTATGTCCTGGAGTGCTGCTATGAGCCTGGGGAAGTTGGCCTTCCTAAAATTTAGTGTTTTTGCCCTGCCCAACAGAAAATCTTTCTTATAGTTTATGTTAAATACAACTATATTGTGGTCACTGTTACCAAGATTTTCACGGACTGTTACTGTCCCTATCAGGTCATCATTATTTGACATTACCAGATCTAAAAGAGCATCACCCCTAGTAGGTGCCTCCACAAACTGATTCATATAGTTATCTTGTAGCAGGCTGAGGAATACTCTCCCCCCCCCTGAGTGGAAGCAGAACAATGTCTCCAGTCGATTCCTGGGTATTTGAAGTCCCCCATCACCACCACTGTACCAGCCTGTGACGCCTGCTCTATCTGTTTATGCAGTTGACCCTCTATTTCCTCAGTTATATTTGGGGGCCCAACTGTATTTTAACATTGTTTACATTGGCCCCCATTTCTACTCACAAGGATTCTACATACTCACAATCTTCTGCTAGTATCCCCTCATTAATATATGCTTTGAATTCTTGCTTTACATAAAGGCACACTCAGCCCCCTTTCCTTTTTGCTCTGTCATGACTGTCTTCTATGGGTAAGTAAGAAAATGGCACTTTGAAAATGAAGAGTTAGGTGCGAGGCCATAACTTGTGCCAGCCAAAGGAAAGTTAATATTGGTCTACTCGAGATGCAAGCAGCTACAGGGAACAAGGGACAACTAGTCCCTTGACATACCTAAAAATATACTCATCAGCAACCAGAGGCGCCAGAGCTACATGCGTACAGTCGATCACACCCATGACGTTGGACATATCGGCCAGCTCATAAAAGCCCAACTTGACTCCAGCCTACCATGGTATCAGGGAAACAGATACTTGTCCACCAAGGTAGGCATGCCATCAAGAAATGTATTGAGAGTGCGGCTGAGCGAAGGCTGGGACATGCCCACAGAGAGGGCGCCCAGCCTCTGGAACGAGATGTTCGCCAAAAATTAAAGGCATCTAATCAATTTGGTCATGCCCGCAATTGTATGCCCTTTGCTTGTGACAGGGGCCAATCATGGCCACAACTCACAATACAGTTTATTGAGGGAAACACGGTTAAATTGGGTCAGGGCGAATAGCTCAGTGTCATGCATGCTATCGACATCCACACGCGGCCGATGCAATCGAACGTCAGTTCGGATCATTTTCCAAACAAAATCTGATATTTTTCGTTCGTTCAGATAACTTACGTTGTTGGGATGGGCTTACGTCTGATTCAGAGAGCTGATTTCCGACGGATCACCACCCTATAAATCCGTTTAATTTCCGATCCACTTACAGGACCTATGAGGGCTCGGATTGCTATTGTTGAACATGTTTTGCGGCTATGTGAAGGAGTCTGCGCGCCTTTAGCACCAAGGCATTGCATGTATCAGCATGGCCTAGGCCATAAATTGTATAGCAATGCATACCTAAATCAATACATTTCATGTATGCCTTATAGAAGCATTTTAATGCTGACCTTAATTAGTCCTTAGCATGTAGATTTTGGGGGGAAACAAGAGGATTAAACCTTTCCGCTGTGTGGGGAGAGGGGAAGGGTATTAAACCCTCTTGTTTTTTAGAGGGAGTTTGGACCCTGTTGGAGGACGTCCCTTGGTTTCCTCCTAATTTCACTGTGTATATATTATAGTTAAGTCTTGACTAAAATCAAATTCAATTTGATCAAATTGATTTTAGTCAAGACTTAACTATAATATATACACAGTGAAATTAGGAGGAAACCAAGGGATGTTCTCCAACAGGGTCCAAACTCCCTCTAAAAAACAAGAGGGTTTAATACCCTTCCCCTCTCCCCACACAGGGGAAAGGTTTAATCCACTTGTTTCCCCCCAAAATCTAGTTCAAAAATTGGGAGCAGGACTCAGATACATTGTCACTCGAATTTTGAACCAAGCAGCAACCAAGGGGTGCCACTACCATTAGAGGTTGGGAAACCCCTTCCCCCCTTTTCCTCCTTAGCATGTAAACCATTATATTCCTAGTATGTCACACACCCCACTTCCAAATATTCATGACACTTGGGAACCCGGCCTGTAGAGGGCGATCTTGCAGAGATGACATGGAAAAAGGAGCCCCTCCTGGTCCATAAGTACTGGGTTCCTCCCACTATTCCTCAGTCTTTTCGTCTCTGCAATCGGCGAAGCATTCAGAAGATGACTCTCCTTCAAGCTGCAGGTAGCCGGGTTTGCTCCCGGCACCTTTTTTTCTCTATTTCTGTCTGATACTCTTTAAACGTGTTGGTTATATTGTATGCTTCCCAGCCCTGGCTGTATAGTTCAGGCAAAGGTAGATACATACACCTTCTGGTGTATACAGGAGTTTTACTCCTCCGTGAGACCCAAATGTGGGTAGACGGTTTCCGGGTTGGTGTTCTCGGCATGGGATGCCCAGGCTTCGGCATCTACGGCTTCTGCCTTATCTCCTACTCCGCCATGTCTAGTCCGTACCCCCAGTGATATTGTCATGGGTGGTGAGTCACATTCTGATTTATGTGCCAGATTGGCTCATCTTGAAAAATTAATGTCTAGCTCTGTGGCCAAGAAGGCCTCAGCTAAAAGGAAACATTTGACTCAGGCCGTTCCGGTAAGTGAGTTGGATAATTGTGAAATGCTTTATTGGTCTGATCCTTCTCAGTTAGAAGAAGGAGAATTATATGAGGATTCAGATGTTTCTGATGAACAGCAATTTGTTGGTACTGTGATTGAGCAGGGTGAAGCTAGTGTTGTGGATACCCCTAAGGCTCTTGCTCAGTTATTTGAGGTTTTGGTTATCACTCCTCCTGAAGTAGTCCCTCCTCAAAAAGGGGAATTCTTTGGAGTCTCTAAACCTTGTTTAGAATTTCCAAATCAAAAGCATTTTGATGAAATTATTCTTAAAGAATAGGAGAAGCCTGCGCGGCTTCCTGCCATTCTCTTGGGCTGGGACAAGAAATATCCCTTCCCAGCTGATACTGTTAAGCGTTGGTCATCACCACCTGTGGTGGATGCCCCTGTGCTTTATTTATCCAATTCTTCTGTGTTGCATTCTCCTGACTCCACTACACTTAAAGATGGAGAGGATAAGCGTATTGATCAAATGGCGTGCCACGCTTTTTCCAGTGTGGGCTCGGCCTTGCTGCCTGTTGGTGCTTCTGCACTCATGACAGTGGCTATTAGGTCTGTTGTGAGAGACCTAATGAATTACTCAGGGCTTGATCCGGCCTCTGATGAGTACGCCGCTCTTAAGCAATGTGAGATGTTTGCATCTTTTGTACTTTCTGCCTTAGATGATACTCTGCTCATGTGCAGCAGAACCTCTGCCTTGTTAATTGCCATACGGCGGTCAATATGGTGCGGCAGTGGGCAGCTGATATTGTAGCCAAGAAATCGCTTACAGCGCTCCCTTTTGTGGGATTGTGCCTCTTTGGAGAAAAATTGGATTCTGTCACTAAAGGAGGTAAATTACCTCAGCGTAAGAAACAACGTTGTTCCTTTCGTGGAGTGGCCTCTTTTAACCCTTCCTTTTGGGGGTCTAGATCCAGTAGAGGATCGGCCTTTTCAGCCCTTAGAGGGAATGCATGGAATAGAGGAAAGGGACGTGGCCGTCCAAGTCAGAATTGGGGGTCCAAAACCAAATCTGCCACTAAGCCTGCTCAACAATTAGGGGACGCCCTCACCCTTACGGGTGGGGGGACGGCTGCAGTTCCTCTTCCAGGTCTGGGGTCAGGAGGTATCAGACAATTGGGTTCTGGAAGTAGTCTCTTCCGGTTACAAACTGGAATTCGAGTTCCGGCCTCCTCCCAGATTTTTCATGTCCCGGATGCTGTCAGATCCGGCAATTGCACAGGGACTGCGGGCAGCAGTAGCGAATCTGTTAAAAATGGCTGTCATCTGCCTAGTGCCTCCAGCGGAAAGGGGTTTGGGGTTTTACTCCAACCTATTCACGGTACCCAAAAAGGACGGCTCTGTTCGGCCTATCCTAGACCTAAGGAGACTCAATCAATTTATCAGTTTCAGAAAATTCAGCATGGAGTCTCTATGATCAACGATTGATGCTCTCCGTCAGGGGGACTTCATGACATCCATAGACATCAAGGATGCTTATTTGCACATTCCTATTTTTCCGGTTCACCAGAGATTTCTCAGGTTCTTGATAGAAAACCAGCATTATCAATTTGTGGCCCTGCCATTCGGCCTTACCTCGACCCCAAGAGTCTTTACCAAGATGCTGACAGGAGTGATGGCTATATTCAGGGTCCAGGGCATCCGCATTGTGCCTTTTCTGGACGATCTTCTTATCGCAGCCTCCTCCCTCGAACAATCAGAGTTGGACACCAGGACGGTGGTCTCTACGCTAGAGAGGTTCGGATGGGTAATAAGTTATCCCAAATCCTCTCTCTGTCCGTCCAGGGAAATTCCCTTCCTGGGCCTGATTCTGGATACATTTCAGCCCGGGGTTTTTCTTCCTCAGTCCAAAATGGTTCTGATTCAGGACTTGATTAGTCTATTCTTGTCCAACCCTCGTCAGTCTATCCGTCTAGGGATGAGACTAGTGGGATTGATGGTAGCTGCATTCGAGGCAGTCCCGTTTGCCCAGTTTCACATAAGGACGCTTCAGCTCTTCCTCTTGGCAAAGTGGGACAGGTGCCCACTATCATTGAATCAGACTTGTCTATTGTCTCCCCACGTTTTGCAGTCCCTTCAGTGGTGGTTAATATCGCTCAACCTCCAGAAGGGCAAGTCATTTCTGACTCCGTGTTGGGAACTGGTTACCACGGATGCCAGCCTGGTGGGCTGGGGGGGCTTCTGGAAGAAGCATCAGTTCCAAGGATTGTGGGGGCCTCAGGAGGCTCATTCTCCAATCAATGTATTAGAGCTTCGGGCCATACGTCTTGTTCTACTTCGACTAACCCATTTCTTACAGGGTCTGCCAGTTCAGATTTGGTCAGACAACCGAACAGCTGTTGCATACATCAATCACCAGGGAGGTACTCGCAGTTTGGGTGCCCTCCGGGAAGTGTCTCTGATCCTTCAGTGGGCAGAGATCAATGTTCCCTGCATATCAGCAGTTTACATTCCGGGGATAGAGAATGTGGAGGCAGACTCCCTGAGCAGGGTTGTTCTCACCAGGGAGAATGGTCTCTCAATCCAAGGGTCTTTCAGTTCCTCTGTCACAAGTGGGGGACTCCACAGTTGGACCTGTTTGCTTCTCGCCACAATCACAAGCTCCAGCTTTTGTGTCTCTATCCCAGGATCCTCTGGCAGTGGCAGCGGATGCCATGTCTCTGGCTTGGAAGGATCTGGGGTTCCTATATCTGTTTCCCCCATTCTCCATGATCAGCAAGGTGGTGCGCAAGTTAGCACTGGAGGAGGCGCCAGCAATTCTGGTGGCGCCAAGGTGGCCAAGACGTCTGTGGTACACAGACGTCATAAGGCTGGCAGTGGATCGTTTCCATCTGCCTCTTCTTCCAGATCTCATCACTCAGGGTCAACTTTGTTACCCCAATTTACAAACGCTGGCTTTGACGGCATGGCTGCTGAAGTCTCCATCTTGAAAGAAGAAGGTCATTCTGATGTGGGTATTCAGACTCTTATTAGAGCTAGGAAGAAGTCTTCCTCTGTCATTTATTACAGGACTTGGAGGTCCTATATTGATTGGTGTGAATCCAGGGCTTTGCCCTGTAGAGTATTTTCTATTCCTAGAATTCTGGAATATCTGCAACGAGGTCTGGATATGGGATTCCAGATTAGTACTTTGAAAGGGCAAGTCTCAGCCTTGGCTATTTTCTTTCAAAGGTCGTTTGCTCTTCATCCTTTGGTTAAGACTTTTTTCCAAGGAGTCGCGCATGTGCGGCCTCCCAGAAAGCCTATACTTCCTGTTTGGGACCTTAACCTAGTGCTTTCAGCTATGCAGGCCGCTCCCTTTGAGCCCTTGCAGGATATTCCTCTTCCTATTCTTACTCAGAAGGTTGCCTTTTTGGTTGCTATTACTTCTGTCCGCCGAGTTTCTGAACTGGCGGCTTTGTCTATTCTAGCCCCTTATTTTGAGAGGCACCAAGATAAGGTTGTTTTCTGTTTTAAACCGGATTTCCTTCCTAAGGTGGTGTCTGCTTTCCACCTAAATCAGGATATAGTTCTTCCTTCCGTGTGTCCTAAACCTAGTAACGACAAGGAAAGGGTCTTACATTCTTTGGATGTAGTTCGTTGTGTTAAGTATTGTTTAGTTACTACTTCTGCCTTCCGCAAGATGGATGCCTTTTTTGTTGTGCCTTCTGGGCCCAAGAAGGGTTTTGCTCCTGCCAAATCTTCCCTTAGTAAGTGGATACGTCAGGCCATCATTGGGGCCTATTTGGCTAAGGGGAAGGTTCCCCCTTTTCGTGTCACCGCTCATTCTACTCGTGCTATTGGAGCTTCCTGGGCTTTTCAGCACCAGGCTTCTGTTGAACAGGTTTGCAAGGCTGCGACTTGGTCTTCTGTGCATACTTTTTCTAAGTTTTACAAGGTTGATGTGCGGGCCTCAGCGGATGCTACTTTTGGCAAGTTGCAGTAATTTAAGTTATGCATTATTCCTTGGGAATTCCCACCCATTATAGACACTGCTATTGGATGTCCCAAGTGTCATGAATATTTGGAAGTGGGGTGTGTGACATACTCGTAATAACCATTTTACAGGTGAGTACTCACAAAGTGGTATTTTTCCCACACATCCATATAATTGCTATATTTTTTTAGACTTATGTCCTTTGTGAATTTGGATTGTTGAACTTGAATCTTAATTTGTTGTAGGAGTTATTGTTTTAGTCGGTTACCTTTGCTTTGTGTAATTATTTTATATTTGGTTGCAGGAACTGCAAGATATGCCACTCACACAACATACAAGCAGTGTTTGGTCCAGCTATGCGATTCCTCAGTGTTCTTGCAGGGCATCCAGTGTCGTCCCATGATGCTTATATTTTGCAGAGCTCCGACTTATTTCGTCAGTTTGAGTCAGGAGAATTATCTGGTGGATGGCTCCAGGGTAAGTTTGCTCACATTCCATCAATCCATTTTCACTGTATGGCAATGAATATAGTTGATGACTCATGTCTTAACCTATGGCTGTTTTTAGCCCTTGATGACATGTTAAACAATATTGTAGCTTAGAATGTGTATTTTATGTTAGTATTTTAAATTCTTTCAGGGGATTCTGGATATCCACCCCTGCCCTTGCTCCTGATGCCCGTTCTTTGCCTGCAGAATGCGGGCCAGGGGTTCTCTAATCGGCACTATGCAAAACCCGGGCCGTGGTGGCGAGGGCCCTCTGGCTTTTGAAGTCCAGATTTAGGTGTTTGGACCATACAGGGGGGGGGGGGGGCACTGCAGTATGACCCCAACAAGGTTATACCAATATTTTAATTTACACACGTGGCACAACTGAGTGTCAGGGTTCTTCAGTTGGTGGGCGAGATGCAGGAGCTGCGCAACTCGTTGGGGACCACAGATAAAGAATAATGTTCTGTGGCCTGCCATTGCTATGTATTTTTATATTTTATGATGGAATAAAAAAATGTTACAGTGTCATTTCATTTACAAAATACATTAACACAAAACTAATGGGCCCAGAAATATTTAAAGATGAATATTCACATGACCGAGAAGTGATTTGGTTAAGTTTTAGGGGGCTAAAATGGAAGAAGAACCTAACCGCGAAGTGGTTTGGGTGAGCTTTAAGGGTCCAAAAGGGAAGATGGAGGATAGTGCTAAGTGGTTTGGGTGAGCTTTAAGGGTCCAAAAGGGAAGATGGAGAATAGTGCTAAGTGGTTTGGGTGAGCTTTAAGGGTCCAAAAGGGAAGATGGAGGATAGTGCTAAGTGGTTTGTGTGAGCTTTATGGGTCCAAAAGGGAAGATGGAGGATAGTGCTAAGTGGTTTGGGTGAGCTTTAAGGGTCCAAAAGGGAAGATGGAGGATAGTGCTAAGTGATTTAGCTAAACATTGTAGTAGAAGTGAGGGTGGCAAATATGTAGGCGAGCACTTCGTATTCGTAATCTGCCGTACGAACAGACGGAAACTGGAAACTTTACAGAAGGATTGCAATGCATGCATAGAATCGCTCATACACTCATACGAGAGCGGAAACATTTCACAAAAAAAAAACTGACTTTTGGATGATCATCTGTATCACATCAATACAGTGAAGGAAAGGGTGAGACTATGCACCTATAAACACAATGACTGTATACACATATGGCACAGGCGTTTAGGTCACAGACACCCAGAATGCATACAAAAACTACAAAAGAGGAATCTGACAAAGGATCTAACAGTATCCCCTTGTCTAGTTACTGTTAAGTGTGAATATTGCATCAAATAAAAGGTACTAGTGTAACACTTTCTAAAGTCAGTCAGAATAGAGCTTCAAGAACACTTGACCTAGTTCACAGTGATGTATGTGGTCCCCTAAAACCACCTACAGCTTAAGGTAACAGGTACATTGTGACTTTCATTGATGACTATTCAAGAAACACAGTCACTTACCTAAATGCAACACAACAGCAAAGATCTGTTGTATGTATGTAAACACAAGTAACACGTTTCAAAGGAAACCTCTCATACTTCAGAGTGATAATGGAGGTGAATTCACAGGGCACAAAGTACAAGTGTACTTAACGTGGACCAAAACCCACAGCGATCAGCACAGGAATCTTTAAGATTGAATCTAGAAGAACGACTGATCGATTCCCTCCGCCATTGGGCATTCAAAATAGGGATGTCCCGCTGTGTGAAACCCCCTAGGTCGCCAATACACTTACCTTCTTTTACGGTTCAACGCCACATGTGTGAGCCGCAGCCACATCCCCGCTATCCCTCTAGCAGTGCGCGTACGCACGCCAGGAATTTGTAGAGGTAGCGGGGGATACAGCCGTCAGCTCTCTCTGAGCCACTTGCCTTAGATGAAGGCTTAGACATGCTGACATGAACGTATCCGAGTGCGCTGATTGGACCATTGGCCGCGCATGCACCATAGGACCGGGAAGAGGTACGTTTGTTTCAGTGATTGGGGGGTTTCACACAGTGGGGCACCCCCGATTGGGTGCCCCAGGGGCAAGAACCAAAACCCAGGATAGTCAAAATCCTGGGTTTTGGTCCACTTTAAAGCAGAATGGTATAAAACACCAAAAGGCAGTGCCATACACACCAGTGCAGGGTAGCTGAAAGAAAGAGCAGAACTTTGACTAAAATGATTAGATGTATGCTGACAGGCTCTGGACTACCACATAAATACTGTGGTGAGGCAGCAAAGACAGCCACTTATTTGCAGAACAGACTCTTTTCTAGAACAGTAGAGAAAGCTCCAACTCCAAACTGTGGCACAATGAGAAGTAAACCTCTTAAGCGTTTATAGATGCAAAGCATTCATCCACATTCCAACGGAAAAACTCATTCCAAAACAGAGCATTTAAAGTAATCTTTGTTGGATACAGTGACATTGATAAGGGTTACAGAATCCTACATCCCAAAACAGACAAGGTTACCATTAGCAACAGCATAACTTTTGTTGAAGATCTGATAGACAATGTGATGACAACAGAGGAAGTAAGAACAGAAGAGGAAACATCATCAGCCATTATATGATGATATAATTATATTATGATCAGCCATTAAAACAATTGAAGTAAGTGCAGAAACTACCACTACCGTACTCAAGAGCAGACACAAGCAAGCTTAGACACAGTACCAAAATGTTCAACATGGTAAACCACCTGTATGTCTCTCATACAAGGCAAGCACTGCCAGTACTAATGAACCTGCAACTTGGGAAGCCCTATCTCAACTTTCAGAAGGAAGAGATAAAATCCATGCATGACACTAAAACATGGATGCTTACAGAACTACCCCATAGTCTGTAAATGGACTTTTAAAGTGAAGTACAATGCAGATGGCATAGTGGAGTGATACAATGCAAGACTCATAGCCAAGGAATATTTAAAAAAAAAATATGGAGAGGACTATGATGAGACTCCACTAATCAAACATGCTACAATAACGACTTTGCTGACAGTAGCCGCCACAAGGAAAATGCAAGTGAAACACTTCGATGCAACAAAAACGTTTGTACATGGCGACAGACGACATCTACATGGAACAACCACCAGGATTCAAAGATGAACAAAGGCCAGACCTAGTATGCAAATTTCAGACATACAGTCTAAAGCAAGCCAACAGAGCATGAAATATGAAAATAAAGGAACTGCTTACACATGAGGACTTTTAGAGGCATAAAGCAGGCCCCTGCTTATACACAAAGACATTGTCAAACAGGTCAATCGATGTGGACGAAAGAAGTAGAAATTCTAAAAACCCTAAGTAAGGACTTTGAGGCTGAGGATCTTCAAGAGCAAGGGACTTCTAGAGTTACTTTATTGCCCTTCTGATATGACAGCAGATACCCTCAACTAAGCCTCAGCTGTTAATACGGGGTGTTGGAGATGTTCAACAGCTTACAGCTTGTATCTGTATGTGATCTGCATCTATATTAGGTTAATGTAGTTTACATTTATGACAATAGATGGCACTGTTACATATAACGATGTGTAATCTTTATTGTAGTTTCTCTACTGCATGTTTCCTGTTCATTGAGGTGATTTTTATTACTTATTTTTCTTGTCTGTTATCCACTATGTAAGGGACGCATGTTCAAGTAAAGCCAGTTCCTATTACACCACAAATCTGAATTTGACATGGCTGTTACTCTCTGTAACAAGGTCTCCCTTCCCTACACTACTCTCTAAAAAAGTTACATGCACCTGGGATTAGAGGAGGTACTGTGCTCCCCAGTGGAGTGCATCATTTGGCAGCACCTCAGAAAGGTGCAGAGACATACTGCTGATGTCAGAAACCTTCAAGTTACCAAACCAGTTATAAGGTGTGCCACAGAGCCATCACTGCCTGGTACCTGTCAGAGGGCCACACAGGCTTGAATCAGCGGTTTCCTGGGGCCATAGTACAACAACCATAAGTGTAGGGGGTGAGCGTTCCCTTCTAGTCTGCTATAATAATCATGTATGTCCCGGCATGTTGGTAACAGCACCTTATCCCCACTGATGTCTGTAATGCACGCACATACTTCTCCATCCGTCCGACTGGCATGTATATAGAAGAACACCACGCTTATTTTAGCGGCTCAGGGGCTGGGGAGGTGTTTCTGTGTGGTCGCCTTCATTCCCCAAGCTGCCGTGTTTTTGATTTTATTATAAGTGTAATTACTGCACTGTTTTTTTTTGGAGGTGGGAGCGTATATGTGAGAGAAGACCAGGCCTGGAGCACGCAGTGCTGGCTCAGTGTGTGTGGGGAAATTCTCTCACCACAGACGCCACAACCATTCTCATCACTTGCCTCTCTACATCGTCGCTGCCAGGGGGGGAGTGGTGTTGGCCGGGAGCAGTTATCTCTGCTGAGTGTGGACTGTGTATGTGTGTTACCACTGGTCACCTGACTGCATACTGTGACCGCCTTCACGCATTCCTGCCTAAAACTCTCACAACATCTGTTCTGAGAGATGTAATGAACTTGACTTTCTGGGGTCTCATCTGAGTGCGGAATCTGTAGCCCATGAATGCAGAAGCATTTAAGAAAAGCGGCTACATTTAAAATTTTTTTGGCTGCTATTTAAAAGTGCAGGGTGGTTGGGGAGTTTTTTTTTATAAATCGTTTTGTTTTTACACTAAGTTTATTAAAGAAACGATTATAGGTGTTTCCTGTCTCCTGTCTGATTTCTTTAATCAGAGAGGACACTGATTAGAAGGATATACCAGATCTTTTTTCCAACATTAAAAAAATGTTTGCCACAAAAGTCATCTCCTGGGTCACTAAGAAGATGGAAAATGCAGGGCAGGGATCTTCCAGTAGGGCAGCCACCTGTACATATTGTTCGTTAATGGGTCTTTAAAGGGTGTTACTCTACATCTGCATTGATCAAGGGGAGATAATAGGCTTGATTCAGAGAGACAAAAAAATACTTCCGTTTTAGTGCCGATCTGTTTTTTTTTGGAAATGTTTCCGCTCTCGTATGAGTGTGCGAGCGATTCTATGCATGCATTGCAATCCTTCTGTAAAGTTTCCGTCCGTTCGTATGGCAGATTACGAATACGAGGATGTCATTTTCCAGCGTGACTTTTCCGTTTCATTTTCACATGTTACAACGTAGGCTTTCGTTTTTGCCCTTTTCCCATCGTATCCTCCCACGAATCCTTTACGTTTCCCGTTAGTTTCTGTTTCCCTTTTTCAATAAATAATCGTCCAGACGGAAATCCTTACAATCTTGCGCCTGCGCACTACAAACTTAACTCATTAAAGTGCTCGCCTACATATTTGACACCCTCACTTCTACTACAATGTTTAGCTAAATCACTTAGCACTATCCTCCATCTTCCCTTTTGGACCCTTAAAGTTCACCCAAACCACTTTGCGGTTAGGTTCTTCTTCCATTTTAGCCCCCTAAAACTTACCCAAATCACTTCTCGGTCATGTTAATTATTCATCTTTAAATATTTCTGGGCCCATTAGTTTTGTGTTAATGTATTTTGTAAATGAAATGACACTGTAACATTTTTTTTATTCCATCATAAAATTTAAAATGTAAAAAAATTTAGAAAATGTCAAATTTTTACAACTATAGAAAACAAAAAACATAGCAATGGCAGGCCACAGAACATTATTCTTCATCTGTGGTCCCCAACGAGTTGCGCAGCTCCTGCATCTTGCCCACCAACTGAAGGACCCTGACACTCAGTTGTGCCACTCTGGCACGTGTGGTCCCTGTTAAAAAACGTAAATTAAAATATTGGTATAACCTTGTTGGGGTCATACTGCAGTGCCCCCCCCCCCCCCCCCCGTATGATCCAAACACCTAAATCTGGACTTCAAAAGCCAGAGGGCCCTCGCCACCACGGCCCGGGTTTTGCATAGTGCCCGATTAGAGAACCCCTGGCCCGCATTCTACAGGCAAAGAACGGGCATCAGGAGCAAGGGCAGGAGTGGATATCCAGAATCCCCTGAAAGTATTTAAAAATACTAACATAAAATACACATTCTAAGCTACAATATTGTTTAACATGTCATCAAGGGCTAAAAACAGCCATAGGTTAAGACATGAGTCATCAACTATATTCATTGCCATACAGTGAAAATGGATTGATGGAATGTGAGCAAACTTACCCAGGAGCCATCCACCAGATAATTCTCCAGACTCAAACTGACGAAATAAGCCGGAGCTCTGCAATATATAAGCATCATGGGACGACCCTGGATGCCCTGCAAGAACACTGATGAATCGCATAGCTAGACCAAACACTGCTTGTATGTTGTGCGAGTGGCACATCTTGTGGTTCCTGCAACAAAATATAAAATAATTACACAAAGCAAAGGTAACCAACTGAAACAATAACTCCTACAACAAATTACGATTCAAGTTCAACAATCCAAATATAATTCACAAAGGACATAAGTCTAAAAAAATATAGCAATTATATGGATGTGTGGGAAAATAAACGTTTACATGCTAAGGACTAATTAAGGTCAGCATTAAAATGCTTCGATAAGGCATACATGAAATGTATTGATTTAGGTATGCATTGCTATACAATTTATGGCCTTGGCCATGCTGATACATGCAATGCCTTGGTGCTAAAGGCGCGCAGACTCCTCCACATAGCCACAAAACATGTTCAACAATAACAATCCGAGCCCTCAAAGGTCCCGTAAGTGGATCGGAAATTAAACGGATTTATAGGGTGGTGGTCCATCGGGAATCAGCTCTCTGAATCAGACGCAAGCCCATCCCAACAACGTAAGTTATGTGAACGAACGAAAAATATCAGATTTTGTTTGAAAAATGATCCGAACTAACGGAAATGTTCCGATTTGCTTTTGTTTATCGAAAGCGCATATACGCATTTTCTCGAACGTTCGTACGAATGAAAAATGAACGAAAAAAAGCAAAAAAATGACAAACACCCACTAAAACTTTCACGGACAGCTACGGAAGTGCAGACGAATGTGTCTCTGAATCCAGCCTAATATCTTGAGGAAATTTGCATGGCATTCCAAAATGTCTGTCCACTCGATGAACTCTTTCAACTACCTACCTGATACTCGTTCTTACACTTTTTTTTCATATGCGTAGGTGCGTATGCAAGATTCAGAGCCTCCATCGGCAGCCTTCCGTTTACTGTTCGTAGCAGCGTATGCCAACGAGAATGGCATTTACTGCCACTCGTTGCGTTCTCAACAGGACGTATACGTTACCCCGTAAACCTTGTATACTACCGTTTTTCAGCGTTTTCCAACGTAGCTTCCAACGAAGATTTTCCATGTCCCGTTAAGATTCAGCATGCATCTTTCTCCCAATGTACATCCAAACGGAAATCTCTTGGAAATCTGCTATGTTTGCATGCGTGCAGCTATTTACCTCATTCATGTCCCCGTCTCAACTATTCTCTCACTCACTTCTGCTTCCATGCTTACCTCAACTCGCGGTTCCACTTTAGATGTTCTCCCGTCCTTAATGCTTACCTTAACTCACTCGCGGTTCCACTTTAGATGTTCTCCCATCCTTAATGCTTACCTTAACTCACACATGGTTCCTTTTTAGATGATCTCCCATCCTTAAGGCTTACCTTAACTCGCGGTTCCTGTTTAGATGTTTTTCCTGCATTCATGCTTACCTTATTCTTCTGAATTCTTCTCTTAGTTGTCTCTTCCTTCTTGATGTCTTCTGCTGTTAGAAATTTAGTTGATGTGTTTATGCATCATAAGTTTGTAGCTTAATATAAAATAAACACGAAACATGGTTAATAGTAAAGATATTTATTTTTTTGGCTTCAACTATTTTTTTTTGTATTGTTTTTAATATAACATTTTTTGGGAAAAAGTTTTTAAAGGAGCTCTAAAATTTTTTGCTTTTATAAAAATTTAACATTTTTGAACAAATTCAACCACTTTTTTTTAAATCATAAAACATTATTAACAAACATGTGGCAGGCCCCAGGAATCTATTCTTCACTGGTCCCCAATGAAGCAGCAAGCTCCTGGATGTCGCCCACCAGCCTATACACCGTCGCGGTAAGATGTTGTAGTCTTTCCTGTGGTGTTGCTGGGAAAATAAAGCAATAATTAATGTTTGCAATATACATTTTTCATAGCTGTGGGATGAATGTATGATGAAGCCATAGTTCATTATGCTAATGTATTAGGCTAGGTATGAGGCCATAGGTCATTATGCTAATGTATTAGGCTAGGGATGAGGCCATAGCTCATTATGCTAATGTATTAGGCTACTGTTTTTTAGACCTGTTGATGAAGCTATATTATAGGTAATCAAATAATTAGACTACAAACTTACCAGGCTGGTGGGCGACCTGCACTTGGGGGACCAGCCTTCTCTCTGGGGCCTGCCACTGATCCGGATCAGTGTCTGTTGAGAAAGGAAAAATATGTTCACTTCCAATGTCAGATTTGGTAAAGCCAACATTTGTTTCATAATGTGTGTGTGACATCACCCACCTTCGCCATGCATCTCAGGGGCTTGTTCTACTGGGCTCTCCAATTCGTGCTTTCCACCCGCTACCTCGTCATCTAAAAGAATAGAAGCAGGAAATGAGTGTGTGTTCACAGTGCATGTACCTGTGTGTGCTTTAGTCAGAGAAACATACTGGAGTGTTGTTGCTCCGCCATCTGGGGCGCCATCTGGTGAGCCACTGATGCCCCTCCTCTGTAGACAGGTCCAGTGGCTGCTCGGAGCCACCTACAGAGGAGGCCCCACTAGCCCCAGATCCATCCCGCACTGGCCGGACTGCCCGCCTCCAGGTGGGTCGGATCCGATAATCCCATTCGCTCACTAGAAGAGAATAGCATTCCTAAACAGAGGCCTGCCTAAGGGCTTTGGATATCTAAAATGTAATAGTCATGTACTTACTTGGGAAATGCTGCGCGAAGAATCGCCTAACCCGGGGCCTCTTCCTTTGCTTTAGGTCCGACCAGTGATGGATGATCTGGGTGAAGGTGGTGTCACTGTCGGCTGCTATTTTGCCCACTATTGTCAGGGCCAATGTCCTCTTTTGGAAATCATTTGCCAGGTAGTCATACCTGTTCTCCATCATCATCTAAAAGATATAAGAAAAACACATTTGATTAATGCAAACATCATACAAATCACTATCTCTATTATAGCAGGTTCCTAACTTACATTCCCCATAACATTTCTATGCTTCAGCTATCCTTGTAGATGCCATTTTGTTGCACCCCAGCGGATTCCGGGATGCGCACGTCCGTACGCACGCTTACGCGTACGCGTCATACACAGTCATAACTATTTAAAGGTTACTTGGAGAAACAGCTGAGTGTCTTTACAGATATCGCTATGCCTGCCAAGAAAGGTAGCCGCAAGACCTCCAAGTCCCATGGACGCCATGAGCGTTATGCAGTGAGACAGAAGAGGCATAAGCGCAGCCAGCACGGGTACATATGGGTGTGGGAGTTGGGCTGGTTGTTGTTGTGCAAGACCTTGTAATTTTGTGAATTTTATTTAAAGGTTGCCAATAGGAGGTGGATTCCCAACTAAACTACAGTACACCGCAGCTGAGGAGCATGTCCTCGGACTTATACACCCCTCAGCACTACAGGGCTTATCCGGGGCCCTAGACACTGACAACTATGTCATGCCAGAAGGTTTGTATTTTAAGGATTGTTTAATTAGCTTTGCCTTTGAAAAATGTTTTAAAAAACCTAGAAACACACAGGTCCGTAGCTAGGGGGGAGCAGGGGGGCCACGCTCCCAGGGTGCAGCAGTTCAGGGTGCCGCCAAAGGGTGTATGTAAAACTGGTGGTGGAGTCCATTTAGAAAGTTTGGCCCGGGTGCCTTAAAGCCTAACTACTCCTATGTGTACAAAAGGTATGTTTATGTGTTAACTTGCCTGCCCCATGTGCTAGCTCTGCTGCAGAGGATTTGCCTACTACATCTGTTCCTGTTGCTAGGCCTAGACCTCCAGCATCTGCACACGCTCAAACCCGGGGAAGTGGAGGACGCCCTCAGACACGTCGCCATGTCAGCCAGGTGAGGCGTGTGCACATCCTGAAGACAGCATGGCGCAATGACAGCCACAACTTTAGGGCAGTGAACCAAAGATTAAGAGAGGAGCTGGCATCACAATTACTAAACTTCAATAACCACTTCACCACCCTGCTGGAAGAAATTACGACTAGCAACAGGCAGAGGGAGGCTATGCTTGATCAGTGGCAGATGATGAATG
Organism: Gastrophryne carolinensis; assembly: GCA_027917425.1. Classification (NCBI taxonomy): domain Eukaryota; kingdom Metazoa; phylum Chordata; class Amphibia; order Anura; family Microhylidae; genus Gastrophryne; species Gastrophryne carolinensis. Next base: position 121,832,760 of record CM051243.1, on the reverse strand, counting down.
CCACCCAAGCACAGGTGTTGGTCATCCTACAAGCACAACAACAGCCTTATAATGTCAATCCACCAGATTAACATTTAGAGGGGGCAGGAGTGTGGCCCAATGGATCCTTCCTTTGCTTAGTGGATGTCCTCGTAGGCTGCGAGTGCCTTTCCCCACCTAATTTCTATATTGACGCGTAAATTGTGTTCATGAGTTTGTTCTGTGCTGTGTTATTTGTAGCCATTTCAGATCTCTTTTATTACCAAAATATGATTGTTGGGAGAGCAAATATTTGCAATTAAAAATGCATTACACTCAAATTTGTACCAAAGTGTTTTTAGATTAATTAGTATGTACAGATACGCAAATGAAATTATACATCAAATATCTTTGTTACCTCACAAATAAGGACAACCACAAAGAATGTCAAAATGTTTTTATTTAAAAAAAAAACATTTAGGTAAAAAAAAAAAAAAACAACATTTGGGTAAAAAAAAAACAACAAACATTTAACACAAAAAAAGAAAAACAAAATATAAAAAAATAAAATAAAAAAAATAGAAATCAAATGGTCCCAGACTGATTACCCAGAAGCACTCTGGGTGCCCTCATATAATTCATCTGGAATGTCCGTGGTGGCTGGAGAGGGGGACTCGTCAACATACCGGGGGACCTGCTGCAGTAACGCAAAGTTATGTAGGACACAGCAAGCTATTATGATCTTGATCACCTTGTTGGGGTCAGTATGGTCCAGGCATCTAAATCTGGTTTTAAATTTGGCCGAAGGCCCTCTCCACCACAGCCCTGGTCTTTCTATGTGCCCGGTTATAGCCCTCCTGGGCCTGAGTCTGAGGGCGCAGGACAGGTGTCATCAACCATGGCAGTAGTGGGTATCCTGAATCCCCTGAAAAGAATAAAACAGAAAGTTAGTGTCTAATTCTTGTATATCATGTCATCAGAGGGAAAGAACATCCATATGTTGAGACAGGGTTATCCAAATATATTATTAGTCATACATTGAAAGGCTAATGAAATTATTTCTCCTAACTTACCCAGTAGCCATCCACCAGACAAATCTCCTGATTGAAAATGACCATACAGGCTGGAATTTCTCAGGATATAGGCATCGTGGGTGGATCTGGGAAAGACAGCCATTACACTTAGGAACCGAAGGTCCGGGCCAACCACAGCTTGCACGTTTATGGAGTGGCCCATCTTCCTGTTCCTGTAAGAGCAGAAATACAGGTCCTTAGTACACAAAAACAATCCCCAAAATTAGCAAGTTACACACAACAAAATAAGGTATCCTTGTTGTAAATTGTTAAAGCTTATTTTTTTATGTTAAAATCCCCCTCCAAAAAAATACAAAGTAAAAGTTGGTCAGTTGGATTCTAATAAGGTCTGCATGCAAATGATTAGTTAAGGGCCACATTGAAATGATTAGTTAAGGTCTGCATGCAAATGTTAAGGTATGCATGCAAATGATTAGTTAAGGGCTACATTGAAATGATTAGTTAAGGTATGCATGCAAATGATTAGTTAAGGTATGCATGCAAATGATTAGTTAAGGGCTACATTGAAATGATTAGTTAAGGTATGCATGCAAATGATTAGTTAAGGGCTACATTGAAATGATTAGTTACGGTATGCATGCAAATGATTGATTTCTATATACATTAAAAGATACTGTGAATCAATGAGTTATATAAGTCATAATGTTGACCTAAACCACATACCTAAATAGATATTCCTCATCTGCTGGAGGAACCAATGCAATACAATCGATCGAACCCATGACGTTGGGCATGTCGGCTATATTAAAAAAAAACAACTTAACCGCATTCCAGGCTACCATGTTGTCTGGGAAATAGATGTATTTTGGACACAGGGTAGCCATGCCATCCAAAAACTTGTTGAGCATGCGGCTCAGCGTAGGCTGGAACATCCCCATGGAGAGGGCACCCAGCCTCTGGAATGAGCCGTTCGCTAAAAATTGCAGGCAACCAAGCATCTTGGTCATACCCGCAATTGCATGCCCCTTCCTTGTGGTGTGGGCTAACCATGGCCGCAGCTCACTATACAAATTATGGAGGGAAACGCGGTTAAGACGGGTCAGCTCAAACAGCTCAACGTCATGCATGCGGTCGATGTCCATGCGTGCACGGTGCAATCTGGCTTCGGCCATGGTGATGCACATCATGCCGTTCAGCTGCAAGCGCTCGTACTCCTCCACGTCCTCAGCAAACATCTCAACAGCTTTGCCTACAAATAAGTTGAGCGGAAGCAAACCTGTTTTATTGAGCAGCTTGTCATCAGCAATCAAGGCTCAGAATCAGCCACCAGCCCATACCAATCACGTAAGTTGGCCGATATAACAGCAAATTGCCGATAAACATACGCTTATCGAAAGCGCGTATACGCGTTAGTGTAAACGCATATACGCTTGAAAAAAGTAACGTACAATCCAAGAAAGCATGGAAAAACTCACAAAAATTACACATACACATGCGAAAGTGCATGTGAAAGAGGCTCTGAATCTCACCCATAATCAGACTGCCCTGTTGAAACTTCTTGAGTTTATCTAAGAATCATTTAATAAAGACAATTTGGTTTGAGTTTGGGACATATACTATAGCAAGCATGTATATTTGTATATACAAGTCTTCCTGAGTCACTGATATTTAACTTATCTAATAAGCCAGAAGGAGTATTTTTGTCCAAGAGATAACTACTACCTTTGTTTTGGACTCCACAGAGATACTGGTAATTGATTGGGATTATTGCTTAGAGGTTAATCTTATATCATTGTTTTTTTTTTTTCAGATGTGTCTCCTGAATGAAAGTGATATTAGCTTTTTGTCTTTTTATTGCCAAGGTGATGACCTTTTCTCTTGAATATTGATGGGATTCAGCACTCGGTGCCAAGCATTGGCCCGCTGTCTAGGGCTACACCTGACATTAGGGCTGATTCAAAGCCTCTTTGACATGCACTTTCGCATGTGTTTGTGTAAATTTAGTTTTTCCACGCTTTTTCTGAATTTTTGTTACTTTTTTCATGCATATATGCGTTTACGTTAACGCAAATATGCACTTTCGATGCTTGTATATTTATCTTAAAATTTCCGTTATGTCGGGCAACTTACGTTATTGGTATGGGCTTGTGCATGATTCAGAGCCGTGATTGTTAATTACAACACGGCCAATAAACTTATGGGGTCACTTTGTAGGAGAAAGTTAGCTGTTGAAACCGGAGATGATGTTTGCTGAGTACATGGAGGAATACGAGCGATTGCAGCTACACAGCTGTCTCGGTTGGCCCGCACCACAAGGAAGGGGCATGCAATTGCAGGTATGACCAAAATGCTTGGCTGCCTGCAATTTTTAGCAAACAGCTCGTTCCAGAGGCTGGGTGCCCTCGCCGTGGGGATGTCCCAGCCTACGCTGAGCCGCGCGCTCAACAAGTTTTTGGATGGCATGGCTACTCGTCAAAAATACATTACTTATATTAAATCATTGTAGCACTGTATCTTTTAATATATATCAAAAACAATCATTTTAATGTAGACCTTAATCAATCATTGTAATGTATATCTAAAGCAATCATTTTAATGTTGACCTTAATTAATCATTGTAATGTAGACCTTAATCAATCCAGGGTGACCAACTATTAATTAGTTGTTTTTGTGATAATTATATTTTCTCAACACCCAATCTGAAACAATAATAGTCCCTTAATTTATTTGTTTTTTCTTGGTTATTTGAGGTATTGTTTTGGGGTACTAAAAACCTTTATTTCTGCTATTACAGGAACCGGAAGATGGGCCACTCCATTAAAGTTCAAGCTGTCGATGTTCCTCAGTGTCATGGCATGTTTTCCTGGATCCACCCACGATGCCTACATCCTGAGGAATTCCAGCCTCTATGGTCTGTTTGAATCAGGAAACTTGTCTGGCTACTGGGTAAGTGTTACCAAATAGCTTAATTAGGGTTTCATTGTATAACTAGGAATATATAACATATGATGTTATTTCCCTCTTAAGACATATATACAGATACACAATGTAACTATGAAGTAGAGACTAATTTAGTGTTTTATTATTTTTAGGGGATTCGGGTTATCCATTGCTGCCGTGGCTCATGACACCGATCCTGCGGCCACAGACACAACCACAGGAGGGCTATGACCATGCCCATAGGAAGACCGGGCTGTGGTGGAGAGGGCATTTGGGCTTCTGAAGAGTCGATTCAGATGCCTGGACCATACAATATGACCTGCAATATGACCCAAGCAAGGTAATTTAAGATCATCATTGCCTGCTGTGAAGGTCCCCCAATACCTCGATGTGTCCCCCTCTCCAGCAGTAATGGACATTCCAGAAGAATTATATGATGGCACCCAGAGTGGGTAGTCAGTCTGGGCCCACCTTATTTCAAATTATTTCAGTTAACCTTTCTTTATTGTTGGGTTTTTTTGGTGTCATGATTTATCTTATTTCATTGTGAATCAACAATTTACTATCATTTATACATTGCTTTGCTTATGTGCAAAAGTTTATACAAAAGACTATTGGAAATTATTTGAGCTTAAAGAATTTTTATTTACAAATATTTCCTTGAGCAACACTAATCTTTTGGTAATCAAACAGATCAAAAATCCCTAAAAAAAACACAGAACAGAAACCTTAAGTAAAAGAAATTTAAATTAGGTATGGAAATTAGGTTGGGAAGGGCACTCGTAGCCTACCAGGACATCCACTAGGCATAGGAAGAATCCATTGGGGCAGAGTCCAGCCCAGTCTGGAGTTCTGACCACTATCACAAGCTATATGGTGGGAAATTTAAACCCACCAGCAAAGGCAAAAAGAAAAAAATATGGGTGGAGATCACCAGAATAAGGATGTTGTGCTTGTAGGATGCCCAACAACTGTGCATGGGTGGCATTCATTGTCTGTAACTGATCCAGCATAGCCTCCCTCTGCCTGTTGCTAGTCCTAATTTCATCCAGCACGGAGTTATAATTATAACTGATATTGAGGTTACTTAATTGTGTAGCCATCTCTTCATTTAATCTGGGTAGTTTCCCTGAAGTAGCGGCTGTCATTTTTCCATGCTGACTCACGCCTCACCTGGGTTACATGGCGACGTGGCTGAGGGCGTCCTCCTCTTACCCAGGTTTTGTCGCGTGCAGCTGATGGAGGTCTAGGCCTAGCAACAGTAGCAGATAGTGTTGGCAAATCCTCTGCAGCAGAGCTAGCACATGGGACAGTTGGTTGTGTCTCGTGCTCTTGGCCATGCTGGTGTTGTTGGTCTGCCAGCAGAGGGCGTGATTGACTCTGCTGCAGAAAATTTGTGGTCGGCTGCAGCTGGTGCAGTGGCAGATGATGATGGTGGGTTTTTTCATTTGGGGGGGCCTCAAAATGTTCTCCTCCAGATGGTGGATAGCTTCCATTATGGGTGGTGTCTGTAGGGACAGGAAAAAAGATGTTTGAAATAGTTGCTGAAATATATGTTGTGGCAAGTAGTCATCTTGCTTCACATGCATCACCAGTTAGTGCACAGTACAATATAAGAGATGTTGCTAACGGCTGGCGGGGCATACTGGCAGTGGCCAAAGTAGTGGAGGCTTGCACACTAGCTTGAGTAGTTTGATGTGCTGGAATGTAAAAGTAAAGTCAAGTTAACACATACACATACCTTGTGTACCCAGAGGAGTAGCTAGGCTTTCTGGCACCCGAGGCAAAGATTAAAAATGGTGTCCCCCACCTGTTCTCAGGACCCCCTCAGGACCTGCAGCACCCGGGGAACGGGGGTGCTGAAGTCTGGGCCAATGGATCCTTTGGCGACTGGATGTCCTCGTAGGCTGCGAGTGGGCACTGGTTTTGTGGGACCTAGTTGCAGGCCTACCACTATGTTGGCTTGAAGTTTTTTCCTGTTGTACCCCACACCGATCATGCCATTCATGGGGCTTGGGCGTCTGGCGGCTACCTCTCTTGGCAGGCATATCGATATCTTTAAAGACACTCAGCTGTGTGTACCATTTAAATAGTTTTGACTGTGTATGACGTTGACGTCGTGCGTACAGCCGTGCGCATCCCGGAAACTGCTGGGGTGCAACACATCTGTTATTACAGTTATCAAAGATGCCCCCACACTCTTTACCCACGAGCAACAGAAGACAATCATGCTAGTAAGTGTTTGTGCAGGCGTTTATTTGCCCCCAAAATGCATGCATATGCCATTAGGCATCGCAGGCCAAAAAAGTGGGGACCAAATTTGATTAGAAACGCAGCGCCAAACGAAAGTTAGTGCGCACATGTGCACAACGCTAAAATGGCGTCTAGAAGAATAGCTAAAGCCTTGAAATGTTAGGAGTAATGATAATTATTAAACTGCTATCATTAACATTGTGATTTGTATGATGTTTGAATTAATGAAATCTGTTTTTATTTCACCTTTTAGATGATGATGTCTAACAGATACGACTATCTGGCGAGCGGCTTCGAAAAGAAGACCTTGGCAATGGAGATAGTGACCAAAATAGCCGAGGATACTGACACCACCTTCACTTATACCCAGATAATTCAACACTGGTCGGACCTGAAACGCAGGAAGAGGCCTCGGGTGAGGCGATTCTTCTGTAAACTTTTCCCAAGTAAGTACATTACTAGTACATGTTAAAAATACAATGCCCTTAGGCAGGCCTGTGTTTATGAATGCTATTCTCTTCTATTCAGGGAATGGGAATACAGAATCAGACCCACCCGGAGGCGAACAGTCCGGCCAGTGCTGGAGAGATCTGGGCCAAGTGAAGGTGGTGGCAGTCCAGTGCCAAGGTCTTCCCCCTCCTCTGCAGGTGCAAAACTTTATAATCTGCACTAGAAAGCATAGCCTCTACCTCTAGGAAAGTTACAAAACTCGAGAAGCGAGGATCAACTCACTATAACACAAACCACAATCCTGAAAAAAACAATTATTTCTACCTTTATGTCTGAGAAATTGGAGGATCCAATCTGTAGAGAAAAGATCAAGGAGATCCAATCTGAGGTTTCTGGGCATACCTGAGAAAGTCAGAAGTAATGCCTAGATTTTTTTAACGGTGTACTTGATGCGGGCCTTGAATATGGAGCCATACACTGCCAGAAGAATAAAAAGGGCCCATGGAGTTGGTCAGGAACCCCAGGGAGCAAACAGCAGGCCCCCACCTGTAAATAGCTAAATTCTTCCACCACTTGGACAAGAAGCCTACTGCAAAACTAGTTTCAAAAAGAGAATTCTCCCTGATATGTAAAATAGTGATAAAAAAACATTCCTTTTGCACTCATGTATCCAGGGAAGCTGAGGGTGACCTTAGACACAAACCACATCTTTTGAGGAACCTCGACAAACCCTAACTCAGATCTGTCATGAGCTCAGAATGGGAGGGCGGTGGAAACAAAACCTGAATGCCCCATGCAGATACCACGTTTCTTTCATGTTTGAAATACTTCAAAAATGTTTTGTATGAGAGGCGACTTACATGCAGTCAACTCTGTCGGCCAACGCCTAATTAATATCAAACCTTAGCTTAGCAACGTCAACAGGGTAATTAATACATTTGGAGAGTTTAATTATTCTTATTATGGGAACTAATATAACGCTCATATCGACTTTAATAGCAGTTGCTCAAAATGTTGTTTATCAGCTACGTATTGTCTGTTACTGATACTTCTGCTTGTCCTGTCTTGGAGGTCCTCCTTGCCTCAGTTGCTTCTTTTTCATTGGAAATCCTCCATCCTCATCCATGGTCTGGTCCCCCCCTCCCCCGAACATGTTGGTGGCTGAAGGCTGGGTCAGTCGCCTTTATGTTCTGGTTAGGGAGACCCTCAACCTACCCCTATCCAAAACTTTCAAAATAATATCCTGGAATGTAGCTGGCCTCAACACCCCCATAAAGAGACATAAAGTTCTCCAGGAGCTTAAAAACACCACTCTGACATAGTCTTCCTTCAGGAGACACATTGGCAGGCTAAGTCACATAACTTCCTGAAGGACCCATGGATTGGGCACACGTTTGCTACTGAATTCTCTTCGAAAAGAAGAGGGGTTGCTATACTTTTTAACAAATCTTTTCCAGTGACTAGTCATTAGTCTACATTAGATATACAAAGATGATTCATCCTTTTAAAAGTGTAAATTGCAGGGACACAATATATTCTCAACATATATAATTCCAATGTCCCATTCTATACAATAATAACACAATTAATTTTGGAGCAATAGTGGCGGGAGACTTTAATGAGGTAGCTAACCCAGCTCTATACAGATCCACATCCTCACCCCTTTACACATCTTGCCTGGACCCAGGTCTATTACATGTGTTTGTCCCTAGAATCAACCATATTCTCATTGGAGAATATGGAAGATATCACTGATCCTAGAATCCATAACATTGTAATCTCGGACCATGCCGCGCTCTCACTGCCTGTAAAACCTGCCATCCCCTTTATCAAAACTAGAAGGTGGAGATTCCCTACATACCTGGTTAACTCTCCGGGGTTTGTAGGTGCTTTGAGGAAGAGATATGCTGACTTTTTGGATGACAATCTGACCCACTGGGATGCACTGATTCTGCTGTGTTCCACGGCCAAAGCCACCCTATGGGGGGATATTATTTCTCAAACTATAACATACAAAAAGCATTAATCTTGGGAAATCTCTACAAAAAGGAGCAGTCTCGGGAAACTTTTATACAAAGCACAGTTATAAGGACAATTAGAAACTTCTTATACACCAATACCCAGGAAGCCAAGGAGGAGTGCCAGGCTGCCACATTCTCCCTTGTCACACACCTAACTTTGTTGGCACTGTCTCGGGACTGTCTCGGGAAACTTTTATACAAAGCACAGTTATAAGGACAATTAGAAACTTCTTAGACACCAATACCCAGGAAGCCAAGGAGGAGTGCCAGGCTGCCACATTCTCCCTTGTCACACACCTAACTTTGTTGGCACTGCAAAAGAGTGGAATACTCAAAAAGCCACTTCTTTCATTGGGGCAATAAAGCAGGCATACTGTTAGCAAACCTGGCTAATCCCAAAGATCGTGTGAGATGCGTTTCAGCCATTCAGGACCCAGAGACCTCCGCAAAATACACTGCTCAGATATCATGAGTACGTTTGAATATTACTTCAGAAGTATCTATACAACACAATCGGGAGATACAGGGCTGGAGGACTCTTTACTTACTAGTCTTAATTTAACTGCTCTCACTGAAGATCAGAGAAGTTCCTTTAAAGCTCCTATTGGGGTCCAGGAGATACAGCGCACCATTCAAAAGCTATCCAATTGCAAGGCCCCAGGCTCTGATGTGCCCCCAATTGAATTTTACAAAATACTCTGCCCTGAGGTGGTGGTTCTCTTGATGCGGAAATTATTATTAAAAAAAATACATTTTTAAATTTCAGGGAGGCAATCACTACCTTAATTTTAAAGCCTGAGAAAGACCCAGAACAAATCTCCTCCAATTGCCCAATAGCGCTTCTTAATTCTGACTACAAAATATTGACAAAGATAAGCAGAAATACTTTTTTCTCCCCTTTTCTCACTCCCTGAAAGAAAGACTCTTTTCTCTCTGAATTATTAACTTATTATAAAATGGGGTTCTTTAAAGGCCAACACTCCAGTATAGGCATCAGATCGGCGATTGCTGCAGCAACTGTCTGCTCGCAACCCTCATACCAAAAATATACTCTTGAGCCTAGAGGCAGAGAAAGCTTTTGATAAAATAGAATGGCTGTGGCTTAAAAAATATTAATTACTATTTAATATAGCATCAGATGGGGCATCAGATGGGGTTTGATCACTTTGAAAATCCCTGCTTTTGGAATTGGTTTCCCTGATTCTGGAAACAACTGACCAATTTAGCTCAGTTTCCATCTTTTTTATCAATAGAAATAAAATGGAAGCACTTTGCTTTGGGAAATCTCTACAGCCAAAATGGGCAGAACCCTTTCGTTGTTGCAAAACCTCCTTAAAATACCTAGGGGTGCAGATCCCCCAAAAACCCTATATATTATTTTCCTTATTTTTGTAAATTTACCTCAGGTGCTTGGTCTGGACGTTCCTGTCCTCACTGTTCACCCGCGACCTCAGCATCTAAAAGTATAGATGTCAAAAGTTTGTGTTTTGTGTGTGTTTACAGTGCATGTTCCTGTGTGTGCTTCTGTGTGATATTCATACCTGAGTGCTGCTGGACCTCCTCATCCTCTGATTCCCTGCCCAACAGCTGTGGCTTCTCCTCTGCAGGTTGGTCCAGGGGTCGTTGTTGCTGACTTGCAGAGGAGGTTGAAGCCATTGGCACCGGTCTGGCACCACCTCCCAGTCCACCAGATCTATCCAGCCTTGGCCGGACTCCTCGCCTCTGAGTAAGCCACACTCTATAATGAACTAGAAGAGAATAGCATTGTTATAAACACAGGCCTGCCTAAGGTCATTGTATTCTTAAGATGTAATGTGAAGTAACTTACTTTGGAAGAGTTTGAGGAAATATCTTCTCACCCGGGGCTTCTTCCTCCGTTTAAGGTCCGACCAATGCTGGATGGTCTGGGTGAATGTGAAGGTGGTGTCAGATTCCTCCTCCAGCGCAGCCACTATATCCAGTGCTAATGACCTTTTGGCAAAGTTGTTGGGCAGGAAATCATAGCGATGGGTCATCATCATCTAAAAGGTGGATGAGATACAGATGTTATTAAAGCAAGCATCATACACATAAGATACTTTTTAATTGCAGGTTATTATTATCACAACCCCCAACATTCCAACTCATTATTGTTGGATTTACTCATCCAGTAATGTTAGTGTTGTGGGATGCCGTAATACATCCACCACACATGTGCGCAAAAGCTTTTGCTTGTAGTTGCGTTCCTATACACTTTTTGTTTCCACTAGTTTTGGCCTGACCGCCTATGCATGCATTTTGCCTGCAAATACACTCACTTGTGTAATGGTTTCCTGTTGCTCGCGGGTGAAGAGCGTAGGGGCCATCTTGGGGAATTTCTAGCAGTTATGTGGCATGCCCCAGCAGTTTCCAGAGCGCGCGCACCCTTACGCACTGACGTAATAGAGAGGGATAAGTTCTTAAAGGGTAGGCGCCACCGCAACTATACTCTCTGTGAACACAGCAATATGACAGGGAAGAAACGTACCCACAAGAGCCAAAAGCAACATGAACGGCAGGATCACCAAGGCATACGCCAGCAAGAGCCTTTGCCTTCCACCTCAATACAACACAGTGGCAGGCCAGCTACCAGGGACAGCCAAGCCACTCCTACACATACTGGTCGCAAAGGCAAGTCTCAGGCATGCAAGACTGTTGAACCAACCAGGGCTTCATCTAGGTAAAGGCAAGCTACTTTGAGCCAGACTGTAGCTCTAACCAAAACCTCCTCAACCAGAAAGGCAAAGGAATCCTCCTCCAGGCATAGTGTTCGGCCTACTCACACATCCCCCACAACAACATAATTAGCAAGCAAGTGTAGTAAGGGCAAGGGGAAGAGTAGGCCAACACACAATAGCCCCCCCAACAACACCCTCTCCTGCTCAAGGCCACTTAGAAGAATATAATATTGAGAGCTCCGTCTCACCATCTGCATCAACGGCTGCATCTGCCTGGGCCAGCCAAGAACACACACCCAGCCCCCAAGCAAGTCCTCTTCAGTCAGTAGCCAGTGAAAGATCTTCATATTCATCATCAACACCTCAACCACAAATGTCACCCATTTTGCAAAGTACCCAGGATGATGCAGACAGGGCATCTGTTGGGCGAAACCTGCGGCGTGGCACTTTGAGTGGGCGCTTTAGCGAGGGCCAATGTATGGCTTTGGCTACTGGTGTGTCGGACCATTTTCATCAACTGTATGGGAGCAATTCCAGAGCTACAACCAAAACACATAGATTGCAACTGTGGGAGGGGATCACCAGGCAGGTGAATTGCGCGGGGCCGAAGCGCAAAAATGTGGACTAAGTGCAACGCAAGTATTCTTAGTATAGAGTACGTCCTGCTCCAGATAGATTACTTACACTTGGGTTATCCTCCGCCAGATGGCGCTGCACTGCAGAGACATGTAAAACAGGCTCTTCCCGGCCCCTCAAATACCCGGAGACCTCCCACAAATCCCCAGATTTCTCTGCAGTGCTTACTGCGAAGACATGAAATTATCACTCTCTCGCAGGTGAGCGGGGCTATTAGCCTGCGGCCCTGTTGGACTATTCCCACCCGTCCTTCGTGTGATGTGCATCCCAGCCTGGGCTGCGCTGGTCGGGTGAAGGTAGGCGGCACCATGTGTGCCTAAGGAGCCCTGCTCCACCGCAATCCCCCACCAAAGGGTAGGCGGTATAGGCTGATGGTGAGCCTTTATGGGATGCCCCTCCCGCATTATTGTCCCATGCCCCGTGTAGCGGTGGGTCCTGTACAGAGGGCCGCCATCCTCCCTCATTCTCCCTGTAGCCTTCGGGAGGGAAAGAAGGGGGGGGGTGGGTTAGCGTGTATCGTGATTCGCGCATACAGCGTTTTCTCTTGTCTTTTGACTAGTATATGTGGTGTCAGCCGCCGGCGCTGACTTGTCTTTCTTTTTACTATTGCAAATGCCGCCGCCGCGCGCATCTTTTCCTTCGTTTGGATGTTCGCGCCGGGCGGCGGCGTTACCTCAGACGCTTCTGCGTTCTCATTGGCTGCTTGTTGGTGGACTTCGCGCTCTTCGGGGGGGCGGGGCCTGGCCTGGCGCGCCCTGCGTCACGGCTCGCTCTGGCCCGCCCTTCGAGGTACTCTCGGCGCCATGTTGTCAGGTCGCACGCGCGTGTGACGTTCTTACTTACCGCGGTCCGTAAGTGCCCTCGCGGGCAGCTTTATACTCATTGTAGTGTGTTTGGTTCTGACACCCCTTCTTCTCATTGTGTCTTTCAGAGGGTGAATCCATTGGCTTGTCCCGGCCCGGTGTAATTGATAGTTGGGCCTTGTATAATTACTCCTACTTCCCTAGCGGGTCATTGGGGCATCCAGGGTTGCTTCATAGCGTCAATCCCTACTGGCACATTGTGCCTAACAATCACCATATGGAGGCATCCCAGGATAGTGTAACCGGGTCCCCTTGGGACAAGACCGGCTGTGTGTAGCGTGTGGACAGCCTCATGCTGACGCTGACAAGGCGTGGGTCTGTGTACCCTGTGCTGAGCAGGTGCTTGCATTGCAATCTGGCCTGCCAGGGGCTGCACCTCGTTTCACTTCACCTACTCCCCCCAGCTTAAATCTCACTCCTGTTGAGTTGCATACCTGTGGGGATTCTCAGCCTGATGTGTCTTCTAAACTGCCTACTGCTGAACAGATTATTGCGAGGTATTTAGCGCGTAAGGGCCCTGGTCAGAAGCGGCACTTGACGCCTATTGTTACTGTTTTCCCTATGGGATCTCAGGAGTTTATGAATCTGTGTGGCTATACCCCATCTGATGAAGGAGAGCTCTTTTCTGATTCAGGCTCATCTGATGAGAGACCAAGGGGTCATGACGATTCAGGCTCTGACCCCTGGGCCCCGGATGACACTGACAGATTATTGACCCAGATCTTTGAGGTTCTGTCTATCTCTCTCCCTGGTGAGGCTCCCAGGCAAAAAGGGGAGCTTTTCCATACAGCAAAATCACGTTTGGAATTTCTAGAGCAGGCACATTTCAATACCCTTGTGCTCAAGGAACGGGAGTGCCCCAGTAAACTTCCCGGGGTTCCAAGGAGTTGGGATAGGAAGTATCCCTTTCCCCCTGAGGTGGTTAAATGTTGGTCATCCCCCCCCCCCCGAGGTGGATGTCCCGATCCTAGGGCTATCTAACACCCCTGTCATGCATTCCCCTGATTCTACTACCCTGCGGGATGCTGAGGACCGGCGCATTGACCAGCTGGCCTCCCACGCCTTCGCATGTGCCGGGACGGTGCTGCGCCCGATCTGTGCCTCTGCTATTACTGCTGTGGCCACTAGAACCCTTGTCAGACATATGCTTGATAGTGCCCCTGATGATCTCCCTTGTGAGGTGTTTAATGCACTCTCCAGTTGTGATGTTTTTGTAAATGTTGTCCTATTAGCATTGGATGACACCATCAGAATGTGTGCCAGAACTTCTGCCCTCGTGGTGGCTATATGCCGCTTGGTTTGGCTGCGACAGTGGGGTGCTGACAATGCTGTAAAGAAGGCCCTCACTGGGCTTCCTTTTAAGGGGCTACTCCTGTTTGGGGCCCGTCTAGACCTGTTTGCTAAGAGAGGTTAGTTACCCCAGCGCAGACGACAGTCTCGGCCCCTTCGGGGCCAGGGCTCCCCTTCACCCCCCTACCATGGTGCTAAACAAGGAAAAGGGGTGTCCTTCGCGGGGGCTCGTGCAGATCCCTGGCACAGGAGCAGAAGACAACGTCCTGGCTCCTCCTGGGGGGCTAAGCCCAAATCCTCTCCCAAGCCCCCTCAGGCATGATGGGGCGCCCTCGCCCGCCAGGGTGGGGGGACAGCTGCCGCACTTTGCTCAAGTCTGGAGGCATCACGCCTCAGACCGGTGGATTCAGGAGGTAGTGTCCTCCGGCTACAAGATAGAGTTTGCTATGCGGCCTCCCCCAAGATTAATCAGGTCCCGGATCCTCCAGGACCCTGTTTCAGCTCAGGTGTTGGCGCAGGCCTTGCAAGGCCTGCTGGGTCTGGGGGTCATTTGCAGATTTCCCTTAAGAGACAGAGGCAAGGGGCTCTACTCCAACCTCTTCACAGTTCCCAAAAAAGATGGGTCAGTCAGGTCCATTCTGGATTTAAAGATCTTCAACAGATTTGTCAAGAACAGGCGTTTTCGCATGGAAACTCTGCGCTCGGCCATCAGCTCCTTGTGCCCCGGGGGTTTCATGACGTCTGTGGACATCAAAGACGCTTACCTTCACATCCCTGTGTTTTCAGGACACCAAGGTTCCTCAGATTCGCGTTGGAAGATCAACATTGCCAATTTGTGGCCTTGCCATTTGGCCTCTCTTCAGCTCCCAGAGTGCTCACCAAGGTGCTGGCGGGGGTGATGTCTCTGATGAGGCCAAGGGGCATCCGCGTGCTGCCCTACCTGGACGACATACTCATCACCTCTCGGTCTCTACAGCAGGCAGAGTTGGACACTCAGCTGGTGGTGGCCACCCTGGAGTCCTTCGGCTGGGTGATCAATCACCCCAAGTCTTCTCTGTCCCCTTCCTCGGTGACCCCGTTCCTGGGAATGATTCTGGATACGGTTCAGTCAAGGATATTCCTTCCTCAACAGAAGGTTGAAGCTCTAACTGCGCAGGTGAGGTTCCTGCTGTCGTGTCTCCATCCCTCCCTCAGGCAGGGAATGCAGTTGGTGTGCCTGATGGTGGCGTGCTTCGAGGCGGTGCCTTTTGCTCAGTTCCATTTGAGGCCTCTACATCTTCACCTTCTGTCAGTTTGGGACAAGGACCCAACGTCCTTGGACGAGATCCGTGTGCTCCCTCTCCCTTGGTCTGGCGGTCTCTTTCGTGGTGGCTGGACTCCAGGAACTTGCTGGGGGGCAGGTCCTTCTGGCCCCCTCCTGGGAGACGGTCACCACGGGTGCCAGTCTGTCAGGGGGGGGGATTCTGAGCAGGGGGACCCCTCGTCAGGGAGAGTGGTCCCTTCTGCAACAGGGTATTCCAGTCCCTGTGTCACCGTTGGGGGTCTACCAGATGTGGATCTGTTTGCGTCCCGTCACAATTACAAGCTCCCGGCCCTTGTCTCCCTGTCTCAGGATCCTCTGGCCTGGACTACGGATGCTCTGTCCATGTCATGGCAGGAATTTCGGCTCCTGTATGTCTTTCCTCCATTCCCCCTGCTGGGCATGGTTCTGCGCAAGATTGCTCTGGAAGGGGTACCAGCGATTCTGGTGGCCCCCAGGTGGCTAAGAATTGTGTGGTTCACAGACATGGTGCTGATGATAGTAGACCAGTACATTCTGCCAGGGGTGCCAGATCTGCTCACTC
This sequence comes from Gastrophryne carolinensis, assembly GCA_027917425.1. NCBI lineage: Eukaryota > Metazoa > Chordata > Amphibia > Anura > Microhylidae > Gastrophryne > Gastrophryne carolinensis. The sequence goes on along the minus strand of CM051243.1, from coordinate 121,816,775 downwards.
AGGGCCCCTTACGCCATCCCAATTTACAAACTCTGGCTTTGCGGTCTAGCTGCTGAAACCTCCATCTTAATGGAGAAAGGCTTGTCCGCCTCGGTGGTTGATACCATAGTAAAGGCTAGGAAGAAAGCCCCTTCTTCCATCTATCACAGGGTATGATGTACCTACTTTGACTGGTGTGAGTCTAGGTCTCCTCCCTGTCGGGTGTTGTTAGTTCCCAGGGTTCTGGAGTTCTTACAGCATGGGTTGGCGTCGGGACTCCAACTTAGTGCTCTGTAGGGTCAGGTGTCTGCCCTGTCTGTTTTTTCTTTCAGAAATCTTTTGCTCAGCATTCTTTGGTTAAGACCTTTTTTCCAGGGGGTTACTCATGTGCGTCCCCCACGTAAACCTATGGCCCCTGTTTGGGATTTGAACTTGGTTTTGTCTGCCTTGCAGGGTGCTCACTTTGAACCTATACAGAATGCTGCTCTGGCTGTGCTTACCCTCAAGGTTGTCTTCTGGTGGCCATTACTTCGGTCAGGCCTGTGTCTGAGTTGGCGGCTCTGTCTATTCAGCCCCCATACTATGAGAGACACCAGGACAAGGTGGTGTTCCGCTTTAAGCCAGACTTTCTGCCTAAGGTTGTGTCTGCTTTTCATTTAAATCAAGATATTGTCCTTCCTTCAGTGTGCCCTAATCCTAGCAACGCTTAGGAAAGGGTTCTGCATTCCTTGGATGTGGTCAGGTGTCTGAAGTATTACCTGGTAGTCACTGCATCCTTCAGGAAAACTGATGCTCTTTTAGTGGTCCATTTGGGCCCAGGAGGGGTATGGCTCCTGCCAAGTCTACTATTAACGAATGGATTCGCCAGGCTGTGAGTCAGGCCTATTCTGCTAAGGGGAAGAGTCCTCCCTTCCGCCTTACTGCTCATTTTACTTGTGCTATTGGTGCCTCTTGGGCCTTCCAGCACCAGGCTTCTGTTGAACAAGTTTGCATGGCCGCTACTTGGTCTTCTGTTCATACCTTTTCTAAGTTTTACAAGGTTGATGTTAGGGCCTCAGCTGATGCTGTTTTTGGCCGCAAGGTTGTGCAGGCGGCAGTGGTTTAAACTGTCTGCTGTTACCTTTTTTGTTGGGGATCCCACCCTGCTTTAAGGACACTGCTATTGGATGTCCCAAGTGTAAGTAATCTATCTGGAGCAGGACGTATTGTATACTAAGAATAATACAATTCTGTGAAATACTCACCTGTAGAATTGGTATTATAAATATACAGTACCTCCTGCTCCACCCCACCCTGGTTTTTGCATTATTCTGGATCCCCTGTATGGTGATTGTTATCATTGTTATAGTTACCAGTTTTTGGGTGGTTAAACTCTCCCGGCTTCTTGTTCACTGCTTTTCAATGCTGGGGATTTGTGGGAGGTCCCCGGGTATTTGAGGGGCCGGGAGGAGCCTGTTTTACATGTCTCTGCAGTGCAGCACCATCTGGCGGCGCATAACCCAAGTGTAAGTAATCTATCTGGAGCAGGACGTACTGTATACTTATAATACCAATTCTACTGGTGAGTATTTCACAGAATTGTATTTTTCTGACTTAAAGTATGCGGTTCGGCAGAAGATTAATAAGCGCAAGTTGCATGGGTACTTGTGGTTGGTTTGGTTGAGCAGGTTGATGTTGTGCATGACCTGCTAATTTAAATTGCTGATTTTTTCTTGTTCAAGTTTGCAAACAGGAGGTGGATATCCAGTCAAACTACAATTTACTGGTGCTGTGGAACTGGTCTATGGATTAATACACCCAGCTACACTCCAGGGCTTGCCAGGGACTATGGACAATAATATTGAGCCAGTAGGTTAGTATTTAAAGGAATGTTATTTAACGGCAAACAGATGCTTTTTAATCGCTTAGCCACACAAGGTATGTGTGTGTATTAACCTTAGTTTACATTCCAGCTAAACAAACACATCACCAAATTGCACAACAACAAATACCAGTTGCAAGTTCTGGTGCCAGTACTTCGCCGCATGGATTATCAAGGAGTCCTATTTAATTGGATCTGGTAAGTGTAATGTCTACAAACTGGTGATATAAACAGGGTATATTGGAACCACTAGCTAAAAACATTATTTTCTGTCCCTACAGACACCCCCCATAATGACAGACATACATGATCTTGAGGAGGACAACAACATGCATCAGCCACAAGCACAGCCGCAACAACACCAGACTCTGCAGCACCAGTGGCCTAACCAAATAATGCAGCCACACATCTGTCCCCCCAACTAAAAATGCTGCAACAGCTGCCACTGCAGTGGCAGCCTATGACACTCCCTCTGCAGCAGACTCAACCACGCTCTCTGCTGCCACAGCTCGATCCCCAGGTCCAGCATGGCCAGCAGCTGGAGCAGCAGCAACCATCACTTACATGGGCAAACTCTGCTGCAGAGGATTTGCCATCCCCATCTCTAACTGTAGCTAGCCCAGGACCACCACCAACTGCACGCATCCAAACCCGGGGAAGAGGACGACGGCCTCTGCAACGTTGCCATCTTACCCTGGTGAGGCATGTGCAGCTGATGGAGTCAGCTTGGAGACTGGATAGCTGCACATTCAGGTAAACCAGTGAAACCCTGGCACAGATGGTGGCAATTCAACAGGCCAGACAACTGGCATATTTTGGGCAGCCACCATTCCAATGATTTTTTTGGGGGGGTTTGTGCATGTAAAGGCTATTGAACAGTCATGGCCACATTAAAAAACTATGAATGAATAGTTAATGATAATTAAAAACAACAATACACTAACAATAACTTATGCTTTGAATTGACTTTGGAGAAACAAAGGTTTTTTTTAAGGAAATATAATTGTCAAAAAATGAAACAGTCAAACTAAAACAACAGGCTGATAATAAACACATTACATAAAGCTTAACTAAAACACATTTTCAGGTATGTATGTTGCTGAAGAGGGGGGGCTTCTGCATGATGGCAAAGTTATGGAAAAACCTTGCTTGCAACAATGATTTTTATGACTTTTGCTGGCTGGTACTGGAGAGCCCTCCATATGATACAGACACCGGAAATAGCTTTTCAGCAAGCCAAATGCCCTCTCAGCAACAGCCCGGGTCTTCCGATGTGCCCGATTGTAGACGTCATGTGGCTGCGTCTGAGGCCGCAGGATTGGGGTCATTAGCCACGGAAGCAGGGGGTATCCCGAATCCCCTAAATAAAAAATATATATATTTAATAAAAATAGCATTTACATTCATTATCATGGGGAAGAAAATCATAGGGGGAGGCAAATTACAATAGTTACACATGGAAATTCCAAGTAAACATAAATATCACACCAAGTAGCAAACCGCCACTCGCCAACTCGCCAGACTTAAAATGCCCATAGAGACTGGAATTCCGAAGAATATAGGCATTGTGGGTGGAACCAGGAAAACCAGCCATGATGCACAGAAACCTAAGGTCGGGACCAACAACACTTTGCACATTGATGGAATGTCCCATCCTCCTGTAATTGCAAAATAAATACCCCCCCCCCCAAAAAAAATAACAATTACAACTACCTAACAATTGATACGATTCGTCTTTAAAATTGTTAAGGAGGCCTTATTTTTTTAGATTGGGTGGACAGAACAAAGAAATTAAAGTACAAATACAAAGTAGTTTTAATGTTAGATTTAGGTTTACATTAAAATAGACAATGCAAGGCAACATTACTATAAATGTGCCATACAAATACATACATATTTTTTAATAAGGAAGGATGGCAAGGTAAAAAATACCTTTATAGATGCTCATCAGCAGCTGAAGGCACCAGTGCTACGTGCGTACAGTCGATCGTACCCATGACGTTAGGCATATCGGCTATATCATAAAAGCCCAACTTCAACGCATTCCAGGCTACCACATTATCAGGGAAACAAATGTATTTTTGAAACATGGTACCCATGCCATCCAGAAACGTATTTAGTGTGCAGCTCAGTGTAGGCTGGGACACCCAGCCTCTGGAACTAGCCGTTCGCAATAAATTGAAGGCAGCCAACCAATTTGGTCATGCCTGCAATTGCATGCCCCTTGCTTGTGGTGGGAGCCAACCATGGCCGCAGCTCACTATACAGTTTCTCGAGGGAAAAACGGTTCAGTTGGGTGAGCTCGAATAGCTCAACGTTATGCATGCGACCGATATCCAAAATTGCGCGATGCAACCTCAAATCTGACATACATATGCATAGAATGGCACGTAGCTGCAGGCGCTCATATTCCTCCATGTAGTCCGCCTCCATAACACTGCAACTCACACCACGACGGCACACTTTCACCAGGAAATAGACCCCGTAAGTTGGGCGTGAAAACACTCATTTTATTGGCCATGTTCTAATCAACAATCAAGGCTCTGAATCATGCGCAAGCCCATACCAATAACGTATTATTTGCGTGAACGCGAATTGTTTTCTAAAAAAATACGATCACGAAACGCAACAAGACACGAGAATCTCGAAAATGGCTGAAAATGATCTCAAAAAATACACAAACACATGTTTTTTCATGTGAAAGGTCTGTTAAAAGAGGCTGTGAATCAAGGCCATAGACCTGCAAGTCTTTTTAGTTCTGTCTGGGTATAAAGGAGATCACCACATTCACTGTGCAGATACCTTGTAAGATGATCTAGTGATTGTTCCATCATCTTAAGGCTTAATTTCTGAAGTAGCAGATGGGATGTCCGATAAGCTGTTTCAAACTTCAAGAATCTTTTGTCTGTGCTGCAAACATGTTTTTCCATAATCTGAAGACACGATGTTCCAGCGGTATAATAAAGTGACTGTCACAATTATTGTTGGCTTGTGGGTCTCTGGAACAGATAAAGCAGAGGTATGTATTTTTGAAAAGGTTTAGTGAATAATATGGACATAGTAATGTCCTCCAACACTCTGCTGGTCCCTGCAGCAGCAGCCTTTATAAACAGAGACTCCTTCGCTTAAACCGGACCTTCACTCTCAAAAACAAATTTAAAAATTGACAAAGCGTTCCCATATGACTACAGTGCTGAACAAAGGCATTAAAAAGGATTACCTTTTTTTTTCCTCCCCTCCTGGGCTGTTTTGCTGCATCCCTCTTGGACATATAGACATCGCCATCTTGGAAGAGGCAGGAGGCTCAAACCCTTCCCAGAATGCTGCTCGGCGCTGCAACAAGTCTCGCGCATGCGCAGGTACTGCAGATCGGCGAGCCTGCTTTATTCCAAAACTGCCATCTGCGCATGCGCAGTCTCAGAAACAGGTGCTCTCCCCAGTCATCACTATCACTCATTCACGAGCGCTCTGCTCATGAATGAGTTTTGTTTGGTATGGTGGACACGCCCACTGACTCCTCCTCCCCCCAGTCTTCTCCTCCGCAGTATCCTTGCTGGCTTCAGTTTCGCTTTTACAAGGTATACAATGGAGCCCACGCTGCAGAGACTCTCTCTTCTTCTTCTATCATGTCTTTACAATATACATCTGCTGCAGCTGTTGTGAAACTTCCAGCATCAGCTGTGCTTTGTAGTTTTATTTACACACTGAAAGGTCTCTTTCTCCTTATCTCCTCGTTCCCCTCTCCTCCCTCTTATGCCTTCCTGTGTCTCTGAGCAGTGCTTATTCAATTGTCACTTCTCTTTACCAGGGTCACCATTGTTTTCCCTATGTTATCTGTTAAAGTGGACCAACACCCACGGGTGATCGGCCCGGGAATCTATAAGATTCCTGGGCCGATCACCTTCCTCCCCGCGGGACATCCGAGATCGGGATGTCCCGCGGGGTGAAACCCCCCCCAAACACCCCAAACCCCTTACCTTATCTTCGCCTCCCTTGCGCCCCTCTAGGCGTGCGCGCGCCTGCGCCGGCCGCCTGTGAATGGCCGGCGCGGGCGCGCACGCGTCAAGAGGGACGCGCAGGAGGCGGCGGCGGAGGAGCCGCTTGTCCGGGACTGTCAGGTTGCTTGTCCGTCGGAGCTGGGAGCGGGGAGAGGTGAGTTTTTTTAGGGTGATCGGGGGGGTTTCACACAGCGGGGCACCCCGATCGGGGGGTGCCCCACCGAAGTGGACCAAGACCCAGGATAGTCAAAATCCTGGGTGTTGGTCCACTTTAAAAGCACTTTTATGACCAGCAAGGAGAGGGTGAAGGGGCTGTGTCACACACTTGCCTGCTTGTTTCTCTTATTAACCCTGTGACTGCTGGGAGACCATTTGTGCTGGATGCCTGCGTGTGACTTCTGTGGAGGAGGGGGCTGATAATACTGGGCAGTGTTGTAACTAAATGTGATGGTGAATCAGCCAATCGCTGACTCAGCAGGGGGGAAGAGGGGGGGGGAGGAGGAGAGCGGTGCTTGTGACAGATTGCGGAGCTCGCTCTTGCCAGCATACTGGACACGCGCAGACTGAGGGGGAGGAAGGAGGGGGGAAGAAGACTTGCCAGCACTCACGCGAGAACAGAGCCCCAACGATATCCCATAATAGGCAGCTGGGAACCCGAGGAGACACTTCCGCTTTACAGGCAGCCTGCAGACATGGCGTCCACCATCTTCTATATAAAAAGCTATGTTTTTATTACACGCTGATAGTAATCAAAATTCTAATGCTGCCAATCTGTATATCCTGTGTAGTAGAATTGTATGGGCAAAACTTGTTTTTTCGAGTGAAGGTCCGGTTTACCCACAACCTAGCTTCCACATAGCTGGAGCTATAGCACTGTCTGAGCATTTTACCTGTGTGTCTGTGTGGAGAGATTGGTGCCCTCTTGAAGAAGAGGTTTTAGACCTGTACTCTTTTCATATATACTTATTCAATAGAAGTTTTGAACTGAGGGATTGCTGTGAATATTTTGCCCCAGGGGGTGTTTGGCATAATTGAAAGGTTCAAGCAGTAGGTATCCATTTTTGGGCCCTTTGGACCCCAAAAGGATACACTACAACAATAATACTGGTCAGGGTTGACTGAAAAGAGAAATATGAAGGCTTTGCAGCTAAGAGTTTAAGTCCTTTATCTGACAGCTGCCCTAGAAGAATGCAGTTTCTGTATTGGAAGTACTTAAACTTCCTATTCTGTTTGCTGGCATTCAGAAGCCATCTTCATGTCTAAGTCTTCTAGGTGTGGTGGCTAAAGTGGCATAAATGAATACCCTCATCTCTTTTCCTGCAGGTATTTAAACGTTTGCTTTCAATGGTGTGAGCAGTCAAGAGTTTATACTTAATTATTTTATGTATATATATCAACTCTATTCTGTATTAATCATTGTCTATAGTTAAACCTTTTCTATGCCAAGAATCCTTGTATTTCATTCTGGCTTGTATGCAAATCTTGCATTAAAGTAATCCCACACCACAAATGTGCTGCTGCTCGTGTCTTGGGGGGGTGCCACCCGATTAAAGGCCAAAAAAATGCTATTCAGTAGTGTATCAGAAGAGGTGTGTGTGGGGCCTGGGTTCTCAGACTTGTGAGGGGCACTGCTCGGGGTGAATCACCAGCAACAGCTTTTAAGAAATCCCACATCTTCAAGGTAATATGTGTGGTGCCACATTGTGATGGGCTCAGGGTGGCATAGCCCCCCGCAATCCTTACCTGAATCTCAACCAGATGAAAAAAATGTGGCTCCACAATTGGCTGCAATTTGTTCACCTGGTGTGGGTTCAGTTTCTCTTTTTCGGCTGGCCGGCTCGCTTTCACCAGCTGATCGAGGATTGCTGTGGGACTGCATCAATCTGGATCCCCCAGCCTGTCACTATACAAAACCTTAAGGGAAAAATACATCTTTTTTTTGTTTTTCTGGTATTTTGCCTTACTGTTCTTTTCTGGAATGTAAAATAAACATGTTAGGATTGTGCCCCAAGACCTGTGACTTACTTAGTAAAATGCTGTTTCCAAGTTTCTTAAATTCCTGTGGCTCTGTGTTGCTAAAGTGAGAGTGTTTTTCTGGCCTTGAGTAAATCCAAACTAGACGAGAAGAGGATGAATTAGAGTGGGAGGGATTAAACCAATGAGCTCTGATTATAATCATATGATAAGCAAGCCAGAGTCAGTCTGTGCCAGTTACACAAAACACACAGTACTTCCTAGGAAAAAAAATGGTTTCTTTTATAACACAGTTGAAAGAAAAATATACAGATAAATTCAAAACATTGAGGACATCACTTGGGGTTGATTCCGAGCCTGGTGAGAAAACCCAGTCCTTTTTTTATGAGAGAAAATTGCCATTTACTTGTATTGTCTACCTTGGGGCTGATTCAGAGCCAGGAGAAAATTTACACCCGGTAGACAATGAAAGTGAATGGCAGTTTTCTCTTCTAAAAAATATAATTTTCCTGGGAAATCCCTGGAAATCCCTTCAGAAATCACAGTTGAACATGCATAGTGCAAAATAGTGAAAGATGGTCTGGCAACAAAGCGTAAGAAAAACTCCAGGTAGGCTGGCAGTTAAAGGGTTAAAGGAAAAGTCCACTTGCAATGGCATTTTCAAAAGTTTCCATTATTGGGGTTGATATAAAGCCTGGTGAGAAAAAAATCCTTATATTGTTTTTTTTCAGCAGAGTCTGGGCTTTAACATAAAATGTCTTGTTTGTCATTTGTCAAGTGTATTCTTAATATTTTGCGGTGAGATATGTGCAAAAAAATTAAAAAAAATCTATTTTTTACAATTTGTAGTGTTTTTTTGTAATAAAAAAATGTAAGTTTGTCAATAAAATCTTATTGCGTGTAAAATCCGAATTTCTCCCGGTTTCTCCCCCAAACTGAAACAGCACTTTAAGAGATTTTTAGATCAAATACAGCTATGCCAAGCGCTATGTGCACCTTGCAGTTTTTTAATAAAAACAACCCTTTACATTTGAAATACCCCAAACAAACTATATATTCTCTGGAAATACACACTTCAAGCTTTCTAGGCGTACCAGGCTTGTTGATGTTGCCACAGTTTTCTGGAAGTTCTCCCTGAATGTATTCTTTGGTTACACAGAGCTTCCCTAAAAATGGATTTAAAAAAGCAGGATCAAAGCCACATTTTCCTAAAAAAAAAACTATATGCAAACAAGAAAAAACAAGTTAATCTGAAAAAGCAACATCCCCCGAACCAAACGATACCCAACATGCATAGCTACTGTCAAAAGAAGAGTTGCCAAACACCAAAAAGTAAAGCATGTGCACAATGGTAATTTTGCTTGAAAATTTGAGCTCTGCAAAGTGCGCACCTTGCGCTTTTTCTACCAAAACAACCCTTTACATTTGGAATACCCCCCACAAACCATACATTCATTGAAAGTACACATGATAAGCATACCCAGCATGTTGTAGTGGGCCCATCTTTCTGAAAGTAATCCCTCAAAGAATTCTTTGGTCGCACAGGGTTCCCTTAAAAAATGTATAATAAAGCAGAATAAAAAATGAGTTTTCCTAAAATATCAATATGCAAACAAGAAAAAACAAGCTAAATCTAAAAGCGCAAGGTCCGAGCAGAATGATACCCAACATGCATAGGTACTTTTAACCCTTTTAACTGCTAGCCTACTTGAGATTTTGTCACCCTCTCTTGACAGTCATTTTTAACCATTTTGCGCTATGCTTAACTGTGATTTTTGCAGGTATTTCCAGGAAAATGATATATTTTATTTTTGCTACAGAGTTTAGGCTTTAACATGAAATGTTTTTTTAAATATTTTTGAGCAAATTAAACAAAACAAAAAAAAAATGTTCTCCTTTTTTTCAAATAAAACCTTTTTTTTTTTTAAAGAAAACCATATTGCATGTGAAAGCCCCATTTCTCCCGATTACAACGGTACCATATATGTATTGGTAGCCCCCCGTTACTGTTCATAAGACCCCCCCAAACTCAAAAGAACACTTTACAACATGTAAAAATAAAATACAACTACAATCCACACTATAAAGGGTTAAATCAAGAAAAAAATTGGCATGGGGTTCCCCTTCCAAATTTATTTTTTAATTTTAAGGGTTAAAAACCCTTAAAAATTCCCATAAAAATGACATGGGGTCCCCCCTACCCAGCATAACCAGCCCGGGGATCAGCTATGCAGGGCTTGTAGAACAGGGCGCAGGGGCCAGCTTTGGTTGACCCCCGCACTGCCAAGTACAAGCCCGCACCGCCTAAATCAGCCCGAGCCATTCTGCCCCCCCTGGGCTTCGGGGAGGCAGGTAATAGGGGGGCCGGGGTTAATGGCAAGTCACCCGCTAGCCGCAGGTGACTTGACAGCCCCCCAGCCTTGTGAACTGGTATAGGGGTTTCATGGACTCCTTACAAGTTCACAATGGGTTAAAGTGGACCAACACCCAGGGCTGATCGGCCCGGGAATCTATAAGATTCCCAGACCGTTCTATTCCCTCCCCCCGGGGCATCCAAAATTGGGATGCCCCTCTGTGTGAAACCCCCCAGAACACCCGCTACCACTTACCTGAATCCCGGTCCTATGGCGCATGCGCGGGCCGCATCCCCGCTATCCCTCTAGCAGGGCGCGTGCCCGCGCTGGCTATTTATGAATGGCCGGCGCGGGCACGCTCCCTGTTAGAGGGAAGTGGGGGATGCGGTCTCCAGCACGCTCAGAGTGGCTGAGCTTAGACATCTCTTAGACGTCCATAACTCAGCCGCTCTGAGCTCGCTGATTGGACGAGCGGCCGCGCATGCATCATAGGATCGGGGTGAGATGAGTTATTGTGGGCGATCGGGGGGGTTTCACAGAGCATCCCCGATCAGGATGCCCCGGGGGAAAGGACCAATACCCAGGATAGTCAAAATCCTGGGTGTTGGTCCACTTTAAATGTAAAAAAAAACACAAACACACCACAAAATGCTGGAAGCATTTTATACCTGCTGTGTAACAGGACATAAGCGGTTAATTAAAAAAAAAATTGACATAGGGTCCCCCCTCCCGGGGGGGGGGGACCCCATTTTTTGGGAATTTTAAGGGTTAAAAACCCTTAAAAATCCCCAAAAAATGACGTAGGGTCCCCCCTACCCAGCGTTACCGACCCGGGCCAGCTATGGGGGCTTGTATAACAGGGCGTAGGGGCCAGCGTTGGTGGCCCCTGGCCCTGCAGGCTACTAGCCCACATAGTCACTAAGTGGCCCGGGCAGGTAATGTGTGGGCTGGGGGGTTAATGGCAAGTCACCCACTAGCCGCAGGTGACTTGCCAAACCCAGAGCCTTGTGAGCTGTTATAGGGGTCTCATAGACCCCTTACCAGCTCACAAAGGGTTAACTGTTCAAAAAAAAAAAAAAACCACACAAAAGTATTTTATTAAAAAAAAAAAAAGAGGATCTCCTGCCACCTCCTTCCCCGGGCACCGATCACCGGCATCTGAGAGAGCTGAAGCCGGTGATCAGGGCCGGGATGACGTCATTAGCCCCGCCCCCAAAGGGGCAAGATGGCGGCCGCCGTCGGAGGAGCAGAGGGGAGAGAGCCTCCCAAACTCTCTCCTGAAGATCGGTAAGTCCTGGGGGGGGATCGGAGGCCCCCCAGGTGAAGATGAGGGACAGCGGGAGCCAGCGCACACACAGGTAAGTGAATGTCATTTTTTTTTTTTTTACAGGAAAAGCCGGAGGCAGCTGAAACGGGGGAGGGGGGTGCACCCTATTCCGGACCTCCCCTGCAGCCGGAGTTGGTCCGACCGATGATCGGAGCCCACCATCTTGAAGAGGAGACCTGGCTGAATCAAAAGAGGGGTCAGATGAGTGTCTTTTTTTTTTTTTTTTGCCAGCTAGCAGGGGGGAAAGCCAGGTACGTAAAATTTACGTAGCTGGCATTTAAGGACAGGAGAGGCAGCTACGTGAATTTTACGTAGCTGGCAGTAAACGGGTTAAATGTCACTTTTTACGTCTCTTTTTTTCCCTGACGCCTATCCACAAAAATAATTTAATCAAGAGTTTTTTTGTCACAAAGGGTGACCTTTCTGATGTCTATACTATCAGTTTGTTGAGTCTCTGAATTAGCGCACTTATTATTGAAAAATACATTATACATTTTTTGTCTGTGTGTTGGTTTTGCATTAATGTACAGTATGGACTGGTTCATAATAGAACCCCTTGCTATAAATGGAAAACCTGCTGGCCATAGGTGTTAATTACCTCTTTCAATTGTCCAATCAACCTGGAGGGCCAAACATAACACAAGTGGAATTCAGATGTGCAGTTAATCTTTTTTTAAAATAAGTACCCAAATGGTGTTTTTTAGAATACATTTTTGTAAGTATTTTTGGTGTTTATTAAGAGTAGATGTATAGTAGTGAAATACAAAAGTAATATGCCTTTCTCTCTTTTACCTTTTTTCCCTTTTCAAAGTCTATCAGCGCAGCTGTTGCATTCTTTTATAGCAACTACCTCTTACTTCAGTGGCAACTATTAATCATAGTGATATTTGGATTTTTTGGCACCATCTCCTTTTTCTTTGTGGAGTGGGGAACAGTTGTTTTGGATTCTCAAGAGACTCGCTATGGCAGTATTTGATGAAGACATTCTGCGGAGTGGAGCCAAAGAGGAACATACAGATCTGTGCTGGCTATATAGTATTTCCAAGAACTGCACTGTGCTAAATTTCTCATTAGGAGTGGCTTTATTCTTTTGAGTTAAGTTTTTAATTTAAGTTAAATTTTTTACGTTTTTATTGAGGTTTATCAAATTATACAGAAAACGTTGAATCACAGTTATGACGATAGTAGATCAAACTTGATATCCATAGGTCAAGTACACATTAAATTGTGACAATATATACCATTCCAAAGAAATTTTGATTGCAATAAACATCTAGGAAAGGGAGGTGCTCAACAGTGACGCCCCCAGTACACTCCAAGATCAGTGGATTTCTAGCCACTATTCTAGTGAGGCAGTGTCCTGGGTGGCTTAAATATGACCTCAGTTGTACTATAGTTTCAGCTCCTTTGGCAACAAAATGCATGGTGGTTCCCCAGACATTGCCAGTGCATTGGCTTAGAAGCATGTAATTTGTCTACTGCTACCCCAACACAGAGGGCAATTGGAAAGTATTACACACACAAAAACAAGTTTATTTTTAATTTAAAGTAGACCAAAATTAGTCCTAGAGTGTTTAAGATTCTAGTGCTGGACATGCATACTAATGAACGGCGCTTCATCATAGGGAGTGGCCATGCATGCATCCACACCCCCCCCTGTGGAGTGCACACTCCCACCTGCCGAGCCTATATGAATGGCTGGACATGGGATGCGGTGACATCAGGGATGTGGTGACATTCGGTGATCGTGGCAAGGGCCTGGGAAAGGTAAGGTTCTTGCAGGAGATCTGGGGGGGTCATACAGTGGGGCACGCCGAAGCTGCATCTGGGGTGTTTGGTCCTCTTTAAAGTGAACTACAGCCGCTGTAGATACCCACCACCATCCTGAGTTGAGATGCTCCGCTGTGTGAAACCTCGCCAGTCACCCAATATTCTTACCTCACCAGCGAGCCAACAGCGCATGCGCGGCAGCATCTTTTGCATCTTTCTTGGTCTATGTGGAGCTGTGCCATAACAGATTCTCTGATGTGGCTATACACAGCCATAAAGGATACAAGGGGTGTGATACACAGGTCACAGCTAAACTCCCATTCAGTTTCTTTAGCCGCACATGATATGCATGGCCAAAAAAGCTGATTGTAGCAGAGCTACTCCTGCACAGTGGGAACGCCAGTGGGATTTCACACAGCAGGGCACCCCAAATCAAGATGCTTCATGGGTATAGGCCAAGACCAGAGGAAGTGAAAATCATGGATTTGATCCACATTAAACTGGGCCTAAACACTCAGTGGCCTCCCATGTGCACTTTAAAAGGAATGTACAAGTCCTAAACTATTGGTATGCTGTTTTTTAGTATGATGACCACAATGCATTTTTTAAAATTCTTTTTAACAATCCATAAAAAAATCACATTCTTCTAACTTGTATTACAATTACCATCATATAGTTATCTATCAATCTGTTGAGTCTATCATTAACTACCGGTACTTACAACAAAAAAATCCTTTCTATTTCTCCTCTCCTCACCTTCCCAGATGTTATTAATTTAGGGAATTTTAGGGACTTTGGTCACCACTGTATGCTTGGGAACACATAGGAATTTTTCCTCCACATTTGACCCACCTGTGAAGTGAGTATACACATGCCCAGAGCGGTGGGCTGCCCTATTTTACTCTCCTCTACATACATTGCAAATAGATGGGGTTTTCATTTTAAATTACTAGGTTTTAAATAAAAAGCAACACAAACTCTAATTTTATATCCAGAAATGTAAAATTATATGCAAATGATAAAGTATACAGTAAATGTGAAACTTTTATATTGTGTCAACCTACAATGCATGGTATATTAGTCATTATCAATAGGAATTTTCTCAAGGACATTGTAAAACTATTACAATGCAATAACCCAGGGGCGACCCACAGAATAGACACTGGGTCCATACCCCTCCTAGGCAGGCTTGGACCCCAGGGATAGAGGAGCAGCCTGGAAGCAGGACAAAGAAGGGGATTCAGCATGGAAGCGGAAGAGAGATCAGGGTGCAGCAGGGAACAGAGATGAGATGGAATGCAGCACGGAGCAGGATAGAGATGGGGGTCTCCAGCAGGTGGCAGTTGATGTACCTGGCCACCACCCAGGAGCAAGATCAAAATAATTGAGAGAATGAGGGTGTAAGTGTGACTGAAGGGGGAATGTGGAGGGTGTGAGTGTGGGGGAGAGGGGGTGTAAGTGTGGCTGCAGGTTGAGAAGTCATGGTAAAAAAGGACAGAGGACCCAGTGGTGGTAATGAAGACTGGAAACCCAGCAGATGATAGCAGCTGAGATGGCTTGGTGAAGAAAACTGGCAGCAAAGGTGGCGGTAAGGACCACGCTGCAAAAAGCCTTATAGTGGTCCCATACCTGTCGTGAGGCGTCTTTCCTGGCCGCTGGTCAAGGCAATCCCACGTGAGCGCCGGCGGCCAACTGGAGGACTGCATGCTGGGCGAAGATGGAGGTTAAGGCAGGGATTTTGGGGTGTTAAGGGGGCATTGCATGGGGTGCTCCTGCAATCTCGCCCCCCGCCCAAGCCTGTCACGATGCGGCCTGACACCTATGCGGCCTGAAGATGATCCTATAATGAGAAAGTTTATGTCGTAACAGCTATCACCAGCCCAGTGCACCAAAACAGCCTGTTTTTTTCTAAAGCTTTTGCCCAATATTAATAACAAAAGAAACCAGATGCAGTCGGCCATATTGTTCCCTGGCCAAGCAGCCCTGTCCCACCGGTGCTTTTATTGGGGGTCAGTCTCATCAGTTATAATAACTGCTATAAATCTGAAAGCACTACAACCTAACTGCCATTATGTGACACTTTAGCTTGTAACTGAATCAATTAGCATATGCCATACCATTCAACATTTGTTATTATTCTTGCTGTTATTTTATGAATATCGGGCAAAGGCTTTAGTGATAAAAAGAAACACATGCTGTTTTGGGACACTGGGGCGGGGAAGGTGACAACATCTTCCTATCTGGGTATAAGTACACTTTAATAGGCATTGAGATCTCTATGATGGGGGCATGACATGGATGCACACTACAGTGCTGTGCACATCTGAGTGGGGTTAATGTGGTTGATGCTAGTGTGTGCATGGTTTCCTGTCCCCATTGGATGGCGTTATTCTAGAAAATAATGACTATCTAATGTAGGGCTTACTGATGGCATGAGGGGATAGGTTAGTTTAATTGAGTGCCCCTTTGGAACAGAACTGCAACAATCAGTTTTAGGAACACTTAAGATATGCTCCAGACCTTAAAGCGGACCTACACATTTTTAAAACAAAAATGGATGTCATTTTGATTGAGAAAGCAACCAACTTGGCAACTTGGTAAAGCCGCAAAAAAAAGTCTCTAGCTTTTGCTCGCTGAAGCACACAAGTTTAACTTTAACATTTTCTGCATATCCGAGAAAAATACGAAAATGTTCTTAAAGCAGAACAAACCCAGCATAGCCCCTGGCCTTGCCCCAGGGCATCCCAAATCAAGATGCCCCACTGTGTGAAACCCCCCAGTTCTCATGTAACCACTTACCTTTCGTCGGTCTAACGGCACATGCACGGGCTCTTGCCTATTCAGAGCCGTTTCTCATGCCTGTCATTTGGCAAACTTTTCTGCCCTTCTGCAATCTGGAGTGAACGTGACCACATACTCAGCAGTGTGCACACAGCCCAAAGATGTGGGGATGTGCTTACTTGCACTCAGACAGCACGAGCCTTAAGGATCAGGTGGACAATCTGAATTATCTGGCCTGACATGCCTTAGTTATGGTGGCATCGGCCTTTTGCTCAGTGATTGCCACTTTTGTGCTCCACCTTGCAGGAACAAAAGTGGTTCAAATGTCAAAAGAAGGGCATGGAGCGGTGTAGCGATAATCCCACCATTCTCAAGATGAACAGTGACCCGACACATCTTGTACACTCTACACTTGAGGCGATGGACTCCGCAGGGCATTTGATGTAAGGACTGTTGGTCGGGATTCATTGCGCCTTGTGGTTGCATGAAGCGGATGCAGATTTGGTCTCAAAAAGGTAAATGGTGAAGATTTCCTTTGACTGGGCTCATCTCTTTGGTGAGACGATCTCTAAACTTGTTAAGAAGGCCACAGGAGGCAAATTTATGAAGCTTCCTCAGAAACAGAAGCCAAAGGCTTATTTTCAAAAGCCTATGTCCTTTCTTCCTACTACAATATGGTGGCTCCACAGATTTTAGACAGTATGAGTCCTCCAGTGAGGGAAGACAACAGGGGAAGCACAAGAAAATCACCAACCAGGGGCGCACCGCATACCCTAATCTCAATGTGCTACACTGCCTAAAGTCAGTACATCCAAACAAGAGCTATAGGGTTTGAGAGGTATATTACCTCTACCCCCTAGTGGCAGGAGCACCAAAAATATATACACAACAATCATTTAATGGTAAAATTCAGCAAATAGCATAATTTATTAGGAATACTCCAACAAACAACATTTAACAACACACAGTTAAAAACAATGCGTCTCCCCAAATTACCTCCAGTGCACAACAAATGTACTGCCAAATATATTTCTGGGAAACTCCCTATTATTAATTGTGGTGAGGCAACAATGGCCACTAACTACCTGTGCCGGCACATGTACCTAATTGCTGCTGACTAAAATATAATCTTACCATAACTACCCAGACATAACAACCAACCTAATAGTGACAGTGCTTATATATCATTAATCAAAAAAATATTTTTAAATATAAAAATGTATAAAAATACTTAATTACCAATAATTTGTAACAATAAACCTAGTGCTAATAATTCATTAATATACAAATATTAATATGAACAATAAATTACAAATAAAGTGCATGAATGTGAATAAATAGCTGAGTGATTATATTAAATAACCTATTGGTCATGAATACTCAAAGGTGCAAAAGCATCAACTGGAAAACTTATACCAGACACATAATGCACAGGAAAAAGTAAGAAAAAGCATACAAAACCGTTGAGAGCCAGGCAACAGGGTCAGCACCACATCAATTTGGAGCAGGGGATCAGCAAGGGGGACACCTACGTTCGCGGCCGCCCGTGCCGCTTCGTGGGGTGAGTTGGAGTATTCCTAATAAATTATGCTATTTGCTGAATTTTACCATTAAATGATTGTTGTGTATATATTTTTGGTGCTCCTGCCACTAGGGGGTAGAGGTAATATACCTCTCAAACCCTATAGCTCTTGAGTGGAAGCACAAGACATTGTGGTCATGAGGTTCCAAGTCCCCTGGCCAAGCCAGCCTGGGCATGAAGGGGTGCTCTCACCCTCCCAGCTTCAGGAGGTGGAGTCCAGACGGGTCCACTCTCCATAAACAGCCATGGAACATAGGTGCAGCAGGAGGTGATTGTTCCAGTGCCAGCTGTGGAAGGGGGCCTGGGGTTCTGCTCCAACTTGTTTGATGTTCCCAAGAAGGATGGATTGGTTTGACCATTATTGACTCTCAAGCATCTCAACCAATTTGTGCAACTGAGAATGTTTTGCATGGAGTCCTTGTGCTCGGCTGTCACTATGTTGACACCAGGAGTCTTTCTGATGATGGTGTACATCAACGATGCTTATCTCCATGTTTCCATTTTCAGTGACATCAGAAATATCTGAGGTTTGCCTTGGGTCTGGTTTGTGGCCTTTGTTCTGCCTGTCTAGGGCTCCCCGGGTGTTCACCAACACCAATGTGCATGCAGGGGTTATGACCCTACTGTACCAACCTGGATGATCTGCTCATTCGGGCTCCCTCCAGCAAAGAGGCAGAGTAGGATATCTTAACAACCCTGTCTATGCTGAAACATTTCAGCTGTAAATTCATATAACCAAAGTCTCACATTGTTTGTCCAAATTGGCCACATTCTTGGGCATGCCTCTGCATATGGAACAGGCCAGGATTTTTTTCCCGGAGGAGAAGAGCTGCTTCTGTTGGGCCTTATTGTCTCTACCATGGTGGCGAGGAGAGTTTGGACCATCAGTTAACATGGGTGGTCAGGGACTCTCTAGTCTGTTGGCTTCAGTCCTTTCCTAGTAGGCCAGTTTCCAGTTTCTTCTGCTATAGTGGACCATCTTGCCAGTGGACACCAGTCTCTCTCGTTGGGGTGGAGTGCTGGGGGAACTCACCGTTCAAGGGCTGTTGGGACCAACAGGAGATTCAGTTGTCCATCACTGTGCAGAAACTGCAGGTGATCCTGCTCTCTACTGCATTGGACCAGTCCTTTGGAGGGTCATCCATTCAGGATGCCAATGAAATTTACCAGGTCATCATCTAGAGCAGGTTGGCTTTCTGGGAGGTGAGGATCATGCATGGGTGGAGGCCTTCGTCTCATGCACCTCAGCGATTTACATCCCGGGTGTGAAGAACTTTCAGATGGACTTTCTGAGCAGGGAGACTCTGGACCCAGGGGAATAAAGCCTTCACCTGAGATGTTTCAGTCCCTGTGCAACCAGTGGCGTACACCAGATAAGGATCTATTTGCATCCCATCACAACAGAAAAGTAAAGTTGTTTGTGGCCAGGATAAGAGATGGCTGTGGATGCTCTGGTGTCTCCTTGGATGGGGTTCCTACTGGTGTATTTATTTTTTGCTAACATTAGCAAAATTAGGCTACGGTGGGTCAGTCTTGGCAGCTGCTGGATGGGCCAGACCTTCTGTTGCAGGGACCTCTGCTGCACCCCAAGGTGCACAGGAGTGGCTTTAACGACCTGGATGCTGAGACCAAGATCCTAGAAGGGCAGGGGTTGTCTGCTGCTGTCATATGGGCCTTCATCAGAGCTTGGAAGTCTTCTTCTTCCAAAACTGACTGTTGGTTTTGGCTGGCCTTTGTGTATTGGTGTGAGACTTATTGTCATCTTTATCGTCTTTTTGTTTCCAGAATCTTAGATTTCCTGCATAAGGGCTTGGACAATGGCTTGCAGCTCACCAGTCTCAAGGGGCAGGTTTTTGCTTTTTCAATATTTTTTCCAGCGACCATTGGCTTCAAATTCCCTGATTAAGATGTTCATGCAATGGGCTACCCATATTCACCCACCTGTGGAAGGCCTGCAAGGGCCTCATTATGAGCCTATGGCAGACTGTTTATTCTGAAGGTCATGTTTCTGGTGGCCATCACTTCTGTTCACAGAGTTGGTTGCCCTGCCGGTTAAGGCCCCCATTTGATTTTCTTAAGGACAAGGTAGATTTTCAGTGTCGGAAGGATTATCTCTATAAGGTGGTGTCATTCTTTTATCTCAATGCAGAGATTGATCTACTATTTTTGTGTCCTAATCCTACTCAATGTTGCTGCTTTTTTGTTTTTAGCACGTCTTTTTCCCTTTTCTGTACACAAGCAGTAGGGGTAGGAAAGCACATATCATACTCCCTCTCCATCAGCATTAGAGCTCCTCACGGCTGTGTTTTGAGTCCTCTGTGGTACTCCTTGTACACACATGGCTGTGGTTAGCACAAACTCCACCGTTATAGTCAAATTTACGTATGATACCATCATAGTAGGGCTGATCTCGGACTACAACGAGACAGCCTGCCTTGAAGTTAGGAATCTAGGGAATTAGAAGGAACAGAGCCTACACCTCAACATCATCTGAATCAACAAGCTCTTTAGTGGGTGAGGCATACAGCACAACACATTATCACATTAACGCATTATTAGGGGCTACCTACCCGACCTGCAGTCGACCTATAAAAGGTGATGCTGCACCAGAGCCAGGAAGAATATGACGGACATCTCTCACCCAGTTAATAGCATATTCACCATGCCATCTGTGAAATGGCTTTGCTGTCTGAGGGCCAGGACTGAGAGACGGGGTCTAAGCATCTTTCCGCAACCCATCAGGTTCCTTAACTCAGGTTGTCAGTATTTACCTTTTAGAAATAGCCGGCACTAGCCCATGATACCAACAGATGATAGCTTAAGGTATGGACACACAAAACATCCAATTTCTAAATTCATTGTAATATATATAATGTCAAACTGTTATAGTATACTCTTATGTTCCTTTTGATATCCAGGCAGCTGTAAAAAAAAGAACATTTCAATACATGTCATGCTTCTGTATGTTGATGTATGTGACCAATAAATACACAGTCGTCCTGTTCACTGCTCAGTGACTGATGTGCCTACCCATAAATAGGGAGTGTTATAGGATGTCCCATGTGTAATGAATATCTGTTGAGGTGGAGCAAAGGACAAGAGAAAATACCATTTTCCCTGTGTCCTGTTCAGGTCGCTCCATTTCTTACAAGTGGGTAATCCGCCACCAGGTGGCGCAGTGACTGCAAGATCAAAAATTGTAGCTCCTCCCGGCCCCATATAAGGTAGATGTTTCCCAAAAATCCCCAGAATTCATCTTGCAGTCTCACTGCAAGGATCGTTTTCCTACTCTCTCTGGATATTGCAGGTGAGCGGGGCATTCTAAGCCTGTCGGCCACTGCATACCTATTCCCATCTTTTTCCGTGGACCCATTCTGCCTCCTAGCCTTGGCTATGGAACAGGTGAAGGTAGGGAGAACGCAGAGGGTCAGGCGTTCGGCAGAGCTAAGCTCTGGGCCACAGACCCTCCAGAAAGGGTAGCCGGCCATAGGCGATGGTGAGCCTATATGGGGGGGGGGGGGGAGGAACCACCTAGGGCCCAGTTTATTCACTCATATTACCCACAAGCTTTATTCATTGGTATGTGTGTTGTGTTTTACTTCTGCTTATACTCACCTCCCTCATTCCTTGTCTCCTTCTCCTCTCCTCTCCAGCTGACAGGGCTCTGTGAGGGAGGGGGGGTATGGGCCGTGGGTCCCCAGCGGGAACGGCCGGGCCACTGCTCTGTGCAGCCGCTGCTTTTTGCTTGTGCGGGGCGCGAGCGAGCGCTCCGCAGCGGGGGGGAGGGGCCTCCTCTGGGCTGTTCTTCTCCCTGCTCGTCTGGGCGCCATTTTGTGAAGGGCGCTCTGGACTCGCGCCGCAGCGGGGGGGGGGGCGGGGCCGCGCAATGACGGGTTCCGCATGATCGCTGTGCGGCCCACCCCTCGTGGTGCTCGTGTGGCTCTCTATCCGGCGCCATTCTCTGCATCGCGTTCCTGCGTATGTTCAGGTCCCCAGCGCGCCGGTGGCCTTCTTCTCTGCTTTGCTCTTGCTGAGGAAGGTACGCTTCATCCGGACTTCCCTGCTCTCGCTGGCAGTTCTGTGAGTCCCTTGCCTTTTTTCTCGGTTCCTTATGCATGTGCTGTGGGATACTCATATGTCTATGCTTGTGTCTTCCAGGTGGGCCCCACCTTCTGCAGATCAGGGTTGTGGTTCCTCCTGGTCTCCTACCACCCCCCCTCTCCCCGCACCCTCTCTCTTTAAGAGGGATCACTAAGAGGGACTAAATTGTTTTATTTTTGCTATAATCACCATAATGGAGGCTTCTTGGGATAGTGAGCTAGGGCCCCCTCTGGGTGGGTGAAACTCTGCCTCATGTGTGGTACCTGCCCTGTGAGCGGTCTCAGCGCAGTTTGTGTCCTTTGCGCCAGGAGCGTTCTTTTGGAACAGGATAGGCCAGGCGTTTCTGCCCCCAGCCCTACTTTACCTGCGGCCTCGCCTACACCTTCACGCCTGCATTTAGCTCCCAGTGAGGGGGAAGCCAGCAGGGGGTCACAAGAAGATTTGGTGCTCTGGGTGGCCAGCCTGGATAGACAGTTATCTTGCACGGCTACCAGCAAGGCCACGAGTAAGAAGCGGCATATTAAGCCGGGTTATTGGCTTTTTGCTGATGATGATGATGATTTTTTTGGCGGCCGGGACTCCATGGAGGAGGGCGAGTTGTTTCAGGACTCCGCCTCCTCAGGGGATCGACCGGGTGGCTATGACAGTGACCCTGGGTCTTCCTCGGATGAGGATATGTGGCTCCCTGATGACACAAAGAGGTTGTTATCTTCTGTTTTTGAGACCCTGCATATTGTACCTCCGAAGGTGGCAAAAAAGAAGCAGGGGGATTTATTCCAGCCTGAGAGACAGGGGCTTGTCTTTCCTGAACAGGGCCACTTTTCCAAGATGATTTTTAAGGAATGGGAAAGGCCTAATAAATTGCCGTCGGTGCCTAGGGGCCTGGACAGACGGTATATTCTCTGAGGAGTTGGTTCGTCTTTGGTCCCGTCCCCCCTAGGTGGATTCCCCTGTTTTGGGGTTATCCAATACCACGGTTATACCGTCACCCGATAATGCTTCCTTGCGTGACCCTGCTGACAGGCTCATGGATCAGCTGGCTTGTCATGCGTTCACCTTTGTGGGTGCTGGCCTTCGTCCTGTCTGTGCCACGGCCATTGTCTCCTTAGCCATCAAGAAGAAGGTGAGACGACTTTGATATTGCCAAATCTCGCAAGCGGGTGGAGGAGTATAAGGACCTCCTAGCCTGCGTGGATTTTATTGCATTTGTAGTCTCGGCTATGGACGATAGCGTCCGGCTTGGCGGCAGGGCTTCGGCCCTGCTTGTTGCGCTTCGTCGCTCTATCTGGCTGCGGCAGTGGTCAGCCGATGCTGCTGCCAAGAAATCACTCACTAGTATCCCTTTCTTGGGGCTTCGCTTATTTGGGGAGCGTCGGGAACTCCTGGCCAAGGGTGGGAGACTCCCTCAGCGACGGAAGCCTGCACGGCCCTTTCGGGGTTCGTCTGCCTATCGCTCCTTTCGTGGAGGAAAAGGCTCTTCCTTTTTAGGTGGCCGCAGAGATTCCTGGGGACAAGGTAGGTCTCGCGGCCGACCCATTAAATCCAAGCCTCCTGCCAAGTCCTCTCAAGCATGAGGGGGCACCCTCACCCATCCGGGTGGGGGGACGGCTTCTGCTCTTTGCTCACATCTGGGGACTGCACATCTCGGATCGGTGGATTCAGGAGGTGGTTTCCCTTGGCTACAAAGTAGGGCTGGCAGCTTGGCTGCCCCCAAGGTTTCTTCAGTCACGGATATCGCTGAAGTTCCAGGGCCAGTGGGGTCTGCAGGAGGCCTACTTGTCCATCAATCTCCTGGAGCTGAGAGCGATACGGTTGGTCCTGCTTCATTTGACTCCCCAGCTACGGGGTCGTGCGATCCAGGTCCGAGGTGACCTAGATCCTGACTTGGGCGGAGGAGAATGTTCCCTGCATCTCGGCGGTTTACATCCCCGGGGTGGAGAACCAGAAGGCAGACTCCCTGAGCAGGGGGACTTCTCATCTGGGGGAATGGTCTCTCAGCAACAAGGTCTTTCAAGCTCTGTGTCGCCGCTGGGGTCAATCGGATGTGGACCTTTTCGCGTCCAGGCACAATCACAAGCTTCCAAGGTTCGTCTCCCTGTCAAGGGATTCGCTGGCCTTCGCCACGGACGTGCTGGCAATTCCTTGGACGGAGTTCGGGCTCCTTTTACGCATTTCCTCCGTTTCCACTCCTGGGTCGAGTGATGCGCAAGATAGCCCAGGAAGGGGTTCCGACCATCTTGGTGGCTCCATGCTGGCAGAGAAGGAGTTGGTTTGCGGACATAGTTCAGTTGTCAGTGGATCGCTACATCATGCCCGACGATCCAGGGCTTCTCACACAGGGGTTGTTATGCCACCCCAATTTACAGATGCTGGCTTTGACGGCTTGGCTGCTGAAACCTCTATCTTGACGGAGAAGGGGCTGTCTGCCACGGTCTTGCGTACCATGATTCAGGCTCGGAAGAAATGTTCTTCCAGGATATATTACAGAGTTTGGCATGCCTACATTGCCTGGTGTGAGTCCAAGAGTCTCCCTTGTCGCACATTCTCTATTTCTAGGATTTCGGAGTCCCTACAACATGGCTTGGACTCGGGTCTCCGGCTGAGTACCCCCAAGGGCCAGGTTTCGGCCTTGACCATTTTTTCCAAAGACCTTTCGCCAATCTTAGACTTATCAAGATTTTTTTCCAAGGAGTTACTCATGTACGTCCACCGCGTAAGCCTGTTACCGGTGTGGGATTTGAACTTTCTGCTCTCCAGGGTCCTCCCTTTGAGCTGGCTGCGCTTTGTATGAAGCCTCCTTACTTTTAGCGACATCAGGATAAGGTGGTATTTTGCTTTAAACCGGATTTTTTTACCTAAGGTTGTTTCTTCTTTTCACCTTAATGAGGACATTGTTTTGCCTTCCTTGTGTCCCACAAATTCTAATTCTAAGGAAAGGACCCTCCATGCCCTGGATGTGGTCAGAGCCATTAAGTACTACCTGGTTGCAAAGGAATCTTTCAGGAAATCGGATTCTCATTTTGGTTCTCACTGATGGCCCTAGGAAGGGTTTGCCTCCAGCCAAATCTACTCTCAGTAAGTGGATCGGACAGGCGGTGGTGCAAGCATACTCCAAGGCCAAGGGGAAGGAACCCCCCTTTCGTGTTACTGCTCATTCTACTAGAGCTATTGGTGCCTCCTGGGCTTTTCAGCACCAGGCCTCTGTTGAACAAGTTTGTAAGGCCGCTACTTGGTCTTCGGTTAGTACCTTTGCAAAGTTTTACAAGGTTGACTTTAGGGCCTCAGCTGATGCTGTCTTTGGCCGTAAGGTGCATCAGGCGGTAGTGTCATGAACTACATGCTGTTGCTCAATGGGGATCCCACCCTTTTTGGACACTGCTTTTGGATGTCCCACATGTAAGAAATGGAGCGACCTGAACAGGACACAGGGAAAAATACAATTCTGTGAGTACTCACCTGTTGGTTTTGACTGTGTCCTGTTCAGGTCGCTCCACCCCCACCCTTGCTCTTGTTATCTCCTGTTTGCCTGTTTGGGCCTTGTCCTTAGGTTTTTCTTGTTGAGAGAGTACATGTTGAAGCTATGTGAAGTAACATGGTTTCTTGGCCTCCCGGCCTGTCTCTTTTTTTCCTGCTTTTGAACCACTTGGGATTTTTGTGAGACATCTACCTTATATGGGGCCGGGAGGAGGTACAATTTTTGATCTTGCAGTCACTGCGCCACCTGGTGGCGAATTACCCTCATGTAAGAAATGGAGCGATCTGAACAGGACACAGTCAAAACCAATTCTACAGGTGAGTACTCACAGAATTGTATTTTTGTGATAACTCACCTGTAAAATGGGTTTCTCTATGGCCCCTGCTCCACCACGATGGATTCATGTTTTCTTCTTTTTTTTGTAACTGCTTCTCTGTTTTCAAAGCCAATGTTATGGTGATTGCTAAATTGTTTGCCCATTGGGAATTGGTTAGATTTAATTTGTGGCACAGCTGCTATAGGCTACATGGGGGGCATACAGCTTTCTATCTTTGCAGACACGCATGCCAGCTGAGGGAAATTTACATGTAGTAGATATCTGTCAATATATCAGCAGATAAGGAGCTAAATAAAATCAAGCGCTGTCAGAGGCCTGGTGCAGGTATAGATTACAGCTTCTGAACAGGTTTCTGAACAGCCAGTGGGTTGGTTCAGACTTTGTTTAATGGTTATTGTATGACTTGCACTGGTCAGAGATGGTCAGGTCACCTCCTCATGGACGACATATTCATCTGTTATTTTGATTCATAACTTTCTAGGAAAAATACCTTTTTAGCACAGTATTTTGTCAAAATACCTGCACTACAATGTATAATTTAAAAACAATAAAAACAAGTTATGATCCAATAAAAATATCTAAAATATATTGGTGTCTTATCTCCTTGACTGTTTTATTGATTTTGGAAAATAAAAAAAAGGTTTTATGTAACGTTGAATAAATTGTAAATCATTGTGAAAAAATAAATTGCATTTGTTTTCTTTACTCCCAAAAAAACAACTATTAAAAACTGGACTGAAAATATTTTTGGCTTGGCCTTTTTTAGTTTACAGTAGCTAGTCTTCTGTTGTTCTTGTCCCAGACTGGACTGATGTCTGATAAGTCTCAACTGAAGCCAGGTTACTCTCTTTCTGCTACTACCCTTTCATTGTGTTCACTTAGTTCCTGCTGTTGCAGTAATTTTATTGAAAGATTTCAAAAAAGGCTGGCTCAACATCAGGCTAGGATAACAGATTTATAACAAACTTCTCATTAACCTAACTTTTTGTTGCAATATTTTTATTTATTTATTTTTTTTTAATTCTTTATTTTTCAAAATGATACAAGAGAAAATATACAAAACAGTACAGAGATAAAGAAGTAGGTACAGTACTATGGACATGTAAGGCCATCTAACGAAGTTACATTCAATGAGCATGCTAGTGCAATAATTAAATGTTTATTGACGTGTACACATTCAGAATAAAGGCACATTATACCAAGTGCAACTGTGGTTACCGTCCGCCAAAACCTGCGCTACAATCAACAATTTAGCTCCCGCCGCGGGACCACCCGGCACCGGAGGAGAACCACAGCTACTACAGATCCGTTCTTCTTGTATGGAAATGATACGGCCCAGTCCAGCAAAAGTAATATAAGTATAATATAAGAAAAGAGAGAAAAAAGAGAAAAAAAAAACAGTGAAAGGGGAAAGCCAGGGGATTTAGAGAAGGGGGGAAGGAGGGGGGGGGGGGAAGTGGGGGCACCCCGGGGACATCACTCCAGCAGGAGACACCAAAAGACGCCCTTCAAGTCCCTCCGTCTTTCCGGTTCATATTGACTCAAGGTCGAGAGTGACTCAAGGTAAGCATAATTACAGGTAGGGCTAGGATCTGGCCTGCGAGCCAGCCGTCATAAGCTGTTTAAATCTATCTGACTCCCTATATAGGAACCATGGTGTCCATGTCTGTAAGAAATGCTGCGAGCTCTCATGGATAGAAGCGGTTAACTCCTCCATTTCCATAATCCGGTTGATTTCCCCTACCCAGTCCACCACCGAGGGGACCGCCTCAGATCTCCACAGCCTCGGGATGATGGTCTTTGCTGCATTAATGAGATGTCTCAGAAGCGACTTCTTATAAGTCCTCAAAGGAACCTCTGCCAGATGCAAAAGGAACAGCGAGGGGTCGCAGGGTGTCTGGCGGCCTACAATCTTGCCTGTGAGTTCTGCTACCAATTGCCAGAAGGGCACTATCTTAGGGCAATCCCAAAACACATGGAAGAAGGTTCCCACTGCCTGTCGGCACCTCCAGCATTCGTCAGAGGTGGTCGGGACAAACCTACTTAATCTCTCCGGGGTATAGTACCACCTTGTGAGACATTTGTAGTTTGTTTCCTGTATCTTGGAGGATATGGAGGTCTTATGGGTAGCTGAGAATATATATTTCCATTGATCCTCCGTCAGCTGCATGTCCAGGTCCCTCTCCCAATCCACACAGAAGCGGGCCTCTCGCTGTCCTCAGAACTCCCTAGGAGAGCATAAAGTCGGGACACCGGCTTAAGAGGGGGGTCCCGCGCACTTGCCATTTGCTCAAAGGGGGTAAGAGTCCTGGTCAACGCCTGTCTGGGTCCCAGACTCAGGAGAAAGCTCCGGAATATAAATAGAAGCCATTGATCAAATAAAGGCGTATCCCACCTCTCTCTGAGAGTCTCCAGTCGTGTCCAACCAGAGGGCGAAATGAGGTCCATCCCTCTTGGGATACCCTTTTCAGCAAAAATCCCTCAGAGACGAGGGAGGATGCCAATTGGGAGGGATGGATTGCGCACCAACGGGACCAGGGGCGTCGGCCAAGGAGATATCCCCGTCCGGTCTCTAACTTTGTCTAGGACTCCAAGGGAGGTAGCTATGAGCGGGTGGTCTTTACCCAAGGACTTCCCAACTTCAGCCACCCAAGCCGCATCTTCTATTGGGGTTTGCATCCAGCTCGCCTCTAACCTCACCCACTTCTTCCTCGTTCCGTGGTGATGCCAGTCTAATATGCGTTGGAGATGGACTGCACGCCAATATTGAAATAAGTCTGGACAAGCTAGTCCCCCAGCCTGCTTTAGGTTTAAAGGGCAGACGCATTTTCACTCTCGGTTTTTGTCCTTGCCAAATAAATTTAAGGAAGAGTGAGTCCAGGGATTTAAAGTATGCTCTAGGGATTTGTATAGGGAGGGTCTGGAACAAATAAAGAATTCTCGGTAAGATCGTCATTTTGATAATGCTTATTCTGCCCAGCCATGAGAAGGTGGGGAGATCCCAGTTCGCCAGGTCTGTTTTAATTCTGGAGAAAAGGGGGCCAAAGTTTGCTGTGTATATCCCATCCACTGTTTTGGTAATTTTGGTGCCTAGGTACGTGATGGCGGATGGAGGCCATTTAAATGGGAAGGAAGATTTGAGGAGGGCTTCCATCCCCGCGGGAAGGTTCACCCCCATCGCTTCTGATTTGTCATAGTTAATCTTCAAAAATGAAAGTCTACCAAACCTCTCAAACTCCTTCAGCAGCACCGGGATGCCTACTGTCGGATTCGTGAGGAAGAAAAGCAAGTCATCCGCATAGGCCGAGATCTTGTGTGTGTCTGACCCCCAGTGATCCCCCTGATGTCCCCCTGTCTCCTAATTCTGCACAAGAAAGGCTCCATTGATAGCGCAAAAATCAAAAGGGAGAGGGGGCACCCCTGCCTGGTACCATTCCTGATGTCCACTCGGCCCGACAATGCACCATTTACTTTTATCCTTGCCGAGGGGTCTGAGTATAAGACCATGACCAGTTGCAGAGCCTTAGGTCCCATCCCAATATGTTCAAGAACCGCTCTAATAAACTGCCAGTTAACCCGGTCAAAGGCCTTCTCGGCGTCGGTGGACAGCAGGACAGCCGGCTCCCCAGTCTGTTTGACCCTGTGAAGTAAATTCAATACTCTGGTCGTATTATCGCGGGCTTCCCGACCAGGGATAAAGCCTGACTGATCACCATCCACCAACCCCGGGAGCAGCCCCGACAATCTATTCGCCAAGATCTTTGCGAAGAGCTTAAGATCCACATTCAGTAACGAAATGGGCCCGGGGCCGCTAGGAGTGAGTTAAAGGCCGAAAGAAAGTGTGTGCCCAAAAGAGGAAGGAATTTCTTATAATAACTGGCAGTAAACCCATCGGGCCCCGGCGACTTCCCATTCGGTGAACCCTGCACCGCCACCCCCAGTTCCTCTATAGAGATCAGGCGTTCTAAGGCCTCCCTCTCCTCCCTCCGCAACACCGGCATCCCCGATTCCGCTATGTATTGCTTCATTTGTTCCATTTGCCCCAGATCCGGGTCAACCCCGCCAGAACGAATGTTATATAGCTTTTGGTAAAAGGACTGGAAGGTCCTTGCAATGTCCGGGGTGTTATAAAGCTTTTTTTGGTGTTAATCGATAATAGCTTCAATATAATTCAATGACTGTTGCTTTCTGAGCGCTCTCGCTAAGAGTGCGCTACTTTTATTCCCCCACTCGAAGTAAAGTCTCCTACAGCGTCTGATGATATAAGCGGCTCTTGCAGACAAGAGGGAGTTCAGAGCTGCTCTGGCCTCGGAGAGTTCCAGAAGATTGCTTTTGGCTAGTGAGGCTTTATGCAATCTCTTCAGCTTCTGAACCCTCTCCAATCGTATCTGTACCTCCTGTTCCCTATCCCTCTTCAGTTGGGTGGCGTGCCTAATGAGTACTCCCCTAATTACCGCCTTGTGGGCTTGCCAGTTATTAAATGAGGAGGTGTCAGTGCTCTTATTAAGCTCAAAATACTCCTTAATGGCGTCTTGAAGGGTATGGACCAGCGGTTCATTCGGTAGAAGAGACTCATTCAGTCTCCACGTCCATTCCCCCTTAGATCCCCCCGTCAAGTTAACAGAAAGGGCTACCGGAGCATGATCTGATATAATTGTAGTTTCTATCTTGGTGTCTGTTATATGTGGCAAAAGACAGTGAGAAACTAGGACATAGTCGATTCTGGAGTACGAGGCATGGACTGCAGAGTAAAAGGAGTAATCCTTAGTGGTGGGGTGGGTGATTCGCCACGGATCACAAAGCTGTGCTTTCTGGAGGATCCTCTTAATTTTCTTCAATGCCGCGTACGCCAAAGCCGACCGCCCTGTGGATGAATCCAATAGGGGATCCAACGCTACGTTTAGGTCCCCCCCCCCCCGAGAATAATGGGACCCTCTTGCACAGCTATGAGCTTGTCTATGAAAGATTCTAAAAAAAGTACCTGTCCGGAGTTAGGGGCATAAGCGGCTGCCAACGTGTACTTTTTGTTAAACAGGGATCCTTTGATGATTAAGTATCTCCCTTGCTCATCTGCTATTTTCTCCGAGACTCGAAAGGGAGTGTTCTTAGCGATCAGAATCGCCACCCCTCTCGCCTTCACATCCTGTGCATTACTCATGTAGGATTGGGAGAAGGACCTGGAGGACAGCCCGGGAGCCCCGTCACCCTTAAAGTGCATCTCCTGTATAAATGCAAAATTTGCTTTATGTCTGGCCAATTCCTGAGCTAGTTTAGATCTCTTAAGGGGCGTGTTTAGTCCTCTGGCGTTCAACGAGATCGCCCTAAGCTTTTTAGTAAAAGGAGGGCTAGGCACTCCTGAGTGGGAAGCACCCTGCGAGGCACCACAGTCTCTGATCATTATTGCTATGCCCAACGCTCTCAATGCCTCGGCTCAAGTGAGCAATCCGGGATACCCTGAGGTGTTGGCGCTCTGGTCGGCACCCGATCTCTAGCTAGAGAGGGAGTGTCCGGACAGGGGGGTCAAGAGGGATGAGGGGGAGAAAGGCGAACAAGGGAAGGGGAGGGGGAGAGGTAGAAGAGGAAAAAGAAAAAGGAAAGAACAAGCAGAGAAGAAACGTTTGGGAAACGTCCCAGAACTGGGAACAGAGTTCAGTTCCCACTAACTTAAACTCTAACCAGTGTCAAACCACGAGGTTCCAAGAACGTCCCCCAAGCCCAAAAGGGCTGATGAGGAGAAGATCCGGAAGCCCGGTACGTTCAGGGTTGGGGGGCACCCCACCCATGAACCGATAGAGGGCCGCGGTGATCCCACACACCCCAAAAGGGGGAGTAATGAGCCCGCCACGCCCCTCCCAGTGGGGACCGAGAAGTCAGCCGCCGCTTGCAGCGAGGGTGTGGGTTGTAAGTTACAATCCACTCAGACCTGTCGGTCGCCGACTCCCGGCCATCGTATAATGTATTCAAATACAACATTGCACCTGTGTACCTGACTTTAAAACCAACAACAAGGGATCTGGGCCTAGCCCAGCCACCAACAGCTAGTCCAGGCCCATCAAGTCTTCCGCCCCCGCATGTACAGTGCTGCTCCCCGATCGCCCAATCCGGAACGGGAGATTAAAGTGCGGGCGCCCGGCTATCATTGCTGAGCTGCCTACTTCCCAGACCCGCAACCAAGGAGCAGCACTGCCCAAGCCGATAGAGCGCTACAGATAATATGAACATCAAAACAGGCAATAAACATGGTCTAGTGACTTATATACGTGTGTATACGACCTGTCGAGATGCAAACCGAGCGCCTCATGTAGCAGGGAGAACGAGGAAGTCCGAGAGCTGAGACAATGTCCCCCACTCAACAGTGGGAATGGGGGCAGCAGTTTCATCCAGCTAGGATCACACGTCGGGAGGCCGGGGAGCTCTTCTTTCTCTGGCCCGCGAGGGATACGGGTCCAGGGCAGCGCTCAGCCAATCCGGGATCTGGACATGTCGAAGGCCAAGCTGTTTAATAAAGTCCGGCAAGTCCTCGTGCCTACGGAGCGTAAGGGTCCTGCCACCCTTTGAGGCGATCAGAGCAAAAGGGTAGCCCCAACGATAGGCCACATTATTTTGTTTAAGCATATCCAGCAGTGGACGCAAGATTCTCCTTCTCGCCAGGGTGGACCTCGAGAGGTCAGAATAGAAGTGCAGGTCCGCCCCGTCGAAGTCCAGGGATCCCCTCCTCCTAGCCACTGCCATAATCGCCTCCTTCTCCTGGAAAAAGTGAATTCTGCAGATGACGTCTCTTGGGGGGTCCCCCTGCCGCGGAGGAGGGGCAATGGCCCTATGCACCCGATCTATCTCAATCTTAGATTCACCGTCCACTTGATCTCCTAGTAACGCAGAAAATATACCCTGTAGTGTGGGCATTAGTTCTTCCGCTCGCGTAGCTTCGGGGAGAACTCGAATGCGAATATTGTTCCGCCTGTTTCGATTTTCCAAGTCTTCGAGGTGGAGGGTTAGGTTGGCATTCGCTGCCTCTTGTGCTTGCAGGCAAAGCGTCAGCTGCTGTATAGCTGACCTATCCTCCTCTTGATCCCGTTCCACCTTATCCAATCTGGAATCCAGTTGACGGAGATCTCCCCTTAGAAGGCCCACTTCTTCGGATAACTTTTCGCTAATTGAGCGTGTGATCATAGATAAGTCCTCTTTAGTAGGCATGGAGCGCAGGTGGGACCAGATTTCTTATAGCGTGCGGTCCATTGGTGACGGCCCCGAGGTCCCCAGACCCCCCCGGTCAGAATCTTCCGTATCTCTTCGGGGTGAGCTCCCCGACGGGCCCGGGTCTCGGGCTTGCTCTGCAGGCTTTGAGATGTATCGGTTAAGGTCGCTCTGATTAGCCGCTAGAGACCCCCTGGTCTGGGTCTTGGAATCTTTATTTTTGTTGCCCCCACCCATCGCGCTCGGGCTCTGTGATGCTGCTCAGCTCTAGAGTTGCTGGGGCATCCCAAATCATGACGGTGTCCCTTCCGGGTTGTTTCTGTTCAGGCACTGCAGATTCGTAGATACCCAGTTTAGGCACTCCGGCTATGGTATAATGCGCAAGGGCGGACCGATCCGGGTTAAGACGGATTAATGGCTAAATTATGACAGTGATGCAAAGGAAAGGCCTTAGGTTATTCTTTGAAGGGAGGAGAATGCAAGATGAGCAGAGGGGAGGTTGGGAACATAGGTCCTCCAACTGTGGATGCAGGTCAACTGGGTATTCAGTGTGCAGCAGTCCCCAGACAGTCAGACCCCTTGTCACTATTGCAGGAGCAGAGTGATCCACAAGTTAATGCCTCACTTCAAGAGACATCCATCTGTGTCGCCTCTGGATCAAAGTAGGTGGGGGGGGGAAGGGCCGACGTGGCCCCAGGGCAGTTCTCAGCTCGATGCTCCCAGCTTCTATTCTCAGGGGAGGGGGGGTATCAGACCAGACTGGCCGGGTCCAGCATTCAGTTCCCCCGTATGTGGATGCGGCAAGATGGCGGCCGCTCCTCCTGCCCCCGCACCTCCCGTCCTGCGCCTGCTGCTCACTCTCTGCGGGGTAGGGGGGAAAGTAACAGCTGATGAGGGAGAACGACAGCCTCCGGGCGGGGGCCAGAATCACCGGGCACCGCACAGCA
The DNA here is from genome assembly GCA_027917425.1 of Gastrophryne carolinensis. Lineage (NCBI taxonomy): Eukaryota > Metazoa > Chordata > Amphibia > Anura > Microhylidae > Gastrophryne > Gastrophryne carolinensis. Next base: position 121,783,095 of record CM051243.1, on the reverse strand, counting down.
CCCCCAGCTCACCTCCGGTCCCGGCGCTCAGGTCCGTGACTCTGGGAAGGCAGGACGTCCGGCCGCTCCCCCGTGCTCGGCGCCGCCCGTCCTCCGCACGCCACCCGCGGTCCCAGAGGTAGGAGAGGGGGGAGATCGTAGAGTGATGAGGACCTCCAAGTGCCCAAGCCTCCAGGGTCCGCGCGATTCCCGCAGCCCAGACGGACGGATGGGGTGACAAGATGGCGGCCGCGCTCCAGCCCACGTGCTCGCAGCTGAGGATTCACCGCCGCTCCGGTTCACTGCTCTCTGCAGCTAGGTCCCGCTAGTGCAGGGGGACGCCCGCCGGACTCCCACACCGGCTCCGGAAAACACTGTAGGAAAGCTTGTGTTTGCTAATAAGGCCGGGAGCTGGCAGCGTCCACGTCCTCACGGCCTCATGGCTAGCTCCGCCCCCCCGCAATATTTTTATTTAAATGAAAATACAGTACCATATAACATACTATTGTTACAGACACAAAATCTACTTTATATTCTATTTAGAACTGAATAATACATGTACACAAATCCGTAATATACTAGAGTAACCTTATTACATCTAAACCAGGGGTGTCAAACTCATTTTCATTGAGGGCCAACATTCTGGTTGCCTTCACAGAGCCAGTTCATAACAAACGCACTAAATTATTTTGCTCAGGAGAAATGCAGACTGTGAATTATTTTGCCAAAAAACAGCAACAGAGTATACAGCATGTCCTGTTCCAGAATATTCCTTACTCCTGGGTAATACATCCACAAGATGGCGCTGGACTGCAGAAAACAGCTTGTGGCTCCTCCCAGCCCTATATAAGTCAGGGACCTCCCACAAATTCCCCAGCTCTTTCTGTAGTCTGCGCTGAGAAGATAGCTCTCTATGTGGCGCAGGTGAGTGAGGCTTATATGCCTGGGGCCCTGCAGGACTATTCCCACCCGTTCCGTTCCATTTGCTTCCTCCCAGCCTCGGCTGACAAGGTTCGGGTGATGCTAGGTTTGTAAGCACCAGTCAGGTTCTGAGGACGCTTACCTTCATGTACCAATCTTTCCAGGTCATCAGAGATTCCTCAGGCTCACTCTGGAGGATCAGCACTACCAATTTGTGGAGAGAAAAAGGAGAGGATCCGCACTCCTAAAAACTTGGAAGTTTATTTGAAAAAGGATAAAACCCAAATCTCCATAGTATCACGGCAGTGTAAAAACAGTAAAGGACCCTGGCACATGAAATTATGCCACACTCGCTAACGCGTTTCGGACGCACAAAATCGGTCCTTAGTCATAGATGAGAGGTGGCATAACGATATACATTTATATATAGATACATAATGGACTTACCCTCCATCAGCTGCCGACCAGAGACGCGAGTCCCCCCTGCGCGCGCCACCACAGCCACCGGCGAGGTGGGATGACGTCATGCGCAAGGCAGCGTCAAACCGCACCAATGGTAGGCCTGGGAGCAGAAACCAATCAGGGCGGAGGAGGGAGATGCGTCAGGAATATGGTTGCCCAGCAACGAGATAAACAACACACGGCAGCGGAGAGGGGAAAGTCATCAGAATAAAATTAATCAGAGAACAAAAGGCGGCACTGCTATCTGACAGAGAATTACACAGAGACTGCATATAATCTTAGACACATGTCCGTACACACATGAATTAGACGGACATGTATCTGTCTACAATACATATCTAACATAATAAGCATATATGCAGTCCAAACACTCAGATAACCATGCATCACAATACTAACAATATTATTAGATATTAGGGCCGGTGCCTGAGAATATCAAAATTGATAATGAATAAATGTAAAGGATCAAGTCTCAAGTGACTAAATATGATACCATGAATAACGGTAGAAGATATATGAAATATATAAATAGTACGAACGGCCCTCATGGCCAGTAATAAACAATTAATATAGAATTTAGAATATACCCTAATTAATGGTGGTAACTATAAAAATCAAGTCTGGGTAATGGCGAACAATATGCACTCTACAATGAAGGATCCTACCTATATGAGTAACTACTCGATTAGAATAGAGAAAAAAGGAAAAAATGAAAAAAGGAAAAAATATATATAAACAACCATTAATGTAAAAAGTTATTATTTAAACAGACACAAAATCAATCTATAATAAGGGAAAGATCCCATTTGTGATTGAGGCCTTTGGGGAAGCGTGTGTCAAGAGTGAATATCCAAAATGCCTCCCTCATCAACAGTTTTTTATGGATATCACCCCCCCTGGGCCCCATATGTACCCTCTCCAATGCTTTCACTCTAATCAAAGGGTTGCTGCCAGCATGAATTCGGTTAAAGTGTTTGGCTACATTTGAGTTCTTAACCAATTCTGGTTTGCCAATGCCATATAAATGCTCAGTAATACGGGTCTTCAATTTGCGTGTTGTGCAGCCTACATATTGCATTTGGCAGTGCATGCAGGTAATAAGGTAAATGACCATTTTTGAGTTGCAGTTAAGCAGGGCTTTAATTGGAAAACTCCTGCCACTGCTAGTAGAGGTGAAACTATTGCCCTTATCTACATACCTGCATAGGCCGCAACGGGGGCCACCACATGGAAAAAATCCTCTAGTAGCCAACCATGTGTTACAATCCCCCCCAAGTGTTTGAAAGAAACTGGGTGACAGTGTGTTGGATAAACTCGGGGACTTGCGACTAACCAGTCGCACTCCCTCATCCAGTATATCTCTAAGAAGAGGATCAGCTTTTAATATAGGTAAGTTGTTTTGGATTATCTTACAGACTTCTTTAAACTCCAAAGTAAATGGAGTACTAAATGTCACCCCTTTGAAAAGGGAGGAAGAACCCTTCTTTGCTTTTGATTTCTTATCATCCCCTAGGATGCTAGTCCTGGGCTTCCTAAGGGCAATATCCCTAGCTCTTGTAAGCATCCAATGGGGATAGCCTCTACTCACAAGTCTAGACTGGATCTCAATGGACTCTTCTAAAAAGGATTCAACGCTGGAACAGTTCCTCCGGCTCCGTACCATTTCCCCTACTGGGATTGATTTAATCGTGTGGGCCGGGTGACAACTCGATGCACGGAGTATATTGTTACCTGCTGTTGGCTTACGGAATGTGGACGTCCGGAAAGTCTCATTTATAGTATCTAGCGTTATTTTTAAATCCAAAAACTCCAATTCACTGTTATGTCTATGAGCTGTAAACTCTAGATTCAGGTTATTGTTATTACAATGATCTATGAAGTCATTTGTGGCCTTGCCTTTCGGTCTCACTTCGGCTCCCAGAGTATTCACCAAGGTGCTGGCTGGCGTAATGGCTCTGCTGAGATCTCAGGGCATTTGCATCCTTCCTTACTTGGATGACATTTTCATCACGTCTCAGTCCTTCCAGCAAGCCGAGCTGGATACCCAGCTGGTGGTGTCCACACTGGAGTCCTTCGGTTGGGTGATCAACCACCCCAAGTCTTCCCTGTCACCGTCAATGGTGAGGTCCTTTCTGGGCATGACTCTGGATACATCTCAGGTCAAAAATTTTCTCCCTCAGCAGAAGGTGGAGGGTCTTCAAGCTCAAGCCAGGCTTCTTCTGTCTTGCCCTCATCCCTCCATCCGCCAGGGGATGCAGATGGTGGGCCTGATGGTGTCTTGCTTCGAGGCAGTTCCATACGCTCAGTTTCACATGAGACCCCTTCAGCTCCACCTCTTGTCAGTATGGCATCGGGACCCTGTGTCCCTGGATCAGGAGTTTGTTCTGTCCCCTCTGGCCAGGCGGTCTCTCTCGTGGTGGCTGGACTCGAGGAACCTTTGAGTGCGCAGGTCCTTTCTGGCCCCTTGCTGGGAGACAGTCACCACAGATGCCAGTCTGACAGGTTGGGGGGGCTTCTGGAAATCCCTGAAATTCCAGGATTAGTGGGGCCCTCAGGAGGCCCACACCCCGATCAACATTTTGGAACTGAGGGCGATAAGGATGGTTCTCGCCCAATTGACTCCACACCTTCGGGCTTGGGCTGTTCAGAACCGCTCGGACAACCAGACAGTGGTTGCCTACATCAATCATCAGGGAGGGACCCGGAGCAAGAGGGCCCTCAAGGAAGTGTCCCTGATACTGTCTTGGGCGGAGGAGAATGTTCCCTGCATCTCAGCTGTGTACATCCCGGGGGTGGAGAATCTGGAGGCAGACTCCCTGAGCAGGGGGACTTCTCGTCTGGGGGAATGGTCCCTCAGCAGCAGGGTGTTTCGCTCCCTGTGTCACCGTTGGGGTCTGCTGGATGTGGATCTGTTTGCGTCCGGTCACAATCACAAGCTTCCAGCCTTTGTCTCTCTGTCCCAGGACCCTCTGGCCTTGGCCATGGATGCAATAGCTATGTCTTGGAAAAGATTTCAGCTCCTTTATTTGTTCCCTCCATTTCCTCTGCTGGGCAAGGTGCTGCGCAAGATAGCCCAGGAAGGGGTGCCAACTATTCTGGTGGCCCCATGTTGGCCAAGAAGAGTGTGGTTCGCAGACGTTGTGCAGTTGGCAGTAGACCAGTACGTCCTGCCCAAGGTTCCAGACCTGCTCACTCAGGGGCAGCTACGCCATCCCAATTTACAAATGCTGGCTTTAATGGCCTGGCTGCTGAAACCTCCATCTTGATGGATAAGGGGCTGCCTGCCTTGTTGATACCATGATTAGGGCTAGGAAGAAGTCCTCTTCATCCATCTAATATAGGGTATGGCATGCTTACATTGACTGGTGTAAGGTCTAAGTCGCTTCCCTGTCGGGTGTTTTCTATTCCTAGGATTTTGGAATTTCTGCAACGTGGGTTGCATTTGGGTCTTCAACTTAGTACCCTCAAAGGTCATGTTTCTGCCTTGGCCATTTTCTTCCAAAGATCCTTTGCTCACCATCATCTGGTCAAGACCTTCTTCCAGGGGGTTGCTCATGTGCGTCCTACACGTAAGCCTATGTTACCAGTCTGGGATTTGAACTTGGTCTTATTTTCCTTGCAGGGGTCTCCCTTTGAGCCTTTGAGTGAGGCCCCTTTGTCCATTTTGACGCTTAAAGTAGTCTTTTTCTGTTTGGCGTGTTTCTGAGTTGGCGTCGCTTTCCATCAAACCTCCTTACTTTGAGAGACACCAGGACAAGGTGGTGTTTCGTTTTAAGCCAGATTTTCTGCCTAAGGTTGTGTCTGCTTTTCATCTCAATCAGGACATTGTTTTGCCTTCTCTGTGCCCTAATCCTAGTAACCCTAAGGAGCGGGTTTTACACTCTCTGGATGTGGTCAGGACCCCGAAGTTCTATTTGGTGGCTACTGAATCCTTCAGGACCTAAGAAGGGTCTGGCTCCAGCTAAGTCCACTATCAGCAAGTGGATCCGTCAGGCTGTGGTACAGGCCTATTCTGCTAAGGGGAGGGTGCCTCCCTTCCGCCTTACTGCTCATTCTACTCATGTTATTGGTGCCTCTTGGGCCTTTCAGCACCAAGCTTCTGTTGAACAAGTTTGCAAGGCCGCTACTTGGTCTTCTGTTCACACTTTTTCTAAGTTTTACAAGGTTGATGTTAGGGCCTCAGCTGTCAGTGTCAGAAGGGAGTGACCGGGCCAGCTAAAAGAAACACCACCCAACCGCCACTGCCTGGCACCAGAGGGCGACATAAAAAGTCTTAGATGGCAGCTAGGCAGCTAGAGAAATAGTCCTCTTTAAACCACAGGATATATGTTTTTCGAGAAATCAGAGTTTCCAGTAAACAAATTACCCACTGTAGTATTATGATAGCTCTGGAAGCAATAAACATCTCGCACAATATAACCTAATTAGAAAAATACAAAAGAAAAAAAGGGGGTAAATATAAATAAGGAAGGAGGGAGCGGGAGGATAAAGGGGAAGGAAAGGAATAAAGAGCATACACATTTGCCAGTATATCCCCCTTGTACCACCTATAGCTCCTAGTACTAGTATTAGCAATAAGAGTGTGATGCCCAGCGGGACACCAAACTTCTCAGCCTTCAGTAAGCAGACAACCCCTAATCTCCACCGCCGCTTCTGCCTATAGTCAAGCCCCGTTTGCCGGGAAGCTAGGAATGCATCGCCGGACATGGTTGCTCCCAGGTCTTAATAGGCGCAAAGGATGTCTGCTTACGGTGAAGGTCGATGAACTGCGAGGGTATCGCAAAGCCAAGGTCATACACGGGAAGACAGTCCGGATGATGCGTCAAAGTACAGGGATGAGACAGGTGCGTAGTCATGGGTAGCCAAAGAGTCAATCCGGGGACAGGCAGCGGACAGGGATGATCGATCAAGTCGGGTCGGAAACAGATAGCAACTAACGTAATCACACCCTTATCACAAGCAACTATCACGGGCACTGAGTACTGGGCTGACTCCATATTTATTGGGGAACTGACGAATGGCCTTCCTGGGGGGGGTGTATGTGCTGATTGGTGCTAAACTCAGGGGCTGGTCAGTCCTGGCAGCAGGGCTGACCAGCCCCTGATTCAATACAGGTGAGGAGGATGCTGCGCCGCCTGCCACCGGCAGCGCAGTGCCTCCTTGCTGAGCGCGCACCTGCACAGCTACGGGGAAGCAAGGGAGGCGGCCGGAGCGGAGCGCTCCCCGTCATCTCAGAGCGGTAGACGCGCCCGGCAGCAGGAAGCCGGCGAGCGCTGCACCGCTCAGCAGATGCTCGGCACGGGCCCCCTGGTATAGGCAAGTTCCTTACATTACCCCCCCTTGAGGCCCCAGGACCCTCCACCCTGGGTTTAAGAGGATTTTCTCTATGAAATCTTCTAATTAAACGGTCCGCATGCACATCTCTAGCTGGGACCCAACTCCTTTCTTCTGGACCATACCCTTTCTAGTCGACTAAATATTGCAAGGAATTCAGAAGGAAATGGGAATCCAAAATTCGAGCCACTTCGAATTCCTGCTGACCATCAACTAGGATGGAAGAAGGAGAGGAATCCTCCTCCACTCCCCTGGCAGGCGTAAGGAGGGAAACATGAAAAGAATTACAAATCCTCAAGGATGGTGGAAGTTTGAGTCTGTGTCACGCTCAGGGTACTCTAATGTCACGCTCAGGTAACTCCAGCCCTCCAGGTAAGCCCTCAACCCCCAATCTCCGCAGCCAGCTTCACCTGTAGGAGCCCCCGCTTGCCGGGACGAAGTACACGCCTGCCAGGGATCGGTTGCCCCCAGGACTTCAATGGCTCAATGGATGGGAGCTTACTGGTTGGAGGTCTGGAGAACCAATAACAAAGTCTAATAGTTGGAGCAGGTTTCACTAGGAAGTCCAAAGACAGGCCAGAGGTCGACACCGGGTAAGCAGAGATCGCAACGGTACAGTAGGATGAGGCAGCTCGAGGTCGGGGTACGAAGCAGGGGTCGGCAACGGAGATCAGGCAGAGAATGGTCGGTTCAGGCAGGGGTCGGCAACGGAGATCAGACAGAGAATGGTCGGTTCAGGCAGGGGTCGGCAACGAAGATCAATCAGAGAATAAAAGACAAACTAGGTACAAGGCGCTATCACAGGCACTGAGTAACTGACGGGGTGAAACCTTTATAGGAACAGATATGATTGGAGATGGGGGAAATGGGTGTGTGATTGGTGCTCACTACAATTCAGAATGTGATTGAACCAGGGCCAGAACAGGGCGTATAGCCCAACAACTCCCTTGGGCTCATTGGCCCTGTCCCAACAAGGGCGTTCTCTCCCCCCACCCCACCTGGGCTCATTGGCCCTTTAAACCTTTCCTCCGGCGTGCGCGCTAAGAGCAGCACCGCTGAAGGGCACAAACAGAACGTGCTCGCACGCCTGAGCACGTGTACTGACGGGGACGCCGGCGGAGGAGGAGGAGGAGGCGGAGGGGGGCGCACTCGCAGCAGCGCGAGCAGCCGCCCGGCGCGGCCGATGAACGAGCAGGGCGGCAGAGACACCACTGGAACGCGGCGCAGGTAAGCGAGTTGTGACACTACCCCCCCTTCACGAGGGGCCTTCGGATCCTTACCAGGTTTTCCTGGATTGTCACGATGGAATTTCTTGATAAGAATTTTAGCATGCACATGTTTCGCCGAAACCAAATCACCTCTCCTCCGGACCGAAGCCCACCCATTCAATCAAGTATTGCAATGAATTACGGATCTTACGCGAGTCTAGAATCTTGTTAACTTCATATTCCGGTTCGTTATCAACTAGGATTGGTGACGAGGATGGAAGTGGTGTATTCTTAGCTGGTTTTAGCAACGACACATGAAAAGCGTTTGGGATTCTCATGGTTTGAGGAAGTTGGACCTTAAAGGTTACATTGCTCAACTTCTGAGTAATAGGGAAAGGGCCAATAAACTTGGGTCCCAACTTACTGGAAGGTTGCCGGAGAGAAATGTTTTTAGTAGAAACCCAAACGAGGTCCCCAACCTGAAATGCGGGTTCTTGAGACCTGCGGCGATCCGCGAATCTTTTGTATTTTAAAACAGTTTTTTTCAAAGTCTCTTGGACATGGGCCCAGATGTTCTTCTGCTCTTGGAGCCACTCCGCTAATACCGGTAAATCGGAAGGTGACCCTGAGAGAGAAGAACCTCTGGGATTTTTTCCAAAATTGCAGAAAAATGGGGACACTTTGGTACTCTCACTCGGTGCATTATTGTATGCAAATTCCGCAAAATCAATGAATTCTGACCACTGTTCTTGAGCGTCAGAAATGTAAGAGCGTAAGTATTGTTCAAGACTGATTGGTTCTTTCAGTCTGCCCATTGGTTTGAGGATGGTATGCAGACGACAAAGATATCTGAATACCCAACCGCAAACAGAAATTCTTCCAGAAATGCAAAGTAAATTGTACACCCCGATCGGAAATTATATTAGACGGTATGCCACGAATACGGAAAATATGTGACATAAATAGTCGCGAGAGCTCAGGAGCTGACGGGAGTTTAGGTAAAGGAATGAAATGTGGCATCTTACTAAAACGGTCGACGACCACCCAAACAACAGTGTTCCCATGTAATTGTGGCAAATCAACTATGAAGTCCATAGAGATATGAGTCCACGGTTCTTTAGGAATCTCTAATGGAACCAAACACCCACTAGGGGCCTTGTGTACTCCTTTACTTCGCGCACACACAGAACATGCATCGATAAAGGTAGAAATATCGCGCTTCACCTGTAGGAGCCCCCACTTGCCGGGACGAAGTACACGCCTGCCCGGGATCGGTTGCCCCCAGGACTTCAATGGCTCAATGGATGGGAGCTTACTGGTTGGAGGTTGAACTGGTTGAACCAATAACAAGAGCGGAATCAGAGCGAGTCCAATAGTTGGAGCAGGTTTCACTAGGAAGTCCAAAGACAGGCCAGAGATCTAAACCGGGTAAGCAGAGATCGCAACGGTACAGTAGGATGAGGCAGCTCGAGGTCGGGGTACGAAGCAGGGGTCGGCAACGGAGATCAGGCAGAGAATGGTCGGTTCAGGCAGGGGTCGGCAACGAAGATCAATCAGAGAATAATTCAAAAGACAAACTAGGTACAAGGCGCTATCACAGGCACTGAGTAACTGACGGGTGAAACCTTTATAGGAACAGATATGATTGGAGATGGGGGAAATGGGTGTGTGATTGGTGCTCACTACAATTCAGAATGTGATTGAACCAGGGCCAGAACAGGGAGTATAGCCCAACAACTCCCTTGGGCTCATTGGCCCTGTCCCAACAAGGGCGTTCTCTCCCCCCACCCCACCTGGGCTCATTGGCCCTTTAAACCTTTCCTCCGGCGTGCGCGCTAAGAGCAGCACCGCCAAAGGGCATAAACAGAACGTGCTCGCGCGCGTGAGCACGTGTACTGACGGGGACGCCGGCAGAGGAGGAGGAGGAGGAGGAGGCGGAGGGTGCGCGCTCGCAGCAGCGCTCGCAGCCACCCGGCGCGGGCGACGAATGAGCGGGGCGGCAGAGGTAAGCAAGTTGTGACACTGCCCCCCTTCACGAGGGGCCTTCGGACCCTTACCAGGTTTCCCTGGATTGTCACGATGGAATTTCTTGATAAGAATTTTAGCATGCACATCTTTCGCCGAAACCCAACACCTCTCCTCCGGACCGAAGCCCACCCAGTCAATCAAGTATTACAATGAATTACGGATCTTACGCGAGTCTAGAATCTTGTTAATTTCATATTCCGGTTCATTATCAACTAGGATTGGTGACGGGGATGGAAGTGGTGTATTCTTAGCTGGTTTTAGCAACGACACATGAAAAGCGTTTGGGATTCTCATGTTTTGAGGAAGTTGGACCTTAAAGGTTACATTGCTCAACTTCTGAGTAATAGGGAAAGGTTTAACTCAATGTCAAATTTGGTTTAACTCACTGGGTAAACCAAACTGACCCTGTTGGTGACCCTCCCTCCCTGATAAAGAGGGGGTTTGGTGATAGCCGGTCCGCTAAGGACAATACAGGACAAATTTTTCCAGGACTAGGTTCAATCCTGGGGCAAATGAATCGGACCCGGCAACACCCACCACACCTCTAAAAGATCTTAATATGTTAAAAAAATATATCCATACTTTATTTAGGTATATCACATACTATAAAAATACACAGATACATACATCTAATTAGTACAATTTACACTCATAACATATACAATGCTTAAATTACAAAATACTTCATGACATGCTAGCTTCCCATAATATTACATTTTGTACAATGGTAGGGTAATTCAAACACAGTGGTTATTGTGTCTTACTGGTCTGAAGATCTGACCTGTCAGGGCAGACATGTTTCGCCACGTGGGCTTCCTCTGTGCCCTAATACATATCATAGAAAAGAGGGGAGCAGAGTGTCACTAATATGTAGATGAGTATATGTGTCATATTCATACTCATTATTTTAAGGCACATTGAAATCAAAATAAAATTATTATTATTATTATATATATATAGCAGTTATTCATTTATGCCATACTCTATCCAAGACTCTATTGGCAAAGAGAGGAACCATTCTTGTTTACCTGATTATTAGTTTTGTTATCGAGATGTGTCAGATCTTAGAGGAGATAAGGGATTACCGCCCAGTCCTTCTCATATGATGGTCTAGTTTCTTAATATTTAGTTCTATTCATCTGTATCCCAATTTGGGTTTCCATGGATGAAAGTGTCTGAATATCCTGACAATTTAAAGCAGACCAAAAATAGTGACTAAATTGCTCTTTTAGATACCCCATTGTATAGGGAGGTTAAGGAGGGATGGCAAGGGGAATGAGTGAGGGGAGGGAAGGAAGATAAAGAAGAGGGGGGGGGAGGAATACCCCTTCTAAGAGGGGAAAGATAAGTTAATATGAGTATTTTCCTATTTGTTTTATATTTCCTTAATTTTTGCCTGCTTGCGATACTATAGACATCTTGTCCTATAGTGCAATATTGTTGTAATGCTTATTCATATGTAAATAGAGGGAAATATATATAGGTTGTCACCCCTTATTTGTAGTTTCCTAGTATATTAAGATAGTATGCATCAAAGCATGATAGTGGTACGGTGCTGCCTTACCTCTGATTGGGTCTGCAATGTCCCAGGAAAACTGCAGCGCAGCCGGCGCGTTTAGGTGCTTGAATGTGCTGTTTAGGTATAAACGCGGGAAATCCCGCTGTTCAATTTGTCACCCGCTTCCTATGTTGTTATATTAATGAATCAGCCGGGGGGCACAGACGCCTCTCCATTCGCGCTGGCTGACGACGCGCGTGTGTCAGCGTCTCCTATTTCAGGAGCGCTGAGAGATCACTCCCGGTCAGCTGACCAGAAGTGACATCGCGCGCCGTCCCTCCGCTGGTACATGTCTGCTGATATGCGCCATTTTGTTGTAGTTCTGACCTACTCCCATCCGTTATCATGTGACAATTTGTTTTTACTCCTTATAATAGATCGTGGGTATAATCGAATAGGTATAGTTTATGCGGTGGCTTACTTGATGCCTCTTATTCATTTTATATGTGGATTGGCGGCGGACCTAATAGGCTGTCCACCCCGACCCTCTGCTGTCTGCCTGTATGCACCATTTTACTGTGGCCCTTCCCTTCACAACCTATCCTTTTCAGATTCCTCTTTCACATAAATGGTATAGATCCCATAAATTCAGTGAATAACTCATAGGTAGCTATCACTAGGGCCTAATTGAATGTTTAAAAAAGGAAGCTTTGTATATAACACGCAGTCTGTGACCCCAGTGATCCCCATTCAATTGGCACACGATCTATGGTTCCTTTGGTGCATACACGATTTACCTCTTTTATTTTGGCCAAAGTGGCTTGTGTTGATGCCTACTAGTGGCTCAGTGTGTAACCTCTTTAATTTTGATTTTGATGGAAGTGGCCTATCCCTGTACTTGCTAGTAACTGGGGCATATATCCCAGACAGTCTCAGCGTATGAAGGCACTGCAGTTAGAACCATTCTGGCATTGCTTGCTTGGCCCATTCCCTCCTCATCCCACTACCTATCTATAAGGTGAATGAATTAATAAGGTTATGTCCCTGGGACTCCCCTTAAGATGGTCATGACCTCCCTTGTCCTATTCTTTCATTTGAGTCATATTACGTGTTTAACTGTTCATGTCACATTATACTGTATTAGAGAGGGCAAAGAGGTAAAACCCCATCTCCTCCTATCACATCTCTGACACTCTCCATCAATCCTTGTTTTGCAAATGACATGTTAATGCTTGTCCCATGGCTACTGATCCAATCATAGAAATGGGGCAAACGTCAGTGTCTCATTCAGACCTGGGAATTTATGCGCTTTGAGCCGGAATATCCAACGCGTTTCAATTTTTAAAGTGCCTTTTTCAAGGTTACCCCCCCTGATGGATGGGTGTATCCTATCTAGGCCTTGAAATTTTAATGTGGCAGGATTACTGTTGTGATATTTTTTGAAGTGGCGTCCTATAGGAGTTTTTTCATTATTGTTTTTTATACTATACTGATGTTCATATATACGTTTTATTAAGGGGCAATTTGTTTTTCCCACATAAAAACCGCCACAACCACAGGTGAGCAGGTAAATGATATTGGTAGTGTTACAATTGATAAAATGTTTTATCTTATATTTGTTCTGGTTGAGTGTTATTTCTGTTCCTGGTAGAATGTATTGACACATACTACAGTTCCCGCATTTATATGTGCCCCGTACTTTACAACAGTCCTCCCTCTGCTGTTCAGAAAAATGGCTGTGTACCAATTTATCTTTTAAATTGCTTGAACGCCTGAAAATTATTTTGGGTTTTGAGGGTAGGAAGGTTCTTAAGAAAGGATCATTCAGCAGTATGGGCCAATTTGACTCGAGAATTTTCCAGATATTGGCATGTGCCTCGGTATACGTAAGTATTAAAGCTGGACCAGTGTCCTTTTTTTCAGCTTTAGGTTTGTATAGTAAATGTTCTCTATTTAGGTAACGAGCTTTTTTGTAGGCTGCTTTAAGAATAGGTCTACTATAGCCCCGTGCTTCTAGCCTTGTCCAAATTTTTGTGGCCTCTATTTTGAAAGTGTGTATGGAGGAGCAATTGCGACGAGCGCGTATAAACTCTCCATATGGAATGCTGCGCAATAGGTGGGCTGGGTGTGAACTAGTTGCTCGCAGCATTGTGTTGGCCGATGTATCTTTTCTATACAGTATCGTGCTTATTTGGCCTTGCTTGTCCTTGTGTATTTCTAAGTCAAGGAAAGTAACCCAATCTTGACTCCAGTGGCTCGTGAATTTCAAATTCAGATCATTAATATTCAAAGCTTGAACAAAATCTCTCAGTTCCTCCTCCGGCCCCTCCCATATGACCAGGATGTCATCAATATACCTGTGCCAGGCAGAAACGTGGCACAGGTACTTGGTCATTTCGTCCTCAGCCCACAGTCCTCTTTCCCACCACCCCAGGTACAGGTTAGCAAACGACGGGGCACATGTTGTCCCCATCGCTGTTCCCTGCACCTGGTGGTAGAGTTGTCCGTTAAAGAGGAACATATTGTGGGTGAGGACGAAGTTGAGGAGCCGGAGGAGGAACAGATTATGATTGTGATCCGCCACATCCAATTCATTCAGAAAAGTTTTGACAGCTCTCAGGCCTTTGTCATGGGGAATGCTCGAATAGAGGGCCTCCACGTCCAGGGTGACCAGAAACGCCCCGGGATCCACCCACATTCCATCCAGGACACGTAGAATGTGTCCTGTGTCCTTCACATAGGATGGCAGGCTCACGACCAGGGGCTGTAAATGTCGATCCACGTACTTGCTCGCATTCTCTGTAAGCGCCCCCATACCCGACACGATAGGTCGCCCAGGAGGTGACACCAACGATTTATGCACCTTTGGGAGGGCATAAAACGTTGGCGTTATCGGGTGGGGCGCCTCCAGGAACCCGGCAGTACGGGAATCGATTACCCCCTGGTCATGAGCCTGTTGTATTATGGCGTGGTATTCCCGGGCGTTGGTCGTCAGCCTGGACGTGGGGGCCCTTACGTACCAGTCCTTGTTGTTCAAAATCCGTAGGCACATGTCAATATATTGGTCTTTAGACATGATTACTATGTTGCCGCCCTTATCCGCGGACTTTATAATTAGGTCATTGTTTAATTCAAGTTCCTGAATGGCAGCTGCCAATTCTTGGCCCAGGTTTGGATGTTTATTTCCTTTCTGTGGGAGTGCCTCCAAATTCGCTACTGTTAAATTTACAAATGTCGCTACATTGTGGTTGAGGCCTATGGGGGGGTAATACGTGGAGGGCTTTTTAAATTGTATTGGTGATTTGTCCCCAATACAATGACCGGCAACTTCTAGCGCTAGGTCTACCATGTCCTGTTCCAATTGTGATTCCGATGGTATACGCGGATCACTTTGTCCCCCAGGTGGCCCTTCTTTATCCATAAACTGAAAACGGCAGAGTATTTTTCTCGCAAAGAGATGGATATCTTTTGTTATATCAAATAGGTCCAGACCCTTTGCTGGACAAAAGTTTAGTCCGAGTCGAAGCAGTTGTTCCTGATCTTTTGTTAGAATAAAGTTAGTTAAATTAATGATATCCATCTCTTTGTCAATTTTCTTGGATTGTAAACTATTGCCCTCAGTTAATTCTGTAGTCATTGGTGAAATAATCTCAGATTTTTTTCTGTCTGTGGAATTGATGCAAATGGGGGGGCAGGAATCTTTGACCCGTCTGCCTCTTGCCTTATTTCTGCGCTTATTGCGGCGCGCATTGCGTTGCCGTCTAAAAAATCCCTCCTAGGTCTCTCGGGCTCGTTCCCTTCCTCTGGGGGTGGTGGAGTTCTTTGGTCCATTTTCCGTTTCTGCAGATACTTCTGCTGCTCGCCCTGTTGTGAGCGAAAATTGTCCCATCTCTGAGGACCTTGTCTATTCGATGAGGGGAACTTCCTCCCCCACGTCTGTTTCGGATATCTCGGAGCCCTTTCCCTCGAAGACGAAGTGTCTGAGGAATTACCTTGCCTATCCGGTCTCTCCCTTCTCCCCCTCTGATTTTGTAAAGTGGACGGCCATGTATATGCCTCCTTATTTTTATAGGCCTGCCTATCCCTAAATAATTTTTGCTCTTTCATCTGTATAATTTCTTTGTTAAGTTTTTCAATAGACTCCTTGATACCGGAATCCCTCTGTTTAAATTGTTCATTTTTTTGTTTTGTGTGCAGCTCTGATATAATTGACTGTATTTGAGTATTTAGATCCTCTAAATGTTCTGTATGGTAATTAATCAAAAGTTTTATGAGTTGCAGGGAACAATTCTGTAAGGTCTCCTCCCACCGTTGTTTGAACTGATCACTCGGATTCGGTAACTGAGGGAATAGGCGGACTCTAAGGCCCTTCGGTACTAGGCCGTGGTCAAAATACTCCTGGAGATATTGTATATCCCACCAAGTTTTGGACTTTTTTGTCAAAGCTTTATACAGTGAATTGAACAAAATGTTTGTTTGTTCCTTTTTTTCTATAGTGTCCTTGTTGGAGACCCGGCATTGAGTCAGATTCGACATCATTGCATCCCAGTCGTTAGTGCCTAATTGAGTCATTTTCAGAGATCTATGTTAGATTGATTTTAATTAATTCGCGAACTCCTAGTTTCAATAGTGCCTTTAAAGAAGGGGGTACACCGTGAGGAAATATTTTATCCTCCTAACCTACTGTCAACTTTAACTCAATGTCAAATTTGGTTTAACTCACTGGGTAAACCAAACTGACCCTGTTGGTGACCCTCCCTCCCTGATAAAGAGGGGGTTTGGTGATAGCCGGTCCGCTAAGGACAATACAGGACAAATTTTTCCAGGACTAGGTTCAATCCTGGTGCAAATGAATCGGACCCGGCAACACCCACCACACCTCTAAAAGATCTTAATATGTTAAAAAAATATATCCATACTTTATTTAGGTATATCACATACTATAAAAATACACAGATACATACATCTAATTAGTACAATTTACACTCATAACATATACAATGCTTAAATTACAAAATACTTCATGACATGCTAGCTTCCCATAATATTACATTCTGTACAATGGTAGAGTAATTCAAACACAGTGGTTATTGTGTCTTACTGGTCTGAAGATCTGACCTGTCAGGGCAGACATGTTTCGCCACGTGGGCTTCCTCGGTGCCCTAATACATATCATAGAAAAGAGGGGAGCATAGTGTCACCTAAACGCGCCGGCTGCGCTGCAGTTTTCCTGGGACATTGCAGACCCAATCAGAGGTAAGGCAGCACCGTACCACTATCATGCTTTGATGCATACTATCTTAATATACTAGGAAACTACAAATAAGGGGTGACAACCTATATATATTTCCCTCTATTTACAGATGAATAAGCATTACAACAATATTGCACTATAGGACAAGATGTCTATAGTATCGCAAGCAGGCAAAAATTAAGGTAATATAAAACAAATAGGAAAATACTCATATTAACTTATCTTTCCCCTCTTAGAAGGGGTATTCCTCCCCCCCCTCTTCTTTATCTTCCTTCCCTCCCCTCACTCATTCCCCTTGCCATCCCTCCTTAACCTCCCTATACAATGGGGTATCTAAAAGAGCAATTTAGTCACTATTTTTGGTCTGCTTTAAATTGTCAGGATATTCAGACACTTTCATCCATGGAACCCCAAATTGGGATACAGATGAATAGAACTAAATATTAAGAAACTAGACCATCATATGAGAAGGACTGGGCGGTAATCCCTTATCTCCTCTAAGATCTGACACATCTCGATAACAAAACTAATAATCAGGTAAACAAGAATGGTTCATCTCTTTGCCAATAGAGTCTTGGATAGAGTATGGCATAAATGAATAACTGCTATATATATAATAATAATAATAATTTTATTTTGATTTCAATGTGCCTTAAAATAATGAGTATGAATATGACACATATACTCATCTACATATTAGTGACACTATGCTCCCCTCTTTTCTATGATATGTATTAGGGCACCGAGGAAGCCCACGTGGCGAAACATGTCTGCCCTGACAGGTCAGATCTTCAGACCAGTAAGACACAATAACCACTGTGTTTGAATTACCCTACCATTGTACAAAATGTAATATTATGGGAAGCTAGCATGTCATGAAGTATTTTGTAATTTAAGCATTGTATATGTTATGAGTGTAAATTGTACTAATTAGATGTATGTATCTGTGTATTTTTATAGTATGTGATATACCTAAATAAAGTATGGATATATTTTTTTAACATATTAAGATCTTTTAGAGGTGTGGTGGGTGTTGCTGGGTCCGATTCATTTGCACCAGGATTGAACCTAGTCCTGGAAAAATGTGTCCTGTAATAGGGAAAGGGCCAATAAACTTGGGTCCCAGCTTACTGGAAGGTTGCCGGAGAGAAATGTTTTTAGTAGAAACCCAAACGAGGTCCCCAACCTGAAGTGCGGGTTCTTGAGACCTGCGGCGATCCGCGAATCTTTTGTATTTTAAAACAGTTTTTTTCAAAGTCTCTTGGACATGGGCCCAGATGTTCTTCTGCTCTTGGAGCCACTCCGCTAATACCGGTAAATCGGAAGGTGACCCTGAGAGAGAAGAACCTCTGGGATTTTTTCCAAAATTGCAGAAAAATGGGGACACTTTGGTACTCTCATTCGGTGCATTATTGTATGCAAATTCCGCAAAATCAATGAATTCTGACCACTGTTCTTGAGCGTCAGAAATGTAAGAGCGTAAGTATTGTTCAAGACTGATTGGTTCTTTCAGTCTGCCCATTGGTTTGAGGATGGTATGCAGACAACAAAGATATCTGAATACCCAACCGCAAACAGAAATTCTTCCAGAAACGCGAAGTAAATTGTACACACCGATTGGAAATTATATTAGACGGTATGCCACGAATACGGAAAATATGTGAAATAAATAGTCGCGAGAGCTCAGGAGCTGACGGGAGTTTAGGTAAAGGAATGAAATGTGGCATCTTACTAAAACGGTCGACGACCACCCAAACAACAGTGTTCCCATGTGATTGTGGCAAATCAACTATGAAGTCCATAGAGATATGAGTCCACGGTTCTTTAGGAATCTCTAATGGAACCAAACACCCACTAGGGGCCTTGTGTACTCCTTTACTTCGCGCACACACAGAACATGCATCGATAAAGGTAGAAATATCGCGCCGCATAGTAGGCCACCATACATGGCGTCGGGCGAGAGTAAACGTTTTCCGATTTTCCAGGTGACCGGCGGTTTTTGCATCATGAAATTCGCAGATAACATCAGGACGCAGGTGCGGTGGAACAAACTGACACCCCAAAGGTACATCTACAGGAGATTCGTTCTGGAATGGCGCCATATTATTAGATAGATCAGGAAGTAATGCCCCCACCACGCAACCTAGAGGCAAAATTGGTTCACCCATATCACTCCTATCTTTACATTCCCCCAACATGCGGGACAGGGGTGTCTGCCTTAGTATTTTTTGCTCCCGGCTAAAATGTGATTATGAAATTGAAACGCGAGAAAAACAATGCCCAACGCGCCTGGCGAGAGTTTAATCTTTTAGCTGAACTGATGTATTCAAGGTTTTTGTGATCGGTATAGACCGTGATTGGATGCAATGAACCCTCCACCCAGTGATGCCATTCGTCAAAGGCCAGTTTTACTGCCAATAATTCCCTGTTTCCCACATCGTAGTTCTGCTCCGCGGTGCTAAATTTCCATGAGAAGTAGGCGCAAGGATGCAAACGTTCAGGATGACCAGAGTATTGTGATAAAACTGCCCCCACACCCAACTCAGAAGCATCTATCTCAATGATGAAAGACTTGTTAACATCGGGGTGAACTAAAACAGGAGCCAATGTAAAAGCTTGTTTCAAAGTCAGGAAGGCCTCACTGATGGACGGTGACCAGTTTTCAGTAAAGGCGCCCTTATGGGTAAGGTTTGTAAGAGGTGCCACAACATGGGAAAAGCCCCTGATAAAGTGTTGATAGAAATTTGCGAAGCCTAAAAAACGCTGTAACTCTTTCAATGTCTTGGGTTGAACCCAGTCCCGCACTGCCGAAACCTTCTCCACGAAACCTTCTAAAAAATCCCGAAAAACATCATTTACGAAGTCTTGGAAGACGGCTGGAGCATTACAAAGGCCAAAGGGCATGACCAGATATTCATAATGGCCGTCCTTTACGTTAAATGCCGTATACGAATCAAGTTGTAGGCCCCTTTTAAATCTAACTTGGAAAAGATCCGAGCGCCAACAACTTGATTAAATAAATCCCCAATCAAAGGTAAGGGATACCGTTTTTTTTATAGTGATTTTGTTCAGGGCCCTGTAGTCTATACAAGGTCTCACACCGCCATCTTTCTTTTCCACAAAAAAGAACCCAGCCCCCGCAGGCGACGTTGAGGGGAGGATAAACCCCTTGCTCAAATTTTCAGAGATGTAATCCCTCATTGCTTGCTCCTCAGGCCGGGTAAGGTTGTAAATTTTCCCTCTAGGAGGAATAGTCCCAGGGAGCAAGTCAATGGGGCAGTCATAAGCCCTATGTGGGGGAAGAGTGTCAGCTGAACGTTCGGAAAAGACGTCAGCCCAATCAGCGTACGGCTGAGGTAACCCTTGGAGCAACATCTGGGCAACATCTGAACTCAGAGTGGGAGGACCCAACAACTAGTTTAAGAGGTGGGGGTCTTAGTATTGACCGGACCCCCCTGAATGGCCTTCCCATTAATGGCCAGGACCTGCAGAGATTTCCCAAGGGGTACCAATGGAATCCCCAAGATGGAGATCATGCTTCTATCCAGGAAGTTGGCCGCAGCTCCACTATCTACAAAAGTGGAAACTGACTGCCTGGAAGAGCCCAGGAAAGGTCAACAGGGATTAACATTTTATTCAAGCGAGAGTAGTAAACAGACTCACCTAGATCAGCACTCTCCCCCTGATCTAGGCGTGAAAGTTTCCCGCGGAGTTCCCCTTGTTTGGACAGGATCTAGCAAAATGCCCCGCGTTCCCACAATATAGACATAACCCCATGGAGCGTCTTCGCTGCTTCTCATCCTGCATGGGTTCCTCCTGAGAGGTGGAAGGTGTACTTTCCCTAAGGGAAGACGGTGGGTTAGGGTTTTGGAAGGGCTTGAAAGACGTGGGAGCCCTAGCTTTCTCCCTAGCTCTCTCCCTAAGGCGTCGGTCAATCTTAATGGTGACCTGCCTCAATTGGTCTACGTCCGAAGGTGGAGAGAAATTCACAAGCGCATCCTTGATGGTCTCAGACAGGCCCACTCGGTATTGGCTACACAAGGCAGGGTCATTCCACCTGGACTCTACCGCCCAACGGCGGAACTCAGCGCAATAATCCTCCGCCGTATTCCGCCCTTGCTTCAGGGCCAGAAGCCTGTTCTCGGCTGTAGACTGTTGGTCCGGGTCAGCATATAATACGCCCATAGCAAGGCAAAAAGCGGTAACAGAATGCAGGGCGGCATCATTGGGAGGCAAACTAAACGCCCAAGACTGAGGGTCTCCTTGTAATAAAGAGATTACCAAACCCCCCCGCTGGGTCTCGGTGCCCAAAGACACGGGCCTAAATTTGAAATAAAGCTTGCAGCAATTCTTGAAATTGGAGAACGTCTCCGACACATGAGGTGGTACAGAAGATGCTGGAATCTGTCTGGTTTCTTGAGTGGCCACTCTTTGAGCTAGCTGATTAATAGCAGTGGCCATGGCCTGCACTTGCTGTACCAGGTCATCCATGGTGTGGCCTGTGATAATGTCATGCTCAGGGTACTCTAGCCCTCCAGGTAAGCCCTCAACCCCCAATCTCCGCAGCCAGCTTCACCTGTAGGAGCCCCCGCTTGCCGGGACGCAGTACATGCCTGTCCGGGATCGGTTGCCCCCAGGACTTCAATGGCTCAAAGAATGGGAGCTTACTGGTTGGAGGTCTGGAGAACCAATAACAAGAGCGGAATCAGAGCGAGTCCAATAGTTGGAGCAGGTTTCACTAGGAAGTCCAAAGACAGGCCAGAGGTCAACTCCGGGTAAGCAGAGATCGCAACGGTACAGTAGGATGAAGCAGCTCGAGGTCGGGGTACGAAGCAGGGGTCGGCAACGGAGATCAGGCAGAGAACGGTCAGTTCAGGCAGGGGTCGGCAACGGAGTTCAGACAGAGAATGGTCAGTTCAGGCAGGGGTCGGCAACGGAGATCAGGCAGAGAATGGTCGGTTCAGGCAGGGGTCAGCAAAGGAGATCAGACAGAGAATGGTCGGTTCAGGCAGGGGTCAATCAGAGAATAATTCAAAAGACAAACTAGGTACAAGGCACTATCACAGGCACTGAGTAACTGACGGTGTGAAACCTTTATAGGAACAGATATGATTGGAGATGGGGGAAATGGGTGTGTGATTGGTGCTCACTACAATTCAGAATGTGATTGAACCAGGGCCAGAACAGGGCGTATAGCCCAACAACTCCCTTGGGCTCATTGATCC
Source organism: Gastrophryne carolinensis (assembly GCA_027917425.1). NCBI lineage: Eukaryota > Metazoa > Chordata > Amphibia > Anura > Microhylidae > Gastrophryne > Gastrophryne carolinensis. The sequence goes on along the minus strand of CM051243.1, from coordinate 121,761,186 downwards.
TGTCCCAACGAGGGCGTTCTCCCCCCACCCCACCTGGGCTCATTGGCCCTTTAAACCTTTCCTCCGGCGGCCGCACTGAGAGCAGCGCCGCTGGAGGGCATAAACAGAATGTGCTCGTGCGCACTGATGGGGACACAGGCAGAGGAGGAGGCGGACGCGCTCGCAGCCGCCCAGCGTGGCTGACGAAAGAGCGGGGCAGCGGAGACACCGCTTGAACGCGGCGCAGGTAAGCGAGTTGTGACAGTCTGTATGTGGCTTGGTTGATTTTTTGTAAAACGGGATAAGGACCGATATATCGTCCCACTCTGACTGAATATCGGAGGTGAAGCAATGGAGATATTGTTCTAGTGACTGGTTGGTCCTTTCCGTCTACCCATTGAACTGAGGGTGAAAAGCTGAAGACAGAGAAACAGTGAAACCTAGCCGGGTGCAGAATGCCCTCCAGAAGCGTGACACAAATTGGACCCCCCTATCTGAGACCACATCTTCTGGAATTCAGTGAAGTATAAAAATATGATCTAAGAAATATTGAGCCAATTCTTGGGCTGTGGGCAGCTTTTTCAGGGGGACAAAATGCACCATTTTGCTAAATCGATCTACCACAACCCAGATAATGGTATATCCCTGGGACTGTGGTAAATCAGTAATAAAATCCATTGCCAAGTGCGTCCAAGGCTGTGAAGCAGTGGACAGGGGCACCAGAGGTCCGGCAGGAGCTGATCTGGGGGTTTTGCTACGGGCACAAATCTTACAGGCCTGAATAAAGGCCTGGGTATCTTTCCTGTAAGATGGCCACCAGACATGACGGGCTAGAAGGGCCAAAGTCTTTTTAACCCCTGGATGACCCACCGTTTTGGAGTCATGAAACTGCTGAAGTACTGCTGGACGGTGGGACAGGGGTACAAAGAGGAGGTGATCGGGTTTGGCCGGAGGAGAATCCGATTGAAACCTGCTTAGCTCATTCGACAGATCAGGTTGGATGACGACTATGACCTTATGTCTTGGGATTATGGGAAGGATCTCCTCTACAGTGACTTTATTAACTGTGAAACTTCTGGAAAGAGCGTCAGCTTTAATATTCTTTGTTCCTGGTTTGTACGTTATAGTGAAATTAAATCAGGAGAAGAAAATAGACCATCGGGCCTGACGGGGGATTAACCTTTTAGCTGATTCGATGTATTCTAAATTCTTGTGATCTGTGAATACCGTAATCGGGAACTGGGCCCCCTCTAACCAGTGTCTCCATTCTTGAAAGGCTAATTTCACAGCTAGAAGTTCTCGATTGCCAATATCATACTTCCGCTCAGTGGAATTACATTTTTTTGAGAAAAAGGCACAGGGATGTAGCCATTCAGTGGACCCACTGTACTGTGAGAGAACCGCCCCTACTGAACCCGAGCACGTGTGCGGGGAGAAGAGGCGGCGGTGGCCGGAGCCGTCAGCTGAATGGGCGGCTTTCTCCTACCCCGGGCTGTGGCGGTGGCGAAGGGGGACACCTCCTTGAGAAGAAAGAGGAGCGCTGGTGTGGTGAGGTGCAAAAGGAAGAGTACGGCTGGACGCCATCTTGACAGAGGTGAGGGGAGAGGGGTTGATCCTGGTGCGTGGACGTTATTTTGAGCTCCGGGCAGGGTGCAGGAGAGGAGAGGGATGAGAACACAGCCACTTGCCTAGCAGAGTTGAAATAAATCAAACGGGGGATATAGTACATATAGAGCTACCCTGGAAGTAAACCCCCACCCCTGCCTGTGAGGCTGGTCTGAGGTGGCCTGGACAGTTATTCCCCCCCACCTGCATCCTTGGCTAGGAGAATATTGCATACTTACATAAGGCAAGTGAGCCCTCACTGCCAGTGCCTACCCTGCGACCAGTTGAGATACCCCGGAGATCCCGACCCATCCCCCGTCCTGAGACGAGAATCCCTTAGGCTGCAGTGACTGACCACACGACAGAAAGCGCGGAGCAAAATCCCTGAACCCTATTGAGCGGATCCTGCCGAGGGGCCTCCCACATATGAGAGGAAATAAGAAGCGTAAATCAGTTGTGGTCACCTGTAGCACTCAAACAATGGAGACCCCGCTCAGGGCTGAGAAGGGGACCTCTAACCCTGATACTGCAGCTGTAATGGCGGCTATTTCCTCATGTCAGAGCGCCCTCACAGCCAAATTTGATACCCTCCGGGAACAGTTTAATCCCGCCACGATCTGGATAAAATCTGAGACCGCGCTGGGGAGGCAGAGAGGAGGATCAGAGACGTGGAGGACCGGCTGTCCACTCAGGCCGGGGAAATCGCCACTTTGAGGAGGCAGGTGACCACTCTGATGGGGAGAGCTGAAGATAGAAATCGGAGGAACAATGTCAGAATCCTAGGTCTGCCCAAAAGCGGAGGGACCCTCCCCAGAACAGTTTGTTGAAAACCTAATAAAGGAGACTCTGGCACCGGTGACCCTAATCAAGTATTTTACAGTGGAGAGAGTGCACAGGATCCCCACGAGACCCCTCCCACCAGGAGCCCCGCCACCGCCTTTTATATTCAAAGTCCTCCATTATAGGGACAGGGACGCTATCCTGGCTGCAGCTCGAGTGAAGGGGGTGTTGACCTTCGACAACACTCAACTCTCCTTCTTCCCGGATTTCACTTCAGAGGTTCAAAAATTGAGGCGTTCCTTCAATGGAGTAAGGGAGAGGCTTAGAAAGAAGAAAATAAAGTATGCCATGATGTTCCCGGCTCGCTTACGCGTGCAAGATGGAGAGACGACCAGATTTTTCACTTCGGCTGAAGAGGCTAATACGTGGCTGAACTCTCTACATGAGGCTTGATAGACTGGCCTCTGGCTGGAGAGAGACGCTCTCTGAATGTTCCAGTTTTGCATTGTTGCCCGTGTTTCTTCTTTCTATGACGGGAGGCTCCTCCTCCTGCTGCGGACCTACTAGCGCTGGGGCCGAGTGTCTAGATGCCGCCCAGAACCAGGGTCCGCTCTGTCTTGTCTGTTTATTTGACAGTTGTTGAAGCTGCTGAGATATGTTCTGGCTGCCCTAGTTACATATGTATCCTGATCTGATCACTACAGGAGAGCCAAAGCTCTGGATTCCCATGGTGTAATGGCTTCTCCCCCCCTGAACCTCCCCCGCTATCCTGTGGTCTTGTTAACCTCCCTGGTCTACCCGCCCTCCGCCCCCCCTTCCTGGTCACTCCATCCCTGATTACCTCCAAGTGACCCTGTATATGGTTATGGTAATGTTATGTTGTGAGCCCATAGGCGATGGGTCTCTGCACCCCGGGTGCAACTAGTTACACCGTTGTTGTATTGTATTGTTGGGGGGGTATGAAGCCAAAGTTGGGAGTTGGTGGAGCGGGGTGGGGGTGGTTGGGAATTGGATTTGTATGTATAATGTAGAGTTTAACAATTTATGTATCGTATGGTGGAGGGGAAGGCCTATCAGTGGAGACTGAGATTTGACCATGGGGTTTGTATTTATGAGAATGGGTGATTGTAAGATTCTCTCCTGGAATGTCAGGAGGCTAAATGATAAAATTTAGTGGAACACAGTCCTCCAATTTGTTAAGAGATATAGACCCAATGTAGTGATCCTCCAGGAGACTCACCTGGTGGGGCGGAGGGGACTGGCGTTGAGGAGACCCTGGATCCAGGACTCATTTCATGCTCTCTTCTCAGCCTACTCTAGGGGGGACTCCGTGCTGATCTCCAAGGGAACCCCATTTGTGTTGTACTCTGTGCAGACGGACCGGGAGGGTCGTTATGTGATCCTCCATGCCAAGCTTATGGATACCGATGTAATTATTGTAGGCGTTTATGTCTCTCCGCCTTTCTGTGTACAGGTGTTGCACCAGATCATGGAGAAAGTAGTTAATTACCCCACGGCCCCGATACTGCTGACGGGAGACTTCAATATGGTGTTGGACTCAGTGTTGGATAGACTGGACAGGAGCCCAGGCCCTAGGACGCAATTGGCGTCCTGGGCAGAGGCGTTGGGCCTACAGGAGCTATGGAGGTGGAAGCACCCAACTGACAAGGCATACTCCTGCCACTCGGCTACACATAGATCCTTGTCCAGGATAGACCTCGCGTTTTCATCACCTGACCTACTGGCAAGAGTGACGACCTGTAACCATCTCCCGAGAGGCATCTCGGATCACTCGCCTTTGCTAGTAGAGGTTGGGCTATTACGGGCGCGGGCAAGCCGGGTTGGATGGACCCTAAATCCCCTATGGCTGGAGACCCCTGAAGTCAAGGGTAGCCTATCCTCCGCTGCGGAAGTCTTCTGGGAGTGTAACGCGGACGAGACGACTGCTGGGGTGAGATGGGATGCCTTTAAAGCAGTCACCAGGGGATGCGCCATAAGCACTATAGCAGCAGTTAGGGAAAAGAGGGGGAAAGAAAGGGCAGACCTTGAAAGTAAACTAGCGGACGCGGAAGAGGAATTCATTGCCTCAACTGACGATAGGGCCCATTTGACACATGACTCTTAAGCGGGGATATAACCTGCTACTATCCGATTCGACCAGGAAACTATTGTTATACAAACAGGCAACGATCTTTGACAAGGGGGACAAGAATGGTAAGACTCTGGCTTATTTAGCAAGGGCTGAGAACAAGTCAAATAGTATAGCTGGGATAGTAGTGGCAGGGGAAACAGTAAAAGAGGGAGTTAAAATTGCACAACAGTTCCTCAGGTACTACTCGGCCTTGTACTCCTCTAGGATCGACTACGGGACGGAAGATCTAGAGAACTATCTGGATCAGATTAAGTTCCCAGAATTTACCCCGGCTGATCGGGAGACCCTTGACTCCCCCATCACTATTGAGGAAGTTATGACTGCGACAAGAGCACTTCCCAGTAGGAAAGCACCAGGGCCTGACGGATTGCCGGCCGAGTGGTACAAGCAGGAAATGGAGCAGATTGCCCCTAGACTCTGGGAGGTGCTGAAACAGGCGCTGGAAGATGAGAGCCTCCCGGCCTCCTTCCATGAAGCGCATGTGGTCCTTATTAACAAAGAGGGAAAACCCCCTGATGCCTGTGCATCATACAGACCCATCTCTTTATTAAACCAGGACGCCAAAATACTGGCCAAAATCCTAGCCATTAGACTGAATAGGGTCATATTACAATTGATTGGGCCAGACCAATCAGGCTTTATGCCGGGACGCACTACGGGGATAAATCTGCGCAGATTGATGTCAAACCTTCAGATAGTGCATGACAATTATGGTAGTCGTGCAATTGCTTCACTGGACAATGAGAAGGCCTTCGATTCGATCGAATGGACCTATCTTTGGGCAGTGCTGGCCAGATTCAGGCTCCCTGCAGGTTTCATAGCATATGTCAGGCTGTTATATGGCCGTCCGACAGCCAGAGTACGGGTCAATAGATGCTACTCTGACCCGTTTGTGTTAAGTAAAGGGACCAGGCAGGGTTGCCCACTCTCACCATTACTCTTCGCATTGGCCATTGAACCGTTGGCGATTATTGTCAGGAACTCTCCAACCATCGCTGGATGGAAGCTGGGGGAGGTTGAGGAGAAAATTTCACTTTACGCAGACGACACCCTGCTATACCTAGCGGACAGCTGTGAGTCCTTGGAGGCTGCATTAGACATCATCGGTATAATTGGGATAAGTCCAGCCTGATGCAAGTAGATGCGCCCGATCCTCGGGATATCTCCCTAAGATCCCAGTTGAAGGTAGTCCAACAATTTAAATATCTGGGGATCATGATCAGTAAGCAGACTAATGAGTTTATCCCTCTTAATATTTCTCCAGTAGTGGCAAAACTGAAGCAAAGAGTCACTCAGTGGGCGAGTCTCCCGTTGTCGGTCATGGGTAGGGTCAATATATTCAAGATGATCTTTCTCCCAAAGTGCCTGTACATATACCAGGCCTCCCCAGTGCTGCTTCCTATCTCCCACTTTAAAGCGCTGGAGTCAATTATCTTTAGCTTTATATGGGGACAATCTCCGCCAAGGCTGAACCGACAAATAATGAAGGCACAAATAGATACGGGGGGACTGGCGGTGCCACATATGCAAATATACTTTTACGCCACACAGCTTTTGTTTGTTCATTGGTGGCCCTGCCAGCCGAGGGATAATCCGGTGGTATGCCTAGAAGTGGCATTGCTGGGCTCCCCCGTCCAGTTGGCCTCCCTAGTATACAGAGGTACGAGAGGGATCCGAGAGGCGACCACATGTATGAAGGCGGCTAGCAACATCTGGGAAAGGGCAGCTAACATAGGGATGAGGTCGAATGAGACTCCGGCTTGGTCCCCTTATACCCCCTTGTGTGACAACCCAAGGTTACCAGAACTGGGTGCTATGCAGGACCCGCTGTTCTGGACAAAAAAAGGCATCCATCGGATTGGGGAGTGCTGGTATCCTTCGATCAGCTTAGGGAGGAGTTTCATTTATCCCATCAAGATTTTTTCCGCTATCTGCAACTCAGGCACACACTGCACACCCAGTTCCACAGGGAGGGCCCGAGGATTATGTGGTCTAACGCGGAGAACGCAGTCAGAGGCGGGAGCCTAACAAAACCCATCTCCACTCTGTATAAGTGCTTGACGGGAGAGCTGGAATCCCCTAGAAGCAAGATTGAGACTAAATGGCAGGCCTTAGACCCAAATTTGGATCAGGATGACTTGGAGGAGGTGATGGACAACTGACCCAAATTTGGATCAGGATGACTTGGAGGAGGTGATGGACAACTTACACGCGTCGGTAGTGGAAGCCAGAGATAGACTGATCCAAACCAAGTGGATTCATCAGGCATACATAACCCCGGTTCGTCTGCACAGAATGGGCTTAACTGATACTGATATATGTCCTAGGTGTGAAAGAAGCAGTGGCACATGGGTACACATGATCTGGTCATGTGAAGCCCTGATGGTCTTCTGGGAGGGAGTGATAGGTCTGATCAGTAGAGTTGTGGGTTTTCGGATGCAGGGATCTATTTCACTATGTCTTCTGGGGGTAGTTGAACCACTGTCGGAAGTGAGAGCGCTGAAATCCTTGCTGCGGCTGCTGCTCTTTTACGCCAGGAGGTGCATTCTGATAAATTGGAGACACCCTGTTAAACCCTCAGTGCAAGCCTGGAAAAGGTTAGTTAATCAGAAACTTACTATGTATAAATTGAAATATGCTGCAAGGGGGGTACCGGTTTAGTTCGAGAAGGTCTGGGACCCATGGCTGCAGAGCCAGGAGTCGGCGTCTGAGGATGAGTGAGCCTGGGAGTAAGGCCTGGCAATGAGTACCTTGGGTCAAGTCTGATATTTATAATATATTTTAAAAGGATTTGGTCGGGTGTTGGAACCTGACCGATGAGAAGTGGGAGAGAATTTAGAACGTGTACGCCCCCTCTAATAACTGGTGGGCATCAGCCTCTCTGTCCTTTGCCTGAAATGTGTTGGTAGCAAGGGTCTCTGGAGTCCGGTATAAAAGATGTGGTTGTCTGTGTTGTTAAACGTCTATATGCCATTTATGAAGATGGGTGCCTGCGGCACCTTAATTGCTTTACAAGATGACTTGTATTGTTTTGTCTGTCTGTTTATTGCAAAATAAAAACTTTTTAAAAAAGTAGATGACAACAAAACGGCCCAAGTTTTCTCGAAAACTTCATCAACAAAGTCCTGGAAGACTGCAGGAGCGTTACATAGGCTGAATGGCATAACAAGATATTTGTAGTGCCCATCCTGGGTGTTGAAGGCAGTCTTCCACTCGTCCCCCTGCCGGATCCTGATTAAATTGTAAGCCCCCCTCAGGTCAAACTTAGAAAAAACCTGGACCCCAATGACCTGGTTAAATAGTCCCTCTATTAAGGGAAGGGGGTATTTATTTTTAACTGTAATTTTATTCAGGCCCCTATAGTCAATACAGGGGCGCAAGCTGCCATCTTTCTTTTCCACGAAAAAAAATCCGGCATCTGCTGGTGAGGTAGACACCCTAATAAAATAATAAAATCCTTCTGCAGATTCTCAGCAATGTATTCTTTCACGGCCTTATTCTCAGCTCGGGATAAATTATAAATCTTTCCCAGAGGAGGCATAGTTCCAGGGAGAAGATCAATAGGGCAGTCAAAAGGCCTATGAGGAGGGATTTCATCAGCTGCTTTTTCAGAGGATACCTCAGCAAAATGGGGTAGGGATTCCCTCAGCAGTCAAGCGAGTGGCACGTACAGGAAGCTCAAGACAAGACTGTATACGTTGTGGCCCCCACTAACGTATACGATAACCTGCCCAGAGACCCAATCTGGGGATTGTGTTTAGATAGCCAGGGTAGTCCCAAAACCAAAGGGGTAAGAGGCATCTTAAGGAGAAGAAAGCTCATTAGCTCGCTATGTCCCGCCCCCACTCTAACAAACACTGGTGGAGTTCGGTACTGAATCAGGCCCCCTAAAAGGGGATTATTATCAATAGCTTTGACTTTAATCGGATTGGCTAAAGATTGCAGCGGAATCTTTAATGCTTGAGCCAGGCCCCAATCAATACAATCCAAAAGAGCCTCTACAGATCTGGACTCAAAATCATAACTGATCACAACAGGCAATGTAATTTGTGTGCAACAAAGAGAAAATACCTTGCAGCCTAGGTGGGTTTCCTCAACCCCACCTAGGCTCTGAAGTTTCCCGCTACCCGTTTCCGAGGGCAGGACTGGACCAGGTGACCAACTTCTCCGCAATAAAGGCATAGACCTTGCGACAGACACCTCCGCCTCTCAGCTGCAGAAAGCTTGGTGGCCCCAAGCTGCATAGGTTCTTCAGAAGAAGAGGGTACTAAGGCCTCAGGCTTCAAACTGACTTCAGACTGAGCCCCTTTTTCCAGGCCTCTCTCTCGTATGCATCGGTCGATGCAGATAGCCAATTGCATGGTTTCATCCAAGGTGTTAGGTACTGAATGATTTACCTTGACATCTTTTATGACCTCTGACAGACCTAGTCTGAACTGCCCGCACAATTCTGGGTCATTCCAGCGAGAATCCACTGCCCAGCGTCGGAATTCCGAGCAATATTCTTCTGCCAGTCTTCACCCCTGTCTGAGAGATCAGCAGTAGCCCCTCGGTCCGGTCATCATACAGGATATCCATGGCCTTGAAGAATTTCTCGACAGATTGGCGAGAGTAATCCTGAGGGGAGAGGCTAAAAGCCCAGGATTGGGGATCCCCATGCAAAAGGGAGATAAGTCCTGGGAGCCAGAAGCATGAGGGCGAACCTAAAAATAGAGCTTACAGGCATCCCGGAAATTGACAAATTTAGTCCGGTCCCCTGGAAACTTCTCTGGAAGGGGAATCTTGGGTTTGACCGGAAAGGCAGCTGTTGCCCCCTGGGGAGCAGGGGGTGCGGGAGATGGACTGTTCTCCACGGCTGCGGTCAAGGCCTGCATCTGTTCCAAAATTTGGTCCATTTGTGTGGCCCGTGATAACGTGATGCCCAGCGGGACACCAGCCTTCTGTAAGCAGACAACCCCCAATCTCCACCGCCACTTCTGCCTATTGTAAAGCCCCTGTCTGCCGGGATGCTAGGAACACCTCGCCAGACATGGCAAGGTCAGAGATCGAGGGGTATCCAAAGGGGCAGGCAGGTTGGAGGTCACACAAAGCAAAGGTCAGTACAGGCAGCGGACGGGGATGGTCGATCAAGCCGGGTTGGAAACAGATAGCAATTAATGTAATCACACCCTAATCACAAGCGACTATCACGGGCACTGAGTACTTGGCTGGCTCCATATTTATTGGGGAACTGACCAATGGCCGTCCTGGGGGTGTGTGCATGTGCTGATTGGTGCTAAACTCAGTGTGATTGGTGTAACCTTCCAGGGGCTGGTCAGTCCTAGCAGCAGGTGAGGACGATGCGCCGCCTGCCACTGGCAGCACAGCACCTCTTGGCTGCAAACACACAGGACTGCAGTCTGTGCGTGCGCCTGCACAGCTACGGGGGAGCGAGGGAGGCAGCCGGAGTGGCGCACTGCGCTCCCTGTCATCTCAGAGCGGCGGGCGCGCCCAGCAGTAAGGAGCCGGCAAGTGCCGCGCTGCTCAGCAGACACTCGCTGCATGCCCCCTGGTAAAAGTAAGTTCCTTACAAAGAGCCACTCTATGAAATATACATCCCATGCAATGCATTCCATGGATCTCACATTTTTATAAATGTATGTATTGAATTTGTAAGGATGGCAGATATTTTCTCATAAAATGCGATCTGTTCCATTCGATCCCTCACTTCTTCTAAGCAATTAAGTTTGGGATTCCCACACTTTAGCTATGATCTCTTTTGTGCATTATCAATTGGTTGACGGGCGCTTCATATGGACTTTTTCTAAGTGGTCCCAAATATAAAGGTCGATTCACAGCCTCTCCTAAACGCACTTACCCATGAAAAAGTGCTTCTATAGTTTTTGAATATAAGGGTCGATTCAAAGAAACATGTCAAAGCTTTGATTTTGTTGCCGATCATGGTATTATTTCCGAACGCTCGAGCACTCGTATGAACTTGCGAGTGATTCTATAACCTAATGAGTTTCCTATTGTAAAATTCCCGTCCGTTCGTATGTTATCTCCCGACCTTGGGCCAGTCATTTCCCAACGTAAATTTTAGGTTGAGTGATCTGTTGTTGAGACGGCAGCATGTTATTTTTCCCTTCTTCCATCGTCCACCTCTTCGTATTTCTTGCGTTTCCCGATGGTTTTTCCTGCTTTTTAACCTCTAACACTCGTGCGCTCGTAAATGTGGAAGATCTTGCGCATGCGCAATACAAGCTACACTCAACTAATGTGGCCCATATCGTACACTACCTAGCTCAACCAAACTACTTTGCGACATTCTTACACGTACCTTTATTAACCCTAAAACTGACCCAAACCCCTTGGCGGTTGTTTTTTTCTTCATTTCCCGGACTCTAAAACTGACCCAAACCCCTTGGCGGTTGTTTTTTTCTTCATTTCCCGGACCCTAAAACTGACCCAAACCCCTTGGAGGTTGTTTTTTTCTTGTTTTTGATGACCCTAAAACTTACCCAAACCCCTTGGCGGTTAGATTTTTCTTCATTTCCCGGACCCTAAAACTTACCCAAACCCCTTGGCGGTTGGATTTTTCTTCATTTCCCGGACCCTAAAATTTACCCAAACCCCTTGGCGGTTGGATTTTTCTTCATTTCCCGGACTTTAAAACTTACCCAAACCCCTTTGGCGGTTGGATTTTTCTTCATTTCCCGGACCCTAAAACTTACCCAAACCCCTTGGCGGTTGGATTTTTCTTCATTTCCCGGACACTAAAACTTACCCAAACCCCTTGGCGGTTGTTTTTTTCTTCATTTCCCGGACCCTAAAACTGACCCAAACCCCTTGGTGGTTGTTTTTTTCTTCATTTCCCGGACCCTAAAACTTACCCAAACCCCTTGGCGGTTGGATTATTCTTCATTTCCCGGACCCTAAAACTTACCCAAACCCCTTGGCGGTTGGATTTTTCTTCATTTCCCGGACACTAAAACTTACCCAAACCCCTTGGCGGTTGTTTTTTTCTTCATTTCCCGGACCTTAAAACTGACCCAAACCCCTTGGCGGTTGTTTTTTTCTTCATTTCCCGGACCCTAAAACTGACCCAAACCCCTTGGCGGTTGTTTTTTTCTTCATTTCCCGGACCCTAAAACTGACCCAAACCCCTTGGCGGTTGTTTTTTTCTTGTTTTTGCTGACCCTAAAACTTACCCAAACCCCTTGGCGGTTGTTTTTTTCTTCATTTCCCGGACCCTAAAACTGACCCAAACCCCTTGGCGGTTGTTTTTTTCTTGTTTTTGATGACCCTAAAACTTACCCAAACCCCTTGGCGGTTGGATTTTTCTTCATTTCCCGGACCCTAAAACTGACCCAAACCCCTTGGCGGTTGTTTTTTTCTTCATTTCCCGGACCCTAAAACTGACCCAAACCCCCTGGCGGTTGTTTTTTTCTTCATTTCCCGGACCCTAAAACTGACCCAAACCCCTTGGCGGTTGGATTTTTCTTCATTTCCCGGACCCTAAAACTTACCCAAACCCCTTGGCGGTTCCATTCTTCTTATTTGTGTGGTTCATAAATATTACCAAAACCACTTAATGTACATCTGTATTGATTTATTAAAACATGCCTTTTCGTGTTTAGCAAAATGTAATGTATGTTAGAAATAGAAATGAGTCATTTTAGAATGTTGTTTTTGAACAATATATATTTATTAAAAAAAGTTGTTAGGTAATTAAAATGTTAAAAATGTATAAACATTTTTTAAAACTATTTACAATATGGAGCCAGGACCAAGGGCACTAATCATCTTCTTCAGTTGGCCCCAACGTCGCCTGTATGGCCTGCAGCTCGGCCACCAACTCAAGGATCCTTTTTTTCTTTTCTTCCACTGTTTGCGGTGGGATCCCTGTAACCAATAGAGAATTAAACATAAATAGTAGTACCAGACCGGTTTGTAGGCTGCGGATTGATTGTTTGTTAGTCAAATCCAGCGGAATCCATCACATATGTCATTCTTCATAGTAATTAAGGTAAGGAATTTAGCACAGGTAACTATTCTAAGTGCTTAACCCAGACCTTCAACATGATTTTCTTTAAAGCAACAACTATTTCCAAATGATTTGCCCCCATATCATATTTTTAATAGTTAAATTTTTAGAACATAAATTATTATTCTTTCCACCACTGTGCTGCAACTCCTGAATTTGGGATATGTGTGCCGCCATTTGGACTCAGAAGCCTAACACTTACTGAGGAGAGGAGAGTGGGATAAGGTTCAGGGGAGCAGCTTATAGTTGTGCTTTGCTAATACCGACCAGAGCTGGGGTCAGGGAAAGGTCAGCAGTCCCAGAATGCAGGGCAGCACATTCATAAGGCCGCCATCTTTGATTTTTAATGGCTCATAACATGCAGTAGATGCAGGTCGGATTATTGTGTATGTGAGAAATCAATATGTACAGGTTGTGGGAAACATATAAGCTAGGCTCTTATTCAAAGTGAAGGTCCGCTTTAAGCTAAGGAAGTGCCCACAGGAAAGTGTTAACTACCCATTGGCTACGCCTTTATTTATCTGTGTGTTATTGGCAACTAACACAGAAGTCACAATAATGGCATGCCTACTTACTTGGTTGGTGGCCGACAGATGGCTGGTTGGGGCCAACAAGATGTCCTTGGTCCTGGCTCTGGTGTGAAGAAGACCCTGGAGAAACATGGGAAATAGGGTTAGTTTTATGGTCTGAGTCACTATTCCCCAAATATCTGGGTCCCACTCTGGCTGACATCACTCACCTTCGCCAGGGTCATCCTCAAGCATCTCTGCTGCCTCCTCTCCCACTACCTCACCCGCTCCCGAAGCATCTAGAAATACAGAATAAAGGACTAATTATTGTCTGATCTTGCATGTATATACTTGTGCATATACATGAAGAGTGACATACCAGAGGCTTCCGCATGCATGGCAGGGTATGACTCCGTGCCCACGCGGTTCCGCCCCTCCTCTGTTGTAAGATCCAGGCTGGTCTGATGAACCAACAGAGGAGGGGTAGGTCCGTTCGCCCTGGAGACCGACCACCTTCACTTCCAGCTGCAGATTCATGCAGCACTGGTCGGCCTCTGCGCCTCCGGGTGCGGCGAATGCGGGAATCCATTTCCAACACTAAGGCAGAAATGTCATTATTAGGGATGAGCGAATCGATCCGGACGAACCCGGATTCGATCCAAATTTCATGAAAAATTCGATTCGGATCGAATCCGAATTTCCCCGCGATTCGATCGCTCGAAGTTTTCCTTTAACATCCATTCATTTACATACAGGCATTCTAAGATGGCGGACGGGACATGTCCAGACATCTACCCCGCGCCAGTGCAAGCTGGGGCAGTCACATGCAGCCTATCAGCAACCAGCAAGCCCGGTGACGTCACAGCGCTATTTAAGGCCGGCGGCCATCTTGGTTTTCCTCATTTCTCTATTGCATTCGTGAGAGACAGGACGCTGTAGTGAGGGAGAGGCAGTTAGACAGGCAGGGACAGACAGGGACAGGCTGGAGACAGGCAGGAGACAGGCAGGAGACAGACAGAAAGTCAGCGAAAAACAGGGAAAGTTAGGAAAAATCGGAGGCAGTCACAGGGAGATTTTTTTTTTTTTTCATCCAGCCTGAGTGTTTGTTACTGGCTGGCTGACTGGCTTTGTTAGCGTTTTCAGGCTGCTTATACTAACTAACTGTGCATATATACTGAACTGATCTTAAGTCTGCTGTGAGGCATCCCATTCTGTGACTACACCAACCTCTATTTAAGACCATAACCATTTGCACCTATTCTAATTGAAATTAGGCCTGATAAAGACACTTTTGCTGTGCATAGTACTACTGCCTGCCAGGTGCACTCCTGTTTGGGCATCCCATTCTGTGACTACACCAGCCTCTATTTAAGACCATAACCATTTGCACCTATTCTAATTGAAATTAGGCCTGATAAAGACACTTTTGCTGTGCATAGTACTACTGCCTGCCAGGTGCACTCCTGTTTGGGCATCCCATTCTGTGACTACACCAGCCTCTATTTAAGACCATAACCATTTGCACTTATTCTAATTGAAATTAGGCCTGATAAAGACACTTTTGCTGTGCATAGTACTGCTGCCTGCCAGGTGCACTCCTGTTGGTTTTTGGGGCATCCCATTCTGTGACTACACCAGCCTCTATTTAAGACCATAACCATTTGTGAGTGATCTGTTGTTGAGACGGCAGCATGTTATTTTTCCCTTCTTCCATCGTCCACCTCTTCGTATTTCTTGCGTTTCCCGATGGTTTTTCCTGCTTTTTAACCTCTAACACTCGTGCGCTCGTAAATGTGGAAGATCTTGCGCATGCGCAATACAAGCTACACTCAACTAATGTGGCCCATATCGTACACTACCTAGCTCAACCAAACTACTTTGCGACATTCTTACACGTACCTTTATTAACCCTAAAACTGACCCAAACCCCTTGGCGGTTGTTTTTTTCTTCATTTCCCGGACTCTAAAACTGACCCAAACCCCTTGGCGGTTGTTTTTTTCTTCATTTCCCGGACCCTAAAACTGACCCAAACCCCTTGGAGGTTGTTTTTTTCTTGTTTTTGATGACCCTAAAACTTACCCAAACCCCTTGGCGGTTAGATTTTTCTTCATTTCCCGGACCCTAAAACTTACCCAAACCCCTTGGCGGTTGGATTTTTCTTCATTTCCCGGACCCTAAAATTTACCCAAACCCCTTGGCGGTTGGATTTTTCTTCATTTCCCGGACTTTAAAACTTACCCAAACCCCTTTGGCGGTTGGATTTTTCTTCATTTCCCGGACCCTAAAACTTACCCAAACCCCTTGGCGGTTGGATTTTTCTTCATTTCCCGGACACTAAAACTTACCCAAACCCCTTGGCGGTTGTTTTTTTCTTCATTTCCCGGACCCTAAAACTGACCCAAACCCCTTGGTGGTTGTTTTTTTCTTCATTTCCCGGACCCTAAAACTTACCCAAACCCCTTGGCGGTTGGATTATTCTTCATTTCCCGGACCCTAAAACTTACCCAAACCCCTTGGCGGTTGGATTTTTCTTCATTTCCCGGACACTAAAACTTACCCAAACCCCTTGGCGGTTGTTTTTTTCTTCATTTCCCGGACCTTAAAACTGACCCAAACCCCTTGGCGGTTGTTTTTTTCTTCATTTCCCGGACCCTAAAACTGACCCAAACCCCTTGGCGGTTGTTTTTTTCTTCATTTCCCGGACCCTAAAACTGACCCAAACCCCTTGGCGGTTGTTTTTTTCTTGTTTTTGCTGACCCTAAAACTTACCCAAACCCCTTGGCGGTTGTTTTTTTCTTCATTTCCCGGACCCTAAAACTGACCCAAACCCCTTGGCGGTTGTTTTTTTCTTGTTTTTGATGACCCTAAAACTTACCCAAACCCCTTGGCGGTTGGATTTTTCTTCATTTCCCGGACCCTAAAACTGACCCAAACCCCTTGGCGGTTGTTTTTTTCTTCATTTCCCGGACCCTAAAACTGACCCAAACCCCCTGGCGGTTGTTTTTTTCTTCATTTCCCGGACCCTAAAACTGACCCAAACCCCTTGGCGGTTGGATTTTTCTTCATTTCCCGGACCCTAAAACTTACCCAAACCCCTTGGCGGTTCCATTCTTCTTATTTGTGTGGTTCATAAATATTACCAAAACCACTTAATGTACATCTGTATTGATTTATTAAAACATGCCTTTTCGTGTTTAGCAAAATGTAATGTATGTTAGAAATAGAAATGAGTCATTTTAGAATGTTAAAATATTTATTTTTTGAACAATATATATTTATTAAAAAAAGTTGTTAGGTAATTAAAATGTTAAAAATGTATAAACATTTTTTAAAACTATTTACAATATGGAGCCAGGACCAAGGGCACTAATCATCTTCTTCAGTTGGCCCCAACGTCGCCTGTATGGCCTGCAGCTCGGCCACCAACTCAAGGATCCTTTTTTTCTTTTCTTCCACTGTTTGCGGTGGGATCCCTGTAACCAATAGAGAATTAAACATAAATAGTAGTACCAGACCGGTTTGTAGGCTGCGGATTGATTGTTTGTTAGTCAAATCCAGCGGAATCCATCACATATGTCATTCTTCATAGTAATTAAGGTAAGGAATTTAGCACAGGTAACTATTCTAAGTGCTTAACCCAGACCTTCAACATGATTTTCTTTAAAGCAACAACTATTTCCAAATGATTTGCCCCCATATCATATTTTTAATAGTTAAATTTTTAGAACATAAATTATTATTCTTTCCACCACTGTGCTGCAACTCCTGAATTTGGGATATGTGTGCCGCCATTTGGACTCAGAAGCCTAACACTTACTGAGGAGAGGAGAGTGGGATAAGGTTCAGGGGAGCAGCTTATAGTTGTGCTTTGCTAATACCGACCAGAGCTGGGGTCAGGGAAAGGTCAGCAGTCCCAGAATGCAGGGCAGCACATTCATAAGGCCGCCATCTTTGATTTTTAATGGCTCATAACATGCAGTAGATGCAGGTCGGATTATTGTGTATGTGAGAAATCAATATGTACAGGTTGTGGGAAACATATAAGCTAGGCTCTTATTCAAAGTGAAGGTCCGCTTTAAGCTAAGGAAGTGCCCACAGGAAAGTGTTAACTACCCATTGGCTACGCCTTTATTTATCTGTGTGTTATTGGCAACTAACACAGAAGTCACAATAATGGCATGCCTACTTACTTGGTTGGTGGCCGACAGATGGCTGGTTGGGGCCAACAAGATGTCCTTGGTCCTGGCTCTGGTGTGAAGAAGACCCTGGAGAAACATGGGAAATAGGGTTAGTTTTATGGTCTGAGTCACTATTCCCCAAATATCTGGGTCCCACTCTGGCTGACATCACTCACCTTCGCCAGGGTCATCCTCAAGCATCTCTGCTGCCTCCTCTCCCACTACCTCACCCGCTCCCGAAGCATCTAGAAATACAGAATAAAGGACTAATTATTGTCTGATCTTGCATGTATATATTTGTGCATATACATGAAGAGTGACATACCAGAGGCTTCCGCATGCATGGCAGGGTATGACTCCGTGCCCACGCGGTTCCGCCCCTCCTCTGTTGTAAGATCCAGGCTGGTCTGATGAACCAACAGAGGAGGGGTAGGTCCGTTCGCCCTGGAGACCGACCACCTTCACTTCCAGCTGCAGATTCATGCAGCACTGGTCGGCCTCTGCGCCTCCGGGTGCGGCGAATGCGGGAATCCATTTCCAACACTAAGGCAGAAATGTCATTATTAGGGATGAGCGAATCGATCCGGACGAACCCGGATTCGATCCAAATTTCATGAAAAATTCGATTCGGATCGAATCCGAATTTCCCCGCGATTCGATCGCTCGAAGTTTTCCTTTAACATCCATTCATTTACATACAGGCATTCTAAGATGGCGGACGGGACATGTCCAGACATCTACCCCGCGCCAGTGCAAGCTGGGGCAGTCACATGCAGCCTATCAGCAACCAGCAAGCCCGGTGACGTCACAGCGCTATTTAAGGCCGGCGGCCATCTTGGTTTTCCTCATTTCTCTATTGCATTCGTGAGAGACAGGACGCTGTAGTGAGGGAGAGGCAGTTAGACAGGCAGGGACAGACAGGGACAGGCTGGAGACAGGCAGGAGACAGGCAGGAGACAGACAGAAAGTCAGCGAAAAACAGGGAAAGTTAGGAAAAATCGGAGGCAGTCACAGGGAGATTTTTTTTTTTTTTTCATCCAGCCTGAGTGTTTGTTACTGGCTGGCTGACTGGCTTTGTTAGCGTTTTCAGGCTGCTTATACTAACTAACTGTGCATATATACTGAACTGATCTTAAGTCTGCTGTGAGGCATCCCATTCTGTGACTACACCAACCTCTATTTAAGACCATAACCATTTGCACCTATTCTAATTGAAATTAGGCCTGATAAAGACACTTTTGCTGTGCATAGTACTACTGCCTGCCAGGTGCACTCCTGTTTGGGCATCCCATTCTGTGACTACACCAGCCTCTATTTAAGACCATAACCATTTGCACCTATTCTAATTGAAATTAGGCCTGATAAAGACACTTTTGCTGTGCATAGTACTACTGCCTGCCAGGTGCACTCCTGTTTGGGCATCCCATTCTGTGACTACACCAGCCTCTATTTAAGACCATAACCATTTGCACTTATTCTAATTGAAATTAGGCCTGATAAAGACACTTTTGCTGTGCATAGTACTGCTGCCTGCCAGGTGCACTCCTGTTTGGGCATCCCATTCTGTGACTACACCAGCCTCTATTTAAGACCATAATCATTTGCACCTATTCTAATTGAAATTAGGCCTGATAAAGACACTTTTGCTGTGCATAGTACTACTGCCTGCCAGGTGCACTCCTGTTTGGGCATCCCATTCTGTGACTACACCAGCCTCTATTTAAGACCATAACCATTTGCACTTATTCGAATTGAAATTAGGCCTGATAAAGACACTTTTGCTGTGCATAGTACTGCTGCCTGCCAGGTGCACTCCTGTTGGTTTTTGGGGCATCCCATTCTGTGACTACACCAGCCTCTATTTAAGACCATAACCATTTGCACCTATTCTAATTGAAATTAGGCCTGATAAATACACTTTTGCTGTGCATAGTACTACTGCCTGCCAGGTGCACTCCTGTTGGGGCATCCCATTCTGTGACTACACCAGCCTCTATTTAAGACCATAACCATTTGCACCTATTATAATTGAAATTAGGCCTGATAAAGACACTTTTGCTGTGCATAGTACTACTGCCTGCCAGGTGCACTCCTGTTTGGGCATCCCATTCTGTGACTACACCAGCCTCTATTTAAGACCATAACCATTTGCACCTATTCTAATTGAAATTAGGCCTGATAAAGACACTTTTGCTGTGCATTGTACTACTGCCTGCCAGGTGCACTCCTGTTGGTTTTTGGGGCATCCCATTCTGTGACTACACCAGCCTCTATTTAAGACCATAACCATTTGCACTTATTCTAATTGAAATTAGGCCTGATAAAGACACTTTTGCTGTGCATAGTACTACTGCCTGCCAGGTGCACTCCTGTTGGGGCATCCCATTCTGTGACTACACCAGCCTCTATTTAAGACCATAACCATTTGCACCTATTCTAATTGAAATTAGGCCTGATAAAGACACTTTTGCTGTGCATAGTATTACTGCCTGCCAGGTGCACTCCTGTTTGGGCATCCCATTCTGTGACTACACCAGCCTCTATTTAAGACCATAACCATTTGCACTTATTCTAATTGAAATTAGGCCTGATAAAGACACTTTTGCTGTGCATAGTACTACTGCCTGCCAGGTGCACCCCTGTTTGGTCATTCCATTCTGTGACTACACCAGCCTCTATTTAAGACCATAACCATTTGCACCTATTCTAATTGAAATTAGGCCTGATAAAGACACTTTTGCTGTGCATAGTACTACTGCCTGCCAGGTGCACTCCTGTTTGGGCATCCCATTCTGTGACTACACCAGCCTCTATTTAAGACCATAACCATTTGCACCTATTCTAATTGAAATTAGGCCTGATAAAGACACTTTTGCTGTGCATAGTACTACTGCCTGCCAGGTGCACTCCTGTTTGGGCATCCCATTCTGTGACTACACCAGCCTCTATTTAAGACCATAACCATTTGCACCTATTCTAATTGAAATTAGGCCTGATAAAGACACTTTTGCTGTGCATAGTACTACGGCCTGCCAGGTGCACTCCTGTTTGGGCATCCCATTCTGTGACTACACCAGCCTCTATTTAAGACCATAACCATTTGCACCTATTCTAATTGAAATTAGGCCTGATAAAGACACTTTTGCTGTGCATAGTACTGCTGCCTGCCAGGTGCACTCCTGTTGGTTTTTGGGGCATCCCATTCTGTGACTACACCAGCCTCTATTTAAGACCATAACCATTTGCACCTATTCTAATTGAAATTAGGCCTGGTAAAGACACTTTTGCTGTGCATAGTACTACTGCCTGCCAGGTGCACTCCTGTTTGGGCATCCCATTCTGTGACTACACCAGCCTCTATTTAAGACCATAACCATTTGCACCTATTCTAATTGAAATTAGGCCTGATAAAGACACTTTTGCTGTGCATAGTACTACTGCCTGCCAGGTGCACTCCTGTTGGTTTTTGGGGCATCCCATTCTGTGACTACACCAGCCTCTATTTAAGACCATAACCATTTGCACTTATTCTAATTGAAATTAGGCCTGATAAAGACACTTTTGCTGTGCATAGTACTACTGCCTGCCAGGTGCACTCCTGTTGGGGCATCCCATTCTGTGACTACACCAGCCTCTATTTAAGACCATAACCATTTGCACCTATTCTAATTGAAATTAGGCCTGATAAAGACACTTTTGCTGTGCATAGTACTACTGCCTGCCAGGTGCACTCCTGTTTGGGCATCCCATTCTGTGACTACACCAGCCTCTATTTAAGACCATAACCATTTGCACCTATTCTAATTGAAATTAGGCCTGATAAAAACACTTTTGCTGTGCATAGTACTACTGCCTGCCAGGTGCACTCCTGTTTGGGCATCCCATTCTGTGACTACACCAGCCTCTATTTAAGACCATAACCATTTGCACTTATTCTAATTGAAATTAGGCCTGATAAAGACACTTTTGCTGTGCATAGTACTGCTGCCTGCCAGGTGCACTCCTGTTGGTTTTTGGGGCATCCCATTCTGTGACTACACCAGCCTCTATTTAAGACCATAACCATTTGCACCTATTCTAATTGAAATTAGGCCTGATAAAGACACTTTTGCTGTGCATAGTACTACTGCCTGCCAGGTGCACTCCTGTTGGGGCATCCCATTCTGTGACTACACCAGCCTCTATTTAAGACCATAACCATTTGCACCTATTCTAATTGAAATTAGGCCTGATAAAGACACTTTTGCTGTGCATAGTACTACTGCCTGCCAGGTGCACTCCTGTTTGGGCATCCCATTCTGTGACTACACCAGCCTCTATTTAAGACCATAACCATTTGCACCTATTATAATTGAAATTAGGCCTGATAAAGACACTTTTGCTGTGCATAGTACTACTGCCTGCCAGGTGCATTCCTGTTTGGGCATCCCATTCTGTGACTACACCAGCCTCTATTTAAGACCATAACCATTTGCACCTATTCTAATTGAAATTAGGCCTGATAAAGACACTTTTGCTGTGCATAGTACTACTGCCTGCCAGGTGCACTCCTGTTTGGGCATCCCATTCTGTGACTACACCAGCCTCTATTTAAGACCATAACCATTTGCACTTATTCTAATTGAAATTAGGCCTGATAAAGACACTTTTGCTGTGCATAGACTTACTACTGGTCCCAGGTGCACTCCTGTTGGGGCATCCCATTCTGTGACTACACCAGCCTCTATTTAAGACCATAACCATTTGCACTTATTATAATTGAAATTAGGCCTGATAAAGACACTTTTGCTGTGCATAGTACTACTGCCTGCCAGGTGCACTCCTGTTTGGGCATCCCATTCTGTGACTACACCAGCCTCTATTTAAGACCATAACCATTTGCACCTATTATAATTGAAATTAGGCCTGATAAAGACACTTTTGCTGTGCATAGTACTGCTGCCTGCCAGGTGCACTCCTGTTGGTTCTTGGGGCATCCCATTCTGTGACTACACCAGCCTCTATTTAAGACCATAACCATTTGCACCTATTATAATTGAAATTAGGGCTGATAAAGACACTTTTGCTGTGCATAGACTTACTACTGGTCCCAGGTGCACTCCTGTTTGGGCATCCCATTCTGTGACCACAACAGCCTCTATTTAAGACCATAACCATTTGCACTTATTATAATTGAAATTAGGCCTGATAAAGACACTTTTGCTGTGCATAGTACTACTGCCTGCCAGGTGCACTCCTGTTGGGGCATCCCATTCTGTGACTACACCAGCCTCTATTTAAGACCATAACCATTTGCACCTATTCTAATTGAAATTAGGCCTGATAAAGACACTTTTGCTGTGCATAGTATTACTGCCTGCCAGGTGCACTCCTGTTTGGGCATCCCATTC
The DNA here is from genome assembly GCA_027917425.1 of Gastrophryne carolinensis. Taxonomy (NCBI): domain Eukaryota; kingdom Metazoa; phylum Chordata; class Amphibia; order Anura; family Microhylidae; genus Gastrophryne; species Gastrophryne carolinensis. Next base: position 121,738,566 of record CM051243.1, on the reverse strand, counting down.
TGTGACTACACCAGCCTCTATTTAAGACCATAACCATTTGCACTTATTATAATTGAAATTAGGCCTGATAAAGACACTTTTGCTGTGCATAGTACTACTGCCTGCCAGGTGCACCCCTGTTTGGTCATCCCATTCTGTGACTACACCAGCCTCTATTTAAGACCATAACCAGTTGCACCTATTCTAATTGAAATTAGGCCTGATAAAGACACTTTTGCTGTGCATAGTACTACTGCCTGCCAGGTGCACTCCTGTTTGGGCATCCCATTCTGTGACTACACCAGCCTCTATTTAAGACCATAACCATTTGCACCTATTCTAATTGAAATTAGGCCTGATAAAGACACTTTTGCTGTGCATAGTACTACTGCCTGCCAGGTGCACTCCTGTTTGGGCATCCCATTCTGTGACTACACCAGCCTCTATTTAAGACCATAACCATTTGCACCTATTCTAATTGAAATTAGGCCTGATAAAGACACTTTTGCTGTGCATAGTACTACGGCCTGCCAGGTGCACTCCTGTTTGGGCATCCCATTCTGTGACTACACCAGCCTCTATTTAAGACCATAACCATTTGCACCTATTCTAATTGAAATTAGGCCTGATAAAGACACTTTTGCTGTGCATAGTACTACTGCCTGCCAGGTGCACTCCTGTTTGGGCATCCCATTCTGTGACTACACCAGCCTCTATTTAAGACCATAACCATTTGCACTTATTCTAATTGAAATTAGGCCTGATAAAGACACTTTTGCTGTGCATAGACTTACTACTGGTCCCAGGTGCACTCCTGTTGGGGCATCCCATTCTGTGACTACACCAGCCTCTATTTAAGACCATAACCATTTGCACTTATTATAATTGAAATTAGGCCTGATAAAGACACTTTTGCTGTGCATAGTACTACTGCCTGCCAGGTGCACTCCTGTTTGGGCATCCCATTCTGTGACTACACCAGCCTCTATTTAAGACCATAACCATTTGCACCTATTCTAATTGAAATTAGGCCTGATAAAGACACTTTTGCTGTGCATAGTACTACTGCCTGCCAGGTGCACTCCTGTTGGTTTTTGGGGCATCCCATTCTGTGACTACACCAGCCTCTATTTAAGACATAACCATTTGCACTTATTCTAATTGAAATTAGGCCTGATAAAGACACTTTTGCTGTGCATAGTACTACTGCCTGCCAGGTGCACTCCTGTTTGGGCATCCCATTCTGTGACTACACCAGCCTCTATTTAAGACCATAACCATCTGCATTAATTCTAATTGAAATTAGGCCTGATAAAGACACTTTTGCTGTGCATAGTACTACTGCCTGCCAGGTGCACTCCTGTTTGGGCATCCCATTCTGTGACTACACCAGCCTCTATTTAAGACCATAACCATTTGCACCTATTATAATTGAAATTAGGCCTGATAAAGACACTTTTGCTGTGCATAGTACTACTGCCTGCCAGGTGCACTCCTGTTTAGGCATCCCATTCTGTGACTACACCAGCCTCTATTTAAGACCATAACCATTTGCACTTATTCTAATTGAAATTAGGCCTGATAAAGACACTTTTGCTGTGCATAGCACTACTGGTCCCAGGTGCACTCCTGTTGGGGCATCCCATTCTGTGACTACACCAGCCTCTATTTAAGACCATAACCATTTGCACTTATTCTAATTGAAATTAGGCCTGATAAAGACACTTTTGCTGTGCATAGCACTACTGGTCCCAGGTGCACTGCTGGTTTTTGGGGCATCCCATTCTGTGACTACACCAGCCTCTATTTAAGACCATAACCATTTGCACTTATTCTAATTGAAATTAGGCCTGATAAAGACACTTTTGCTGTGCATAGACTTACTGCTGCCTGCCAGGTGCACTCCTGTTGGGGCATCCCATTCTGTGACTACACCAGCCTCTATTTAAGACCATAACCATTTGCACCTATTCTAATTGAAATTAGGCCTGATAAAGACACTTTTGCTGGGCATAGTACTGCTGCCTGCCAGGTGCACTCCTGTTGGTTTTTGGGGCATCCCATTCTGTGACTACACCAGCCTCTATTTAAGACCATAACCATTTGCACCTATTATAATTGAAATTAGGCCTGATAAAGACACTTTTGCTGTGCATAGTACTACTGCCTGCCAGGTGCACTCCTGTTTGGGCATCCCATTCTGTGACTACACCAGCCTCTATTTAAGACCATAACCATTTGCACTTATTATAATTGAAATTAGGCCTGATAAAGACACTTTTGCTGTGCATAGTACTACTGCCTGCCAGGTGCACTCCTGTTGGGGCATCCCATTCTGTGACTACACCAGCCTCTATTTAAGACCATAACCAGTTGCACCTATTCTAATTGAAATTAGGCCTGATAAAGACACTTTTGCTGTGCATAGTACTGCTGCCTGCCAGGTGCACTCTTGTTGGTTTTTGGGGCATCCCATTCTGTGACTACACCAGCCTCTATTTAAGACCATAACCATTTGCACCTATTATAATTGAAATTAGGCATGATAAAGACACTTTTGCTGTGCATAGTACTACTGCCTGCCAGGTGCACTCCTGTTTGGGCATCCCATTCTGTGACTACACCAGCCTCTATTTAAGACCATAACCATTTGCACTTATTCTAATTGAAATTAGGCCTGAAAAAGACACTTTTGCTGTGCATAGCACTACTGGTCCCAGGTGCACTCCTGTTGGGGCATCCCATTCTGTGACTACACCAGCCTCTATTTAAGACCATAACCATTTGCACTTATTCTAATTGAAATTAGGCCTGATAAAGACACTTTTGCTGTGCATAGCACTACTGGTCCCAGGTGCACTGCTGGTTTTTGGGGCATCCCATTCTGTGACTACACCAGCCTCTATTTAAGACCATAACCATTTGCACTTATTCTAATTGAAATTAGGCCTGATAAAGACACTTTTGCTGTGCATAGTACTACTGCCTGCCAGGTGCACTCCTGTTTGGGCATCCCATTCTGTGACTACACCAGCCTCTATTTAAGACCATAACCATTTGCACCTATTCTAATTGAAATTAGGCCTGATAAAGACACTTTTGCTGTGCATAGTACTGCTGCCTGCCAGGTGCACTCCTGTTGGTTTTTGGGGCATCCCATTTTGTGACTACACCAGCCTCTATTTAAGACCATAACCATTTGCACCTATTATAATTGAAATTAGGCCTGATAAAAGACACTTTTGCTGTGCATAGTACTACTGCCTGCCAGGTGCACTCCTGTTTGGGCATCCCATTCTGTGACTACACCAGCCTCTATTTAAGACCATAACCATTTGCACTTATTCTAATTGAAATTAGGCCTGATAAAGACACTTTTGCTGTGCATAGCACTAATGGTCCCAGGTGCACTGCTGGTTTTTGGGGCATCCCATTCTGTGACTACACCAGCCTCTATTTAAGACCATAACCATTTGCACCTATTATAATTGAAATTAGGCCTGATAAAGACACTTTTGCTGTGCATAGTACTACTGCCTGCCAGGTGCACTCCTGTTTGGGCATCCCATTCTTTGACTACACCAGCCTCTATTTAAGACCATAACCATTTGCACTTATTCTAATTGAAATTAGGCCTGATAAAGACACTTTTGCTGTGCATAGTACTACTGCCTGCCAGGTGCACTCCTGTTGGGGCATCCCATTCTGTGACTACACCAGCCTCTATTTAAGACCATAACCATTTGCACCTATTCTAATTAAAATTAGGCCTGATAAAGACACTTTTGCTGTGCATAGTACTGCTGCCTGCCAGGTGCACTCTTGTTGGTTTTTGGGGCATCCCATTCTGTGACTACACCAGCCTCTATTTAAGACCATAACCATTTGCACCTATTATAATTGAAATTAGGCCTGATAAAGACACTTTTGCTGTGCATAGTACTACTGCCTGCCAGGTGCACTCCTGTTTGGGCATCCCATTCTGTGACTACACCAGTCTCTATTTAAGACCATAACCATTTGCACTTATTCTAATTGAAATTAGGCCTGATAAAGACACTTTTGCTGTGCATAGCACTACTGGTCCCAGGTGCACTCCTGTTGGGGCATCCCATTCTGTGACTACACCAGCCTCTATTTAAGACCATAACCATTTGCACTTATTCTAATTGAAATTAGGCCTGATAAAGACACTTTTGCTGTGCATAGCACTACTGGTCCCAGGTGCACTGCTGGTTTTTGGGGCATCCCATTCTGTGACTACACCAGCCTCTATTTAAGACCATAACCATTTGCACTTATTCTAATTGAAATTAGGCCTGATAAAGACACTTTTGCTGTGCATAGTACTACTGCCTGCCAGGTGCACTCCTGTTTGGGCATCCCATTCTGTGACTACACCAGCCTCTATTTAAGACCATAACCATTTGCACCTATTCTAATTGAAATTAGGCCTGATAAAGACACTTTTGCTGTGCATAGTACTACTGCCTGCCAGGTGCACTCCTGTTGGTTTTTGGGGCATCCCATTCTGTGACTACACCAGCCTCTATTTAAGACCATAACCATTTGCACCTATTCTAATTGAAATTAGGCCTGATAAAGACACTTTTGCTGGGCATAGTACTGCTGCCTGCCAGGTGCACTCCTGTTGGTTTTTGGGGCATCCCATTCTGTGACTACACCAGCCTCTATTTAAGACCATAACCATTTGCACCTATTATAATTGAAATTAGGCCTGATAAAGACACTTTTGCTGTGCATAGTACTACTGCCTGCCAGGTGCACTCCTGTTTGGGCATCCCATTCTGTGACTACACCAGCCTCTATTTAAGACCATAACCATTTGCACTTATTATAATTGAAATTAGGCCTGATAAAGACACTTTTGCTGTGCATAGTACTACTGCCTGCCAGGTGCACTCCTGTTGGGGCATCCCATTCTGTGACTACACCAGCCTCTATTTAAGACCATAACCAGTTGCACCTATTCTAATTGAAATTAGGCCTGATAAAGACACTTTTGCTGTGCATAGTACTGCTGCCTGCCAGGTGCACTCTTGTTGGTTTTTGGGGCATCCCATTCTGTGACTACACCAGCCTCTATTTAAGACCATAACCATTTGCACCTATTATAATTGAAATTAGGCATGATAAAGACACTTTTGCTGTGCATAGTACTACTGCCTGCCAGGTGCACTCCTGTTTGGGCATCCCATTCTGTGACTACACCAGCCTCTATTTAAGACCATAACCATTTGCACTTATTCTAATTGAAATTAGGCCTGAAAAAGACACTTTTGCTGTGCATAGCACTACTGGTCCCAGGTGCACTCCTGTTGGGGCATCCCATTCTGTGACTACACCAGCCTCTATTTAAGACCATAACCATTTGCACTTATTCTAATTGAAATTAGGCCTGATAAAGACACTTTTGCTGTGCATAGCACTACTGGTCCCAGGTGCACTGCTGGTTTTTGGGGCATCCCATTCTGTGACTACACCAGCCTCTATTTAAGACCATAACCATTTGCACTTATTCTAATTGAAATTAGGCCTGATAAAGACACTTTTGCTGTGCATAGTACTACTGCCTGCCAGGTGCACTCCTGTTTGGGCATCCCATTCTGTGACTACACCAGCCTCTATTTAAGACCATAACCATTTGCACCTATTCTAATTGAAATTAGGCCTGATAAAGACACTTTTGCTGTGCATAGTACTGCTGCCTGCCAGGTGCACTCCTGTTGGTTTTTGGGGCATCCCATTTTGTGACTACACCAGCCTCTATTTAAGACCATAACCATTTGCACCTATTATAATTGAAATTAGGCCTGATAAAAGACACTTTTGCTGTGCATAGTACTACTGCCTGCCAGGTGCACTCCTGTTTGGGCATCCCATTCTGTGACTACACCAGCCTCTATTTAAGACCATAACCATTTGCACTTATTCTAATTGAAATTAGGCCTGATAAAGACACTTTTGCTGTGCATAGCACTAATGGTCCCAGGTGCACTGCTGGTTTTTGGGGCATCCCATTCTGTGACTACACCAGCCTCTATTTAAGACCATAACCATTTGCACCTATTATAATTGAAATTAGGCCTGATAAAGACACTTTTGCTGTGCATAGTACTACTGCCTGCCAGGTGCACTCCTGTTTGGGCATCCCATTCTTTGACTACACCAGCCTCTATTTAAGACCATAACCATTTGCACTTATTCTAATTGAAATTAGGCCTGATAAAGACACTTTTGCTGTGCATAGTACTACTGCCTGCCAGGTGCACTCCTGTTGGGGCATCCCATTCTGTGACTACACCAGCCTCTATTTAAGACCATAACCATTTGCACCTATTCTAATTGAAATTAGGCCTGATAAAGACACTTTTGCTGTGCATAGTACTGCTGCCTGCCAGGTGCACTCTTGTTGGTTTTTGGGGCATCCCATTCTGTGACTACACCAGCCTCTATTTAAGACCATAACCATTTGCACCTATTATAATTGAAATTAGGCCTGATAAAGACACTTTTGCTGTGCATAGTACTACTGCCTGCCAGGTGCACTCCTGTTTGGGCATCCCATTCTGTGACTACACCAGTCTCTATTTAAGACCATAACCATTTGCACTTATTCTAATTGAAATTAGGCCTGATAAAGACACTTTTGCTGTGCATAGCACTACTGGTCCCAGGTGCACTCCTGTTGGGGCATCCCATTCTGTGACTACACCAGCCTCTATTTAAGACCATAACCATTTGCACTTATTCTAATTGAAATTAGGCCTGATAAAGACACTTTTGCTGTGCATAGCACTACTGGTCCCAGGTGCACTGCTGGTTTTTGGGGCATCCCATTCTGTGACTACACCAGCCTCTATTTAAGACCATAACCATTTGCACCTATTCTAATTGAAATTAGGCCTGATAAAGACACTTTTGCTGTGCATAGTACTGCTGCCTGCCAGGTGCACTCTTGTTGGTTTTTGGGGCATCCCATTCTGTGACTACACCAGCCTCTATTTAAGACCATAACCATTTGCACCTATTATAATTGAAATTAGGCCTGATAAAGACACTTTTGCTGTGCATAGTACTACTGCCTGCCAGGTGCACTCCTGTTTGGGCATCCCATTCTGTGACTACACCAGTCTCTATTTAAGACCATAACCATTTGCACTTATTCTAATTGAAATTAGGCCTGATAAAGACACTTTTGCTGTGCATAGCACTACTGGTCCCAGGTGCACTCCTGTTGGGGCATCCCATTCTGTGACTACACCAGCCTCTATTTAAGACCATAACCATTTGCACTTATTCTAATTGAAATTAGGCCTGATAAAGACACTTTTGCTGTGCATAGCACTACTGGTCCCAGGTGCACTGCTGGTTTTTGGGGCATCCCATTCTGTGACTACACCAGCCTCTATTTAAGACCATAACCATTTGCACTTATTCTAATTGAAATTAGGCCTGATAAAGACACTTTTGCTGTGCATAGTACTACTGCCTGCCAGGTGCACTCCTGTTTGGGCATCCCATTCTGTGACTACACCAGCCTCTATTTAAGACCATAACCATTTGCACCTATTCTAATTGAAATTAGGCCTGATAAAGACACTTTTGCTGTGCATAGTACTACTGCCTGCCAGGTGCACTCCTGTTGGTTTTTGGGGCATCCCATTCTGTGACTACACCAGCCTCTATTTAAGACATAACCATTTGCACTTATTCTAATTGAAATTAGGCCTGATAAAGACACTTTTGCTGTGCATAGTACTACTGCCTGCCAGGTGCACTCCTGTTTGGGCATCCCATTCTGTGACTACACCAGCCTCTATTTAAGACCATAACCATCTGCATTAATTCTAATTGAAATTAGGCCTGATAAAGACACTTTTGCTGTGCATAGTACTACTGCCTGCCAGGTGCACTCCTGTTTGGGCATCCCATTCTGTGACTACACCAGCCTCTATTTAAGACCATAACCATTTGCACCTATTATAATTGAAATTAGGCCTGATAAAGACACTTTTGCTGTGCATAGTACTACTGCCTGCCAGGTGCACTCCTGTTTAGGCATCCCATTCTGTGACTACACCAGCCTCTATTTAAGACCATAACCATTTGCACTTATTCTAATTGAAATTAGGCCTGATAAAGACACTTTTGCTGTGCATAGCACTACTGGTCCCAGGTGCACTCCTGTTGGGGCATCCCATTCTGTGACTACACCAGCCTCTATTTAAGACCATAACCATTTGCACTTATTCTAATTGAAATTAGGCCTGATAAAGACACTTTTGCTGTGCATAGCACTACTGGTCCCAGGTGCACTGCTGGTTTTTGGGGCATCCCATTCTGTGACTACACCAGCCTCTATTTAAGACCATAACCATTTGCACTTATTCTAATTGAAATTAGGCCTGATAAAGACACTTTTGCTGTGCATAGACTTACTGCTGCCTGCCAGGTGCACTCCTGTTGGGGCATCCCATTCTGTGACTACACCAGCCTCTATTTAAGACCATAACCATTTGCACCTATTCTAATTGAAATTAGGCCTGATAAAGACACTTTTGCTGGGCATAGTACTGCTGCCTGCCAGGTGCACTCCTGTTGGTTTTTGGGGCATCCCATTCTGTGACTACACCAGCCTCTATTTAAGACCATAACCATTTGCACCTATTATAATTGAAATTAGGCCTGATAAAGACACTTTTGCTGTGCATAGTACTACTGCCTGCCAGGTGCACTCCTGTTTGGGCATCCCATTCTGTGACTACACCAGCCTCTATTTAAGACCATAACCATTTGCACTTATTATAATTGAAATTAGGCCTGATAAAGACACTTTTGCTGTGCATAGTACTACTGCCTGCCAGGTGCACTCCTGTTGGGGCATCCCATTCTGTGACTACACCAGCCTCTATTTAAGACCATAACCAGTTGCACCTATTCTAATTGAAATTAGGCCTGATAAAGACACTTTTGCTGTGCATAGTACTGCTGCCTGCCAGGTGCACTCTTGTTGGTTTTTGGGGCATCCCATTCTGTGACTACACCAGCCTCTATTTAAGACCATAACCATTTGCACCTATTATAATTGAAATTAGGCCTGATAAAGACACTTTTGCTGTGCATAGTACTACTGCCTGCCAGGTGCACTCCTGTTTGGGCATCCCATTCTGTGACTACACCAGTCTCTATTTAAGACCATAACCATTTGCACTTATTCTAATTGAAATTAGGCCTTTTAAAGACACTTTTGCTGTGCATAGCACTACTGGTCCCAGGTGCACTCCTGTTGGGGCATCCCATTCTGTGACTACACCAGCCTCTATTTAAGACCATAACCATTTGCACTTATTCTAATTGAAATTAGGCCTGATAAAGACACTTTTGCTGTGCATAGCACTACTGGTCCCAGGTGCACTGCTGGTTTTTGGGGCATCCCATTCTGTGACTACACCAGCCTCTATTTAAGACCATAACCATTTGCACTTATTCTAATTGAAATTAGGCCTGATAAAGACACTTTTGCTGTGCATAGTACTACTGCCTGCCAGGTGCACTCCTGTTTGGGCATCCCATTCTGTGACTACACCAGCCTCTATTTAAGACCATAACCATTTGCACCTATTCTAATTGAAATTAGGCCTGATAAAGACACTTTTGCTGTGCATAGTACTACTGCCTGCCAGGTGCACTCCTGTTGGTTTTTGGGGCATCCCATTCTGTGACTACACCAGCCTCTATTTAAGACATAACCATTTGCACTTATTCTAATTGAAATTAGGCCTGATAAAGACACTTTTGCTGTGCATAGTACTACTGCCTGCCAGGTGCACTCCTGTTTGGGCATCCCATTCTGTGACTACACCAGCCTCTATTTAAGACCATAACCATCTGCATTAATTCTAATTGAAATTAGGCCTGATAAAGACACTTTTGCTGTGCATAGTACTACTGCCTGCCAGGTGCACTCCTGTTTGGGCATCCCATTCTGTGACTACACCAGCCTCTATTTAAGACCATAACCATTTGCACCTATTATAATTGAAATTAGGCCTGATAAAGACACTTTTGCTGTGCATAGTACTACTGCCTGCCAGGTGCACTCCTGTTTAGGCATCCCATTCTGTGACTACACCAGCCTCTATTTAAGACCATAACCATTTGCACTTATTCTAATTGAAATTAGGCCTGATAAAGACACTTTTGCTGTGCATAGCACTACTGGTCCCAGGTGCACTCCTGTTGGGGCATCCCATTCTGTGACTACACCAGCCTCTATTTAAGACCATAACCATTTGCACTTATTCTAATTGAAATTAGGCCTGATAAAGACACTTTTGCTGTGCATAGCACTACTGGTCCCAGGTGCACTGCTGGTTTTTGGGGCATCCCATTCTGTGACTACACCAGCCTCTATTTAAGACCATAACCATTTGCACTTATTCTAATTGAAATTAGGCCTGATAAAGACACTTTTGCTGTGCATAGACTTACTGCTGCCTGCCAGGTGCACTCCTGTTGGGGCATCCCATTCTGTGACTACACCAGCCTCTATTTAAGACCATAACCATTTGCACCTATTCTAATTGAAATTAGGCCTGATAAAGACACTTTTGCTGGGCATAGTACTGCTGCCTGCCAGGTGCACTCCTGTTGGTTTTTGGGGCATCCCATTCTGTGACTACACCAGCCTCTATTTAAGACCATAACCATTTGCACCTATTATAATTGAAATTAGGCCTGATAAAGACACTTTTGCTGTGCATAGTACTACTGCCTGCCAGGTGCACTCCTGTTTGGGCATCCCATTCTGTGACTACACCAGCCTCTATTTAAGACCATAACCATTTGCACTTATTATAATTGAAATTAGGCCTGATAAAGACACTTTTGCTGTGCATAGTACTACTGCCTGCCAGGTGCACTCCTGTTGGGGCATCCCATTCTGTGACTACACCAGCCTCTATTTAAGACCATAACCAGTTGCACCTATTCTAATTGAAATTAGGCCTGATAAAGACACTTTTGCTGTGCATAGTACTGCTGCCTGCCAGGTGCACTCTTGTTGGTTTTTGGGGCATCCCATTCTGTGACTACACCAGCCTCTATTTAAGACCATAACCATTTGCACCTATTATAATTGAAATTAGGCCTGATAAAGACACTTTTGCTGTGCATAGTACTACTGCCTGCCAGGTGCACTCCTGTTTGGGCATCCCATTCTGTGACTACACCAGCCTCTATTTAAGACCATAACCATTTGCACTTATTCTAATTGAAATTAGGCCTGAAAAAGACACTTTTGCTGTGCATAGCACTACTGGTCCCAGGTGCACTCCTGTTGGGGCATCCCATTCTGTGACTACACCAGCCTCTATTTAAGACCATAACCATTTGCACTTATTCTAATTGAAATTAGGCCTGATAAAGACACTTTTGCTGTGCATAGCACTACTGGTCCCAGGTGCACTGCTGGTTTTTGGGGCATCCCATTCTGTGACTACACCAGCCTCTATTTAAGACCATAACCATTTGCACTTATTCTAATTGAAATTAGGCCTGATAAAGACACTTTTGCTGTGCATAGTACTACTGCCTGCCAGGTGCACTCCTGTTTGGGCATCCCATTCTGTGACTACACCAGCCTCTATTTAAGACCATAACCATTTGCACCTATTCTAATTGAAATTAGGCCTGATAAAGACACTTTTGCTGTGCATAGTACTGCTGCCTGCCAGGTGCACTCCTGTTGGTTTTTGGGGCATCCCATTTTGTGACTACACCAGCCTCTATTTAAGACCATAACCATTTGCACCTATTATAATTGAAATTAGGCCTGATAAAAGACACTTTTGCTGTGCATAGTACTACTGCCTGCCAGGTGCACTCCTGTTTGGGCATCCCATTCTGTGACTACACCAGCCTCTATTTAAGACCATAACCATTTGCACTTATTCTAATTGAAATTAGGCCTGAAAAAGACACTTTTGCTGTGCATAGCACTACTGGTCCCAGGTGCACTCCTGTTGGGGCATCCCATTCTGTGACTACACCAGCCTCTATTTAAGACCATAACCATTTGCACTTATTCTAATTGAAATTAGGCCTGATAAAGACACTTTTGCTGTGCATAGCACTACTGGTCCCAGGTGCACTGCTGGTTTTTGGGGCATCCCATTCTGTGACTACACCAGCCTCTATTTAAGACCATAACCATTTGCACTTATTCTAATTGAAATTAGGCCTGATAAAGACACTTTTGCTGTGCATAGTACTACTGCCTGCCAGGTGCACTCCTGTTTGGGCATCCCATTCTGTGACTACACCAGCCTCTATTTAAGACCATAACCATTTGCACCTATTCTAATTGAAATTAGGCCTGATAAAGACACTTTTGCTGTGCATAGTACTGCTGCCTGCCAGGTGCACTCCTGTTGGTTTTTGGGGCATCCCATTTTGTGACTACACCAGCCTCTATTTAAGACCATAACCATTTGCACCTATTATAATTGAAATTAGGCCTGATAAAAGACACTTTTGCTGTGCATAGTACTACTGCCTGCCAGGTGCACTCCTGTTTGGGCATCCCATTCTGTGACTACACCAGCCTCTATTTAAGACCATAACCATTTGCACTTATTCTAATTGAAATTAGGCCTGATAAAGACACTTTTGCTGTGCATAGCACTAATGGTCCCAGGTGCACTGCTGGTTTTTGGGGCATCCCATTCTGTGACTACACCAGCCTCTATTTAAGACCATAACCATTTGCACCTATTATAATTGAAATTAGGCCTGATAAAGACACTTTTGCTGTGCATAGTACTACTGCCTGCCAGGTGCACTCCTGTTTGGGCATCCCATTCTTTGACTACACCAGCCTCTATTTAAGACCATAACCATTTGCACTTATTCTAATTGAAATTAGGCCTGATAAAGACACTTTTGCTGTGCATAGTACTACTGCCTGCCAGGTGCACTCCTGTTGGGGCATCCCATTCTGTGACTACACCAGCCTCTATTTAAGACCATAACCATTTGCACCTATTCTAATTGAAATTAGGCCTGATAAAGACACTTTTTCTGTGCATAGTACTGCTGCCTGCCAGGTGCACTCTTGTTGGTTTTTGGGGCATCCCATTCTGTGACTACACCAGCCTCTATTTAAGACCATAACCATTTGCACCTATTATAATTGAAATTAGGCCTGATAAAGACACTTTTGCTGTGCATAGTACTACTGCCTGCCAGGTGCACTCCTGTTTGGGCATCCCATTCTGTGACTACACCAGTCTCTATTTAAGACCATAACCATTTGCACTTATTCTAATTGAAATTAGGCCTGATAAAGACACTTTTGCTGTGCATAGCACTACTGGTCCCAGGTGCACTCCTGTTGGGGCATCCCATTCTGTGACTACACCAGCCTCTATTTAAGACCATAACCATTTGCACTTATTCTAATTGAAATTAGGCCTGATAAAGACACTTTTGCTGTGCATAGCACTACTGGTCCCAGGTGCACTGCTGGTTTTTGGGGCATCCCATTCTGTGACTACACCAGCCTCTATTTAAGACCATAACCATTTGCACTTATTCTAATTGAAATTAGGCCTGATAAAGACACTTTTGCTGTGCATAGTACTACTGCCTGCCAGGTGCACTCCTGTTGGGGCATCCCATTCTGTGACTACACCAGCCTCTTTTTAAGACCATAACCATTTGCACTTATTATAATTGAAATTAGGCCTGATAAAGACACTTTTGCTGTGCATAGTACTACTGCCTGCCAGGTGCACTCCTGTTGGGGCATCCCATTCTGTGACTACACCAGCCTCTATTTAAGACCATAACCATTTGCACCTATTCTAATTGAAATTAGGCCTGATAAAGACACTTTTGCTGTGCATAGTATTACTGCCTGCCAGGTGCACTCCTGTTTGGGCATCCCATTCTGTGACTACACCAGCCTCTATTTAAGACCATAACCATTTGCACTTATTCTAATTGAAATTAGGCCTGATAAAGACACTTTTGCTGTGCATAGTACTACTGCCTGCCAGGTGCACCCCTGTTTGGTCATTCTATTCTGTGACTACACCAGCCTCTATTTAAGACCATAACCATTTGCACCTATTCTAATTGAAATTAGGCCTGATAAAGACACTTTTGCTGTGCATAGTACTACTGCCTGCCAGGTGCACTCCTGTTTGGGCATCCCATTCTGTGACTACACCAGCCTCTATTTAAGACCATAACCATTTGCACCTATTCTAATTGAAATTAGGCCTGATAAAGACACTTTTGCTGTGCATAGTACTACTGCCTGCCAGGTGCACTCCTGTTTGGGCATCCCATTCTGTGACTACACCAGCCTCTATTTAAGACCATAACCATTTGCACCTATTCTAATTGAAATTAGGCCTGATAAAGACACTTTTGCTGTGCATAGTACTACGGCCTGCCAGGTGCACTCCTGTTTGGGCATCCCATTCTGTGACTACACCAGCCTCTATTTAAGACCATAACCATTTGCACCTATTCTAATTGAAATTAGGCCTGATAAAGACACTTTTGCTGTGCATAGTACTACTGCCTGCCAGGTGCACTCCTGTTTGGGCATCCCATTCTGTGACTACACCAGCCTCTATTTAAGACCATAACCATTTGCACTTATTCTAATTGAAATTAGGCCTGATAAAGACACTTTTGCTGTGCATAGACTTACTACTGGTCCCAGGTGCACTCCTGTTGGGGCATCCCATTCTGTGACTACACCAGCCTCTATTTAAGACCATAACCATTTGCACTTATTATAATTGAAATTAGGCCTGATAAAGACACTTTTGCTGTGCATAGTACTACTGCCTGCCAGGTGCACTCCTGTTTGGGCATCCCATTCTGTGACTACACCAGCCTCTATTTAAGACCATAACCATTTTCACCTATTATAATTGAAATTAGGCCTGATAAAGACACTTTTGCTGTGCATAGTACTACTGCCTGCCAGGTGCACTCCTGTTGGTTTTTGGGGCATCCCATTCTGTGACTACACCAGCCTCTATTTAAGACATAACCATTTGCACTTATTCTAATTAAAATTAGGCCTGATAAAGACACTTTTGCTGTGCATAGTACTACTGCCTGCCAGGTGCACTCCTGTTTGGGCATCCCATTCTGTGACTACACCAGCCTCTATTTAAGACCATAACCATTTGCACCTATTCTAATTGAAATTAGGCATGATAAAGACACTTTTGCTGTGCATAGTACTACTGCCTGCCAGTTGCACTCCTGTTTGGGCATCCCATTCTGTGACTACACCAGCCTCTATTTAAGACCATAACCATTTGCACTTATTCTTATTGAAATTAGGCCTGATAAAGACACTTTTGCTGTGCATAGTACTGCTGCCTGCCAGGTGCACTCCTGTTTAGGCATCCCATTCTGTGACTACACCAGCCTCTATTTAAGACCATAACCATTTGAACTTATTCTAATTGAAATTAGGCCTGATAAAGACACTTTTGCTGTGCATAGCACTACTGGTCCCAGGTGCACTCCTGTTGGGGCATCCCATTCTGTGACTACACCGGCCTCTATTTAAGACCATAACCATTTGCACTTATTCTAATTGAAATTAGGCCTGATAAAGACACTTTTGCTGTGCATAGCACTACTGGTCCCAGGTGCACTGCTGGTTTTTGGGGCATCCCATTCTGTGACTACACCAGCCTCTATTTAAGACCATAACCATTTGCACTTATTCTAATTGAAATTAGGCCTGATAAAGACACTTTTGCTGTGCATAGACTTACTGCTGCCTGCCAGGTGCACTCCTGTTGGGGCATCCAATTCTGTGACTACACCAGCCTCTATTTAAGACCATAACCATTTGCACCTATTCTAATTGAAATTAGGCCTGATAAAGACACTTTTGCTGGGCATAGTACTGCTGCCTGCCAGGTGCACTCCTGTTGGTTTTTGGGGCATCCCATTCTGTGACTACACCAGCCTCTACTTAAGACCATAACCATTTGCACCTATTATAATTGAAATTAGGCCTGATAAAGACACTTTTGCTGTGCATAGTACTACTGCCTGCCAGGTGCACTCCTGTTTGGGCATCCCATTCTGTGACTACACCAGCCTCTATTTAAGACCATAACCATTTGCACTTATTCTAATTGAAATTAGGCCTGATAAAGACACTTTTGCTGTGCATAGTACTACTGCCTGCCAGGTGCACTCCTGTTGGGGCATCCCATTCTGTGACTACACCAGCCTCTATTTAAGACCATAACCAGTTGCACCTATTCTAATTGAAATTAGGCCTGATAAAGACACTTTTGCTGTGCATAGTACTGCTGCCTGCCAGGTGCACTCTTGTTGGTTTTTGGGGCATCCCATTCTGTGACTACACCAGCCTCTATTTAAGACCATAACCATTTGCACCTATTATAATTGAAATTAGGCCTGATAAAGACACTTTTGCTGTGCATAGTACTACTGCCTGCCAGGTGCACTCCTGTTTGGGCATCCCATTCTGTGACTACACCAGCCTCTATTTAAGACCATAACCATTTGCACTTATTCTAATTGAAATTAGGCCTGAAAAAGACACTTTTGCTGTGCATAGCACTACTGGTCCCAGGTGCACTCCTGTTGGGGCATCCCATTCTGTGACTACACCAGCCTCTATTTAAGACCATAACCATTTGCACTTATTCTAATTGAAATTAGGCCTGATAAAGACACTTTTGCTGTGCATAGCACTACTGGTCCCAGGTGCACTGCTGGTTTTTGGGGCATCCCATTCTGTGACTACACCAGCCTCTATTTAAGACCATAACCATTTGCACTTATTCTAATTGAAATTAGGCCTGATAAAGACACTTTTGCTGTGCATAGTACTACTGCCTGCCAGGTGCACTCCTGTTTGGGCATCCCATTCTGTGACTACACCAGCCTCTATTTAAGACCATAACCATTTGCACCTATTCTAATTGAAATTAGGCCTGATAAAGACACTTTTGCTGTGCATAGTACTGCTGCCTGCCAGGTGCACTCCTGTTGGTTTTTGGGGCATCCCATTCTGTGACTACACCAGCCTCTATTTAAGACCATAACCATTTGCACTTATTCTAATTGAAATTAGGCCTGATAAAGACACTTTTGCTGTGCATAGCACTACTGGTCCCAGGTGCACTGCTGGTTTTTGGGGCATCCCATTCTGTGACTACACCAGCCTCTATTTAAGACCATAACCATTTGCACTTATTCTAATTGAAATTAGGCCTGATAAAGACACTTTTGCTGTGCATAGTACTACTGCCTGCCAGGTGCACTCCTGTTTGGGCATCCCATTCTGTGACTACACCAGCCTCTATTTAAGACCATAACCATTTGCACCTATTCTAATTGAAATTAGGCCTGATAAAGACACTTTTGCTGTGCATAGTACTGCTGCCTGCCAGGTGCACTCCTGTTGGTTTTTGGGGCATCCCATTCTGTGACTACACCAGCCTCTATTTAAGACCATAACCATTTGCACCTATTATAATTGAAATTAGGCCTGATAAAAGACACTTTTGCTGTGCATAGTACTACTGCCTGCCAGGTGCACTCCTGTTTGGGCATCCCATTCTGTGACTACACCAGCCTCTATTTAAGACCATAACCATTTGCACTTATTCTAATTGAAATTAGGCCTGATAAAGACACTTTTGCTGTGCATAGCACTAATGGTCCCAGGTGCACTGCTGGTTTTTGGGGCATCCCATTCTGTGACTACACCAGCCTCTATTTAAGACCATAACCATTTGCACCTATTATAATTGAAATTAGGCCTGATAAAGACACTTTTGCTGTGCATAGTACTACTGCCTGCCAGGTGCACTCCTGTTTGGGCATCCCATTCTTTGACTACACCAGCCTCTATTTAAGACCATAACCATTTGCACTTATTCTAATTGAAATTAGGCCTGATAAAGACACTTTTGCTGTGCATAGTACTACTGCCTGCCAGGTGCACTCCTGTTGGGGCATCCCATTCTGTGACTACACCAGCCTCTATTTAAGACCATAACCATTTGCACCTATTCTAATTGAAATTAGGCCTGATAAAGACACTTTTGCTGTGCATAGTACTGCTGCCTGCCAGGTGCACTCTTGTTGGTTTTTGGGGCATCCCATTCTGTGACTACACCAGCCTCTATTTAAGACCATAACCATTTGCACCTATTATAATTGAAATTAGGCCTGATAAAGACACTTTTGCTGTGCATAGTACTGCTGCCTGCCAGGTGCACTCCTGTTGGTTTTTGGGGCATCCCATTCTGTGACTACACCAGCCTCTATTTAAGACCATAACCATTTGCACCTATTATAATTGAAATTAGGCCTGATAAAAGACACTTTTGCTGTGCATAGTACTACTGCCTGCCAGGTGCACTCCTGTTTGGGCATCCCATTCTGTGACTACACCAGCCTCTATTTAAGACCATAACCATTTGCACTTATTCTAATTGAAATTAGGCCTGATAAAGACACTTTTGCTGTGCATAGCACTAATGGTCCCAGGTGCACTGCTGGTTTTTGGGGCATCCCATTCTGTGACTACACCAGCCTCTATTTAAGACCATAACCATTTGCACCTATTATAATTGAAATTAGGCCTGATAAAGACACTTTTGCTGTGCATAGTACTACTGCCTGCCAGGTGCACTCCTGTTTGGGCATCCCATTCTTTGACTACACCAGCCTCTATTTAAGACCATAACCATTTGCACTTATTCTAATTGAAATTAGGCCTGATAAAGACACTTTTGCTGTGCATAGTACTACTGCCTGCCAGGTGCACTCCTGTTGGGGCATCCCATTCTGTGACTACACCAGCCTCTATTTAAGACCATAACCATTTGCACCTATTCTAATTGAAATTAGGCCTGATAAAGACACTTTTGCTGTGCATAGTACTGCTGCCTGCCAGGTGCACTCTTGTTGGTTTTTGGGGCATCCCATTCTGTGACTACACCAGCCTCTATTTAAGACCATAACCATTTGCACCTATTATAATTGAAATTAGGCCTGATAAATACACTTTTGCTGTGCATAGTACTACTGCCTGCCAGGTGCACTCCTGTTTTGGCATCCCATTCTGTGACTACACCAGTCTCTATTTAAGACCATAACCATTTGCACTTATTCTAATTGAAGTTAGGCCTGATAAAGACACTTTTGCTGTGCATAGCACTACTGGTCCCAGGTGCACTCCTGTTGGGGCATCCCATTCTGTGACTACACCAGCCTCTATTTAAGACCATAACCATTTGCACTTATTCTAATTGAAATTAGGCCTGATAAAGACACTTTTGCTGTGCATAGCACTACTGGTCCCAGGTGCACTGCTGGTTTGTGGGGCATCCCATTCTGTGACTACACCAGCCTCTATTTAAGACCATAACCATTTGCACTTATTCTAATTGAAATTAGGCCTGATAAAGACACTTTTGCTGTGCATAGTACTACTGCCTGCCAGGTGCACTCCTGTTTGGGCATCCCATTCTGTGACTACACCAGCCTCTATTTAAGACCATAACCATCTGCATTAATTCTAATTGAAATTAGGCCTGATAAAGACACTTTTGCTGTGCATAGTACTACTGCCTGCCAGGTGCACTCCTGTTTGGGCATCCCATTCTGTGACTACACCAGCCTCTATTTAAGACCATAACCATTTGCACCTATTATAATTGAAATTAGGCCTGATAAAGACACTTTTGCTGTGCATAGTACTACTGCCTGCCAGGTGCACTCCTGTTTAGGCATCCCATTCTGTGACTACACCAGCCTCTATTTAAGACCATAACCATTTGCACTTATTCTAATTGAAATTAGGCCTGATAAAGACACTTTTGCTGTGCATAGCACTACTGGTCCCAGGTGCACTCCTGTTGGGGCATCCCATTCTGTGACTACACCAGCCTCTATTTAAGACCATAACCATTTGCACTTATTCTAATTGAAATTAGGCCTGATAAAGACACTTTTGCTGTGCATAGCACTACTGGTCCCAGGTGCACTGCTGGTTTTTGGGGCATCCCATTCTGTGACTACACCAGCCTCTATTTAAGACCATAACCATTTGCACTTATTCTAATTGAAATTAGGCCTGATAAAGACACTTTTGCTGTGCATAGACTTACTGCTGCCTGCCAGGTGCACTCCTGTTGGGGCATCCCATTCTGTGACTACACCAGCCTCTATTTAAGACCATAACCATTTGCACCTATTCTAATTGAAATTAGGCCTGATAAAGACACTTTTGCTGGGCATAGTACTGCTGCCTGCCAGGTGCACTCCTGTTGGTTTTTGGGGCATCCCATTCTGTGACTACACCAGCCTCTATTTAAGACCATAACCATTTGCACCTATTATAATTGAAATTAGGCCTGATAAAGACACTTTTGCTGTGCATAGTACTACTGCCTGCCAGGTGCACTCCTGTTTGGGCATCCCATTCTGTGACTACACCAGCCTCTATTTAAGACCATAACCATTTGCACTTATTCTAATTGAAATTAGGCCTGATAAAGACACTTTTGCTGTGCATAGTACTACTGCCTGCCAGGTGCACTCCTGTTGGGGCATCCCATTCTGTGACTACACCAGCCTCTATTTAAGACCATAACCATTTGCACCTATTCTAATTGAAATTAGGCCTGATAAAGACACTTTTGCTGTGCATAGTATTACTGCCTGCCAGATGCACTCCTGTTTGGGCATCCCATTCTGTGACTACACCAGCCTCTATTTAAGACCATAACCATTTGCACCTATTCTAATTGAAATTAGGCCTGATAAAGACACTTTTGCTGTGCATAGTACTACTGCCTGCCAGGTGCACCCCTGTTTGGTCATCCCATTCTGTGACTACACCAGCCTCTATTTAAGACCATAACCATTTGCACCTATTCTAATTGAAATTAGGCCTGATAAAGACACTTTTGCTGTGCATAGTACTACTGCCTGCCAGGTGCACTCCTGTTTGGGCATCCCATTCTGTGACTACACCAGCCTCTATTTAAGACCATAACCATTTGCACCTATTCTAATTGAAATTAGGCCTGATAAAGACACTTTTGCTGTGCATAGTACTACTGCCTGCCAGGTGCACTCCTGTTTGGGCATCCCATTCTGTGACTACACCAGCCTCTATTTAAGACCATAACCATTTGCACCTATTCTAATTGAAATTAGGCCTGATAAAGACACTTTTGCTGTGCATAGTACTACGGCCTGCCAGGTGCACTCCTGTTTGGGCATCCCATTCTGTGACTACACCAGCCTCTATTTAAGACCATAACCATTTGCACCTATTCTAATTGAAATTAGGCCTGATAAAGACACTTTTGCTGTGCATAGTACTACTGCCTGCCAGGTGCACTCCTGTTTGGGCATCCCATTCTGTGACTACACCAGCCTCTATTTAAGACCATAACCATTTGCACTTATTCTAATTGAAATTAGGCCTGATAAAGACACTTTTGCTGTGCATAGTACTGCTGCCTGCCAGGTGCACTCCTGTTGGTTTTTGGGGCATCCCATTCTGTGACTACACCAGCCTCTATTTAAGACCATAACCATTTGCACCTATTCTAATTGAAATTAGGCCTGGTAAAGACACTTTTGCTGTGCATAGTACTACTGCCTGCCAGGTGCACTCCTGTTTGGGCATCCCATTCTGTGACTACACCAGCCTCTATTTAAGACCATAACCATTTGCACCTATTCTAATTGAAATTAGGCCTGATAAAGACACTTTTGCTGTGCATAGTACTACTGCCTGCCAGGTGCACTCCTGTTGGTTTTTGGGGCATCCCATTCTGTGACTACACCAGCCTCTATTTAAGACCATAACCATTTGCACTTATTCTAATTGAAATTAGGCCTGATAAAGACACTTTTGCTGTGCATAGTACTACTGCCTGCCAGGTGCACTCCTGTTGGGGCATCCCATTCTGTGACTACACCAGCCTCTATTTAAGACCATAACCATTTGCACTTATTATAATTGAAATTAGGCCTGATAAAGACACTTTTGCTGTGCATAGTACTACTGCCTGCCAGGTGCACTCCTGTTTGGGCATCCCATTCTGTGACTACACCAGCCTCTATTTAAGACCATAACCATTTGCACCTATTATAATTGAAATTAGGCCTGATAAAGACACTTTTGCTGTGCATAGTACTGCTGCCTGCCAGGTGCACTCCTGTTGGTTCTTGGGGCATCCCATTCTGTGACTACACCAGCCTCTATTTAAGACCATAACCATTTGCACCTATTATAATTGAAATTAGGCCTGATAAAGACACTTTTGCTGTGCATAGACTTACTACTGGTCCCAGGTGCACTCCTGTTTGGGCATCCCATTCTGTGACCACAACAGCCTCTATTTAAGACCATAACCATTTGCACTTATTATAATTGAAATTAGGCCTGATAAAGACACTTTTGCTGTGCATAGTACTACTGCCTGCCAGGTGCACTCCTGTTGGGGCATCCCATTCTGTGACTACACCAGCCTCTATTTAAGACCATAACCATTTGCACCTATTCTAATTGAAATTAGGCCTGATAAAGACACTTTTGCTGTGCATAGTATTACTGCCTGCCAGGTGCACTCCTGTTTGGGCATCCCATTCTGTGACTACACCAGCCTCTATTTAAGACCATAACCATTTGCACTTATTCTAATTGAAATTAGGCCTGATAAAGACACTTTTGCTGTGCATAGTACTACTGCCTGCCAGGTGCACCCCTGTTTGGTCATCCCATTCTGTGACTACACCAGCCTCTATTTAAGACCATAACCAGTTGCACCTATTCTAATTGAAATTAGGCCTGATAAAGACACTTTTGCTGTGCATAGTACTACTGCCTGCCAGGTGCACTCCTGTTTGGGCATCCCATTCTGTGACTACACCAGCCTCTATTTAAGACCATAACCATTTGCACCTATTCTAATTGAAATTAGGCCTGATAAAGACACTTTTGCTGTGCATAGTACTACTGCCTGCCAGGTGCACTCCTGTTTGGGCATCCCATTCTGTGACTACACCAGCCTCTATTTAAGACCATAACCATTTGCACCTATTCTAATTGAAATTAGGCCTGATAAAGACACTTTTGCTGTGCATAGTACTACGGCCTGCCAGGTGCACTCCTGTTTGGGCATCCCATTCTGTGACTACACCAGCCTCTATTTAAGACCATAACCATTTGCACCTATTCTAATTGAAATTAGGCCTGATAAAGACACTTTTGCTGTGCATAGTACTACTGCCTGCCAGGTGCACTCCTGTTTGGGCATCCCATTCTGTGACTACACCAGCCTCTATTTAAGACCATAACCATTTGCACTTATTCTAATTGAAATTAGGCCTGATAAAGACACTTTTGCTGTGCATAGACTTACTACTTTTCCCAGGTGCACTCCTGTTGGGGCACCCCATTCTGTGACTACACCAGCCTCTATTTAAGACCATAACCATTTGCACTTATTATAATTGAAATTAGGCCTGATAAAGACACTTTTGCTGTGCATAGTACTACTGCCTGCCAGGTGCACTCCTGTTTGGGCATCCCATTCTGTGACTACACCAGCCTCTATTTAAGACCATAACCATTTGCACCTATTCTAATTGAAATTAGGCCTGATAAAGACACTTTTGCTGTGCAAAGTACTACTGCCTGCCAGGTGCACCCCTGTTGGTTTTTGGGGCATCCCATTCTGTGACTACACCAGCCTCTATTTAAGACATAACCATTTGCACTTATTCTAATTGAAATTAGGCCTGATAAAGACACTTTTGCTGTGCATAGTACTACTGCCTGCCAGGTGCACTCCTGTTTGGGCATCCCATTCTGTGACTACACCAGCCTCTATTTAAGACCATAACCATCTGCATTAATTCTAATTGAAATTAGGCCTGATAAAGACACTTTTGCTGTGCATAGTACTACTGCCTGCCAGGTGCACTCCTGTTTGGGCATCCCATTCTGTGACTACACCAGCCTCTATTTAAGACCATAACCATTTGCACCTATTATAATTGAAATTAGGCCTGATAAAGACACTTTTGCTGTGCATAGTACTACTGCCTGCCAGGTGCACTCCTGTTTAGGCATCCCATTCTGTGACTACACCAGCCTCTATTTAAGACCATAACCATTTGCACTTATTATAATTGAAATTAGGCCTGATAAAGACACTTTTGCTGTGCATAGTACTACTGCCTGCCAGGTGCACTCCTGTTTGGGCATCCCATTCTGTGACTACACCAGCCTCTATTTAAGACCATAACCATTTGCACCTATTCTAATTGAAATTAGGCCTGATAAAGACACTTTTGCTGTGCAAAGTACTACTGCCTGCCAGGTGCACCCCTGTTGGTTTTTGGGGCATCCCATTCTGTGACTACACCAGCCTCTATTTAAGACATAACCATTTGCACTTATTCTAATTGAAATTAGGCCTGATAAAGACACTTTTGCTGTGCATAGTACTACTGCCTGCCAGGTGCACTCCTGTTTGGGCATCCCATTCTGTGACTACACCAGCCTCTATTTAAGACCATAACCATCTGCATTAATTCTAATTGAAATTAGGCCTGATAAAGACACTTTTGCTGTGCATAGTACTACTGCCTGCCAGGTGCACTCCTGTTTGGGCATCCCATTCTGTGACTACACCAGCCTCTATTTAAGACCATAACCATTTGCACCTATTATAATTGAAATTAGGCCTGATAAAGACACTTTTGCTGTGCATAGTACTACTGCCTGCCAGGTGCACTCCTGTTTAGGCATCCCATTCTGTGACTACACCAGCCTCTATTTAAGACCATAACCATTTGCACTTATTCTAATTGAAATTAGGCCTCATAAAGACACTTTTGCTGTGCATAGCACTACTGGTCCCAGGTGCACTCCTGTTGGGGCATCCCATTCTGTGACTACACCAGCCTCTATTTAAGACCATAACCATTTGCACTTATTCTAATTGAAATTAGGCCTGATAAAGACACTTTTGCTGTGCATAGCACAACTGGTCCCAGGTGCACTGCTGGTTTTTGGGGCATCCCATTCTGTGACTACACCAGCCTCTAATTAAGACCATAACCATTTGCACTTATTCTAATTGAAATTAGGCCTGATAAAGACACTTTTGCTGTGCATAGACTTACTGCTGCCTGCCAGGTGCACTCCTGTTGGGGCATCCCATTCTGTGACTACACCAGCCTCTATTTAAGACCATAACCATTTGCACCTATTCTAATTGAAATTAGGCCTGATAAAGACACTTTTGCTGGGCATAGTACTGCTGCCTGTCAGGTGCACTCCTGTTGGTTTTTGGGGCATCCCATTCTGTGACTACACCAGCCTCTATTTAAGACCATAACCATTTGCACCTATTATAATTGAAATTAGGCCTGATAAAGACACTTTTGCTGTGCATAGTACTACTGCCTGCCAGGTGCACTCCTGTTTGGGCATCCCATTCTGTGACTACACCAGCCTCTATTTAAGACCATAACCATTTGCACTTATTATAATTGAAATTAGGCCTGATAAAGACACTTTTGCTGTGCATAGTACTACTGCCTGCCAGGTGCACTCCTGTTGGGGCATCCCATTCTGTGACTACACCAGCCTCTATTTAAGACCATAACCATTTGCACCTATTCTAATTGAAATTAGGCCTGATAAAGACACTTTTGCTGTACATAGTACTGCTGCCTGCCAGGTGCACTCTTGTTGGTTTTTGGGGCATCCCATTCTGTGACTACACCAGCCTCTATTTAAGACCATAACCATTTGCACCTATTATAATTGAAATTAGGCCTGATAAAGACACTTTTGCTGTGCATAGTACTACTGCCTGCCAGGTGCACTCCTGTTTGGGCATCCCATTCTGTGACTACACCATCCTCTATTTAAGACCATAACCATTTGCACTTATTCTAATTGAAATTAGGCCTGAAAAAGACACTTTTGCTGTGCATAGCACTACTGGTCCCAGGTGCACTCCTGTTGGGGCATCCCATTCTGTGACTACACCAGCCTCTATTTAAGACCATAACCATTTGCACTTATTCTAATTGAAATTAGGCCTGATAAAGACACTTTTGCTGTGCATAGTACTACTGCCTGCCAGGTGCACTCCTGTTTGGGCATCCCATTCTGTGACTACACCAGCCTCTATTTAAGACCATAACCATTTGCACCTATTCTAATTGAAATTAGGCCTGATAAAGACACTTTTGCTGTGCATAGTACTGCTGCCTGCCAGGTGCACTCCTGTTTGGGCATCCCATTTTGTGACTACACCAGCCTCTATTTAAGACCATAACCATTTGCACCTATTATAATTGAAATTAGGCCTGATAAAAGACACTTTTGCTGTGCATAGTACTACTGCCTGCCAGGTGCACTCCTGTTTGGGCATCCCATTCTGTGACTACACCAGCCTCTATTTAAGACCATAACCATTTGCACTTATTCTAATTGAAATTAGGCCTGATAAAGACACTTTTGCTGTGCATAGCACTAATGGTCCCAGGTGCACTGCTGGTTTTTGGGGCATCCCATTCTGTGACTACACCAGCCTCTATTTAAGACCATAACCATTTGCACCTATTATAATTGAAATTAGGCCTGATAAAGACACTTTTGCTGTGCATAGTACTACTGCCTGCCAGGTGCACTCCTGTTTGGGCATCCCATTCTTTGACTACACCAGCCTCTATTTAAGACCATAACCATTTGCACTTATTCTAATTGAAATTAGGCCTGATAAAGACACTTTTGCTGTGCATAGTACTACTGCCTGCCAGGTGCACTCCTGTTGGGGCATCCCATTCTGTGACTACACCAGCCTCTATTTAAGACCATAACCATTTGCACCTATTCTAATTGAAATTAGGCCTGATAAAGACACTTTTGCTGTGCATAGTACTGCTGCCTGCCAGGTGCACTCTTGTTGGTTTTTGGGGCATCCCATTCTGTGACTACACCAGCCTCTATTTAAGACCATAACCATTTGCACCTATTCTAATTGAAATTAGGCCTGATAAAGACACTTTTGCTGTGCATAGTACTACTGCCTGCCAGGTGCACTCCTGTTTGGGCATCCCATTCTGTGACTACACCAGCCTCTATTTAAGACCATAACCATTTGCACCTATTCTAATTGAAATTAGGCCTGATAAAGACACTTTTGCTGTGCATAGTACTACGGCCTGCCAGGTGCACTCCTGTTTGGGCATCCCATTCTGTGACTACACCAGCCTCTATTTAAGACCATAACCATTTGCACCTATTCTAATTGAAATTAGGCCTGATAAAGACACTTTTGCTGTGCATAGTACTACTGCCTGCCAGGTGCACTCCTGTTTGGGCATCCCATTCTGTGACTACACCAGCCTCTATTTAAGACCATAACCATTTGCACTTATTCTAATTGAAATTAGGCCTGATAAAGACACTTTTGCTGTGCATAGACTTACTACTTTTCCCAGGTGCACTCCTGTTGGGGCACCCCATTCTGTGACTACACCAGCCTCTATTTAAGACCATAACCATTTGCACTTATTATAATTGAAATTAGGCCTGATAAAGACACTTTTGCTGTGCATAGTACTACTGCCTGCCAGGTGCACTCCTGTTTGGGCATCCCATTCTGTGACTACACCAGCCTCTATTTAAGACCATAACCATTTGCACCTATTCTAATTGAAATTAGGCCTGATAAAGACACTTTTGCTGTGCAAAGTACTACTGCCTGCCAGGTGCACTCCTGTTGGTTTTTGGGGCATCCCATTCTGTGACTACACCAGCCTCTATTTAAGACATAACCATTTGCACTTATTCTAATTGAAATTAGGCCTGATAAAGACACTTTTGCTGTGCATAGTACTACTGCCTGCCAGGTGCACTCCTGTTTGGGCATCCCATTCTGTGACTACACCAGCCTCTATTTAAGACCATAACCATCTGCATTAATTCTAATTGAAATTAGGCCTGATAAAGACACTTTTGCTGTGCATAGTACTACTGCCTGCCAGGTGCACTCCTGTTTGGGCATCCCATTCTGTGACTACACCAGCCTCTATTTAAGACCATAACCATTTGCACCTATTATAATTGAAATTAGGCCTGATAAAGACACTTTTGCTGTGCATAGTACTACTGCCTGCCAGGTGCACTCCTGTTTAGGCATCCCATTCTGTGACTACACCAGCCTCTATTTAAGACCATAACCATTTGCACTTATTCTAATTGAAATTAGGCCTGATAAAGACACTTTTGCTGTGCATAGCACTACTGGTCCCAGGTGCACTCCTGTTGGGGCATCCCATTCTGTGACTACACCAGCCTCTATTTAAGACCATAACCATTTGCACTTATTCTAATTGAAATTAGGCCTGATAAAGACACTTTTGCTGTGCATAGCACAACTGGTCCCAGGTGCACTGCTGGTTTTTGGGGCATCCCATTCTGTGACTACACCAGCCTCTATTTAAGACCATAACCATTTGCACTTATTCTAATTGAAATTAGGCCTGATAAAGACACTTTTGCTGTGCATAGACTTACTGCTGCCTGCCAGGTGCACTCCTGTTGGGGCATCCCATTCTGTGACTACACCAGCCTCTATTTAAGACCATAACCATTTGCACCTATTCTAATTGAAATTAGGCCTGATAAAGACACTTTTGCTGGGCATAGTACTGCTGCCTGCCAGGTGCACTCCTGTTGGTTTTTGGGGCATCCCATTCTGTGACTACACCAGCCTCTATTTAAGACCATAACCATTTGCACCTATTATAATTGAAATTAGGCCTGATAAAGACACTTTTGCTGTGCATAGTACTACTGCCTGCCAGGTGCACTCCTGTTTGGGCATCCCATTCTGTGACTACACCAGCCTCTATTTAAGACCATAACCATTTGCACTTATTATAATTGAAATTAGGCCTGATAAAGACACTTTTGCTGTGCATAGTACTACTGCCTGCCAGGTGCACTCCTGTTGGGGCATCCCATTCTGTGACTACACCAGCCTCTATTTAAGACCATAACCAGTTGCACCTATTCTAATTGAAATTAGGCCTGATAAAGACACTTTTGCTGTACATAGTACTGCTGCCTGCCAGGTGCACTCTTGTTGGTTTTTGGGGCATCCCATTCTGTGACTACACCAGCCTCTATTTAAGACCATAACCATTTGCACCTATTATAATTGAAATTAGGCCTGATAAAGACACTTTTGCTGTGCATAGTACTACTGCCTGCCAGGTGCACTCCTGTTTGGGCATCCCATTCTGTGACTACACCATCCTCTATTTAAGACCATAACCATTTGCACTTATTCTAATTGAAATTAGGCCTGAAAAAGACACTTTTGCTGTGCATAGCACTACTGGTCCCAGGTGCACTCCTGTTGGGGCATCCCATTCTGTGACTACACCAGCCTCTATTTAAGACCATAACCATTTGCACTTATTCTAATTGAAATTAGGCCTGATAAAGACACTTTTGCTGTGCATAGCACTACTGGTCCCAGGTGCACTGCTGGTTTTTGGGGCATCCCATTCTGTGACTACACCAGCCTCTATTTAAGACCATAACCATTTGCACTTATTCTAATTGAAATTAGGCCTGATAAAGACACCTTTGCTGTGCATAGTACTACTGCCTGCCAGGTGCACTCCTGTTGGGGCATCCCATTCTGTGACTACACCAGCCTCTATTTAAGACCATAACCATTTGCACCTATTCTAATTGAAATTAGGCCTGATAAAGACACTTTTGCTGTGCATAGTACTGCTGCCTGCCAGGTGCACTCCTGTTTGGGCATCCCATTTTGTGACTACACCAGCCTCTATTTAAGACCATAACCATTTGCACCTATTATAATTGAAATTAGGCCTGATAAAAGACACTTTTGCTGTGCATAGTATTACTGCCTGCCAGGTGCACTCCTGTTTGGGCATCCCATTCTGTGACTACACCAGCCTCTATTTAAGACCATAACCATTTGCACTTATTCTAATTGAAATTAGGCCTGATAAAGACACTTTTGCTGTGCATAGCACTAATGGTCCCAGGTGCACTGCTGGTTTTTGGGGCATCCCATTCTGTGACTACACCAGCCTCTATTTAAGACCATAACCATTTGCACCTATTATAATTGAAATTAGGCCTGATAAAGACACTTTTGCTGTGCATAGTACTACTGCCTGCCAGGTGCACTCCTGTTTGGGCATCCCATTCTTTGACTACACCAGCCTCTATTTAAGACCATAACCATTTGCACTTATTCTAATTGAAATTAGGCCTGATAAAGACACTTTTGCTGTGCATAGTACTACTGCCTGCCAGGTGCACTCCTGTTGGGGCATCCCATTCTGTGACTACACCAGCCTCTATTTAAGACCATAACCATTTGCACCTATTCTAATTGAAATTAGGCCTGATAAAGACACTTTTGCTGTGCATAGTACTGCTGCCTGCCAGGTGCACTCTTGTTGGTTTTTGGGGCATCCCATTCTGTGACTACACCAGCCTCTATTTAAGACCATAACCATTTGCACCTATTATAATTGAAATTAGGCCTGATAAAGACACTTTTGCTGTGCATAGTACTACTGCCTGCCAGGTGCACTCCTGTTTGGGCATCCCATTCTGTGACTACACCAGTCTCTATTTAAGACCATAACCATTTGCACTTATTCTAATTGAAATTAGGCCTGATAAAGACACTTTTGCTGTGCATAGCACTACTGGTCCCAGGTGCACTCCTGTTGGGGCATCCCATTCTGTGACTACACCAGCCTCTATTTAAGACCATAACCATTTGCACTTATTCTAATTGAAATTAGGCCTGATAAAGACACTTTTGCTGTGCATAGTACTACTGCCTGCCAGGTGCACTCCTGTTGGGGCATCCCATTCTGTGACTACACCAGCCTCTATTTAAGACCATAACCATTTGCACTTATTATAATTGAAATTAGGCCTGATAAAGACACTTTTGCTGTGCATAGTACTACTGCCTGCCAGGTGCACTCCTGTTGGGGCATCCCATTCTGTGACTACACCAGCCTCTATTTAAGACCATAACCATTTGCACCTATTCTAATTGAAATTAGGCCTGATAAAGACACTTTTGCTGTGCATAGTATTACTGCCTGCCAGGTGCACTCCTGTTTGGGCATCCCATTCTGTGACTACACCAGCCTCTATTAGAGACCATAACCATTTGCACTTATTCTAATTGAAATTAGGCCTGATAAAGACACTTTTGCTGTGCATAGTACTACTGCCTGCCAGGTGCACCCCTGTTTGGTCATCCCATTCTGTGACTACACCAGCCTCTATTTAAGACCATAACCATTTGCACCTATTCTAATTGAAATTAGGCCTGATAAAGACACTTTTGCTGTGCATAGTACTACTGCCTGCCAGGTGCACTCCTGTTTGGGCATCCCATTCTGTGACTACACCAGCCTCTATTTAAGACCATAACCATTTGCACCTATTCTAATTGAAATTAGGCCTGATAAAGACACTTTTGCTGTGCATAGTACTACTGCCTGCCAGGTGCACTCCTGTTGGGGCATCCCATTCTGTGACTACACCAGCCTCTATTTAAGACCATAACCATTTGCACCTATTCTAATTGAAATTAGGCCTGATAAAGACACTTTTGCTGTGCATAGTACTACGGCCTGCCAGGTGCACTCCTGTTTGGGCATCCCATTCTGTGACTACACCAGCCTCTATTTAAGACCATAACCATTTGCACCTATTCTAATTGAAATTAGGCCTGATAAAGACACTTTTGCTGTGCATAGTACTACTGCCTGCCAGGTGCACTCCTGTTTGGGCATCCCATTCTGTGACTACACCAGCCTCTATTTAAGACCATAACCATTTGCACCTATTCTAATTGAAATTAGGCCTGATAAAGACACTTTTGCTGTGCATAGTACTACGGCCTGCCAGGTGCACTCCTGTTTGGGCATCCCATTCTGTGACTACACCAGCCTCTATTTAAGACCATAACCATTTGCACCTATTCTAATTGAAATTAGGCCTGATAAAGACACTTTTGCTGTGCATAGTACTACTGCCTGCCAGGTGCACTCCTGTTTGGGCATCCCATTCTGTGACTACACCAGCCTCTATTTAAGACCATAACCATTTGCACTTATTCTAATTGAAATTAGGCCTGATAAAGACACTTTTGCTGTGCATAGACTTACTACTGGTCCCAGGTGCACTCCTGTTGGGGCATCCCATTCTGTGACTACACCAGCCTCTATTTAAGACCATAACCATTTGCACTTATTATAATTGAAATTAGGCCTGATAAAGACACTTTTGCTGTGCATAGTACTACTGCCTGCCAGGTGCACTCCTGTTTGGGCATCCCATTCTGTGACTACACCAGCCTCTATTTAAGACCATAACCATTTTCACCTATTATAATTGAAATTAGGCCTGATAAAGACACTTTTGCTGTGCATAGTACTACTGCCTGCCAGGTGCACTCCTGTTGGTTTTTGGGGCATCCCATTCTGTGACTACACCAGCCTCTATTTAAGACATAACCATTTGCACTTATTCTAATTAAAATTAGGCCTGATAAAGACACTTTTGCTGTGCATAGTACTACTGCCTGCCAGGTGCACTCCTGTTTGGGCATCCCATTCTGTGACTACACCAGCCTCTATTTAAGACCATAACCATTTGCATTAATTCTAATTGAAATTAGGCCTGATAAAGACACTTTTGCTGTGCATAGTACTACTGCCTGCCAGGTGCACTCCTGTTTGGGCATCCCATTCTGTGACTACACCAGCCTCTATTTAAGACCATAACCATTTGCACCTATTATAATTGAAATTAGGCCTGATAAAGACACTTTTGCTGTGCATAGTACTACTGCCTGCCAGGTGCACTCCTGTTTAGGCATCCCATTCTGTGACTACACCAGCCTCTATTTAAGACCATAACCATTTGAACTTATTCTAATTGAAATTAGGCCTGATAAAGACACTTTTGCTGTGCATAGCACTACTGGTCCCAGGTGCACTCCTGTTGGGGCATCCCATTCTGTGACTACACCAGCCTCTATTTAAGACCATAACCATTTGCACTTATTCTAATTGAAATTAGGCCTGATAAAGACACTTTTGCTGTGCATAGCACTACTGGTCCCAGGTGCACTGCTGGTTTTTGGGGCATCCCATTCTGTGACTACACCAGCCTCTATTTAAGACCATAACCATTTGCACTTATTCTAATTGAAATTAGGCCTGATAAAGACACTTTTGCTGTGCATAGACTTACTGCTGCCTGCCAGGTGCACTCCTGTTGGGGCATCCAATTCTGTGACTACACCAGCCTCTATTTAAGACCATAACCATTTGCACCTATTCTAATTGAAATTAGGCCTGATAAAGACACTTTTGCTGGGCATAGTACTGCTGCCTGCCAGGTGCTCTCCTGTTGGTTTTTGGGGCATCCCATTCTGTGACTACACCAGCCTCTACTTAAGACCATAACCATTTGCACCTATTATAATTGAAATTAAGCCTGATAAAGACACTTTTGCTGTGCATAGTACTACTGCCTGCCAGGTGCACTCCTGTTTGGGCATCCCATTCTGTGACTACACCAGCCTCTATTTAAGACCATAACCATTTGCACTTATTCTAATTGAAATTAGGCCTGATAAAGACACTTTTGCTGTGCATAGTACTACTGCCTGCCAGGTGCACTCCTGTTGGGGCATCCCATTCTGTGACTACACCAGCCTCTATTTAAGACCATAACCAGTTGCACCTATTCTAATTGAAATTAGGCCTGATAAAGACACTTTTGCTGTGCATAGTACTGCTGCCTGCCAGGAGCACTCTTGTTGGTTTTTGGGGCATCCCATTCTGTGACTACACCAGCCTCTATTTAAGACCATAACCATTTGCACCTATTATAATTGAAATTAGGCCTGATAAAGACACTTTTGCTGTGCATAGTACTACTGCCTGCCAGGTGCACTCCTGTTTGGGCATCCCATTCTGTGACTACACCAGCCTCTATTTAAGACCATAACCATTTGCACTTATTCTAATTGAAATTAGGCCTGATAAAGACACTTTTGCTGTGCATAGCACTACTGGTCCCAGGTGCACTGCTGGTTTTTGGGGCATCCCATTCTGTGACTACACCAGCCTCTATTTAAGACCATAACCATTTGCACTTATTCTAATTGAAATTAGGCCTGATAAAGACACTTTTGCTGTGCATAGTACTACTGCCTGCCAGGTGCACTCCTGTTTGGGCATCCCATTCTGTGACTACACCAGCCTCTATTTAAGACCATAACCATTTGCACTTATTCTAATTGAAATTAGGCCTGATAAAGACACTTTTGCTGTGCATAGTACTACTGCCTGCCAG
This sequence comes from Gastrophryne carolinensis, assembly GCA_027917425.1. Lineage (NCBI taxonomy): Eukaryota > Metazoa > Chordata > Amphibia > Anura > Microhylidae > Gastrophryne > Gastrophryne carolinensis. Next base: position 121,704,029 of record CM051243.1, on the reverse strand, counting down.
GTGCACTCCTGTTTGGGCATCCCATTCTGTGACTACACCAGCCTCTATTTAAGACCATAACCATTTGCACCTATTCTAATTGAAATTAGGCCTGATAAAGACACTTTTGCTGTGCATAGTACTGCTGCCTGCCAGGTGCACTCCTGTTGGTTTTTGGGGCATCCCATTCTGTGACTACACCAGCCTCTATTTAAGACCATAACCATTTGCACTTATTCTAATTGAAATTAGGCCTGATAAAGACACTTTTGCTGTGCATAGCACTACTGGTCCCAGGTGCACTGCTGGTTTTTGGGGCATCCCATTCTGTGACTACACCAGCCTCTATTTAAGACCATAACCATTTGCACTTATTCTAATTGAAATTAGGCCTAATAAAGACACTTTTGCTGTGCATAGTACTACTGCCTGCCAGGTGCACTCCTGTTTGGGCATCCCATTCTGTGACTACACCAGCCTCTATTTAAGACCATAACCATTTGCACCTATTCTAATTGAAATTAGGCCTGATAAAGACACTTTTGCTGTGCATAGTACTGCTGCCTGCCAGGTGCACTCCTGTTGGTTTTTGGGGCATCCCATTCTGTGACTACACCAGCCTCTATTTAAGACCATAACCATTTGCACCTATTATAATTGAAATTAGGCCTGATAAAAGACACTTTTGCTGTGCATAGTACTACTGCCTGCCAGGTGCACTCCTGTTTGGGCATCCCATTCTGTGACTACACCAGCCTCTATTTAAGACCATAACCATTTGCACTTATTCTAATTGAAATTAGGCCTGATAAAGACACTTTTGCTGTGCATAGCACTAATGGTCCCAGGTGCACTGCTGGTTTTTGGGGCATCCCATTCTGTGACTACACCAGCCTCTATTTAAGACCATAACCATTTGCACCTATTATAATTGAAATTAGGCCTGATAAAGACACTTTTGCTGTGCATAGTACTACTGCCTGCCAGGTGCACTCCTGTTTGGGCATCCCATTCTTTGACTACACCAGCCTCTATTTAAGACCATAACCATTTGCACTTATTCTAATTGAAATTAGGCCTGATAAAGACACTTTTGCTGTGCATAGTACTACTGCCTGCCAGGTGCACTCCTGTTGGGGCATCCCATTCTGTGACTACACCAGCCTCTATTTAAGACCATAACCATTTGCACCTATTCTAATTGAAATTAGGCCTGATAAATACACTTTTGCTGTGCATAGTACTGCTGCCTGCCAGGTGCACTCTTGTTGGTTTTTGGGGCATCCCATTCTGTGACTACACCAGCCTCTATTTAAGACCATAACCATTTGCACCTATTATAATTGAAATTAGGCCTGATAAAGACACTTTTGCTGTGCATAGTACTACTGCCTGCCAGGTGCACTCCTGTTTGGGCATCCCATTCTGTGACTACACCAGCCTCTATTTAAGACCATAACCATTTGCACTTATTCTAATTGAAGTTAGGCCTGATAAAGACACTTTTGCTGTGCATAGCACTACTGGTCCCAGGTGCACTCCTGTTGGGGCATCCCATTCTGTGACTACACCAGCCTCTATTTAAGACCATAACCATTTGCACTTATTCTAATTGAAATTAGGCCTGATAAAGACACTTTTGCTGTGCATAGCACTACTGGTCCCAGGTGCACTGCTGGTTTGTGGGGCATCCCATTCTGTGACTACACCAGCCTCTATTTAAGACCATAACCATTTGCACTTATTCTAATTTAAATTAGGCCTGATAAAGACACTTTTGCTGTGCATAGTACTACTGCCTGCCAGGTGCACTCCTGTTTGGGCATCCCATTCTGTGACTACACCAGCCTCTATTTAAGACCATAACCATCTGCATTAATTCTAATTGAAATTAGGCCTGATAAAGACACTTTTGCTGTGCATAGTACTACTGCCTGCCAGGTGCACTCCTGTTTGGGCATCCCATTCTGTGACTACACCAGCCTCTATTTAAGACCATAACCATTTGCACCTATTATAATTGAAATTAGGCCTGATAAAGACACTTTTGCTGTGCATAGTACTACTGCCTGCCAGGTGCACTCCTGTTTAGGCATCCCATTCTGTGACTACACCAGCCTCTATTTAAGACCATAACCATTTGCACTTATTCTAATTGAAATTAGGCCTGATAAAGACACTTTTGCTGTGCATAGCACTACTGGTCCCAGGTGCACTGCTGGTTTTTGGGGCATCCCATTCTGTGACTACACCAGCCTCTATTTAAGACCATAACCATTTGCACTTATTCTAATTGAAATTAGGCCTGATAAAGACACTTTTGCTGTGCATAGACTTACTGCTGCCTGCCAGATGCACTCCTGTTGGGGCATCCCATTCTGTGACTACACCAGCCTCTATTTAAGACCATAACCATTTGCACCTATTCTAATTGAAATTAGGCCTGATAAAGACACTTTTGCTGGGCATAGTACTGCTGCCTGCCAGGTGCACTCCTGTTGGTTTTTGGGGCATCCCATTCTGTGACTACACCAGCCTCTATTTAAGACCATAACCATTTGCACCTATTATAATTGAAATTAGGCCTGATAAAGACACTTTTGCTGTGCATAGTACTACTGCCTGCCAGGTGCACTCCTGTTTGGGCATCCCATTCTGTGACTACACCAGCCTCTATTTAAGACCATAACCATTTGCACTTATTATAATTGAAATTAGGCCTGATAAAGACACTTTTGCTGTGCATAGTACTACTGCCTGCCAGGTGCACTCCTGTTGGGGCATCCCATTCTGTGACTACACCAGCCTCTATTTAAGACCATAACCAGTTGCACCTATTCTAATTGAAATTAGGCCTGATAAAGACACTTTTGCTGTGCATAGTACTGCTGCCTGCCAGGTGCACTCTTGTTGGTTTTTGGGGCATCCCATTCTGTGACTACACCAGCCTCTATTTAAGACCATAACCATTTGCACCTATTATAATTGAAATTAGGCCTGATAAAGACACTTTTGCTGTGCATAGTACTACTGCCTGCCAGGTGCACTCCTGTTTGGGCATCCCATTCTGTGACTACACCAGCCTCTATTTTAGACCATAACCATTTGCACTTATTCTAATTGAAATTAGGCCTGAAAAAGACACTTTTGCTGTGCATAGCACTACTGGTCCCAGGTGCACTCCTGTTGGGGCATCCCATTCTGTGACTACACCAGCCTCTATTTAAGACCATAACCATTTGCACTTATTCTAATTGAAATTAGGCCTGATAAAGACACTTTTGCTGTGCATAGCACTACTGGTCCCAGTTGCACTGCTGGTTTTTGGGGCATCCCATTCTGTGACTACACCAGCCTCTATTTAAGACCATAACCATTTGCACTTATTCTAATTGAAATTAGGCCTGATAAAGACACTTTTGCTGTGCATAGTACTACTGCCTGCCAGGTGCACTCCTGTTTGGGCATCCCATTCTGTGACTACACCAGCCTCTATTTAAGACCATAACCATTTGCACCTATTCTAATTGAAATTAGGCCTGATAAAGACACTTTTGCTGTGCATAGTACTGCTGCCTGCCAGGTGCACTCTTGTTGGTTTTTGGGGCATCCCATTCTGTGACTACACCATCCTCTATTTAAGACCATAACCATTTGCACCTATTATAATTGAAATTAGGCCTGATAAAAGACACTTTTGCTGTGCATAGTACTACTGCCTGCCAGGTGCACTCCTGTTTGGGCATCCCATTCTGTGACTACACCAGCCTCTATTTAAGACCATAACCATTTGCACTTATTCTAATTGAAATTAGGCCTGATAAAGACACTTTTGCTGTGCATAGCACTACTGGTCCCAGGTGCACTGCTGGTTTTTGGGGCATCCCATTCTGTGACTACACCAGCCTCTATTTAAGACCATAACCATTTGCACTTATTCTAATTGAAATTAGGCCTGATAAAGACACTTTTGCTGTGCATAGTACTACTGCCTGCCAGGTGCACTCCTGTTTGGGCATCCCATTCTGTGACTACACCAGCCTCTATTTAAGACCATAACCATTTGCACTTATTCTAATTGAAATTAGGCCTGATAAAGACACTTTTGCTGTGCATAGTACTACTGCCTGCCAGGTGCACTCCTGTTTGGGCATCCCATTCTGTGACTACACCAGCCTCTATTTAAGACCATAACCATTTGCACCTATTCTAATTGAAATTAGGCCTGATAAAGACACTTTTGCTGTGCATAGTACTGCTGCCTGCCAGGTGCACTCCTGTTGGTTTTTGGGGCATCCCATTCTGTGACTACACCAGCCTCTATTTAAGACCATAACCATTTGCACTTATTCTAATTGAAATTAGGCCTGATAAAGACACTTTTGCTGTGCATAGCACTACTGGTCCCAGGTGCACTGCTGGTTTTTGGGGCATCCCATTCTGTGACTACACCAGCCTCTATTTAAGACCATAACCATTTGCACTTATTCTAATTGAAATTAGGCCTAATAAAGACACTTTTGCTGTGCATAGTACTACTGCCTGCCAGGTGCACTCCTGTTTGGGCATCCCATTCTGTGACTACACCAGCCTCTATTTAAGACCATAACCATTTGCACCTATTCTAATTGAAATTAGGCCTGATAAAGACACTTTTGCTGTGCATAGTACTGCTGCCTGCCAGGTGCACTCCTGTTGGTTTTTGGGGCATCCCATTCTGTGACTACACCAGCCTCTATTTAAGACCATAACCATTTGCACCTATTATAATTGAAATTAGGCCTGATAAAAGACACTTTTGCTGTGCATAGTACTACTGCCTGCCAGGTGCACTCCTGTTTGGGCATCCCATTCTGTGACTACACCAGCCTCTATTTAAGACCATAACCATTTGCACTTATTCTAATTGAAATTAGGCCTGATAAAGACACTTTTGCTGTGCATAGCACTAATGGTCCCAGGTGCACTGCTGGTTTTTGGGGCATCCCATTCTGTGACTACACCAGCCTCTATTTAAGACCATAACCATTTGCACCTATTATAATTGAAATTAGGCCTGATAAAGACACTTTTGCTGTGCATAGTACTACTGCCTGCCAGGTGCACTCCTGTTTGGGCATCCCATTCTTTGACTACACCAGCCTCTATTTAAGACCATAACCATTTGCACTTATTCTAATTGAAATTAGGCCTGATAAAGACACTTTTGCTGTGCATAGTACTACTGCCTGCCAGGTGCACTCCTGTTGGGGCATCCCATTCTGTGACTACACCAGCCTCTATTTAAGACCATAACCATTTGCACCTATTCTAATTGAAATTAGGCCTGATAAATACACTTTTGCTGTGCATAGTACTGCTGCCTGCCAGGTGCACTCTTGTTGGTTTTTGGGGCATCCCATTCTGTGACTACACCAGCCTCTATTTAAGACCATAACCATTTGCACCTATTATAATTGAAATTAGGCCTGATAAAGACACTTTTGCTGTGCATAGTACTACTGCCTGCCAGGTGCACTCCTGTTTGGGCATCCCATTCTGTGACTACACCAGCCTCTATTTAAGACCATAACCATTTGCACTTATTCTAATTGAAGTTAGGCCTGATAAAGACACTTTTGCTGTGCATAGCACTACTGGTCCCAGGTGCACTCCTGTTGGGGCATCCCATTCTGTGACTACACCAGCCTCTATTTAAGACCATAACCATTTGCACTTATTCTAATTGAAATTAGGCCTGATAAAGACACTTTTGCTGTGCATAGCACTACTGGTCCCAGGTGCACTGCTGGTTTGTGGGGCATCCCATTCTGTGACTACACCAGCCTCTATTTAAGACCATAACCATTTGCACTTATTCTAATTTAAATTAGGCCTGATAAAGACACTTTTGCTGTGCATAGTACTACTGCCTGCCAGGTGCACTCCTGTTTGGGCATCCCATTCTGTGACTACACCAGCCTCTATTTAAGACCATAACCATCTGCATTAATTCTAATTGAAATTAGGCCTGATAAAGACACTTTTGCTGTGCATAGTACTACTGCCTGCCAGGTGCACTCCTGTTTGGGCATCCCATTCTGTGACTACACCAGCCTCTATTTAAGACCATAACCATTTGCACCTATTATAATTGAAATTAGGCCTGATAAAGACACTTTTGCTGTGCATAGTACTACTGCCTGCCAGGTGCACTCCTGTTTAGGCATCCCATTCTGTGACTACACCAGCCTCTATTTAAGACCATAACCATTTGCACTTATTCTAATTGAAATTAGGCCTGATAAAGACACTTTTGCTGTGCATAGCACTACTGGTCCCAGGTGCACTGCTGGTTTTTGGGGCATCCCATTCTGTGACTACACCAGCCTCTATTTAAGACCATAACCATTTGCACTTATTCTAATTGAAATTAGGCCTGATAAAGACACTTTTGCTGTGCATAGACTTACTGCTGCCTGCCAGATGCACTCCTGTTGGGGCATCCCATTCTGTGACTACACCAGCCTCTATTTAAGACCATAACCATTTGCACCTATTCTAATTGAAATTAGGCCTGATAAAGACACTTTTGCTGGGCATAGTACTGCTGCCTGCCAGGTGCACTCCTGTTGGTTTTTGGGGCATCCCATTCTGTGACTACACCAGCCTCTATTTAAGACCATAACCATTTGCACCTATTATAATTGAAATTAGGCCTGATAAAGACACTTTTGCTGTGCATAGTACTACTGCCTGCCAGGTGCACTCCTGTTTGGGCATCCCATTCTGTGACTACACCAGCCTCTATTTAAGACCATAACCATTTGCACTTATTATAATTGAAATTAGGCCTGATAAAGACACTTTTGCTGTGCATAGTACTACTGCCTGCCAGGTGCACTCCTGTTGGGGCATCCCATTCTGTGACTACACCAGCCTCTATTTAAGACCATAACCAGTTGCACCTATTCTAATTGAAATTAGGCCTGATAAAGACACTTTTGCTGTGCATAGTACTGCTGCCTGCCAGGTGCACTCTTGTTGGTTTTTGGGGCATCCCATTCTGTGACTACACCAGCCTCTATTTAAGACCATAACCATTTGCACCTATTATAATTGAAATTAGGCCTGATAAAGACACTTTTGCTGTGCATAGTACTACTGCCTGCCAGGTGCACTCCTGTTTGGGCATCCCATTCTGTGACTACACCAGCCTCTATTTTAGACCATAACCATTTGCACTTATTCTAATTGAAATTAGGCCTGAAAAAGACACTTTTGCTGTGCATAGCACTACTGGTCCCAGGTGCACTCCTGTTGGGGCATCCCATTCTGTGACTACACCAGCCTCTATTTAAGACCATAACCATTTGCACTTATTCTAATTGAAATTAGGCCTGATAAAGACACTTTTGCTGTGCATAGCACTACTGGTCCCAGTTGCACTGCTGGTTTTTGGGGCATCCCATTCTGTGACTACACCAGCCTCTATTTAAGACCATAACCATTTGCACTTATTCTAATTGAAATTAGGCCTGATAAAGACACTTTTGCTGTGCATAGTACTACTGCCTGCCAGGTGCACTCCTGTTTGGGCATCCCATTCTGTGACTACACCAGCCTCTATTTAAGACCATAACCATTTGCACCTATTCTAATTGAAATTAGGCCTGATAAAGACACTTTTGCTGTGCATAGTACTGCTGCCTGCCAGGTGCACTCCTGTTGGTTTTTGGGGCATCCCATTCTGTGACTACACCAGCCTCTATTTAAGACCATAACCATTTGCACCTATTATAATTGAAATTAGGCCTGATAAAAGACACTTTTGCTGTGCATAGTACTACTGCCTGCCAGGTGCACTCCTGGTTGGGCATCCCATTCTGTGACTACACCAGCCTCTATTTAAGACCATAACCATTTGCACTTATTCTACTTGAAATTAGGCCTGATAAAGACACTTTTGCTGTGCATAGCACTAATGGTCCCAGGTGCACTGCTGGTTTTTGGGGCATCCCATTCTGTGACTACACCAGCCTCTATTTAAGACCATAACCATTTGCACCTATTATAATTGAAATTAGGCCTGATAAAGACACTTTTGCTGTGCATAGTACTACTGCCTGCCAGGTGCACTCCTGTTTGGGCATCCCATTCTTTGACTACACCAGCCTCTATTTAAGACCATAACCATTTGCACTTATTCTAATTGAAATTAGGCCTGATAAAGACACTTTTGCTGTGCATAGTACTACTGCCTGCCAGGTGCACTCCTGTTGGGGCATCCCATTCTGTGACTACACCAGCCTCTATTTAAGACCATAACCATTTGCACCTATTCTAATTGAAATTAGGCCTGATAAAGACACTTTTGCTGTGCATAGTACTGCTGCCTGCCAGGTGCACTCTTGTTGGTTTTTGGGGCATCCCATTCTGTGACTACACCAGCCTCTATTTAAGACCATAACCATTTGCACCTATTATAATTGAAATTAGGCCTGATAAAGACACTTTTGCTGTGCATAGTACTACTGCCTGCCAGGTGCACTCCTGTTTGGGCATCCCATTCTGTGACTACACCAGTCTCTATTTAAGACCATAACCATTTGCACTTATTCTAATTGAAATTAGGCCTGATAAAGACACTTTTGCTGTGCATAGCACTACTGGTCCCAGGTGCACTCCTGTTGGGGCATCCCATTCTGTGACTACACCAGCCTCTATTTAAGACCATAACCATTTGCACTTATTCTAATTGAAATTAGGCCTGATAAAGACACTTTTGCTGTGCATAGCACTACTGGTCCCAGGTGCACTGCTGGTTTTTGGGGCATCCCATTCTGTGACTACACCAGCCTCTATTTAAGACCATAACCATTTGCACTTATTCTAATTGAAATTAGGCCTGATAAAGACACTTTTGCTGTGCATAGTACTACTGCCTGCCAGGTGCACTCCTGTTGGGGCATCCCATTCTGTGACTACACCAGCCTCTATTTAAGACCATAACCATTTGCACTTATTATAATTGAAATTAGGCCTGATAAAGACACTTTTGCTGTGCATAGTACTACTGCCTGCCAGGTGCACTCCTGTTGGGGCATCCCATTCTGTGACTACACCAGCCTCTATTTAAGACCATAACCATTTGCACCTATTCTAATTGAAATTAGGCCTGATAAAGACACTTTTGCTGTGCATAGTATTACTGCCTGCCAGGTGCACTCCTGTTTGGGCATCCCATTCTGTGACTACACCAGCCTCTATTTAAGACCATAACCATTTGCACTTATTCTAATTGAAATTAGGCCTGATAAAGACACTTTTGCTGTGCATAGTACTACTGCCTGCCAGGTGCACCCCTGTTTGGTCATCCCATTCTGTGACTACACCAGCCTCTATTTAAGACCATAACCATTTGCACCTATTCTAATTGAAATTAGGCCTGATAAAGACACTTTTGCTGTGCATAGTACTACTGCCTGCCAGGTGCACTCCTGTTTGGGCATCCCATTCTGTGACTACACCAGCCTCTATTTAAGACCATAACCATTTGCACCTATTCTAATTGAAATTAGGCCTGATAAAGACACTTTTGCTGTGCATAGTACTACTGCCTGCCAGGTGCACTCCTGTTTGGGCATCCCATTCTGTGACTACACCAGCCTCTATTTAAGACCATAACCATTTTCACCTATTATAATTGAAATTAGGCCTGATAAAGACACTTTTGCTGTGCATAGTACTACTGCCTGCCAGGTGCACTCCTGTTGGTTTTTGGGGCATCCCATTCTGTGACTACACCAGCCTCTATTTAAGACATAACCATTTGCACTTATTCTAATTAAAATTAGGCCTGATAAAGACACTTTTGCTGTGCATAGTACTACTGCCTGCCAGGTGCACTCCTGTTTGGGCATCCCATTCTGTGACTACACCAGCCTCTATTTAAGACCATAACCATTTGCATTAATTCTAATTGAAATTAGGCCTGATAAAGACACTTTTGCTGTGCATAGTACTACTGCCTGCCAGGTGCACTCCTGTTTGGGCATCCCATTCTGTGACTACACCAGCCTCTATTTAAGACCATAACCATTTGCACCTATTATAATTGAAATTAGGCCTGATAAAGACACTTTTGCTGTGCATAGTACTACTGCCTGCCAGGTGCACTCCTGTTTAGGCATCCCATTCTGTGACTACACCATCCTCTATTTAAGACCATAACCATTTGCACTTATTCTAATTGAAATTAGGCCTGATAAAGACACTTTTGCTGTGCATAGCACTACTGGTCCCAGGTGCACTCCTGTTGGGGCATCCCATTCTGTGACTACACCAGCCTCTATTTAAGACCATAACCATTTGCACTTATTCTAATTGAAATTAGGCCTGATAAAGACACTTTTGCTGTGCATAGCACTACTGGTCCCAGGTGCACTGCTGGTTTTTGGGGCATCCCATTCTGTGACTACACCAGCCTCTATTTAAGACCATAACCATTTGCACTTATTCTAATTGAAATTAGGCCTGATAAAGACACTTTTGCTGTGCATAGACTTACTGCTGCCTGCCAGGTGCACTCCTGTTGGGGCATCCCATTCTGTGACTACACCAGCCTCTATTTAAGACCATAACCATTTGCACCTATTCTAATTGAAATTAGGCCTGATAAAGACACTTTTGCTGGGCATAGTACTGCTGCCTGCCAGGTGCACTCCTGTTGGTTTTTGGGGCATCCCATTCTGTGACTACACCAGCCTCTACTTAAGACCATAACCATTTGCACCTATTATAATTGAAATTAGGCCTGATAAAGACACTTTTGCTGTGCATAGTACTACTGCCTGCCAGGTGCACTCCTGTTGGGGCATCCCATTCTGTGACTACACCAGCCTCTATTTAAGACCATAACCATTTGCACTTATTCTAATTGAAATTAGGCCTGATAAAGACACTTTTGCTGTGCATAGTACTACTGCCTGCCAGGTGCACTCCTGTTGGGGCATCCCATTCTGTGACTACACCAGCCTCTATTTAAGACCATAACCAGTTGCACCTATTCTAATTGAAATTAGGCCTGATAAAGACACTTTTGCTGTGCATAGTACTGCTGCCTGCCAGGTGCACTCTTGTTGGTTTTTGGGGCATCCCATTCTGTGACTACACCAGCCTCTATTTAAGACCATAACCATTTGCACTTATTCTAATTGAAATTAGGCCTGAAAAAGACACTTTTGCTGTGCATAGCACTACTGGTCCCAGGTGCACTCCTGTTGGGGCATCCCATTCTGTGACTACACCAGCCTCTATTTAAGACCATAACCATTTGCACTTATTCTAATTGAAATTAGGCCTGATAAAGACACTTTTGCTGTGCATAGCACTACTGGTCCCAGGTGCACTGCTGGTTTTTGGGGCATCCCATTCTGTGACTACACCAGCCTCTATTTAAGACCATAACCATTTGCACTTATTCTAATTGAAATTAGGCCTGATAAAGACACTTTTGCTGTGCATAGTACTACTGCCTGCCAGGTGCACTCCTGTTTGGGCATCCCATTCTGTGACTACACCAGCCTCTATTTAAGACCATAACCATTTGCACCTATTCTAATTGAAATTAGGCCTGATAAAGACACTTTTGCTGTGCATAGTACTGCTGCCTGCCAGGTGCACTCCTGTTGGTTTTTGGGGCATCCCATTCTGTGGCTACACCAGCCTCTATTTAAGACCATAACCATTTGCACTTATTCTAATTGAAATTAGGCCTGATAAAGACACTTTTGCTGTGCATAGCACTACTGGTCCCAGGTGCACTGCTGGTTTTTGGGGCATCCCATTCTGTGACTACACCAGCCTCTATTTAAGACCATAACCATTTGCACTTATTCTAATTGAAATTAGGCCTGATAAAGACACTTTTGCTTTGCATAGTACTACTGCCTGCCAGGTGCACTCCTGTTTGGGCATCCCATTCTGTGACTACACCAGCCTCTATTTAAGACCATAACCATTTGCACCTATTCTAATTGAAATTAGGCCTGATAAAGACACTTTTGCTGTGCATAGTACTGCTGCCTGCCAGGTGCACTCTTGTTGGTTTTTGGGGCATCCCATTCTGTGACTACACCATCCTCTATTTAAGACCATAACCATTTGCACCTATTATAATTGAAATTAGGCCTGATAAAAGACACTTTTGCTGTGCATAGTACTACTGCCTGCCAGGTGCACTCCTGTTTGGGCATCCCATTCTGTGACTACACCAGCCTCTATTTAAGACCATAACCATTTGCACTTATTCTAATTGAAATTAGGCCTGATAAAGACACTTTTGCTGTGCATAGAACTAATGGTCCCAGGTGCACTGCTGGTTTTTGGGGCATCCCATTCTGTGACTACACCAGCCTCTATTTAAGACCATAACCATTTGCACCTATTATAATTGAAATTAGGCCTGATAAAGACACTTTTGCTGTGCATAGTACTACTGCCTGCCAGGTGCACTCCTGTTTGGGCATCCCATTCTTTGACTACACCAGCCTCTATTTAAGACCATAACCATTTGCACTTATTCTAATTGAAATTAGGCCTGATAAAGACACTTTTGCTGTGCATAGTACTACTGCCTGCCAGGTGCACTCCTGTTGGGGCATCCCATTCTGTGACTACACCAGCCTCTATTTAAGACCATAACCATTTGCACCTATTCTAATTGAAATTAGGCCTGATAAAGACACTTTTGCTGTGCATAGTACTGCTGCCTGCCAGGTGCACTCTTGTTGGTTTTTGGGGCATCCCATTCTGTGACTACACCAGCCTCTATTTAAGACCATAACCATTTGCACCTATTATAATTGAAATTAGGCCTGATAAAGACACTTTTGCTGTGCATAGTACTACTGCCTGCCAGGTGCACTCCTGTTTGGGCATCCCATTCTGTGACTACACCAGTCTCTATTTAAGACCATAACCATTTGCACTTATTCTAATTGAAGTTAGGCCTGATAAAGACACTTTTGCTGTGCATAGCACTACTGGTCCCAGGTGCACTCCTGTTGGGGCATCCCATTCTGTGACTACACCAGCCTCTATTTAAGACCATAACCATTTGCACTTATTCTAATTGAAATTAGGCCTGATAAAGACACTTTTGCTGTGCATAGCACTACTGGTCCCAGGTGCACTGCTGGTTTTTGGGGCATCCCATTCTGTGACTACACCAGCCTCTATTTAAGACCATAACCATTTGCACTTATTCTAATTGAAATTAGGCCTGATAAAGACACTTTTGCTGTGCATAGTACTACTGCCTGCCAGGTGCACTCCTGTTTGGGCATCCCATTCTGTGACTACACCAGCCTCTATTTAAGACCATAACCATTTGCACCTATTCTAATTAAAATTAGGCCTGATTAAGACACTTTTGCTGTGCATAGTACTGCTGCCTGCCAGGTGCACTCCTGTAGGTTTTTGGGGCATCCCATTCTGTGACCACACCAGCCTCTATTTAAGACCATAACCATTTGCACCTAATATAATTGAAATTAGGCCTGATAAAAGACACTTTTGCTGTGCATAGTACTACTGCCTGCCAGGTGCACTCCTGTTTGGGCATCCCATTCTGTGACTACACCAGCCTCTATTTAAGACCATAACCATTTGCACTTATTCTAATTGAAATTATGCCTGATAAAGACACTTTTGCTGTGCATAGCACTACTGGTCCCAGGTGCACTCCTGTTGGGGCAACCCATTATGTGACTACACCAGCCTCTATTTAAGACCATAACCATTTGCACTTATTCTAATTGAAATTAGGCCTGATAAAGACACTTTTGCTGTGCATAGCACTACTGGTCCCAGGTGCACTGCTGGTTTTTGGGGCATCCCATTCTGTGACTACACCAGCCTCTATTTAAGACCATAACCATTTGCACTTATTCTAATTGAAATTAGGCCTGATAAAGACACTTTTGCTGTGCATAGACTTACTGCTGCCTGCCAGGTGCACTCCTGTTGGGGCATCCCATTCTGTGACTACACCAGCCTCTATTTAAGACCATAACCATTTGCACCTATTCTAATTAAAATTAGGCCTGATAGAGTCACTTTTGCTGTGCATAGTACTGCTGCCTGCCAGGTGCACTCCTGTTGGTTTTTGGGGCATCCCATTCTGTGACTACACCAGCCTCTATTTAAGACCATAACCATTTGCACCTATTATAATTGAAATTAGGCCTGATAAAGACACTTTTGCTGTGCATAGTACTACTGCCTGCCAGGTGCACTCCTGTTTGGGCATCCCATTCTGTGACTACACCAGCCTCTATTTAAGACCATAACCATTTGCACTTATTCTAATTGAAATTAGGCCTGATAAAGACACTTTTGCTGTGCATAGCACTACTGGTCCCAGGTGCACTGCTGGTTTTTGGGGCATCCCATTCTGTGACTACACCAGCCTCTATTTAAGACCATAACCATTTGCACTTATTCTAATTGAAATTAGGCCTGATAAAGACACTTTTGCTGTGCATAGACTTACTGCTGCCTGCCAGGTGCACTCCTGTTGGGGCATCCCATTCTGTGACTACACCAGCCTCTATTTAAGACCATAACCATTTGCACCTATTCTAATTAAAATTAGGCCTGATAGAGTCACTTTTGCTGTGCATAGTACTGCTGCCTGCCAGGTGCACTCCTGTTGGTTTTTGGGGCATCCCATTCTGTGACTACACCAGCCTCTATTTAAGACCATAACCATTTGCACCTATTCTAATTGAAATTAGGCCTGATAAAGACACTTTTGCTGTGCATAGTACTACTGCCTGGCAGGTGCACTCCTGTTTGGGCATCCCATTCTGTGACTACACCAGCCTCTATTTAAGACCATAACCATTTGCACTTATTCTAATTGAAATTAGGCCTGATAAAGAAACTTTTGCTGTGCATAGTACTACTGCCTGCCAGGTGCACTCCTGTTTGGGCATCCCATTCTGTGACTACACCAGCCTCTATTTAAGACCATAACCATTTGCACCTATTCTAATTGAAATTAGGCCTGATAAAGACACTTTTGCTGTGCATAGTACTACTGCCTGCCAGGTGCACTCCTGTTTGGGCATCCCATTCTGTGACTACACCAGCCTCTATTTAAGACCATAACCATTTGCACTTATTCTAATTGAAATTAGGCCCGATAAAGACACTTTTGCTGTGCATAGTACTGCTGCCTGCCAGGTGCACTCCTGTTGGTTTTTGGGGCATCCCATTCTGTGACTACACCAGCCTCTATTTAAGACCATAACCATTTGCACTTATTCTAATTGAAATTAGGCCTGATAAAGACACTTTTGCTGTGCATAGTACTACTGCCTGCCAGGTGCACTCCTGTTTGGTCATCCCATTCTGTGACTACACCAGCCTCTATTTAAGACCATAACCATTTGCACCTATTCTAATTGAAATTAGGCCTGATAAAGACACTTTTGCTGTGCATAGTACTACTGCCTGCCAGGTGTACTCCTGTTGGTTTTTGGGGCATCCCATTCTGTGACTACACCAGCCTCTATTTAAGACATAACCATTTGCACCTATTCTAATTGAAATTAGGCCTGATAAATACACTTTTGCTGTGCATAGTACTACTGCCTGCCAGGTGCACTCCTGTTGGGGCATCCCATTCTGTGACTACACCAGCCTCTGTTTAAGACCATAACCATTTGCACCTATTTTAATTGAAATTAGGCCTGATAAAGACACTTTTGCTGTGCACAGTACTACTGCCTGCCAGGTGCACTCCTGTTTGGGCATCCCATTCTGTGACTACACCAGCCTCTATTTAAGACCATAACCATTTGCACCTATTCTAATTGAAATTAGGCCTGATAAAGACACTTTTGCTGTGCATTGTACTACTGCCTGCCAGGTGCACTCCTGTTGGTTTTTGGGGCATCCCATTCTGTGACTACACCAGCCTCTATTTAAGACCATAACCATTTGCACTTATTCTAATTGAAATTAGGCCTGATAAAGACACTTTTGCTGTGCATAGTACTACTGCCTGCCAGGTGCACTCCTGTTGGGGCATCCCATTCTGTGACTACACCAGCCTCTATTTAAGACCATAACCATTTGCACCTATTCTAATTGAAATTAGGCCTGATAAAGACACTTTTGCTGTGCATAGTATTACTGCCTGCCAGGTGCACTCCTGTTTGGGCATCCCATTCTGTGACTACACCAGCCTCTATTTAAGACCATAACCATTTGCACTTATTCTAATTGAAATTAGGCCTGATAAAGACACTTTTGCTGTGCATAGTACTACTGCCTGCCAGGTGCACCCCTGTTTGGTCATCCCATTCTGTGACTACACCAGCCTCTATTTAAGACCATAACCATTTGCACCTATTCTAATTGAAATTAGGCCTGATAAAGACACTTTTGCTGTGCATAGTACTACTGCCTGCCAGGTGCACTCCTGTTTGGGCATCCCATTGTGTGACTACACCAGCCTCTATTTAAGACTATAACCATTTGCACCTATTCTAATTGAAATTAGGCCTGATAAAGACACTTTTGCTGTGCATAGTACTACTGCCTGCCAGGTGCACTCCTGTTTGGGCATCCCATTCTGTGACTACACCAGCCTCTATTTAAGACCATAACCATTTGCACCTATTCTAATTGAAATTAGGCCTGATAAAGACACTTTTGCTGTGCATAGTACTACGGCCTGCCAGGTGCACTCCTGTTTGGGCATCCCATTCTGTGACTACACCAGCCTCTATTTAAGACCATAACCATTTGCCCCTATTCTAATTGAAATTAGGCCTGATAAAGACACTTTTGCTGTGCATAGTACTACTGCCTGCCAGGTGCACTCCTGTTTGGGCATCCCATTCTGTGACTACACCAGCCTCTATTTAAGACCATAACCATTTGCACCTATTATAATTGAAATTAGGCCTGATAAAGACACTTTTGCTGTGCATAGTACTACGGCCTGCCAGGTGCACTCCTGTTTGGGCATCCCATTCTGTGACTACACCAGCCTCTATTTAAGACCATAACCATTTGCCCCTATTCTAATTGAAATTAGGCCTGATAAAGACACTTTTGCTGTGCATAGTACTACTGCCTGCCAGGTGCACTCCTGTTTGGGCATCCCATTCTGTGACTACACCAGCCTCTATTTAAGACCATAACCATTTGCACTTATTCTAATTGAAATTAGGCCTGATAAAGACACTTTTGCTGTGCATAGACTTACTACTGGTCCCAGGTGCACTCCTGTTGGGGCATCCCATTCTGTGACTACACCAGCCTCTATTTAAGACCATAACCATTTGCACTTATTATAATTGAAATTAGGCCTGATAAAGACACTTTTGCTGTGCATAGTACTACTGCCTGCCAGGTGCACTCCTGTTTGGGCATCCCATTCTGTGACTACACCAGCCTCTATTTAAGACCATAACCATTTGCACCTATTCTAATTGAAATTAGGCCTGATAAAGACACTTTTGCTGTGCATAGTACTGCTGCCTGCCAGGTGCACTCCTGTTGGTTTTTGGGGCATCCCATTCTGTGACTACACCAGCCTCTATTTAAGACCATAACCATTTTCACCTATTCTAATTGAAATTAGGCCTGGTAAAGACACTTTTGCTGTGCATAGTACTACTGCCTGCCAGGTGCACTCCTGTTGGGGCATCCCATTCTGTGACTACACCAGCCTCTATTTAAGACCATAACCATTTGCACCTATTCTAATTGAAATTAGGCCTGATAAAGACACTTTTGCTGTTCATAGTACTACTGCCTGCCAGGTGCACTCCTGTCTGGGCATCCCATTCTGTGACTACACCAGCCTCTATTTAAGACCATAACCATTTGCACCTATTCTAATTGAAATTAGGCCTGATAAAGACACTTTTGCTGTGCATAGTACTACTGCCTGCCAGGTGCACTCCTGTTGGTTTTTGGGGCATCCCATTCTGTGACTACACCAGCCTCTATTTAAGACCATAACCATTTGCACCTATTCTAATTGAAATTAGGCCTGATAAAGACACTTTTGCTGTGCATAGTACTACTGCCTGCCAGGTGCACTCCTGTTGGGGCATCCCATTCTGTGACTACACCAGCCTCTATTTAAGACCATAACCATTTGCACCTATTCTAATTGAAATTAGGCCTGATAAAGACACTTTTGCTGTTCATAGTACTACTGCCTGCCAGGTGCACTCCTGTTTGGGCATCCCATTCTGTGACTACACCAGCCTCTATTTAAGACCATAACCATTTGCACCTATTCTAATTGAAATTAGGCCTGATAAAGACACTTTTGCTGTGCATAGTACTACTGCCTGCCAGGTGCACTCCTGTTGGTTTTTGGGGCATCCCATTCTGTGACTACACCAGCCTCTATTTAAGACCATAACCATTTGCACTTATTCTAATTGAAATTAGGCCTGATAAAGACACTTTTGCTGTGCATAGTACTACTGCCTGCCAGGTGCACTCCTGTTGGGGCATCCCATTCTGTGACTACACCAGCCTCTATTTAAGACCATAACCATTTGCACCTATTCTAATTGAAATTAGGCCTGATAAAGACACTTTTGCTGTGCATAGTACTACTGCCTGCCAGGTGCACTCCTGTTTGGGCATCCCATTCTGTGACTACACCAGCCTCTATTTAAGACCATAACCATTTGCACCTATTCTAATTGAAATTAGGCCTGATAAAGACACTTTTGCTGTGCATAGTACTACTGCCTGCCAGGTGCACTCCTGTTTGGGCATCCCATTCTGTGACTACACCAGCCTCTATTTAAGACCATAACCATTTGCACCTATTCTAATTGAAATTAGGCCTGATAAAGACACTTTTGCTGTGCATAGTACTACTGCCTGCCAGGTGCACTCCTGTTGGTTTTTGGGGCATCCCATTCTGTGACTACACCAGCCTCTATTTAAGACCATAACCATTTGCACTTATTCTAATTGAAATTAGGCCTGATAAAGACACTTTTGCTGTGCATAGTACTACTGCCTGCCAGGTGCACTCCTGTTGGGGCATCCCATTCTGTGACTACACCAGCCTCTATTTAAGACCATAACCATTTGCACCTATTCTAATTGAAATTAGGCCTGATAAAGACACTTTTGCTGTGCATAGTACTACTGCCTGCCAGGTGCACTCCTGTTTGGGCATCCCATTCTGTGACTACACCAGCCTCTATTTAAGACCATAACCATTTGCACTTATTCTAATTGAAATTAGGCCTGATAAAGACACTTTTGCTGTGCATAGACTTACTACTGGTCCCAGGTGCACTCCTGTTGGGGCATCCCATTCTGTGACTACACCAGCCTCTATTTAAGACCATAACCATTTGCACTTATTATAATTGAAATTAGGCCTGATAAAGACACTTTTGCTGTGCATAGTACTACTGCCTGCCAGGTGCACTCCTGTTTGGGCATCCCATTCTGTGACTACACCAGCCTCTATTTAAGACCATAACCATTTGCACCTATTCTAATTGAAATTAGGCCTGATAAAGACACTTTTGCTGTGCATAGTACTGCTGCCTGCCAGGTGCACTCCTGTTGGTTTTTGGGGCATCCCATTCTGTGACTACACCAGCCTCTATTTAAGACCATAACCATTTTCACCTATTCTAATTGAAATTAGGCCTGATAAAGACACTTTTGCTGTGCATAGTACTACTGCCTGCCAGGTGCACTCCTGTTGGTTTTTGGGGCATCCCATTCTGTGACTACACCAGCCTCTATTTAAGACCATAACCATTTGCACTTATTCTAATTGAAATTAGGCCTGATAAAGACACTTTTGCTGTGCATAGTACTACTGCCTGCCAGGTGCACTCCTGTTGGGGCATCCCATTCTGTGACTACACCAGCCCCTATTTAAGACCATAACCATTTGCACCTATTCTAATTGAAATTAGGCCTGATAAAGACACTTTTGCTGTGCATAGTACTACTGCCTGCCAGGTGCACTCCTGTTTGGGCATCCCATTCTGTGACTACACCAGCCTCTATTTAAGACCATAACCATTTGCACTTATTCTAATTGAAATTAGGCCTGATAAAGACACTTTTGCTGTGCATAGACTTACTACTGGTCCCAGGTGCACTCCTGTTGGGGCATCCCATTCTGTGACTACACCAGCCTCTATTTAAGACCATAACCATTTGCACTTATTAAAATTGTTATTAGGCCTGATAAAGACACTTTTGCTGTGCATAGTACTACTGCCTGCCAGGTGCACTCCTGTTTGGCCATCCCATTCTGTGACTACACCAGCCTCTATTTAAGACCATAACCATTTGCACCTATTATAATTGAAATTAGGCCTGATAAAAACACTTTTGCTGTGCATAGTACTGCTGCCTGCCAGGTGCACTCCTGTTGGTTCTTGGGGCATCCCATTCTGTGACTACACCAGCCTCTATTTAAGACCATAACCATTTGCACCTATTATAATTGAAATTAGGCCTGATAAAGACACTTTTGCTGTGCATAGTACTACTGCCTGCCAGGTGCACTCCTGTTGGGGCATCCCATTCTGTTACTACACCAGCCTCTATTTAAGACCATAACCATTTGCACCTATTTTAATTGAAATTAGGCCTGATAAAGACACTTTTGCTGTGCATAGTACTACTGCCTGCCAGGTGCACTCCTGTTTGGGCATCCCATTCTGTGACTACACCAGCCTCTATTTAAGACCATAACCATTTGCACCTATTCTAATTGAAATTAGGCCTGATAAAGACACTTTTGCTGTGCATTGTACTACTGCCTGCCAGGTGCACTCCTGTTGGTTTTTGGGGCATCCCATTCTGTGACTACACCAGCCTCTATTTAAGACCATAACCATTTGCACTTATTCTAATTGAAATTAGGCCTGATAAAGACACTTTTGCTGTGCATAGTACTACTGCCTGCCAGGTGCACCCCTGTTTGGTCATCCCATTCTGTGACTACACCAGCCTCTATTTAAGACCATAACCATTTGCACCTATTCTAATTGAAATTAGGCCTGATAAAGACACTTTTGCTGTGCATAGTACTACTGCCTGCCAGGTGCACTCCTGTTTGGGCATCCCATTGTGTGACTACACCAGCCTCTATTTAAGACCATAACCATTTGCACCTATTCTAATTGAAATTAGGCCTGATAAAGACACTTTTGCTGTGCATAGTACTACTGCCTGCCAGGTGCACTCCTGTTTGGGCATCCCATTCTGTGACTACACCAGCCTCTATTTAAGACCATAACCATTTGCACCTATTCTAATTGAAATTAGGCCTGATAAAGACACTTTTGCTGTGCATAGTACTACGGCCTGCCAGGTGCACTCCTGTTTGGGCATCCGATTCTGTGACTACAGCAGCATCTATTTAAGACCATAACCATTTGCCCCTATTCTAATTGAAATTAGGCCTGATAAAGACACTTTTGCTGTGCATAGTACTACTGCCTGCCAGGTGCACTCCTGTTTGGGCATCCCATTCTGTGACTACACCAGCCTCTATTTAAGACCATAACCATTTGCACTTATTCTAATTGAAATTAGGCCTGATAAAGGCACTTTTGCTGTGCATAGTACTGCTGCCTGCCAGGTGCACTCCTGTTGGTTTTTGGGGCATCCCATTCTGTGACTACACCAGCCTCTATTTAAGACCATAACCATTTGCACCTATTCTAATTGAAATTAGGCCTGATAAAGACACTTTTGCTGTGCATAGTACTACTGCCTGCCAGGTGCACTCCTGTTTGGGCATCCCATTCTGTGACTACACCAGCCTCTATTTAAGACCATAACCATTTGCACTTATTCTAATTGAAATTAGGCCTGATAAAGACACTTTTGCTGTGCATAGACTTACTACTGGTCCCAGGTGCACTCCTGTTGGGGCATCCCATTCTGTGACTACACCAGCCTCTATTTAAGACCATAACCATTTGCACTTATTCTAATTGAAATTAGGCCTGATAAAGACACTTTTGCTGTGCATAGTACTACTGCCTGCCAGGTGCACTCCTGTTTGGGCATCCCATTCTGTGACTACACCAGCCTCTATTTAAGACCATAACCATTTGCACCTATTCTAATTGAAATTAGGCCTGATAAAGACACTTTTGCTGTGCATAGTACTACTGCCTGCCAGGTGCACTCCTGTTGGTTTTTGGGGCATCCCATTCTGTGACTACACCAGCCTCTATTTAAGACATAACCATTTGCACCTATTCTAATTGAAATTAGGCCTGATAAATACACTTTTGCTGTGCATAGTACTACTGCCTGCCAGGTGCACTCCTGTTGGGGCATCCCATTCTGTGACTACACCAGCCTCTATTTAAGACCATAACCATTTGCACCTATTTTAATTGAAATTAGGCCTGATAAAGACACTTTTGCTGTGCATAGTACTACTGCCTGCCAGGTGCACTCCTGTTTGGGCATCCCATTCTGTGACTACACCAGCCTCTATTTAAGACCATAACCATTTGCACCTATTCTAATTGAAATTAGGCCTGATAAAGACACTTTTGCTGTGCATTGTACTACTGCCTGCCAGGTGCACTCCTGTTGGTTTTTGGGGCATCCCATTCTGTGACTACACCAGCCTCTATTTAAGACCATAACCATTTGCACTTATTCTAATTGAAATTAGGCCTGATAAAGACACTTTTGCTGTGCATAGTACTACTGCCTGCCAGGTGCACTCCTGTTTGGGCATCCCATTCTGTGACTACACCAGCCTCTATTTAAGACCATAACCATTTGCACCTATTCTAATTGAAATTAGGCCTGATAAAGACACTTTTGCTGTGCATAGTACTACTGCCTGCCAGGTGCACTCCTGTTGGTTTTTGGGGCATCCCATTCTGTGACTACACCAGCCTCTATTTAAGACCATAACCATTTGCACCTATTCTAATTGAAATTAGGCCTGATAAAGACACTTTTGCTGTGCATAGTACTACTGCCTGCCAGGTGCACTCCTGTTTGGGCATCCCATTGTGTGACTACACCAGCCTCTATTTAAGACCATAACCATTTGCACCTATTCTAATTGAAATTAGGCCTGATAAAGACACTTTTGCTGTGCATAGTACTACTGCCTGCCAGGTGCACTCCTGTTTGGGCATCCCATTCTGTGACTACACCACCTCTATTTAAGACCATAACCATTTGCACCTATTCTAATTGAAATTAGGCCTGATAAAGACACTTTTGCTGTGCATAGTACTACGGCCTGCCAGGTGCACTCCTGTTTGGGCATCCCATTCTGTGACTACACCAGCCTCTATTTAAGACCATAACCATTTGCCCCTATTCTAATTGAAATTAGGCCTGATAAAGACACTTTTGCTGTGCATAGTACTACTGCCTGCCAGGTGCACTCCTGTTTGGGCATCCCATTCTGTGACTACACCAGCCTCTATTTAAGACCATAACCATTTGCACTTATTCTAATTGAAATTAGGCCTGATAAAGACACTTTTGCTGTGCATAGTACTGCTGCCTGCCAGGTGCACTCCTGTTGGTTTTTGGGGCATCCCATTCTGTGACTACACCAGCCTCTATTTAAGACCATAACCATTTGCACCTATTCTAATTGAAATTAGGCCTGGTAAAGACACTTTTGCTGTGCATAGTACTACTGCCTGCCAGGTGCACTCCTGTTTGGGCATCCCATTCTGTGACTACACCAGCCTCTATTTAAGACCATAACCATTTGCACCTATTCTAATTGAAATTAGGCCTGATAAAGACACTTTTGCTGTGCATAGTACTACTGCCTGCCAGGTGCACTCCTGTTGGTTTTTGGGGCATCCCATTCTGTGACTACACCAGCCTCTATTTAATACCATAACCATTTGCACTTATTCTAATTGAAATTAGGCCTGATAAAGACACTTTTGCTGTGCATAGTACTACTGCCTGCCAGGTGCACTCCTGTTGGGGCATCCCATTCTGTGACTACACCAGCCTCTATTTAAGACCATAACCATTTGCACCTATTCTAATTGAAATTAGGCCTGATAAAGACACTTTTGCTGTGCATAGTACTACTGCCTGCCAGGTGCACTCCTGTTTGGGCATCCCATTCTGTGACTACACCAGCCTCTATTTAAGACCATAACCATTTGCACCTATTCTAATTGAAATTAGGCCTGATAAAAACACCTTTGCTGTGCATAGTACTACTGCCTGCCAGGTGCACTCCTGTTTGGGCATCCCATTCTGTGACTACACCAGCCTCTATTTAAGACCATAACCATTTGCACTTATTCTAATTGAAATTAGGCCTGATAAAGACACTTTTGCTGTGCATAGTACTGCTGCCTGCCAGGTGCACTCCTGTTGGTTTTTGGGGCATCCCATTCTGTGACTACACCAGCCTCTATTTAAGACCATAACCATTTGCACCTATTCTAATTGAAATTAGGCCTGATAAAGACACTTTTGCTGTGCATAGTACTACTGCCTGCCAGGTGCACTCCTGTTGGGGCATCCCATTCTGTGACTACACCAGCCTCTATTTAAGACCATAACCATTTGCACCTATTCTAATTGAAATTAGGCCTGATAAAGACACTTTTGCTGTGCATAGTACTACTGCCTGCCAGGTGCACTCCTGTTTGGGCATCCCATTCTGTGACTACACCAGCCTCTATTTAAGACCATAACCATTTGCACCTATTCTAATTGAAATTAGGCCTGATAAAGACACTTTTGCTGTGCATAGTACTACTGCCTGCCAGGTGCATTCCTGTTTGGGCATCCCATTCTGTGACTACACCAGCCTCTATTTAAGACCATAACCATTTGCACTTATTATAATTGAAATTAGGCCTGATAAAGACACTTTTGCTGTGCATAGTACTACTGCCTGCCAGGTGCACTCCTGTTTGGGCATCCCATTCTGTGACTACACCAGCCTCTATTTAAGACCATAACCATTTGCACCTATTCTAATTGAAATTAGGCCTGATAAAGACACTTTTGCTGTGCATAGACTTACTACTGGTCCCAGGTGCACTCCTGTTGGGGCATCCCATTCTGTGACTACAACAGCCTCTATTTAAGACCATAACCATTTGCACTTATTATAATTGAAATTAGGCCTGATAAAGACACTTTTGCTGTGCATAGTACTACTGCCTGCCAGGTGCACTCCTGTTTGGGCATCCCATTCTGTGACTACACCAGCCTCTATTTAAGACCATAACCATTTGCACCTATTATAATTGAAATTAGGCCTGATAAAGACACTTTTGCTGTGCATAGTACTGCTGCCTGCCAGGTGCACTCCTGTTGGTTCTTGGGGCATCCCATTCTGTGACTACACCAGCCTCTATTTAAGACCATAACCATTTGCACCTATTCTACTTGAAATTAGGCCTGATAAAGACACTTTTGCTCTGCATAGACTTACTACTGGTCCCAGGTGCACTCCTGTTGGGGCATCCCATTCAGTGACTACACCAGCCTCTATTTAAGACCATAACCATTTGCACTTATTATAATTGAAATTAGGCCTGATAAAGACACTTTTGCTGTGCATAGTACTACTGCCTGCCAGGTGCACTCCTGTTGGGGCATCCCATTCTGTGACTACACCAGCCTCTATTTAAGACCATAACCATTTGCACCTATTCTAATTGAAATTAGGCCTGATAAAGACACTTTTGCTGTGCATAGTATTACTGCCTGCCAGGTGCACTCCTGTTTGGGCATCCCATTCTGTGACTACACCAGCCTCTATTTAAGACCATAACCATTTGCACTTATTCTAATTGAAATTAGGCCTGATAAAGACACTTTTGCTGTGCATAGTACTACTGCCTGCAAGGTGCACCCCTGTTTGGTCATCCTATTCTGTGACTACACCAGCCTCTATTTAAGACCATAACCATTTGCACCTATTCTAATTGAAATTAGGCCTGATAAAGACACTTTTGCTGTGCATAGTACTACTGCCTGCCAGGTGCACTCCTGTTTGGGCATCCCATTCTGTGACTACACCAGCCTCTATTTAAGACCATAACCATTTGCACCTATTCTAATTGAAATTAGGCCTGATAAAGACACTTTTGCTGTGCATAGTACTACTGCCTGCCAGGTGCACTCCTGTTTGGGCATCCCATTCTGTGACTACACCAGCCTCTATTTAAGACCATAACCATTTTCACCTATTCTAATTGAAATTAGGCCTGATAAAGACACTTTTGCTGTGCATAGTACTACGGCCTGCCAGGTGCACTCCTGTTTGGGCATCCCAATCTGTGACTACACCAGCCTCTATTTAAGACCATAACCATTTGCACTTATTCTAATTGAAATTAGGCCTGATAAAGACACTTTTGCTGTGCATAGTACTGCTGCCTGCCAGGTGCACTCCTGTTGGTTTTTGGGGCATCCCATTCTGTGACTACACCAGCCTCTATTTAAGACCATAACCATTTGCACCTATTCTAATTGAAATTAGGCCTGGTAAAGACACTTTTGCTGTGCATAGTACTACTGCCTGCCAGGTGCACTCCTGTTTGGGCATCCCATTCTGTGACTACACCAGCCTCTATTTAAGACCATAACCATTTGCACCTATTCTAATTGAAATTAGGCCTGATAAAGACACTTTTGCTGTGCATAGTACTACTGCCTGCCAGGTGCACTCCTGTTGGATTTTGGGGCATCCCATTCTGTGACTACACCGGCCTCTATTTAAGACCATAACCATTTGCACTTATTCTAATTGAAATTAGGCCTGATAAAGACACTTTTGCTGTGCATAGTACTACTGCCTGCCAGGTGCACTCCTGTTGGGGCATCCCATTCTGTGACTACACCAGCCTCTATTTAAGACCATAACCATTTGCACCTATTCTAATTGAAATTAGGCCTGATAAAGACACTTTTGCTGTGCATAGTACTACTGCCTGCCAGGTGCACTCCTGTTTGGGCATCCCATTCTGTGACTACACCAGCCTTTATTTAAGACCATAACCATTTGCACCTATTCTAATTGAAATTAGGCCTGATAAAAACACTTTTGCTGTGCATAGTACTACTGCCTGCCAGGTGCACTCCTGTT
Source organism: Gastrophryne carolinensis (assembly GCA_027917425.1). Lineage (NCBI taxonomy): Eukaryota > Metazoa > Chordata > Amphibia > Anura > Microhylidae > Gastrophryne > Gastrophryne carolinensis. The sequence goes on along the minus strand of CM051243.1, from coordinate 121,676,905 downwards.
TGGGCATCCCATTCTGTGACTACACCAGCATCTATTTAAGACCATAACCATTTGCACTTATTCTAATTGAAATTAGGCCTGATAAAGACACTTTTGCTGTGCATAGTACTGCTGCCTGCCAGGTGCACTCCTGTTGGTTTTTGGAGCATCCCATTCTGTGACTACACCAGCCTCTATTTAAGACCATAACCATTTGCACCTATTCTAATTGAAATTAGGCCTGATAAAGACACTTTTGCTGTGCATAGTACTACTGCCTGCCAGGTGCACTCCTGTTGGGGCATCCCATTCTGTGACTACACCAGCCTCTATTTAAGACCATAACCATTTGCACCTATTCTAATTGAAATTAGGCCTGATAAAGACATTTTTGCTGTGCATAGTACTACTGCCTGCCAGGTGCACTCCTGTTTGGGCATCCCATTCTGTGTCTACACCAGCCTCTATTTAAGACCATAACCATTTGCACCTATTCTAATTGAAATTAGGCCTGATAAAGACACTTTTGCTGTGCATAGTACTACTGCCTGCCAGGTGCATTCCTGTTTGGGCATCCCATTCTGTGACTACACCAGCCTCTATTTAAGACCATAACCATTTGCACCTATTCTAATTGAAATTAGGCCTGATAAAGACACTTTTGCTGTGCATAGTACTACTGCCTGCCAGGTGCCCTCCTGTTTGGGCATCCCATTCTGTGACTACACCAGCCTCTATTTAAGACCATAACCATTTGCACTTATTCTAATTGAAATTAGGCCTGATAAAGACACTTTTGCTGTGCATAGACTTACTACTGGTCCCAGGTGCACTCCTGTTGGGGCATCCCATTCTGTGACTACAACAGCCTCTATTTAAGACCATAACCATTTGCACTTATTATAATTGAAATTAGGCCTGATAAAAACACTTTTGCTGTGCATAGTACTACTGCCTGCCAGGTGCACTCCTGTTTGGGCATCCCATTCTGTGACTACACCAGCCTCTATTTAAGACCATAACCATTTGCACCTATTATAATTGAAATTAGGCCTGATAAAGACACTTTTGCTGTGCATAGTACTGCTGCCTGCCAGGTGCACTCCTGTTGGTTCTTGGGGCATCCCATTCTGTGACTACACCAGCCTCTATTTAAGACCATAACCATTTGCATCTATTATAATTGAAATTAGGCCTGATAAAGACACTTTTGCTGTGCATAGACTTACTACTAGTCCCAGGTGCACTCCTGTTGGGGCATCCCATTCTGTGACTACACCAGCCTCTATTTAAGACCATAACCATTTGCACCTATTCTAATTGAAATTAGGCCTGATAAAGACACTTTTGCTGTGCATAGTACTACGGCCTGCCAGGTGCACTCCTGTTTGGGCATCCCAATCTGTGACTACACCAGCCTCTATTTAAGACCATAACCATTTGCACTTATTCTAATTGAAATTAGGCCTGATAAAGACACTTTTGCTGTGCATAGTACTGCTGCCTGCCAGGTGCACTCCTGTTGGTTTTTGGGGCATCCCATTCTGTGACTACACCAGCCTCTATTTAAGACCATAACCATTTGCACCTATTCTAATTGAAATTAGGCCTGGTAAAGACACTTTTGCTGTGCATAGTACTACTGCCTGCCAGGTGCACTCCTGTTTGGGCATCCCATTCTGTGACTACACCAGCCTCTATTTAAGACCATAACCATTTGCACCTATTCTAATTGAAATTAGGCCTGATAAAGACACTTTTGCTGTGCATAGTACTACTGCCTGCCAGGTGCACTCCTGTTGGGGCATCCCATTCTGTGACTACACCAGCCTCTATTTAAGACCATAACCATTTGCACCTATTCTAATTGAAATTAGGCCTGGTAAAGACACTTTTGCTGTGCATAGTACTACTGCCTGCCAGGTGCACTCCTGTTTGGGCATCCCATTCTGTGACTACACCAGCCTCTATTTAAGACCATAACCATTTGCACCTATTCTAATTGAAATTAGGCCTGATAAAGACACTTTTGCTGTGCATAGTACTGCTGCCTGCCAGGTGCACTCCTGTTGGTTTTTGGGGCATCCCATTCTGTGACTACACCAGCCTCTATTTAAGACCATAACCATTTGCACCTATTCTAATTGAAATTAGGCCTGGTAAAGACACTTTTGCTGTGCATAGTACTACTGCCTGCCAGGTGCACTCCTGTTTGGGCATCCCATTCTGTGACTACACCAGCCTCTATTTAAGACCATAACCATTTGCACTTATTCTAATTGAAATTAGGCCTGATAAAGACACTTTTGCTGTGCATAGTACTACTGCCTGCCAGGTGCACTCCTGTTGGGGCATCCCATTCTGTGACTACACCAGCCTCTATTTAAGACCATAACCATTTGCACCTATTCTAATTGAAATTAGGCCTGATAAAGACACTTTTGCTGTGCATAGTACTACTGCCTGCCAGGTGCACTCCTGTTTGGGCATCCCATTCTGTGACTACACCAGCCTTTATTTAAGACCATAACCATTTGCACCTATTCTAATTGAAATTAGGCCTGATAAAAACACTTTTGCTGTGCATAGTACTACTGCCTGCCAGGTGCACTCCTGTTTGGGCATCCCATTCTGTGACTACACCAGCATCTATTTAAGACCATAACCATTTGCACTTATTCTAATTGAAATTAGGCCTGATAAAGACACTTTTGCTGTGCATAGTACTGCTGCCTGCCAGGTGCACTCCTGTTGGTTTTTGGAGCATCCCATTCTGTGACTACACCAGCCTCTATTTAAGACCATAACCATTTGCACCTATTCTAATTGAAATTAGGCCTGATAAAGACACTTTTGCTGTGCATAGTACTACTGCCTGCCAGGTGCACTCCTGTTGGGGCATCCCATTCTGTGACTACACCAGCCTCTATTTAAGACCATAACCATTTGCACCTATTCTAATTGAAATTAGGCCTGATAAAGACACTTTTGCTGTGCATAGTACTACTGCCTGCCAGGTGCACTCCTGTTTGGGCATCCCATTCTGTGTCTACACCAGCCTCTATTTAAGACCATAACCATTTGCACCTATTCTAATTGAAATTAGGCCTGATAAAGACACTTTTGCTGTGCATAGTACTACTGCCTGCCAGGTGCATTCCTGTTTGGGCATCCCATTCTGTGACTACACCAGCCTCTATTTAAGACCATAACCATTTGCACCTATTCTAATTGAAATTAGGCCTGATAAAGACACTTTTGCTGTGCATAGTACTACTGCCTGCCAGGTGCCCTCCTGTTTGGGCATCCCATTCTGTGACTACACCAGCCTCTATTTAAGACCATAACCATTTGCACTTATTCTAATTGAAATTAGGCCTGATAAAGACACTTTTGCTGTGCATAGACTTACTACTGGTCCCAGGTGCACTCCTGTTGGGGCATCCCATTCTGTGACTACAACAGCCTCTATTTAAGACCATAACCATTTGCACTTATTATAATTGAAATTAGGCCTGATAAAAACACTTTTGCTGTGCATAGTACTACTGCCTGCCAGGTGCACTCCTGTTTGGGCATCCCATTCTGTGACTACACCAGCCTCTATTTAAGACCATAACCATTTGCACCTATTATAATTGAAATTAGGCCTGATAAAGACACTTTTGCTGTGCATAGTACTGCTGCCTGCCAGGTGCACTCCTGTTGGTTCTTGGGGCATCCCATTCTGTGACTACACCAGCCTCTATTTAAGACCATAACCATTTGCATCTATTATAATTGAAATTAGGCCTGATAAAGACACTTTTGCTGTGCATAGACTTACTACTAGTCCCAGGTGCACTCCTGTTGGGGCATCCCATTCTGTGACTACACCAGCCTCTATTTAAGACCATAACCATTTGCACTTATTATAATTGAAATTAGGCCTGATAAAGACACTTTTGCTGTGCATAGTACTACTGCCTGCCAGGTGCACTCCTGTTGGGGCATCCCATTCTGTGACTACACCAGCCTCTATTTAAGACCATAACCATTTGCACCTATTCTAATTGAAATTAGGCCTGATAAAGACACTTTTGCTGTGCATAGTATTACTGCCTGCCAGGTGCACTCCTGTTTGGGCATCCCATTCTGTGACTACACCAGCCTCTATTTAAGACCATAACCATTTGCACTTATTCTAATTGAAATTAGGCCTGATAAAGACACTTTTGCTGTGCATAGTACTACTGCCTGCCAGGTGCACCCCTGTTTGGTCATCCCATTCTGTGACTACACCAGCCTCTATTTAAGACCATAACCATTTGCACCTATTCTAATTGAAATTAGGCCTGATAAAGACACTTTTGCTGTGCATAGTACTACTGCCTGCCAGGTGCACTCCTGTTTGGGCATCCCACTCTGTGACTACACCAGCCTCTATTTAAGACCATAACCATTTGCACCTATTCTAATTGAAATTAGGCCTGATAAAGACACTTTTGCTGTGCATAGTACTTCTGCCTGCCAGGTGCACTCCTGTTTGGGCATCCCATTCTGTGACTACACCAGCCTCTATTTAAGACCATAACCATTTGCACCTATTCTAATTGAAATTAGGCCTGATAAAGACACTTTTGCTGTGCATAGTACTACGGCCTGCCAGGTGCACTCCTGTTTGGGCATCCCATTCTGTGACTACACCAGCCTCTATTTAAGACCATAACCATTTGCACCTATTCTAATTGAAATTAGGCCTGATAAAGACACTTTTGCTGTGCATAGTACTACTGCCTGCCAGGTGCACTCCTGTTTGGGCATCCCATTCTGTGACTACACCAGCCTCTATTTAAGACCATAACCATTTGCACTTATTCTAATTGAAATTAGGCCTGATAAAGACACTTTTGCTGTGCATAGACTTACTACTGGTCCCAGGTGCACTCCTGTTGGGGCATCCCATTCTGTGACTACACCAGCCTCTATTTAAGACCATAACCATTTGCACTTATTATAATTGAAATTAGGCCTGATAAAGACACTTTTGCTGTGCATAGTACTACTGCTTGCCAGGTGCACTCCTGTTTGGGCATCCCATTCTGTGACTACACCAGCCTCTATTTAAGACCATAACCATTTGCACCTATTCTTATTGAAATTAGGCCTGATAAAGACACTTTTGCCGTGCATAGTACTACTGCCTGCCAGGTGCACTCCTGTTGGTTTTTGGGGCATCCCATTCTGTGACTACACCAGCCTCTATTTAAGACATAACCATTTGCACTTATTCTAATTGAAATTAGGCCTGATAAAGACACTTTTGCTGTGCATAGTACTACTGCCTGCCAGGTGCACTCCTGTTTGGGCATCCCATTCTGTGACTACACCAGCCTCTATTTAAGACCATAACCATTTGCATTAATTCTAATTGAAATTAGGACTGATAAAGACACTTTTGCTGTGCATAGTACTACTGCCTGCCAGGTGCACTCCTGTTTGGGCATCCCATTCTGTGACTACACCAGCCTCTATTTAAGACCATAACCATTTACACCTATTATAATTGAAATTAGGCCTGATAAAGACACTTTTGCTGTGCATAGTACTACTGCCTGCCAGGTGCACTCCTGTTTGGGCATCCCATTCTGTGACTACACCAGCCTCTATTTAAGACCATAACCATTTGCACCTATTCTAATTGAAATTAGGCCTGATAAAGACACTTTTGCTGTGCATAGACTTACTACTGGTCCCAGGTGCACTCCTGTTGGGGCATCCCATTCTGTGACTACACCAGCCTCTATTTAAGACCATAACCATTTGCACTTATTATAATTGAAATTAGGCCTGATAAAGACACTTTTGCTGTGCATAGTACTACTGCCTGCCAGGTGCACTCCTGTTTGGGCATCCCATTCTGTGACTACACCAGCCTCTATTTAAGACCATAACCATTTGCACCTATTCTAATTGAAATTAGGCCTGATAAAGACACTTTTGCCGTGCATAGTACTACTGCCTGCCAGGTGCACTCCTGTTGGTTTTTGGGGCATCCCATTCTGTGACTACACCAGCCTCTATTTAAGACATAACCATTTGCACTTATTCTAATTGAAATTAGGCCTGATAAAGACACTTTTGCTGTGCATAGTACTACTGCCTGCCAGGTGCACTCCTGTTTGGGCATCCCATTCTGTGACTACACCAGCCTCTATTTAAGACCATAACCATTTGCATTAATTCTAATTGAAATTAGGCCTGATAAAGACACTTTTGCTGTGCATAGTACTACTGCCTGCCAGGTGCACTCCTGTTTGGGCATCCCATTCTGTGACTACACCAGCCTCTATTTAAGACCATAACCATTTGCACCTATTATAATTGAAATTAGGCCTGATAAAGACACTTTTGCTGTGCATAGTACTACTGCCTGCCAGGTGCACTCCTGTTTGGGCATCCCATTCTTTGACTACACCAGCCTCTATTTAAGACCATAACCATTTGCACCTATTCTAATTGAAATTAGGCCTGATAAAGACACTTTTGCTGTGCATAGACTTACTACTGGTCCCAGGTGCACTCCTGTTGGGGCATCCCATTCTGTGACTACAACAGCCTCTATTTAAGACCATAACCATTTGCACCTATTATAATTGAAATTAGGCCTGATAAAGACACTTTTGCTGTGCATAGTACTACTGCCTGCCAGGTGCACTCCTGTTTAGGCATCCCATTCTGTGACTACACCAGCCTCTATTTAAGACCATAACCATTTGCACCTATTCTAATTGAAATTAGGCCTGATAAAGACACTTTTGCTGTGCATAGCACTACTGGTCCCAGGTGCACTCCTGTTGGGGCATCCCATTCTGTGACTACACCAGCCTCTATTTAAGACCATAACCATTTGCACTTATTCTAATTGAAATTAGGCCTGATAAAGACACTTTTGCTGTGCATAGCACTACTGGTCCCAGGTGCACTGCTGGTTTTTGGGGCATCCCATTCTGTGACTACACCAGCCTCTATTTAAGACCATAACCATTTGCACTTATTCTAATTGAAATTAGGCCTGATAAAGACACTTTTGCTGTGCATAGTACTACTGCCTGCCAGGTGCACTCCTGTTTGGGCATCCCATTCTGTGACTACACCAGCCTCTATTTAAGACCATAACCATTTGCACCTATTCTAATTGAAATTAGGCCTGATAAAGACACTTTTGCTGTGCATAGTACTGCTGCCTGCCAGGTGCACTCCTGTAGGTTTTTGGGGCATCCCATTCTGTGACTACACCAGCCTCTATTTAAGACCATAACCATTTGCACCTAATATAATTGAAATTAGGCCTGATAAAAGACACTTTTGCTGTGCATAGTACTACTGCCTGCCAGGTGCACTCCTGTTTGGGCATCCCATTCTGTGACTACACCAGCCTCTATTTAAGACCATAACCATTTGCACTTATTCTACTTGAAATTATGCCTGATAAAGACACTTTTGCTGTGCATAGCACTACTGGTCCCAGGTGCACTCCTGTTGGGGCATCCCATTCTGTGACTACACCAGCCTCTATTTAAGACCATAACCATTTGCACTTATTCTAATTGAAATTAGGCCTGATAAAGACACTTTTGCTGTGCATAGCACTACTGGTCCCAGGTGCGTGCTGGTTTTTGGGGCATCCCATTCTGTGACTACACCAGCCTCTATTTAAGATCATAACCATTTGCACTTATTCTAATTGAAATTAGGCCTGATAAAGACACTTTTGCTGTGCATAGACTTACTGCTGCCTGCCAGGTGCACTCCTGTTGGGGCATCCCATTCTGTGACTACACCAGCCTCTATTTAAGACCATAACCATTTGCACCTATTCTAATTAAAATTAGGCCTGATAGAGACACTTTTGCTGTGCATAGTACTGCTGCCTGCCAGTTGCACTCCTGTTGGTTTTTGGGGCATCCCATTCTGTGACTACACCAGCCTCTATTTAAGACCATAACCATTTGCACCTATTCTAATTGAAATTAGGCCTGATAAAGACACTTTTGCTGTGCATAGTACTACTGCCTGCCAGGTGCACTCCTGTTTGGGCATCCCATTCTGTGACTACACCAGCCTCTATTTAAGACCATAACCATTTGCACCTATTCTAATTGAAATTAGGCCTGATAAAGACACTTTTGCTGTGCATAGTACTACTGCCTGGCAGGTGCACTCCTGTTTGGGCATCCCATTCTGTGACTACACCAGCCTCTATTTAAGACCATAACCATTTGCACTTATTCTAATTGAAATTAGGCCTGATAAAGACACTTTTGCTGTGCATAGTACTACTGCCTGCCAGGTGCACTCCTGTTTGGGCATCCCATTCTGTGACTACACCAGCCTCTATTTAAGACCATAACCATTTGCACCTATTCTAATTGAAATTAGGCCTGATAAAGACACTTTTGCTGTGCATAGTACTACTGCCTGCCAGGTGCACTCCTGTTTGGGCATCCCATTCTGTGACTACACCAGCCTCTATTTAAGACCATAACCATTTGCACTTATTCTAATTGAAATTAGGCCTGATAAAGACACTTTTGCTGTGCATAGTACTGCTGCCTGCCAGGAGCACTACTGTTGGTTTTTGGGGCATCCCATTCTGTGACTACACCAGCCTCTATTTAAGACCATAACCATTTGCACTTATTCTAATTGAAATTAGGCCTGATAAAGACACTTTTCCTGTGCATAGTACTACTGCCTGCCAGGTGCACTCCTGTTTGGGCATCCCATTCTGTGACTACACCAGCCTCTATTTAAGACCATAACCATTTGCACCTATTCTAATTGAAATTAGGCCTGATAAAGACACTTTTGCTGTGCATAGTACTACTGCCTGCCAGGTGCACTCCTGTTTGGGCATCCCATTCTGTGACTACACCAGCCTCTATTTAAGACCATAACCATTTGCACTTATTCTAATTGAAATTAGGCCTGATAAAGACACTTTTGCTGTGCATAGACTTACTACTGGTCCCAGGTGCACTCCTGTTGGGGCATCCCATTCTGTGACTTCACCAGCCTCTATTTAAGACTATAACCATTTGCACTTATTATAATTGAAATTAGGCCTGATAAAGACACTTTTGCTGTGCATAGTACTACTGCCTGCCAGGTGCACTCCTGTTTGGGCATCCCATTCTGTGAGTACACCAGCCTCTATTTAAGACCATAACCATTTGCACCTATTCTAATTGAAATTAGGCCTGATAAAGACACTTTTGCTGTGCATAGTACTACTGCCTGCCAGGTGCACTCCTGTTGGTTTTTGGGGCATCCCATTCTGTGACTACACCAGCCTCTATTTAAGACATAACCATTTGCACTTATTCTAATTGAAATTAGGCCTGATAAAGACACTTTTGCTGTGCATAGTACTACTGCCTGCCAGGTGCACTCCTGTTTGGGCATCCCATTCTGTGACTACACCAGCCTCTATTTAAGACCATAACCATTTGCATTAATTCTAATTGAAATTAGGCCTGATAAAGACACTTTTGCTGTGCATAGTACTACTGCCTGCCAGGTGCACTCCTGTTTGGGCATCCCATTCTGTGACTACACCAGCCTCTATTTAAGACCATAACCATTTGCACCTATTCTAATTGAAATTAGGCCTGATAAAGACACTTTTGCTGTGCATAGTACTACTGCCTGCCAGGTGCACTCCTGTTTGGGCATCCCATTCTGTGACTACACCAGCCTCTATTTAAGACCATAACCATTTGCATTAATTCTAATTGAAATTAGGCCTGATAAAGACACTTTTGCTGTGCATAGTACTACTGCCTGCCAGGTGCACTCCTGTTTGGGCATCCCATTCTGTGACTACACCAGCCTCTATTTAAGACCATAACCATTTGCACCTATTATAATTGAAATTAGGCCTGATAAAGACACTTTTGCTGTGCATAGTACTACTGCCTGCAAGGTGCACTCCTGTTTAGGCATCCCATTCTGGGACTACACCAGCCTCTATTTAAGACCATAACCATTTGCACTTATTCTAATTGAAATTAGGCCTGATAAAGACACTTTTGCTGTGCATAGCACTACTGGTCCCAGGTGCACTCCTGTTGGGGCATCCCATTCTGTGACTACACCAGCCTCTATTTAAGACCATAACTATTTGCACTTATTCTAATTGAAATTAGGCCTGATAAAGACACTTTTGCTGTGCATAGCACTATTGGTCCCAGGTGCACTGCTGGTTTTTGGGGCATCCCATTCTGTGACTACACCAGCCTCTATTTAAGACCATAACCATTTGCACTTATTCTAATTGAAATTAGGCCTGATAAAGACACTTTTGCTGTGCATAGACTTACTGCTGCCTGCCAGGTGCACTCCTGTTGGGGCATCCCATTCTGTGACTACACCAGCCTCTATTTAAGACCATAACCATTTGCACCTATTCTAATTGAAATTAGGCCTGATAAAGACACTTTTGCTGTGCATAGTACTGCTGCCTGCCAGGTGCACTCCTGTAGGTTTTTGGGGCATCCCATTCTGTGACTACACCAGCCTCTATTTAAGACATAACCATTTGCACTTATTCTAATTGAAATTAGGCCTGATAAAGACACTTTTGCTATGCATAGTACTACTGCCTGCCAGGTGCACTCCTGTTTGGGCATCCCATTCTGTGACTACACCAGCCTCTATTTAAGACCATAACCATTTGCATTAATTCTAATTGAAATTAGGCCTGATAAAGACACTTTTGCTGTGCATAGTACTACTGCCTGCCAGGTGCACTCCTGTTTGGGCATCCCATTCTGTGACTACACCAGCCTCTATTTAAGACCATAACCATTTGCACCTATTATAATTGAAATTAGGCCTGATAAAGACACTTTTGCTGTGCATAGTACTACTGCCTGCAAGGTGCACTCCTGTTTAGGCATCCCATTCTGTGACTACACCAGCCTCTATTTAAGACCATAACCATTTGCACTTATTCTAATTGAAATTAGGCCTGATAAAGACACTTTTGCTGTGCATAGCACTACTGGTCCCTGGTGCACTCCTGTTGGGGCATCCCATTCTGTGACTACACCAGCCTCTATTTAAGACCATAACCATTTGCACTTATTCTAATTGAAATTAGGCCTGATAAAGACACTTTTTCTGTGCATAGCACTACTGGTCCCAGGTGCACTGCTGGTTTTTGGGGCATCCCATTCTGTGACTACACCAGCCTCTATTTAAGACCATAACCATTTGCACTTATTCTAATTGAAATTAGGCCTGATAAAGACACTTTTGCTGTGCATAGACTTACTGCTGCCTGCCAGGTGCACTCCTGTTGGGGCATCCCATTCTGTGACTACACCAGCCTCTATTTAAGACCATAACCATTTGCACCTATTCTAATTGAAATTAGGCCTGATAAAGACACTTTTGCTGGGCATAGTACTGCAGCCTGCCAGGTGCACTCCTGTTGGTTTTTGGGGCATCCCATTCTGTGACTACACCAGCCTCTATTTAAGACCATAACCATTTGCACCTATTATAATTGAAATTAGGCCTGATAAAGACACTTTTGCTCTGCATAGTACTACTGCCTGCCAGGTGCACTCCTGTTGGGGCATCCCATTCTGTGACTACACCAGCCTCTATTTAAGACCATAACCATTTGCACTTATTCTAATTGAAATTAGGCCTGATAAAGACACTTTTGCTGTGCATAGTACTACTGCCTGCCAGGTGCACTCCTGTTGGGGCATCCCATTCTGTGACTACACCAGCCTCTATTTAAGACCATAACCAGTTGCACCTATTCTAATTGAAATTAGGCCTGATAAAGACACTTTTGCTGTGCATAGTACTGCTGCCTGCCAGGTGCACTCTTGTTGGTTTTTAGGGCATCCCATTCTGTGACTACACCAGCCTCTATTTAAGACCATAACCATTTGCACCTATTCTAATTGAAATTAGGCCTGATAAAGACACTTTTGCTGTGCATAGTACTACTGCCTGCCAGGTGCACTCCTGTTTGGGCATCCCATTCTGTGACTACACCAGCCTCTATTTAAGACCATAACAATTTGCACCGATTATAATTGAAATTAGGCCTGATAAAGACACTTTTGCTGTGCATAGTACTACTGCCTGCAAGGTGCACTCCTGTTTAGGCATCCCATTCTGTGACTACACCAGCCTCTATCTAAGACCATAACCATTTGCACTTATTCTAATTGAAATTAGGCCTGATAAAGACACTTTTGCTGTGCATAGCACTACTGGTCCCAGGTGCACTGCTGGTTTTTGGGGCATCCCATTCTGTGACTACACCAGCCTCTATTTAAGACCATAACCATTTGCACCTATTATAATTGAAATTAGGCCTGATAAAGACAGTTTTGCTGTGCATAGCACTACTGGTCCCAGGTGCACTGCTGGTTTTTGGGGCATCCCATTCTGTGACTACACCAGCCTCTATTTAAGACCATAACTATTTGCACTTTTTCTAATTGAAATTAGGCCTGATAAAGACACTTTTGCTGTGCATAGTACTACTGCCTGCCAGGTGCACTCCTGTTTGGGCATCCCATTCTGTGACTACACCAGCCTCTATTTAAGACCATAACCATTTGCACCTATTCTAATTGAAATTAGGCCTGATAAAGACACTTTTGCTGTGCATAGTACTGCTGCCTGCCAGGTGCACTCCTGTTGGTTTTTGGGGCATCCCATTCTGTGACTACACCAGCCTCTATTTAAGACCATAACCATTTGCACCTATTATAATTGAAATTAGGCCTGATAAAGACACTTTTGCTGTGCATAGTACTACTGCCTGCCAGGTGCACTCCTGTTTGGGCATCCCATTCTTTGACTACACCAGCCTCTATTTAAGACCATAACCATTTGCACTTATTCTAATTGAAATTAGGCCTGATAAAGACACTTTTGCTGTGCATAGTACTGCTGCCTGCCAGGTGCACTCTTGTTGGTTTTTGGGGCATCCCATTCTGTGACTACACCAGCCTCTATTTAAGACCATAACCATTTGCACCTATTATAATTGAAATTAGGCCTGATAAAGACACTTTTGCTGTGCATAGTACTACTGCCTGCCAGGTGCACTCCTGTTTGGGCATCCCATTCTGTGACTACACCAGCCTCTATTTAAGACCATAACCATTTGCACTTATTCTAATTGAAATTAGGCCTGATAAAGACACTTTTGCTGTGCATAGCACTACTGGTCCCAGGTGCACTGCTGGTTTTTGGGGCATCCCATTCTGTGACTACACCAGCCTCTATTTAAGACCATAACCATTTGCACTTATTCTAAGTGAAATTAGGCCTGATAAAGACACTTTTGCTGTGCATAGACTTACTGCTGCCTGCCAGGTGCACTCCTGTTGGGGCATCCCATTCTGTGACTACACCAGCCTCTATTTAAGACCATAACCATTTGCACTTATTCTAATTGAAATTAGGCCTGATAAAGACACTTTTGCTGTGCATAGTACTACTGCCTGCCAGGTGCACTCCTGTTGGGGCATCCCATTCTGTGACTACACCAGCCTCTATTTAAGACCATAACCATTTGCACCTATTCTAATTGAAATTAGGCCTGATAAAGACACTTTTGCTGTGCATAGTACTACTGCCTGCCAGGTGCACTCCTGTTTGGGCATCCCATTCTGTGACTACACCAGCCTCTATTTAAGACCATAACCATTTGCACCTATTCTAATTGAAATTAGGCCTGATAAAGACACTTTTGCTGTGCATAGTACTACTGCCTGCCAGGTGCACTCCTGTTTGGGCATCCCATTCTGTGACTACACCAGCCTCTATTTAAGACCATAACCATTTGCACTTATTCTAATTGAAATTAGGCCTGATAAAGACACTTTTGCTGTGCATAGTACTGCTGCCTGCCAGGTGCACTCCTGTTGGTTTTTGGGGCATCCCATTCTGTGACTACACCAGCCTCTATTTAAGACCATAACCATTTGCACCTAATATAATTGAAATTTGGCCTGATAAAAGACACTTTTGCTGTGCATAGTACTACTGCCTGCCAGGTGCACTCCTGTTTGGGCATCCCATTCTGTGACTACACCATCCTCTATTTAAGACCATAACCATTTGCACTTATTCTAATTGAAATTAGGCCTGATAAAGACACTTTTGCTGTGCATAGTACTGCTGCCTGCCAGGTGCACTCCTGTTGGTTTTTGGGGCATCCCATTCTGTGACTACACCAGCCTCTATTTAAGACCATAACCATTTGCACCTAATATAATTGAAATTTGGCCTGATAAAAGACCCTTTTGCTGTGCATAGTACTACTGCCTGCCAGGTGCACTCCTGTTGGGGCATCCCATTCTGTGACTACACCAGCCTCTATTTAAGACCATAACCATTTGCACCTATTCTAATTGAAATTAGGCCTGATAAAGACACTTTTGCTGTGCATAGTACTACTGCCTGCCAGGTGCACTCCTGTTTGGGCATCCCATTCTGTGACTACACCAGCCTCTATTTAAGACCATAACCATTTGCACCTATTCTAATTGAAATTAGGCCTGATAAAGACACTTTTGCTGTGCATTGTACTACTGCCTGCCAGGTGCACTCCTGTTTGGGCATCCCATTCTGTGACTACACCAGCCTCTATTTAAGACCATAACCATTTGCACCTATTCTAATTGAAATTAGGCCTGATAAAGACACTTTTGCTGTGCATAGTACTACTGCCTGCCAGGTGCACTCCTGTTGGGGCATCCCATTCTGTGACTACACCAGCCTCTATTTAAGATCATAACCATTTGCACCTATTCTAATTGAAATTAGGCCTGATAAAGACACTTTTGCTGTGCATAGTACTACTGCCTGCCAGGTGCACTCCTGTTTGGGCATCCCATTCTGTGACTACACCAGCCTCTATTTAAGACCATAAGCATTTTCACCTATTATAATTGAAATTAGACCTGATAAAGACACTTTTGCTGTGCATAGTACTACTGCCTGCCAGGTGCACTCCTATTTGGGCATCCCATTCTGTGACTACACCAGCCTCTATTTAAGACCATAACCATTTGCACTTATTCTATTTTAAATTAGGCCTGATAAAGACACTTTTGCTGTGCATAGTACTACTGCCTGCCAGGTGCACTCCTGTTGGTTTTTGGGGCATCCCATTCTGTGACTACACCAGCCTCTATTTAAGACCATAACCATTTGCACCTAATATAATTGAAATTAGGCCTGATAAAAGACACTTTTGCTGTGCATAGTACTACTGCCTGCCAGGTGCACTCCTGTTTGGGCATCCCATTCTGTGACTACACCAGCCTCTATTTAAGACCATAACCATTTGCACGTATTCTAATTGAAATTATGCCTGATAAAGACACTTTTGCTGTGCATAGCACTACTGGTCCCAGGTGCACTCCTGTTGGGGCATCCCATTCTGTGACTACACCAGCCTCTATTTAAGACCATAACCATTTGCACTTATTCTAATTGAAATTAGGCCTGATAAAGACACTTTTGCTGTGCATAGCACTACTGGTCCCAGGTGCACTGCTGGTTTTTGGGGCATCCCATTCTGTGACTACACCAGCCTCTATTTAAGACCATAACCATTTGCACTTATTCTAAGTGAAATTAGGCCTGATAAAGACACTTTTGCTGTGCATAGACTTACTGCTGCCTGCCAGGTGCACTCCTGTTGGGGCATACCATTCTGTGACTACACCAGCCTCTATTTAAGACCATAACCATTTGCACCTATTCTAATTGAAATTAGGCCTGATAAAGACACTTTTGCTGTGCATAGTACTGCTGCCTGCCAGGTGCACTCCTGTTGGTTTTTGGGGCATCCCATTCTGTGACTACACCAGCCTCTATTTAAGACCATAACCATTTGCACCTATTATAATTGAAATTAGGCCTGATAAAGACACTTTTGCTGTGCATAGTACTACTGCCTGCCAGGTGCACTCCTGTTTGGGCATCCCATTCTGTGACTACACCAGCCTCTATTTAAGACCATAACCATTTGCACCTATTCTAATTGAAATTAGGCCTGATAAAGACACTTTTGCTGTGCATAGTACTACTGCCTGCCAGGTGCACTCCTGTTTGGGCATCCCATTCTGTGACAACACCAGCCTCTATTTAAGACCATAACCATTTGCACCTAATATAATTGAAATTAGGCCTGATAAAGACACTTTTGCTGTGCATAGTACTACTGCCTGCCAGGTGCACTCCTGTTTGGGCATCCCATTCTGTGACTACACCAGCCTCTATTTAAGACCATAACCATTTGCACCTATTCTAATTGAAATTAGGCCTGATAAAGACACTTTTGCTGTGCATAGTACTACTGCCTGCCAGGTGCACTCCTGTTTGGGCATCCCATTCTGTGACTACACCAGCCTCTATTTAAGACCATAACCATTTGCACTTATTCTAATTGAAATTAGGCCTGATAAAGACACTTTTGCTGTGCATAGTACTGCTGCCTGCCAGGTGCACTCCTGTTGGTTTTTGGGGCATCCCATTCTGTGACTACACCAGCCTCTATTTAAGACCATAACCATTTGCACCTATTCTAATTGAAATTAGGCCTGGTAAAGACACTTTTGCTGTGCATAGTACTACTGCCTGCCAGGTGCACTCCTGTTTGGGCATCCCATTCTGTGACTACACCAGCCTCTATTTAAGACCATAACCATTTGCACCTATTCTATTTGAAATTAGGCCTGATAAAGACACTTTTGCTGTGCATAGTACTACTGCCTGCCAGGTGCACTCCTGTTGGGGCATCCCATTCTGTGACTACACCAGCCTCTATTTAAGACCATAACCATTTGCACCTATTCTAATTGAAATTAGGCCTGATAAAGACACTTTTGCTGTGCATAGTACTACTGCCTGCCAGGTGCACTCCTGTTTGGGCATCCCATTCTGTGACTACACCAGCCTCTATTTAAGACCATAACCATTTGCACCTATTCTAATTGAAATTAGGCCTGATAAAGACACTTTTGCTGTGCATAGTACTACTGCCTGCCAGGTGCACTCCTGTTTGGGCATCCCATTCTGTGACTACACCAGCCTCTATTTAAGACCATAACCATTTGCACCTATTCTAATTGAAATTAGGCCTGATAAAGACACTTTTGCTGTGCATAGTACTACTGCCTGCCAGGTGCACTCCTGTTTGGGCATCCCATTCTGTGACTACACCAGCCTCTATTTAAGACCATAACCATTTGCACTTATTCTAATTGAAATTAGGACTGATAAAGACACTTTTGCTGTGCATAGTACTACTGCCTGCCAGGTGCACTCCTGTTGGTTTTTGGGGCATCCCATTCTGTGACTACACCAGCCTCTATTTAAGACCATAACCATTTGCACTTATTCTAAGTGAAATTAGGCCTGATAAAGACACTTTTGCTGTGCATAGACTTACTGCTGCCGGCCAGGTGCACTCCTGTTGGGGCATACCATTCTGTGACTACACCAGCCTCTATTTAAGACCATAACCATTTGCACCTATTCTAATTGAAATTAGGCCTGATAAAGACACTTTTGCTGTGCATAGTACTGCTGCCTGCCAGGTGCACTCCTGTTGGTTTTTGGGGCATCCCATTCTGTGACTACACCAGCCTCTATTTAAGACCATAACCATTTGCACCTATTCTAATTGAAATTAGGCCTGATAAAGACACTTTTGCTGTGCATAGTACTACTGCCTGCCAGGTGCACTCCTGTTTGGGCATCCCATTCTGTGACTACACCAGCCTCTATTTAAGACCATAACCATTTGCACCTATTCTAATTGAAATTAGGCCTGATAAAGACACTTTTGCTGTGCATAGTACTACTGCCTGCCAGGTGCACTCCTGTTTGGGCATCCCATTCTGTGACTACACCAGCCTCTATATAAGACCATAACCATTTGCACTTATTCTAATTGAAATTAGGCCTGATAAAGACACTTTTGCTGTGCATAGTACTACTGCCTGCCAGGTGCACTCCTGTTTGGGCATCCCATTCTGTGACTACACCAGCCTCTATTTAAGACCATAACCATTTGCACCTATTCTAATTGAAATTAGGCCTGATAAAGACACTTTTGCTGTGCATAGACTTACTACTGGTCCCAGGTGCACTCCTGTTGGGGCATCCCATTCTGTGACTACAACAGCCTCTATTTAAGACCATAACCATTTGCACTTATTATAATTGAAATTAGGCCTGATAAAGACACTTTTGCTGTGCATAGTACTACTGCCTGCCAGGTGCACTCCTGTTTGGGCATCCCATTCTGTGACTACACCAGCCTCTATTTAAGACCATAACCATTTGCACCTATTATAATTGAAATTAGGCCTGATAAAGACACTTTTGCTGTGCATAGTACTGCTGCCTGCCAGGTGCACTCCTGTTGGTTCTTGGGGCATCCCATTCTGTGACTACACCAGCCTCTATTTAAGACCATAACCATTTGCACCTATTCTACTTGAAATTAGGCCTGATAAAGACACTTTTGCTCTGCATAGACTTACTACTGGTCCCAGGTGCACTCCTGTTGGGGCATCCCATTCTGTGACTACACCAGCCTCTATTTAAGACCATAACCATTTGCACTTATTATAATTGAAATTAGGCCTGATAAAGACACTTTTGCTGTGCATAGTACTACTGCCTGCCAGGTGCACTCCTGTTGGGGCATCCCATTCTGTGACTACACCAGCCTCTATTTAAGACCATAACCATTTGCACCTATTCTAATTGAAATTAGGCCTGATAAAGACACTTTTGCTGTGCATAGTATTACTGCCTGCCAGGTGCACTCCTGTTTGGGCATCCCATTCTGTGACTACACCAGCCTCTATTTAAGACCATAACCATTTGCACTTATTCTAATTGAAATTAGGCCTGATAAAGACACTTTTGCTGTGCATAGTACTACTGCCTGCCAGGTGCACCCCTGTTTGGTCATCCTATTCTGTGACTACACCAGCCTCTATTTAAGACCATAACCATTTGCACCTATTCTAATTGAAATTAGGCCTGATAAAGACACTTTTGCTGTGCATAGTACTACTGCCTGCCAGGTGCACTCCTGTTTGGGCATCCCATTCTGTGACTACACCAGCCTCTATTTAAGACCATAACCATTTGCACCTATTCTAATTGAAATTAGGCCTGATAAAGACACTTTTGCTGTGCATAGTACTACTGCCTGCCAGGTGCACTCCTGTTTGGGCATCCCATTCTGTGACTACACCAGCCTCTATTTAAGACCATAACCATTTGCACCTATTCTAATTGAAATTAGGCCTGATAAAGACACTTTTGCTGTGCATAGTACTACGGCCTGCCAGGTGCACTCCTGTTTGGGCATCCCATTCTGTGACTACACCAGCCTCTATTTAAGACCATAACCATTTGCACTTATTCTAATTGAAATTAGGCCTGATAAAGACACTTTTGCTGTGCATAGTACTGCTGCCTGCCAGGTGCACTCCTGTTGGTTTTTGGGGCATCCCATTCTGTGACTACACCAGCCTCTATTTAAGACCATAACCATTTGCACCTATTCTAATTGAAATTAGGCCTGGTAAAGACACTTTTGCTGTGCATAGTACTACTGCCTGCCAGGTGCACTCCTGTTTGGGCATCCCATTCTGTGACTACACCAGCCTCTATTTAAGACCATAACCATTTGCACCTATTCTAATTGAAATTAGGCCTGATAAAGACACTTTTGCTGTGCATAGTACTACTGCCTGCCAGGTGCACTCCTGTTGGTTTTTGGGGCATCCCATTCTGTGACTACACCAGCCTCTATTTAAGACCATAACCATTTGCACTTATTCTAATTGAAATTAGGCCTGATAAAGACACTTTTGCTGTGCATAGTACTACTGCCTGCCAGGTGCACTCCTGTTGGGGCATCCCATTCTGTGACTACACCAGCCTCTATTTAAGACCATAACCATTTGCACCTATTCTAATTGAAATTAGGCCTGATAAAGACACTTTTGCTGTGCATAGTACTACTGCCTGCCAGGTGCACTCCTGTTTGGGCATCCCATTCTGTGACTACACCAGCCTTTATTTAAGACCATAACCATTTGCACCTATTCTAATTGAAATTAGGCCTGATAAAAACACTTTTGCTGTGCATAGTACTACTGCCTGCCAGGTGCACTCCTGTTTGGGCATCCCATTCTGTGACTACACCAGCCTCTATTTAAGACCATAACCATTTGCACTTATTCTAATTGAAATTAGGCCTGATAAAGACACTTTTGCTGTGCATAGTACTGCTGCCTGCCAGGTGCACTCCTGTTGGTTTTTGGAGCATCCCATTCTGTGACTACACCAGCCTCTATTTAAGACCATAACCATTTGCACCTATTCTAATTGAAATTAGGCCTGATAAAGACACTTTTGCTGTGCATAGTACTACTGCCTGCCAGGTGCACTCCTGTTGGGGCATCCCATTCTGTGACTACACCAGCCTCTATTTAAGACCATAACCATTTGCACCTATTCTAATTGAAATTAGGCCTGATAAAGACACTTTTGCTGTGCATAGTACTACTGCCTGCCAGGTGCACTCATGTTTGGGCATCCCATTCTGTGTCTACACCAGCCTCTATTTAAGACCATAACCATTTGCACCTATTCTAATTGAAATTAGGCCTGATAAAGACACTTTTGCTGTGCATAGTACTACTGCCTGCCAGGTGCATTCCTGTTTGGGCATCCCATTCTGTGACTACACCAGCCTCTATTTAAGACCATAACCATTTGCACCTATTCTAATTGAAATTAGGCCTGATAAAGACACTTTTGCTGTGCATAGTACTACTGCCTGCCAGGTGCCCTCCTGTTTGGGCATCCCATTCTGTGACTACACCAGCCTCTATTTAAGACCATAACCATTTGCACTTATTCTAATTGAAATTAGGCCTGATAAAGACACTTTTGCTGTGCATAGACTTACTACTGGTCCCAGGTGCACTCCTGTTGGGGCATCCCATTCTGTGACTACAACAGCCTCTATTTAAGACCATAACCATTTGCACTTATTATAATTGAAATTAGGCCTGATAAAGACACTTTTGCTGTGCATAGTACTACTGCCTGCCAGGTGCACTCCTGTTTGGGCATCCCATTCTGTGACTACACCAGCCTCTATTTAAGACCATAACCATTTGCACCTATTATAATTGAAATTAGGCCTGATAAAGACACTTTTGCTGTGCATAGTACTGCTGCCTGCCAGGTGCACTCCTGTTGGTTCTTGGGGCATCCCATTCTGTGACTACACCAGCCTCTATTTAAGACCATAACCATTTGCATCTATTATAATTGAAATTAGGCCTGATAAAGACACTTTTGCTGTGCATAGACTTACTACTAGTCCCAGGTGCACTCCTGTTGGGGCATCCCATTCTGTGACTACACCAGCCTCTATTTAAGACCATAACCATTTGCACTTATTATAATTGAAATTAGGCCTGATAAAGACACTTTTGCTGTGCATAGTACTACTGCCTGCCAGGTGCACTCCTGTTGGGGCATCCCATTCTGTGACTACACCAGCCTCTATTTAAGACCATAACCATTTGCACCTATTCTAATTGAAATTAGGCCTGATAAAGACACTTTTGCTGTGCATAGTATTACTGCCTGCCAGGTGCACTCCTGTTTGGGCATCCCATTCTGTGACTACACCAGCCTTTATTTAAGACCATAACCATTTGCACCTATTCTAATTGAAATTAGGCCTGATAAAAACACTTTTGCTGTGCATAGTACTACTGCCTGCCAGGTGCACTCCTGTTTGGGCATCCCATTCTGTGACTACACCAGCCTCTATTTAAGACCATAACCATTTGCACTTATTCTAATTGAAATTAGGCCTGATAAAGACACTTTTGCTGTGCATAGTACTGCTGCCTGCCAGGTGCACTCCTGTTGGTTTTTGGAGCATCCCATTCTGTGACTACACCAGCCTCTATTTAAGACCATAACCATTTGCACCTATTCTAATTGAAATTAGGCCTGATAAAGACACTTTTGCTGTGCATAGTACTACTGCCTGCCAGGTGCACTCCTGTTGGGGCATCCCATTCTGTGACTACACCAGCCTCTATTTAAGACCATAACCATTTGCACCTATTCTAATTGAAATTAGGCCTGATAAAGACACTTTTGCTGTGCATAGTACTACTGCCTGCCAGGTGCACTCCTGTTTGGGCATCCCATTCTGTGTCTACACCAGCCTCTATTTAAGACCATAACCATTTGCACCTATTCTAATTGAAATTAGGCCTGATAAAGACACTTTTGCTGTGCATAGTACTACTGCCTGCCAGGTGCATTCCTGTTTGGGCATCCCATTCTGTGACTACACCAGCCTCTATTTAAGACCATAACCATTTGCACCTATTCTAATTGAAATTAGGCCTGATAAAGACACTTTTGCTGTGCATAGTACTACTGCCTGCCAGGTGCCCTCCTGTTTGGGCATCCCATTCTGTGACTACACCAGCCTCTATTTAAGACCATAACCATTTGCACTTATTCTAATTGAAATTAGGCCTGATAAAGACACTTTTGCTGTGCATAGACTTACTACTGGTCCCAGGTGCACTCCTGTTGGGGCATCCCATTCTGTGACTACAACAGCCTCTATTTAAGACCATAACCATTTGCACTTATTATAATTGAAATTAGGCCTGATAAAGACACTTTTGCTGTGCATAGTACTACTGCCTGCCAGGTGCACTCCTGTTTGGGCATCCCATTCTGTGACTACACCAGCCTCTATTTAAGACCATAACCATTTGCACCTATTATAATTGAAATTAGGCCTGATAAAGACACTTTTGCTGTGCATAGTACTGCTGCCTGCCAGGTGCACTCCTGTTGGTTCTTGGGGCATCCCATTCTGTGACTACACCAGCCTCTATTTAAGACCATAACCATTTGCATCTATTATAATTGAAATTAGGCCTGATAAAGACACTTTTGCTGTGCATAGACTTACTACTAGTCCCAGGTGCACTCCTGTTGGGGCATCCCATTCTGTGACTACACCAGCCTCTATTTAAGACCATAACCATTTGCACTTATTATAATTGAAATTAGGCCTGATAAAGACACTTTTGCTGTGCATAGTACTACTGCCTGCCAGGTGCACTCCTGTTGGGGCATCCCATTCTGTGACTACACCAGCCTCTATTTAAGACCATAACCATTTGCACCTATTCTAATTGAAATTAGGCCTGATAAAGACACTTTTGCTGTGCATAGTATTACTGCCTGCCAGGTGCACTCCTGTTTGGGCATCCCATTCTGTGACTACACCAGCCTCTATTTAAGACCATAACCATTTGCACTTATTTTAATTGAAATTAGGCCTGATAAAGACACTTTTGCTGTGCATAGTACTACTGCCTGCCAGGTGCACTCCTGTTTGGGCATCCCATTCTGTGACTACACCAGCCTCTATTTAAGACCATAACCATTTGCACCTATTCTAATTGAAATTAGGCCTGATAAAGACACTTTTGCTGTGCATAGTACTACGGCCTGCCAGGTGCACTCCTGTTTGGGCATCCCATTCTGTGACTACACCAGCCTCTATTTAAGACCATAACCATTTGCACCTATTCTAATTGAAATTAGGCCTGATAAAGACACTTTTGCTGTGCATAGTACTACTGCCTGCCAGGTGCACTCCTGTTTGGGCATCCCATTCTGTGACTACACCAGCCTCTATTTAAGACCATAACCATTTGCACTTATTCTAATTGAAATTAGGCCTGATAAAGACACTTTTGCTGTGCATAGACTTACTACTGGTCCCAGGTGCACTCCTGTTGGGGCATCCCATTCTGTGACTACACCAGCCTCTATTTAAGACCATAACCATTTGCACTTATTATAATTGAAATTAGGCCTGATAAAGACACTTTTGCTGTGCATAGTACTACTGCCTGCCAGGTGCACTCCTGTTTGGGCATCCCATTCTGTGACTACACCAGCCTCTATTTAAGACCATAACCATTTGCACCTATTCTAATTGAAATTAGGCCTGATAAAGACACTTTTGCCGTGCATAGTACTACTGCCTGCCAGGTGCACTCCTGTTGGTTTTTGGGGCATCCCATTCTGTGACTACACCAGCCTCTATTTAAGACATAACCATTTGCACTTATTCTAATTGAAATTAGGCCTGATAAAGACACTTTTGCTGTGCATAGTACTACTGCCTGCCAGGTGCACTCCTGTTTGGGCATCCCATTCTGTGACTACACCAGCCTCTATTTAAGACCATAACCATTTGCATTAATTCTAATTGAAATTAGGCCTGATAAAGACATTTTTGCTGTGCATAGTACTACTGCCTGCCAGGTGCACTCCTGTTTGGGCATCCCATTCTGTGACTACACCAGCCTCTATTTAAGACCATAACCATTTGCACCTATTATAATTGAAATTAGGCCTGATAAAGACACTTTTGCTGTGCATAGTATTACTGCCTGCCAGGTGCACTCCTGTTTAGGCATCCCATTCTGTGACTACACCAGCCTCTATTTAAGACCATAACCATTTGCACTTATTCTAATTGAAATTAGGCCTGATAAAGACACTTTTGCTGTGCATAGCACTACTGGTCCCAGGTGCACTCCTGTTGGGGCATCCCATTCTGTGACTACACCAGCCTCTATTTAAGACCATAACCATTTGCACTTATTCTAATTGAAATTAGGCCTGATAAAGACACTTTTGCTGTGCATAGCACTACTGGTCCCAGGTGCACTGCTGGTTTTTGGGGCATCCCATTGTGTGACTACACCAGCCTCTATTTAAGACCATAACCATTTGCACTTATTCTAATTGAAATTAGGCCTGATAAAGACACTTTTGCTGTGCATAGTACTACTGCCTGCCAGGTGCATTCCTGTTTGGGCATCCCATTCTGTGACTACACCAGCCTCTATTTAAGACCATAACCATTTGCACCTATTCTAATTGAAATTAGGCCTGATAAAGACACTTTTGCTGTGCATAGTACTACTGCCTGCCAGGTGCCCTCCTGTTTGGGCATCCCATTCTGTGACTACACCAGCCTCTATTTAAGACCATAACCATTTGCACTTATTCTAATTGAAATTAGGCCTGATAAAGACACTTTTGCTGTGCATAGACTTACTACTGGTCCCAGGTGCACTCCTGTTGGGGCATCCCATTCTGTGACTACAACAGCCTCTATTTAAGACCATAACCATTTGCACTTATTATAATTGAAATTAGGCCTGATAAAGACACTTTTGCTGTGCATAGTACTACTGCCTGCCAGGTGCACTCCTGTTTGGGCATCCCATTCTGTGACTACACCAGCCTCTATTTAAGACCATAACCATTTGCACCTATTATAATTGAAATTAGGCCTGATAAAGACACTTTTGCTGTGCATAGTACTGCTGCCTGCCAGGTGCACTCCTGTTGGTTCTTGGGGCATCCCATTCTGTGACTACACCAGCCTCTATTTAAGACCATAACCATTTGCATCTATTATAATTGAAATTAGGCCTGATAAAGA
The DNA here is from genome assembly GCA_027917425.1 of Gastrophryne carolinensis. Lineage (NCBI taxonomy): Eukaryota > Metazoa > Chordata > Amphibia > Anura > Microhylidae > Gastrophryne > Gastrophryne carolinensis. Next base: position 121,651,272 of record CM051243.1, on the reverse strand, counting down.
CACTTTTGCTGTGCATAGACTTACTACTAGTCCCAGGTGCACTCCTGTTGGGGCATCCCATTCTGTGACTACACCAGCCTCTATTTAAGACCATAACCATTTGCACTTATTATAATTGAAATTAGGCCTGATAAAGACACTTTTGCTGTGCATAGTACTACTGCCTGCCAGGTGCACTCCTGTTGGGGCATCCCATTCTGTGACTACACCAGCCTCTATTTAAGACCATAACCATTTGCACCTATTCTAATTGAAATTAGGCCTGATAAAGACACTTTTGCTGTGCATAGTATTACTGCCTGCCAGGTGCACTCCTGTTTGGGCATCCCATTCTGTGACTACACCAGCCTCTATTTAAGACCATAACCATTTGCACTTATTTTAATTGAAATTAGGCCTGATAAAGACACTTTTGCTGTGCATAGTACTACTGCCTGCCAGGTGCACCCCTGTTTGGTCATCCCATTCTGTGACTACACCAGCCTCTATTTAAGACCATAACCATTTGCACCTATTCTAATTGAAATTAGGCCTGATAAAGACACTTTTGCTGTGCATAGTACTACTGCCTGCCAGGTGCACTCCTGTTTGGGCATCCCATTCTGTGACTACACCAGCCTCTATTTAAGACCATAACCATTTGCACCTATTCTAATTGAAATTAGGCCTGATGAAGACACTTTTGCTGTGCATAGTACTTCTGCCTGCCAGGTGCACTCCTGTTTGGGCATCCCATTCTGTGACTACACCAGCCTCTATTTAAGACCATAACCATTTGCACCTATTCTAATTGAAATTAGGCCTGATAAAGACACTTTTGCTGTGCATAGTACTACGGCCTGCCAGGTGCACTCCTGTTTGGGCATCCCATTCTGTGACTACACCAGCCTCTATTTAAGACCATAACCATTTGCACCTATTCTAATTGAAATTAGGCCTGATAAAGACACTTTTGCTGTGCATAGTACTACTGCCTGCCAGGTGCATTCCTGTTTGGGCATCCCATTCTGTGACTACACCAGCCTCTATTTAAGACCATAACCATTTGCACTTATTCTAATTGAAATTAGGCCTGATAAAGACACTTTTGCTGTGCATAGACTTACTACTGGTCCCAGGTGCACTCCTGTTGGGGCATCCCATTCTGTGACTACACCAGCCTCTATTTAAGACCATAACCATTTGCACTTATTATAATTGAAATTAGGCCTGATAAAGACACTTTTGCTGTGCATAGTACTACTGCCTGCCAGGTGCACTCCTGTTTGGGCATCCCATTCTGTGACTACACCAGCCTCTATTTAAGACCATAACCATTTGCACCTATTCTAATTGAAATTAGGCCTGATAAAGACACTTTTGCCGTGCATAGTACTACTGCCTGCCAGGTGCACTCCTGTTGGTTTTTGGGGCATCCCATTCTGTGACTACACCAGCCTCTATTTAAGACATAACCATTTGCACTTATTCTAATTGAAATTAGGCCTGATAAAGACACTTTTGCTGTGCATAGTACTACTGCCTGCCAGGTGCACTCCTGTTTGGGCATCCCATTCTGTGACTACACCAGCCTCTATTTAAGACCATAACCATTTGCATTAATTCTAATTGAAATTAGGCCTGATAAAGACATTTTTGCTGTGCATAGTACTACTGCCTGCCAGGTGCACTCCTGTTTGGGCATCCCATTCTGTGACTACACCAGCCTCTATTTAAGACCATAACCATTTGCACCTATTATAATTGAAATTAGGCCTGATAAAGACACTTTTGCTGTGCATAGTATTACTGCCTGCCAGGTGTACTCCTGTTTAGGCATCCCATTCTGTGACTACACCAGCCTCTATTTAAGACCATAACCATTTGCACTTATTCTAATTGAAATTAGGCCTGATAAAGACACTTTTGCTGTGCATAGCACTACTGGTCCCAGGTGCACTCCTGTTGGGGCATCCCATTCTGTGACTACACCAGCCTCTATTTAAGACCATAACCATTTGCACTTATTCTAATTGAAATTAGGCCTGATAAAGACACTTTTGCTGTGCATAGCACTACTGGTCCCAGGTGCACTGCTGGTTTTTGGGGCATCCCATTGTGTGACTACACCAGCCTCTATTTAAGACCATAACCATTTGCACTTATTCTAATTGAAATTAGGCCTGATAAAGACACTTTTGCTGTGCATAGTACTACTGCCTGCCAGGTGCACTCCTGTTTGGGCATCCCATTCTGTGACTACACCAGCCTCTATTTAAGACCATAACCATTTGCGCCTATTCTAATTGAAATTAGGCCTGATAAAGACACTTTTGCTGTGCATAGTACTGCTGCCTGCCAGGTGCACTCCTGTAGGTTTTTGGGGCATCCCATTCTGTGACTACACCAGCCTCTATTTAAGACCATAACCATTTGCACCTAATATAATTGAAATTAGGCCTGATAAAGACACTTTTGCTGTGCATAGTACTACTGCCTGCCAGGTGCACTCCTGTTTGGGCATCCCATTCTGTGACTACACCAGCCTCTATTTAAGACCATAACCATTTGCACTTATTCTACTTGAAATTATGCCTGATAAAGACACTTTTGCTGTGCATAGCACTACTGGTCCCAGGTGCACTCCTGTTGGGGCATCCCATTCTGTGACTACACCAGCCTCTATTTAAGACCATAACCATTTGCACTTATTCTAATTGAAATTAGGCCTGATAAAGACACTTTTGCTGTGCATAGCACTACTGGTCCCAGGTGCACTGCTGGTTTTTGGGGCATCCCATTCTGTGACTACACCAGCCTCTATTTAAGACCATAACCATTTGCACATATTCTAATTGAAATTAGGCCTGATAAAGACACTTTTGCTGTGCATAGACTTACTGCTGCCTGCCAGGTGCACTCCTGTTGGGGCATCCCATTCTGTGACTACACCAGCCTCTATTTAAGACCATAACCATTTGCACCTATTCTAATTAAAATTAGGCCTGATAGAGACACTTTTGCTGTGCATAGTACTGCTGCCTGCCAGGTGCACTCCTGTTGGTTTTTGGGGCATCCCATTCTGTGACTACACCAGCCTCTATTTAAGACCATAACCATTTGCACCTATTATAATTGAAATTAGGCCTGATAAAGACACTTTTGCTGTGCATAGTACTACTGCCTGCCAGGTGCACTCCTGTTTGGGCATCCCATTCTGTGACTACACCAGCCTCTATTTAAGACCATAACCATTTGCACCTATTCTAATTGAAATTAGGCCTGATAAAGACACTTTTGCTGTGCATAGTACTACTGCCTGCCAGGTGCACTCCTGTTTAGGCATCCCATTCTGTGACTACACCAGCCTCTATTTAAGACCATAACCATTTGCACCTATTCTAATTGAAATTAGGCCTGATAAAGACACTTTTGCTGTGCATAGCACTACTGGTCCCAGGTGCACTCCTGTTGGGGCATCCCATTCTGTGACTACACCAGCCTCTATTTAAGACCATAACCATTTGCACTTATTCTAATTGAAATTAGGCCTGATAAAGACACTTTTGCTGTGCATAGCACTACTGGTCCCAGGTGCACTGCTGGTTTTTGGGGCATCCCATTCTGTGACTACACCAGCCTCTATTTAAGACCATAACCATTTGCACTTATTCTAATTGAAATTAGGCCTGATAAAGACACTTTTGCTGTGCATAGTACTACTGCCTGCCAGGTGCACTCCTGTTTGGGCATCCCATTCTGTGACTACACCAGCCTCTATTTAAGACCATAACCATTTGCACCTATTCTAATTGAAATTAGGCCTGATAAAGACACTTTTGCTGTGCATAGTACTGCTGCCTGCCAGGTGCACTCCTGTAGGTTTTTGGGGCATCCCATTCTGTGACTACACCAGCCTCTATTTAAGACCATAACCATTTGCACCTAATACAATTGAAATTAGGCCTGATAAAAGACACTTTTGCTGTGCATAGTACTACTGCCTGCCAGGTGCACTCCTGTTTGGGCATCCCATTCTGTGACTACACCAGCCTCTATTTAAGACCATAACCATTTGCACTTATTCTACTTGAAATTATGCCTGATAAAGACACTTTTGCTGTGCATAGCACTACTGGTCCCAGGTGCACTCCTGTTGGGGCATCCCATTCTGTGACTACACCAGCCTCTATTTAAGACCATAACCATTTGCACTTATTCTAATTGAAATTAGGCCTGATAAAGACACTTTTGCTGTGCATAGCACTACTGGTCCCAGGTGCACTGCTGGTTTTTGGGGCATCCCATTCTGTGACTACACCAGCCTCTATTTAAGATCATAACCATTTGCACTTATTCTAATTGAAATTAGGCCTGATAAAGACACTTTTGCTGTGCATAGACTTACTGCTGCCTGCCAGGTGCACTCCTGTTGGGGCATCCCATTCTGTGACTACACCAGCCTCTATTTAAGACCATAACCATTTGCACCTATTCTAATTAAAATTAGGCCTGATAGAGACACTTTTGCTGTGCATAGTACTGCTGCCTGCCAGGTGCACTCCTGTTGGTTTTTGGGGCATCCCATTCTGTGTCTACACCAGCCTCTATTTAAGACCATAACCATTTGCACCTATTATAATTGAAATTAGGCCTGATAAAGACACTTTTGCTGTGCATAGTACTACTGCCTGCCAGGTGCACTCCTGTTTGGGCATCCCATTCTGTGACTACACCAGCCTCTATTTAAGACCATAACCATTTGCACCTATTCTAATTGAAATTAGGCCTGATAAAGACACTTTTGCTGTGCATAGTACTACTGCCTGGCAGGTGCACTCCTGTTTGGGCATCCCATTCTGTGACTACACCAGCCTCTATTTAAGACCATAACCATTTGCACTTATTCTAATTGAAATTAGGCCTGATAAAGACACTTTTGCTGTGCATAGTACTACTGCCTGCCAGGTGCACTCCTGTTTGGGCATCCCATTCTGTGACTACACCAGCCTCTATTTAAGACCATAACCATTTGCACCTATTCTAATTGAAATTAGGCCTGATAAAGACACTTTTGCTGTGCATAGTACTACTGCCTGCCAGGTGCACTCCTGTTTGGGCATCCCATTCTGTGACTACACCAGCCTCTATTTAAGACCATAACCATTTGCACTTATTCTAATTGAAATTAGGCCTGATAAAGACACTTTTGCTGTGCATAGTACTGCTGCCTGCCAGGTGCACTCCTGTTGGTTTTTGGGGCATCCCATTCTGTGACTACACCAGCCTCTATTTAAGACCATAACCATTTGCACTTATTCTAATTGAAATTAGGCCTGATAAAGACACTTTTCCTGTGCATAGTACTACTGCCTGCCAGGTGCACTCCTGTTTGGGCATCCCATTCTGTGACTACACCAGCCTCTATTTAAGACCATAACCATTTGCACCTATTCTAATTGAAATTAGGCCTGATAAAGACACTTTTGCTGTGCATAGTACTACTGCCTGCCAGGTGCACTCCTGTAGGTTTTTGGGGCATCCCATTCTGTGACTACACCAGCCTCTATTTAAGACCATAACCATTTGCACCTAATACAATTGAAATTAGGCCTGATAAAAGACACTTTTGCTGTGCATAGTACTACTGCCTGCCAGGTGCACTCCTGTTTGGGCATCCCATTCTGTGACTACACCAGCCTCTATTTAAGACCATAACCATTTGCACTTATTCTACTTGAAATTATGCCTGATAAAGACACTTTTGCTGTGCATAGCACTACTGGTCCCAGGTGCACTCCTGTTGGGGCATCCCATTCTGTGACTACACCAGCCTCTATTTAAGACCATAACCATTTGCACTTATTCTAATTGAAATTAGGCCTGATAAAGACACTTTTGCTGTGCATAGCACTACTGGTCCCAGGTGCACTGCTGGTTTTTGGGGCATCCCATTCTGTGACTACACCAGCCTCTATTTAAGATCATAACCATTTGCACTTATTCTAATTGAAATTAGGCCTGATAAAGACACTTTTGCTGTGCATAGACTTACTGCTGCCTGCCAGGTGCACTCCTGTTGGGGCATCCCATTCTGTGACTACACCAGCCTCTATTTAAGACCATAACCATTTGCACCTATTCTAATTAAAATTAGGCCTGATAGAGACACTTTTGCTGTGCATAGTACTGCTGCCTGCCAGGTGCACTCCTGTTGGTTTTTGGGGCATCCCATTCTGTGTCTACACCAGCCTCTATTTAAGACCATAACCATTTGCACCTATTATAATTGAAATTAGGCCTGATAAAGACACTTTTGCTGTGCATAGTACTACTGCCTGCCAGGTGCACTCCTGTTTGGGCATCCCATTCTGTGACTACACCAGCCTCTATTTAAGACCATAACCATTTGCACCTATTCTAATTGAAATTAGGCCTGATAAAGACACTTTTGCTGTGCATAGTACTACTGCCTGGCAGGTGCACTCCTGTTTGGGCATCCCATTCTGTGACTACACCAGCCTCTATTTAAGACCATAACCATTTGCACTTATTCTAATTGAAATTAGGCCTGATAAAGACACTTTTGCTGTGCATAGTACTACTGCCTGCCAGGTGCACTCCTGTTTGGGCATCCCATTCTGTGACTACACCAGCCTCTATTTAAGACCATAACCATTTGCACCTATTCTAATTGAAATTAGGCCTGATAAAGACACTTTTGCTGTGCATAGTACTACTGCCTGCCAGGTGCACTCCTGTTTGGGCATCCCATTCTGTGACTACACCAGCCTCTATTTAAGACCATAACCATTTGCACTTATTCTAATTGAAATTAGGCCTGATAAAGACACTTTTGCTGTGCATAGTACTGCTGCCTGCCAGGTGCACTCCTGTTGGTTTTTGGGGCATCCCATTCTGTGACTACACCAGCCTCTATTTAAGACCATAACCATTTGCACTTATTCTAATTGAAATTAGGCCTGATAAAGACACTTTTCCTGTGCATAGTACTACTGCCTGCCAGGTGCACTCCTGTTTGGGCATCCCATTCTGTGACTACACCAGCCTCTATTTAAGACCATAACCATTTGCACCTATTCTAATTGAAATTAGGCCTGATAAAGACACTTTTGCTGTGCATAGTACTACTGCCTGCCAGGTGCACACCTGTTTGGGCATCCCATTCTGTGACTACACCAGCCTCTATTTAAGACCATAACCATTTGCACTTATTCTAATTGAAATTAGGCCTGATAAAGACACTTTTGCTGTGCATAGACTTACTACTGGTCCCAGGTGCACTCCTGTTGGGGCATCCCATTCTGTGACTTCACCAGCCTCTATTTAAGACTATAACCATTTGCACTTATTATAATTGAAATTAGGCCTGATAAAGACACTTTTGCTGTGCATAGTACTACTGCCTGCCAGGTGCACTCCTGTTTGGGCATCCCATTCTGTGACTACACCAGCCTCTATTTAAGACCATAACCATTTGCACCTATTCTAATTGAAATTAGGCCTGATAAAGACACTTTTGCTGTGCATAGTACTACTGCCTGCCAGGTGCACTCCTGTTGGTTTTTGGGGCATCCCATTCTGTGACTACACCAGCCTCTATTTAAGACATAACCATTTGCACTTATTCTAATTGAAATTAGGCCTGATAAAGACACTTTTGCTGTGCATAGTACTACTGCCTGCCAGGTGCACTCCTGTTTGGGCATCCCATTCTGTGACTACACCAGCCTCTATTTAAGACCATAACCATTTGCATTAATTCTAATTGAAATTAGGCCTGATAAAGACACTTTTGCTGTGCATAGTACTACTGCCTGCCAGGTGCACTCCTGTTTGGGCATCCCATTCTGTGACTACACCAGCCTCTATTTAAGACCATAACCATTTGCACCTATTCTAATTGAAATTAGGCCTGATAAAGACACTTTTGCTGTGCATAGTACTGCTGCCTGCCAGGTGCACTCTTGTTGGTTTTTGGGGCATCCCATTCTGTGACTACACCAGCCTCTATTTAAGACCATAACCATTTGCACCTATTATAATTGAAATTAGGCCTGATAAAGACACTTTTGCTGTGCATAGTACTACTGCCTGCCAGGTGCACTCCTGTTTGGGCATCCCATTCTGTGACTACACCAGCCTCTATTTAAGACCATAACCATTTGCACTTATTCTAATTGAAATTAGGCCTGATAAAGACACTTTTGCTGTGCATAGCACTACTGGTCCCAGGTGCACTCCTGTTGGGGCATCCCATTCTGTGACTACACCAGCCTCTATTAAAGACCATAACCATTTGCACTTATTCTAATTGAAATTAGGCCTGATAAAGACACTTTTGCTGTGCATAGCACTACTGGTCCCAGGTGCACTGCTGGTTTTTGGGGCATCCCATTCTGTGACTACACCAGCCTCTATTTAAGACCATAACCATTTGCACTTATTCTAATTGAAATTAGGCCTGATAAAGACACTTTTGCTGTGCATAGTACTACTGCCTGCCAGGTGCACTCCTGTTTGGGCATCCCATTCTGTGACTACACCAGCCTCTATTTAAGACCATAACCATTTGCACCTATTCTAATTGAAATTAGGCCTGATAAAGACACTTTTGCTGTGCATAGTACTGCTGCCTGCCAGGTGCACTCCTGTAGGTTTTTGGGGCATCCCATTCTGTGACTACATCAGCCTCTATTTAAGACCATAACCATTTGCACCTAATATAATTGAAATTAGGCCTGATAAAAGACACTTTTGCTGTGCATAGTACTACTGCCTGCCAGGTGCACTCCTGTTTGGGCATCCCATTCTGTGACTACACCAGCCTCTATTTAAGACCATAACCATTTGCACTTATTCTAATTGAAATTAGGCCTGATAAAGACACTTTTGCTGTGCATAGCACTACTGGTCCCAGGTGCACTCCTGTTGGGGCATCCCATTCTGTGACTACACCAGCCTCTATTTAAGACCATAACCATTTGCACTTATTCTAATTGAAATTAGGCCTGATAAAGACACTTTTGCTGTGCATAGCACTACTGGTCCCAGGTGCACTGCTGGTTTTTGGGGCATCCCATTCTGTGACTACACCAGCCTCTATTTAAGACCATAACCATTTGCACTTATTCTAAGTGAAATTAGGCCTGATAAAGACACTTTTGCTGTGCATAGACTTACTGCTGCCTGCCAGGTGCACTCCTGTTGGGGCATCCCATTCTGTGACTACACCAGCCTCTATTTAAGACCATAACCATTTGCACCTATTCTAATTAAAATAGGCCTGATAAAGACACTTTTGCTGTGCATAGTACTGCTGCCTGCCAGGTGCACTCCTGTTGGTTTTTGGGGCATTCCATTCTGTGACTACACCAGCCTCTATTTAAGACCATAACCATTTGCACCTATTATAATTGAAATTAGGCCTGATAAAGACACTTTTGCTGTGCATAGTACTACTGCCTGCCAGGTGCACTCCTGTTTGGGCATCCCATTCTGTGACTACACCAGCCTCTATTTAAGACCATAACCATTTGCACCTATTCTAATTGAAATTAGGCCTGATAAAGACACTTTTGCTGTGCATAGACTTACTACTGGTCCCAGGTGCACTCCTGTTGGGGCATCCCATTCTGTGACTACAACAGCCTCTATTTAAGACCATAACCATTTGCACCTATTATAATTGAAATTAGGCCTGATAAAGACACTTTTGCTGTGCATAGTACTACTGCCTGCCAGGTGCACTCCTGTTTAGGCATCCCATTCTGTGACTACACCAGCCTCTATTTAAGACCATAACCATTTGCACCTATTCTAATTGAAATTAGGCCTGATAAAGACACTTTTGCTGTGCATAGCACTACTGGTCCCAGGTGCACTCCTGTTGGGGCATCCCATTCTGTGACTACACCAGCCTCTATTTAAGACCATAACCATTTGCACTTATTCTAATTGAAATTAGGCCTGATAAAGACACTTTTGCTGTGCATAGCACTACTGGTCCCAGGTGCACTGCTGGTTTTTGGGGCATCCCATTCTGTGACTACACCAGCCTCTATTTAAGACCATAACCATTTGCACTTATTCTAATTGAAATTAGGCCTGATAAAGACACTTTTGCTGTGCATAGTACTACTGCCTGCCAGGTGCACTCCTGTTTGGGCATCCCATTCTGTGACTACACCAGCCTCTATTTAAGACCATAACCATTTGCACCTATTCTAATTGAAATTAGGCCTGATAAAGACACTTTTGCTGTGCATAGTACTCCTGCCTGCCAGGTGCACTCCTGTAGGTTTTTGGGGCATCCCATTCTGTGACTACACCAGCCTCTATTTAAGACCATAACCATTTGCACCTAATATAATTGAAATTAGGCCTGATAAAAGACACTTTTGCTGTGCATAGTACTACTGCCTGCCAGGTGCACTCCTGTTTGGGCATCCCATTCTGTGACTACACCAGCCTCTATTTAAGACCATAACCATTTGCACTTATTCTACTTGAAATTATGCCTGATAAAGACACTTTTGCTGTGCATAGCACTACTGGTCCCAGGTGCACTCCTGTTGGGGCATCCCATTCTGTGACTACACCAGCCTCTATTTAAGACCATAACCATTTGCACTTATTCTAATTGAAATTAGGCCTGATAAAGACACTTTTGCTGTGCATAGCACTACTGGTCCCAGGTGCACTGCTGGTTTTTGGGGCATCCCATTCTGTGACTACACCAGCCTCTATTTAAGATCATAACCATTTGCACTTATTCTAATTGAAATTAGGCCTGATAAAGACACTTTTGCTGTGCATAGACTTACTGCTGCCTGCCAGGTGCACTCCTGTTGGGGCATCCCATTCTGTGACTACACCAGCCTCTATTTAAGACCATAACCATTTGCACCTATTCTAATTAAAATTAGGCCTGATAGAGACACTTTTGCTGTGCATAGTACTGCTGCCTGCCAGTTGCACTCCTGTTGGTTTTTGGGGCATCCCATTCTGTGACTACACCAGCCTCTATTTAAGACCATAACCATTTGCACCTATTCTAATTGAAATTAGGCCTGATAAAGACACTTTTGCTGTGCATAGTACTACTGCCTGCCAGGTGCACTCCTGTTTGGGCATCCCATTCTGTGACTACACCAGCCTCTATTTAAGACCATAACCATTTGCACCTATTCTAATTGAAATTAGGCCTGATAAAGACACTTTTGCTGTGCATAGTACTACTGCCTGGCAGGTGCACTTCTGTTTGGGCATCCCATTCTGTGACTACACCAGCCTCTATTTAAGACCATAACCATTTGCACTTATTCTAATTGAAATTAGGCCTGATAAAGACACTTTTGCTGTGCATAGTACTACTGCCTGCCAAGTGCACTCCTGTTTGGGCATCCCATTCTGTGACTACACCAGCCTCTATTTAAGACCATAACCATTTGCACCTATTCTAATTGAAATTAGGCCTGATAAAGACACTTTTGCTGTGCATAGTACTACTGCCTGCCAGGTGCACTCCTGTTTGGGCATCCCATTCTGTGACTACACCAGCCTCTATTTAAGACCATAACCATTTGCACTTATTCTAATTGAAATTAGGCCTGATAAAGACACTTTTGCTGTGCATAGTACTGCTGCCTGCCAGGTGCACTCCTGTTGGTTTTTGGGGCATCCCATTCTGTGACTACACCAGCCTCTATTTAAGACCATAACCATTTGCACTTATTCTAATTGAAATTAGGCCTGATAAAGACACTTTTCCTGTGCATAGTACTACTGCCTGCCAGGTGCACTCCTGTTTGGGCATCCCATTCTGTGACTACACCAGCCTCTATTTAAGACCATAACCATTTGCACCTATTCTAATTGAAATTAGGCCTGATAAAGACACTTTTGCTGTGCATAGTACTACTGCCTGCCAGGTGCACTCCTGTTTGGGCATCCCATTCTGTGACTACACCAGCCTCTATTTAAGACCATAACCATTTGCACTTATTCTAATTGAAATTAGGCCTGATAAAGACACTTTTGCTGTGCATAGTACTACTGCCTGCCAGGTGCACTCCTGTTGGTTTTTGGGGCATCCCATTCTGTGACTACACCAGCCTCTATTTAAGACATAACCATTTGCACTTATTCTAATTGAAATTAGGCCTGATAAAGACACTTTTGCTGTGCATAGTACTACTGCCTGCCAGGTGCACTCCTGTTTGGGCATCCCATTCTGTGACTACACCAGCCTCTATTTAAGACCATAACCATTTGCATTAATTCTAATTGAAATTAGGCCTGATAAAGACACTTTTGCTGTGCATAGTACTACTGCCTGCCAGGTGCACTCCTGTTTGGGCATCCCATTCTGTGACTACACCAGCCTCTATTTAAGACCATAACCATTTGCACCTATTCTAATTGAAATTAGGCCTGATAAAGACACTTTTGCTGTGCATAGTACTGCTGCCTGCCAGGTGCACTCTTGTTGGTTTTTGGGGCATCCCATTCTGTGACTACACCAGCCTCTATTTAAGACCATAACCATTTGCACCTATTATAATTGAAATTAGGCCTGATAAAGACACTTTTGCTGTGCATAGTACTACTGCCTGCCAGGTGCACTCCTGTTTGGGCATCCCATTCTGTGACTACACCAGCCTCTATTTAAGACCATAACCATTTGCACTTATTCTAATTGAAATTAGGCCTGATAAAGACACTTTTGCTGTGCATAGCACTACTGGTCCCAGGTGCACTCCTGTTGGGGCATCCCATTCTGTGACTACACCAGCCTCTATTTAAGACCATAACCATTTGCACTTATTCTAATTGAAATTAGGCCTGATAAAGACACTTTTGCTGTGCATAGCACTACTGGTCCCAGGTGCACTGCTGGTTTTTGGGGCATCCCATTCTGTGACTACACCAGCCTCTATTTAAGACCATAACCATTTGCACTTATTCTAATTGAAATTAGGCCTGATAAAGACACTTTTGCTGTGCATAGTACTACTGCCTGCCAGGTGCACTCCTGTTTGGGCATCCCATTCTGTGACTACACCAGCCTCTATTTAAGACCATAACCATTTGCACCTATTCTAATTGAAATTAGGCCTGATAAAGACACTTTTGCTGTGCATAGTACTGCTGCCTGCCAGGTGCACTCCTGTAGGTTTTTGGGGCATCCCATTCTGTGACTACATCAGCCTCTATTTAAGACCATAACCATTTGCACCTAATATAATTGAAATTAGGCCTGATAAAAGACACTTTTGCTGTGCATGGTACTACTGCCTGCCAGGTGCACTCCTGTTTGGGCATCCCATTCTGTGACTACACCAGCCTCTATTTAAGACCATAACCATTTGCACTTATTCTAATTGAAATTAGGCCTGATAAAGACACTTTTGCTGTGCATAGCACTACTGGTCCCAGGTGCACTCCTGTTGGGGCATCCCATTCTGTGACTACACCAGCCTCTATTTAAGACCATAACCATTTGCACTTATTCTAATTGAAATTAGGCCTGATAAAGACACTTTTGCTGTGCATAGCACTACTGGTCCCAGGTGCACTGCTGGTTTTTGGGGCATCCCATTCTGTGACTACACCAGCCTCTATTTAAGACCATAACCATTTGCACTTATTCTAAGTGAAATTAGGCCTGATAAAGACACTTTTGCTGTGCATAGACTTACTGCTGCCTGCCAGGTGCACTCCTGTTGGGGCATCCCATTCTGTGACTACACCAGCCTCTATTTAAGACCATAACCATTTGCACCTATTCTAATTAAAATTAGGCCTGATAAAGACACTTTTGCTGTGCATAGTACTGCTGCCTGCCAGGTGCACTCCTGTTGGTTTTTGGGGCATCCCATTCTGTGACTACACCAGCCTCTATTTAAGACCATAACCATTTGCACCTATTATAATTGAAATTAGGCCTGATAAAGACACTTTTGCTGTGCATAGTACTACTGCCTGCCAGGTGCACTCCTGTTTGGGCATCCCATTCTGTGACTACACCAGCCTCTATTTAAGACCATAACCATTTGCACCTATTCTAATTGAAATTAGGCCTGATAAAGACACTTTTGCTGTGCATAGTACTACTGCCTGCCAGGTGCACTCCTGTTTGGGCATCCCATTATGTGACTACACCAACCTCTATTTAAGACCATAACCATTTGCACTTATTCTAATTGAAATTAGGCCTGATAAAGACACTTTTGCTGTGCATAGTACTACTGCCTGCCAGGTGCACTCCTGTTTGGGCATCCCATTCTGTGACTACACCAGCCTCTATTTAAGACCATAACCATTTGCACCTATTCTAATTGAAATTAGGCCTGATAAAGACACTTTTGCTGTGCATAGTACTACTGCCTGCCAGGTGCACTCCTGTTTGGGCATCCCATTCTGTGACTACACCAGCCTCTATTTAAGACCATAACCAGTTGCACTTATTCTAATTGAAATTAGGCCTGATAAAGACACTTTTGCTGTGCATAGTACTGCTGCCTGCCAGGTGCACTCCTGTTGGTTTTTGGGGCATCCCATTCTGTGACTACACCAGCCTCTATTTAGGACCATAACCATTTGCACTTATTCTAATTGAAATTAGGCCTGATAAAGACACTTTTGCTGTGCATAGTACTACTGCCTGCCAGGTGCACTCCTGTTGGGGCATCCCATTCTGTGACTACACCAGCCTCTATTTAAGACCATAACCATTTGCACCTATTCTAATTGAAATTAGGCCTGATAAAGACACTTTTGCTGTGCATAGTACTACTGCCTGCCACGTGCACTCCTGTTTGGGCATCCCATTCTGTGACTACACCAGCCTCTATTTAAAACCATAACCATTTGCACTTATTCTAATTGAAATTAGGTCTGATAAAGACACTTTTGCTGTGCATAGAGTTACTACTGGTCCCAGGTGCACTCCTGTTGGGGCATCCCATTCTGTGACTACACCAGCCTCTATTTAAGACCATAACCATTTGCACTTATTATAATTGAAATTAGGCCTGATAAAGACACTTTTGCTGTGCATAGTACTACTGCCTGCCAGGTGCACTCCTGTTTGGGCATCCCATTCTGTGACTACACCAGCCTCTATTTAAGACCATAACCATTTGCACCTATTCTAATTGAAATTAGGCCTGATAAAAACACTTTTGCTGTGCATAGTACTACTGCCTGCCAGGTGCACTCCTGTTGGATTTTGGGGCATCCCATTCTGTGACTACACCAGCCTCTATTTAAGACATAACCATTTACACTTATTCTAATTGAAATTAGGCCTGATAAAGACACTTTTGCTGTGCATAGTACTACTGCCTGCCAGGTGCACTCCTGTTTGGGCATCCCATTCTGTGACTACACCAGCCTCTATTTAAGACCATAACCATTTGCATTAATTCTAATTGAAATTAGGCCTGATAAAGACACTTTTGCTGTGCATAGTACTACTGCCTGCCAGGTGCACTCCTGTTTGGGCATCCCATTCTGTGACTACACCAGCCTCTTTTTAAGACCATAACCATTTGCACCTATTATAATTGAAATTAGGCCTGATAAAGACACTTTTGCTGTGCATAGTACTACTGCCTGCAAGGTGCACTCCTGTTTAGGCATCCCATTCTGGGACTACACCAGCCTCTATTTAAGACCATAACCATTTGCACTTATTCTAATTGAAATTAGGCCTGATAAAGACACTTTTGCTGTGCATAGCACTACTGGTCCCAGGTGCACTACTGTTGGGGCATCCCATTCTGTGACTACACCAGCCTCTATTTAAGGCCATAACTATTTGCACTTATTCTAATTGAAATTAGGCCTGATAAAGACACTTTTGCTGTGCATAGCACTACTGGTCCCAGGTGCACTGCTGGTTTTTGGGGCATCCCATTCTGTGACTACACCAGCCTCTATTTAAGACCATAACCATTTGCACTTATTCTAATTGAAATTAGGCCTGATAAAGACACTTTTGCTGTGCATAGACTTACTGCTGCCTGCCAGGTGCACTCCTGTTGGGGCATCCCATTCTGTGACTACACCAGCCTCTATTTAAGACCATAACCATTTGCACCTATTCTAATTGAAATTAGGCCTGATAAAGACACTTTTGCTGTGCATAGTACTGCTGCCTGCCAGGTGCACTCCTGTAGGTTTTTGGGGCATCCCATTCTGTGACTACACCAGCCTCTATTTAAGACATAACCATTTGCACTTATTCTAATTGAAATTAGGCCTGATAAAGACACTTTTGCTATGCATAGTACTACTGCCTGCCAGGTGCACTCCTGTTTGGGCATCCCATTCTGTGACTACACCAGCCTCTATTTAAGACCATAACCATTTGCATTAATTCTAATTGAAATTAGGCCTGATAAAGACACTTTTGCTGTGCATAGTACTACTGCCTGCCAGGTGCACTCCTGTTTGGGCATCCCATTCTGTGACTACACCAGCCTCTATTTAAGACCATAACCATTTGCACCTATTATAATTGAAATTAGGCCTGATAAAGACACTTTTGCTGTGCATAGTACTACTGCCTGCAAGGTGCACTCCTGTTTAGGCATCCCATTCTGTGACTACACCAGCCTCTATTTAAGACCATAACCATTTGCACTTATTCTAATTGAAATTAGGCCTGATAAAGACACTTTTGCTGTGCATAGCACTACTGGTCCCTGGTGCACTCCTGTTGGGGCATCCCATTCTGTGACTACACCAGCCTCTATTTAAGACCATAACCATTTGCACTTATTCTAATTGAAATTAGGCCTGATAAAGACACTTTTTCTGTGCATAGCACTACTGGTCCCAGGTGCACTGCTGGTTTTTGGGGCATCCCATTCTGTGACTACACCAGCCTCTATTTAAGACCATAACCATTTGCACTTATTCTAATTGAAATTAGGCCTGATAAAGACACTTTTGCTGTGCATAGACTTACTGCTGCCTGCCAGGTGCACTCCTGTTGGGGCATCCCATTCTGTGACTACACCAGCCTCTATTTAAGACCATAACCATTTGCACCTATTCTAATTGAAATTAGGCCTGATAAAGACACTTTTGCTGGGCATAGTACTGCAGCCTGCCAGGTGCACTCCTGTTGGTTTTTGGGGCATCCCATTCTGTGACTACACCAGCCTCTATTTAAGACCATAACCATTTGCACCTATTATAATTGAAATTAGGCCTGATAAAGACACTTTTGCTGTGCATAGTACTACTGCCTGCCAGGTGCCCTCCTGTTGGGGCATCCCATTCTGTGACAACACCAGCCTCTATTTAAGACCATAACCATTTGCACTTATTCTAATTGAAATTAGGCCTGATAAAGACACTTTTGCTGTGCATAGTACTACTGCCTGCCAGGTGCACTCCTGTTGGGGCATCCCATTCTGTGACTACACCAGCCTCTATTTAAGACCATAACCAGTTGCACCTATTCTAATTGAAATTAGGCCTGATAAAGACACTTTTGCTGTGCATAGTACTGCTGCCTGCCAGGTGCACTCTTGTTGGTTTTTGGGGCATCCCATTCTGTGACTACACCAGCCTCTATTTAAGACCATAACCATTTGCACCTATTATAATTGAAATTAGGCCTGATAAAGACACTTTTGCTGTGCATAGTACTACTGCCTGCCAGGTTCACTCCTGTTTGGGCATCCCATTCTGTGACTACACCAGCCTCTATTTAAGACCATAACAATTTGCACCGATTATAATTGAAATTAGGCCTGATAAAGACACTTTTGCTGTGCATAGTACTACTGCCTGCAAGGTGCACTCCTGTTTAGGCATCCCATTCTGTGACTACACCAGCCTCTATTTAAGACCATAACCATTTGCACTTATTCTAATTGAAATTAGGCCTGATAAAGACACTTTTGCTGTGCATAGCACTACTGGTCCCAGGTGCACTGCTGGTTTTTGGGGCATCCCATTCTGTGACTACACCAGCCTCTATTTAAGACCATAACCATTTGCACCTATTATAATTGAAATTAGGCCTGATAAAGACAGTTTTGCTGTGCATAGCACTACTGGTCCCAGGTGCACTGCTGGTTTTTGGGGCATCCCATTCTGTGACTACACCAGCCTCTATTTAAGACCATAACCATTTGCACTTTTTCTAATTGAAATTAGGCCTGATAAAGACACTTTTGCTGTGCATAGTACTACTGCCTGCCAGGTGCACTCCTGTTTGGGCATCCCATTCTGTGACTACACCAGCCTCTATTTAAGACCATAACCATTTGCACCTATTCTAATTGAAATTAGGCCTGATAAAGACACTTTTGCTGTGCATAGTACTGCTGCCTGCCAGGTGCACTCCTGTTGGTTTTTGGGGCATCCCATTCTGTGACTACACCAGCCTCTATTTAAGACCATAACCATTTGCACCTATTATAATTGAAATTAGGCCTGATAAAGACACTTTTGCTGTGCATAGTACTACTGCCTGCCAGGTGCACTCCTGTTTGGGCATCCCATTCTTTGACTACACCAGCCTCTATTTAAGACCATAACCATTTGCACTTATTCTAATTGAAATTAGGCCTGATAAAGACACTTTTGCTGTGCATAGTACTACTGCCTGCCAGGTGCACTCCTGTTGGGGCATCCCATTCTGTGACTACACCAGCCTCTATTTAAGACCATAACCATTTGCACCTATTCTAATTGAAATTAGGCATGATAAAGACACTTTTGCTGTGCATAGTACTGCTGCCTGCCAGGTGCACTCTTGTTGGTTTTTGGGGCATCCCATTCTGTGACTACACCAGCCTCTATTTAAGACCATAACCATTTGCACCTATTATAATTGAAATTAGGCCTGATAAAGACACTTTTGCTGTGCATAGTACTACTGCCTGCCAGGTGCACTCCTGTTTGGGCATCCCATTCTGTGACTACACCAGCCTCTATTTAAGACCATAACCATTTACACTTATTCTAATTGAAATTAGGCCTGATAAAGACACTTTTGCTGTGCATAGCACTACTGGTCCCAGGTGCACTGCTGGTTTTTGGGGCATCCCATTCTGTGACTACACCAGCCTCTATTTAAGACCATAACCATTTGCACTTATTCTAAGTGAAATTAGGCCTGATAAAGACACTTTTGCTGTGCATAGACTTACTGCTGCCTGCCAGGTGCACTCCTGTTGGGGCATCCCATTCTGTGACTACACCAGCCTCTATTTAAGACCATAACCATTTGCACTTATTCTAATTGAAATTAGGCCTGATAAAGACACTTTTGCTGTGCATAGTACTACTGCCTGCCAGGTGCACTCCTGTTGGGGCATCCAATTCTGTGACTACACCAGCCTCTATTTAAGACCATAACCATTTGCACCTATTCTAATTGAAATTAGGCCTGATAAAGACACTTTTGCTGTGCATAGTACTACTGCCTGCCAGGTGCACTCCTGTTCGGGCATCCCATTCTGTGACTACACCAGCCTCTATTTAAGACCATAACCATTTGCACCTATTCTAATTGAAATTAGGCCTGATAAAGACACTTTTGCTGTGCATAGTACTACTGCCTGCCAGGTGCACTCCTGTTTGGGCATCCCATTCTGTGACTACACCAGCCTCTATTTAAGACCATAACCATTTGCACTTATTCTAATTGAAATTAGGCCTGATAAAGACACTTTTGCTGTGCATAGTACTGCTGCCTGCCAGGTGCACTCCTGTTGGTTTTTGGGGCATCCCATTCTGTGACAACACCAGCCTCTATTTAAGACCATAACCATTTGCACCTAATATAATTGAAATTTGGCCTGATAAAAGACACTTTTGCTGTGCATAGTACTACTGCCTGCCAGGTGCACTCCTGTTTGGGCATCCCATTCTGTGACTACACCAGCCTCTATTTAAGACCATAACCATTTGCACTTATTCTAATTGAAATTAGGCCTGATAAAGACACTTTTGCTGTGCATAGTACTGCTGCCTGCCAGGTGCACTCCTGTTGGTTTTTGGGGCATCCCATTCTGTGACTACACCAGCCTCTATTTAAGACCATAACCATTTGCACCTAATATAATTGAAATTTGGCCTGATAAAAGACACTTTTGCTGTGCATAGTACTACTGCCTGCCAGGTGCACTCCTGTTGGGGCATCCCATTCTGTGACTACACCAGCCTCTATTTAAGACCATAACCATTTGCACCTATTCTAATTGAAATTAGGCCTGATAAAGACACTTTTGCTGTGCATAGTACTACTGCCTGCCACGTGCACTCCTGTTTGGGCATCCCATTCTGTGACTACACCAGCCTCTATTTAAGACCATAACCATTTGCACCTATTCTAATTGAAATTAGGCCTGATAAAGACACTTTTGCTGTGCATTGTACTACTGCCTGCCAGGTGCACTCCTATTGGTTTTTGGGGCTTCCCATTCTGTGACTACACCAGCCTCTATTTAAGACCATAACCATTTGCACCTATTCTAATTGAAATTAGGCCTGATAAAGACACTTTTGCTGTGCATAGTACTACTGCCTGCCACGTGCACTCCTGTTTGGGCATCCCATTCTGTGACTACACCAGCCTCTATTTAAAACCATAACCATTTGCACTTATTCTAATTGAAATTAGGCCTGATAAAGACACTTTTGCTGTGCATAGCACTACTGGTCCCAGGTGCACTGCTGGTTTTTGGGGCATCCCATTCTGTGACTACACCAGCCTCTATTTAAGACCATAACCATTTGCACTTATTCTAAGTGAAATTAGGCCTGATAAAGACACTTTTGCTGTGCATAGACTTACTGCTGCCTGCCAGGTGCACTCCTGTTGGGGCATCCCATTCTGTGACTACACCAGCCTCTATTTAAGACCATAACCATTTGCACTTATTCTAATTGAAATTAGGCCTGATAAAGACACTTTTGCTGTGCATAGTACTACTGCCTGCCAGGTGCACTCCTGTTGGGGCATCCAATTCTGTGACTACACCAGCCTCTATTTAAGACCATAACCATTTGCACCTATTCTAATTGAAATTAGGCCTGATAAAGACACTTTTGCTGTGCATAGTACTACTGCCTGCCAGGTGCACTCCTGTTCGGGCATCCCATTCTGTGACTACACCAGCCTCTATTTAAGACCATAACCATTTGCACCTATTCTAATTGAAATTAGGCCTGATAAAGACACTTTTGCTGTGCATAGTACTACTGCCTGCCAGGTGCACTCCTGTTTGGGCATCCCATTCTGTGACTACACCAGCCTCTATTTAAGACCATAACCATTTGCACTTATTCTAATTGAAATTAGGCCTGATAAAGACACTTTTGCTGTGCATAGTACTGCTGCCTGCCAGGTGCACTCCTGTTGGTTTTTGGGGCATCCCATTCTGTGACTACACCAGCCTCTATTTAAGACCATAACCATTTGCACCTAATATAATTGAAATTTGGCCTGATAAAAGACACTTTTGCTGTGCATAGTACTACTGCCTGCCAGGTGCACTCCTGTTTGGGCATCCCATTCTGTGACTACACCAGCCTCTATTTAAGACCATAACCATTTGCACTTATTCTAATTGAAATTAGGCCTGATAAAGACACTTTTGCTGTGCATAGTACTGCTGCCTGCCAGGTGCACTCCTGTTGGTTTTTGGGGCATCCCATTCTGTGACTACACCAGCCTCTATTTAAGACCATAACCATTTGCACCTAATATAATTGAAATTTGGCCTGATAAAAGACACTTTTGCTGTGCATAGTACTACTGCCTGCCAGGTGCACTCCTGTTGGGGCATCCCATTCTGTGACTACACCAGCCTCTATTTAAGACCATAACCATTTGCACCTATTCTAATTGAAATTAGGCCTGATAAAGACACTTTTGCTGTGCATAGTACTACTGCCTGCCACGTGCACTCCTGTTTGGGCATCCCATTCTGTGACTACACCAGCCTCTATTTAAGACCATAACCATTTGCACCTATTCTAATTGAAATTAGGCCTGATAAAGACACTTTTGCTGTGCATTGTACTACTGCCTGCCAGGTGCACTCCTATTGGTTTTTGGGGCTTCCCATTCTGTGACTACACCAGCCTCTATTTAAGACCATAACCATTTGCACCTATTCTAATTGAAATTAGGCCTGATAAAGACACTTTTGCTGTGCATAGTACTACTGCCTGCCACGTGCACTCCTGTTTGGGCATCCCATTCTGTGACTACACCAGCCTCTATTTAAAACAATAACCATTTGCACTTATTCTAATTGAAATTAGGTCTGATAAAGACACTTTTGCTGTGCATAGAGTTACTACTGGTCCCAGGTGCACTCCTGTTGGGGCATCCCATTCTGTGACTACACCAGCCTCTATTTAAGACCATAACCATTTGCACTTATTATAATTGAAATTAGGCCTGATAAAGACACTTTTGCTGTGCATAGTACTACTGCCTGCCAGGTGCACTCCTGTTTGGGCATCCCATTCTGTGACTACACCAGCCTCTATTTAAGACCATAACCATTTGCACCTATTCTAATTGAAATTAGGCCTGATAAAAACACTTTTGCTGTGCATAGTACTACTGCCTGCCAGGTGCACTCCTGTTGGATTTTAAGGCATCCCATTCTGTGACTACACCAGCCTCTATTTAAGACATAACCATTTGCACTTATTCTAATTGAAATTAGGCCTGATAAAGACACTTTTGCTGTGCATAGTACTACTGCCTGCCAGGTGCACTCCTGTTTGGGCATCCCATTCTGTGACTACACCAGCCTCTATTTAAGACCATAACCATTTGCATTAATTCTAATTGAAATTAGGCCTGATAAAGACACTTTTGCTGTGCATAGTACTACTGCCTGCCAGGTGCACTCCTGTTTGGGCATCCCATTCTGTGACTACACCAGCCTCTATTTAAGACCATAACCATTTGCACCTATTATAATTGAAATTAGGCCTGATAAAGACACTTTTGCTGTGCATAGTACTACTGCCTGCAAGGTGCACTCCTGTTTAGGCATCCCATTCTGGGACTACACCAGCCTCTATTTAAGACCATAACCATTTGCACTTATTCTAATTGAAATTAGGCCTGATAAAGACACTTTTGCTGTGCATAGCACTACTGGTCCCAGGTGCACTACTGTTGGGGCATCCCATTCTGTGACTACACCAGCCTCTATTTAAGGCCATAACTATTTGCACTTATTCTAATTGAAATTAGGCCTGATAAAGACACTTTTGCTGTGCATAGACTTACTGCTGCCTGCCAGGTGCACTCCTGTTGGGGCATCCCATTCTGTGACTACACCAGCCTCTATTTAAGACCATAACCATTTGCACCTATTCTAATTGAAATTAGGCCTGATAAAGACACTTTTGCTGTGCATAGTACTGCTGCCTGCCAGGTGCACTCCTGTAGGTTTTTGGGGCATCCCATTCTGTGACTACACCAGCCTCTATTTAAGACATAACCATTTGCACTTATTCTAATTGAAATTAGGCCTGATATAGACACTTTTGCTATGCATAGTACTACTGCCTGCCAGGTGCACTCCTGTTTGGGCATCCCATTCTGTGACTACACCAGCCTCTATTTAAGACCATAACCATTTGCATTAATTCTAATTGAAATTAGGCCTGATAAAGACACTTTTGCTGTGCATAGTACTACTGCCTGCCAGGTGCACTCCTGTTTGGGCATCCCATTCTGTGACTACACCAGCCTCTATTTAAGACCATAACCATTTGCACCTATTATAATTGAAATTAGGCCTGATAAAGACACTTTTGCTGTGCATAGTACTACTGCCTGCAAGGTGCACTCCTGTTTAGGCATCCCATTCTGTGACTACACCAGCCTCTATTTAAGACCATAACCATTTGCACTTATTCTAATTGAAATTAGGCCTGATAAAGACACTTTTGCTGTGCATAGCACTACTGGTCCCTGGTGCACTCCTGTTGGGGCATCCCATTCTGTGACTACACCAGCCTCTATTTAAGACCATAACCATTTGCACTTATTCTAATTGAAATTAGGCCTGATAAAGACACTTTTTCTGTGCATAGCACTACTGGTCCCAGGTGCACTGCTGGTTTTTGGGGCATCCCATTCTGTGACTACACCAGCCTCTATTTAAGACCATAACCATTTGCACTTATTCTAATTGAAATTAGGCCTGATAAAGACACTTTTGCTGTGCATAGACTTACTGCTGCCTGCCAGGTGCACTCCTGTTGGGGCATCCCATTCTGTGACTACACCAGCCTCTATTTAAGACCATAACCATTTGCACCTATTCTAATTGAAATTAGGCCTGATAAAGACACTTTTGCTGGGCATAGTACTGCAGCCTGCCAGGTGCACTCCTGTTGGTTTTTGGGGCATCCCATTCTGTGACTACACCAGCCTCTATTTAAGACCATAACCATTTGCACCTATTATAATTGAAATTAGGCCTGATAAAGACACTTTTGCTGTGCATAGTACTACTGCCTGCCAGGTGCACTCCTGTTGGGGCATCCCATTCTGTGACAACACCAGCCTCTATTTAAGACCATAACCATTTGCACTTATTCTAATTGAAATTAGGCCTGATAAAGACACTTTTGCTGTGCATAGTACTACTGCCTGCCAGGTGCACTCCTGTTGGGGCATCCCATTCTGTGACTACACCAGCCTCTATTTAAGACCATAACCAGTTGCACCTATTCTAATTGAAATTAGGCCTGATAAAGACACTTTTGCTGTGCATAGTACTGCTGCCTGCCAGGTGCACTCTTGTTGGTTTTTGGGGCATCCCATTCTGTGACTACACCAGCCTCTATTTAAGACCATAACCATTTGCACCTATTATAATTGAAATTAGGCCTGATAAAGACACTTTTGCTGTGCATAGTACTACTGCCTGCCAGGTGCACTCCTGTTTGGGCATCCCATTCTGTGACTACACCAGCCTCTATTTAAGACCATAACAATTTGCACCGATTATAATTGAAATTAGGCCTGATAAAGACACTTTTGCTGTGCATAGTACTACTGCCTGCAAGGTGCACTCCTGTTTAGGCATCCCATTCTGTGACTACACCAGCCTCTATTTAAGACCATAACCATTTGCACTTATTCTAATTGAAATTAGGCCTGATAAAGACACTTTTGCTGTGCATAGCACTACTGGTCCCAGGTGCACTGCTGGTTTTTGGGGCATCCCATTCTGTGACTACACCAGCCTCTATTTAAGACCATAACCATTTGCACCTATTATAATTGAAATTAGGCCTGATAAAGACAGTTTTGCTGTGCATAGCACTACTGGTCCCAGGTGCACTGCTGGTTTTTGGGGCATCCCATTCTGTGACTACACCAGCCTCTATTTAAGACCATAACCATTTGCACTTTTTCTAATTGAAATTAGGCCTGATAAAGACACTTTTGCTGTGCATAGTACTATTGCCTGCCAGGTGCACTCCTGTTTGGGCATCCCATTCTGTGACTACACCAGCCTCTATTTAAGACCATAACCATTTGCACCTATTCTAATTGAAATTAGGCCTGATAAAGACACTTTTGCTGTGCATAGTACTGCTGCCTGCCAGGTGCACTCCTGTTGGTTTTTGGGGCATCCCATTCTGTGACTACACCAGCCTCTATTTAAGACCATAACCATTTGCACCTATTATAATTGAAATTAGGCCTGATAAAGACACTTTTGCTGTGCATAGTACTACTGCCTGCCAGGTGCACTCCTGTTTGGGCATCCCATTCTTTGACTACACCAGCCTCTATTTAAGACCATAACCATTTGCACTTATTCTAATTGAAATTAGGCCTGATAAAGACACTTGTGCTGTGCATAGTACTACTGCCTGCCAGGTGCACTCCTGTTGGGGCATCCCATTCTGTGACTACACCAGCCTCTATTTAAGACCATAACCATTTGCACCTATTCTAATTGAAATTAGGCCTGATAAAGACACTTTTGCTGTGCATAGTACTGCTGCCTGCCAGGTGCACTCTTGTTGGTTTTTGGGGCATCCCATTCTGTGACTACACCAGCCTCTATTTAAGACCATAACCATTTGCACCTATTATAATTGAAATTAGGCCTGATAAAGACACTTTTGCTGTGCATAGTACTACTGCCTGCCAGGTGCACTCCTGTTTGGGCATCCCATTCTGTGACTACACCAGCCTCTATTTAAGACCATAACCATTTACACTTATTCTAATTGAAATTAGGCCTGATAAAGACACTTTTGCTGTGCATAGCACTACTGGTCCCAGGTGCACTGCTGGTTTTTGGGGCATCCCATTCTGTGACTACACCAGCCTCTATTAAAGACCATAACCATTTGCACTTATTCTAAGTGAAATTAGGCCTGATAAAGACACTTTTGCTGTGCATAGACTTACTGCTGCCTGCCAGGTGCACTCCTGTTGGGGCATCCCATTCTGTGACTACACCAGCCTCTATTTAAGACCATAACCATTTGCACTTATTCTAATTGAAATTAGGCCTGATAAAGACACTTTTGCTGTGCATAGTACTACTGCCTGCCAGGTGCACTCCTGTTGGGGCATCCAATTCTGTGACTACACCAGCCTCTATTTAAGACCATAACCATTTGCACCTATTCTAATTGAAATTAGGCCTGATAAAGACACTTTTGCTGTGCATAGTACTACTGCCTGCCAGGTGCACTCCTGTTCGGGCATCCCATTCTGTGACTACACCAGCCTCTATTTAAGACCATAACCATTTGCACCTATTCTAATTGAAATTAGGCCTGATAAAGACACTTTTGCTGTGCATAGTACTACTGCCTGCCAGGTGCACTCCTGTTTGGGCATCCCATTCTGTGACTACACCAGCCTCTATTTAAGACCATAACCATTTGCACTTATTCTAATTGAAATTAGGCCTGATAAAGACACTTTTGCTGTGCATAGTACTGCTGCCTGCCAGGTGCACTCCTGTTGGTTTTTGGGGCATCCCATTCTGTGACTACACCAGCCTCTATTTAAGACCATAACCATTTGCACCTAATATAATTGAAATTTGGCCTGATAAAAGACACTTTTGCTGTGCATAGTACTACTGCCTGCCAGGTGCACTCCTGTTTGGGCATCCCATTCTGTGACTACACCAGCCTCTATTTAAGACCATAACCATTTGCACTTATTCTAATTGAAATTAGGCCTGATAAAGACACTTTTGCTGTGCATAGTACTGCTGCCTGCCAGGTGCACTCCTGTTGGTTTTTGGGGCATCCCATTCTGTGACTACACCAGCCTCTATTTAAGACCATAACCATTTGCACCTAATATAATTGAAATTTGGCCTGATAAAAGACACTTTTGCTGTGCATAGTACTACTGCCTGCCAGGTGCACTCCTGTTGGGGCATCCCATTCTGTGACTACACCAGCCTCTATTTAAGACCATAACCATTTGCACCTATTCTAATTGAAATTAGGCCTGATAAAGACACTTTTGCTGTGCATAGTACTACTGCCTGCCAGGTGCACTCCTGTTTGGGCATCCCATTCTGTGACTACACCAGCCTCTATTTAAGACCATAACCATTTGCACCTATTCTAATTGAAATTAGGCCTGATAAAGACACTTTTGCTGTGCATTGTACTACTGCCTGCCAGGTGCACTCCTATTGGTTTTTGGGGCTTCCCATTCTGTGACTACACCAGCCTCTATTTAAGACCATAACCATTTGCACTTATTCTAATTGAAATTAGGCCTGATAAAGACACTTTTGCTGTGCATAGTACTACTGCCTGCCAGGTGCACTCCTGTTTGGGCATCCCATTCTGTGACTACACCAGCCTCTATTTAAGACCATAACCATTTGCACCTATTATAATTGAAATTAGGCCTGATAAAGACACTTTTGCTGTGCATAGTATTACTGCCTGCCAGGTGCACTCCTGTTTGGGCATCCCATTCTGTGACTACACCAGCCTCTATTTAAGACCATAACCATTTGCACTTATTCTAATTGAAATTAGGCCTGATAAAGACACTTTTGCTGTGCATAGTACTACTGCCTGCCAGGTGCACCCCTGTTTGGGCATCCCATTCTGTGACTACACCAGCCTCTATTTAAGACCATAACCATTTGCACCTATTCTAATTGAAATTAGGCCTGATAAAGACATTTTTGCTGTGCATAGTACTACTGCCTGCCAGGTGCACTCCTGTTTGGGCATCCCATTCTGTGACTACACCAGCCTCTATTTAAGACCATAACCATTTGCACCTATTCTAATTGAAATTAGGCCTGATAAAGACACTTTTGCTGTGCATAGTACTACTGCCTGCCAGGTGCACTCCTGTTGGGGCATCCCATTCTGTGACTACACCAGCCTCTATTTAAGATCATAACCATTTGCACCTATTCTAATTGAAATTAGGCCTGATAAAGACACTTTTGCTGTGCATAGTACTACTGCCTGCCAGGTGCACTCCTGTTTGGGCATCCCATTCTGTGACTACACCAGCCTCTATTTAAGACCATAAGCATTTTCACCTATTATAATTGAAATTAGGCCTGATAAAGACACTTTTGCTGTGCATAGTACTACTGCCTGCCAGGTGCACTCCTATTTGGGCATCCCATTCTGTGACTACACCAGCCTCTATTTAAGACCATAACCATTTGCACTTATTCTATTTTAAATTAGGCCTGATAAAGACACTTTTGCTGTGCATAGTACTACTGCCTGCCAGGTGCACTCCTGTTGGTTTTTGGGGCATCCCATTCTGTGACTACACCAGCCTCTATTTAAGACCATAACCATTTGCACCTAATATAATTGAAATTAGGCCTGATAAAAGACACTTTTGCTGTGCATAGTACTACTGCCTGCCAGGTGCACTCCTGTTTGGGCATCCCATTCTGTGACTACACCAGCCTCTATTTAAGACCATAACCATTTGCACTTATTCTAATTGAAATTATGCCTGATAAAGACACTTTTGCTGTGCATAGCACTACTGGTCCCAGGTGCACTCCTGTTGGGGCATCCCATTCTGTGACTACACCAGCCTCTATTTAAGACCATAACCATTTGCACTTATTCTAATTGAAATTAGGCCTGATAAAGACACTTTTGCTGTGCATAGCACTACTGGTCCCAGGTGCACTGCTGGTTTTTGGGGCATCCCATTCTGTGACTACACCAGCCTCTATTTAAGACCATAACCATTTGCACTTATTCTAAGTGAAATTAGGCCTGATAAAGACACTTTTGCTGTGCATAGACTTACTGCTGCCTGCCAGGTGCACTCCTGTTGGGGCATACCATTCTGTGACTACACCAGCCTCTATTTAAGACCATAACCATTTGCACCTATTCTAATTGAAATTAGGCCTGATAAAGACACTTTTGCTGTGCATAGTACTGCTGCCTGCCAGGTGCACTCCTGTTGGTTTTTGGGGCATCCCATTCTGTGACTACACCAGCCTCTATTTAAGACCATAACCATTTGCACCTATTATAATTGAAATTAGGC
Organism: Gastrophryne carolinensis; assembly: GCA_027917425.1. Taxonomy (NCBI): domain Eukaryota; kingdom Metazoa; phylum Chordata; class Amphibia; order Anura; family Microhylidae; genus Gastrophryne; species Gastrophryne carolinensis. The sequence continues at coordinate 121,621,706 of CM051243.1, read as the reverse complement.
CTGATAAAGACACTTTTGCTGTGCATAGTACTACTGCCTGCCAGGTGCACTCCTGTTTGGGCATCCCATTCTGTGACTACACCAGCCTCTATTTAAGACCATAACCATTTGCACCTATTCTAATTGAAATTAGGCCTGATAAAGACACTTTTGCTGTGCATAGTACTACTGCCTGCCAGGTGCACTCCTGTTTGGGCATCCCATTCTGTGACTACACCAGCCTCTATTTAAGACCATAACCATTTGCACCTAATATAATTGAAATTAGGCCTGATAAAGACACTTTTGCTGTGCATAGTACTACTGCCTGCCAGGTGCACTCCTGTTTGGGCATCCCATTCTGTGACTACACCAGCCTCTATTTAAGACCATAACCATTTGCACCTATTCTAATTGAAATTAGGCCTGATAAAGACACTTTTGCTGTGCATAGTACTACTGCCTGCCAGGTGCACTCCTGTTTGGGCATCCCATTCTGTGACTACACCAGCCTCTATTTAAGACCATAACCATTTGCACCTTTTCTAATTGAAATTAGGCCTGATAAAGACACTTTTGCTGTGCATAGTACTACTGCCTGCCAGGTGCACTCCTGTTTGGGCATCCCATTCTGTGACTACACCAGCCTCTATTTAAGACCATAACCATTTGCACCTATTCTAATTGAAATTAGGCCTGATAAAGACACTTTTGCTGTGCATAGTACTACTGCCTGCCAGGTGCACTCCTGTTTGGGCATCCCATTCTGTGACTACACCAGCCTCTATTTAAGACCATAACCATTTGCACCTATTCTAATTGAAATTAGGCCTGATAAAGACACTTTTGCTGTGCATAGTACTACTGCCTGCCAGGTGCACTCCTGTTTGGGCATCCCATTCTGTGACTACACCAGCCTCTATTTAAGACAATAACCATTTGCACTTATTCTAATTGAAATTAGGACTGATAAAGACACTTTTGCTGTGCATAGTACTGCTGCCTGCCAGGTGCACTCCTGTTGGTTTTTGGGGCATCCCATTCTGTGACTACACCAGCCTCTATTTAAGACCATAACCATTTGCACCTATTCTAATTGAAATTAGGCCTGGTAAAGACACTTTTGCTGTGCATAGTACTACTGCCTGCCAGGTGCACTCCTGTTTGGGCATCCCATTCTGTGACTACACCAGCCTCTATTTAAGACCATAACCATTTGCACCTATTATAATTGAAATTAGGCCTGATAAAGACACTTTTGCTGTGCATAGTACTACTGCCTGCCAGGTGCACTCCTGTTGGGGCATCCCATTCTGTGACTACACCAGCCTCTATTTAAGACCATAACCATTTGCACCTATTCTAATTGAAATTAGGCCTGATAAAGACACTTTTGCTGTGCATAGTACTACTGCCTGCCAGGTGCACTCCTGTTTGGGCATCCCATTCTGTGACTACACCAGCCTCTATTTAAGACCATAACCATTTGCACTTATTCTAATTGAAATTATGCCTGATAAAGACACTTTTGCTGTGCATAGCACTACTGGTCCCAGGTGCACTCCTGTTGGGGCATCCCATTCTGTGACTACACCAGCCTCTATTTAAGACCATAACCATTTGCACTTATTCTAATTGAAATTAGGCCTGATAAAGACACTTTTGCTGTGCATAGCACTACTGGTCCCAGGTGCACTGCTGGTTTTTGGGGCATCCCATTCTGTGACTACACCAGCCTCTATTTAAGACCATAACCATTTGCACTTATTCTAAGTGAAATTAGGCCTGATAAAGACACTTTTGCTGTGCATAGACTTACTGCTGCCTGCCAGGTGCACTCCTGTTGGGGCATACCATTCTGTGACTACACCAGCCTCTATTTAAGACCATAACCATTTGCACCTATTCTAATTGAAATTAGGCCTGATAAAGACACTTTTGCTGTGCATAGTACTGCTGCCTGCCAGGTGCACTCCTGTTGGTTTTTGGGGCATCCCATTCTGTGACTACACCAGCCTCTATTTAAGACCATAACCATTTGCACCTATTATAATTGAAATTAGGCCTGATAAAGACACTTTTGCTGTGCATAGTACTACTGCCTGCCAGGTGCACTCCTGTTTGGGCATCCCATTCTGTGACTACACCAGCCTCTATTTAAGACCATAACCATTTGCACCTATTCTAATTGAAATTAGGCCTGATAAAGACACTTTTGCTGTGCATAGTACTACTGCCTGCCAGGTGCACTCCTGTTTGGGCATCCCATTCTGTGACTACACCAGCCTCTATTTAAGACCATAACCATTTGCACTTATTCTAATTGAAATTAGGCCTGATAAAGACACTTTTGCTGTGCATAGTACTACTGCCTGCCAGGTGCACTCCTGTTTGGGCATCCCATTCTGTGACTACACCAGCCTCTATTTAAGACCATAACCATTTGCACCCATTCTAATTGAAATTAGGCCTGATAAAGACACTTTTGCTGTGCATAGTACTACTGCCTGCCAGGTGCACTCCTGTTTGGGCATCCCATTCTGTGACTACACCAGCCTCTATTTAAGACCATAACCATTTGCACTTATTCTAATTGAAATTAGGCCTGATAAAGACACTTTTGCTGTGCATAGTACTGCTGCCTGCCAGGTGCACTCCTGTTGGTTTTTGGGGCATCCCATTCTGTGACTACACCAGCCTCTATTTAAGACCATAACCATTTGCACCTATTCTAATTGAAATTAGGCCTGGTAAAGACACTTTTGCTGTGCATAGTACTACTGCCTGCCAGGTGCACTCCTGTTTGGGCATCCCATTCTGTGACTACACCAGCCTCTATTTAAGACCATAACCATTTGCACCTATTCTAATTGAAATTAGGCCTGATAAAGACACTTTTGCTGTGCATAGTACTACTGCCTGCCAGGTGCACTCCTGTTGGGGCATCCCATTCTGTGACTACACCAGCCTCTATTTAAGACCATAACCATTTGCACCTATTCTAATTGAAATTAGGCCTGATAAAGACACTTTTGCTGTGCATAGTACTACTGCCTGCCAGGTGCACTCCTGTTTGGGCATCCCATTCTGTGACTACACCAGCCTCTATTTAAGACCATAACCATTTGCACCTATTCTAATTGAAATTAGGCCTGATAAAGACACTTTTGCTGTGCATAGTACTACTGCCTGCCAGGTGCACTCCTGTTTGGGCATCCCATTCTGTGACTACACCAGCCTCTATTTAAGACCATAACCATTTGCACCTATTCTAATTGAAATTAGGCCTGATAAAGACACTTTTGCTGTGCATAGTACTACTGCCTGCCAGGTGCACTCCTGTTTGGGCATCCCATTCTGTGACTACACCAGCCTCTATTTAAGACCATAACCATTTGCACCTATTCTAATTGAAATTAGGCCTGATAAAGACACTTTTGCTGTGCATAGCACTACTGCCTGCCAGGTGCACTCCTGTTGGGGCATCCCATTCTGTGACTACACCAGCCTCTATTTAAGACCATAACCATTTGCACCTATTCTAATTGAAATTAGGCCTGATAAAGACACTTTTGCTGTGCATAGTACTACTGCCTGCCAGGTGCACTCCTGTTTGGGCATCCCATTCTGTGACTACACCAGCCTCTATTTAAGACCATAACCATTTGCACCTATTCTAATTGAAATTAGGCCTGATAAAGACACTTTTGCTGTGCATAGTACTACTGCCTGCCAGGTGCACTCCTGTTTGGGCATCCCATTCTGTGACTACACCAGCCTCTATTTAAGACCATAACCATTTGCACTTATTCTAATTGAAATTAGGCCTGATAAAGACACTTTTGCTGTGCATAGTACTGCTGCCTGCCAGGTGCACTCCTGTTGGTTTTTGGGGCATCCCATTCTGTGACTACACCAGCCTCTATTTAAGACCATAACCATTTGCACCTATTCTAATTGAAATTAGGCCTGATAAAGACACTTTTGCTGTGCATAGTACTACTGCCTGCCAGGTGCACTCCTGTTGGGGCATCCCATTCTGTGACTACACCAGCCTCTATTTAAGACCATAACCATTTGCACCTATTCTAATTTAAATTAGGCCTGATAAAGACACTTTTGCTGTGCATAGTACTACTGCCTGCCAGGTGCACTCCTGTTTGGGCATCCCATTCTGTGACTACACCAGCCTCTATTTAAGACCATAACCATTTGCACCTATTCTAATTGAAATTAGGCCTGATAAAGACACTTTTGCTGTGCATAGTACTACTGCCTGCCAGGTGCACTCCTGTTGGTTTTTGGGGCATCCCATTCTGTGACTACACCAGCCTCTATTTAAGACCATAACCATTTGCACTTATTCTAATTGAAATTAGGCCTGATAAAGACACTTTTGCTGTGCATAGTACTACTGCCTGCCAGGTGCACTCCTGTTGGGGCATCCCATTCTGTGACTACACCAGCCTCTATTTAAGACCATAACCATTTGCACTTATTCTAATTGAAATTAGGCCTGATAAAGACACTTTTGCTGTGCATAGTACTACTGCCTGCCAGGTGCATTCCTGTTTGGGCATCCCATTCTGTGACTACACCAGTCTCTATTTAAGACCATAACCATTTGCACCTATTCTTATTGAAATTAGGCCTGATAAAGACACTTTTGCTGTGCATAGTACTACTGCCTGCCAGGTGCACTCCTGTTTGGGCATCCCATTCTGTGACTACACCAGCCTCTATTTAAGACCATAACCATTTGCACTTATTCTAATTGAAATTAGGCCTGATAAAGACACTTTTGCTGTGCATAGTACTACTGCCTGCCAGGTGCACTCCTGTTTGGGCATCCCATTCTGTGACTACACCAGCCTCTATTTAAGACCATAACCATTTGCACTTATTCTAATTGAAATTAGGCCTGATAAAGACACTTTTGCTGTGCATAGTACTACTGCCTGCCAGGTGCACTCCTGTTTGGGCATCCCATTCTGTGACTACACCAGCCTCTATTTAAGACCATAACCATTTGCACCTATTCTAATTGAAATTAGGCCTGATAAAGACACTTTTGCTGTGCATAGTACTACTGCCTGCCAGGTGCACTCCTGTTTGGGCATCCCATTCTGTGACTACACCAGCCTCTATTTAAGACCATAACCATTTGCACTTATTCTAATTGAAATTAGGCCTGATAAAGACACTTTTGCTGTGCATAGTACTGCTGCCTGCCAGGTGCACTCCTGTTGGTTTTTGGGGCATCCCATTCTGTGACTACACCAGCCTCTATTTAAGACCATAACCATTTGCACCTATTCTAATTGAAATTAGGCCTGGTAAAGACACTTTTGCTGTGCATAGTACTACTGCCTGCCAGGTGCACTCCTGTTTGGGCATCCCATTCTGTGACTACACCAGCCTCTATTTAAGACCATAACCATTTGCACCTATTCTAATTGAAATTAGGCCTGATAAAGACACTTTTGCTGTGCATAGTACTACTGCCTGCCAGGTGCACTCCTGTTGGGGCATCCCATTCTGTGACTACACCAGCCTCTATTTAAGACCATAACCATTTGCACCTATTCTAATTGAAATTAGGCCTGATAAAGACACTTTTGCTGTGCATAGTACTACTGCCTGCCAGGTGCACTCCTGTTTGGGCATCCCATTCTGTGACTACACCAGCCTCTATTTAAGACCATAACCATTTGCACCTATTCTAATTGAAATTAGGCCTGATAAAGACACTTTTGCTGTGCATAGTACTACTGCCTGCCAGGTGCATTCCTGTTTGGGCATCCCATTCTGTGACTACACCAGCCTCTATTTAAGACCATAACCATTTGCACCTATTCTAATTGAAATTAGGCCTGATAAAGACACTTTTGCTGTGCATAGTACTACTGCCTGCCAGGTGCACTCCTGTTTGGGCATCCCATTCTGTGACTACACCAGCCTCTATTTAAGACCATAACCATTTGCACCTATTCTAATTGAAATTAGGCCTGATAAAGACACTTTTGCTGTGCATAGCACTACTGCCTGCCAGGTGCACTCCTGTTGGGGCATCCCATTCTGTGACTACACCAGCCTCTATTTAAGACCATAACCATTTGCACCTATTCTAATTGAAATTAGGCCTGATAAAGACACTTTTGCTGTGCATAGTACTACTGCCTGCCAGGTGCACTCCTGTTTGGGCATCCCATTCTGTGACTACACCAGCCTCTATTTAAGACCATAACCATTTGCACCTATTCTAATTGAAATTAGGCCTGATAAAGACACTTTTGCTGTGCATAGTACTACTGCCTGCCAGGTGCACTCCTGTTTGGGCATCCCATTCTGTGACTACACCAGCCTCTATTTAAGACCATAACCATTTGCACTTATTCTAATTGAAATTAGGCCTGATAAAGACACTTTTGCTGTGCATAGTACTGCTGCCTGCCAGGTGCACTCCTGTTGGTTTTTGGGGCATCCCATTCTGTGACTACACCAGCCTCTATTTAAGACCATAACCATTTGCACCAATTCTAATTGAAATTAGGCCTGATAAAGACACTTTTGCTGTGCATAGTACTACTGCCTGCCAGGTGCACTCCTGTTGGGGCATCCCATTCTGTGACTACACCAGCCTCTATTTAAGACCATAACCATTTGCACCTATTCTAATTTAAATTAGGCCTGATAAAGACACTTTTGCTGTGCATAGTACTACTGCCTGCCAGGTGCACTCCTGTTTGGGCATCCCATTCTGTGACTACACCAGCCTCTATTTAAGACCATAACCATTTGCACCTATTCTAATTGAAATTAGGCCTGATAAAGACACTTTTGCTGTGCATAGTACTACTGCCTGCCAGGTGCACTCCTGTTGGTTTTTGGGGCATCCCATTCTGTGACTACACCAGCCTCTATTTAAGACCATAACCATTTGCACTTATTCTAATTGAAATTAGGCCTGATAAAGACACTTTTGCTGTGCATAGTACTACTGCCTGCCAGGTGCACTCCTGTTGGGGCATCCCATTCTGTGACTACACCAGCCTCTATTTAAGACCATAACCATTTGCACTTATTCTAATTGAAATTAGGCCTGATAAAGACACTTTTGCTGTGCATAGTACTACTGCCTGCCAGGTGCATTCCTGTTTGGGCATCCCATTCTGTGACTACACCAGTCTCTATTTAAGACCATAACCATTTGCACCTATTCTTATTGAAATTAGGCCTGATAAAGACACTTTTGCTGTGCATAGTACTACTGCCTGCCAGGTGCACTCCTGTTTGGGCATCCCATTCTGTGACTACACCAGCCTCTATTTAAGACCATAACCATTTGCACTTATTCTAATTGAAATTAGGCCTGATAAAGACACTTTTGCTGTGCATAGTACTACTGCCTGCCAGGTGCACTCCTGTTTGGGCATCCCATTCTGTGACTACACCAGCCTCTATTTAAGACCATAACCATTTGCACCTATTCTTTTTTTTTTTTTTTTTTTTTTTTTACAAACAGTCAGCAGTTGAAGAAATTACTCCATTTCGCCCAAGCGTTCCATCATAACAATGGTACCTTAGGGAGTATACGAGTATATTGCATCATTGTTTGTAAGGTATGAAAAGAGGTTATCTAAAGCAGATGCATCACAAAATTTTAATTTCCTCCCTACCACCTTCTGTTACCTATCCCCCCTAATCCCTTTACCCTCCTCCCCCCTTATAAGCCTTTGTGCATTGATCTAAATCTCACTTATCATCTCTATCTTTTAATTATTTCTAATCCCTCTTTCAGGACCTGCCTATATCTCGAATCGGAGGCCAGACAGGTTTCGTTTTCCAACTGTGTAATAAGGTGGTTTTTCCATTGGATTAAATCTAGGGGGTTTGCTTCGCCCCAACGAATTACAACGCTTTTCCTAGTTGTCCATATAATTGTCGAGACCAGCCTATCTACCAGTTTTGTCTCATTGATTTCTTTATCTTGGGGCCTCCCACTACATATGGGAGTAATTAGGGCCTCTTTAGCTGTAATGGCAGAAAAGCCTTCCTTTATCTGTTTAAGCATTTTTTCTGTGAAACTCCATAAAGGTTTTATACTTTCGCAGGACCACCATAGATGGATTACCGTGGCCGGATGCTTTTTGCACCACCAACACATATATTCTCTAAAATTTTGATTATAATCAGATGTATAATAGAATCTATTCCAATATTTCAAGCAAAAGATTTTCAGAGCTGGCGATTTTATCGTGGTAATCGATCTTATTATAGACTCTTTCTGTTCTAATGTTATCTCTGATCTTATGTCCGTTTCCCACTTTTTTATGCATCGACGTTCTTTTAGTGTACAGGGCAAGCTTAATATCGTATAGTAGTGCGAAAGAGATTTAGCGGGTTGTTCCTTTATAAAGAGCTGTTGAAATTCTGTAAGATATATTTTATGTTTCGGGAGATTGAGATTTCTTAAGAAGGATTCTACCTGAAGGGCTTTAAAATAGGTTTTGTTTCCATCTTTCATCTTCTCTAATAGCGAAGGTTTCGCATTCGTTTGTATAGCCTGCCATATATGATAGACTCTAGGCTCAATATGCGATTCAAGGTCTAATTCCTTCGCTTCCCATTTCCCAATATCTGCATTCCTTAAGGTTTTCATTAGATCCGGGTATGGAAATAATTCCTGATTCCGTGTAAGTATCTTCAGGGAGTTCAAAGCGGACAGGACTATAGGATTTTTAAGGTCTTGTTTAAGAAGATGCATTCTTTGTGGTTCTGAAGCCCTAAGTTTATCAGGGCTGAACGGGTGTAATTCGATTTCTACCCATAGAGAGTCCTTATCTGAGGAGATCCATTTGGCTAGACGATGAATATGGGAAGCCACGACATAACGAGCTAAGTCAGGGGCCCCCCACCCTCCATGAGATTTGGATTTTATTAGTGTATTATAAGCTAGTCTATGACGACGATGATTCCAATAAAAATTTCCCAATATTTTATCCAGATTATCTATATAGGACTTGGGTATGTGAATAGGGATATTTATTATTTTGAAAAGTAGTTCTGGTAGGAAATACATTTTAACCGCGGCAATACGAGCTAGTATATTCAATGGGAATTTAGACCATTTAACTATGAACTTTTTTAAAGTTTGTACACATTCAGAAAAGTTTGCAAGAAAAAGATTATCTGGTTCAGCAGTTAAGTTTACTCCTAAATAGGTAATCTGGGTAAGATTTACCGGGAATCCACAGCCCTTATTTAATTCTTCTATTTCAATTTCATTAAGTCGAAAAGGCATCAGAATTGATTTCTCTAAATTTAGAGAAAAGTTGGCATGAGCCTTAAACTGATCAAATATGTCTATTACTCTTGTAATCATGCCAGGAGTGGGGTCTCTTAGGACCAGTAGTATGTCATCCGCATACGTCAGATGCTTAATTTCTCTGGTTCCTATCTGTATCCCTTTTATTTGCGGGTCGGATTCAATCCTTGATAGAAGTGGGTCCAGATGCAGGTTAAATAATAGTGGGGATAATGGGCAACCCTGACGTGTGCCGTTAGTTATTGAAAAGGGTTCGGATATAGTCCCATTTACATCTAGTCGTGATTTTTGATTAATATATAATGCCATGATCTTATTTATGAAATTGGGTCCCAGTCCAAGTTGATGGAGGGTAGCTTCCAGGTAGGTCCAGGACACTCTGTCGAATGCTTTTTGAGCGTCTAGAGCCAGCATAAGAGCTTTAGTTTTTGTTTCTTTAATCTGGGTTATTAGAGATACTGCTAACGAAATATTTTGATTTACTCCTCTTCTTGGGATAAAACCCGCTTGACACTGTGAAATTATATATGGTATTACCTTAAGTAATCTGTTTGCTAGTAGCGTGGCATAGATCTTTAGGTCACAGTTAATTAAAGAAATCGGCCGATAGTTTTTACATTGGCTTCCATCTTTCCCTGGTTTTAAAATAAGTTTTATTATAGCCGTATTCATTCTCGGACTCGGCGGGTGGAGACGATTGATATTATTTACCCATCGAAGCATATACGGTGCAATCTGATCCTCAAATAGTTTGTAGTACTCGGCAGGTAGGCCATCTTCCCCAGGAGATTTATTCGGTTTCAATTTTACAATAGCTTCACTCAATTCCTCCTTTGAAAAAGGCTTTTCCAGTTCTCTTGCCGAGTTAGCATCTAATTTGGTATTAGTTATATCTTGGAGATAAGTTCGATGATCAGATTCAGTTTGTTCTATGTTGTATATCTTTTTAAAAAAAGACACAAATTCTTCCGCTATATCTTCGGTTTTATATTTCATTTCTCCTTCGCTAGACAGTATTTCTTCTATAAAATTTTTTGCTCTTTTATCGTTTAATAATGCTGCGAGGTCCTGACCTCCTATACTTCGTCTTAGTTTCAATTTACGTTGATTTTCTTTAGCCAGTCTGCTGTTATTATCTATTAATGTTTTTAAATTTCCCCTTAAGACTTTTAGATCTTGATAGGTCCTTTCTGATTGTTTTTGCTTATGTATCTGCTCTAATTTACTTATTTCTTCTGTAATCGTGTTAATTTCTGTCGTTTTTATTTTCCTATAAAATCTTTCTTCCGATTGAGCTATCCCTCTAAAAAAACATTTATGACACTCCCAGATAACACTTGGACTAGTTTCTGGTACGTCGTTAAACATAAAAAATTCCTGAAGGGAGGACTTGAGCTTATCCACTACCGATTTTTCTTGTAATATCTTTTTATCTAAAGTCCAGTGAAAATTTCTCACTTCATATTTTTGTTCCCATGCAATGGTTAGGATAACTGGAGCGTGATCGCTTAACGTAATATTGCCAATCTCGCATTTTTTTATTTTCGAGAGGGTAGGCTGCTGCACGAAAATATAGTCTATTCTCGAGTAGAGTTTATGGGCCGTATTGAAACAGGTAAAGTTTCTTTCTCCTGGATGCAGAACACGCCAGCTATCAACTAAATATAGTTTCCTCAATTCGTCATGTAGAGCAGGATCCTTAAGTGTACTGTGTCTACTTTCCGGTTTTCCTGTTGTATCGATGAGAGGGTCGGATACAAGATTTAAATCGCCTCCCCAGATGATTATACCTTTTTTGATCTCATCTATTCTCTTAATTATTTTCTTTATAAAAGATTTTTGATTGGTATTCGGGGCGTAAGAATTTACTAGCGTGCAGGGTTGACCATTCAAACTTCCTACCCAGATTAAGAGACGCGCAGCTTTATCTTTATAGACTGACCATTTCTTAATTTTTATCCTTTTATTTATTAAGATAGATACTCCTCTTGATTTTTTAGAATATTCATTATTTACAACGGTCCCAAATTCGTGGAATAATCGTTGTGGGATTTTGTTTCGCTTGAGATGTGTCTCCTGAAGGAGCGCTATATCAACTTTATAAGTATTTAAATCTGATAATATCCTATTCCTTTTATATAATGAATTTGCCCCTCGAATGTTATAAGTCGCAATGGTTAATTCATTTGCACCACCGTATATTTCCTCCCTTGTATACATATCCTAAAAGGTTTATTTATTTTTTTTTTTTTCTTTTTGTATTTATCAGCGAGGGTCTCGATGAGATCAGATCATGCGGATTAGCATTTTTACAGATACTTCCCTTAGCCCCCCTCCCCCTCCCCTCTAACCACTCTAGTCTGGGTTTTTGAGGGGTTAATAACCCTCTCATTCCCAGTATGACCATTTGATTTAGGTCAAAACCCAGACTTCTGCCTGCTGCCTAGATATCCACGTAAAGATACTGATCAGCATAAGCTGCATTGATAATTCCCAATCGTCATTGCCGCATTCCTATTTTTTTTTTTTTTTCTCTTTCTTTTTTCCTTTTTTTTTCTCTCTTTTCCACCCTCCTCCCCCTCTCCTTCTTCTTACCCTTTCCTTCACCCCTTCTCTTCAGTATTTCATTTTCCCGCTCCACTCTCTATATTAGGTATTTATCGTCCAAGATTCTATTAAGAGATTTCGCGGTGACAGAGCGGTATCTTCCTCACTTGAGGCTTGCCACTCTGTGATCAGTGGAATTTCAATTCCTAGTTGTTCTGCAATATTTCTTGGGTTATCCCCATCTTTTAGGATCAGTTGTCTTCCCTCCTTTTGTATTTGCAGGGTTAGAGGCCCAATCCACCGAAATTTAAGGTTTGCCTTATGTAGTGCCGCAAGGAGTGGTTTTAGATGGTATCGTTTACTCAGGGTGCGTTGAGAGTAGTCCTGAAAGATTTGGATTGTCATACCGTACATATTATGTTCTCTCTCTTTCCTAGCTTTATAAAGGATTTCTTCTTTAATAGCATAGTCTGGTATACAGCAGATAACATCCTGGGTCTGTCCAGAGGGTGTTGTTTTAATTCTGCCCAGGCGGTGTACCCTATCTATTTTAATTTTCTCTTCCGTCTGTAGGAGGTGTTGGAAAATTTTTTCAACAGTGGTGATCAGATCTTTCCTTTGAATTGTCACATCTATTCCTTTGAGTTTTAAGTTGTTTCTTCTTGTTCTGTTTTCTATATCATCCATTTTAATATTTAGGCCTTCTAAATTTTGAACCTGGGAATGAAGTTTTGAACTTATCTGTTTCCGCTCTCTAGCGACTGTAATCAGGTCCGCCTCTATATTTTCTAATCGTTGTGTAATAGAGTATATAGCTTCTTTAAGTTCTTGAAGTTCATTTTTAATTGTAGTCTTTACAGTCTCTTGTATTGTTTGTAATAGGGTAGTTTTGAAGTCCGATAGGTGAGTGTCTACCGTTTCTCTTAATGAAGAGAAGTCTTTGTATAGGTTTTTATATGATTTACCCAACGATATTATTGCGTCGTCTCTAAATTCTTTAATCGACAATGTAGAGGTTGTTTTAGATGGATCTATGCCCTCCAGTATTTGGGGTTCATATATGCCTTGCTTTTTTGGTTTCCTTGCGGACGCTTTATTTTGTCTTTCAAGACTTCCAGTATCCAGAGGAAGCTCTTTATCCGCCTGCATTAACAACTCTTGAGCCTTATGAATAAGGTCTCTATGTAGGCCTATTTCCCCGGGAGTGCGGATTTCACCGGACAGTGTGGCCATTTCTGAAAATGCGGGTTTAGTGGATTGAAATGGTGTTCCAGGTATGGCTATAGACGGTTCCATTGCTTTAGTTGACGGTGAGAGACTATCTACTCTCGATCTAGTGTTTAGGCCATGTCCATAGGAAGCGATTGAGGTTTGCTTGAATAAATTTTTCTTAGTGTTCTGTGACATATTGAGATAGTAGATTGAGACACTATATACTGCGAGGCCCGATTGATTATAATCTAGTCGGATTTTGGAGAGCTGAATGCATTTGTATTATTCCAGTAGAAGGTCTAATTGCGGAAGACCCTTCTTCAATTCCTCTTCACCTTTACTATTCCTCCTCCTCACATTTCTTTTCCCCTCTTCCCACTTTCCTATTCCTATCTCCCGTAAACTCTTTCCTATTTTCCTTATCTTCCCTATTTCCACCTTTTTTTTTTTTTTTTATTTATTTTTTTTTTTTTTCCTTTCCCCTTATTTTATTTTATTTTATTATTATTATTTTTTTTTTCCACTCAGTCTTCCCCTTTCCTTTTATAGTGCGGATATTCTATGGCTTAGCAGAATAGAAAAGGTATTTCAGCTGCTTACTCTAGTATTGCCTACCTAGTACTTAGATAGCCAAAAAAATACCCTGTCTTTAATGCCTTTATAAGAGGAGTAACATACCGGGAAGATTTAAAAGCAAATATTAGTTGTAGGTATACAGGGGTAAATTTAGGGGTTTATACAATAGAACATTTAGTTGAGATTAATATTGCCTAGCAGATGCTTAAATAGTCAGGAATAGCCTATCTATAATACCAATTATGAGAGGAACAGAGAGGAGTGAAAAATTTAGATGTATATATTGGTTATAGGTATGCAGTAGTAAATCTAGGAATTTATACAAAAAAAAAAAAGAAAAACATTCAATAGAGGACAATATTTCCCGGATAATGCTTAACTAGGCAGAAATAGCTTATCTATAATACCTTTAAAGAAAGATCAGAACAAAGGGAAAATGCGAATATTAGTTATAAAATACAGGAAAAAATCTAAAAATGTATGCAATAAAACATTCACTCAAAAATTTTACACCGCATTTATCTTCCTACTTATATAAATAGAATAGTAGAGTTTTGGTTATATAAGTACAGTATATTAGCTTACAGTAATATACCCCGCCTCATCTATATATGTTTACATTGTTAATATGGTATCTGTTAGAGAGAAAAGAGAAAGACAGAAACAAAAAAAGGATACTTATAACTGAGAAGGATACATCCCGACCGGGTCTCATCTTACAATAAGATTGAAATTGAGGGCCCCATGTTGCAGTGTGGAGTTGCCTGGCGGATTCCTTATTCTGGCCCCAGTTCTTACTTCGCACGTTTAATATGACTTTACATTTTCTGCGGGCCGTAGAGGCAGCGCCGGCTGGCCCGCCAGTCCCTAGTCGCCACAGGTGGAAACAGGGAAACTTAGTGACCGCAGGGCCGCCAAGAGACCCAGGCAATCCCAGCCAGGCTTACACAGCCACGCCGCCGTCCCCCAGCCTAGCTCAGGAGGACAGCGTTCATGCCCCGAAGCCGCGGCCACGGCCGCCCGGCCCGTCCCGTCCACCGTCCGACAGGACAGTCAGGCACAGACAGAGCGGAGCCCCCGTAAGCTCACGGTATCCGACGGCACAAAATAGACGGTGGCAGCGGCGGGGGGAAGCAGCGACGGGAGCAGTGGCGGCAGTAAAAAAACACTAGCCTATATCACGGCATCCACACAGATGAAACCCAGGGTGAAAACCAGACGAGGTCAGCGGGAAAAACAGCGGGAAAACAGCCAGGTGAGGCGGCTAATTGCTGCTAAATGCATTACATCCATTACATCCAGCGCAGCGTGGATTCCAGGTAGCAGGAGCGGCGGTCTGCTCACTCACTCATCCTCTGCACACACATAACAGGGGCACCCCGTACACTCCTTTGTGTACACTCCGTACACATTTGCACCTATTCTAATTGAAATTAGGCCTGATAAAGACACTTTTGCTGTGCATAGTACTACTGCCTGCCAGGTGCACTCCTGTTTGGGCATCCCATTCTGTGACTACACCAGCCTCTATTTAAGACCATAACCATTTCCACTTATTCTAATTGAAATTAGGCCTGATAAAGACACTTTTGCTGTGCATAGTACTGCTGCCTGCCAGGTGCACTCCTGTTGGTTTTTGGGGCATCCCATTCTGTGACTACACCAGCCTCTATTTAAGACCATAACCATTTGCACCTATTCTAATTGAAATTAGGCCTGATAAAGACACTTTTGCTGTGCATAGTACTACTGCCTGCCAGGTGCACTCCTGTTGGGGCATCCCATTCTGTGACTACACCAGCCTCTATTTAAGACCATAACCATTTGCACCTATTCTAATTGAAATTAGGCCTGATAAAGACACTTTTGCTGTGCATAGTACTACTGCCTGCCAGGTGCACTCCTGTTTGGGCATCCCATTCTGTGACTACACCAGCCTCTATTTAAGACCATAACCATTTGCACCTTTTCTAATTGAAATTAGGCCTGATAAAGACACTTTTGCTGTGCATTGTACTACTGCCTGCCAGGTGCACTCCTGTTGGGGCATCCCATTCTGTGACTACACCAGCCTCTATTTAAGACCATAACCATTTGCACTTATTCTAATTGAAATTAGGCCTGATAAAGACACTTTTGCTGTGCATAGTACTACTGCCTGCCAGGTGCACTCCTGTTGGGGCATCCCATTCTGTGACTACACCAGCCTCTATTTAAGACCATAACCATTTGCACCTATTCTAATTGAAATTAGGCCTGATAAAGACACTTTTGCTGTGCATAGTATTACTGCCTGCCAGGTGCACTCCTGTTTGGGCATCCCATTCTGTGACTACACCAGCCTCTATTTAAGACCATAACCATTTGCACTTATTCTAATTGAAATTAGGCCTGATAAAGACACTTTTGCTGTGCATAGTACTACTGCCTGCCAGGTGCACCCCTGTTTGGGCATCCCATTCTGTGACTACACCAGCCTCTATTTAAGACCATAACCATTTGCACCTATTCTAATTGAAATTAGGCCTGATAAAGACACTTTTGCTGTGCATAGTACTACTGCCTGCCAGGTGCACTCCTGTTTGGGCATCCCATTCTGTGACTACACCAGCCTCTATTTAAGACCATAACCATTTGCACCTATTCTAATTGAAATTAGGCCTGATAAAGACACTTTTGCTGTGCATAGTACTACTGCCTGCCAGGTGCACTCCTGTTTGGGCATCCCATTCTGTGACTACACCAGCCTCTATTTAAGACCATAACCATTTGCACCTATTCTAATTGAAATTAGGCCTGATAAAGACACTTTTGCTGTGCATAGTACTACTGCCTGCCAGGTGCATTCCTGTTTGGGCATCCCATTCTGTGACTACACCAGCCTCTATTTAAGACCATAACCATTTGCACCTATTCTAATTGAAATTAGGCCTGATAAAGACACTTTTGCTGTGCATAGTACTACTGCCTGCCAGGTGCACTCCTGTTTGGGCATCCCATTCTGTGACTACACCAGCCTCTATTTAAGACTATAACCATTTGCACTTATTCTATTTGAAATTAGGCCTGATAAAGACACTTTTGCTGTGCATAGTACTACTGCCTGCCAGGTGCACTCCTGTTTGGGCATCCCATTCTGTGACTACACCAGCCTCTATTTAAGACCATAACCATTTGCACCTATTCTTATTGAAATTAGGCCTGATAAAGACACTTTTGCTGTGCATAGTACTACTGCCTGCCAGTTGCACTCCTGTTTGGGCATCCCATTCTGTGACTACACCAGCCTCTATTTAAGACCATAACCATTTGCACTTATTCTAATTGAAATTAGGCCTGATAAAGACACTTTTGCTGTGCATAGTACTGCTGCCTGCCAGGTGCACTCCTGTTGGTTTTTGGGGCATCCCATTCTGTGACTACACCAGCCTCTATTTAAGACCATAACCATTTGCACCTATTCTAATTGAAATTAGGCCTGGTAAAGACACTTTTGCTGTGCATAGTACTACTGCCTGCCAGGTGCACTCCTGTTTGGGCATCCCATTCTGTGACTACACCAGCCTCTATTTAAGACCATAACCATTTGCACCTATTCTAATTGAAATTAGGCCTGATAAAGGCACTTTTGCTGTGCATAGTACTACTGCCTGCCAGGTGCACTCCTGTTGGGGCATCCCATTCTGTGACTACACCAGCCTCTATTTAAGACCATAACCATTTGCACCTATTCTAATTGAAATAAGGCCTGATAAAGACACTTTTGCTGTGCATAGTACTACTGCCTGCCAGGTGCACTCCTGTTTGGGCATCCCATTCTGTGACTACACCAGCCTCTATTTAAGACCATAACCATTTGCACCTATTCTAATTGAAATTAGGCCTGATAAAGACACTTTTGCTGTGCATAGTACTACTGCCTGCCAGGTGCACTTCTGTTTGGGCATCCCATTCTGTGACTACACCAGCCTCTATTTAAGACCATAACCATTTGCACTTATTCTAATTGAAATTAGGCCTGATAAAGACACTTTTGCTGTGCATAGTACTGCTGCCTGCCAGGTGCACTCCTGTTGGTTTTTGGGGCATCCCATTCTGTGACTACACCAGCCTCTATTTAAGACCATAACCATTTGCACCTATTCTAATTGAAATTAGGCCTGATAAAAACACTTTTGCTGTGCATAGTACTACTGCCTGCCAGGTGCACTCCTGTTGGGGCATCCCATTCTGTGACTACACCAGCCTCTATTTAAGACCATAACCATTTGCACCTATTCTAATTGAAATTAGGCCTGATAAAGACACTTTTGCTGTGCATAGTACTACTGCCTGCCAGGTGCACTCCTGTTTGGGCATCCCATTCTGTGACTACACCAGCCTCTATTTAAGACCATAACCATTTGCACCTATTCTAATTGAAATTAGGCCTGATAAAGACACTTTTGCTGTGCATAGTACTACTGCCTGCCAGGTGCACTCCTGTTGGGGCATCCCATTCTGTGACTACACCAGCCTCTATTTAAGACCATAACCATTTGCACCTATTCTAATTGAAATTAGGCCTGATAAAGACACTTTTGCTGTGCATAGTACTACTGCCTGCCAGGTGCACTCCTGTTTGGGCATCCCATTCTGTGACTACACCAGCCTCTATTTAAGACCATAACCATTTGCACTTATTCTAATTGAAATTAGGCCTGATAAAGACACTTTTGCTGTGCATAGTACTACTGCCTGCCAGGTGCACTTCTGTTTGGGCATCCCATTCTGTGACTACACCAGCCTCTATTTAAGACCATAACCATTTGCACCTATTCTAATTGAAATTAGGCCTGATAAAGACACTTTTGCTGTGCATAGTACTACTGCCTGCCAGGTGCATTCCTGTTTGGGCATCCCATTCTGTGACTACACCAGCCTCTATTTAAGACCATAACCATTTGCACCTATTCTAATTGAAATTAGGCCTGATAAAGACACTTTTGCTGTGCATAGTACTACTGCCTGCCAGGTGCACTCCTGTTTGGGCATCCCATTCTGTGACTACACCAGCCTCTATTTAAGACCATAACCATTTGCACTTATTCTAATTGAAATTAGGCCTGATAAAGACACTTTTGCTGTGCATAGTACTACTGCCTGCCAGGTGCACTTCTGTTTGGGCATCCCATTCTGTGACTACACCAGCCTCTATTTAAGACCATAACCATTTGCACCTATTCTAATTGAAATTAGGCCTGATAAAGACACTTTTGCTGTGCATAGTACTACTGCCTGCCAGGTGCACTCCTGTTGGGGCATCCCATTCTGTGACTACACCAGCCTCTATTTAAGACCATAACCATTTGCACCTATTCTAATTGAAATAAGGCCTGATAAAGACACTTTTGCTGTGCATAGTACTACTGCCTGCCAGGTGCACTCCTGTTTGGGCATCCCATTCTGTGACTACACCAGCCTCTATTTAAGACCATAACCATTTGCACCTATTCTAATTGAAATTAGGCCTGATAAAGACACTTTTGCTGTGCATAGTACTACTGCCTGCCAGGTGCACTTCTGTTTGGGCATCCCATTCTGTGACTACACCAGCCTCTATTTAAGACCATAACCATTTGCACTTATTCTAATTGAAATTAGGCCTGATAAAGACACTTTTGCTGTGCATAGTACTGCTGCCTGCCAGGTGCACTCCTGTTGGTTTTTGGGGCATCCCATTCTGTGACTACACCAGCCTCTATTTAAGACCATAACCATTTGCACCTATTCTAATTGAAATTAGGCCTGATAAAAACACTTTTGCTGTGCATAGTACTACTGCCTGCCAGGTGCACTCCTGTTGGGGCATCCCATTCTGTGACTACACCAGCCTCTATTTAAGACCATAACCATTTGCACCTATTCTAATTGAAATTAGGCCTGATAAAGACACTTTTGCTGTGCATAGTACTACTGCCTGCCAGGTGCACTCCTGTTTGGGCATCCCATTCTGTGACTACACCAGCCTCTATTTAAGACCATAACCATTTGCACCTATTCTAATTGAAATTAGGCCTGATAAAGACACTTTTGCTGTGCATAGTACTACTGCCTGCCAGGTGCACTCCTGTTGGGGCATCCCATTCTGTGACTACACCAGCCTCTATTTAAGACCATAACCATTTGCACCTATTCTAATTGAAATTAGGCCTGATAAAGACACTTTTGCTGTGCATAGTACTACTGCCTGCCAGGTGCACTCCTATTTGGGCATCCCATTCTGTGACTACACCAGCCTCTATTTAAGACCATAACCATTTGCACTTATTCTAATTGAAATTAGGCCTGATAAAGACACTTTTGCTGTGCATAGTACTACTGCCTGCCAGGTGCACTTCTGTTTGGGCATCCCATTCTGTGACTACACCAGCCTCTATTTAAGACCATAACCATTTGCACCTATTCTAATTGAAATTAGGCCTGATAAAGACACTTTTGCTGTGCATAGTACTACTGCCTGCCAGGTGCATTCCTGTTTGGGCATCCCATTCTGTGACTACACCAGCCTCTATTTAAGACCATAACCATTTGCACCTATTCTAATTGAAATTAGGCCTGATAAAGACACTTTTGCTGTGCATAGTACTACTGCCTGCCAGGTGCACTCCTGTTTGGGCATCCCATTCTGTGACTACACCAGCCTCTATTTAAGACCATAACCATTTGCACTTATTCTAATTGAAATTAGGCCTGATAAAGACACTTTTGCTGTGCATAGTACTACTGCCTGCCAGGTGCACTTCTGTTTGGGCATCCCATTCTGTGACTACACCAGCCTCTATTTAAGACCATAACCATTTGCACCTATTCTAATTGAAATTAGGCCTGATAAAGACACTTTTGCTGTGCATAGTACTACTGCCTGCCAGGTGCACTCCTGTTGGGGCATCCCATTCTGTGACTACACCAGCCTCTATTTAAGACCATAACCATTTGCCCTTATTCTAATTGAAATTAGGCCTGATAAAGACACTTTTGCTGTGCATAGTACTGCTGCCTGCCAGGTGCACTCCTGTTGGTTTTTGGGGCATCCCATTCTGTGACTACACCAGCCTCTATTTAAGACCATAACCATTTGCACCTATTCTAATTGAAATTAGGCCTGATAAAGACACTTTTGCTGTGCATAGTACTACTGCCTGCCAGGTGCACTCCTGTTGGGGCATCCCATTCTGTCACTACACCAGCCTCTATTTAAGACCATAACCATTTGCACCTATTCTAATTGAAATTAGGCCTGATAAAGACACTTTTGCTGTGCATAGTACTACTGCCTGCCAGGTGCACTCCTGTTTGGGCATCCCATTCTGTGACTACACCAGCCTCTATTTAAGACCATAACCATTTGCACCTATTCTAATTGAAATTAGGCCTGATAAAGACACTTTTGCTGTGCATTGTACTACTGCCTGCCAGGTGCACTCCTGTTGGTTTTTGGGGCATCCCATTCTGTGACTACACCAGCCTCTATTTAAGACCATAACCATTTGCACTTATTCTAATTGAAATTAGGCCTGATAAAGACACTTTTGCTGTGCATAGTACTACTGCCTGCCAGGTGCACTCCTGTTGGGGCATCCCATTCTGTGACTACACCAGCCTCTATTTAAGACCATAACCATTTGCACCTATTTTAATTGAAATTAGGCCTGATAAAGACACTTTTGCTGTGCATAGTATTACTGCCTGCCAGGTGCACTCCTGTTTGGGCATCCCATTCTGTGACTACACCAGCCTCTATTTAAGACCATAACCATTTGCACTTATTCTAATTGAAATTAGGCCTGATAAAGACACTTTTGCTGTGCATAGTACTACTGCCTGCCAGGTGCACCCCTGTTTGGGCATCCCATTCTGTGACTACACCAGCCTCTATTTAAGACCATAACCATTTGCACCTATTCTAATTGAAATTAGGCCTGATAAAGACACTTTTGCTGTGCATAGTACTACTGCCTGCCAGGTGCACTCCTGTTTGGGCATCCCATTCTGTGACTACACCAGCCTCTATTTAAGACCATAACCATTTGCACCTATTCTAATTGAAATTAGGCCTGATAAAGACACTTTTGCTGTGCATAGTACTACTGCCTGCCAGGTGCACTCCTGTTTGGGCATCCCATTCTGTGACTACACCAGCCTCTATTTAAGACCATAACCATTTGCACCTATTCTAATTGAAATTAGGCCTGATAAAGACACTTTTGCTGTGCATAGTACTACTGCCTGCCAGGTGCACTCCTGTTTGGGCATCCCATTCTGTGACTACACCAGCCTCTATTTAAGGCCATAACCATTTGCACCTATTCTAATTGAAATTAGGCCTGATAAAGACACTTTTGCTGTGCATAGTACTACTGCCTGCCAGGTGCACTCCTGTTTGGGCATCCCATTCTGTGACTACACCAGCCTCTATTTAAGACCATAACCGTTTGCACTTATTCTATTTGAAATTAGGCCTGATAAAGACACTTTTGCTGTGCATAGTACTACTGCCTGCCAGGTGCACTCCTGTTTGGGCATCCCATTCTGTGACTACACCAGCCTCTATTTAAGACCATAACCATTTGCACCTATTCTAATTGAAATTAGGCATGATAAAGACACTTTTGCTGTGCATAGTACTACTGCCTGCCAGTTGCACTCCTGTTTGGGCATCCCATTCTGTGACTACACCAGCCTCTATTTAAGACCATAACCATTTGCACTTATTCTTATTGAAATTAGGCCTGATAAAGACACTTTTGCTGTGCATAGTACTGCTGCCTGCCAGGTGCACTCCTGTTGGTTTTTGGGGCATCCCATTCTGTGACTACACCAGCCTCTATTTAAGACCATAACCATTTTCACCTATTCTAATTGAAATTAGGCCTGGTAAAGACACTTTTGCTGTGCATAGTACTACTGCCTGCCAGGTGCACTCCTGTTGGGGCATCCCATTCTGTGACTACACCAGCCTCTATTTAAGACCATAACCATTTGCACCTATTCTAATTGAAATTAGGCCTGATAAAGACACTTTTGCTGTTCATAGTACTACTGCCTGCCAGGTGCACTCCTGTCTGGGCATCCCATTCTGTGACTACACCAGCCTCTATTTAAGACCATAACCATTTGCACCTATTCTAATTGAAATTAGGCCTGATAAAGACACTTTTGCTGTGCATAGTACTACTGCCTGCCAGGTGCACTCCTGTTTGGGCATCCCATTCTGTGACTACACCAGCCTCTATTTAAGACCATAACCATTTGCACCTATTCTAATTGAAATTAGGCCTGATAAAGACACTTTTGCTGTGCATAGTACTACTGCCTGCCAGGTGCACTCCTGTTTGGGCATCCCATTCTGTGACTACACCAGCCTCTATTTAAGACCATAACCATTTGCACCTATTCTAATTGAAATTAGGCCTGATAAAGACACTTTTGCTGTGCATAGTACTACTGCCTGCCAGGTGCACTCCTGTTTGGGCATCCCATTCTGTGACTACACCAGCCTCTATTTAAGACCATAACCGTTTGCACTTATTCTATTTGAAATTAGGCCTGATAAAGACACTTTTGCTGTGCATAGTACTACTGCCTGCCAGGTGCACTCCTGTTTGGGCATCCCATTCTGTGACTACACCAGCCTCTATTTAAGACCATAACCATTTGCACCTATTCTAATTGAAATTAGGCATGATAAAGACACTTTTGCTGTGCATAGTACTACTGCCTGCCAGTTGCACTCCTGTTTGGGCATCCCATTCTGTGACTACACCAGCCTCTATTTAAGACCATAACCATTTGCACTTATTCTTATTGAAATTAGGCCTGATAAAGACACTTTTGCTGTGCATAGTACTGCTGCCTGCCAGGTGCACTCCTGTTGGTTTTTGGGGCATCCCATTCTGTGACTACACCAGCCTCTATTTAAGACCATAACCATTTTCACCTATTCTAATTGAAATTAGGCCTGGTAAAGACACTTTTGCTGTGCATAGTACTACTGCCTGCCAGGTGCACTCCTGTTGGGGCATCCCATTCTGTGACTACACCAGCCTCTATTTAAGACCATAACCATTTGCACCTATTCTAATTGAAATTAGGCCTGATAAAGACACTTTTGCTGTTCATAGTACTACTGCCTGCCAGGTGCACTCCTGTCTGGGCATCCCATTCTGTGACTACACCAGCCTCTATTTAAGACCATAACCATTTGCACCTATTCTAATTGAAATTAGGCCTGATAAAGACACTTTTGCTGTGCATAGTACTACTGCCTGCCAGGTGCACTCCTGTTGGTTTTTGGGGCATCCCATTCTGTGACTACACCAGCCTCTATTTAAGACCATAACAATTTGCACCTATTCTAATTGAAATTAGGCCTGATAAAGACACTTTTGCTGTGCATAGTACTACTGCCTGCCAGGTGCACTCCTGTTGGGGCATCCCATTCTGTGACTACACCAGCCGCTATTTAAGACCATAACCATTTGCACCTATTCTAATTGAAATTAGGCCTGATAAAGACACTTTTGCTGTTCATAGTACTACTGCCTGCCAGGTGCACTCCTGTTTGGGCATCCCATTCTGTGACTACACCAGCCTCTATTTAAGACCATAACCATTTGCACCTATTCTAATTGAAATTAGGCCTGATAAAGACACTTTTGCTGTGCATAGTACTACTGCCTGCCAGGTGCACTCCTGTTGGTTTTTGGGGCATCCCATTCTGTGACTACACCAGCCTCTATTTAAGACCATAACCATTTGCACTTATTCTAATTGAAATTAGGCCTGATAAAGACACTTTTGCTGTGCATAGTACTACTGCCTGCCAGGTGCACTCCTGTTGGGGCATCCCATTCTGTGACTACACCAGCCTCTATTTAAGACCATAACCATTTGCACCTATTCTAATTGAAATTAGGCCTGATAAAGACACTTTTGCTGTGCATAGTACTACTGCCTGCCAGGTGCACTCCTGTTTGGGCATCCCATTCTGTGACTACACCAGCCTCTATTTAAGACCATAACCATTTGCACTTATTCTAATTGAAATTAGGCCTGATAAAGACACTTTTGCTGTGCATAGACTTACTGCTGCCTGCCAGGTGCACTCCTGTTGGGGCATCCCATTCTGTGACTACACCAGCCTCTATTTAAGACCATAACCATTTGCACCTATTCTAATTGAAATTAGGCCTGATAAAGACACTTTTGCTGTGCATAGTACTGCTGCCTGCCAGGTGCACTCCTGTTGGTTTTTGGGGCATCCCATTCTGTGACTACACCAGCCTCTATTTAAGACCATAACCATTTGCACCTATTCTAATTGAAATTAGGCCTGATAAAGACACTTTTGCTGTGCATAGTACTACAGCCTGCCAGGTGCACTCCTGTTGGGGCATCCCATTCTGTGACTACACCAGCCTCTATTTAAGACCATAACCATTTGCACCTATTCTAATTGAAATTAGGCCTGATAAAGACACTTTTTCTGTGCATAGTACTACTGCCTGCCAGGTGCACTCCTGTTTGGGCATCCCATTCTGTGACTACACCAGCCTCTATTTAAGACCATAACCATTTGCACCTATTCTAATTGAAATTAGGCCTGATAAAGACACTTTTGCTGTGCATAGTACTACTGCCTGCCAGGTGCACTCCTGTTGGTTTTTTGGGGCATCCCATTCTGTGACTACACCAGCCTCTATTTAAGACCATAACCATTTGCACTTATTCTAATTGAAATTAGGCCTGATAAAGACACTTTTGCTGTGCATAGTACTACTGCCTGCCAGGTGCACTCCTGTTGGGGCATCCCATTCTGTGACTACACCAGCCTCTATTTAAGACCATAACCATTTGCACCTATTATAATTGAAATTAGGCCTGATAAAGACACTTTTGCTGTGCATAGTACTACTGCCTGCCAGGTGCACTCCTGTTTAGGCATCCCATTCTGTGACTACACCAGCCTCTATTTAAGACCATAACCATTTGCACTTATTCTAATTGAAATTAGGCCTGATAAAGACACTTTTGCTGTGCATAGCACTACTGGTCCCAGGTGCACTCCTGTTGGGGCATCCCATTCTGTGACTACACCAGCCTCTATTTAAGACCATAACCATTTGCACCTATTCTAATTGAAATTAGGCCTGATAAAGACACTTTTGCTGTGCATAGCACTACTGGTCCCAGGTGCACTGCTGTTTTTTGGGGCATCCCATTCTGTGACTGCACCAACCTCTATTTAAGACCATAACCATTTGCACTTATTCTAATTGAAATTAGGCCTGATAAAGACACTTTTGCTGTGCATAGACTTACTGCTGCCTGCCAGGTGCACTCCTGTTGGGGCATCCCATTCTGTGACTACACCAGCCTCTATTTAAGACCATAACCATTTGCACCTATTCTAATTGAAATTAGGCCTGATAAAGACACTTTTGCTGTGCATAGTACTGCTGCCTGCCAGGTGCACTCCTGTTGGTTTTTGGGGCATCCCATTCTGTGACTACACCAGCCTCTATTTAAGACCATAACCATTTGCACCTATTATAATTGAAATTAGGCCTGATAAAGACACTTTTGCTGTGCATAGTACTA